>CM064426.1:32378783-33624002 GCA_032690845.1 Eleusine coracana subsp. coracana | reverse complement strand
CCCTAAACATGCACTTCACTGGAGTCAACCACATACCGACCCGTCAGAGGTTTGCAAATGTTTCTGCCAGATCTGCCACATGATCCTCCTCTTCAACACTCTTGAAAACAATATCATCGATGTAGGCTACCGCATTACAGCCCATCTGCGTACCTAGTGTAGCTTTAACAGTGCGAGAAAATGTTACCCCGGCATTCTTCAGACCGAACGACAATCATCAGACTGAACGGCATTCAGTTGTAACAAAACGTCCCCCCTAGTATCTGAAAGGCCTTCAGAGGTTGGTCTTCGGTAGCCAACCACACCTGATGAAACCCCGAGTAACCATCAAGAAAGCTCATCAACGCACACCCTGCAGTGGCATCCACCAACTGGACTATACGGGCCTATGGGAAGTCATCCTTTGGGTAATGCTTGTTCAGTGTTGTGAAATCAATACACATGCACCACTGACCATTCAGTTTTTTAACCAACATAGGGTTTGCCAGCCAAGTCGTCTGGTCAATGGTACGAATTATGTCTGAATCCAGCAACTTTGACACTTCAGCTCTCAATATGTTAGCTTTTTCCTCGGTCTAGACTCTGATTCTCTGTTTGACCGGATGTGCCTTCGGATCAATATCTAGCCAATGCTCAGCAATAGATCTATCAATACTGGGGAGGTCTTTTGGCGACCATGCAAAGATGTCTACATTGTTTCTCAAGAACTTCATCAGTTGTACCTCTATGCTCTCTGATAATTCTTTTCCAAACAATACTGTTTCATCCGGCCTATCGATACACAGGACAACATGTGTGGTGCCTTCGACTGGTGCAACCTTCGGTACCCATTTAGGTGCTGCGAGTGGTTCTACTGAAGGGCCCTTGCTCTGACCATTTTCAGCTATAACATGTATATGACACTGCCCAGGTAATGACACAAACTCCAATCTCCCGGCCTCAGCTTGATCTCCGTACCTTGTGATGACACCCTCTGGTCCGGGAATTTTCATGCATAAGTAGCCATGATGAATTACAACCAGAAACTTGTTGATGACCCTTCGGACCAACAGAGCATTATAGGTATAGTTCATCTCTACCACATCAAACCGAATATCCTCCATCCGGTGCCCCCTAGCCCAGAGAATGACACCTTGAGCACGATACAACCCATTGCGTGAATTGGCTCACCCCCACATCCTTGCAACGGATTCAAAGAAGCCTACAGGTCAGATCTGTTGTATCCCATCTTCTCGATAGTATTCCATAGGATGACATCAGCCAAACTTCCTCCGTCAATCAAGACTTTACGCAATGTTGACTGCGAGTACGAATGCGTCATCATGCGGGAAGACCATCGGCCTCAAATCAGCTATGGAGAATGAAATCGGCACATCCATTCATCGTGTCACCCCCACCGGAGGACACGCAGCCATGTGGTTTACCGGCCGGACGTGCTCTCGGTGCTGCCTCTTAGAAGGGAAGTCATGGCTCGAACCTCCAATAATAGCAAAGATTGTGCCATGAGATGCCCCGTATTCTGAATGTGCTACACGGGCTGCGCCCTTTTCGATCGGGCTTCAACTACTGAGGGGGCGGCAAATGCTCTACCTGAGGGGCTGGGACCGCGAGCGGGACCGAAGGAGATGGCAGTGCGACCATTTGCGGCGGTGGGGCGAGATGGTGGTATTTTTGAAACAATGAGTGGTGAAAATGAGGGGGCGGTGGGTAGAAGGCAGCTACATGTGTGTACTGAGTGTGCAACACCGGCCTAGTTTGCTCGGCCTCTTGTTGGATTCTTGCCTCAGACAATGCTTTAATACCGGGGCAGTAATTGGAACTGTGCGCGCACCCCAGGCCATGAAATGCACAATAGAAGAGCTAACCCGGCCGAGGTGGCCTTGGACCCGGACGCTGTGGACCTGGTTGAGGACATCTGGGCGCTGACCCCGGAGGCCCCCTTTGCTGGACTTTGAAAACCTCATGCCGAGTAAAACCACGATCTGTTCCACCTTGATTTGGGCGCCAGCCGCCAGTGTTCATACCCTGCCCTCGACCCATCCCTATCCCAGAATGTGCCTTCCAGCGCTCCTCCTCCTCATCTTCTTCCTCCCGTACCTGCCCTTCTAGAATGCTCAACAGTTGATCTAAAGTTTGGGGTTGTTTCACCCGAATGGCACTCCTTGCCGCTCCTATCCGGAGCCCCTTTGCAACAGACTCTATCATCGTAGCTTCATGAATGTCGGACACTTGGCACTTTAAATGTATGAACCTCCAAGTGTAATTGGCCAATGTCTCACCCTCTCTCTGCACGCAGGCCGCTAGATCCCGGACGCCCACCAGCCTAGCATGATTTCCCATGAAGTGCACCGCTACTCCTTCCTTGAGTTGTGCCCATGATCGAATACTTCCCGGCGCTAGTTTAGCATACCAAGTTCCAGTTATCCCTTCCAACACCAATGGGAAAGCTTTACCCTTTACTGCATCATTGCCTCCGACTGACTCAACTGTTGTCTTGTATCTCATGAAAAATTCTCTCGGAGCAGAGGTCCCTGCGAACGTTGGAAGCTTAACCGAGGCCAGTCTCGTAGGCCATTGCACCGCCTGTAACTCGGCTGCCAGAGGTGAGTTAGGATCTGCTGGCTGCAACGGATGAAGGTTTCTGGACGAATGTGTGAAAGTGCATCTAGTCCCCTAGTGGGTATTGGTGTATTGAATGACAACATGATTGAAGGACTAATGATTCTTTCTAAGTGTATAAGCAGGGATTACAATCTTGGATGTACACTCTATGACTGAAATGAATATGATTGAGATTGTACACTGATTCTAGTTATGAGATATGAAAGTTCATGAGTTGATTTGGTCTCACAAGACAAGGCTTGTACACAATCAAAGTATGATAAAGGACAAAATGATGACATGATGAAGAGACACTCACGAGCAGCTTGGTCATCAATACAATGAGGTGTCATAAACAATTAGGTCTATGCATGAACAAGAGAGAGAGGAATCAAATGCAACATTGATTACAAGATGAATGAATAACTACAAGCAACTTGATCAAGCAACATAAAGAAGATCTTCAGATAAAAGCTTAATGACAATACAAGTTGTATGTGAGTTGAGTTAGCTTAATGGTGAAGAATTGTGCACGACCGGGTCAAGATGAACCATGCAAAGGAGAAGGGCAAGCAAGGCTTAGTGCAAAGGACCGGAGTAGTGGTGAAGGGCAGGTGAAGCTCAATCTCGATGAACCAAGCAACAAGAGTCATATACTTCAGAGTATCACATGATTGAAGATCTTAAATGACTAGTGAGTACAAATGGAAGTTGATCGTAAGGAATCAAATACTCCAAGTCACAAGCTCTAGGTGGTGGCGCTAGAAGAAGAATACATATGGCAATTCCTTTTGGAAGCCAAATGAAGAAAAGTGGCAAGTATCAATTATGCTATCTCAAGTTGAAGAAAGTTTCTTTCATATTTAATCTTGAGTTTAGGCATGCCGCCCTATCTAGAGGGATGTCACATAGGTGCTTGCAAAGTCTCAATGCTCAACAAAATCCCAAGTGAGATGAGAGAAGCAAAACAACCACAAAATAACCAAAAAACAGCCAACCCAGGAACAAATGAAGTTCCATTGGAAGTTCCGTGAGAAGTTCCATCGCTAGACAGGCCAACCCGAGAGCGACGGAAGTTCTGTCAGAAGTTTTGTCATTCCAGAGTTTCACTCTGTCGCAAACCCAAGAGCGCTGAAAGTTTCGTCAGAAGTTCCGTCGGAAGTTCCGTCGGTTGAATCTTTAGTATCTTCTCATCCCGAGAGTCATGGAAGTTCCATCATGCTTATGATGGAAGTTCCATCATGTCCTGTTTCAGTAGAATCCTAGCCCGTGCAATGGCTCTTTTTGAAATGATGGAAGTTCCGTGGGTTTTCACGGAAGTTCTGTCAGTCACTGAAATGCACTCCAACGGCTAGTTTTTGAGGCTCCTCTATAAATAGCTCATCTCTCCCCTCCTTTGAAGGCTGCTGACTCCCCCCATGAAAATATCATTCTCAAAGCCTTCTAGCACTCTCCCCAACTCCTCTTTGTGAGGATTTGAGGTGGACAAGGGTTCCCGATCTTCCGAAAGGTTCTGGATACGTTGATTTGTGATGTGAATATGGCCCGATCTTCCGAGAGGTAAGGGGATAAACTCGAATTTGGGGAACTCGGCATCGACGACCTGGCTTGAATCAGACACGATCCAACCCCGCAACCGTTACACCAAGCACAACTTGATTGTTCCTGCAAGCGAAATCGAGAACACAAGCAAGAGAGGATAAACACGCAATCTGAAATTGCAAATATGGATGAAGCGTTCTTTGATGCGTTGGAAAGGGGACGACGACGCCGTCGTTTTTCTTGTGGTCCTACCTCTAGAAGGGTCGTGAGTCATAATACGTGACCATGACAAGGTGCTGCACCACCTATTTTGGGCCAACTTGGCCATGTATCGTGTTGGGCCTTAAGCCCATGTTGTGGGTGCCTCCCCTGGTCGCCCCCAACCCTAGGACATCCCTGGTTCCTACATAAACTCAGTAGCCACCGTCTTTTAGTTTTGGGTTTTGTTTAGTTCAGTTTTCTAGAGAGAAACTTGATCGAATTATTGTAACTGTGGCGACAAGTCCTTTTACAGTAATCCAGGGCCCCTGTTCTTGTTCTACACCACTGTGGTGATTAGTCCTTTTGCGTTCATCCATATTTTCTTATTCAGATTGCGTGTTTATCCTCTCTTGCTTGTGTTCTCGATTTCGCTTGCAGGAACAATCAAGTTGTGCTTGGTGTAACGGTTGCGGGGTTGGATCGTGTCTGATTCAAGCCGGGTCGTCGATGCCGAGTTCCCCAAATTCGAGTTTATCCCCTTACCTCTCGGAAGATCGGGCCATATTCACATCACAAATCAACATATCCAGAACCTTTCGGAAGATCGGGAACCCTTGTCCACATCACCCCCCTCTAGGCAACTTTCAATTGGTATCAGAGCCTAATCTCCTTATTAGGCTTAATCGCTTGGAGAAACGATGTCGCTTCCAAAGATTTCCACACCATCATTTGAGGTACCCATTTTCGACGGAGCAAACTATGCTTTGTAGAAAACTCGTATGTCCTCTTATTTTCAGGAAATGAACTCACAAATTTGTTGGATCGTGGATATAGGTTTTTCTCATGTCATGGAGGATAATCCTCCAACCATAGGACAAGAGAAATGCTTGTATCTTGAAGCCTATGCATTTAATGCTTTATCTAGTGCTGTGAGTGCAGAGGTGGAAGACATGATGCTAAAGAAGCATGGATTGCCAAAGAGTGCACACTTGATGTGGAAAGCACTTAAGGAGATGTATGGCTCGAGCAATGATGGGAAACCATTGTTGGGGTGTGAGCCTTAGAACATCTCCCTTTCAGCAGGCTAAAAAGACCAACACCAACATGAGCAATCAGAAGATCAAGAAAATAGGGCTAATCCTATCTACCTGGGAAAAGCGGTTGGTCCGGCTTCCCAAACCGGTGTGTCCGGTTTTGGCCGAACAGAAATTGTTTCTATTAAAATTGTCGATGATCTTGATTGTCGTAGGTTTAGACCAAGTGAAGAGTCTACATCACCTACAAGCTCATGGCTGGAAGATGAGAATACTTTTCATCACATGGCCAAGAGACAAAGAGAATCCAAAAGATCCACACTTGTGAAAGGTGATGATTTGAGTAGCAATGATGCATGTGCTATTAACTCTTTATCTTATGTTGCACAACTAGAGAAGGCAAATCAAATGATTTTCAAGGAATACCAAAAGCTTGCTAAAAAGCATCTTGATTTGTAAAAGAAACATAGCATGCTTTTAAGTTCTCATGACAAGCTTGTTGACACTTATGTCATGCTAGAGACAACACATGAGGTTGCTTTGACAGTGGCAAAATCCTACCAACCTCACACTTGCACATGTGCACCTATTTCCATTGATTTATCTTGTGCTAACATATGTTGTCCTCTAGAAAAGCCATCTCTTGATGAGCATATAATTGTAGAAACTTGTGATGATCTTATTGCAAGTGAAAATGATGCTCTCAAGGAAGAAGTTAAGAGGCTCAAGATGGACTTAAGTCGGTTGAAAAGTAAGGGTCATGTGCAACCATCTCAAGATAACCGTGACAACATAGTAAAAAAGCTTGAGAAGGGATCAAGCGTCACATGCTCTCAAACCTCAACAACTGATCCTGAAGAAGTTCATAACATAAAGAGGAAGATCAAATCAAGTACTCAAGTCATTTGCTATGAGTGCTCAACAAAAGGACACTTTGCATCTAAGTGTGCAAACAAGAAGAAGGCTCAACCAACACTTTCTAGAAGACAACGAAGCCTATCAAAGAGAAGGTGTTTTAGTTGCAAAGAGAGAGGGCACAAAATCACTCAATGTACATCAGAATCAAGAAAGCAGCAAGTTTGTGAAAACCGGATGGACCGGTCTTTGAAACCGGAGTGCCCGGTTTCTACAAGCAAGCTGAGATCTATTGAGAAGCTTGAGAAAGGTTTTGTGTCAGCACTTAACCGATACATGAATAAGAGTGAAAGCCCGAAGAGGAAACTCAAAGTGAGGGCAAACAAGATCAAGCACCGAAGATATTATATTTGTCGTGAGAAAGGACACATGAGTAAGGATTGTTCTTTGTCCGAAACCTCTCTCAATCCTGTCCATAATAATTTGCTATGTGCTAAGGCCAATATTGACACTTGTGCTACCAAGGTGATTAGTTCGCCCATTGATAGTGCAAAGTCACTTTGGATGCCAAAAGCTTGTGTGACTAACACTCTAGGACCCAACAAGTGTTGGGTACCAAAATGTGCTTGAGAGTGTTTATGGAGTGCAGGTGATGCATTGATGGCTTGGCATGGACAAGAAGAGAACATACACATGCAAACTTGCCAAGCATGAAAAAGTTTCAACACTCTCTACATCCATGTTATCAAAGGAACAATAAGTATCACTACACATCTCTCTCTTGTGTTCCTTATTCCTGCTGTAATGTGTTTACAAGTTCATGTAATAGCTCAAGAAGTGCTCTCTAGGAACATTACATGAATGTCATATGTAAAGAGATGCAATTAATGTCTCATTTGGAGAAATCTGTTTTGTGACCATCTTTTAGGAGCTACAAGCGTATAAGAAGTCAAGAAAGCCAAACACAGAGGGACGGAAGTTCCATCGTCTTAGTGACAGAAGTTCCATCGCCACCCTTTTCATGGTTCAAGATGGTTCTGTGGCTTCACCAGCTCGGAATAGAGAGTAAAGGAAGTTTTGTGATCAATCAATAGAAGTTCCGTCGCATCCACAAAGAGGGAAATGATGATGAAGTGATCTAGAAGAATAGTAAAGCAATATCTGGGTAGAAAAGTGACCTTTGTTGAGTGAGGGATTAGCAACACATGGCCAAACATGAAGTCAACAAATGAACACACATGCATATGTGGTTGTTAGTGTTTCTAGACTTGTTCAAATTCTTGTTGCTTATTATTCCCTCACTATAACCAATATATAATCTGAACCTCTCCAAGTTCTTAATAGAGCATGTGAACTTATTTAAGATTACTCCAAATTTTTAGTGCACAAATTTAGGGGAGACTCATTCTATATCTTGTGTTAAAAGAGACTAATGTTTTGGTTGAGTTACCTCATGACTATTCTCATTATGGAGAACAAATTTTGGTGGAAGATGCCACTTCCTGAGATAATTAAAAGAAGAAGCATAAGTCATTGAGATGATTTCCAGTGATTTCAAGACCATAAGTCAAGATTGCCATTGAACCTTCATGCTTCTTCTCCTCATAAGAAAAATTCCTACTTATATGGTTTGTAAGTGGCTCTTGACACTTCTCAAATTCTAATAGTTTATCTAATACCTTAACTAAGACATAGTTTAAATCTCCTCATGATCATAACTAAGCAGTGTGCACATGTAAATATTATTCAATGATATGATGCACACATTAAGGAGGAGATTCACACCATGTCTTATGTTAAGAGGAACTAATGTCTTTCTGTAAGTGATTGTGTGGGCAGCATTTACATGGATAACTTTGCTTGTGGAATTACTATCATTGTGAAGGCATTGAAAGTGCATTCAATCAAGTGATAGATGTGACAAATGACAATGGAGATGTCCGACGTTCATGAGTCCCAAGATCTATCATATTCAAAATATGACAATGTATTGACTTGATCATTGACAAAGCATGCAAGAGTACATAGCTGCATAAATGCTCCCTCACAAGAAAAAGAGAAGAACAATCTAATGACAAAGGTATGTCTAATCTAATGACAAAGGTATGTCTTATAGTTACACCTTTGTGTTCCTTTGCATATAGAACCCATGTGATAGGTTATGCCTTGGCATGTGTATGGCCTCGTGTCATGGCATGCTCTTTGTGAGCTAGGATAGATTTTTCAAAAAACTTCCTTTATCTTGTTATAATTGTGGTTTGTTTGAAAATCTTTGGTTCTTAATCTTTGTGATCATGTTGAGCAAATTGTGGTTATAGTTAAAATTGATTGATTGTCGTCTAACTACAATTTGTGAGATTGTCTATCTCAAGTCCAAAAATCCAATCTTGCTCCACTCTGATCAAAATCTCAATCTCTCGCTTTTTGGATTAAGATTTGCAAAAGGTTGGAAAGGAAAAGTGCAAAGGATGCATATGAAAATAAGATCTACATATGAGAACAAAGGTGACTGAAATTGGGTAAGAACCTATGATTGCAAAGAATGGAATAGAAACTTACAATTCTCAAGTTTAACCCAATCTTGCCAAAACTTCCATCATCCTTGAATATGAGATGTTGTTAGAACCAGAGAGGGAAAGAACTTACGTCGCTCAAGTAACGGAAGTTCCGTCACCCACAGGATCAAGGTCTTCTGACATACTCTTCATCCATCATTCTTTGATCAAGTTGTTTTCTATGAATTTCTCCATCAGTTACAGAGGCAGTATATATGGATGATAAAATAAAAGGGAAATAGTCAAGGCAAGGCATGATATGGAAAAGAGAGTATTCATTCCTATCAATATCAGAGGCAGAAAAAGCCAACTAAGAGGCCATTGACTAGAGGAGAGACATGGCCATAAAAGAGGAAGTAATAGCACCCGTTGAAGATGATCAAACCTACTTTGTTAGTGATGGTGTAGAGGATTAAAACTTAGCTTCCATCTCCTTCATAGAGCCATCATCAAGGGAGGGGACAAGCTAAGTCAACTAGTGCAGCAATGGTTTCTGCAAGAATTCAGGAAGAAGAAGAAAATGAGGATCTTGAAATATTTGTTGTGGATGAACCTATAGCATCAGCAGTCAAAAACTTTAGTGCTTTTTTGTTCTCAGAACCTTCTAATCTTTTTTGAAGAACAAGAGTAAACTACAAATTGAAATTTGGAGAGATAAGGAATATGAGAGCAATCAACTTGAAGCTAACTCCAAAACAAGTTGGAACTGATTACAAATTTTGGCCTTACTTTCAACAAGATTACCATGAGTCTATGATCATACAAGGCAATGTCTATTACTCAATGGGAAGATTGGAACTACATATCTACCAATGATGATAAATTCTTGACATTGAGATGACTCCATGCAAGGCCAAAAATGTGAATTATGTTTTAGCATTTTAGAAGAATTGAAACAATGAGATCATTGTGTTGAAGAGCATGAAAATGTCAGAAAATCTGATTGGCTAACAAATGGACATTGGCATGAGTTCACACATGCTCAGTTTGTTATACTTCTTGGATTTGGGTGAAATGATGCCAACCATTCACATCTTCACATTTATCCCACTTTGAAGCTTGAAAGGATAAATTTCATGTATCCAATAAACAAATAGGGCAGTCAAGGATATGCTACAGATTTACTTACATTCTATGCCTGTGTCAACAATATGTTCAGGAAGGCTATCACACCTAGGGATGAAGACTCCACTCCTCATGGCACTCCTGTCTTAGTGTTTATCTCCATATGGGAAGATATGAAGGGCATTGCAAACTACTTTCAGAGGAGTTGTGAATATGCACCATATATTACATACATGACCGAGAATCACTAGTGTCACTTTCAAGTGTGAGAGAGCTAATAAGAGTTATAAAATCTGATTTGTACCACATGCAAAGATGGACACAACCATGGCTTCCTCATAAATATAGTGCTTATCCAAAAGCTCTAATTTCTGAAAGCCTTTGTTAGTTGAAGACAGAAAGCGACGAAACTTTCGTCATTCTTTGCATTTTTCTCCGCTCGAGACAGAGAGCAACGAAACTTCCGTAATCCAGCAATAGAACTTCTGTCATTTAAAGCACCAGTGGTAGTCTGCAGTTACAAGACAAGCATTTCTCTCCTCTGAGGAAAATGATGAACATGCTATTTTGCCTAAACAAGGAACAATATGAGGTAGGTGAGAGGGCATATCATGAAATACAAGAAAGAAAGAACATCACCAAAAGAATCATGGAAAATCCATACCAAGGTGGAACTTGAGCATACTTGCTCTCCTATTGGTTCAGAAAGTACAAGTAGTACCATAGAGTTTTGAAATGAGAAAATAATCAACATTGAGCAAAATGGCTACTCCACTAAAATTTGTGGTGACATGAGCCTTAGTGGTTATGGAAGCTATGAATTTGGTGGTACTGGAGATTCCACACTAGACCAACCTTCTCTTTCTCACCCATCTCGAAATTAACGGTAACATGAACAAAAAAAGGGAGGTGTCTTGGACTTCATGCCTTGAGCTGAAACTTTTTGGTGAGAAAAGTAGATTAAAGCTCAAGCTACATGGTGAGAATACGGAGAGAAAAGAGAAAAGCAGATTAAAGCTCAATCTCAAGACTTAGTGGCATCATAGGTGGAGAAGTCTCTTTTCATCTCATGGACTTGAGAACAATATGTTATGTGTGAACTTGTGTGTGAACCTCTCTTTATCTTTGTTTTTAAGAACCTTTTTACTTGAGATAATATGTGATGCATTATTGTAATGATGTAATGTTCTTTATTGGGAGTATGTGAAGTCTAGTGTTTGTTAGACACACATATGCTTTCTTCTCAATTTGTTTTTCTGTGTCTTTCTTGGCATATGCATCACGAGATATCTACTAACACACACTTTTTGCACCCCACGAATGCACACATATAGGGGGAGCTCTCATTTCAACATGAAAATGTGCAAATGGCATTTGAGGCCATGATTCGTGAATTTCATTCAATATGCACAAATTTAGGGGGAGCTCGTCTATATGTTTGCATTCAAAATGCTTATTGAATATCGCTTGTAAGCTTTAATCAAGGTTGTCATCAATCACCAAAAAGGGGGAGATTGAAGTTGCATCTAGTCCCCTAGTGGGTTTTGGTGTATTGAATGACAACATGATTAAAGGACTAATGATTCTTTCTAAGTCTATAAGCAGGGATTACAATCTTGGATGTACACTCTATGGCTGAAATGAATATGATTGAGATTGTACACTGATTCTAGTTATGAGACATGAAAGTTCATGAGTTGATTTGGTCTCACAAGACAAGGCTTGTACACAATCAAAGTATGATAAAGGACAAAATGATGACATAATGAAGAGACACTCATGAGCATCTTGATCATCAATACAATGAGGTGTCATAAACAATTAGGTCTATGCATGAACAAGAGTGAGAAGAATCAAGTGCGACGTTGATTACAAGATGAATGAATAACTACAAGCAACTTGATCAAGCAACATAAACAAGATCTTCAGACAAAAGCTTAATGACAATACAAGTTGTATGTGAGTTGGGTTAGCTTAATGGTGAAGAATTGTGCACGACCGGGTCAAGATGAACCATGCAAAGGAGAAGGGCAAGCAAGGCTTAGTCCAAGGGACCGGAGTAGTGGTGAAGGGCAGGTGAAGCTGAATCTCGATGAACCTAGCAACAAGAGTCATAGACTTTGGAGTATCATATAATTGAAGATCTTAAATGACTTGTGAGTACAAATGGAAGTTGATCGTAAGGATTCAAATACTCCAAGTCACAAGCTCTAGGTGATGGCGCTTAGAAGAAGAATACATATGGCATTTCCTTTTTAAAGCCAAATGAAGAAAAGTGGCAAGTATCAATTATGCTATCTCAAGTTGAAGAAAGTTTCTATTATATTTAATCTTGAGTTTAGGCATGCTGCTCTATCAAGAGGGATGTCACATAGGTGCTTGCAAAGTGTCAATGCTCAACAAAATCCCAAGTGAGATGAGAGAAGCAAAACAACCACAAAATGACACAAAAACAGCCAACCCAGGAACGAAGGAAGTTCCGTCGAAAATTCCGTGAGAAGTTCCGTCGCTAGACATGCCAACCCGAGAGCGACGGAAGTTCCGTCAGAAGTTCTGTTGGAAGTTTTGTCGTTCTAGAGTTTCACTCTGTCGCAAACCCAAGAGCGATGAAAGTTCCGTCAGAAGTTCTGTCGGTTGAATCTTCAGTATCCTCTCATCCTGAGAGTCACGGAAGTTCCATCATTTCCTGTTTCAGTAGAATCCTAGCCCGTGCAACGGCTCTTTTTGAAATGACGGAAGTTCCGTGGGTTTTCACGGAGGTTCCATTAGTCACTGAAATGCACTCCAACGGCTTGTTTTTTAGGCTTCTCTATAAATAGCTCATCTCTCCCCTCCTTTGAAGGCTACTGACTCCCCCCACGAAAATATCATTCTCAAAGCCTTCTAGCACTCTCCCCAACTCCTCTTTGTGAGGATTCATCTCTTTGTGAGAGTTGGGTTGAGAGAGAGATTCCTTGTGAGAGAAGTTGACACTTGAGCAGTGTTACAAAGCAAGCATCCGTGAGGCATTTGTTACTCTTGGAATTGAAGATTCCTAGATGGCTAGGCGTCACCCTAGGGCTCCCAAACATGTGATGAGTCTTGGGAAAGTTTGTAAAGGTGTGATTCGCCTCTGGAGGAAAAGAATCAAGTGGAGAAAGAAATTCGAGCACGATCTTTGTGATTGCTTGGCGGGGAAAAGGGTTGAGAGAGACCCGGCTACTTTGTGTAGATCCTCAACGAGGAAGTAGGGACTGCATTGTGTAGTTGCTGAACCTCGGTAAAAATCCTTGTGTCTCTCTCTTTACTTTCCCGCTTTTCCTTTTGTGCTTGTTCTTGTTCTTTATATATATTGTTCTCGATTATCTTGTGCTTTGTGTTGCTAGTTACTTATTGTAGGACTTGTGCTACACCTCGTGCTAGCTTTGCTTCTATCAAGTATTGTATCTCCAACCCCTTAAATTTCGCATTTCATTGTGTTATCCACATCATAGACGAGGAACTTCTGTCGTGGGACAGAACTTCCATCACCACGGAAGTTCCGTCAAAGAACGACGGAAGTTCCATCATTCTCTGTTTAATCCGTAATTATGTTTGATTTCAAGTCAAATTTTGAGATTGCCTATTCACCCCCCCCCCTCTAGGCAACTTTCAATGTGCGCTCGCTCCTTCTTCACGGAACTCTCATACACCAGTGCCCAATTTTCTGGGATCCCACCTTTCTGAAGGACCTCTAGCTGCGTGCCCAGTTGTTCCTGCCACCTATTAGCCTCTTCAATTCTCTGATCATAGTCAGCCTCTTGCCACGCCAGGTTTTGCAGAGCCTGAGCACGCAATATCTGGTCCTCAACTACTCTTTGCTGCCTTTTGACCTCCTGCTCCATCAGCCTCACATTCTCCTCCTCTCACAACGCATCTTCCTGCCGCTTTCTGATGCACTCTTCAGCAACCAGATTTGTGTATTCTGTTTCCTCTTGAGTGAGTTGTTGTCCGGTAGTTTCTCCCTGAGCAACAACTTCTTCCCCGCCTTCATTAACCTCGCCTGTTGCCTCCTTGACACGCCCTTCGGCTTTTTCCTCCTGAATAGGGCGCGCCATGGCTGTTGCTGACGTCTCAGCCCGTGCCACTTCCACTGCCGCTCTGCTTCATGTCGTTGCCTGTTGCGACAGACCGGAAGCAGCGGGTCTCTTGCTTCTAGCCATGTTATGCGCTTTGATGTTCAGCTCCCCACGGACAGTGCCAACTATTGTGGTTACGAGTCCAGAACAAACACTTGTGGGGCTAGCCGAGAGCTCGCCGCGCTAGCCAGCTAGGCCGAAGGCCCCTTGGTCAAGCTTTTGGGGTGAATGAACAAGACTAATTAACAGTGAAGAACCAAAGGGCCTAGTATTGTGCCCTTCGGCTAACGATCTTGTATTATTAGGTCCGCTCCGTACCAGAAGGTCCGGGGATCTCAGATGTCTTGTCCCGGTCAGAGCTGTAGGTGAGCATTTATAGCCACATGCTCACCCACCCTCGGGTGTGTTTACATATTTGCCCTGGACTTTAAATTACATATCTCACTGATTGACCTAAGGGTATTCTAGTACTTCAATCTTCATCCGGTACATGCCTTCGGCGGTCACTCTCTGATTCCTGTGCCTGGGGCCCGCCGTGCCATACGGCCTTCAACCGTACCAGCCTTCGGGCGCCTATTGGGTCGTTGGTCTGCCTAGGTCTTTTTGCTTATTTATGGGCTGCTTTCTGGCCTTGGGGAGACTAAGAGGTGGGCATTTCCCCATCATGCCTCTCTTTCCCTTAGCCTTGCCTTAGGTCTCCATTCAACATGCTAGGAGAGGTCATCATGTTTTAGAGGAGAGGAGAGGGTGTGTGAGAGACATCTCTTTCTCTTCCAAATAGTGGGAGGAAGAGGGTGGCTTCCTAGCCTTGTACCTATGGATGTTGTAAGCATGTTTCCATGACATGAGAGTTATTTTCATGCTCAAGATCTTCCTCTCTCCCTAAATCCTAAATTTCTCTTTTCCCTATTTTTGGAGCTATTTTTGTGGGAATTTTTTGTTTCACTTTTGGGCACGTTTTTGGGCATATTTCTTTGGGGTTCTTGGTGCTATGATGAGCTATAACAAACCTATATGGATCCTTGACCGAATCATAAGCTCTAGCACCTTCGATTTGAAAGATTTCTCAAATTTCCCCTTTTTGGTGTTCTTGTCACAAGATCTTATATTCATGATGATTCCTTGTGCTTTTTGAGTGGATCTCTTTAGAGGTGTGTCATGATGTATTGAGGATGATCTGGTCCAAATTTCATGATTTTTGGAGTTCATTTGATAAGGTTTTAGGAATTTTCCTTCCCAAATGGATATGCTGTTTTGCCTAGGACAAAACTTCCGTGGGTAGGACAAAACTTCTATCACTGTTGGTGGCCCTTAAAACCCAATATCGGGCACCAACCCATCGGGAAATGCAAGGTAAAGACCAAAGTTTCATGGATATTTATTTAAACTAATAAAGTTCCACAAGTTTTGGTGAAATATGTGTTTGCAGGTTCAAAAGTGCCAAAATTATGTAAAAGCATGAAGAAACGCCCCGTCGGCTGATCCAGCCGTAAAACAGCCGACCGACAGGGTCGTATGAGGCTGAAATCAGTGCTCGGGCAGGGTCGTGACGGCTGAAATCAGAACCTAGTCGACAGGGTCATATCAGGCTGAAATTAGCCACCTGGCTAGTCAAAATAGAGTCTCATCAGGCTGATCATCCGACCCGGCCGATTCTGCAAAACGTTCCACCATGAAACTGTTTTCTCCTCCCGGACAAAAAGCAATGAAATATGGCTAAGGGAAAAGGGTACATGAGTGGCCTAACCGGGACAAGTCATGGGACGACCCGGAGGGGGTCGGCACCTGGCCTAGGCCGCCGCCCGGCCTGGCCTGCCGCCCGGCCTGGGTTGGCCTCCCAAGGTTGCCAGCCCATGAGGCCCATGAGGCCTACCAACCCCAAAATGGGAAATCCGGCGCAAACTGACCCAGGAACCGTCATCAATACATGATCTGAGCCAACCAAAGACAAGTCGGTCGGGAACATACTCCATCCAATGCCGCCTGGCAGTGCATGCCGCTCGGCGTGGCCTGCCGCCCGACGGAGGAAATTTTGCCCACCAACTCTCCTTCACCTACAAGTACCCGCCAACCCTTCGCCACCTATAAATAAAGGGGAAATTCGGTAGAAATAGAAAGAGAAAGCAAGTGAAGCATATTGAAGTCCATTTACCACTACTTTTCTTACTAGTAGGGTAGGTTAGTTAGTCGGGAGTTAGAGTCTAGTCGAGAGCATAGCTCGGGATTCTGGAAATTGTCTCGGAGTCTTGGTATGAACTCTCTTGTATATTTTCTCCTTTTGTGAGACTTATCTTTTATTAAATAAAAATTATCTTTTCCTTATTTATCTTGCCAAGTATATATCTTTACTTAGTCAATTTCCTCAAGTTACAATTATCGGGAAAGAACTTTGAAGCATAGTTTACTAGATTCCCGGCTAGGATTTAATTAAGTTTAGTTCTCAAGTAGAACTTAGACTTGGTTATTTCCTAGCATTCTTCCTCTAGGCCAACGCAAGAATATCTAGTGAAGGCGTAGGCACGGTGCCTAAGTTAACACTAGCTAGATTTGCATTCGTCCCCACAGGCTATGTGGTAGGCGGCAGGTGGTGACAGCCCTGTCCATCCATTTAGTATTCCACCACGTTCGGGAAGTCTCAAGCAGGGATGTCTAGCGGTAACGTGCCCACTAGTTCATGAGGTTAATTACCGACCCTATTAGTGGATCGTTGTCGTGCCCAGAAGTAAGCTTATTGGTGAAAGACTCAAGGCTGTACCATGGATTTGGTGTAAGCACTCAACCCGAGTAACTACGAATTTTGACGCTTGACTAGATTTAGGAAAGTTTACCTTAGGAATTCTAGACATAGACTCGTTGTCCTCCCAGCTAGCTTAATCGATCTCTTTGATCTATCTTAGTGTGGATTTCTCCTATATCGCCGCTCCCCTTTTTATCATTGAATATCTTTACCCCCGTCTTTGGTCAGTTGGTATAACTCTTATAGTAATATCTTTGTTAAACCAAGATACTCTTACGCCTAGCTTTGTAAGGACCGAAAGC
The DNA here is from genome assembly GCA_032690845.1 of Eleusine coracana subsp. coracana. Classification (NCBI taxonomy): domain Eukaryota; kingdom Viridiplantae; phylum Streptophyta; class Magnoliopsida; order Poales; family Poaceae; genus Eleusine; species Eleusine coracana. The sequence goes on along the minus strand of CM064426.1, from coordinate 33,607,013 downwards.
GTACCGAGAGGGGGGGGGGGTGAATCGGTAAGCCGCTTATGAATCCAAATACTTCAATTTTGCTACTCAAGTCTAACAAGATAAGGAAACCTAAACAATTCTAGTAGGCCAAGACCCTACACTTGCTAGTGTTCATGATAAGATATAATGCGGAAGCCAATCACACTAGCCAATGCAAGCCACAAGTCACCCTACTCACTAGAGCACACAAATGCGGAATAGTAAAGAGAGGGTCAAGGAGTGCTCATAATTTTTTCCCAAGGTCTCGGAGGATGGCGCCTTCCCCTAATCCTCATAGGACCACTCCCGCTGGAGTCCCAGTCCCTCCTGCCACTAAGTGGAGTTCTCACCCACGAGCCCGCAATCACTCCTCGAGTGAAGACATGGTGTGCGTCACCGCTGCACAAAGCATAAGCTCACCTCCCTCGAGAACTTGCCGGACTCCCCGAGCTAGCACGGGCGCTCACTAGCGATGCCCCTTCCAACGGCGGGCTCAAACCGTGTGAAAACATGTGATGACCTTTACAACCGATCACGATAGGCTCGATCACCGACACCTAACCGGTCTAGGTCTCACAATAGACCAAGAGTAAGGATCTAGATCACATCCTCAAGGACACGCTAGCCTTAGATGTGCAAGATGCTCAAGCTACTCTTCTCTAGGACTCTCAAGATATGCAATATCTCCTCTTAGTGCCCTCCTCTTTTCCTCTTGGACCTTACCAATTGCTCTGAGGTATTCCACTGGCCAAGAGAGGTCTCCAAGACCCCAACAACGAAGTTGTATAGGCTCCCAACCTCAAACTAGCCGTTGCTCCATGAAATCAGCTTCCTGGGCACACTGACCGGATAGTCCGGTCACTGCCTGACCGGACAGTCCGGTCAGTGCAACTCGATGCACAACTGGCTCTGCCCCTGCTGAAACTCCAACTGACTGGATAGTCTGGTCACTGGACCAGACCGTCCAGTCCACTTTCTCTCTCCATTCCAGGAGCCTCCCAAAATGCGCCTCTTCTGCCTCCCTGCACTCCTACTGGCCGGACCGTCCGGTCTGTATGGAGTCTCCTGCTGATAGAGTCCTGCTCCTCGCGCTAAGTCCTAGAAAACTCCCCATAGTTACCGTACAGTCCGGTCTCCACTGACCCCTCTGTCCGGTCTCTATGTCCAGAAGCTGAAACTTGTCATCCTCACTTGACTTGGTTTCCCGGCTTCTCCGAACAGCTCATTGGCTTCTCCACTTTCACCTAGTGCCTGTGATTTCATCGATCAACCTTGCACATCACCGACTAGACATGACCTAAGAGAATGACCTAGACCCCCTTGATAGTCCAGTTTTTCCTATGGACTCAAAGCCCTAACAACTACTCAAGTGTTCCAAACACTTGCACCATAGCTTGTTCTACGCTTTGATCCATCTCCATCAACCCTTGGACTCCATCAAGTTCACAAGCCTCCATGCTTGCGGTCATTGTCATCAATTGCCAAGGACACCATCATCCATATGATTTGCAATAGAGTTAAGAGATGATTCCTACAAAGACAACACTCGTGTAGATGTTAGCCCACAATGAATAACCGGAGTAGATGTTAGCCCACAATGAATAAACACTCGTTGTCATCTATCACCAAAACATCCAAACCATGGGGATCCAATCAGAAATGGTCATGAAGCTTACAATCTCCCCCTTTTTGGTGATTGATGACAACCACTACTTAATTGAAAAACTTTAATGAATAAACGGACTAAACAAGCTACACAAAGATAAAGAGGAACCATAACAACATTTGAGAGAAACGCATAAGGTCCTACCTAATCAAACATCATCTAGAGCTATACGAAAAAGAGTGAAGAGCATACTCTAGATGAAACATGCATGCATGTCATGGCAATACATTGAATGAAAGCATAAGGACATGCAATGCAAGGCATAAATTATGAGATGTAACAAGTTAGCATGGCAATGCATAAGAATTGAAAACAAGCATTCATCACCATGATATCATACACATGCATACAAAATAATCAATAAATACAAGCACTGCATATGAAAGGAAATAAACCAAGTGAGATCAAAATGAGTCAAACACAAGCAAATGAAATCCATGACTCGTCATAATCCACGAACAACGAATAACTCCTCAAAATAAGAACCAAATGGTCTATCTCCCTAAATCTCGTAGCTCCTCATAGATACAAGCTACTCTCGATCGTAACAAGATCACACTCCCACTCCCCCTAGACCTAATGTCTTCTCCCCCTTTGGCAACAAGCACCAAAAAGCCAAAAAGGCGGGAAAAGATGAACATCTAAGCACTCGTGGTCGAAGGAAGTGGTGCAGCGACGTCCTCTGTGGGCTCTGCTCCTGGCTGCTCCTGAGGTGGTTCATGCTGTGCTCCCTAAGCTTGTGCCACCCGAGCATCTAGCTGCTCAAAGAAACCAAGGTCTATAGGCGACTTAGACCCGCTGTCCTGTGCTGCTGTAGTGACTTTGGCAGTCTCTTGAGCTAACGTCTGACGATGTATGAGGTCTGCCACGTCCTGCTGAGTGAAACCTCCACGGACAAGATCCTCTGCTGCCTGAGTAGTAAGAGTGGAAACAATGGCAGAAGAGGTGGAGCTGAAGCTGTAGCTGTCTCTGGGGTGGTCTGGGAGTCCGCACGAAAAGTGTGCACAATGTCTAAGAACAGAATCTTGACCGGTACGTGCTGGGAACTGGAGGGTCCTGCCATCTGCGAACTAGAAGAGTGTGAGGGTGAGACAAATAACACAGACACAGAGAAGTCTGACATGGGAGAGAGCTGTGCTCAAGAGAAAGTCTGTCCTGCTCCCCCTATCAATAAGACCCCTGAGAGTGACAGTCCACTGGACTGTGCTTTCATCAGTGCAGTGAAGGGTCCTGGCTGAGTCTGCAGTTGCTGAAACTGAGGAATCACTTATGGTCCTGGCTGCTGACCGGCCTGCCTCTGAGTAAGCTCCATCATCTTAGTCACTAGAGCGGAGACAAGTGCCATCTGCTGACCCTGAAGCTCTGCCTATCCTCTGATCAGCTCCATCATTTGACGTCTGTCCTCTGACACACTCTGTATAAACTCACCCAACCATCCTACAAGTGCTATCACTATGACAGTGTCCCCAAACTACGAACTTGTCGGCTGGGGAGGCGCTCCTATGCTGGCTGACTCAGGAATCACCGTCTCTGGCAGAGCTACCTGCTCGTGAAGTACCGATGACTCCTGCTCCTCCTCTCCTGTTTGCTGGCTGGAGGTAGACTGGGATCCCATGGGGACTCTAGGTGAGTAGCTTGTGGTCACCTCAGGGAAAGCGTCGTACTGCTCCTCCGTCACTAGGCCCATCCTCCTCAAGAGATAACAGATATAGGGCCCGTAGACCAAGTGACGTCCTCCAACCCTCTCAGAAATGACCTCCTCACTCTCTCCAATGAGAAGGTCTGCCAAGTCAAAGGTCTGCCTCCTCAAGATGGCTGCTACAGCCCACTGATGTAAAAGCGTGAACTCCTCTCTGTAGCCAGACCTGGGAATGATAGTCCTGGTGACTATCGCTCTCACCACCTTGGCCTCTGCTGTGAGTCTAGCAAGACCTCTCTCAAAACCTAGAGTGTGGGGAGGTGGGAAAGCAATCGACACGAGGTCGTCTAAAGGCAGCTTCCATCCCTAAGGTCTGCAAGGTGGCTCGAGTGTATCGTAGGCACTCCTGTAAAGCTGAAAGTCTGAAGCAAGGAGTCCTAGGTTAGCGATCAGATCCTGCCTGGTGACTCGCTATGGCTGCCCTCTAAACAAGAAACAGAACTCTGAGCGGTCTCTGACAACCCACAACGTCGCATAGAAGTCGAGGACCACGTCCTCCCTGAGCCTGAGTGGAGCAGTGACTAGCTCAGCTAGTCCTGGCAGGTATGAGAAGTACTGCTCCATGTCTATGCCTGTGGCCCTCCTCATGGCCCGATAGGAGGTGTACTGTTATGGTACAAGAACCATGTCTCTGGTACTCAAGTCCACACAACGTCTCAGGCCCTCTCCTATCCTCCTCTTGAGTACCATCTAGTACCTCTCTTCAGCGGTGGGGTCTCGGGGAACTAGCACCCACTGGTCGAAGGACACGAACCGAAGTACCTTAAGGTCCTTTGCAGGAACCTTGAGGATGTCCAGCTCTCCGCCTGCTTGTACCAGTCTCTGCAGCCTCCTTATGTACACCTCATAGGTGTACCTCGGGTCTCCTGCCCGGTGAGCTGTCCTCTGGGGAACAGTCTGCTCTAGCTCCTCCTCTTCAACCAACTCCTCAGACTGAGACTCTGAGGTCTCCTCCTCTCTAGGCTCCTCCTCCTCAGACTTCTCCTCCTGCTGCCTGGAGGATCCCTGATCCATAGTTCTCGACGATCTCCCCTGACGGGAAACTAGAGTACGCTATGGCCACGGCGGTGGCACAACTCTAACTGCTAGAGGTGCAGTCCTCTGCCTGGTGCTCCTCCTCAAGCATGGTCCTCAGCTGGCTGGCTGATCCTCAAACGGGAGCCAGGTTCTTGCGTGACTGCTCCATGGCGTCCAAGTGCTGAGCCAACCTCCGAGCTCTCTCTGACTCTAGATACAGTCTCGGTCTCTTCTTGGTCTTGGGCTTCTCAGGCATCGTCCCCTTGCCTGTATCCTGTCCTGACCCTGCCATCTCTGACTGCTGCTCTGCTGTCACTGCACGGACATAGGTGTACATGGGACAAGCATAGAGTCCTAATACATCTACAAGTAAAGCACCACTAGGAAAGAATGCACAATAGAAACCCTAGCACTGAATGAAGAACATGATCACTAGACAATTATACAAAGTAACAACAGCGATCATCGACTATATGTGGCTGGTGCGAGTCCTCTAGTGAATAGTCAAATAATGACAATAAATCTATCTATAGACTAGACAGGAGACAAACCCTAGACATGCAATTAAGAGATAGTCATGGAATTAATTGCAGACTAGGTTGAGCTACTTAATTAATGCAACTAACAGATGGGAATTAGTACTAATTGCATCAATTAACTAACTACTTGACAAGCAGGGCATATATCGATGAATTGCAAGAATTAGCATGATACCCTGGGAGAAGTCGACGTGCCGAGAAGAACAAACACCGCGGGCTTGCTCCGATCACTAGAAAAAGATCAAGACTTGAGCTTTGCCGGCAATGAAGAGCAAGGAGGAAATAGCAATCGGTAGAGATGAGGTTCGTTGGGGTGTTGCTCGTGGGGGAGGTGATGCTGCTGCTCATGCGCGTAGGAAGGGCAAGGCGACTCGACGGCGGCTTGTGGCGACGAGGTGGAGAGGCGGCGCCTAGAGTCAGCTCTGAGCGGCGGTGCACGGGGCGAGCAAGTGCGACGGCGTGGCGGCTATGGCGCCCAGGGGCAGGGCGAGTTGCGCGTGGGTGTGGGTGAGCGCGGCAACGCTGCTGAGCGAAGCTAGCGGCGGCGCAAGGTCGGGGGGCGAAGACGGCGAGCGGCGGAGGCGTCGAGGTCGTGAACTCGGCATGGGGATCGAATGAGGATGAAGCCAAATTGGTTCTGACCGATTTTGACCTAGGTCAAATTGATAATGAACAACCCCGATTCAACAAGGATAGATCAACGGCTCAGATCAGAGAGCATATCGCGCGATCAACTCAAGTGACCGGACGGTACGGTCTCTGGACCGGACTGTCAGGTCTGCTATGGGTTTGCTGGTGAACCATACAGACCGGACGTTCCGGTCACTAGGACCATACTATCCGATCTCTAAGACCAGACTCTCTCGAACATGGTGCCCAAGGGCACTAACCAGACTGTACGGTCCGAAGATCGGACTGTACGGTCACTACCAAAATTTCATTGAATCAAGGAATTTCTCTATTTTCCAAGTGCCCTCGCTAAACACACAAATAAACACCGCACTTGGAATATAGAGGGAACTCTCAAACACTCATTTTCAAATAGTGGCACTCTATGGCCTCATAGTTTTCGCAAATGCCAAATGAAAGATCGAGCAAATAAGAACCAAGGCAAATAAGAACCGAAGGGGTATGTATGAGCCTTAGTCCACGAACCACGCGAGTAGATTTAACCTCGGAGTTCACAAGAGCTTGCTCAATGGGCATGAAGCACAATCCTTTCCTTTGGTCACACTTATGGAGATGTAATCTTATATAGAGCATGAGGCACAAATATCTCGAAATGTGACAAACCTCCTTTGTGTTTCCTATATGATGCATGCAACAAGCAATTTACATATGCAATGAAAGTAAACATGTCATGTGAATACAAGCAATATTAAGTACAAGATACAAAGGAAACCTAACAATGTCATGTTTGATCCCCTCCCAAGCTTACTCACTATAAGCCATGCCCTTGCCTTGAGAGAAATCAAACAACCATCTAAAGCACTCCCCCTTGCTTATAGCTATCTTGAATGGGTTAGACATTGACTTATTTTTATGTGTTTTTCTTTTAGTTATTTACACATGCATGGATGCAAAGCATACTAGTCACAAAGGAGTCCTAATTACCATGCAATTCTAGAGAAAGAAAAAACACACTACAACAACAAAGAACATACACTGTTACCTCCCTCATGAGTAGATAGGTCGTTGAGGTCCATGTCACTTGTGGTGGACTTCACATGATCTTCATGAAAGCACTCGGTCCACCACCACCACCATCTAGGTCTTGTCCTTGGGCACCCACTTGTATGTAGCCGATCTCTCAAGACCAACAATGCACTTAGGCACCCATATGCTCTTGACCTTCCCCTTCTTGTTTTGTGGTCGCAAAGCCTTAGCTTTCACCTTGCCATCCATGCAACAATCCTTGGTGGTGTGGCCATCCTTGCAACACCTCTCGCAATAGTAGTCGTCAGTGAGAAGGGGTTTGATCCATGCAGGGATGGAATCACTCATCCCTATGATGTTGATGGCGGCGGGATATGAGCCAAGTCCACGGTGGGAGACATTGTTCACAAGGTTCCTCCCAAGGATCTCCTTGTGGATGGCTCTACCTCGTGTGATCCTCTCAAAGCCGTCCATCACCATCTTCCTCTCTTCTTTAAGCTTGTGATATTCCTTCAAAATAAGTGGCTAAAGGGAAGAAACCTCAACCGAGGTGGTTAGTTCATCACACATAGTAGAAGCATCATTCTTTGATGAACTAGAGAAGGGAGAGGCAAGGTTCTCAACATTGATGACCTCATAAGTGATCTCAAGGGCCTTGTACTTCTCATGAAGCTCTACATGATCACCCTTGAGTTATTCATAACTCTTGTTTAGGGCCTCATGAGATGTGACAAGGTCCTTGAGCTCATTCTCAAGGTAAACAACACAGTCCTTAGCCAACTTACAATCTTTTCTTACCACATCCAATATTTTGGATTTCTTGATGGTGATGTCACGGGCTTTCTCAAGCATACTCCACAACTCAGCACACGTGTGCTCCTCATCATCGCTGCTCTCATCCTCACTCTCCCCAAGTTCTGCGGTGATCTTGCCAACCACTTCCTATATGGTCTTGGTCAGGTCACCTGTCACACCCATTTTAGGAAGCAAAATAGGTGCAGCAGTACGTGTGCCCAGGATCAAGTTACACACACATACGGTACATCATTAGTGGTAAATAGAATAAATATCCATATCCTTTCATTAGTACATCATATCTTTATTACAAAAGGACCCGTAGGTCCAAAAGAAAAGTACATCCAAGCAGCGGAAATAAACTAGCATAGACGTCAAGACTCCATAGGCATCGACTGGTGGACCATCGCCTAATACTCGCCTCCATCTTCTATATAGTGGTTCCATTCCTCTCCTATAGCTGAGCAGCGATGTGGGATATAGCAAGGGTGAGTACGTGCCATACTTAGCAAGTGGTGAAAAAGATGACATGAGGCTAAGACAAGGAAGGCTTTAAACGGGTTTGTTGCGTGAGCTTTTAATTCCCTATGCAGCCTAATTACTAAGTGGGGTCATCCCATCTCTCAATCCACATGGTACTAATCGATCCAAGTCCGAACCATCCCAACCAATCCCAAACCACATCCCAACTAATCTTGTGAGGAGTCGAGGCCGCTCGTGACCGTGAGCACGGCTATCATGATAGTTTGATACTCTGCAGAGTTTGTACCACTTTATCCACAAGTCGTGAATCCCTTTGTGACCGTGGACGCGACCCACATTACACACTTCCTTTGGTGTGTGGCAGGGTTTCACTACGAGACTTTTCCATAGGGTCTCCCAGTATATGCTAGCCACTAAGGTTTCACTCTCATCCATAAGTGATAGCCCATCAACAAGCAGCTCATCACCCCAGGAGCCCCCTCTTGAGCTGTTCGGATACAAGGACAGTCCTCTCTTGACTTCCATTCCCCACTCCACCAAATGCTGCACCGACATTGGGAGAACACCTAATTACTAGGCCAAGCCTTACCCATATCAGTCTTGTGATGGCACTGTTTTCCTAGGTTATCGCTCCAAGAACCGGGACATAGGATCTACAACAAGCCTACTACCACCAACCATGTGTCCACGACACCACATCCATTCCATCCAGCTTGCATAGATCCCTAATCCATGTTGCTAAAAGAATTACCAATCATTCCCATGTGATATGGTTCATTAGTCAATATTAAATTAGACCTATTTACCCAATAAACAACTAAGCATGTCTACCCATCCAAACTCTAGTTCAAGGCGACAAGGAGGTAAAACAATGCTAGTAAACCCTACAATAGGTTCCCAATCAATTGACACAAGCATGCAATTCTACAATTATAATAGGTGCAAAATGCATCAGGGACACTTGCCTTCGTCCTGCACGGGAGGCTGCTATAACACTTCAAATTCCTGCTCCTGGAAGTCCTCGTAGGGTGGTCCTTGTGTACGCTCGTCTTTACGTCAAAGTACTAACACAAGCAATTGTATAACAAATCAAAATACAGCCATGCAATAGAGGAAAATCAATATGTAGATGCAATGAAAATGCAAAGATTACACTTCTACGAGAAATTTGGCGCAAGAATCACCTAATTTGGAGTTACGAGTAAAAAGTTATGCTAGTTTGAAGATTTAGGGGCAAAAAGGTAAAAACATGAACTTTTGGAGACCTAACTGTAATTTTATAAAATTACAGGGACTAAAGTGTAAATTGTTAGGACTGAAAAATAATTACAAAAAAGTATAACATTGTATTTGCAAAATTTTAGGACCTAAACATAATTAATATTAAATGTAGGGGGCTAAGTGTAAAAGACAAGGTTGAATATATAAATAAGAACAAGTCTAGGGGTGTTTTTGTAAAATTACATGGCCAAAATAATAATTTTAATAAAGTACAGGGGTGTTTTAGTTAAAATACAATGCTAAAATAATTATTGTGATGTTCAGGGGCTTAAAAACAATTTTCTAAAGGTTCTATACAAAAATAGGGGTAGAATTCTAATTTATTCTAAGCACAGGGACCTAAATGCAAAATACTATCAATATCCAAGATTTAATTGAATTAATTTAAATAAAAAACCTCGTGGACCGGGTCTGACCCATGGTCCACTTGTCCACGGTAGACCGATATGTAATCCGGCGCGTTGGATCAAGATCCAATGGCTAGGGATAGATGGTGAGGAGGGCTGCCGGCGACGGCCAACCAGGCGGCGGCTACACGACGGCGGTGGTGGGGTACTCGCCGGAGTTGGCCAGAACGGTGCTCTAGCCACCCATTCCTCGCCGCGAGGGCATAGGGAGGGAGACGAAAGCGAGGCGGTTCTCACCGACGGGTCGCGCGGGTGCGGCGGAGGCCGGAAGCGGGTCAGCGACGTGGTTCGGCAGCGGTGATCAGAGCTCGGCGGGGAGGGTCTCCGAGGGGTCACGAGCGGGAGGGGAGGAGCGGGACAGAGGTGATGGTCTGTGACGAGGCCGAGGCGGGGGGGGGGGGGGGGGGGGGGTTATATGGGGAGAGAGGGAGGGGAGACGAGCGGGCCCGAGCTCGTCGGGGTAGCGGTCGGCGGTGGCCGTTTGAGCGCGGTAACACACGTTTAAGGTGCGCAAGTGGGGGGAGTAGGGGAAGCAGAGGGGGTGCAGTGTGCGCAGGGTGGTTTCGGGAGCCGGGGAGGCGGGGGAAAGAGGAATTGGCGGGTTGTCGGTTTCCGGCGGCGACGGGGAGAGAGAGGGGCGAGAGGAGGGGGATGACGGGTGGGGCGGGGCTATTGGTGAGAGAGGGCGGGAGCTGGGATGCGGCAGAGTTGGGCCACGCGGGGAAGGGAGAGGCCCAAGTTGGGGCAGGCCGAGAGGGGAAAGAGGAGGGGGAAGGGATTGGGCCACGGGCGTGCACGCACTGGGCCGGCGAGGGAGCTGGGCCGGGGTTAGCTGGCGGCTGGCGGCTGAGAGAGAAAGAGAAGGGGAGGGAGTGGGGTTGGCGGCCTGGGCTGGCTGGGCCGAAATGGGAAGGTGGGGGTGGAAGAGAGGGTTTCCGGGGTGGGCCAGAATGGTTGGTTTTGGCCCACTGTTCTTGTTCCTCTCTTTTCTTTCTCCATTCTTTTCCTCTCTAAATCCTTTTGTAATTTCTCTTCCACTCTTCCTGGTAATTATTTAATAGACAAACTTAAAGCTAAATGCAGAAAATTCTACATGGATATGACATGCTATGCAAATGCACTAAATTGATTAATTATTTAGAAAATAATTTGCCCTAGGCTAATTAACCAATTGCTTAATGGTATTAATTGGCATTTTTAGAAATTGTAAAAAGTAGGGTGTTACAAACCTACCCCCCTTACAATGAATCTCACCCTCGAGATTCGGAAAGATTGGTGAAGAGGTGGGGGAACTTGGCTTTCAATTCTTCTTCACGCTCCTAGGTGGCTTCCTGTTCTGTGTGATGATTCCAGAGCACCTTGCACATTCGGATCACCTTGTTTCTTGTAACTCTGTCAACAACTTCTAGTATCTTGACTGGTTGTTCCGCATATCTGAGGTCTTCCCGAAGGTCTATTTCATCAACGTGGGGTTGTTCTTCCGGCACTCTTAAGCACTTCTTCAGTTGTGACACATGGAACACGTCATGCACATCCTTGAGATGGGAGGGTAGCTCCAACTGATATGCAACTTCTCCTCTTCTCTCGAGGATCTTAAAAGGGCCAATGTAACGTGGTGTAGATGTCACATGCGCTTGCGGATTGGTTCAATCTTCTCTTAAAGCATAACAAACATCAATCAACACTTCGAGCATTGTTACCAGATAATATTTTGGTGCAACGTTAAGAAGTGCCAAGAAGCATTTCTGGTGCCGTTGCCGGGGAAGCAATAGGCTAAGATATCGGAATTTTAACATTGATATTTCTACTAAGGAGTTACCGCTTTCCTTAGTGGGCTTACCCTTGTTCTGTTTATTTGTGGTGTAAATAGGATGCGTTATGATTGGTTTCAACCAACCAGACTACCACAACAATCCGGAGGCTATATTGAGGAGAGTGCGTCAACAACTCACCCCTCCTCGACCTAGACTTGCTCTTGATGCACCTCCGATCCCACCAGCTCAACCACAAGACCTTTCCACGTCTGCTCAACCAACCATGGCTGAGAAGACAATCCGTGACTACTCCGCCCCGACAACATCCGCACCGGTCCGAACCCGAACATGGGGAACATAGGTTATGAGTTGAAACCGGCCCTAATCAACATGGTTTTGGCCAGTCTGAAGGACCGAGAAGGCGACCAGAGGGGGGGTGAATGGGAGCCAATCAATAATTCTCCGAGAGAACTTGGCCTATATCCCAAAAACAACCCAAACCAACCTCTAATCTGACTACCAAGGCTACACACACCAACTTGTGATGTGCTAGCCTTAGGAGTGATCAACAGCAGTAGTGGTACACAATAGAAACAAAAAAGAACAGCAAAAATTTGAAATAGATGGAAACCTCACAAAGCTGTATCTTCTAGACCACCACCGGCACTGCCGATCAGGACCATCGGCAGCGCCGGTTGGTCCCATCGGTAGTGCTGCTAAGACCCATCGGCAATGCCAGTGTGGGGTTTTGCAACCCACCGGCAGTGTTGGTCCGGGTCGTCTACAGTGCCGATCGACCCCGACAGAACAAGAGAAACTTTTGGGATTTCATCAAATCTTCTCCAAAACCGATTCAAACGAACTCCAAATGATGCGATTTTTGGACCAGTGAATCCTCAGCACATCACGACCCTAATCCTAGAAGATCAACTCAAGTGGCTCAAGAAATCATCACGAATTTCAGATCTGGTGCCCAGAACACCAAGAAGGGGAAACTTGAGAAATCCTTCAAATCAAAGGTGCTAGAGCTATTGATTCGGTCGAGCATCCATAGAGGATTGCTCTAGCTCATCCTAGCAACAAGTTTCTCAAGAAATCCGGCCCAAAAACTCGTCCAAAAATGAGATAAAAAATCACCACAAAAATAGCTCTGAAAATAGGAAAAAGGGAATTTCGGGATTCAAGTGAAGAGGGAAATCTTGAGCACGAAAATACTTCTCATATCATAGAAAGGAGCTTACAAGATCCATGGGTACATGGCTAGGAAGCCACCCTCTTTTTCCCACTATTTGCAAGAGCAAGAGATGTCTCTCACACACCCAATACTCTCCTCTCAAACATGAAGTCCTCTCCTAGCACTTTGAATAGAATCCTAACACAAGGCTAATAGAAAGAGAGGCACCTCTCCCACTAGCCACACCTCTCCTTATATAGGCCTAGGGTCTATTGTCCACATGATCACTCTACCCTTGACCTACGTAACACACCCACCTACCACCGGGGGCATAACCGTCCATCTTTTTCCTCATCGCCCAAATGCCATCGAACGTTTCACGTCTTTGCTTCATCTCGAAGCAAGCTCCGTGATGGTGCCACGTGCACCACCAACCACCGCCATCGGTTTTGAGGCCCAAACTGGGAACCGCCTTGCATGCTTCTCACGGCACAACTTCTCGATGTTGACGCATGTCACCTTGTCTTGTGATCCTGACCACCGGCAAGTCTCTCCCAGTCCCTGTCCATCGGCCCCCCATGTCACTTGCACCGTCATCCTGTTCACCTTGACTTGGTCACCACACCGTCTTCATCATCACCACGGTTTTGAAACTCAACCGTGAAATCATCCGTGCTTCTTGCCTCTCCACGAATATGATGTGGATCACCCTTGACTTCACCCGACATCCCGATCGTCTAGCCCCAAGTCCCCTACATGTGCCCGATCCTCTCGCCGTTGACCACCAAGTCGACTCCAGTGACCTACACATCATGAGACAAGCAAACACATTTCCCATCTCCTGCAATATCACCAATATCTCCACCAACTCCGGTTAGTCATATCCATGATATGCAAACCCATGCAATCTCTGGATACCTGCATTTCAACTCAAACATCAAATTTGCTCAAGTCAATTACTCATCACATATACTACAAACCATGGCACATATCCACATGGTTTTTGGTATCAATGTATTTGAGCTCAATATCTCCCTTCTCAACATTGTCTCTCAGGAAGTGGAATCGCACATTGATGTGTTTGACGTTAACATGTTGGATTGGGTTTTTGGCTAAGCATATGGCACTGGAGTTATCACATATGAGTGGAACACCCTTAAAAGTTAACCATAGTCTCTCATGGTAGATACAATCCATAGGATTTGTGAGCAGCAGCTAGCAGCAGCAACATACTCAGCCTCTTTGATGGATTGGGCAACACTCGACTGCTTACAAGAAGACCGATAGATCAAAGGAGTACCCAAGAAATGGTATGTACCAGAAGTGCTCTTCCTATAAATTCTACACCCAGCAAAGTCTGCATCCAAATACCCAATGAGATCAAGAGATGAAGATGCAGAGTACCAAAGACCGAACTCAAGGGTGTATTTGAGATACCTGAAGATGCGCTTGACAGCCTTGCGATGAGTCACCCTTGGGAAAGCTTTAAAACGAGCACAAAGACACACCGCAAAGTGTATGTCGGGTCCTGTCGCTGTCATGTACAAGAGGGAGCCAATCATGCTCTTGTACTCCCTTTGATCCACCGCTTTATAGTCTTCATCAGGTTCAAGAGCCGTTGTAATGGGCATTGGTGTAGACAACGGCTTCACATTGACCATGTCGAACTTCTTCAGGAGATCCTTCGTGTACTTGGCTTGATGTATGAAAGTGCCTTGCTTGGACTGCTTGATTTGGAACCTAAGAAATAAGGTGAGCTCTCCCATCATCGACATCTGAAATTCACTTTCCATAGCTTCCTGAAATCTGGACACAAGAGCATGAGAGGAACCACCAAAGATGATATCATCCACGTAAATCTGAACCGTTAGAAAGTCATTGCCATGCTTTAGAGTGAACATGGTTTTATCAACACACCCCAGGACATACCCACGCTCTAGCAAAAAGGTCTTAAGCCTAGCATACCATGCCCTACATGCTTGCTTTAGCCCATACAAAACCTTCTGAAGCTTGTACACACGGTTTAGGTATTTGTGGTGCTCAAAGACAGGGGGTTGCCTCACATATATTTCTTCCTCTATGAAACCATTTAGGAAAGCACTCATGACATCCATTTGATAAAGTAATGCCCTTGGAGGCAAAAAATGCAAGCAAGATCCTAATGGCTTCTATGCAAGCAACAGGAGCAAAGGTTTCACCATAATCTAAGCCCTCCACTTGGCTAAATCCTTGAGCAACTAACCTAGCCTTGTTTCTCACAACCTCACCATCCTACCCATGTTTGTTTTTGAACACCTACTTGGTTCCTAAGACATTGACATTTTTGGGAGGCTCTACAAGGGTCCAGACTTTGATTCTCTCAAAGTTCTCCAACTCCTCATGCATGACATTAACCCAATGTTCATCAGATAGTGCGTGTCCAACATCTCGGGGTTTAAAGGTTGCAACAAAGAGAGAATTGGTAAAGCAAGCGAGATGTGCAGACCTTGACATTGTTGTCCCCTGATAGAGATTACCGATCATTTGTTGAGGTGGATGTTGACGCTGAATGTGGTGAGGGCCCTCTCTCTTAGAGTGTACCTCGCCCTCAACCATAGCTCGAGCTCGCTTGATAGCTACTGAAGTAGATATAGAAGCTTCTGGACCCTCTGATGGAGTGGTGGTGGCAGTAGGAACAAGCTCCGATGAGGGATGAAGTGAATCATCATAATCATCATCAAAGCCCTATAGGTCCTCTTCTACAAAGATGCTCTCCTCCATCTCCTTGGTACATGCAGTCTAATCACATTGCTTGCATAAGAGTTTGATTCATCAAAGGTTACATCGCAGGACTCTACGATGGTGTTAGTTTCCAAATTCAAAACTCTGTAGGAATGACCATGAAGAGAGTAACCAAGAAAGATGCCATAGGAAGATCTCGACACAAACTTATCAAGATTGCCACGCTTGAGAATAAAGCACTTGTAGCCAAAAGCACGCAAATGAGAAACCGAGGGCTTTCTCCCAAAACGCAGCTCATAAGAAGTCACATTAAGAATTGAGTGCAAGAAACTCTGATTGGAAACATAGCAAGCAGTGCTAATGGCCTCAGCCCAGAAACGCCTCGGAGTCCTACACCGTTCTACTGAGGAACACGACGTGCTAAAAACTGATGCTCAATACCATGCTCAAGAAAGAAAGCATTGAAGGAGGAGTTCTTGAACTCGGAGCCATTGTCACTGTGGATTGCTCGTAATGCACCAGGGAGTTCCTTGAACAACCTTAAAGCTAAGCTTCGAAAGTGATAAAACACTTCATCCTTGCTCTCAAAAAAGTAAACCCAAGAGTAGCGAGAATAGTCATCAATAATCACAAGAACATACCGCTTCCCATCCACCGAAGAAACCCGAGAAGGACCAACAGTGTCCATATGAAGCAACTCTCCAGGGCGTTCAGTCATCACCAAATTGATTGGTGGATGAGAAGTGGCAATCATTTTCCCATGACGACAAGGATGACAAACCAAATCCTTATCAAATTTGAGCATAGGCAATCCTCAAATCAAGCCGAGGCAACTCAAGCGACATAACAAGTCAAAGCTCATGTGACCCAGTCTCCTATGCCATTTCCAGAGCTCAGAAGAAGATGGAGCAAAAAAGCACTTGTGAGAATTAGGAGAACCAGCAAAATCAGCCTGAAAAACTCTGCCAAGAAAGAAATCCAACAAACCAAGGAACCACTCGAATCAAGAACACAAGAAGTATTCGAGTTAAAGCGCACTTCCAAACCAACATCAAGAAGCTGAGAGACAGAGAGGAGATTGTACTTGAGATACTCAACCAAACCAACATCCTTGAGAGTGAATTTTTCATTTACCTTTACTGCACCTCTTGGCATCACTCTCCCTCTCTTGTCATCTCCAAAGGTCACATACTCCCGCCGCTTCAAGGGAGTGAGGCTGGACAACCACTTTGCAACTCCGGTTATGTGGCGCGAACACCCGGAGTCCATCAACCATTTGTTCTCCAAGCCTCCACCTACTGCCTACAAAGAACGAGAAGGAAAAGCCAATGGCTCAGTGCTGGGGGTTAGTCAAAAGAGATTTGGGAATCTAGCACTGAACCATACGACCGGTAGTAGTCATCACAGTTCTTTGCACATTATCATTCGAATGCATAGGACAAGAACCACGATGGGGAAAATGTGGCCTGTCAAAGCGTCTCGACTCAAACCTTGGGTTGTGAGGATAGAAGTCTTCAGTGTGAAAGCCAAATCCACACGAATGATGCTCACCACGATGGGGAAAACATGGGGCGCGAAAACGCTGCTGCGCAAAGCCTCTGTTTTGTGAATCAAAGCCATATGAGGAATGACCCTGTCCACGATAGGCACGAGAAAAAGAGCAAGGCTGAAAGTCAACAAAATCATCATAAAAAGCATCCCTAGTCAACTCAGCTTGCTTCCTCTCAATCCTCTTATGCCTATAACATAATTCATCCTAGTGGCCCTTGTGACCACAAAACATGCAAATGTAGACACCCTTAGGATTAGGCTTGGTTTGCATGGCAGGCTTGGGTTTTGGCTTCTGTGTTTGCTTTGGGTTGAAGGAGGGTTTTGGATTGGGTGGATAGTATGTGTCAGTGGGTTTGATGGTGTTTTCCTCGTCCTTGTAGCTGGAGCTAGGAACAAACTTACCCACATTCTCACTCTCCTTGTCACACCTCTCAAATCCCAATCCAATTTATAGGTTGACCTAGAAGCATGCTCCTTCACTCTTGCAAAATCACTCTCAATCTTTTCCTCACTCACTAGGGTTCTCTGGAGCCTAGAAACAAGATAGTCATTTTTTAGAACTAGGACTTTGTTTTCCTCCCTAGTGATTACTAGCTTGTCCTTGAGGGTGACACACACTTCACACGGATGTGGGAGAACTTTCGAGCGAATCCCATGAAGCAACTTGGACTTTGAGGGACTCAACTTCCAACTCATCTGTGAGCTTGGGGCACTTCAGACATGCACCCAAAAAAGTTGGTCTAGGTTTGAACTCATCAAGCTCCTTGAGGGCACTCTCAAGCTGACTCGCAACTTGAGCATGCACACTCTCCCTCTGACTCAGATCATTCATCACAACTTGACAAGACTCACACTCTACAACCATGTCATCCTTAGCAAGCTTAGACCTAAGTGAAGCAATTTCAAAATCAGCACTCTCCAACTTAGACTTAAGCTCTCTACTCTCACAAACAGCACTGCGAAGCTTATCATCTTGCAAGAGCAGAACATCGCGCAAATGATCCAGTTCAGAAGAGAGCTCATCAAGAGTGGGAGGTACCTCGCTTGTGTCGGAGTCGGATCCAGAGTCGGTGTTGTGGTCGTTCTTTGCCATGAAGCAAAGCCCGGTGAAGTCATCCTTCCTCTTGACTCGTGGCTTTTCAACCTCCTCCTCCGAGCTTGTAAGGCCTTCGCTTGATGTGAGGTCGACATCGCTCAAGGCGGTAACGCAGGCACATGGAATGGCCTTGGCAAACTTCTTGGAGTTCTTCCCCTTCTTGTAGAAGCGGTTCTTCTTCTGCTTCAAATCTTCAGTGTTGTTGTCGCGGTACCCGGCCTTCTTTTTCTTCTTGGAACAGTCAGCAATGAAGTGGCCCGGGTTACCGAACTCAAAGCAGGTTCTTGAACCACCTCCTCTTCTCTCCTTTCGGTTGTTGTAGAATTTCCTGAACTTCCTTGTGAGCAAGGACAGCTCCTTATCAGGAATGCGCTCCATCTCTTCATCGGATGCTGCAACAAGAGAAGACAAAGCAAACTCCAAAGAAGACTTGTCAAGTGAGGGGTTAGTTCCATGAGAAGCACAACTGTGATCACCCTTCTGAGAACTAGAAAGCAAAGCCATGCTAGAAGCAGGAATAGCAAGATTAGGACGAGATTTCCTAGATAGTTCATAAGATTTCAGCTTGCTATACAGTTGCTCACAGTTCAAGATATTGAATTCAGCAGTTTCTTCTATAGCAGCAATTTTAACCCCCCAAACATTTTCATCAAGTGAGTACAGCAGTTGCTTAGCTCTATCATTGTCATTGTACACAAGGTTACCACAAGCCCGCAAGTTGCACATAATTTCCTCAAACCTACGAAAGGTGTCATCTAGTGACTCGCCAGGTTTTTGTGCAAAGGTTTGGTACTGTCTATTGTAAGAATCCTTACGCATAGACTTGACTTGTTTGGTACCCTCATGGTAAGTACAGAGCTTAACCCACATAGCATGAGCAGTGTCAAGGTGTGCAACCCTATCATATTCACTCCTACCAAGTGCAGAGAGCAGAATATTGACATCTTTGGAGTTGTTCTCATACCTGACTAACTCACCTGCAGATGCAATGTTCAGGTCCTATGGTATAGCATACTCCTGCTCAACAATCTCTCAAATTGCACGTCCTTGACTCAGCAGATACGCCTTGGTCCGTGACTTCCAGTAGGAGAAGTCCTCTCCATCGAACATCCACAACTTAATAGCACGCTTCTCCATGTCGCCTTCGGATCAGAAAGCTGGTGAAGGTCAACTAGTGATCAAACCGGCTCTGATACCAATTGAAGGACCGAGAAGGCGACTAGAGGGGGCGGTGAATGGGAGCCAATAAAAAATTCTCCGAGAGAACTTGGTCTATATCCCAAGGACAACCCAAACCAACCTCTAAACCGATCACCAAGGCTACACACACCAACTTGTGATGTGCTACCCTTAGGAGTGATCAACAGCAGCAGTGGTACACAGCGAAAACAAAGAAGAACAGCAAAAACTCGAAATAGATGCAAACCTCACCAAAACATCCATACCATGGGGATCCAATCATCAACGGTCATGAAGCTTACAAGCTTCCCTGAGGAAATTAAATACGATAACTTGGAAAGCTCCCGGGTGAAATGCTACAATAAATGTTCTGTAAGCTTGTGGATTGGTTCACTCTTCTCTTAAAGCATAACAAACATCAATCAACACTTCGAGTGTTGTTACCGGATAATATTTTGGTGCGACGTTAAGAAGTGCCAACAAGCATTTCTAGCACCGTTGTCGGGGAAGCAATAGGCTAAGATATCGGAATTTTAACATTGATATTTCTACTAAGGAGTTACCGCTTTCCTTAGTGGGCTTACCCTTGTTCTGTTTATTTGTGGTGTAAACAGGATGCTTTATGATTGGTTTTGACCTACCAGACAACTACCACAATGATCCGGAGGCTTTATTGAGGTGAGTGCATCAACGACTCACCTCTCCTCGACCTAGACTTGCTCTTGAAGCACCTCCAATCCCACCAGCTCAACCACAAGACCCTTCCACGTCTGCTCAACCAACCATGGCTGACAAGACAATCCGTGACTACTCTACCTCCTCTACAGACAACATCCGCACCGGTCCGAACCCAAAGAACGGGAACGTAGGTTATGGGCTGAAACCGGCACTAATCAACTTGGTTTTGGCCAGTCTGAAGGACCGAGAAGGTGACCAGAGGGGGGTGAATGGGAGCCAATCAAATATTCTCCGAGAGAACATGGCCTATATCCCAAAAACAACCACAACCAATCTCTAAACCGACCAGCAAGGCTACACACACCAACTTGTGATGTGCTAGCCTTAGGAGTGATCAACAGCAGCAGTGGTACACAGCAGAAACAAAGAAGAATAGCAAAAACTCGAAATAGATGGAAACCTTACAAAGCTGTATCTTCTGGACCACCACCGGCACTGCCGATCAGGACCATCGGCAGTGCTGGTTGATCCTATCGGCAGTGCCGCTGAGACCCATTGGCAGTGCCAGTGCGGGGTTTTGCAACCCACCGGCAGTGCCGGTCCTGGTCGTCGGCAGTGCCGATCGACCCCAATAGAACAAGAAAAACATTCGGGATTTTATCAAATCTTCTCCAAAACCTATTCAAACGAACTCCCAATGATGCGATTTTTGGACCAGTGAATTCTCATCACATCATGACCCTAATCCTAGAAGATCAACTCAATTGGCTCAAGAAATCATCACGAATTTCAGATCTTGTGCCAAGAACACCAAAAAGGGGAAACTTGAGAAATCCTTCAAATCGAAGGTGCTAGAGCTATTGATTCGGTCAAGCATCCATAGAGGATTGTTCTAGCTCATCCTAGCAACAAGTTTCTCAAGAATTCTAGCCCAAAAACTCTTCCAAAAATGAGATCGTAAATCACCACGAAAATAGCTCCGAAAATGGGAAAAAGGGAATTTCGGGATTCAAGTGAAGAGGGAAATCTTAAGAAAAAAAACACTTCTCATATCATAGAAAGGTGCTTACAAGATCCATGGGTACAAGGCTAGGAATCCACCCTCTTCCTCCCACTATTTGGAAGAGCAAGAGATGTCTCTCACACACCCACTACTCTCCTCTCAAACATGAAGTCCTCTCCTAGCACTTTGAATAGAATCCTAACACAAGGCTAATAGAAAGAGAGGCACCTCTCCCACTAGCCACACCTCTCCTTATATAGGCCTAGGGTCTATTGTCCTTATGAGCACTCTACCCTTGACCTACATAACACACCCACCAACCACCGGGGGCATAACCGTCCATATTTTTCCTCATCGCCTGAATGCCATCAGACGCTTCACGTCTTTGCTTCATATCGAAGCAAGCGTTGTGATGGTTCCACTTGCACCACCAACCACTACCACCGATTTTGAGGCCCAAACCAGGAAACCGCCTTACACGCTTCTCAAAGTGCCACTTCTCGACGTTGATGTGTGTCACCTTGTCCCGCAATCCTGACCACCGGCAGGTCTCTCCCAGCCCCTATCTATCGGCCCCCCTTGTCACTTGCACCGGCATCCCGTTAGCCTTGACTTGGTCACTATGCCGTCTTCATCATCACCACGGTTTTGAGGCTCAATCGGGAAACCGTCCGTGCTTCTTGCCTCTCCACGTATACGGTGTGGATCACCCTTGACTTCACCTGGCATCCCAATCGTCTGGCCCCAAGTCCCCTACTTGTGCCCGATCCTCTCGCCATTGACCACCAAGTCGACTCTAGTGACCTACACATCATGAGACAAGCAAACACATTTCCCATCTCCTACAATATCACCAATATCTTCACTAACACCTGTTAGTCATAACCATGATATGCAAACCTATGCAATCCCTGGATTCCCGCATTTCAACTCAAACATCAAATCCACTCAAGTCAATTACTCATCATATATATTGCAAACCATGGCACATGTCCACATGGTTTCTCATAGTTCTTTCTGTGGCAAGGCATCGGAAGATGCAAACGCCCACCTCCAATAGTTTTTAGCAGTGTGCAGCACCTTCACCATGACGGAAGCGACTCCTAAAGCTATCCGCCTTTGCCTTTTTATATTTTCACTAATGGGGAAGGCAAAGCAGTGGTTCTACAGCAATCAAGAAGAGCTCACCGTTGGTCGTTACTACGCACCCACTTATGTACCGTAAGAGGACGGTGTATATTGTAGCACTTTTTCCCTTAGAGTATTCCAAGGTATAATCAAATCCATAGGGATCAGCAAGAAAACCATGTTTAGAGTTTACTATTTCGTCTAACAAATCAATCCTATCATGAAGTACATATTGCACATACAAGAGAGTCGAAAAAGATGAAAGTCGAAGTTGCAAACCTGAGCCAAAGTGCGCCTAATGCTTAGTTGGCCAAGGCTTGTCGGAGTTGGAGCATACACATTGACCAAGGAGTATCACCTAGAGTTAGCCTATATGCATCTAGCGGTCGGGAGAAAGGCTGCGCCGATCGGCGCAACTGGTGTGCCGATCGGCACTGAAGCAGTAGTTATTATCATCTTAATCCTAGCTTACTTGGCACTTTAAACAATCGATAAACGTTGAAGATGAGCAACACCACCCTGCTTTTTGAGCTTCTCCTGATTTATCCCTACCGAGAGGAAACCCATAATCGCGCGAGTATCTTAACCCTACTTGACTATCTAAAAGTGTTGCGTAAGCTTAGCTCTGTCACAACTAAACCACACCCTAGCATCATCAAGCAATCATGATTCATACAAGATCCAAATAGGAGCCTAATCACCACTATTAAGAGAGTATCTAAATACTTAGCCTAGAACTAAGCAATTGAATAAGCACATATAAGATCAATCAATCCAAACGAACACAAATTGCAGCCAAGGATAGATTTAAGATAGATAACATAAAGATCGATAACTTATACCCATATTCATCATCGTCAAGGGCGCGCCGATCGGCTCAACTAGTGCGCCGATCGGTGCCACCTTGATGCATCATTGACGACTCCTAAGGTACATGGCTCTACTTCTCCTAGCTCCGGTGTAGTGCACCATGCAGGGTCCCAACCGGACTAGGCTACATCTCTTCAATTTGGTGGCTCTTCAATCCGGCGGCCTCCTCGCGATGTGCAATGGCTCCTATAGCCTAACTCTCCCCCTTGTTTGTAACTTGTTTTAGTCTTGGACATCATATGGGTGTTTATATAGCCTCTGGTCACGACCTCCCTAGCTTGGCCTCCAAGTTTAGCTCATAGAGATTGAATCCAAGTCGGTTTCGTACCTTCCATAAACAACACCGACTTACTTTAATCATAACCGATGCTTCCAGAGTCCAAATGAAGCAAGTATGGACTCTATCGTGTAGCCCTTGAAACGTCTACAATTTTGGTATTATTTGGATCCTCAGATTCGGACGTTTTGATACCCAAAATTGTGATGCCAAAATATCTGTCCTGATTCGGATTCCTCTACATAGCCTACCTTGCGGGGCCCATATCTCCCAGCTCCGGAGTCCAATAAATGCAAAACATATATGTTTCGGGAAGCCCTCGATGAGATCTTCAACTTTGGTATTCTGAGGTTTCCTATCTGCCCAAGTCTTAGGCTCTGAAATCACGTGACAATACAGTGTTGTTTCTAGACTCTGCGAATTGAACTTTCCTTCCAGATAAACCTTCCAGAAATCCTTAGGCATTGGGCCATGACATTGGTTGCACATTGGACCTCATGGACGTCCTGGAGTGTCTTGCATCCTTCATGGGCTAGTGGGAAGTCCTCCTTGTACGACGAGTCGGGCTTCATGTCGGTATTTCTCGTATAAGAGCCATTTTATCGTCTTTTCTTCTGTTTTTGCAATAAAGCACTAAAACGACACTACATGTGGAAATCATGAATATTAGAGGTAAAACACATGATTATGACGAGAATATGGTACGATATTGGTGGTTATTGGCATATAAAACGGGTACTTAGGAACCACCAACAGCTCCCCCATGCTCAAACCTTTGCTCGTACTCGAGCTAATAAATTATCCTCAAGGAAAGATCAGCATTGCAATCATGTTATCTTCACATGCATTCATCAAGGCTCATGCATATCCAACCCACTTTAAGAGTGTAGTACAAGACATTTTATGTTGCACCAATTCTACTACTCAAAGATACAAGTGGGGAACAGATTATGATTAAGAACCGACCACAATGATCAAATAAAGTAATTTCAACTCTCAAATCAGATTGCTCCTCAAACTAGGCCGTAAATGATAAAGTTTTTCCCAAAATTTAGTCTTATTTATCCAAACAAAACACCCTCTTGCAAAGAATCAAGACAACACTCATCTTACAAATCTCACAAGCCAAACAACTAGAAGTGATCCTATCTCCAAATATTTGGTGGAAGGCTTTATGTGTAGCTTGGTAGGAAAACAACTAGCAACAATGTAACTCAGAGTATTGTCATATCAAGAGATAGTTCTAATTGGTTTGAATTGAGACTTGTCAAAAAGGCCATTGGAAAACAATATGAAGAAGAGGAGAAACACACGCTTTAGAAAGGTGGACATGTGCAAAAGACAAAGAATGATCTCAAGATACAAACAAAGTTCTCAAAATTGGATTGCACATGGTTGGAGAGATAGAGTTTCAGCCAATTGAATGCACTTACTTGAAGAATAATGGTTTATGCACAAATCTCCTCTCTTGCAACTTGATTGAACATTCTTGATCTTCCATCAACAATTTTTTTATTTGAAGTCCATTAGCTAGTGCTTCAGAATGATGAATGACGTCCATCTCCCCATGCTTAAACGTTGCTTGTCCTCGAGGAAAGGGAGTGGAAAAATAAGAGCACTAGCCGAATCTGTTATTCCATCTCTTTGACCATCTAAAACACTTATAATTGCTTTCTGGAGATAACAGAGCGCTTCCTGAATTGAGTGCTTGCGTCGATCGGCATAGAGTTGCGCCGATCGTCGCATTTCTGATTTCACCTTGTCTTCTCCTTGTATTGCTCTTTTGCACTTCAGAGAGTCTTCAGAGGTGTTTATTGATGAAAATCTTCATCTTCAGCAAGAGGTTGGTAGTTTGTGCATAAAACCGTAGAAATAGTGCAACGGCTCGACGAGAAACTCATATCATAGGTTGTGGACAAGGAGAGGACATCACCAAAAGAAATATAGGTTTACAGGTGGGAATATTCAGCGAGCATTGCTAAATATGAAAGGGCTAGCAAACAAGTGATAGTTACACAAACAAAATGGCCAACTTCCAAGTCTCATACCAAAAGAACACAAACTTGAAACAACTCGCCAAATTACATGTTGCATTCTACAGGTTTATCATACAAATGTAGCATATTTGGCTTTGGTAGGTATGATCAATGCAAGAGAGCAATATTTGTAAGGTTTAGAGACAACATGTAATAGTTTTCCAAAAATTATTAAGTACACTAGCTATGTTGGAGTTTTGTTCTTAGAGAGCAAAGCATATTGTCATGAAGAACCATTCAACCATATGGGGTGACGTAAATATGGCCCGCTCTTCCTAGAGGTAGGGGATAAACTCGAATTTGGGAACTCGGCGTTGACGAGACATCTTGAATCAGACACGATCCAACCACGCAACCGTTACACTAAGCACAACTTGATTGTTCCTGCAAGCGAAATCGAGAACACAAGCAAGAAAGGATAAACACGCAATCTAAAATTACAAATATGGATGAAGCAAATCACAAGGAAAGGTTCAAAATATGAACACAAAAGGACTATTCGCCACAGTGGTGTAGAACAAGAACAGGGGCCCTGGATTACTGTAAGAGGACTTGTCGCCACAGTTACAATAATTCGATCAAGTTTCTCTCAAGAAAACTGAACTAAACAAAACGGCGGCTATTGAGTTTATGTAGGAACCAGGGGTGTCCTAGGGTTGGGGCGACCAAGGGGGGCGCCCACAACATGGGCTTAAGGCCCGACACGATACATGGCTAAGTTGGCCAAAAATAGGTGGCGCAACACCTTGTCATGGTCACACAACATGACTCATGACCCTTCTAGAGCTAGGACCAGAAACAAAACAATGGTGTCGTCGTCCCCTTTCCAACGCATCAAAGAACGCCTTGTTTTGGATGTCGGATGTGGAAGATATCATCAAAATCGTGAAGGGGTGTCGGCTGAATCCGAGACGAACGCGGCGACCGAGTTGGTGACAACTTGTAACTTGGGGAAGGCCATGATATGCGCGTATTCAGCATGGTGATTGGGGGACATATATACCCAGGATACCTAACCACTCGGCTAACTGGCCAAGTGGGCCGGGGGCTCGGCTATGGTGTATTCGGCCTAGAAGATATTTACTTAGATACTTGTAAGCAACAAGTTAGGTTAGTAGATATGTTGGATAGATAAGATCTATTGTAACCGACTAAAAGACTACCATGTAAACCCCTACCCTTTGGATATATAAGGGGGGAAGGGGGGCCTTGGCAAGAGACAGACTCGTATTGGAACCCTAATTCCAGTGCGAACCCTAGCAATACAGAAACACCAAACAGGACGTAGGGTTATTATCCTTCGGGAGGCTCGAACCTGTATAAACCTTGTGTCCTGTGTCCATTAATCTTTCATACTCAAATGTATATCTAGAACTACTATTGAGAATATCTCTCAACAGTTGGCGCTCCAGGAAGGGGATGCGTTGAATTCAGCCTCGATGAAATCGATGGCTTTCATCGACATCAGGTTTCGCCCGGGAGACAAGATCCGCTTTGGTACTGTTAGCCTTGTCGCCAATCAGTACGGGAACCTCGTCGAGAAAGATCACATGGCCCGTTCAGTGGCCACCATGCCTTTAAACTCAGGCACCAGCAAAGCTTCAATGGCCGAACGGATCGTTCCGGTCGGCCGGTTCTCACTCGGCCTCGACAACACGGTGACAGCGTTCCAAGCGGAAACCCTCTCGGTCTCCTACTCAACGTCGCCCGCAACGCCTCGATCGGCAACCTTGGACGACTCGGACCTCACTGTGGTTGATCTCCCGACTCCTCACGTGTATCAGTCGGATGAAGATCCTAATTTTTTTCATGAATCAGATTCGTTGCGACAATCGGCCTTGAAAACGAGTCAGTCCTGGACTTGATCGAAGGGCCGAGTGATTCAGAAAGTTGCTCCTTGGATTACCACGAGGTATTCATGGTGGCACCTGCAGCCCAAGGAGGGACTAACGGAGAAACGTCGGCGGCGGCTGCCGCACACGGCGCCATACCAGATGGACATATAACCGATCTTGAAGACGACGATCCTGATGCCGCCACTCCCCCGCTTCGTAGAACGGATGTTCAGCAAAGACCCCGAGTCGTGCAAAACCTAGATATGGGAGATCTCACCTTAAAACTTGATGGTGAAGACGTCTTCAACACCCCACAGCACAACATCACGGCTGTAGCGGCCATCTTGCGCACCATAGAGCCCTTGCTCCAAGTCTCCCCGGAGTTGACACCTCAGGTCAACCAGTTAAAAGTACATATTAGGGCCGCGACAGTACTGGAGATGCATGCGGCACAATCAACACCGAGTAAGGCGACGTCTAGGGCTGCCAGTTCGGTACCTAGCCAGGAGAGAAGAGATCGGCAGCACTCCAACCGACAGGCAACCCCGCCTACCACCCCAAGGTGCAGGCCTATTGTAGAGTACCATGATCGGCATCCGAGCGCCGACCTATGCAATGGCATACCGCCACATGATGCACGGGTCCAATTGGACAGCAGATACCAGGAGCACGACGACGTGGCCTGCCGAGAGTATGAAGATGAATGACATCAGCGCGGTTATGTCGACTATGAACGTGAAAACAGACGGCAGCCACCCAGAGACGATCATTACCGTGATTCATGGGATGAGGGCCGCCGTGAGGACAGATCCCGCCGATGACCTGGCTGCGAGCGAGAACGGACCCCGGTCACCGATGACCATGACGAGGAGGCTGGCATTCGAGCCTTCACTCGAGAGCTTCGAACCGTCAGCTGGCCAGACGGCTTCAAGCCAGTAGGCATCAAGAAGTATGACGGCAAGACAGATCCGCATGACTGGCTTCACGTCTATTCAACAGCCATACGAGCACTCGGTGGTGACAGTTTTGTCATGGCCAACTATTTGCACGTCTTCATGACCCTGGTGGCACGAACCTGGCTCACCAACCTGCCTGACAATTCCATCAGTTCCTGGGCGGATCTCTATCGGCAGTTCATTGCCAACTTTCAAGCCACCTTCGACTGGCCAGGGAACCACTGGGAGCTCGGCTGGATCAAGCAGCGGGACCAGGAGCCACTTCGAGAGTACATCCAATGCTTTTGCCGAGTGAAAAATACCATCCCTAATATCTCGGATGCTCAGGTCGTCGCCGCCTTCCAAGGTGGCCTTCGTGATGATGATCTGATAAAGAAGATTGGGAGGTTAGACGCTGCCGGTGGATTGTCAGCCAAAGAACTATTTACCATAGCCAACAAATACGCTGCGGGCAATTTGGCTCTCTTCCAAGATCGCCGGTACAAGGAAGCGAACCCAAGGAACCAGTCAGGCCCTCCCAATTACAGCAAAGACGGTGACAGGAAGCGCAAGCAAGACCGAACGGTGGCCAACACCGAGCATCCCACCAGGAGAAAACCGGTCACTCAGGATGACTTCGACAAAATGCTTGATGGCCCTTGCCTGCTCCATGATGGACCTCACAAAGCCAGAGAATGCTTTAAGTTGAAGAATTTTGCCCATCATGCCTTGAAGATCTGAAAGGAACGCCCCTGGGTCCCCAAGGGCGGCAGGAAGGACTTAGATAAGGATAACCAAGATGAGGATAAGGAGGACTTCCAAGACCCCGAATGCGAGTTCAACTACATCTGTGGCTGGTCCACGGCAGACTCGAATCGCCAGCAGAAGATCCACTACAGAGATGTCCACTCGGTCTCACCAGAGGTACCTCAATATCTACGATGGTCAGAGGTCCCAATTACTTTTGATCGGTCCGACCATCCGGATCACATCCCCAGGGCCAGGAAATATCCCTTAGTACTAACACCGACTGTTAACCGAGTTCGGCTAAATCGGGTTCTGGTACACGGTGGTAGCAGTTTGGACATCCTCTTTGTGAAAACCTTCAAGGAGATTGGCATACCCTTGACCGACCTCAAGCCAAGTCGATCGCCGTTCCACGGTGTGATCCCGAGCATGCAAACAGACCCTCTGGGGCAAATCACTCTGCCTGTGACTTTTAGCACTCGGGAGAACTACAGGACAGAGCGCATTACCTTCGAGGTCGCCGACCTCAATTCTACCTACCACGCCATCATAGGGCGGCCAGCCATCGCCAAATTCATGGCCATACCTCATTATCCGTATATGATGATGAAGCTACCAGGACCAAACGGAGTCATCTCACTTCACTCGGATGTGCGAACATCATACAACTGTGACAACGGTAGTTGCGAGTTGACGGAGAAGATGATGGCGGCATCAGAGCTGGCCGAGTTGAAGGCAGCGATCGCAACGACTGAGGAGGCCATGCTTGACCCTACTCCCAAGAAGGTGGTGAAGGCCACGGTACAGGCGGACGCTGTGGAGTCCATGAAGATTAACCTAGATGATACTGATGTATCCAAGACCACCAATATCGGGGTCAATCTAGGTGACAAATAGGAAAGCACGCTCATCCTTTTTCTTAGAAATAATAAAGACATATTTGCATGGAAACCTTCTGATATACCAGGTGTTCCAAGGGAAAAGACTGAGCACAAACTTCATGTTCGCAAAAATGCTAGGCCGGTATGGCAACGGCTTAGACAATTCTCACAGGACCGAAAGGATACGATTAGGAAAGAAATCGACCGACTGCTGGCAGCCGGTTTTATTAAGGAAGTCTTCCACCCCGACTGGTTGGCCAACCCAGTCCTGGTGCGGAAGAAGAATAAGGAGTGGCGGATGTGCATGGATAACACCGGCCTTAATCAAGCCTGTCCGAAAGATCCGTTCACCCTCCCACGTATTGATCAAGTGGTTGATTTGACGGCTGGATGCACTTTGTTGTGCTTCTTAGATGCCTATTCAGGGTACCATCAGATTCCCTTAAACCAATCCGACCAGCTTAAAACCTCGATCATCACACCATTCGGAGCATTCTGTTACACAACAATGCCCTTTGGTCTGAAAAACACTGGCGCCACCTACCAGCGGACTATGCAGCGATGCTTGGATAACCAGATAGGAAGGAACGTCGAAGCTTACCTAGATGAGGTGATAGTCAAGACTCGGCTCTCCATCGAATTAATATCTGACCTAGACGAAACATTTGGCAACCTCAGGAAGTACAATATGAAGTTGAATCCGAAAAAATGCGTCTTTGGCGTCCCATCAAGAAAATTACTCGGCTTTCTAGTATCACATAGAGGGATTGAAGCTAATCTAGAAAAGGTAAATACCATATTACGGATGGGCCCCCACATTCGCAAAAGGACATTCAAAAGCTCACTGGTTGTATGGAAGCACTTAGTCGGTTTGTATCACGACTTGGTGTTCGAGGGCTACCTTTTTTCGGCTACTCAAGAAGCAAGAATCATTCATCTGGAATGATGACGCACAGAAAGCCTTGGATGATTTCAAGGCTTACATTAGTGGTCCTCTGGTCTTAAATCCCCCAGGGCCGGAGGAACCTTTGCAGCTGTACATTTCTGTAACCAAACACATTGCTAGTACTGTGCTGGCGGTGGAACGGGCGGAAGATGGCAAGGCTCAAAAGGTGCAACGACCAGTTTATTTCGTTAGTGAGGTCTTATCGGAATCCAAGGTATGATATTTCCAGCTTCAGAAGTTAATTTATGCATTACTAATGACATCTCGGATGTTGAAGCATTACTTTGAGGATCATCCAATTGAGGTCCACACGTCGTTCGGCCTAGGCGAATTACTGCACAATAGAGAGGCCACTGAGAAAATTGCCAAATAGGCCATCGAGCTCGGATCATATGATATCACCTTTAAGTCACGTGACTCAATTAAAGGTCAACCTTTGTCGGACTTCGTCGTCGAGTGGACAGAATGCGAGTTACCGCCCAACCCGCTAGAATTATGCTATTGGAAAATGGCGTTTGACGGTTCCTTACAACTGGAAGGTGCCGGAGCAGGGGTCATACTGACAATTCGTGATGGAGCCAAGTTGTGGTGATGAGGACATCACCATGCTGGATACGCGCATATCATGGCCTTCCCCAAGTTACAAGTCATCACCAACTCGGTCGCCGTGTTCGTCTCGGATTCAGCCGACACCCCTTCATGGTTTTGATGATATCTCCCACATCCGACGTCCAAATGAGTTGTTCTTTGATGTGTTGGAAAGGGGACGACGATGCTGTCATTTTATTTCTGTCCTAGCTCCAGAAGGGTCATGAGTCATAATGTGTGCCCATGACAAGGAGCTGCGTCACCTATTTTGGGCCAACTTGGCCATGTATCGTATCGGGCCTTAAGCCCATGTTGTGGGCGCCCCCCTGGTTGCCCCCAACCCTAGGACGTCCCTGGTTCCTACATAAGCTCAGTAGCCGTCGTCTTTTAGTTTTGGGTTTTGTTTAGTTCAGTTTTCCAGAGAGAAACTTGATCGAATTATTGTAACTGTGGTGACAAGTCCTTTTATAGTAATCCAGGGCCCCTGTTCTTGTTCTACACCACTGTGGCGATTAGTCCTTTTGTGTTCAGAGCTTGAACCTTTTATTGTGATTTGCTTCATCCATATTTGCAATTTCAGATTGCGTGTTTATCCTCTCTTGCTTGTGTTCGCGATTTCGCTTGCAGGAACAATCAAGTTGTGCTTGGTGTAATGGTTGCAGGGTTAGATTGTGTCTGATTTAAGCCGGGTCGTCGACGCCAAGTCCCCAAATTCAAGTTTATCCCCTTACCTCTCGGAAGATCGGGCCATATCTACATCAAGTGGTATCAGATTCCTAGGTTCCCCGTGAGGTATTATCGTGTTCTTCCCTATAGATTCGTTTGTGTTCATCACCTTTTGTGCATAAAAAAGCCTACAAAAAAATATTTCCCCACCATCCCAGACATTGTTTAGCCTTTGCATAATTTAATTTTAGAGTCCGTAGTGTTGAGTTTGTGTCCTAGTCGAGTTCAGTTGTTGGTTTGAATTTGTGTTTCGATTCGGTTTATGTTTTGATCTCCGTTGCACACCACCATCACCATCGTGTTTTCCATTAGATTCACCATCGTGTCACCCACCCACCACACCCACAATCCGTTGCCAACAAAAAAACCCTACCCGATTCTGTTTCTGTTCCCCACCCCCTCTCACCCCTCAAACCCTATATTGACCTACCTTCGGTAAAACAAGCAAAACTTTTCACTCGTTGCTCCGATTGGGCTGAAATGTTTACAGTAGATTCTTGACTCAAAGTTGAGGTGACCCACACTGGGCTTTGCCCTGTGTGCCCACGTCAAAAAATTCAAAAAAAACTGAGAAAAAATAGAAAAAAATTGTAAAGTCAAAAATAGCACTTTTGGTGAAACTTTGAGATTTTTCCTACGCTTTGTTTTCCCTCTGTTTGAGTTGAAACTTCTTGTGGTTCCTTCCTTTTTGTTCCTCTATCACAAAAAAATAGTGAAAAATCATACAAAAAAAACAAGATTTTGATTTGCACCCCCCCCCCCCCCCCCGCCTTAAAAATTCTAAGTCTATGAAGTCTATTTTGATCCTTGCTGCCTTTGCCATTGTTCTTGCTATCACCACTATTTTTGAACACGATTCTTTTGCCAGCAATTAGGACACTGCTTTGGACATTTATTCAGTGCTACTATCTATTATTAAATTGTGTTCCACTGACATACATATTAGCCTTCCAAGCTATACATATTGCAGCATAGGTTTCTTCCTTGCAACTGTTGCACCCAAGCTCGACACCAGATTGTGCCGTCCTATTGGTTTCGGTAAGAACACTTGCAAGATTGTGATACATTGCTTCTGATATTGTTTCCCACATTCCACACCCTCTGATAGCTGCTAGTTGATAGGGCTAATCCTTTCGGTAGTCTTGTTTTTTTGCTTTTAACCATGTCAGGGAAAGGGACACCTGCAGATTCGGAGTCCCCTACAGACTTCAATGATTGTGCGTCCAAGGTCAAGCTAACAAAGCTTCTTGCAGACCAGCGTACATTCATGGAAACGAAGTTTGCCGAATTGATGGGCCACATCAACACTGTTGCCAACCAAATTGAGGATGTTGAACGACGACCTCCACCTCAACGAGCTGCTGATGATGATGATTTTGACCATGATGCAGATTGTCTTCGCCGTAATCAACACGGTATGGGAGGTAATAACAGTCGTGGTAATACTGATACTTTTGTTAAGCCCAAATTTAACATACCACCTTTTGCTGGTAGTGTTGATCCTGGAGCATACATAGATTAGGAACTTGCTGTTGAACAAAAATTTTAATTCTCATTTAGTTCCTGCTGAGCATAGAGTTAGACTTGCTACTAGTGAGTTTACAGGTTTTGCTCTCTTTTGGTGGAATGATCTTTGCAATACTAATGCCGCTATACCTGCCACTTGGCCTGTTTTGAAACAACGCATGAAATCTCGTTTTGTTCCTCCTTATTACCAATGTGATTTACGTTTGAAATTACAATCTTTAACACAAGGTAGTAAAACAGTAGAGGAATATTATCAGGAATTGCTTATTGGTTTAGCACGTTGTGATATACATGAAGATGATGTTGAAACTAGTGCTAGATTCTTTGGTGGTTTGAACCGTGATATTCAGAATATTATTGACTATAAAGAGTGGAATAGGTTCAGCCAATTGTATCATATTGCTCTTAAGGCTGAACGAGAAGTACAGGGACGCCTTCCACAACAATCTTATAGGTCCACCACTGAGCATCTCCAGCGACACACTGGAGTAGAGAACTTGAAGAGTTATGTTGCTAAGCCACCAGGAACAACTCTTCCACTTGCGCCTACTTCTAAAGCGCAATCGTCTAGTGTGCAGCACCAACACCAGAACAAGGTTATTACTTCCGGTGCTAGGAGTGGCTCCTCCATCACCATTATTTGCCACCGCTGCAAGGGCATGGGACATGTCATGAATGATTGCCCTAGTCGTCGTGCTTTCATCACTACTGCTGATGGGTATGAAAGTTCTAGTGATGTTGAAGATAAATTTGCTCGTATGTCTAACCTTGTTGCAGATTTGACATAACAGCAGGAGACTACCGCCATTGATTCCATTGCTGCCACCGCGGGCTTTCCTAGCCTCATTGTACAATATGTGTTGACCACTCAGGTGGGACAAGAGGAAGAACAACAACGCAATAATTTATTCTACATGTTCCTCATTGTTGTGGACCGCCGTGTTCTCACCATCATTGATACTAGGAGCTGTAACAACTTGGTAAGTTCTGATTTGGTAAGCAAGCTTGGCTTGACCATGCATGCACTACATCATCCCTACCACATCAAATGGTTCAATAATAGTGGTACGACACAGGTAACTCAATCAGCACGTATACACTTTTTAGTTGGTTCTTATCAAGACTCTGCTGATTTTCATGTTGTACCTATGCAAGCATGTTCGCTTTTATTAGGCCGTCCATGGGAATATGATACGGATGTTGCCCAGCATGGTAGAACTAATGCATATACTTTCATGCATAAGGACAGGAATATTACTTTGCGTCCGTTATTGCCTGCTGATATTGGAAATCAATTTAAACTGCTTGCTGAAAATATTGAGAATAAACATGATAACAAACAAATTTCTAATGTTAAACATAAGGCTATTCAGTTACAGGGAGGTGCTTTTCTTGCTATGACATCTACTGTTGCAGAACTTTGTGATAATCATGATGCACCTTGCTATACTATTCTTTGTCATGATATATCTTCTATCGATGATCATTATCTTGTACTTTGCATTCTGCTAGTACTAACCTTTTGCAGGAGATTGATGATGAGATGGAGTCGAGGATGACTCTAATTAAAGAAGGGGAGGATCATGAGGACATCACCATGCTGGATACGCGCATATCATGGCCTTCCCCAAGTTACAAGTCGTCACCAACTCGGTCGCCGCGTTCGTCTCGGATTCAGCCGACACCCCTTCACGGTTTTGATGATATCTCCCACATCCGATGTCAAAACGAGGCGTTCTTTGATGCGTTGGAAAGGGGATGACGACGCCGTCGTTTTATTTCAGGTCCTAGCTCCAGAAGGGTCATGAGTCATAATGTGTGACCATGACAAGGTGTTGCGTCACCTGTTTTTGGCCAACTTGGCCATGTATCGTGTCGGGCCATAAGCCCATGTTGTGGGCGCCCCCCCCTGGTCACCCCCAACCCTAGGACGTCCCAGGTTCCTACATAAACTCAGTAGCCACTGACTTTTAGTTTCGGGTTTTATTTAGTTCAGTTTTTCAGAGAGAAACTTGATCGAATTATTGTAACTGTGGCGACAAGTCCTTTTAAAGTAATCCAGGCCCCTGTTCTTGTTCTACACCATTGTGGCGATTAGTCCTTTTGTGTTGAGAGCTTGAACCTTTTTCTTGTGATTTTCTTCATGCATATTTGCAATTTCCAATTGCGTGTTTATCCTCTCTTGCTTGTGTTCTCGATTTCGCTTGCAGGAACAATCAAGTTATGCTTGGTGTAACGGTTGCGGGGTTGAATCATGTCTGATTCAAGCTGGGTCGTCAATGCTGCGTCCCCAAATTCGAGTTTATCCCCTTACCTCTCGGAAGATCGGGCGATATCTACATCATGTGGTACGTTATTCGAATGCACTTCCGCGCGTCTAACAATGCCGCAGAGTATGAGGCGCTATTACATGGACTTCGGACAGCTATCTCACTCGGTGTCCAAAGAATTAGCATTTCTGGAGACTCAACGCTAGTAATTAATCAAGTAACGAAGGAGTGGTGTTGTTCCCATGAAAGCATGATAGCCTACTGCATTGAAGTTCGAAAGCTCGAAGACAAGTTTGATGGCATCGAGTATAAACATGTCCTGCGCAAGTATAATGAAGAGGTGGACGAACTGGCCAAATTTGGGTCTAGTAGATCTAAAATACCTGATGGAGTATTCCTCGATGATCTGCATAAGCCATCTATACCAACTTTGGAGCAGTCGGCACTAAAGGAGGGAGCAGCACCACAGGTAGCTGTCATTGAAGTAGATCGGCGCACTTCCTTCATTGAGTATTTGGATCGTGGCACACTACCGCACAACAAAGATGAAGCCCTTCAAATAATTCGCAAGTCTCGATCTTATTGTATAGTCGATCATCTCTTGTACAAGCGAAGCCCACATGGGGTACTAATGAAACGCTTGTCACAAGATGAGGGCAGAGTTATATTAGGAAATATCCATGCTGGCATATGTGGGAATCACGCAGGCCCATCAACAATTGCGGCCAAAGCAATGAGGCAGGGGTTTTACTGGCCGACTGTGGGTGCTGATGCCAAGGAAATTGTCCGAAAGTGTGAAGGCTGTCAGTTCTTTGCACGCCAAATGCACGTACCCGCCACAGAGCTTCAAAATATCCCAATAACTTGGCCATT
This sequence comes from Eleusine coracana subsp. coracana, assembly GCA_032690845.1. NCBI lineage: Eukaryota > Viridiplantae > Streptophyta > Magnoliopsida > Poales > Poaceae > Eleusine > Eleusine coracana. The sequence goes on along the minus strand of CM064426.1, from coordinate 33,570,675 downwards.
TTCAGTATGGGGCTTAGATATTGTTGGACCCTTCATGAAGGCTCAATGGCGTTTTACTCACCTTTTTGTAGCAGTGGACAAGTTCTCTAAATGAATTGAAGCAAAGACAGTCGGTACGATTTTGGCAAAAAAGGCCATCGAGTTCATGACCGAAATAGTCACTCGGTTCGGTGCCCCATACAAGATCATCACTAACAACGGTACTCAATTCACAGCAGAGGAGTTCAAAGAGTTTGTGGGCCGAGTTGGCTTTAAGATTGGCTATGCCTCGGCCGCCAATCCACAGAGCAATGGCCAAGTTGAGAGGGCAAACGGCCTCCTGCTTTCTGGAATTAAGCCTCGTATATTTGATTGGCTGGAAAAGTACGCTCGATGGTGGGTTCGAGAATTGCCATCTGTGTTGTGGGGTCTTAGAACCAATGTAAGTCGTGCCACCGGGCACTCCCCTTTTTCTTTGGTTTATGGCTCGGAAGCCATGTTACCAACCGAGATTCTGTTCGCCTTCCCACGTGTGGTAGCATATGAAGAAAAAACCTCCAATGGCCATAGGTGTGATGACTTGTTATTGTTAGAGGAGCAGCGAGATGCCACTTTAATTCAATTGGCAAAGTACCAGCAAAGCTTGCGACGTTATCACGTCAAAAACGTTCGAACACGAGGTTTTTCCGTCGGTGACTTGGTTTTGAAGCAAGTTCAGTCTAAGGTATTATGATAACAACACTTACCTCTTAGGCATTTCTCAGCATCTAATTTTTCAGCTTCGAGGGTGGGAACCTTTTCCTTGTATTCTTCCTTAAGCTTTTCAACTTCTTTGAAGGCTTTTTGGAATTGGTTTAGCTTATCTATAGCCTTTTTGAAGATCTTTTTGGCTTTGGATAGTTCGGTTTCCAGCTTTGTGTTTCTCTCCCTTTGGCTTTTTATTGTTCCTTCAGCATCTGTTAGTTATAAACATTTTAGTTTACAACTGTATTTCCATATGCATAGGTATATTGATTTTTACCTTCAGCCCTTTTCTTTCAAGAAGTTAGGGATTCTTGCTTTGTTTGGAAGTCATCTTTCAGCTTTTCAAAATTATTCTTGATCTCTTCCGAGTCCTGGAGCTGCCTTTTTAATCCCTGGTTGTCGGTTTTCAAAGCTTCAATAGCTTGGGCAGACGACTCCAATTCCTTTATACGGCCTTGCAGACTTGCAATTTGAGCGGCCGACTGGGCATCTTGTTTTTGCTTTAGTTCCAGCGTTCGCAATACCTCTGTATGGAAGAAGTCAGATATTCATATTCCAGAGATAGCTTTGTGGATCTCGTACCTTGTAGCTCAAACTGAAGTTCATCAACTTGAGATGAATGGGCTTTTAGATCGACTGACAAGCGCCCGACTTCCAGTCTCTCTTTGGCAAGTTGATCTTCTAAATCTATGGCTTTGACACAATGCCTCTCGACAAGTTGTAGAAGCTTACTCTTGTTGGCCATATGAGTTTTCAGAGCCGGCAATGACGGTGAGTTATATGGTTGAAACTTCACAGCCAGATTTGGTGATTACTATTATTGACATTATGTTTCAAGAAGGGAGGAATACCGGGAATGAATGGTAGGCTTTTTCAGTATGTTCTTCAAAATTTTTCAACTCCGCTTGTTCTGCCGACTCATAAAATCCGGTGATGGTGAATCGGCCAATATGATATACTGACCTAGTCGACATGGGCTGTTCCGGAGCACCCTCTTTTACTACTCGGTGAATGGGAGTAGGCATGACATTTTCCTTTGGATCGATTGGATATTCATATGTTGGTTCTGGCATTGTTTCAAATACCAGTGATGGCTCTTCGGGTTCGGTGGAGGTAGGAGTATTAGCACCTGCTGCCATCTCAGACGTATTCAGGTCTGGGACATTAGGTGACTCAGCCTGGCTAGCTTCTGGCCGAGTGGATTTGGGTGCATTCTTCAAATCACTCAGCTTCTCTGCCAAGTGCCTTAGGACATCATCTCTGGATGACCTGATAGATGGTGTATCCTGATTTTTCTCAGGAACTAAACTTTGTGCTGGGACTTCCTTAAATGACATACCCCCAGTCGACCTATCAAGATAATAGAGATTACACAATTGTTTATTGAAAAGCTGCGTATCAAGCTACATTGTTTTGTTTACCTTGTGCGGCGCTTAAATTTTAAGCCTGACACCTTTGGCGGGGGGCTAGATGGCCTTGGGATGTCCGTTGTGTCTGATGCCTCCCTAACGGGGTTGGTCTTGCTTGACTCACTCGGACGAGCTTGCTCTTTTTCACTTGCATTCATGGTCTGCTGAGTGGTGGAGGTCTTCTCTGAAGTATTCTTCTTCACATATACATCAAGGTTCTACAACATATGTGATGTATAATTCATTACTGAACATAATCAAAGAGGTGTTATTTTTTCAAGCAGAGAGGTGGATAACTTACTGCACTCCTATTAGTCTCGGAATGATGTCCAGTTTTTGCACTCCCTAGAGTCCAACCAAGAAGTGATGCGAATATGTTCTCCAGACGCAATGTCAACTCCTTGTCTGACGATACTTCTGGCACTTCCATTGTGGGGTCTGAGCCTAATTGGAATTTCCATCCTGGAACATGACGTTTCTTGATAGGCTGCACGTGGAGATATATGAAGTTTGCGGCAACGTGTACGCCGGTATATCCTTTAGACTTGAGATAGGCAACATGCTTTAATATAGCATCAACCTGAGACTTCTTGTTTGGATGAGCCTTTGCTGAGCACTCAGGTCGTGGCTTGGGGGCATCGGCTGTCGTTTCTAACAAAGATGGAGCCTGATTTCCATGGTAAAACCAGTCCGCGTGCCACCCCTTGTTGGTTGATGGAAGTGGCACATCAATATACTTGGATTTATTCCTTAATTGGAATCCAGCACCTCCTATGACATTATTGTTGTTTGACTTCAACACAAACAGTTCCTTGAAGGTATCGAAATGGGGATAGATACCCAAGAACACTTCACATAGGTGAATAAATATGGCAATATGTAATATGGTATTTGGATTTAGATTGACAAGGTTGATGCCATAAAAGAAAAGAAGTCCCTAAAAGAAGTCGCAACATGGGATCCCAAATCCACGATAGAAAAAGGAGGAGAAAACCGTGATTTGGTCGACGGGAGGTTGGGGAAATCTCTGACCTATGGCCTCGATCCATTCTCTGGTTTGTTGATCCTACAGCACGCCATCAATCACCAATCTGTTGATCTTCTCAGAATCCATGTCTGACGCGGGGAACTCCTTGATGCCAGCAGGGATGTCAAAGACTATATCTTCATCCTCGCCCTTTCCAGGAGAAGATTGCTTCTCGGATTGAGACTTACCGCTTTGATGGATGCGCTTCGGGGCCATCGTTCTTGTTTTAGTACAGTGGACAGCGGTTGCGTGGAGTTTCTGGATGGAAATGGAGGCCCGGGATCTAGGGTTTGTGGGTACAAGATGGAGGCGGCGGTGAAATGGAGGCCTGAGATCTACGGTTTGTGTGCGCAAGACGGCGGCGGCGGTGAAATGAAGACGAAGGGATGAGACTGTTCGGCAGTACTTTTATAAGGGATAGATAACCTAGTGGGCAGAGGCTTTTTGTGACCCGTTAAGTCCAGTTATGTTAATCGGTACGTACATTTATTATGCTATCAAGATTATTTTCAAGCGATAACCTTGGATGTTGCCAGTATTAATGTTAATGATAAATCACTTGGACTGTTACTGTTTCAATCTTGGAAACTGTACTTTTCAAGATTTCATGAACAATCACTCGGATTGTTGTAATTTCAACCTTGGAAATTGTACCTTTTGATATTTCATGATAAAATCACTCGGATTATCTTGGCACCAATCTTTGGGGCTGTATTTTTGTACTATATTACTACAATTGATACATGACCAATCTTGGGGGCTATGTCAATTGAATTTCATGGTAAATCACTCAGATTATGGATGATTCGGCATTATAGACGTTGTTATTAATTTGGAGATGCATCACTCGGCGAATGGGGGAAATTCAGCAAAATATGGAGCTTTTTAGTTTAGTTTGACAAATTGGAAGATTCAGATGTTCTTATGCCCTTTTGTGTTGAGGGACAAGATTAATTTTGATTATTGGATATTTTTCAATAACTCAAAAGTTTCTTCGGTACAGACTCAACAACCTTCTGAGGTTGGGGCTATATTCACAGGCTATGTCTTTGTCAGGCGTTTATGAAGAAGAGTTATCAGCAGTAATAGAAAAAGCACTACCCAATTTCATAAGATATCGAGGCAAATCGAGGCGTCGATTCAAGATGGAAAGTGCTTGGGGGCTACTGTGGGATATATATATCCGGGATACCTAACCACTCGGCTAACTGGCCGAGTGGGCTGGGGGCTCAGCTATGGTGTATTCAGCCCAGAAGATATTTACTTAGATACTTGTTTGAGTAAGCAGCAAGTTAGGTTAGCAGATATGTTGGATAGATAAGATCTGTTGTAACCGACTAAAAGACTACCTTGTAAACACCTGCCCTTCAGATATATAAGGGGGGCAGGGGGCCTTTGGCAAGAGACAGACTCGTATTGGAACCCTAATTCCAGTGCAAACCCTAGCAATACAGAAACACCAAACAGGACGTAGGGTTATTATCCTTCGGGAGGCCTGAACCTGTATAAACCTTGTATCCTATGTCCATCGATCTTTCATACTCAAACGCATATCTAGAACTACTGTCGAGAATATCTGTTGACAGTGATGTCCTCATCATCCTCCCTCTCTTGAATTGAAGTCGCCCTCGACTCCATCTCATCATCAATGTCCTGCAAAAGGTTAGTACTAGCAGAATGCAAAGTACAAGGTACATGATCATTGATAGAAGATATATCACGACAAAACATAGTATAGCAAGGTGCATCATGATTATCACAAAGTTCAGCAACATTAGATGTCATAGCCAGAAAAGCACATCCCTTTAACTGAATAGACTTATGTTTAACATCAGAAAGTTGTTTGTTATCTTGTTTTTCCTTAGTATTTTCAGCAAGCAGTTTAAAATGATTTCTAATATCAGTAGGCAATAACGGACGCAAAGTAATATTCCTGTCCTTATGCATGAAAGTATATGTATTAGTTCTACCATGGTGGGCAGCATCCGTATCATATTCTCATGGACAGTCTAATAAAAGCGAACATGCTTTCATAGGTACAACATGAAAATCAGCATAGTCATGATAAGAACCGACTGAAAAGTGTATGTGTGCGGACCGAGTCACCTGTGTCGTACCACTATTGTTGAACCATTTGATGTGGTAGAGCTGATGTAGTGCATGCGTGGTCAAGCCAAGTTTGCTTACCAAATCAGAACATACCAAGTTGTTACAGCTCCCAGTATCAATGATGATGAGAACATGGCGGTCCACGATAATGAGGTACATGTAGAATAAATTGTTGCATTGCTGTTCGTCCTCTTGTCCCACCAGAGTGGTCAACACACGCTATACAATGAGGCTAGAAAAACCCGCGGTGGCAGCAATGGAATCAATGGCGGTAGTCTCCTTCTCCTCCTTCATCGAATCTGCAACAAGGTTAGGAATACAAGCAAATTCATCTTCAACATCACTACAACTTTCGTATCCATCAGCAGTAGCGATAAAAGCATGACGAGTAGGGCAATCCTTCATGACATGCCCTTGCAGCGGTGGCAAATAATGGTGGTGGAGGAGCCACTCCTAGCACCTTCTTCTGGTATTGGTGCTGCACACTAGATGATAGCGCTTCAAAAGCAGGTGCAAGTGGAAGAGTTGTTGCTGGTGGCTTAGCAACATGACTCTTCAAGTTCTCTACTCCAGTGCGCTGCTGGATAGATAACTCAGTGTTGGACCTGCAGGAATGTTGTGGAAGGCGTCCCTGTACTTCTCGTTCAGCCTTAAGAGCAATATGATACAATTGGCTAAACCTATTACACTCTTTATAGTCAACAATATTCTGGATATCACGGTTCAAACTACCAAAAAATCTAGCACTAGTCTCAACATCATCTTCATGTATATCACAATGTATATCACAATGTCCCAATAAGCAATTCCTGATAATATTCCTCTACTGTTTTACTACCTTGTGTTAAAGATTCTAATTTCAAACATAAATCATGTTGGTAATAAGGAGGAACAAAATGAGATTTCATGCGTTGTTTCAAAACAGGCCAAGTGTTGGGTATAGCAGCATTATTATTGCAAAGATCATTGCACCAAAATAGAGCAAAACTCGTAAACTCACTAGTAGCAAGTCTAACTCTATGCTCAGCAGGAACTAAATGAGAATTAAATTTCTGTTCAACAGCAATTTCTGCTTCAGGATCAGCACTACCAGCAAAAGGAGGAACATTAAATTTTGGCTTAACAAAAGTATCAGTATTACTATGATTGTTATTAACTCCCATACCGTGTCGATTACGGTGAAGATGGTCTGCATCACGGTCAAAATCATCATCATCAGAAGCTCGTTGAGGTGGAGGTCACCGTTCAACATCCTCAATTCGGTTGGCAACAGTGTTGATGTGGCCCATCAACTCGGCAAACTTCGTTACCATGAATATACGCTGGTCCGCAAGAAGCTTCGTAAGCTCGACCTTGGACACATAATCATTGAAGTCTGTAGGGGACTCCGAATCTGCAGGTGTCCCTTTCCCTAACATGGTTAAAAGCAAAAGACAAGACTACACAAAAGGATTAGCCCTATCTACTAGCAGCTATCAGAGGGTGTTGAAAGTGGGAAACAATAACAGAAGCAATGTATCACAATCTTTCAAGTGTTCTTACCAAAGCCAACAGGACAACACATTCTATAGTCGAACTTGGGTGTAACAGTTGCAAGGAAGAAACCTGTGCTGCAATATGTATAGCTTGGAAGGCTAATATGTATGTCAGTGGAACACAATTCAATAATAGATAGTAGCACTGAATAAATGTCCAAAGCAGTGTCCTAATTGCTGGCAAAAGAATCGTGTTCAAAAACAGTTGTGACAGCGAACAATGGCAAAGGCAGCAAGGATCAAAACAGACTTCACAGACTTAGAAATTTTCAGGGGGGGGGGGGGGGTGCAAACCAAAATCTTGATTTTTTTGTATGATTTTCCACTATTTTTCTATGATAGAGGAACACAAAGGAAGGAACCACAAGAAATTTCAACTCAAACAGAGGGAAAACAAAATGTAGGCAAAATCTCAAAATTTCACGAAAACGCTATTTTTCACTTCACATTTTTTTTCTATTTCTTCCCGATTTGTTTTGAATTTTTTGACAAGGGCACACAGGGCGTAGCCGAGTGTGGGTCACTTTGAGTCAAGAATCTGCTATAAAAATTTGAGCCCAACCGGAGCAACGAGCAAAAAGTTAAGTCTGCTTTACCGAAGGTAGGTCAAGATAGGGTTTGAGGGGTGACGAGGGGGGGGGGCCAGAAAGGGAATTGGGTAGGGTTTTTTTCGTTGGCAACGGATTGTGGAGTGTGGGTGGGTGTGGTGCCCCTTCCCGGTGGATCGAGGTCCCAACGGTGCCGATAACGCAGACACTTGATAATACAACATTGGTTCAAATTTAAATTTAATATTACATCAATTGGTCATTAGAGTGCAGCGGAATATTACAAGTTCAAAATGTTTTGAAAACAGTGGAAGCAAATCGCGATACGAAGCTACGAGCTCGACGATACAGCATAGTAATGGTTCGTGCCCGAAGAACCATCACTCTAGGAACACACATCAATACTGCGGCGGCGAGTCGGACTCCCAGTGGGCAGTCCAACCCTCAGGGACTTGCATGTCCCAGGGCAGCACATTCTCAGGCAATTCTGCCTCTTCATTACCTAAAAACAACAATGGCACAAAGCCTGAGTACTAATTACTCAGCAAGACTTACCCGTCGGACATCTAGGCATGCAATGGCTCTATTAGGTGGCTTGTTTGAAAAGACTCATACTAAGCAACCTATTAGTTCTATCAGGTTTTACTTCTCAAATTAACTGGGTAGAGCAGAAGGTAACTTTAGTGGCAACAATAAGCTAATAAAGCAATACATAAGGTAAGTGCAACATAAGAGCAATAATAGTAACAACAACGATAAGCATCATAATCATTTCCCAAGTACCATGTGCAACTACGTGACGACTCAGTGACCAAGTGGTACTCACTACTGCAAGGGACAGCAATTGCAATTGATTTACACCAGCTGGGATAACCCAAGATACACGACACATACGCACCAATTAAGATCGTATATGGCAACCTTTCGCAAGGACGAAAAACAACTCGGTCTGGGTCCAGTCTCAGCGAGTGGGCATGCCGTCCTGCCAACAGTACTTCACGGTATGAACCACCCACTCCAGCAGCAGAAGGGTCAACGACCACTGTACTAGGTACCGTCCACATTGCCGCGTCAATGCTACATCAGTTTACTAGTGCCCATAGACTAGCATGCATTCGGTACTGTTCAATACTTGACCAAGGGGCCGAGCACGGACGGGTCCTAGGTTCGACAAGGCAGGGCTACCGCAGTCAACACCCATGTATTGCTGCAAACCTACACATGCATCATCCCTGCCCGGTCATGACATCAGAATAAACTTCTTTTATAAGTCCCGTTCCAGTGGTCAAGTTGATTCTTAGTAACGATATCTATCGTGTCTAGCAATTACTAAGCATAGCGACACAGTACCGATACTACCAAAGTTCTAATGTCAGTGGCGTAGGTCATTAGGATGTCATGCAAGTGGGTTCCAATCAACTCCTATGACCTAATGCAATAATCACAGACACTAGTAATATTGAAAACTAGCAACTTTATAAAATGGTGAATGAAAACCGGGTCTTGCCTGGATCGATGTTAGCGCTAGCAACTACAACGTCTTGCTCTTGGGGATCAAGTTCCTTCTGAAGATCCTCTTCTTCCTGCTCCGGGTTGTTGTTGCCTATATGATATAATTGAATTGTCGGTAGAATGCAATGATATGATGCACAATGTCTTTAAATGTTGATTGACATTATTATTATGTTCTCGAAGCCATATGCTTCAATGTTCTCGAAGCCATATGCTTCAAAGAAACAAATTAGAGTTTCATCATTTTATGTGTGTTAATTATTTATTTAGGGTTGTTGTAGTCCTTCAGAATAATTGAGCAATTACAATAGTAACCAATCAATTCTGATCTTGAGTGATTTATCATGAACAGGGACATAGATGAACTATATTTTTACCAATTTACAGCCTCTAGATATAATTACTCTAATTACTAGCATTTATTAAAGTAAAATAGTGGTATGAGCAATTAATTTAATTTAATTATGTAAACATAGGTTTCTAGACTTGTGTGATTTACTAGGCACAGAGACTTGTATGAGTGATTTTTGTGCCAAGTGGCAGGGGACAATTAATTATAAAATAATTACTACAATTAATTTAAGCAACCACACTAAATAAATTCTAGAGCCAAAAATAATTCATATTTTTCTAAACCAAAAATTGTGGTGATAGATAATTATGAAATTATTAAGTATGCCAAAAATCAGAATTAAATTTGGTTCCTAGAATATCAGGTGAATTAATTTGTATTTGGACAATTAATTGAATTAATAAAATGCAAGTACAGAGGCAATGATTTATCAATTTACTAAAATAGAGCAATTCAAAATGAACCTATCAAATTTTATTTGAGCTTCATTGGGTTTAAACTCGATTTACTATGAGTTTCCAAAGATTTATGTATTTTCTGGCAATTTTCTGTTTTTAGAGGGTTTCCACGTTGGAGCCACGTGGGTGACACGTCGACTCCACGTCGGATGCTAGTGGGACTGCCAGTCGGCTTGCCAGAGCAGCGGCTGCCTCGCTGGAGGGGCTCGCCGGAGGGCACTACGCGGGAAGAAAGCTTGCCACAGGAGCAAATAAACGACGTGCGCACCGAGGCGAAGGGGATGGAGGGGTTCGCGAGGTGGGGTTCTCACTAGAAGACCATCGGTGGTGAGAAGCGGTGGAGGAAGGTCTTCAGCGACTTCATGATGATGGCTCAGAGCAGGAAATCGGGCGGGGTCAGCTCCTACAGCTTCACGGGATCATTACGGAGAGAGGCATCAAGTCGACGTTGGACGGGGATGGCCGAAAGTAGGAGCTCGTCGATGAGGCAGCTCGATCCTTGTCGGCACCGGAGCAGAGTCGGGGAAAAAAGGTGATTGCCGGCCACTTGAGCGGAGGAAACAAAGGAGAAGTAGGTCAGGGAAATACGTAGATGGTTCACGCGCGTGGGAGAAGAAAAATAGGTGGTGCTCACCGAGGGTACCGAATTTTGGGCCGGCGGCAGAGGAGGTCGCCGGAGTTGCCTGCTTTAGTTTTTCTTCAAATTGACTAGGGCTCAAGCGGGGTTTGGTTGAGCGAGTGACATGGAAATGTAGAGGAGGTGTGAGCGCGTGGGTTTGAAGTTTAGCTCGTGCGAGAGAAGCAGTGGAACGACGACAGCCGAGTTCAAGCTTCGGCTTCATTTAGCAATGGCAGAGAGGGGCAAAGAGAGGAGAAAATAGAGAGAGCAGAAGACTGAGAGCGAGAGAGAGTGGTTTCATGAGTTTGCAGGTTCGCTCCCAAGTTGTGGAGAGATAAGAGTGAGTGGGGAGAAGCGGGAGCGGAGGAAATGGTGGGAATTGAAATTGTTGGCCGGTGGCGTGCAGAGAAGAGGGGAGAAGAGAAATCCGTTGGGCGAGCTCGCGGTGAGGGGACAGGGCGGAGGGCAGAGGTGTAGGCATTGACGCTGTAGCACGCGCGCATTTCCGAGGTGGGGAGTGAAGGCGAGCCGGGCGGTCGGCCGGCGGTAGAGAGGAGCCGGCAGGTTCTGCGCCAGTGGGGAGGAAGCACAGCGGGATTTTACGCTGCGCCCCCTGATCTTTTAGATTTAGTGCAAACAGGTCCCTAGTCAAAGCTGATTTTCATTTATTCAAAATAAAATAGCTAGGGACTTCCTAAATTAGTGAAAATTGGTGGACTGACTATTTAAATGGTGGAGAACACTTTCGTGAATTTTATTTGAAATTTTCATAAACATATTTTTAGAATTAATTAAATGCATTAATTAGTTACTTAAGAATCAATTAATTAATTAAGGGTCTTGCCAAGGAGATAAAATGCCCAATAATTTCATAAAATTCTATTTTATTATTACCAACATGATTATGAATTTATTTAGCATAAGTTGTATTGAAATTTTTGAATTGCTTCAATAACTTGATTGCAGGGTTTTTATTTGCCTAGAATTAATTAAAAGGCAGTGAGTCTTATTATTTCATGCTATGTTGTTCATGACCTAAGCTCTTCATGTTGGTTAAATGAAGTGAGTCACCTGGGGTGTCACAGCCCTCCCTCCTTAAAGAAATCTTGTCCCGAGATTATGAATCAAGGCAAACTAGAGGGAAGTGCGATGGTCAAAACAGGTATGTATGACGACCAAAATTTCGGGTAGTGAGTTCTCAGAAACTCTTCCGATTCCCAAGTAGACTCATCTTCTGAGTGGTTACTCCATTGAACTTTGTAGAATTTGAGGGTTCTATTATGGGTTGTGCGCTCTTTCTCGTCGAGGATCTTCACGGGTTGTTCGGAGTACGTGAGATCGGGTTGGAGTTGGTCATATTCTTCCAAAATTTTGTCGATGGGTGGCTTGAGGCATCGCTTAAGCTGAGAGACATGGAAGGTGTGATGAACTCCAGATAGATTAGTGGGTAACTCCAGCTTATAGGCTATGTTTCCACACCGTTCCAGAATTTGGAATGGTCCAATATAACGGGGAGCTAACTTTCCTTTGACTCCAAACCGTTGGATACCCTTCATAGGCGACACCTTGAGATAAACGTAATCGCCCTTGTTGAAGTACAGTGGTCTGTGTCATCTGTTTGCATACTTCTCTTGACGGCATCTGGCGGCTTTAAGATTGGCTTGGATGGTACGTACTTTTTCTTCAGCATCCTTAACAAGATTGGGACCAAAGGTTACTCTTTCTCTAGGTTCAGACCAGTTTAGAGGTGTTCAACAACTACGACCATAGAGTGCTTCAAATGGCGACATTTTCAGACTCTCTTGGTAACTATTGTTGTATGAAAATTCCGCATAAGGCAAATATTTGTCCCAATTGCCACCATGTGTGAAAACACAGGCTCTAAGCATATCTTCCAAAATCTGGTTGACACGCTCTATTTGTCCGTCAGTGGTGGCATTTTAAGCAGAACTCCGGATCAGCTTGGTAACCAATGATGCATGCAGTTGTTCCTAAAAACGAGCAACAGACTACGAGCCTCGATCCGTAACAATGGTCTCTGGTACTCCATGAAGACATAGAATTCTTACTATGTATAGTTCTGCATATTGCTTTATCTTGTAGGTGTTATTAATTGGTAGGAAATGGGCAGATTTTTTGAGTCGGTCTCCAACGTCCTAAATCGAATCGTGCTTAGAGGTGAGAGGGAGACCAACAATAAAATCCATGCTGATGTCTTCCCATTTCCACGCGGGAATACTTAATGGTTGAAGTAGTCCAGCTTGTTTCAAATGGTCAGCCTTAACTCTCTGACAGGTATCACATTCCACGACATACCGAGCAATTTCTCGCTTCATCCTTGTCCACCAGAAATTCTTCTTCAAGTCTTGGTACATTTTGTTACTACCCGGATGGATGGAGTACTTTGAGTGATGTGCTTCATCCAAGATTTTCCGTCGAAGTTCAAAGTCCTTTGGTACTACTAAACGGTTATTGAACCATAGAGTACCGTTTGAGTCTTGAGTAAAGCATCTTGCCTTACCATCTTCAACATTTCGACGGATATGATTCATACCAACATCAACTTTCTGTGCAGCAATGATTTCTTCACGAAGGGTAGATTGCACACTTAGGTTGCTAATCACTATAGCAGGTAAAACGTGAAGGCTGGGTTCTGAATTAGTTTCGTGATCATTTCGGTCCTGAACTTCCAGCTCTAAGTTATTGCAGTGGACCTTTCTGCTTAACGCATCGGCGACTACATTAGCCTTGCTTGGATGATAATGAATCTCCAGGTTATAATCCTTAATCAGTTCTAGCCACCGACGCTGTCTCATGTTTAGATCAGTCTGGGTGAAGATATATTTCAAGCTCTTATGGTCTGTGTAGATGTGCACTAAGTTGCCGAGCAAATAATGCCTCCATATTTTTAGTGCAAGTACAACTGCAGCTAGCTCCAAATCATGAGTTGGATAGTGCTCCTCATGCTTCCTTAACTGTCGAGATGCATAGGCTATGACACGACCTTCTTGCATGAGTACACATCCAAGTCCTATCCCAGACGCATCACAATATACGTCGAATGGCTTGGTGATGTCGGGTTGAGCCAGTACTGGGGTAGTTGTCAATAATTTCTTCAATGTTGGAAATGCTTCTTCATAATTGCTGTTCCAATTAAACTTTTTCTCTTTTTTCAGCAGCTCCGTGATGGGTTTGGTCAACCGAGAAAAATATGGTATGAACCTACAATAATATCCGGCTAGCCCGAGGAAACTGCGCACTTGGTGAACTATTTTTGGTGGCTTCCAATCCAGCACGTCTTGAACTTTGCTAGGGTCTACCAAGATTCCTTCTGCAGAGACTATGTGACCAAGGAATGGCACACGGTCCAACCAAAATTCACACTTGCTAAATTTTGCATACAACTTGTGATCTCGTAGACGTTGAAGAACAATGCAAAGATGTTCAGCATGCTTTTCCTTGGACTTAGAATAGACGAGGATGTCGTCAATGAATACTACCACAAATTTGTCCAGCTCTGGCATGAATACCGAATTCATGAGATACATGAAGTGAGCTGGGACATTTGTCAATCCGAATGACATTACTAGATACTCGAATAATCCGTATCTTGTAGAAAAGGTGGTTTTTGGAATATCTTCTGCTCTGATTTTGATTTGATGATAACCCGAACGGAGGTCAATTTTTGAAAATACCTTAGCACCAACCAATTGATCAAAAAGGATATCAATTCATGGTAACATGTATTTATTCTTGATGGTAACTTCGTTGAGAGGTCGATAATCAACAATGAGACGCAGAGATTTGTCCTTCTTCTTCACAAAAATAGCAGGGCAGCCCCAAGGTGAAGTGATTGGGCGAATGAATCCCTTTTCCCATAACTCATTCAACTGCTTTTTCAATTCAGCCAACTCATTCGGGGCCATTTTATAAGGTCGACGAGATATTGGAGAAGTTCCTGGCTGTAGCTCTATCTTAAATTCCACTTCACGGTTAGGTGGTAGGCCAGAGATATCTTCGGGGAATACGTCCGGATACTCGCAAACAACGGGGATGTTCTCGGGCGACTGCCCTTCCAAGTGATGGACAATCAAGGCTTTCGATGAATTGATGTTTAGAGAAAATGTGTCCTTTCCATGCATACGGGAGTTGATGTGAACGATGCATGGCTCGATGTCTAGCATGGCTCTATGGGTTTTCATCCAGAACATGCCCAAAATCAAGTCAATTCCCTGGTGGCTAAGCATGACAAAATCCGTGGGGTAGATTTTCTTGTTTATTTCCAAAGGAGCTTTGCATACTATTTGATTGGCACTAATTTTCCCAGCGGGGGAACGAATTGTGTAGCATCTTTCTATAGTCTAGGGTTGAAGATTAAGTTTTTGCACACATGCTTGGCTAATGAAATTATGCGTAGCACCAGAATCAAAAGTGCAAGGATAGGCTGGCGATAGAGCGAGAGCGTACCGGTCAGCACGGGTTCGCCCTGAGGGATATCTTCCGCATTGGTGTAGTTCACTTGGGCACCACGTGATGGTGCATTCACATTCCTGCTCTGGGTCTGACACTGGTTGTTGTTGTTATTGTGGTTATCTCCACGTCCAGCCAGGTGAGTCGTGATGTCGACCAACCGACGGAGCAGCTCGGAGTCATTCTGCTGCCTGTTGAGTGCAGCGGCCAGGACTTTAGCTAAGGAAAGCTCAGCATTCGCTCCTTCCTGAGAGCTCCCCGGATCTTCCTGGTTCCGAGTACGCACCATGCTGCAATTATACGGTTGCACATTAGTTGGTTCTCATAACATTCCATTAAATCACATGCACAAAACATAAATTTGCAAGTGGTACGGTAAAATCTCAGAATGACATCCATCTTCATTGATTCAATCCAGTCTACATGGCTGTTAGAGGACATCATCATACGGTTCCTTGCATATATGTGTCGTCGCCTAGTTACGGTATTGCGGACACAATATGCAAGATTCACACTTCTACATCGAACTAGGGATACATATACTACACGACCGTACACAGGGGTAGTGAATCATCTACTCCTGGCCTAAGTCTTCCGGCTCTTCCGGTTCTTCCTGCTCCATAGGCTCTCCTGGTTGCACCAGATCCATCATTTCCTCGTCATCAACACCGGTAGGTGCCATCTCCACATCGTCTTGTTCCCCATACTCTATGAAGATCTCATCCCAATTCTCTTCAATAGGAAGATGGGCAGCCTTGTAAGCGTTTGAGAAACCATGTGGAAATGTGCCATGGTTTGCTATACTTGTGATGAGTAATTGACTTAATCGGATTTGGTGTTTAAGTTGAAATGCGGGAATCCAGGGATTGCTTGGGTTTGCATATCATGGTTATGACTAGCCGGAGTTGGTGGAGATATTGGTGATGTTGCAGGAGATGGGAAATGTGTTTACTTGTCTCATGATGTGTAGGTCACTGGAGTCGACTTGGTGGTCAACGGCGAGAGAATCGGGCACAAGTAGGGGACTTGGGGCCAGACGATCGGGATGCCGGGTGAAGTCAAGGGTGATCCACACCGTACACATGGAGAGGCAAGAAGCACGGACGGTTTCGTGGTTGAGCCTCAAAACCGTAGTGGTGATGAAGACGGCGTGTTGACCAAGTCAAGGCGAACGGGATGCCAGTGCAAGTGACAAGGGGGCCCGATGGACAGGGACTATGAGAGACTTGCCGGTGGTTAGGATCACGGGACAAGGTGACACGCGTCAACATCGAGAAGTCATGCTTTGAGAATCGTGCAAGGCGGTTTCCCGGTTTGGGCCTCAAAACCGATGGCGGTGGTTGGTGGTGCACGTGGCACCATCATGGAGCTTGCTTCGAGATGAAGCAAATACGTGAAGCATCCGATGACATTCGGGCGATAAGGAAAAAGATGGACAGTTATGCCCCCGGTGGTAGGTGGGTGTGTTATGTAGGTCAAGGGTAGAGTGGTCATGTGGACAATAGACCCTAGGCCTATATAAGGAGAGGTGTGGCTAGTGGGAGAGGTGTCTCTCTTCCCATTAGTCTTGTGTTAGGACTCTATTCAAAGTGCTAGGAGAGGACTTCATGTTTGAGAGCAGAGTAGTGGGTGTGTGAGAGACATCTCTTGCTCTTCCAAATAGTGGGAGGAAGAGGGTGGCTTCCTAGCCTTGTACCTATGGATCTTGTAAGCACCTTTCTATGATATGAGAAGTATTTTCGTGCTCAAGATTTCCCTCTTTACTTGAATCCCAAAATTCCCTTTTTCCTATTTTTGGAACTTTTTTTTGGTGATTTTCGATCTCGATTTTGAGTGTGTTTTTGAGATGGATTTTGTGGGGGACCTTGGTGCTATGATGTGCTAGAACAATCCCATATAGGTCTTTGACCGAATCATAGGCACGAGCACTTTCGATTTCAACGTTTTCTCAAGTTTCCCCTTTTCGGTGTTCTTGGCACATGATCTGAAATTCATAATTATTCCTTGTGTTTTTGGAGTGGATCTTTTTCAGGAGGGTTGTGATGTATTGCGGATCATCTGGTCCAAATTTTGTAATTTTTGGAGTTCATTTGATAAGGTTTTGCAATTTTTCTTTGCGGTTCGCTGTTGCTGTTCTGAATCTATCGGGCCCGACCGGCAATGCCGATGGCTACTGCCGGTGGCACCTACTGCCGATGGACCAGCAAGGACCAGGAGTTCCGGTGGTCATTGCCGATGACCAGACCAGCACTGCCGATCGCCTGGATCAGCACTGCCGATAAACTGATCAGCACTGCCGATTCTTCGTCAGGACACCTCAGTTTTTGAGTCTTTTTCTTTCATGTTTTGTGCCTTGGTTTTCCACCTTTGTTAATTGTTTTCTGTGTTATTTTTCAGTAGATTTGTGTCTTGGCTATACTCGATCAATAGTTACAACCGGCACTGCCGATAGGCGTCACCGGCACTGCCGATGCCGAACGGCACTGCCGATGGCAAGGATCGGCACTGCCGATGAGTGTTCAGTACTGAACTATTGAGCATTGGATCTTCCCTTTTTGTTTCTGCTGTGTTTCTTTGGTGTGGTTGATCACTCGTAGGGCTAGTACACCACAGGTTGGTGTTTGTAGTCTTGGTGATCGATTTGGAGGGTGGCTTGGGTCGTTTTTGGGATATAGGCCAAGTTCTCTTGGAGAATTTTATTTGGCTCTCATTCACCCCCCCTCTAGTTGCCTTCTCGGTCCTTCAATTGGTATCAGAGCCGGTGATCCGAAGGCGACATGGAGAAGCGTGCTATCAAGCTGTGGATGTTTGATGGAGAGGACTTCCCCTACTGGAAGTCATGGACCAAGGCGTATCTACTGTGTCAAGGATGTGCAATTTGGGAGATTGTTGATCATGAGTATGCTATACCACAAGACATGAACACTGCTTCTACTGGTGAGTTAGTCAGGTATGAAAACAACTCCAAAGCTGTCAATATTCTGCTTTCTGCACTTGGTAGGAGCGAACATGATAGGGTTCCACACCTTGACACTGCACATGCTATTTGGGATAAGCTCTACACTTACCATGAGGGTACCAACCAGGTCAAGTCTATGCATAAGGATTCTTACAATAGACAGTACCAAACCTTTGCACAGAAACCGGGCGAGTCACTAGATGACACTTTTCGTAGGTTTGAGGCAATTATTTGCAACTTGCGGGCTTGTGGTACCCTTGTGTACAATGACAATGATAGAGCTAAGCAACTGTTGTACTCACTTGATGAAAATGTTTGGGGGGTTAAAATTGCTGCTCTAGAAGAAACTGCTGAATTCAATACCCTGAACTGTGAGCAACTGTATAGCAAGCTGAAATCTCATGAACTGTCTAGGAGATCTCGTCCTAATCTTGCTATTCCTGCTTCTAGCATGGCTTTGCTTTCTAGTTCTCAGAAGGGTGATCACAATTGTGCTTCTCATGGAACTAACCCCTCACTTGACAAGTCTTCCTTGGAGTTTGCTTTGTCTTCTCTTGTTGCAGCTTCCAATGAATAGATGGAGTGCATTCTTGACGAGGAGCTGTCCTTGCTCAGAAGGAAGTTCAGGAAGTTCTACAACAACCGGAAGGAGAGAAGAGGAGGTGGTTCAAGAACTTGCTTCGAGTGCGGTGACCCGGGACACTTCATCGCTGATTGTCCCAAGAAGAGGAAGCAGGCCTGGTACCGCGACAACAACACTGAAGACTTCAAGCAGAGGAAGAACTGCTTCTACAAGAAGGGCAAGAACTCCAAGAAGTTCGCCAAGGCCATTGCACGTGCCTGCGTTGCTGCCTTGAGCGATGTTGACCTCACATCAAGCGATGGCTTTACAAGCTCGGAGGAGGAGGTTGAAAAGCCACGAGTCAAGAGGAAGGATGACTTCACCGGACTTTGCTTCATGGCAAAGAACGACCACGACACCGACTCTGGATCCGACTCTGACACAAGCGAGGTACCTCTCACTCTCGATGAGCTCTCTTCTGAACTTGATCATTTGCGTGATGTTCTGCTCATGCAAGATGATAAGCTTCACAGTGCTGTTCGTGACAGTAGAGAGCTTAAGTCTATGTTGGAGAGTGCTGATTTTGAAATTGCTTCGCTTAGGTCCAAGCTTGCTCATGAGAACATTTTTGTTGAGTGTGAGTCTTGTCAAGTTGTGATGAGTGATCTTGCACAGAGGGAGAGTGTGCATGCTCAAGTTGCCAGTCAGCTTGAGAGTGCCCTCAAGGAGCTTGATGAGTTCAAAGCTAGACCAACTCTTTTGGGTGCATGTCAGAAGTGCCCCAAGCTCATAGATGAGTTGGAAGCTCAGTCCCTCAAAGTCAAAGAGCTTGAGTCCAAGTTGTTTCATGAGACTCGCTCTAAGGTCCTTCTCCCACCCTGTGTGGTGTGTGTCTCTCTTAAGGACAAGCTTGTAATCACTAGGGAGGAAAACAAAGCCCTAGTTCAGGAAAATGACTATCTTGTGTCTAGGCTCCAGAGAACCCTAGTGAGTGAAGAGAAGATTGAGAGTGATTTGGCAAGAGTGAAGGAGAGTGCTTCTAGATCAACCTATAACTTGGGTTTGGGATTTGAGAGGTGTGACAAGGAGAGTGAGAATATGGGTAAGTTCGTACCTAGCTCCAGCTACAAGGATGAGGAAAACACCATTAAACCCACTGACACATACTATCCACCCAATCCAAAACCCTCCTTCAACCCAAAGCAAATAGAGAAGTCAAAACCCAAACCTGCAATGCAAACCAAGCCTAATCATAAGGGTGTCTACATTTCCATGTTTTGTGGTCACAAGGGCCACTTGGATGAATTCTGTTATAGGCGTAAGAGGATTGAGCGGACGCAAGCTGAGTTGACTAGGGATGCTTTTTATGATGATTTTGTTGACTTTTAGCCTCGCTCTTTTTCTCGTGCCTATCATGGACAGGGTTATTCCTCATATGGCTTTGATTCATGAAATGGAGGCTTTGCGCAGCAGCGCTTTGGCGCCCCACGTTTTCCCCATCGTGGTGAGCGTCACTCGTGTGGATTTGGCTTTCACATAGATGATTTCTATCCTCACAACTCAAGGTTTGAGTCCAGACGCTTTGACAGGCCATGTTTTCCCCATCGTGGTTCTCATCCCATGCGTTCGAATGATAAAGTGCAAAGAACTATGATGACTACTACCGATCGTATGGTTAAGTGCTGGATTCTCAAATGCTTTTTGACTAACCCCAGCACTGAGCCATCGACTTTCACTTCTCGTTCTTTGTAGGCAGCAGGTGGAGGCTTGGAGAACAAGTGGTTGATGGATTTCGGGTGTTCGCGCCACATGACCGGAAATGCAAAGTGGTTCTCCAGCCTCACTCCCTTGAAGCGTCGAGAGTATGTGACCTTTGGAGATGATAAGAGAGGAAGAGTGAAGGGAAGAGGCGCGGTAAAGCTTCTTGATGTTGGTTTGGAAGTGCGCTTTAAGTCGAATGCTTCTTGTGTTCTTGATTCAAGTGGTTCCTTGGTTTGTCGGATTTCTCACATTGGCAGAGTTTTTCAGGCTAATTTTGCTGGTTCTCCTGGTTCTCGCAGGTGCTTGTTTGCTCAATCTTCTTCTGAACTCTAGAAATGGCATAGGAGACTGGGTCACATGAGCTTTGACTTGTTATGTCGCTTGAGTGGCCTAGGTTTGATCCGAGGATTGCCTAAGCTCAAATTTGATAAGGATTTGGTTTGTGCTCCTTGTCGTCATGGGAAAATGCTTGCCGCTTCTCATCCACCAATCAATTTGGTGATGACTGAACGCCCTGGAGAGTTGCTTCATATGGACACTTTTGGACCTTCTCGGGTTCGTTCGACGGGTGGGAAGTGGTATGTTCTTGTGATTGTTGATGACTATTCTTGCTACTCTTGGGTCTACTTTCTTGAGAGCAAGGATGAAGTGTTTCATCACTTTTGGAGCCTAGCTTTGAGGTTGTTCAAGGAACTCTCTGGTGCACTACGAGCGATTCGCAGTGATAATGGCACCAAGTTCAAGAACTCCTCCTTTGATGCTTTCTGTCTTGAGCATGGTATTGAGCATTAGTTTTCAGCACCTCGTGTTCCCCAGCAGAACGGTGTGGTTGAAAGAAGAACAGAACCTTAGTGGAGATGGCCCGGACGATGCTCGATGAGCATAGGACTCCGAGGCGGTTCTGGGCTGAGGCCATTAGCACTGCTTGCTATGTTTCCAATCGGATTTTCTTGCGCTCAATTCTTAATGTGACTTCTTATGAGATGCGTTTTGGGAGAAAGCCCTCGGTTTCTCATTTACGTGCCTTTGGTTGTAAGTTCTTTATTCTCAATCCTAGCAATCTTGATAAGTTTGAGTCAAGGTCTACCGATGGAATATTTCTTGGTTACTCTCTTCATGGTCATTCCTACGGAGTTCGAATTTGGAGACTAACACCATCGAAGAATCCTGCGATGTAACCTTTGACGAATCAAACTCTTGTGCAAGGAATGTGATTGAGTCTGCAGGTGACAAGGAGATGAAGGAGATCATCTTTGTAGAAGAGGACCTATAGGGCTTTGATGATGATGATGATGATTCACTTCATCTTTCATCTGAGCTTGTTCCTGCTGCTACCACTACTCCAGCAGAGGGTCCAGAAGCTTCTACATCGACTTCAGCAGCTGTCGAGCAAGCTCCAGCTGTGGTTGAGGGGGAGGTACACTCTGAGAGAGAGGCCACTCACAACATTCAGCGTCGACACCCACCTCAATAGATGATCGGTAATCTCTATGAGAGGACAACAAGGTCAAGGTCTGCACATCTTGCTTGCTTTACCAATTCTCTCTTTGTTGCAACCATTGAACCCCGGGATATTGGACATGCACTATCTGATGAACATTGGGTTAATGCCATGCATGAGGAGTTGGAAAACCTTGAGAGAAACAAAGTCTGGACCCTTGTAGAGCCTCCCAAAAATGTCAATGTCATAGGAACCAAGTGGGTGTTCAAAAACAAACATGGGGAGGATGGTGAGGTTGTGAGAAACAAGGCTAGGCTAGTTGCTCAAGGTTTTAGCCAAGTGGAGGGCTTAGATTATGGTGAAACCTTTGCTCCTGTTGCTCGCATAGAAGCCATTAGGATCTTGCTTGCATTTGCTGCCTCCAAGGGCATTAGACTCTATCAAATAGATGTCAAGAGTGCTTTCCTAAATGGTTTCATAGAGGAAGAAGTGTATGTGAGGCAACCCCCTGGCTTTGAGCACCACAAATACCCAAACCATGTGTACAAGCTTCAGAAGGCTTTGTACGGGCTAAAGCAAGCACCTAGGGCATGGTATGCTAACCTTCTTGCTAGAGCGTGGGTATGTCATGGGGTGTGTTGATAAAACTTTGTTCACTCTAAAGCATGACAATGACTTTCTAATGGTTCAGATTTACGTGGATGATATCATCTTTGGTGGTTCCTCTCATGCTCTTGTGTCCAGGTTTTAGGAAGCTATGGAAAGTGAATTTCAGATGTCGATGATGGGAGAGCTCACCTTCTTTCTTGGGCTTCAAATCAAGCAATGCAATCAAGGCACTTTCATACATCAAGCCAAGTACACGAAGGATCTCCTGAAGAAATTCGACATGGTCAATGTGAAGCCGTTGTCTACAGCAATGTCCACTACAACGGCTCTTGACCCTGATGAAGACTGTGAAGCGGTGGATCAAAGGGAGTACAGGAGCATGATTGGCTTCCTCTTGTACTTGACAGCAACAAGACCCGACATACACTTTGCGGTGTGTCTTTGTGCTCGCTTTCAAGCTTCCCCAAGGGTGACTTATCGCAAGGCTGTCAAGCGCATCTTCAGGTATCTCAAATACACCCTTGAGTTCGGTCTTTGGTACTCTGCATCTTCATCTCTTGATCTCATTGGGTATTCGGATACGGACTTTGCTGGGTGTAGAATTGATAGGAAGAGCACTTCTGGTACTTGCCATTTCTTGGGTACTTCTTTGATCTATTGGTCTTCTCGTAAGCAGTCGAGTGTTGCCCAATCCACCACAGAGGCTGAGTATGTAGCTGCTGCTTGCTACTGCTCACAAATCCTATGGATTGTATCTAGCATGAGAGACTGTGGGTTGACTTTTAAGGGTGTTCCACTCATGTGTGATAACTCCAGTGCCATATGCTTAGCCAAAAACCCAGTCCAACATGGTAAGGTCAAACACATCAATGTGCGATTCCACTTCCTGAGAGACAATGTTGAGAAGGGGGATGTTGAGCTCAAATACATTGATACCAAAAACGAACTAGCTAATATCCTCACCAAGCCCCTAGATGCTTCGAGACATGCTTTTCTTCGGAGGGAACTTGGTGTTTGTCATCCCTATGACATCATTTGAGGGGGAGTTGGTTTTCTCTTTTATATATGTATCTTACCATTTTCGCATTACATCTCATATGTAATATATGCATTGGTAGATGAGCTTTGATTCTTATGCTTTCTTGCATTTCTCTTTGCTATGATTGAGCTTGAGCTAAGTTGTGCGGATGTGATGGTAATCTCTCATGTTTAGATTTTCTAGATGGCTTGTTATAAACTCATGTGAGCAACTTGCTAATCTTAAAGGTAAACTGAGCTTCTTGTGAACCTTATGATCTAATCTTCCTAAAACTTGCTCACCATGTGTATAATTGCATTTATCCTTGTTGAAGCTTGCATTAAGGCTACTCTAGAGGATGTCTTGGCTTTGGCACCTTGTGTTTGCGAAATGGAAGGCTTTACAAATGTTTAGCTCATGATGAAACATTGTGGGAACATGTGTTCCTTTTGCCGCAAAGGCATGCTCTTTTGTCTTGTGCAAAATCTTGAAAAAACTGCTAAGTGCTTTGATCAAGAATTACTCAATATTGCTAAATCCAAACATTGTGACTTGAAGCCTCGGGGTGTTTGCCGTACCCAGTCGTGCGACCCTCCGCATGGATAAGAGGACACATGAGGATAAACTATAATCACTTGATCAACTGAGTCTCTGTTTCATATGTGAGCATTTGTAGAGCTCATTTTCTGCGAATGCTTGTTGCCCTTGTTGAGATTGAAACTGGCTAGATTCTTATCATTCACTTGGTGCCTGTTTTGCCTTGGATGAGAGTACTTACACATGTGGTGGCAGATTTTCTCATGATAAGCAAAATTTGATTCTATCTAAGCTAGTCAATCTTTCTGCTCAGCATGTATAGCTCATGGTGTTTATGCCTTGCTATCTATTTTTGATCTTTGCATGATTGGGAGCTATTGCCTTTACACTTCATGGCACTATGGTTAGGGTTAGCAAAGTTAAATTCTTGTTTGCATAATTGATAAGCTCCTTAGGTTTGCATTTTCATGCATTGCATGTTTGCTTGTTCTTTTGCCTCTTTCATGAGTTCATTGCCAAAGGGGGAGAAAATTTTGGGGTCATGCACAAATAATGCTAAAAAACTCATATGATCCGTTTTGCACTACATGATACCTACTACAACTTGAGGGGGAGCATATCATGATCTTGTGTGGTTTCTTGCGCTTTTCACATTCTTTGCGTCTCAAGTTGCTTTCTTTGCCAACTCTTGGTTTTGTGATCCCTACATACTAGATGGCTTGTTTTCACCTTTTCTTTGGGTTTGGCCATTTGGATGTCCTTATTCGGCTTCACATTTCAATCTCTAATTTTTGTGCATTTGGTGTTGTCAATGTACTCATCAAGGGGGAGATTGAGAAACCATGTGGAAATGCCATGGTTTGCTATACTTGTGATGAGTAATTGACTTAAGCGGATTTGGTGTTTGAGTTGAAATGCGGGAATCCAGGGATTGCATGGGTTTGCATATCATGGTTATGACTAACCGGAGTTGGTGGAGATATTGGTGATGTTGCAGGAGATGGGAAATGTGTTTGCTTGTCTCATGATGTGTAGGTCACTGGAGTCGACTTGGCGGTCAACGGCGAGAGGATCGGGCACAAGTAGAGGACTTGGGGCTAGACGATCGGGATGCCGGGTGAAGTCAAGGGTGATTCACACCGTACACATGGGGAGGCAAGAAGCACGGACGGTTTCATGGTTGAGCCTCAAAACCGTGGTGGTGATGAAGATAGCGTGTTGACCAAGTCAAGGCGAACGGGATGCCGGTGCAAGTGACAAGGGGGCGATGGACAGGGATTGGGAGAGACTTGCCGGTGGTCAGGATCGCAGGACAAGGTGATACGCGTCAACATCGAGAAGTCACGCTATGAGAAGCATGCAAGGCGGTTTCCCGGTTTGGACCTCAAAACCGGTGGCGGTGGTTGGTGGTGCACGTGGCACCATCACGGAGCTTGCTTCGAGATGAAGCAAAGACGTGAAGCATCCGATGGCATTCGGGCGATGAGGAAAAAGATGGACGGTTATGCCCCCGGTGGTAGGTGATGTGTTATGTAGGTCAAGGGTAGAGTGGTCATGTGGACAATAGACCCTAGGCCTATATAAGGAGAGGTGGGGCTAGTGGGAGAGGTGTCTCTCTTCCCATTAGCCTTGTGTTAGGACTCTATTCAAAGTGCTAGGAGAGGACTTCATGTTTGAGAGGAGAGTAGTGGGTGTGTGAGAGACATATCTTGCTCTTCCAAATAGTGGGAGGAAGAGGGTGGCTTCCTAGCCTTGTACCTATGGATCTTGTAAGCACCTTTCTATGATATGAGAAGTATTTTCATGCTCAAGATTTCCCTCTTTACTTGAATCCCGAAATTCCGTTTTTCCTATTTTCAGAGCTATTTTCGTGGTGATTTTCGATCTCGATTTTGAGTTAGTTTTTGAGATGGATTTTGTGGGGGATCTTGGTGCTATGATGTGCTAGAACAATCCCATATAGGTCTTTGACCGAATCATAGGCACGAGCACTTTCGATTTCAACGTTTTCTCAAGTTTCCCCTTTTTGGTGTTCTTGGCACAAGATCTGAAATTCATGATGATTCCTTGTGTTTTTGGAGTGGATCTTTTTAGAGGAGGGTCGTGATGTATTGAGGATCATCTGGTCCAAATTTTGTGATTTTTGGAGTTTATTTGATAAGGTTTTGCAATTTTTCTTTGCGGTTCACTGTTGCTGTTCTAAATCTGTCGGGCCCGACCGGCAGTGCCGATGGCTACTGCCGGTGGCACCTACTGCCGATGGACCAGCAAGGACCAGTAGTGCCGGTGGTCACTGCCGATGACTAGACCAGCACAGCCGATCGCCTGGATCAGCACCGCCGATCGGCATTGCCAATAAACTGATCGGCACTGCCGATTCTTCGTCAGGACAGCTCAGTTTTTGAGTCTTTTTCTTCCATGTTTCGTGCCTTGGTTTTCCACCTTCGTTAATTGTTTTCTGTGTTATTTTTCAGTAGATTTGTGTCTTGGCTGTACTCGATCAATAGCTACAACCGGCACTGCCGATGGCAGGGATCGACACTGCCGATTAGTGTTCAGTTCTGAACTGTTGAGCATTGCTTCTTCCCTTTTTGTTTCCGCTATGTTTCTTTGGTGTGGTTGATCACTCCTAGGGCTAGTACACCACAAGTTGGTGTGTGTAGTCTTGGTGATCGATTTGGAGGTTGGCTTGGGTTATTTTTGGGATATAGGCCAAGTTCTCTTGGAGAATTTTGTTTGGCTCCCATTCACCCCCCACCCCTCTAGTCGCCTTCTCGGTCCTTTAGCGTTCAAGTCATCTTGAGCCTCAATCATGTCATGCTCAAAATCCACTGCATCCTACAAGGCTTGGTCACGTTCTTCTAGAATCGCATCCATCTCTTCATTCTTGGCTTGGATTTGCGTGTTCAATTCTGCAATTTCTTCATCCTTCGCTTGTTTTTCGACCTCAGAAAGTCATAGTGCAGATTGGAACACATCCAATCGCCGGCACAAGTTTGTGCATAAAGTGAACGTGGACAGATCATAATACTCCATTATGGGCAGCATAGGATCATGGTGGCAGTGGTTTGGATCAAAGATGAAATCCACACGCCTCATCCATTCGAAATCCATCACATCATTAATGGGTAGCAAGGCAACGGGTGTTCCAGCAACATCATGCTTGTGGTCTTCACAGAACCGAGTAAGTGCCTTGAATACAACTACATTCCAGGTGGCAGGCAGATCTGTCCCGGTGACGCTAAGGGTCCAAGATTCCCAGGTGGGGATGACGGAATAGTTGGCGGGAACCGCCACATGGATGACACATGAGGGGACTCCATGCTCCTGGAATTCCTTGCCAATATAGGTGGGAGGAATGGAATATCCGAATCTCTGGAGAACTCTCCAAAACAGGTGAATCATTCCTGTGAACTCCAGGCCATCGGTAATTTCCCAACCTTGTGGTGGTTGTTCCTTGTTTTCAGCCATCTACAAAGAAAGTACTTCGATTGAGTCAATGAGTACGATTAACTTTGTTGCAACAACAATAGGTACTAATGGTACATCCAATGCATAGCGCAAATCATCATAATTTCCATACATGACTCGGAATATGTAGCCCTCGAGTTATAAAAACATCTCACGCATCAACCCCAAAATACAACAACCTCGCGTGGTTCGACAAAAGTTACCTGCCCAACTGATCCTGACTACCGAGACTAGGCTAGTCTACCATTATCCTCCTAGGTCTTGCCTCGGGCGGGTGCCTCGTAGTCTATGTCAGACTCCTCGTCCATATCCTCCTGCAGGTCCTCCTCCTCCGGTGCTGCCGGTGGTGTAAGGGCTCCCTGAAGCTGCTGCTGCAGGCCCTGGTTTTCCTGGGCCAGGGTCTCTAAATCCACTCCCATAAGCTCCATCTCGTGTTGTGTAGCCGTCAACTGATGCTGCAGGTGCTCGTTGTGGTTGGTGCGCTGCTGCATAAACACGCCACATCTGTCAACCTCCTGCGCGAGGGTGTCGTGCTGTCCAGTCACCTCAGTAACACGAGTCTCACTCGCCTCAAGAGCAGCGGGCAGCCACTGAATCTCTCTCTGTTGTGCATCAACCTGTGTTTGCAGGTCATTCCTCTGAACCCAGACCTACTCGGCCTTAGCCAGTATGACACTGCTATGGCTGCTAGCCTCCCCATCCAAGTTGAGGAGGTACTCGGAGTAGTAGGACACACGGTGGTACCCTTCATGGTACGTCGGGTAGTCATCGTGGCCAATGCGCCTCACGCGCCTCCACCAGACCGGGTTGCCCTGGTGCCAGATGGGGATCATCTCAAACGGGGTCCAAGAGAGCGCTGCTGTGTGGTGCCCGCAGAAGTGGGTGAGAGCCCTATGGGCGACTCTCTCTAAGCCCTCACGGAGGCTCCCACAAGTCGTCGTGCTCTCCATACCCGCCATGTCGAGGTTGCGTGGGTGTGTGGGCACGCTGATGTGCACCTCAACAAGAGTCATGCCGTGACGATGGACCTCGCGGCCCTTGTAAGAAGGCGGCTCATCGTAGCCCAACAAGCATAAGAGATCCCACAACAATGTAGGAAAGCCACGGTGGTGGAGTTCGGTGGTGTAGCACCACCCGTCGTGCGAAAGCTCCTCAAAACCGTGGTCACCCATCTGGAACATAAACCCAATGGTGAGTACAATGTTCCATGAGTAACAATGCATTTCATATATAGTGCTATGAAATACAGAAACAAAGTTTTTGTTCACATTTTCCAGCCTCAAGGGTCAATAATATGGCAATGGGTCTCAAAACAAATTCAGTTTCAGATTGACATAGGCTTAATGTTTTGGTTCTACTGGACAGGGAAAAACTGGAAAGATGGTGAAACCTATTGGAGATGAAAATAGACTTCTAGGGCTTTCTAGATTGTATTTAAACACCTAAAAATCCGAAGTATAACTTTAGTTATGAATTTTGAAGTTGGCAGCTAAAAACAGGACAGATTCTTGTTGACCTTGTTATTCAGTATTTTATACTTATTAGGTTTAGAAAAATTTTATTCAGAGGTTGGTGAGCAAGGAGAGAACCAAATTGTTGTTTAGTTATAATGGGATGCATGATGCAAAACCTTCATTTTATTAACCTATCATTCCTCACCACACAACACCTAACCTGCCGAGACTTAGCAGCACGAATATGTGGTGACGACCCGCACTCAACACATAAGTCATTCTAAAGGTTATACTAACGGCGTTAGCGTCCCTACAGAAGATTCATTGCAGAAATAATACATAAAATTCAAAAGGAACTACGAAATGAAGCACAGTTCTACTAGTAACGATCCAAGGAAAAAGGATCGCCCGTGATAAGTCACGAGCCAATAGTGTCTCGTATCCACCTGCGAGCACAGACACTGATATCATGCATGTCGGTTAAGCACGCACGTACCTTCATTTTAAGAAGCCGTAGATGCAATAATGTAAACAATCATAACCCAGGTTAGCTTTGTCACCACCCTACTATCTATAGGGGCAATACTAACGTATACTCACTTGCAACATCATGGTTTTCGAAAATACGATTTATTTATTGTTTTATCATGGACCACGGCTCTAATACCAGCTGCGGCGCCCCTTCTCAGAGGATCGAGGTCCCGATGGTGTTGATAACACAGACACTTGATAATACAACATTGGTTCAAATTTAAATTTAATATTACATCAATTGGTCATCAGAGTGTAGCGGAATATTACAAGTTCATAATGTTTTGAAAACAGCAGAAGCAAATCGCAATAAGAAGCTACCAGCTCGACGATTCAACATAGTAATGGTTCATGCCCGAAGAACCATCACTCTAGCAACACACATCAATACTGCGGCGGCGAGTCGAACTCCCAGTGGGCAGTCCAACCCTCAAGGACTTGCATGTCCCAAGGCAGCACATTCTCAGACAATTCTACCTCTTCATTACCTGAAAACAACAATGGCACAAAGCCTGAGTACTAATTACTCAGCAAGACTTACCCGTTGGACACCTAAGCATGCAATGGCTCTATTAGGTGGCTTGTTTGAAAAGACTCACACTAAGCAACCTATTAGTTCTATTAGGTTTTACTTCTCAAATTAACTGGGTAGAGCAGAAGGTAACTTTAGTGGCAACAATAAGCTAATAAAGCAATACATAAGGTAAGTGCAACATAAGAGCAATAATAGTAACAACAACGATAAGCATCATAATCAATTCCCAAGTACCATGTGCAACTACGTGATGACTCAGTGACCAAGTGGTACTCATTACTGTGAGGGACAGCAATTGCAATTGCTTTACACCAGCTGGGATAACCCGAGATACATGACACATACGCACCAATTAAGGTCGTATATAGCAACCTTTTGCAAGCACGAAAAACAACTCGGTTTGGGTCCAGTCTCAACGAGTGGGCATGCCGTCCTACCAACAGTACTTCATGGTATGAACCGCCCACTCCAGCAGCAGAAGGGTCAACGACCACTGTACTAGGTACCGTCCTCATTACTGCGTCAATGCTACATCAGTTTAGTAGTGCCCATAGACTAGCATGCATTTGGTACTGTTCAATACTTGACCAAGGGGCCAAGCACGGACGGGTCCTAGGTTCAACAAGGCAGGACTACCGCGGTCAACACCCATGTATTGCTGCAAACCTACACATGCATCATCCCTGCCTGGTCATGACATCAAAATAAACTTCTTTTATAAGTCCCATTCTAGTGGTCAAGTTCATTCTTAGTAACGATATCTATCGCGTCTAGCAATTACTAAGCATAGCGACACAGTACCGATACTACCAAAGTTCTAATGTCAGTGGCGTAGGTCATTTGGGTATCATGCAAGTGGGTTCCAATCAACTCCTATAACCTAATGCAATAATCACAGACACTAGTAATATTGAAAACTAGCAACTTTATAAAATAGCGAATGAAAACCGGGGCTTGCCTGGATCGATGTTAGCGCTAGCAACTACAACGTCTTGCTCTTGGGGATCAAGGTCCTTCTAAAGATCCTCTTCTTCCTGCTCCGAGATGTTGTTGCGTATATGATAGAATTGAATTGTCGGTATTATCAAAATACCGTAGAATGCAATGATATGATGCACAATGTCTTTAAATGTAGATTGACATTATTATTATGTTATTGAAGCCATATGCTTCAATGTTCTCAAAGCCATATGCTTCAAAGAAACAAATTAGAGTTTCATCATTTTAGGTATGTTAATCATTTATTTAGGGTTGTTATAGTCCATCAGAATAATTAAGCAATTACAATAGTAACCAATCAATTCTGTTCTTGAGTGATTTATCATGAATAGGGACATAGATGAACTATATTTTTACCAATTTACAGCCTCTGGATATAATTACTCTAATTACTAGCATTTATTAAAGTAAAATAGTGGTATCAGAAATTAATTTAATTTACTTAAGTAAATTTAGGTTTCTGGACTTGTGTGATTTATTGGGCACAGAGACTTGTGTGAGTGATTTTTGTGCCAAGTGGCAGGGGCCAATTAATTATAAAATAATTACTACAATTAATTTAAGCAACCACACTAAATAAATTCTAGAGCCAAAAATAATTCATATTTTTCTAAACCAAAAATTGTGGTGATAGATAATTATGAAATTATTAAGGATGCCAAAAATCAGAATTAAATTTGGTTCCTAGAATATCAGGTGAATTAATTTGTGTTTGGACAATTAATTGAATTAATAAAATGCAAGTACAGAGGCAATGATTTATCAATTTACTAAAATAGAGCAATTCAAAATGAACCTATCAAATTTTATTTGAGCTTCATTGGGTTTAAACTCGATTTACTATGAGTTTCTAAAGATTTATGCATTTTCTGACAATTTTCTGTTTTTAGGGGGTTCCCACGTTGGAGGCACGTGGGTGACACGTCGACTCCACATCGGATGCCAGTGGGACTGCCAGTCGGCTTGCCGGAGCAGCGGCTGTCTCGCTGGAGGGCTCGCCGGCGGGCACTACGCGGGAAGAGAGCTCGCCACGGGAGAAAATAAACTACGTGCGCACCGAGGCGAAGGGGATGGAGGGGTTCGCGAGGTGGGGTCCTCACCAGAAGACCGTCGGTGGCGAGAAGCGGTGGAGGAAGGTCTTCGGCGACTTCGCGATGATGGCTCAGAGCAGGAAATCGGGCGGGATCGGCTCCTACAGCTTCACGAGAGCACCACGGAGAGCGGCATCAAGTCGACTTTGGACGGGGATGGCCGGAAGTAGGAGCTCGTCGACGAGGCGGCTCGATCCTTGCCGGCACCGGAGCAGAGTTGGGGGAAAAAGGTGATTGCCGGCCACTTGAGCGGAGGAAACAAAGGAGAAGTAGGTCAGGGAAATACGTAGATGGTTCGCGCGCGTGGGAGAAGAAAAATAGGTGGTGAGACTCACCGAGGGTACCGAATTTTGGGCCGGCGGCAAAGGAGGTCGCCGGAGTTGCCTGCTTTGGATTTTCTTCAAATTGACTAGGGCTCAAGCGGGGTTTGGTTGAGCGAGTGACATGGAAATGTAGAGGAGGTGTGAGCGCGTGGGTTTGAAGTTTAGCTCGTGCGAGAGAAGCAGTGGAACGACGACAGCCGAGTTCAAGCTTCGGCTTCATTTAGCAATGGCAGAGAGGGGCAAAAAGAGGAGAAAATAGAGAGAGCAAAAGACTGAGAGCGAGAGCGAGAGAGAGTGGTTTTGTGAGTTTGCAGGTTCGCTCCGAAGTTGCGGAGAGATAAGAGTCAGTGGGGAGAAGCGGCAGCGGAGGAAATGGCGGGAATTGAAGTCGTCGGGCGGTGGCGTGCAGAGAAGAGGGAGAAGAGAAATCCATTGGGCGAGCTCGCGGTGAGGGGACAGGGCGGAGGGCAGAGGTGCAGGCATTGACGCTGTAGCGCGCGCGCATTTCCGAGGTGGGGAGTGAAGGCGAGCCGGGCGGTGCGCCGGCGGCAGAGAGGAGCCGGCAGGTTCTGCGCCAGTAGGGATGAAGAAGAGCGGGATTTTACACTGCACCCCCTGATGTTTTAGATTTATTGCAAACAGGTCCCTAGTCAAAGCTGATTTTCATTGGTGGACTGAATATTTAAATGGTGGAGAACACTTTGGTGAATTTTATTTGAAACTTTTATAAACATATTTTTAGAATTAATTAAATGCATTAATTAGTTACTTAAGAATCAATTAATTAATTCAGGGTCTTGCCAAGCAGATAAAATGCCCAATAATTTCATAAAATTCTATTTTATTATTACCAACATGATTATGAATTTATTTAGCATAGGTTGTATTTAAATTTTTGAATTGCTTCAATAACTTGATTGCAGGGTTTTTATTTGCCTAGAATTAATTAAAAGGGAGTGCGTCTTATTATTTCATGCTATGTTGTTCATGACCTGAGCTCTTCATGTTGGTTAAATGAAGTGAGTCACCTGGTGATGTGGACAAGGGTTCCTGATCTTCCAATAGGTTCTGATAATCTTGATTAAGGCGGAGGCGATACACAAATCGATCCGGCTTACAAACGACACGTTCTGAACCCCGCAATCGCAGCACAACGTCTCCTCTGGTTATCAACCATTCAAGAACGATTGACCTCGCCGAGAAGGCTTATCCTTGCCTGCAAATCAAGAACACAAGCAAGAACAAAGAAGAATGCAACCAAATTTCCAAGTATATGATGAATCTCACAAGTTGGGGTCTCACAAACCGATCAAACGGTAAAACTGTTATCAACAGAATAATCTAAGCAAAACCCAAACCCTAATGAAGAGGCGGTGGCTGTATATGAGCACCCTAGGGTCGTGCAAGACCCCCTGGACGCAGCCCTAAGTAGGCTCAACTCGATACATGGCCTAAAGACCGATTACGGTGTCGCCGCACCAGGACAGATTCTGCACATCGACTTGTTTTGACGATTGCCGATGGCTCGTGATGAATTTTGATATGGGACCAGTTGGGTTGGAAAGATCGTTTCGTTATGTTTTCAGGCATATGTAGAACGTCCAAATCCGAGTCCGTATGCGTTCTGGGCGTCCGTTTTAGTGCAGACTGGTCCTGGGCTCCAAAACAGACTCGAAGTCGGTTTTGGATTGGGCTTCCACCTTGGCTTGGACGTCCTTGCCGGCCCATCACGCCTCCAATCACCTCCTCAGCTATATCATCATCATCTCCATGGTTCCTAACAATAATTAAATCATTAGGTAGCAATATATTCTCAAAATCACATAAGCAAAACATTAGAAACGAAGTCACCTGTAAATTCAGGTGATGCACATGAACTTTCATCTCAGTTGAAGGAGTGTTGCGTGTATCCATAGGTGTGATGTTCTCATCACCTGGGGTGTCACAGTGGGTGACACGATGGTGAATCGAATGGAAAACATGATGATGATGGTGGTTGAATCGGATGGGAAAAAAGGTGGTGTGCAGCGGAGATCAAAACACAAACCGAATTGAAACACGAATTTAAGCCAGCAACTGAACTCGACTAGAACACAAACTCAACACCACGGACTTTGAAATTAAATTATGCAAAGGCTAAACAATGTCTAGGAGAGTGGGGAAAAATTTTTTTGTTGGTTTTTTCATGGACAATAGGTGATGAACACAAACAAATCTAAAGGGGAAAACACGATAATACCTCACGGGGAACCTAGGAATCTGATACCACTTGATGTAAATATGGCTCAATCTTTCGAGAGGTAGGGGGATAAACTCAAATTTGGGAACTCGGTGTCGACAAGACGGCTTGAATCAGACACGATCCAATTACGCAACCATTACACCAAGCACAACTTGATTGTTCCTGCAAGCGAAATCGAGAACACAAGCAAGAAAGGATAAACACGCAATCTGAAATTGCAAATATGGATGAAGCGAATCACAAGGAAAGGTTCAAGCTCCAAACACAAAAGGACTATTCGACATAGTGGTGTAGAACAAGAAAAGGGGCCCTGGATTACTATAAAAGGACTTGTCGCCACAGTTACAATAATTCGATCAAGTTTCTCTCAAGAAAACTGAACTAAACAAAACCCGAAACTAAAAGACGGCGGCTACTGAGTTTATGTAGGAACCAGGGGCGTCCTAGGGTTGGGGGCGACCAGGGGAGCGCTCACAACATGGGCTTAAGGCCCGACACGATACATGGACAAGTTGGCCCAAAATAGGTGGTGCAACACCTTGTCATTGTCACACAACATGAATCATGACCCTTCTGGAGCTAGGACCAGAACAAAATGAAAACCTATGGCATTTTAATTGTAGTAGCAAAAAGAAAACAAAATCCTCATGGGTGTACGTGCGTGCACAAGTGTGGATGCATGGAGTTAATATCACAATGTTAGCAAAGAAACAAGACTATAACAATGTTGTTCCATAATTTCGTCTAAACACCATGTTCACATAAAATTGCTAAATGAATGTCATAATTCTAAGTTCAAAGTTTTCATTGTTTAGTCTTGAAACAAAGCAAACAAAATGAAGAAAAAGAATTTTTATGTTAGCATGGAAGGTTAGAGGTGTGGAAGCTAAACAAGAACAATGTTTATACCTAGCTCTAAGCACCATGCTTACAACTAGATTGCTAGCAATCTAAACAAAATTTGTTAACAACCAAAGTCTAAACATAATGTTTATGTGACTTAGCTATTGCAATACCCCGTTGAACTAGAGCGCATTGAAGAAGATTAGCAACCAACCAATGCAAATGATGCAAAACATAGCAAGGCAAATGAACTATCCAATGTTGTTCAACAAATAAGGATAAACACATGTTTACAAAGCTCATGAAGCCAATTAAGTGCTCATCATCAAGTTCAAACCAAGCTATTATGAGTGGGAAAGTGAATATGAACATGCAAAGTTGGAGGTTTGTGCGAAACAAAACAAAAACATGTTAGGCGGTAGTGAAGGAATGCTTAGAAAAGCATTTGGGTGCTGTGCCGATCGTCTATACACATGCGCTGATCAGCGCAGTAGGAATTGGCTCAGGAATACGATGAAAAAATGAAGTGTGGGAGGCTTAGGAGGGCTGAAGTTAGATGATTAAGATGCATTCAAGCGAAAACATTATGCAAAAAAAACAAGTCCTCACAAATTATGCATGTAGTGGATGATTTTTGCAAACAAAACACAAAATGATGGTGGCGGAGGTCTAAAAATAAAAAGTAATCTAGAACTAATTTGCCACAAGTGAATCAATTGAGTTGGGTTATTCTCACACAACAAAACTCTAGGTTGCCCTCCTAGTAGCACTAATCAATCCAAACAAAATAACAAACACAAAAACACGGGTTGCCTCCCGAGAAGCGCTTCAATTAGAGTCATGTAGCTAGACTTCTTACATACCTTGCTGTCATGAAGCCAAGGTTCTTGGTGTAAGATCCAAAGATTTCCATGTAGCTTGTACTTATGCAAACTTCATCGTGGTTTGCTCATTGCCCGTCTTCATTATGTTGCATAATGCTCAATGTGTGTGTAAGATATAATGCTCTGGAGTCTTCAATCTTGTTCAACTTCCAATCATTTGCTTGTGGGAGAATTGCTCGAGCTATCCTTGTTGTCATCTTCATCTTCACATGGAAAATCTTGATGACTTCATCTTTTAAACATTGGAGCATATGTCGGCTTGTCCTACGACTTGTGAATCTTGATATTTGTTGCACCAACAAGTCTTGAGGATGAAGAGTAGATGCAACTTCTCAATTCTTGCACAATGATCCATCAAGTCGACGGTGAAGAAATCCGAAGAAATCTGTTGTCGTTTTTCTGAACCGACGTCTTGTTTCTGACAATGCGCCGCAACCAGAAGGAATTAGAAGCTGAAACCTATGCCATTGCATCATGCATCAAATATTATCGGACTCAGTATGAGGGAGATATGGCCTTTTTTCTGAAGAAATGTCAGGCTGTCTCGCGACAAATCCGAATTGAATTCAAACTTTCCAAATATTCAATCTCCATGTTTGGAATGACTTGAATTCCTGTCTCACCAAAAGGAAGTCTTCTAAATGTATGGAAACCCATAGATCACCTGGATATAGGACTTTAATTCCATATTTGGCTCAAACTTCCAATTGTTTGCAACTCTCGCGAAATATCCAAACAGCCTGTACAGCGTCTCGTATTTCGGCCATAAATCCTTGTAGGAAACTCCAAATGACGTGAGGTTTAAACTGTTGGAAACTAGACTTGATGCTCTTCCACAATATCAAATTTGTAGGTCCTTCAATCCTCTGTAGAATTTCGCACACCTTCTTTTGGTCAGCGGATAGAACATCCTCTCAATCATCTATTTCTCCCATCATCTATTTCTATGAACAAGATAGAATCCTTGCCAAGCATTAGTTAAAAAAAACTATTGACACAAGGAGCGTACCTCCCTTTTCATGGAGTGGTGAGGTGCCGATTGGCATGGGCATTGCGCCGATCGGCACAAGCAAGTCTTCCATGGACATGGACTCCATAGCAGATGATGGGCCACTAACAAAGTTAGCACCTACTGCTGCGGAGCAAGAGAATTGACGAAGAGCAAGGTCGTCGGCGTCGGCATCAATGCAGCACCGATCAGCACAAGTTTGCACCGATCGGTGGAAGCAACTATGTTGTCGTGCTCCAGTCAAGGTTGTGTGCCTAGCTTTGTACCTGTTTTTCAATGGACACACAAACAAAGAGAAACAGGGTATGTGCAATAGAAAAAAAATAAAGGATTAATTCAATAAACTAGATAGATCCCTCAAAACTGGTTTGAGTTGCCGATCCCTGGCAACGGTGCCAGAAAAAGAGCTTGTTGGTCATTACTACGCACCCACTTATATACCATAAGAGGACGGTGTACATTGTAGCACTTTTTCCCTTAGATTATTCCAAGGTATAATCGAATCCACAGGGATTAGTAAGAGAATCGTGTTTAGAGTTTACTATTTCATCTAACAAATGAATCCTATCATGAAGTACATATTACACATACAAGAGAGTCAAAAAAGATGAAAGTCAAAGATGCAAACCTGAGCCAAAGTGCGCCTGATGCTTAGTTGGCCAAGGCTTGTGGGAGTAGGAGCATACACATCGACCAAGGAGTATCACCTAGAGTTAGCATATATGCATCTAGCGGTCGGAGAAAGGTTGTGCCAATCGGCTCAACTGGTGTGCCGATCGGCATCGAAGCAGTAGTTGTTATCATCTTAATCCTAGCTTACTTGGCACTTTAAATAATCGGTAAACATCGAAGATGAGCAAGACCACCCTGCTTTCCGAGCGGCTCCCGATTTATCATTGTCGAGAGGAAACCCTTAATCACGCGAGCATCTTAACCCTATTGACTATCTAAAAGTGCTGCGCAAGCTTAGCTCTGTCACAACTAAACCACACCCTAGCATCATCAAGCAATCATGATTCATACAAGATCCAAATACGAGCCTAATCACCACAATTAAGAGAGTATCTAAATATTTAGCCTAGAACTAAGCAATTGAATAAGGACATGTAAGATCAATGAATCCAGACGAACACAAATTGCAGCCAAGGATATAATTAAGATAGATAACATAAAGATCGATAACTTATACCCATATTCATCATCGTCAAGGGCGCGCCGATCGGCTCAACTGGTGCGCCAATTGGCACCGCCTTGATGCATCGTTGACGACTCCTAGGGTACATGGCTCTACTTCTCCTAGCTCCGATGTAGTGCACCACGCAGGGTCCCTACCCGACTACACTACATCTCTTCAATTTGGTGGCTCTTCAACTCCGGTGGCCTCCTGGCAATGTGCAGCGGCTCCTATAGACTAACTCTCCTAACTCTCCCCCTTGTTTGTAGCTTGTTTTAGTCTTGGACGTCATATGGGTGTTTATATAGCCTCTGGTCACGTCCTCCTTTGCTTGGCCTCCAAGTTTAGCTCATAGAGATTGAATCCAAGTCGGTTTTGTACCTTCCATAAACAATGCCGAATTACTTTAATCATAACTGACGCTTGCAAAGTCCAAATGAAGCAAGCCTGGACTTCATCTTGTAGCCCTTGAAAATATCTACAACTTTGGTATTATTTGGATCCTCAGATTCGGAAGTTTAGATACCTAAAATTGCGATGCCAAAATATCTGTCCTGATTCGGATTCCTCTATGCAGCCTGTCTTGCGGGGCCCTTATCTCTCAGCTCCGGAGTCCAATATATGCAAATCATATATGTTTTCGAAAGCCCTCGACGAGATCTTCAATTTTGGTATTCTGAGGTTTCCTATTTGACCATGTCTTGGGCTCTGAAATAGCATGACAATACAGTGTTGTTTCTGGACTCCCCGAATTGAACTTTCCTTCCGGATAAACCTTCCAGAAATCCATAGGCATTAGGACACGACCTTGGGCTTGCACATCAGACCTCATGGATGTCCCGGAGTGTCTTGCATCCTTCATGGGCTAGTAAGAAGCCCTCCTTGTACGGCGAGTCGGGCTTCATGTTGGTACTTCTCATATAAGAGCCATTTTGTCGTCTTTTCTCCTGTTTATGCAATAAAGCACTAAAACGACAGTACATGTAGAAATCATCAATCTTAGACGTAAAACACATGATTATGACGAGAATATGGTACGATATTGGTGGTTATTGGCATATAAAACGGGTACTTAGGAACCACCAACACTCACCACATGGGACAAGTGCTCCAACGCCTTCCTTGCCAAGTTCTTCACGCTAGGCAAAACCAATGCCCTATGGAATAAGATTTCAAGTTTCCAATAGCTAACCAATGAAAGCATCCCTGAGGCATGGGAGTGTTTCCAAGAGTATACTCTGGCATGCCCACATCATGGAATGCATAATTGGTTGCTAATCCAAAGCTTCTACCATGGGCTCAACCGTCCCACTCGTGAGCACCTAGATGCAGCCGCTGGAGGTTCCTTCTTCTCTCTGAAGGTCAAAGAAGATCAAACTCTCATAGAAAAGATGGTCGCCAACTATAGTGGCCATGTTGAGAGGCAAAACCAGCCGTAACCCAAGATGAGGGGAGTCCACCAAGTTGATGGTATTGACATGCTAGCAATCAAGATGGATCAACTTTCAAAAATGGATTTGTCACAAACTGCCCAATCCTTAGACTCTCGCATGACTTGCGAAGTTTGTGGGAATGTTGGACATATGGGAAGCCGCTTCCCAGAGACTAAAGAAGAAGAAGTGAGCTACCTCAACAACAACAACAATAACAACAAGAACAACAACAACAACAATGGGTTTAGGCCCTGTACGAACAACTTTGGATGGGAGTCCAAACCAAACATCTCCTTCGACAAGAACATGGCTAACTCTGGCAACTTTACTCGTAACGAACCTTCCTTCCGTGATCTTGTTCTAAGACAATATAGAATTAATGAAAGTATTAGTAGGAAATTTATTGCTACTGATAAAGTCCTAGAAAGCATAGATTCTCGTATGGAAGCATTTAATACCTCTCTGCAAAACTAGCTTAGCCATAACAAAATGCTAGAGATACAAATTGCTCAGCTGGCCACTTCTGTTGTTAAGCCTAACTCGGGCAAGCTCCCCGGTCAGCCGGAAGCTAGTCCCAAGGAAAATGTGAATGCCGTCACAACTAGAGGCGGAAAATCTACACACGATCCGCCAAATCCTAACACTGCAGGGAAGACTAGGGAAACCGATGAAGAGTTAGAAGAGGAGGAAGAAATTGAGGTTGAGGAGGCAAAAGCACCCCTCAAGAAAGCACCGCACGAGTTCTATGATACCCCTGTGCTACATTTCCACCTCGACAGAGGAAGCCAACGGTGGACGAGCAATTCAGGAAGTTTGTTGAGGTAATAAACAAATTATATGTCAATATACCACTACTTGATGCTATGCAGGTTCCTACATACTCCAAGTACCTAAAGGAAATCCTCAACAACAAACGCCTAATGCCATCCATGGAAGTTGTCAAAATGACGGAGGAGTGCAGCGGCGCTATCTTGAACTCTCTTCTAGAAAAGAAGCGAGATCCGGGGTGCCCAACCATCCCTTGTTCCATCAGGCTGCAACAATTCAACAACGCCCTTTGTGACTTGGGGGCGAGCATGAGCGTCATGCCAAAGGTAGTGTATGACAAACTCGATGTCAATTCATTATCCCCTATAGCAATGTGCTTGCAGCTCGCCGACCAATCAGTCCGCTACCCGATGGGCATTGCGGAGGACGTACCTGTAAGGATAAGTAGCTCTCTTGTTCCCATCGATTTTGTGGTGCTAGACATGGAGGCCGATGCAAAGACACCTCTTATATTGGGAAGGCCGTTCCTTAGCACCGCAAATGCCAACATTGATGTTGGGGCTAGAGAAATCCACCTTAACATTAATGGATATGATGAAAAGTTCGCCTTCAAACCCCGAACGGAACAATGCAATCAGGTACGCATCTTCTATGGAAAAAATCCTAACATGGTGTAGAAAATTAAGGTGTATCCAATTCTATCAAAATTGGGTGCACCAGTTGTAAAAGTTAAGAACACACCACCACCGCCCAAGAAGAAGAACGAGCCACAGGAAATAAAGAGAAAGATCGCCACCAAGCCAAAGAAAATCAAACAAGTATGGCGGAAGAAAGAAGTTGCACCGATCGTGGAAAATTCTCCATCCACGACGGGCACCACGAAGAATTAAACACGGAGAACATCTTGTTCGAGACGTAAAATCCAGAGCCTCGTCGGGAGGTAAACCGATATTTATCCCCCTTCTTTTGCTTACCTCTCATTAAATTAGTTCTATTTTCACTACCACCAAATTAGGTTTTTTTGTTTCATCCTTAACCATTAAATTTATAAAAGAAAAGAATTTAAAGTTAAAAAAATTGTGATGGCTCGGCCAAATTTACTGGCTAGGAGGTCAAATTTCATCAAAAACGACGCCCCGGGTGATAATTTGAGGCTCCTGTCCAGCCAGTCAGTTTTCAGCACCCTGGAGGTTATATTTCATAAAAATGACCACCCGACTAGGTAATATTCAAGTACCCTGAATCCTAGCCGACCAGTCAAATATTTTAGCACCCAGGAGGTCAAATTTAGGCAAAAAAGAACATACGGGTGATGGTCTTATCATCCAACCCGGCTAGTCGGATTTCAGTAAACCGGGAGGTCATATTCCATGAAAATGACCACCCGGCTGGGTAAATTTTGGGAAGTCAGATTCTATCAAATTCTAGCACCCGGGAAATCTTGAGCCACCTAACCTGATATAACCTAGTCCAGTTTTAGCACCCTGGGGGTCATTTTTAATGAAAATGACCACCCGGCTGGGTCAGTTCTGCCGCCCGGCAAGCCATGCCGCCTGACACAATTTTTTCTCAGATTCTTGGCACTTTTAATGCAGAGATGATGGCCATAAGTGGTGGAGGTGTGGCCACCATTCCCTTGAAGAAAAATGCTCATCAAAAGCCCCATCATGAGTGAAAGTAAATGAATGAGAGCCACACATGTCACCTCACTCCTTTCACCACCCACACTCACCTGCCACCCTACTCACCTAGGCCTCATAAGTGGCAGCTCACACATTGCAAGCATATAATTTTTACCATCCCATCACTTTATCCTTGCTCCCCACACTCTTAGCAAAATTCTGGACAAAGAGAGCAAGTGGATCACATGGCACTTGGACCTAGCCCTCTCCCATCACCACCAAGGCAATAATTGAGCAAATGGAAGAAATTTTCCTGCCGGCCGGCATGGGCTGCCGCCCGGCGTGTCCCGCCACTTGGCATCGAAATTTTTGCCCCACGGCTCCTCTTGAGCCTATAAATAGAGGGCTCACTTTTCTTTGCTTCTCCACCCACAGCTGAAAACACTTCTCTCCCTCACAAACTCTCTCCCTTTTGCACTCCTTTTCTCACTCCACTAGCTCTCTCTAGTAAGTGCACTTTGAACTTAGCAAGAAAAGTGTGATGCAATAAAACCAAGTAGAGAGAATTTGTTGTCACCCTCGCACGTTTGAACGACTAACACTTGGACTACTAAACGAACGACTAATTGCTAACCATTATCATCATTTTGTCCTTCGGTTATTGTGTCCAAGTAACCCTTTTACATGAATGGCAATTATTTGGAGAGGCCTCTACACCAAGTTCTACAGCAGCAGCGGATCGAGCCGTGGGAGGCGCATGCCAAGTGAGCGCTCAG
Organism: Eleusine coracana subsp. coracana; assembly: GCA_032690845.1. Taxonomy (NCBI): domain Eukaryota; kingdom Viridiplantae; phylum Streptophyta; class Magnoliopsida; order Poales; family Poaceae; genus Eleusine; species Eleusine coracana. The sequence goes on along the minus strand of CM064426.1, from coordinate 33,527,871 downwards.
AAGCAGAGCACTCCAGAGCTTCATATGGGCATGCTCCGAGTTATCTCTCGGACACAATGTCCATATCCGAAGCTCCAACGGAGCAAAGCATGCAAGATGAAGAGTTTGACAAGTTCATGGAGAGTGAAGAGAATATGGTGTTCAATGACTACGATGAGCGAATTCAGGACTGGGAGTTCACATCCATGCGCAAGTTCGACCACAACTTCCTCAAGCGGATCGACGTCCTCGCTGATTTTGAGTATGAGCTCAACACGACTGAATTGTATGATTTCTACCACCTCGATGATTATGGTTCTAAATGGCTTACCATTGAATTCCTTTGCACCTTAAAAGTCCACACCACTCCGTCCAACAAATTAGGCACTCTCTACGAATTTTGTCTTTTTGTTGAAACCTATGAATGGTCTTTAAAACAAATTAGCACTTACCTTGGTTTTGACCGTAAAGCCGCCATAGACATTGATAAACTTAAAGGTTTCACCCCGCAAGGACTTTGGTCTAAGATAGGAAATCCCATCATGGGGTAGGAGCGCACTAGCGACATTCATAAACCTTCGCTCCGTATAATTCACCGCTTTATCACTCACTACCTCACCCCTCGGGGTGATGTGCGTTCAATGAATAGTTTGGATAAAGCCTATCTCTAGTTAAGTTCTTTTCATTTTTTGAGAAAATTTAAGAAAACCCAAAATATTTTTCAGTTTTCAAAGAAAAATCATAAAAATTTGCATAACCAAAAAGAACAAAAATATTTCCCTTTTCAAATGAAATTTGAGAACTTAGTCTCTACCTTGCCTATGGAAATGATGAATAGTTGCTCTGTTAGCTTCCTGTGAGTCTCAAGTATACAACCTCTACTCTTCATTTTGGTGGGTAATGGTAGACCAGCATGATGATAATGCTAGTCTCTCTATGTATTAGTGGGTGCAAAATGGATAACAAACACCAAATCTAGTTATTGGAATTCATGATATAGCATGTTTTGATGAGTCTATGATCTCCTCATGATTAGAGTCCAATGATTTCTTTCAAAACCATGCTGCAATAAAACCCCCCCTACTTGGTGTATATCTTTCCTATGATAGAAAAATTCCTACCAAGGCTAGATATTAATTATGAACCCACTTTTATGCCATCCATGTATGCATTGAGTTTGGTTAGGATTTGATCCTTATGAAGGACTTGCACTTTCAAAGCCAATCATTTTCCTTCGCATTATCTTTGAGTTCTCAAATAATCATGCTTGGTTATGCGGTTTCCACATTGGATTCAAGCATCCACTTCACCAAGCATGTTAGCCAAAAATCTCTCCTTTGCAAAAACCTTGATCCTACAAGAAAGATTTTTGGTCCTCCCAAAATAAATGCTCAGAAAAAGTTTACAAAAATATTTGAGCCATTGAACTAGCTTCCCTACACTATGAGAGCTGAAAAAGAAAGAAAGAAAAAGAAGAATGAAAAAAATCAGCTCTCATAGATGTACAAATGTCAAGTTTCAAGGTTCACTAAATTCATTGAGCAAAATAAAGGACCATCCTTTCACTCTAGCACAAAAGTCAAGTCTTTGATAAAGATTTTTGCTATTGTGCTAGTCCTCTCCTTCGTGTGAGTCCATTCTCTCCCTCTCCCTTGGACATTATTTCCAAATGGTTGGAATGAGAAAGTGCCAAGTCTCTTCGCTAGGACCATCTCTTAACTTAACAAAATATGCATACTAGATGTGCCATCCTACCAAGCTCCACATATAAATCCATATTTCATAAAGTATGATGAGCACTTGGTGAGGAAAATACACCTTTTGAGAGATGAGAGTAATAGTGAAAAACTTGCACCAAGTTGGAAAATTTTCAATCTAATGTAGCATTACAAAAACTTTGGACTCATGATCATGTAGGAGGTTAAGTGACAAAATCTAAACTAGTTGTTCTGAGTTCCAACCACTCATGACAAGGTCATCAAATACCTAAGAGCCCCACTTACAATGAGAAAGACTTAGTGATCCACTTGTGCTGGTTTACTATTACCCCTATGTTGTAGGAGTATGCGTTTGTGCACTTGATCCTTGTAGGGCTCTAATATTGAAGCAACTCCTGATCCATCACTTCAAAGTTTAATTTGCTCGGGACGAGCAAAGGTTTAAGCTTAGGGAGGTGTTGGTGGCCCTTAAAACCCAATATCGGCCACCAACCGGTCGGGAAATGCAAGGTAAAGACCAATGTTTCATGAATATTTGTCTAAACTAATAAAGGGCCACAAGTTTTGGTGAAATATGTATTTGCAGGTTCAAAAGGGCCAAAATTATGTAAAAACATGAAGAAACGCCCCGTCGGCTGATCCTACCGTAAAACAGCCGGTCGAGAGGGTTGTATGAGGCTGAAATCTGGTCCCAGGCAAGGTCGTGACGGCTGAAATCAGAACCAAGCCGATAGGGTCATATCAGGCTGAAATCAGCAACCCGACTAGTCAAAATACAGTCTCATTAGGCTGATCATCTGACCCAACCGATTCTGCAAAATGTCCCACCATGAAGCTGTTTTCTCCTCCCGGACAAAAAGCAATGAAATATTGCTAAGGGAAAAGGGTCCACGAGTTGCCTAACTGGGAAAAGTCATGGGACGACCTGGAGGGTGTCGGCACCCGGCCTAGGCCACCGCCCGGCCTGGCTTGCCGCTCGACCTGGCCTGCCACCGGGCCTGGCCTGCTGCGCGGCCTGGGTTGGCCTCCTAGGGTTGCCAGCCCATGAGGCCTACTGACCTTAAAACGGGAAATCCGGCACAAACCAACCTAGGAACCATCATCAAGACAAGATCTGAGCCAACCAAAGACAAGTCGATCGGGAACCGACTCAATCCAACGACCGCCCGGCATGCCCGGCCACCCGGTGTGGCCTGTCGCGCGGTGGGGGAAATTTTACCCATCGACTCTCCTTCACCTACAAGTACCCGCCAACACTTCGCCACCTATAAATACAGGGGAAATTCGACAGAAATAGAAACAGAAAGCAAGTGAAGCACATTGAAGTCCATTTCCCCTTTTGTGAGACTTATCTTTCATTAAATATAAATTATCTTTTCCTTATTTATGTTGGTAGAGTAGGTTAGTTAGTTGGTAGTTAGAGTCTAGTCGAGAGCATAGCTCGGGATTGCAGAAATCATCTCGGAGTCTTGGTATGAACTCTCTTGTATCTTTTCTCCTTTTGTGAGACTTATCTTTTATTAAATATAAATTATCTTTTCCTTATTTATGTTGTCAAGTATTTATCTTTACTTAGTCAATTTCCTAAAGTTACAATTATCGGGAAAGAACTTTGAAGCATAGTTTTCTAGGTTCCCGGCTATGATTTAATTAAGTTAAGTTCTCAAATAGAACTTAGACTTGGTTATTTCCTGGCTATTCTTCCGCTAGGCCAATGGAAGAATATCTGGTGAAGGCGTAGGCGCGGTGCCTATGTTAACACTAGCTGGATTTGCATTCGTCCCCACGGGCCGTGTGGTAGGCGGCAGGTGGTGACAGCCCTGTCCGTCCATTTAGTATTCCACCACGTTCGGGAAGTCTCAAGCAGGGTTGTCTAGCAGTAACGTGCCCACTACTGCACGAGGTTAGTTACCGACCCTATTAGTGGATCATTGTCCTGCCCTGAAGTAAGCTTATTGGTGAAAGACTCGAGGCTGTACCATAGATTTGGTGTAAGCACTCATCCCGAGTAACTAGGAATTTTGACGGTTGACTAGATTTACCTTAGAAATTCTAGACTTAGACTCGCTGTCCTCCCGGCTAGCTTAATCAATCTCTTTTATCTATCTTAGTGTGGATTTCTCCTGTATCACTGCTCCCCTGTTTATCATTGAACATCTTTACCCCCATCTTTTGTGACACCCCAGTGTGACCACATGCTTTTTAACACATCCTTGCACCTAATTCTGGTTCATCAAGTCACAATTCAAATTTGGTTGCAATTCAAATTTTTTAAAGTTGAATCCAAAGTGAAGTATGGATAGGTTATGAAGCAATTTCAAAATTTTCCATACAACTTGGTGCTATCAAAAATTCATGTGACAGTGTTGGCCATAAATGAATTTTAGGAATTTTCTCAGAATTTTATTCAAAGGGGAAATACCCTAATAAATTCCTAGAAGTTTCAATTTTATTCATTTTCAAATTGTTGGCAAATTCAAATCATTGGATTTTGAAAATGTACCCTTGCCACATTGTGATCTACTCAACTCAAAGTTTCTATACAAATTTTCCCAAATTAATTTGGGGTCTACAGCTATTTTATTTATATTTTTGAACTTGTGGCCGAAACAAATCCTGGAAAATATTAAATCCTAGCAGTGGGACCTAGCCGTCAGTCTCTCTCTCCCTTTCTCTTCTCTCTCTCGCTGGCACCCGACGCCATGCACGCCAACATGCCACCTCCCGTGTGCCATCGCTCTTCTGCCAATTCCAGGGCATAAAAACCTGACCTCGATCGTCGCCCAACCCATTTCCGCGGCCTCTCCATTCGTCTCTCGTCTCCTCCGTCGTCGCACTCCTCTCCCGGCCTCGTTATTCTCTGCTCTGCTCACCATTCCCATCTGCAGCGTGAGCTCCTCTATGAATCACACAACTCGAGAGAACCACTCGGCCAAAGTGCAGATGGAGGCGTCATGAGTCAAGGAATCCCCAAAACAACCCTTGCCGCACTCCATTCTCTGGTTATCGAGAATTTTGAAGAAACTCCGAGTTTGTGTCCATGGCGGCCGAACCTTCAATCTCGTAAAATTCATCTTATCTGGTGAGTTTGGAGTCTCCAATCCTCTTCTTCTGTCTTCGCGCATCATGGACGAATGTCGCTGACATGATCTTCTACTTGTCTTTGCCTCGAGGTCATCGCCATCCGAGTTTTCCCCTTCCGCCGCCGTCGGCCACCATGGGAGCTCCACGGTGACAGCTTCATCCGGCTCTTCTCCGTCACCTCGGTGACTCCGTCGAGCTTTGCCGGAGTCCAGTGATGCTCCCCGACCCCTTCGCTTGAATCCTCGGCCTCCCCGTCGAGCTTCCGCTGTTGCCGACTACCTCTGTTCTGCCACCGCTTGGCGCCGACATATCTCCGGTGAGCACTTCTCCTCACGAACACCCCGGTGGAATGCGCCTTGGCTTGCGCATCATTTTGGTGAGCACGAAGTTGAGCTCCGGCGACGAGCCTATATAACTTCGTTGCTAGGGTCTTGGAGACCTCTCTTGGCCAGTGTGATACCTAAGAGCATTTGGTAAGGTCCAAGAGGAAAAGAGGAGAGCACTAGGAGGGGATATTGGATATCTTGAGAGTGCTAGTGAGAGTAATAAGGAGCTACCTTGCACATCTAAGGCTAGGGTGTACTTGAGGGTGTGATCTAGGTTGTTACTCTTGGTCTATGGTGAGACCTAGACCGGTTAGGTGTCAGTGATCGAGCCTATCGTGATTGGTTGTGAAGGCCGTCAGAAGTTTGTACACGGTTTGAGCCTGCCGTTGGAAGGGGCATCAATAGTGAGCGCCCGTGTCGGCTTGGGGAGTCCGTCAAGTTCTCGAGGAGTAATTGCAGGCTCATGGGCGAGAACTCCACTTCGTGGCGGGAGGGACCGGGACTCCGGTAGTAGTGGTTCAACGAGGACTAGGGGAAGGCGCCATTCTTTTGTGACCTCAAGAAAAAATCAGGAGCCACCTCTTACTATACTCCTTACTATGATGCTTAACTTTCCGTATTTACATACCGTGCTATTCATGCTTGTGTGCTTGCCTTACTCTAGTTGAGTACCTTATAGACTTGCATGAATAGGCTTCTTTACTTGCTAGTAGTGCTTGGCCTTCATACTTGATCACTAGCATGTATAGGAGTTGCTTGGCTTGATTTATCACCTGAGTATGTATTGTGCTACTCATGCATGTATGCTTTCTATATGCTTGTTGATCTAGTAGCTTTGCTTGAGTAGAACTCCTTGCTAGCTAGTTGTTTGCTTCCGCGTATCTTTGGTAACTAGCTTACATAGAAGTTGTATTGCATTCGTGTGATCCACGAGTATGCTTAGGTTGTTGTTCCTTTCATAGGTTCATTATCTTGCTAGTGTGATCACCGCAAGGATTGTGTAGGAGTTGTTTTGAGTGGTCGGTTTTAGAAATTGGCGAATTTGGTACATAGTGCGAGTTCCCGATTCACCCCCGCCCCCCTCTCGGTCTCTCGGTCCTTTCAAAAACCAAACCACAAATGATGAGATCAAGCTCAATTACAATGATCAAGCAGCATCCGTCATTGTTTCCACCTATCACCAAAAGAGTACGAAAAGGTGATAGGAATCAAGAAAGCTCATGAGATTTGGAAAAAAAAGCTTAAAGTCATCTATGAAGGGACCGAGGGTGTTAGAGAAGACATCCTAAGTGGTAAGTACAACTTGTTCATCAAGAAGGCCGGTGAAGGGCTACAAGAAGTTTATGATAGGCTTATGGAAATTGTGAACAAGAGAAGAGCTCTAGGAATCAAACTTGACACCATTGAGGTCAACAAGAGGTTGCTTCTTGCTTTGCAACCTTGAAATCAAAATGCTTGTGAATTTGTTAGAGAGAAAGAAAACTTCGAGAACTTTAGTATGGATGAAGTACTAGGAAGATTGCTCACCTACAAGGAAAGAGATGAAGAAGCAAAAAGAGTGAACACATTGTTGGGACAAGGAGAAGAAGAGAAGAAAGAAATAGCTCTCAAAGCCTCTCATGAGACTAATGAAAAGAAGGACAAGAAAAAGAAAAAGAAAAAGAAAATGGTTGATTCTAGTGATGATGAGATGGCTTTGCTTGTGAGAAGATTCAAGTCATTGATGGCTACAAGAAGAAATGCTATGACAAAGGCAAAGCAAGAAAGTCAAAGAGAACTTGCTATGAATGTGGTGAAGAAGGACATTTTATTGCGCCCAAAGAAGAAGAACAAGGTAGAAAGAAGGAAAGACAAACATATCAAGAAAGACAAGAAGTACAAAAGCATAGAAGTGGTGAAGCTCACATTGGCCAAGAATGGAATTCCGATGACTCATGTTCTTCTTCATCTTCCTCCTCCGAATCCGACTCGGATGAGGGAGGCATTGCTACACTTCCCATTGGAGTCACTCCCACCAACACTTTTCTATTTGGGAGCTTGAGTGATCATGATGATGATGACACTCATAAGTGCTTTATTGCAATAGGATCCAAGGTATCAAAATCTAAACATAAGCATTACTCTTATGCTAGTAGTAGTGATGATGATGATGATGTTAATGCTTCACTTCCTAAAATGCTTGAATTTATGGCATTTCTTGAAATACAAAAGGAAGAAAATGATAGGCAAGAGGAGCTTCTTGAAAAACAAGAAGAATTGCTTCGTGTTGAAAAGAAAAGGAACCTTGAATTAGAGAAGCTCCTAGAAGATGAGAAGAAGAAAAATGAAAATTTAATCAAGTCTCTCAATGAAACTAAAACCTCAGATGAAAGTACTAAAAGCACAAAATATGAACTTCAAAAGAAATATGAGGATTTGGAAAAGACTGATAAGTCTCTTGGAGAACAATATAAGGCACTTTCAACCTTCACATCCTCCACCAAGAATTCCTCTCATGCTTCCACTAGCAATGGATATGATAGGTGATATAATATTGATGTTGATGCTTGTGCTACTAATGTCAGATTGATTGATGATTTGAACAAGCAAATGAAGCCACTTGAAAGCAAAATACAACATGGGAAAAATGTTGTTGATGATGAAAAGGCAAAGTATGCAAGAGGTGCATACTCATATTCTAGGCACCCCAATGTCATGGATGGCGTTGGATATGTTGAGGGTGCCAAGCACAATGCTAGGGAGAACAAGAATGGAAAGGAATTCCTGAAGTTCATCAAGGAAGGATCTTACCAAAAGAAGCAAGCCAAGAACATGAACACTAAACTCTCTTCTTTTGTTAATTATTCTCATGCTAATATCCCTAATGCGACTTGTGAACTCTTTCATGACTTTGATGCTTCGTATGTGCTCACGAGAAACATGCATGGTCGTTTGTTTGCCAATATGTTGTGCCACGCAACAAGAGGCCAATGGCTTGTGTGTGGGTTCCCAAAGTGCTTGTGACTAATGTGAAAGGACCCAAGCAAATTTGGGTTCCTAAAAACAAAGCTTAACTTGTGTTTGTAGGACTATGTCTCCGGAGGGTCAAGTTGGGTGATTGATAGTGGATGCATCAAACATATGACCAGAGACAAAAAGATGTTCAAGTCATTTGAGCCAACTCACAACAAAAATGAGTACATTACATTTGGTGATAATGGACAATAGATTGAAGTACTAGGTTATGGTAAAGTTCCTCTTACTCCTTCGTATTCACTTTCTAATGTTATGCTTATTGATCACATTGACTTCAATCTATTGTCCATTACGCAATTTTGTAAAATGGGCTATGATTGCTTGTTCAACGAATGTGGCGTGACGGTCTATAAGAGGTGTGATGGCTCGGTTGCTTTTACGGGTGTGCTTAAAGGAAAGCTTTATGTTGTGGACTTCTCCATGGATGAAGCTAGACTTGGTACATGCTTATTAGCAAAGTCCAACATGGCGTGGTTGTGGCATAGAAGGCTAGCCCATGTTGGTATGAGAAATCTTCACAAACTCCAAAAGGGCAGCCACATCATACGACTAACCGATTTGTGCCTCCAACCAGTTGTATCTCCACCGACTATTGAAGAAAACATCATATGAGCTACTAACCAGTAATGAGCCTAATATTTCCTATTTTCATGATTTTGGGAGAGAAAGTTTTATGCTCAACAAGAAACCCAAGGCTTCAAAATTTGCTCCAAACCACCAGTTGTGTTGAAATTTCATGTGACATGATATTTGATGAATCTAATGGCTCTCAAGGGGATCAAGTTGTTAATGATGATGTAGATAATGAAGCTCCTAGAAATGCAATAAAAAGTATGGCCATTGGTGATGTGAGACCACAAGAAACATCAAGTGTTCAAAATCAACCCTCTCCTACTAGACAAGACCAACATCATGGAAATGATGAAATTTATCATGCTGGTCAAGATCAAGATGTTGGGGGTCATGAACAAGCATCAAGTGATGTTTCCCAAAGGCATGATCAAGAGGTTGATAAAGATGGTGGTCAAGGAAGCTCACATCCACCACACCCAAGAGTGCATCAAAATTTACAACATGATCATCCTGTCGAGCAAATTCTTGGAGACATTGATAAGGGGGTAATCACTAGATCTCGAGTTAGTAATTTGTGTGAACATTACTCTTTTTTTTCTTCTATGGAGCCATTTAGGGTAGAACAAGTGCTCGATGATTTGAATTGGGTGATGGCCATGCAAGAGGAATTGAACAACTTCACAAGAAATGAAGTGTGGACATTGGAGTAAAGACCAAAGAATAAGAATGTTGTGGGAACCATGTGGGTGTTCAGCAACATAAAAAATAAAGATGGTGTGGCGACAAGAAACAAATCAAGGCTCGTGGCAAAGGGGTACTCACAAGTAGAAGGTTTGGATTTTGATGAAACCTATGCCCCCGTAGCAAGACTTGAATCAATTAGAATATTACTTGTTTTTGCTACTCACCATGATTTTATGTTGTATCAAATGGATGTGAAAAGTGCATTCCTCAATGGGCCAATAAAGGAAGAGGTGTATGTGGAGAAACCACTGGGCTTTGAAGACCCAAAGTATCCTAAGCATGTTTACAAACTACATAAGGAGGGCACTTTCTTCACAAAGCATTTGGGCAATGATATTTTTGTGTGCTAAATATATGGCTAAGGAAGTTCCAAGAGCATGGTGTCAATGCCTTAGGAATTTTCTTCACAAAGCATTTTGGCAATGATATTTTTGTGTGCCAAATATATGTTGATGACATTATATTTAGTTCTCCTAACCAAGCCTTTTGTGATGAATTTAGCAAGATAATGACAATGATGGGAGAATTAACATTCTTTTTAGGTTTCCAAGTGAAGTCTCAAGGAGGGCACCTTCATATGTCAAGCCAAGTACACACAACACCTATTAATGAAGTTTGACATGGACAAGGCCAAGCCCATCAAAACTACCATGTCAACAAGTGGCTACCTAGACCTCTACAAAAAGGATAAGCCCGTTGATTTAAAGGTATATCACTGTTGGCGGCCAATAAAACCCATAATCGGCCACCAACCGGTAAAGAAATTCAAGGTAAAGACCAAGGATTAATAATTATTTGTTTATACTAATAAAGTTCCACAATTTTTGGTGAAATGTGTGCTTGTAGGTAAAAGAGAGAAAAAATATGCAAAAATATGAAGAAACACCCCATCGGCCAATCACGACCCTAAAATTAGCCACCCGGCTGGTTAAACGGGGTCGTTTTCAGGCTGAAATCAGGAATCGGCCAACAGAGCCACCCAACTGGTTAAACGGGGTGTTTTTTAGGCCGATCATCCGACCCTATCGATTCTGGAAAAACACTTCACCATAATGTCATTTTATCTCCCGGAGGCTAACAAGTGGCCTTACCGGGAGATGCCAAGAATCACTCCGGAGGAGGTTGGCACCCAGCCTGGACCGTCGCCCGGCCTGGCTTGCCGTCCGGCCTTGGCCACCGCTCGGCCCAGGTTGGCCACCCGGAGTTGTCAACCCAATGAGGCCCATGAGGCCTATCGGCCCCAAAGAGAAGCAGGCGGCGGGAACCGACCAAACAACCGACTTTGAGACAAAATACAAGACGAACGAGAAGAGTCTGTCATGAACCAAAATGATCCAAGGGCCGCCCGGCCTGGGCTACCGCCCGGTGGTGCATGCCGCCCAGCATACCCGGCCGCCCGGCACACGTGGCACCCGGCGGACCGACTTCGGCCCATCGACTCCTCATCACCTATAAATAATTGCCGAATCAATGCCACGGGGATGTGTGGAAGAATTTAGGAAGTAGAAACTTTTTTTTCAAAGATTTTTACCAAGTTTAGAGTGAAGGTGTAGGAGAGGGAGTTCAGGATGCTGGCTCCTTCAACCTGTGCCTTGAGGATGAAGTTCCTGCTAGAGTAGACTTCTTCGTCTTTGAGGCCCGGTAAAATGTAACCCAACTCTTGTTCAAGTAACAAAGTGAGTTTAAATATTCCTTTTATCTATGGGATCCGTGTGCATAACTATTTACTGCTTTACTAGCATTAATTTTTTATGCTTATCAATTCTAGAACTGGTATGAATGTCTAAGTATAAACATGTTGTCTAGACATAGTTTCCCTGGGATTGCATTCGTCCCCACGGGCTGTGTGGTACGCGGCAGGTGGTGACAGCCCTGTCCGTCCAATATTGTATTCCACCATGTTCGATAAGTCTGAAGCAGGGTTGTCTAGCGTTAGCGTACCCACTAGTACAGAGGTTAGTTACCGACCCATATTAGTGGAACGTTCTCATGCCCCGAAGCAGATAAATTGAAATAGAAACTCATTAGATTATCTAGCTAGAGTTTGTTACATAGTAATTCCCCGGCCCGAGGACCTCTTCGCCCGATATATATTATTCTCTTCCTCTTTCACGCCACCGGGACTTGATAAATTAGGAGTGATACACTTCTCGTTCCCCGTGGAAATCAATACTCTGGAATACTCCCAGGTGAAGGCTACGTCGGCATCTGTACACTTGTAGATTTTCCTATTAGGCATAAGAACTATCAACAATCACTCTATGATAGGATCTTTGCTTTATCTTTGTGCATTTAGGCCCGATATCATGCTTAGTGTGTGTATGTGTGCACATTTTCAAGCCGCTCCTATTGAGTGTCACATGGTGGCCTTTAAGAGAATTTTAAGATATTTGGTTCACACACCCAACCTAGGGCTTTGGTACCCCAAGGGTTCAAAGTTCAACCTATTAGGCTATTCTGATGTGGATTATGCCGGGGATATGGTAGATAGAAAGAGCACCTCCAAGACATCCCAATTCTTGGGTAGATCCCTCATGTCATGGTCATCCAAGAAACTAAATTCTGTGGCAATTTCCATGGCCAAAGCATGTAAGGATCATGACCATTCAGGTCATCCCAAGGTATGATGTTTTGGTGATGAATGACAAACATGAAATATGTGACTAATGTCTACACGAGTGTTGTTCGTGTAGGAAACCTTCTCTACCCTATGATGATTGTAAATGGCAGCCTTGGTGATTGATGACAATGACCGCAAGCATGGAGGCTTGTGAGCTTGATGGGGTCCAAGGGTTGATGGAGATGGATCAAAGCTGAGGACAAACTATGGAGCAAGTGTTGGGAACACTTGTCTAGTTGTTAGGGTTTTGAGTCCATAGGAAAAGTTGGACTATCAAGGGGGTGTAGGTCATTTCTCTTAGGTCTGTCTAGTCAGTGATGTGCAAGGTTGCTCAGTGAAATCATAGGCATTGGATGATAGTGGAGAAGCCAAGGAGCTGTTCAAAGAAGCCGGGAAACAAAGTCAAGCGAAGACGACATGTTTCAGCTTCTGGACATAGTGACTGGACAAAGGGGTCAATGATGACCGAACTGTACGGTCACAAGGTGATGATTTCTAGAACTTACAGTGAAGAAGCGATGAAACTGCCAATTTTGGAAGACCAAGAGACTGGACGGTATGGTCTAGTGACTAGATGGTCCGGTCAGTAGGTCTGGGACTTGGGCAGCGAGGAAGCAATGCTGGAAATATTTCTGGACTGTTGAGAGAAACAGATCGATGGTCCGGTCAACTGACCCTACGGTCCAGTCAGTAGGAGATCAGCAGGGGCAGATCCGTTTGTGCCAAGGATTATAGTGACCGAACGGTCTAGTCAGTAGGCCTAGAAAGCTGATTTCATGGAGCAACGGCTAGTTGGAGGTTGGAAGCCTATATAACTTTGTTTCTAGGGTCTTGGAGACCACTCTTGGCCAGTTGAATGCCTGGGACCATTTGGTAAGGTTAAAGAGGAAGAAAGGAGAGCACTAGGAGGAGATATTGCATATCTAGAGAGTGCTAGAGGAGAGTAACTAGAGCATTTTGCAAATCTAAGGCTAGGGTGTCCTTGAGGGTTTGATCTAGGTTGTTACTCTTGATCTATGGTGAGTCATAGACCGGTTAGGTGTCGGTGATCGAGCCTATCGTGATTAGTTGTGAAGGCTGTCACAAGTTTGTACCCGATTTGAGCCCGCTAGTGAAAGGGGCATCAATAGTGAGCGCCTGTATCGGCTCGGGGAGTCCGGCAGCTTCTCAAGGGAGGCGAGCTTGTGCCATGATGGTAGTGGTGATGCGCACCATGTCTTCACTCCGGGAGTGATTGCGGGCTCATGGGCGAGAACTCCACATCGGTGGCGGGAGTGACCGAGACTCCGGCGGGAGTGCTCCAACGAGGAGTAGGGGAAGGCACCATCCTCCCGAGACCTCGAAAAAAAATAATGAGCCATCTCTTAATCTACTCCATACTTTGATGCATTACTTTCCGCATTTATATACCGTGCTATTCGTGCTTGTGTGCTTGTCTTGCTCTAGATGACTACCTTGTAGACTTGCATGAATAGGCTTCTTTACTTGCTAGTAGTGCTTAGCCTTCATACTTGATTACTAGCATGTATAGGAGTTGCTTTGCTTGATTGATCACCCTAGTATGTATTATGCTACTCATGCTTGTGTGCTTTCCATGTACTTGTTGTTCTAGTAGCTTCGGATGAGTAGGACTCCTTGATAGCTAGTTGTTTCCTTCCACATGCCTTTATCACTAGCTTGCATAGGAGTTGTACTGCCTTGTGTGATCCACTAGTATGCTTAGGTTGTTGTTCCTTTTATAGGTTCATTATCTTGCTAGTGTGATCACCACTCAAATTGTGTAGGAGTTGTTTTGAGTGGTCGGTTTTAGAAATTGGCGAATTTGGTACGTAGTGTGAGTTCCCGATTCATCCCCCCCCCCCCCGGTCACTCGGTCCTTTCAAGTGGTATCAGAGCCAAGTGCTCATCATAGGACTTAACTGCCTTGAGTAGTGACCGTATTGAGTTGGGATGTCATCCCATTTGGGGCCGAGTCATGGCTCATGGAAGGATCGCGTGAAAAGCTCACGGAATCATAGGAACACGTACTTAGGTGACTTTTCAACCGTAACTCCGATTTAGGTGATTTTTAAGCTCACGGAATCATAGGAACACGTACTATATTTTGGTACTGTTTTTATAGTCATTAGGAAATGTTTGGTGTAGTATTCCTGATTTGTTTGTGTTTTACTTTTCTGGTATTTATCGATATTAGAAGAGGAGCAGCTCCAGAATTTCCAGTATCTTGATTTTGAGCAGCAACCAGCGGGAGAACAAGGCAAGTGTCCTTGACCATATTGTACCTATTAAGGATTAGTTTAATTTTCTGCATGCTTGTCTAAATTTGAATCCGATGTCATTTATCCTTCCTGATTATTCCTTGTCGCCTGGATTACGTTTGAGTGTATGCATTTTTGGGTACGTCATTCTAGTGCAGTACTTTGGGGGATTAAAATTGAATAATAATAAACTTGACTAATATTCACTTGAACCTAATTATCATTTGGGTAATTTAGATGACCCAAGCAGGAGGATGTTTAGGATGGTCCGGGTATGCGCAAGAATGAGTAATGTACTGTTTGGTTTGTGGTAGTGCCTGCTTTTGGTCATACAAACCAAATTCGTGGAGCGGCCACCCAGGAAAACAACACAAAGCACAGGGCTGATATGGGTAGGCGTGGTTTAGTAATAGATGTCTTTCCAGTTTTGCGGGCGTTTGAGGAAGGAGCACGAGAGGGTTACTTTCGGCCTCAGGTGATGAAGGGTTACTTCTAGCAACGGCGCCAAAGGGGGCCTCTGTAGGGATGGTTAATCCTGCATCAGTGAAACCTTAGCGTGGATGTTTTGCAAGCTAGGAAGCGCTTTGAAAGACCGTGTGGCGATCTCTTGGCCTCGCACCTACGGTAGTGTGTTGGCAACAGGGAGACTTTAGTCACCGATGGGTGATTGGATCACCAACCTGTGGGTAAAGTTGTGCAATCTCTGCAGAGTGTAAAACTATTATAACAGCCGTGCTCACGGTCAAGAGTGGCCTAGATCCTCACACGATTAGATGGATACTTGGTTGGATCTAGTGGGTAACTGGATTTGGATGGTACTGCAGGTGGGTAACCTGTAGTGTTCTGGTTTGAGTGAGTAACTCATAGTTTTACTATCGGTGGGTAACCGATAGTGTTGGAAAGGTGGTTAACCTGTTGGGCTTTTGACCTAGTAAATAGGATGCTTAGAGTCATAGGCTAAGGTTGCGTAGTGCAGTAAACCCGTGTCTAGCCTGTTCTTGTTTTAGCCTATATGTCATACTTTCCCCCACTTGCTGAGTACTTTATGTACTCATGCATTTTAGTTTTCCCTATTTTGTTGTTGCTATATTACTACCACACAGACGACGCTGATGAGATGGACTATGCTGATGAAGACTACTTCGACTGGGAGTGCAACCCCCAGTGGACTGCCTGTGGCGTTATGGAGCCTTCCGCTGTTTTATTTTATGCTTTGATGTAATCCATGCTATGTAATAAAGATTTGAGATATTAATAATAATGACATTAGTTTTACTGTTATTTCACTTTTGTCCTATATACGTGACAACTTGATCCTGGGCACATATACAGAAGCATTCGGTTTTGGCCTTGAAACCGGGTGTGACAGAGTGGTATCAGAGCCATGTCGACCGTAGGACGCAAGCATAGTTAGAAATGGTCATTTTTAGATTTTTAACAAAACTATTTTTGATATAAATTATAATCTCTTTCTTACTTATCCCTTCCATTGGCTTTCTTGTCTTTCCTCCATTTCTATTAAATATTTTTCCAACATTCGATAGATGGTATGATCTATTTTCTAAGGTCTTCCCTTATAGAGTTATAAGTTTGTTAGTTTCATTTAGCTCTATCGAGCTTATCTGCTATGTTCTGGTGAGGTGTGCCATGTTTGATTTGTATCCTTGCTTGAGTGACAGAATTGTTTTTCAAAAAATTATTTATTATTAGAACATAAGACTTGGGATAATATTGGGAAATATATCATATTTCTATCCATCCAACTCTTTATTGATCTTATCAGAATTATCAGCAGATGATGAATACTAGGCGCAACAATCAGGATCCGCCACCACCACCTCCTCCTCCAACTATGGAGCAAATTCTTGCTATGCAGACTCAGCTTCTTCACACCATGCAGCAGAACATGATGCAATTGCAGCAGGGTCAAAATCAGCCACCTCCACCACCTAGAGACAAGCTTGGAGAATCTCAGAGGACCAAGCCTCCCACTTCCTCTCATTCTGCGGAGCCTATGGATGCTGATGATTGGCTTAAGACCATCAAAAAGAAGTTGCAGGTGGTGCAATGCAACAATCATGAGAAGGTGCTCTTTACTTCTCACCAGCTTGAGGGTCCCGTGTCACACCCGGTTTTAAGGACAAAACTAGGTGCTTATCATATGTGTGCCCAGGAACAAGTTTCACACATATCGACAGTAAATTGAATAATAGTATAACCAATGTCATTAATAAAGCGTACCATTATTACATAAATAATTGTCTTTGAAGACTAAATCGACTCTCAAACTGAATAGCAGCGGAAGACACCATAACACCACAAGCAATCGACCGGGGGCACGCACGCCTAGTAGTAGTCTTCATCAGTGTAGTCCATATTTCCATCTTCTGAGCAGCAGTTTATAGTACAACAACAAAGGGAAATAGCAAGGGTGAGCACATGCCGTACTCAGCAAGTGGGGGAAAATATGACATGCAAGTTTAATAGAAGAAAGGCTAACATAATGGTTCATTTGCGTAAATGAGCACTACACCTAAGACCATTTGAAAAGCACTCCTACTTACTAGGTGAAAAGTTCCCACCAGTTATCTCATCTGTCCAACACTACAGGTTAAACCACCTGTAGCCAACCATGGGTTAAACTGCCCATAGGAAACCACACTACATGTTACACCGCCTGTAGCCAACCATGGGTTAAACCGCCCATAGGAAACCACACTACAGGTTAGACCGCCTGTAGCAAACCATGGGTTAAACCACCCATATGAATCCACACTACAGGTTACACCGCCCAAACCAAACTTGGCTACCCACCAAGTCCACCCATAAACAACGCACTAATCGTGTGAAAGGTCCATGTCGCTCGTGACCGTGAGCACGGCTGTTATAACAATTTTACAGTCTGCAGAGGTTGCACAACTTCACCCATAGTTTGGTGATTTCATCAATATGCAGTGACTAGAGAGTCTCCATGTTGCCCAAATCACACTACCATAGGTGTGTGGCCAAGAGATCTCCACAAGGTCTTTCAGAGCGCTTCCCAGCTTGCAAACAATCCATGCTAAGGTTTCACCACTGCGGAATTAAATCATTCCTACAGAATCCCCCTCTGGCGCCGTGGCTAGGAGTAAACCGTCCATCGCTTGAGTCCGAGACTAGACCCTCCCGTCCTCCTTCCTCGACTGCTCACAGAACTGGGAAGACATCTCGATACTAAACCAAGCCTACCCATATCAGCCCTGTGCTTTGTGCGGTTTTCATGGTTACATGTTCCATGAACCTACTCTTGTGATCCCAAGCAGGTACCACCACAATCCCACAGTACTATACCGAGTACACGTGCATACCCGCACCATCCTTGCCATCCTCCTGCTTGGATCACCTAGGTTCCATGTTGCTAAAAAGGATTAACCATCCCACATGATTATTATGTTAAAGTGAACCATTAGTCAAGATTAACATTAGACACTTCCATTCCTGACATAGCAAACTAAGCTACACCAGAACCCAGGCGACAAGGAATAATATGGAACAGGATATGACACATGGGATTTAATATTAACAAGCATGCATAGAGATAGAGCGAATGTAAAACATAGGTTCAAAATGCATCAAGGACACTTGCCTGGTTCCCTTTGCTGCTGCTCAAAGTCTTCAAGAAGGAGATCCCGAAAATTCTCTAACAGCGGTTCGTCTACTCAACATCACACCGGAAACACAAGCATACAAACACACTAAGAAACAACACACCATACAGAAACAAACAACAAAGAAAACAATACTATGAAAAGGTACGTGTTGCTACGATCGCGTGAGTGCAAGAATCGCCTCAATCCGAGTTACGAGTAAAAAGTTACGAAGGTTTAAAGTTCTAGGGTTAAAATAATAAATTATTAAAATATTATAAAATAGTAGGAATAATTAATATTAAACACTACGATCGCTCTGGTGAAAGTATTTCTTAAATTGGAGCTACGATTGAAAAGTTATGAAGATTTGAAGTTTCAAGAGTTAAAACGTCAAAACAGACAAGTTAAATGGCCTAAAACTAATTCTAGAAAAATATAAGGGATAAACTGTAAAATATACATATGAAATATAATTTATTAAAATTTTAGGGTTCAAAATGTAATTTATAAAAAGTATAGGGACTAAATTGTAAAAGATACATATAAAACGAATTGAAGGACTAAAATGTAATTTTGGAAAAGTTCAGGGGCCTAACTGTAAAATTTATAGGACCAAAATATAATTATTTATAAGTTCAGGGGCCTAAGTGTAAAATTTACAAGACCAAAATATAATTAGTTATAAGTTTAGGGGCGAAGTGTATAATGCCCAACCTAAATTATTAGTTACAAAAAATTAGGGCTAAAATAAAATTACTAGAAAGTATAGGGTTGTTTTTGTAAAAATTACAAGATTGAAATATAATTAAAAATATGTACAGGGGTGTTTTTATAAAACTCAGGGGCTAAAATATAATTTAGGAAAATACTAGGGTCTTTTCTGTAAAAATACAATACTAAAATAATTAAAAATAAGATTAGGGGCCTAAATATAATTAAATATATATTTTGCAATGAAATTAAATTCAAAATATAATTTAAATAAAATCCAGGGGCCTATGTACAAAGTATTTAATTTCTGGAAATTTAATTAATTAAATTAACAAAACTCCATGGACCGGGTCCATGGATCTGTGGACCGGGTGTTGACCCGTGGTCCACAGTCCACCATGGACTGGGGCTCACACCCCTTCGCCAGATCTAATCTGGACCATTGGTCCAGATCGGACGGCCGGGGGGGCCTTTCGGCTGGGTGGTGGCCGCCGGCGACCTAAGAGGCGGCGGCGCCATTGGATCCGCGTCGAAGCTTGCCGCGAGGTCGCTCCAGCGCGCGGGAACGGCGGGGAAAGGAGCAGGGTACGCGGCGGGGCCAGAGGAGCTCACCGGGAAGGGTCGCGTCGCGGCGGGGAGACCGTGGCGTCGGCGCAAGGCGGCGGCGGCTTTCGGCCACGACAGCGACCGGTGGTGGCTAGCGGGCGAAGCGTGGGAGCTCGGCGAGCGAGAGGCGGCACGAGGGGGTGGGGGGAGGCGGCGCGGGGAGGAGTCCCCCCCTATTTATAGGGGCGCGGGCCCCTAGGTGGCCGGGCGCGCTTGCCTAGGTGGCGGCGGTGGCGGGGCTAGGGTTCTGGGCGGGGGCGAGGCCGGGGCGCGGGTGGGCTCGCGCGAGCCACGCGCGCGGGCTACTGGGTCGTGACGGGCTAGCGGCTGCTAGGCCGAGGCTGGCCGCGCGGAGAGAGTAGGGGCGAGCTGGGCCGCGGGGAGAGGTAGGCCCAGGGCGGGGCAGAGGGTGGAGAGGGGAGAGGGGAAGTTGGGCCGCACGGGAGGGAAGTTCGGCCCGAGGCCAGAATAAGCGGGGGAGGGAGAAGAGGAAGGATGGGCCGCGGGAGAGATGATTTTGGCCCACTGCCAGGGAGGTTTTCCTCTCTTCTTTTTTTCTACTTCCTAATTCTATTTCCTAAAAACAAATTCTACACGACTTTAGAAATAATTTTGGCACACAATAAAATCCTACCTACTATTAATCAACATAAATGCAACAAAAAAATTATTTTTTTAAAACAAAAAAAATAACCTATATTTCATTATCTTCTTTAGAAAATATTAATAACTTAATTAATTATAGAAAATTTTAAAATATTCCAAATTTTGAAAAATCAGGGTGTTACATCCCGCTGCTGATTGGTGGGATGCTTATGTGGAGGCTCATGAAGAGCCAGAAAGCATCAACTGGCAGGAATTCCAGAACAACTTTAGGTCACACCATGTGCCTCTGGGTGTGATGAAACTCAAGAAGAAGGAATTCCAAGACTTGAAGCAAGGCTCTATGTCTGTGAGCGATTATGTCACTCGTTTCACCCAGCTTTCGCGCTATGCTCCTGATGAGGTGAATACAGATGAGAAGAAACAGTATTGCTTTATTAATGGCTTAAATGATGGTCTTGCTTATGCTCTAGAAGCTTGGGATTTTGCAAACTTCCAAGATATGGTGGACAAGGCACCTGTGCTGGAGAACAAGAGAGGAATCATTGATCGCAAGCGCAAGATGGTACGCCAGGGTCCGTAGGGAAGCAGCTCTAGACCCCACTTCGGTTCTTCATCATCTAGACCTGCATTCCGCCCTGGACAGCAGAGTGTCCAGCCGAGGTCTCAACCCACTGGTCAGGGATTCAGTACTCCTCAGCGTCAGATTCAGCGTCCCAACTTTCAGACACCTCGTAAGCTAAGCAAACCCCTCCGAGGACCACTCCTGCTCAGAACACTGGTGGTAATGGTGCTTGTTTCCACTGTGGTCAGATGGGGCACTATGCTAATAGGTGTCCCCAGAAGCGCGCAAATCAGACTCCATCTCAGGGTGTAAATTCTACCCCAGGCCACAATGCTAATTCTACACCAACTCCAGCAAGGCAGAATCATGCTCGTGTCAATCATGTGGCTATTGAGGATGCTCAGGAAGCTTCGGATGTCGTTCTGGGTATGTTCCTTGTTAATGATAATAATGCAGTTGTGTTATTTGATTCTGGAGCATCTCATTCATTCATAACTGCTAGTTATGTTCAAAAACAAAATCTTCCCATAGTTATGCTAAGAGATAGAATGATTGTTAGTTCTCCTAGTGGAGAGATGAATGCAAAGCATGTCTGTCCTAAGGTGAACCTTAATATAAGGGGGTAGACTTTTATGCAAATCTCATAGGCCTTGAGTCTAAAGGAATTGATGTGATCCTTGGCATGGATTGGTTAAGAAAGCATAAGGGACTTATTGATTGTGCTAAGAAGGCAGTCAAGCTTACAGACAGTACTGGAAAGGAATTGGAATATGTGGTCGAACCACTCATCACTAGCAAAGGAGCAACTAATCGCATTGTGTTGAATCAACTTGATGCTACTTCAATCGAAGACATCAGGATTGTCAATGGGTTCCCTGATGTTTTTCCAGAGGAATTACCAGGTATGCCTCCGGACCGTGACATCGAGTTTGTTATTGAATTAGTCCCTAGTATTGCTCCTATTTTTAAGAGATCCTATAGAATGGCTGCAAATCAGCTAGTTGAACTTAAGGAACAACTCCAAGAGTTGTTAGATAAGGGTTATATCCGTCCTAGTGCATCTCCATGTTGAGCCCCCGTTACATTTGTTCCCAAGAAGGATGGTACTCAGAGGATGTGTGTTGACTATCATTCTCTCAATAAGGTCACCATCAAGAACAAGTACCCCTTGCTTGGGATTGATGACTTGTTTGATCAGCTTAAGGGAGCATGTGTTTTCTCCAAGATTGACCTCCGATCTGGATATCATCAATTGAGGATCAGGGCAAGTGACATACCCAAGACTGCTTTCATCACTCGATATGGCTTATACAAGTATACAGTTATGTCATTTGGATTGACCAATGCTCCTACCTACTTCATGTATCTAATGAACAAGGTTTTTATGGAGTATTTGGACAAGTTTGTTGTGGTGTTCATTGATGACATCCTTATTTTCTCAAAGAATGAGGAAGAACATGAAGAACATCTTCATCTAGTATTGCAAAAGCTAAGAGAGAGTCAACTATATGCCAAGCTTAGTAAATGTGATTTCTGGTTGAAGGAAGTCTCATTTCTTGGTCATATTATCTCTAATGGAGGAGTGTCTATGGACCCCAGCAAGGTTAAAGATATGTTGAGTTGGAATACACCCCGGAGTGTTATAGACATCAGAAGTTTCCTTGGACAAGTAGGATATTGTAGAAGATTCATTGAGGGATTTTCCAAGATAGCCAAGCCCATGACTGAGGTGCTAGAAAAAGGAAAGACATTCGAGTGGACACCAAAACATGAAGCTAGCTTCCAAGAATTAAAGAAAAGACTTACCTCAGCACCTGTCCTAACCATGCCTAACATGGAGAAGCCATTCTCAATCTATTGTGATGCTTCAAGACAAGGTTTGGGATGTGTGCTCATGCAAGAAGGCCATGTTGTAGCCTATGCTTCAAGGCAATTGAGAAAGCATGAGGAGAAATATCCAACCCATGACTTGGAGTTAGCAGCAGTGGTTCATGCTCTCAAGATCTGGAGACACTACATCGTTGGCAAGAGGTGTGAGATGTATTCAGACCACAAGAGTTTGAAATATATATTCACCCAGCCAGACTTGAACCTTAGGCAGCAAAGATGGTTGGAACTCATCAAAGATTATGATCTAGGAATCAACTACCATCCAGGCAAAGCAAATGCTGTAGCGGACGCATTGAGCAGAAGGTCTTATCTTAACATGCTATGAACACGAGAGTTACTACCTGAATTCTTTGAAGAATTTCAGAAGCTTAACCTGGGATGGGTATCCAACACGGAAGTCACTGCAATGGAAGTTGACTTAGCTCTGGAGCATGACATTCGTAAAGGACAGCTTGAAGATTCTAAGATCCAAGAAAGCAAGCAACTTATTGAGAAGGACAAAGCTCCAGGTTTCACAGTGGATAATGAAGGAACCTTATGGTATAAGAAAAGGTTATGTGTGCCTGATATCAAGGAAATCAAGGAATTGATATTAAGAGAAGCCCATGATTCAGCTTACTCCATTCATCCAGGAAGTACTAAAATGTATCATGACCTCAAGAGTCGATACTGGTGGTACGCAATGAAGAGAGCTGTGGGTGAACATGTTGCACTCTGTGAAACTTGTCAACGAGTCAAGGTAGAACGTCAAAGACCTGCAGGACTCATGCAACCCTTGAAAATACCATAATGGAAATGGGAAGAAATTTGCATGGATTTCATTGTGGGATTACCCATGACACAAGCTGGTTATGATTCCATATGGGTTATTGTGGATCGCTTGACCAAGGTTGCTCATTTCATCCCTGTCAAGACCACATACACCGGGCCCAAGCTTGCAGAGTTGTATATTTCCAGGATAGAATGCTTGCATGGAGTACCAAAGAAGATAGTGTCTGATACAGGAACTCAATTCACCTCAAAGTTTTGGGAAAAGTTTCATGAGTGCATGGATACAAGGTTGAATTTTTGTTCAGCCTATCATCCCCAGACGGATGGACAGACGGAAAGGGTGAACCAAATTCTTGAGGATATGTTGAGAGCTTGTGCACTCAAAGATAGCAAAAGTTGGGAAAAATGTCTGCCATATGCAGAGTTTTCTTACAACAACAGCTATCAAGAAAGTTTGAAGATGTCTCCATTTGAGTTCTTATATGGACATAAATGTTGAACTCTTTTGTTCTGGAATAAGACTGGTGAGAATCAAGTCTGTGGGCTAGAGATTCTCCCTGATGCTGAAAGATAAGTTCATCTTGTTAGAGAGAATTTGAAGCTTGCACAGTCTAGACAGAAGAGCTATGCCGATCATAGAAGAAGAAACTTGAGCTTTGAAGTTGGTGATTATGTCTATCTCAAAGTATCTCCCATGAGAGGACTCCGTCGATTCAAGGTCAGAGGAAAACTCGGACCAAGGTACATTGGTCCATTCAAAATCATAGCGCGAAGAGTTGAAGTTGCCTATCAGTTGGAACTACCACCACAGCTATTAGATGTGCATGATGTTTTCCATGTCTCACAATTGAGAAAGTGCCTCCGAGTTCCAGTGGAGCAAATGCCTATAGAACAGCTGGATATTGGTGGAGATCTTACTTATCAGGAATATCCCGTCAAGATTCTAGAAATATGAGAGAGAGTCACTGATGAGGACATCACCATGCTGGATACGCGCATATCATGGCCTTCCCCAAGTTACAAGTCGTCACCAATTCGGTCGCCGTGTTCGTCTCGGATTCAGCCGACACTCCTTCACGGTTTTGATGATATCTCCCACATCCGATGTCCAAACGAGGCGTTCTTTGATGCGTTGGAAAGAGGATGACGACGCCATCGTTTTGGTTCTGGTCCTAGCTCCAGAAGGGTCATGAGTCATAATATGTGACCATGACAATGTGTTGTGTCACCTATTTTGGGCCAACTTGGCCATGTATCGTGTCGGGCCTTAAGCCCATGTTGTGGGCGCCCTCCTGGTCATCCCCAACCCTAGGACGTCTTTGTTTCCTACATAAACTTAGTAGCCGCCGTATTTTAGTTTGGGGTTTTGTTTAGTTCAGTTTTCCATTAAGAAACTTGATCGAATTATTATAACTGTGGCGACAAGTCCTTTTACAGTAATCCATGGCCCCTGTTCTTGTTCTACACCACTGTGGCGATTAGTCCTTTTGTGTTCAGAGCTTGAACCTTTTCTTGTGATTCGCTTCATCCATATTTCCAATTTCAGATTGCGTGTTTATCCTCTCTTGCTTGTGTTCTCGATTTCGCTTGCAGGAACAATCAAGTTGTGCTTGATGTAACGCTTGCGGGGTTGGATCTTGTCTGATTCAAGCCGGGTCGTTGACGCCGAGTTCCCCAAATTCGAGTTTATCCCCTTACCTCTCGGAAGATCGGGCCATATTTACATCAAGTGGTATCAGATTTCCAGGTTCCCCGTGAGGTATTATCGTGTTCTTCCCTTTAGATTCGTTTGTGTTCATCACCTTTTGTCCATGAAAAAGCCTACAAAAAAAAAGTTCCCCACCATCCCAGACACTGTTTAGCCTTTGCATAATTTAATTTCAGAGTCCATAGTGTTGAGTTTGTGTCCTAGTCGAGTTCAGTTGCTGGTTTGAATTTGTGTTTCGATTCGGTTTGTGTTTTGATCTCCACTGCACACCACCATCACCATCGTATTTTCCATTGGATTCACCATCGTGTCACCCACCCACCACACCCACAATCTATTGCCAACAAAAAAACCTTACCCGATTCGGTTCCCCCCCCCCCCCCCTCACCCCTCAAACCCTATCTTGACATACCTTCGGTAAAACAGGCATAACTTTTCGCTCGTTGCTCTGATTGGGCTGAAAGTTTTACAGCAGATTCTTGACTCAAAGTTGAGGTGACTCACACTGGACGTCGCCTTATGTGCCGACGTCAAAAAATTCAAAAAAAATTGAGAAAAAATAGAAAAAAAATTGTGAAGTCAAAAATAGTGCTTTCGGTGAAACTTTGAGATTTTTCCTATGCTTTGTTTTCCCTCTGTTTGAGTTGAAACTTCTTGTGGTTCCTTCCTTTGTGTTCCTCTATCACAGAAAAATAGTGGAAAAATCATACAAAAAAATCAAGATTTTGATTTGCACCCCCCCCCCCCCCCCGCCCTGAAAATTCTAAGTCTGTGAAGTCTGTTTTGTTCCTTGCTGCCTTTTCCATTGTTCGTTGCCATTGTTCTTGCTGTCACAACTGTTTTTGAACATGATTCTTTTGCTAGCAATTAGGACATTGCTTTGGACATTTATTCAGTGCTACTATCTGTTATTGAATTGTGTTCCAGTGACATACATATTAGCCTTCCAAGCTATATATATTGCAGCACAGGTTTCTTCCTTGCAACTGTTACACCCAAGCTCAACTACAGATTGTGTCGACTTGTTTGGCTTTGGTAAGAACACTTGCAAGATTGTGATACATTGCTTCTGATATTGTTTTCCACTTTCTACACCCTCTGCTGCCTGCTAGTTGATAGGGCTAATCTTTTGTTTAGTCTTGTCTTTTGCTTTTAACCATGTCAGAGAAAGGGAAAGGGACACCTGGAGAGTTGGAGTCCCCTACAGACTTCAATGATTGCGTTTCCAAGACTGAGCTCACGAAGCTTCTTGCGGACCAGCGTACATTCATGGAAACGAAGTTTGCCGAGTTGATGGGTCACATCAACACTGTTGTCCACCGCACTGAGGATGTGGAACGACGACCTCCACCTCAACGAGTTGCTGATGATGATGATTTTGACCATGATGCAGACCGTCTTCACCGTAATCGACACGGTATGGGAGGTAATAACAATCGTGGTAATACTGATACTTTTGTTAAGCCCAAATTTAACATACCACCTTTTGCCGGTAGTGCTGACCCTGAAGCATACCTAGATTGGAAACTTACTGTTGAACAGAAATTTAATTCTCATTTAGTTCCTGCTGAGCATAGAGTTAGACTTGCTACTAGTGAGTTTACAGGTTTTGCTCTATTTTGGTGGAATGATCTTTGCAATACTAATGCTGCTATACCTGCCACTTGGTCTGTTTTGAAACAACGCATGAAATCTTGTTTTGTTCCTCCTTATTACCAACGTGATTTACGTTTGAAATTACAATCTTTAACACAAGGTAGTAAAACAGTAGAGGAATATTATCAGGAATTGCTTATTGGTTTAGCACGTTGTGATATACATGAAGATTATCTTGAAACTAGTGCTAGATTTTTGGTGGTTTGAACCGTGATATCCAGAATATTGTTGACTATAAAGAGTGGAATAGGTTCAGCCAATTGTATCATATTGCTCTTAAGGCTGAACGAGAAGTACAGGATCGCCTTCCACAACAATCTTGCAGGTCCAACACTGAGCAATATCTCCAGCAACGCACTGGAGTAGAGAACTTGAAGAGTCATGTTGCTAAGACACCTGCAACAACTTTTCCACCTGCGCCTACTTCTACAGCGCAATCGTCTAGTGTGCAGCACCAACACCAGAAGAAGGTTACTACTTCCGGTACTAAGAGTGGCTCCTCCACCACCATTATTTGCCACCGCTGCAAGGGCATGGGACATGTCATGAAGGGTTGCCCTAGTCGTCGTGCTTTCATTGCTACCGCTGATGGGTATGAAAGTTCTAGTGATGTTGAAGATGAATTTGCTCGTATGACTAACCTTGTTGCAGATTCGACGGAGGAGCAGGAGACTACCGCCATTGATTCTATTGCTGCCACCATGGGCTTTCCTAGCCTCATTGTACAGCGTGTGTTGACCTCTCGGGTGGGACAAGAGGAAGAACAACAACGCAACAATTTATTCTACATGTACCTCATTGTTGCGGACCGCCGTGTTCTCACCATCATTGATACTGGGAGCTGTAACAACTTGGTAAGTTCTGATTTGGTAAGCAAACTTGGCTTGACCACGCATGCACTACATCAGCCCTACCACATCAAATGGTTCAACAATAGTGGTACGGCATAGGTAACTCGATCGGCACGCATACACTTTTCAGTAGGTTCTTATCAAGACTTTGCTGATTTTCATATTGTACCTATGCAAGCATGTTCGCTTTTATTAGGCCGTCCATGGGAATATGATACGGATGCTGCCCATCATGGTAGAACAAATACATATACATTCGTGCATAAGGACAGGAATATTACTTTGCGTCCGTTATTGCCTGCTGATATTAGAAATCATTTCAAACTGCTTAATGAAAATACTGAGAATAAACATGATAACAAATAACTTTCTGATGTTAAACATAAGGCTATTCAGTTAAAGGGAGGTGTTTTTCTTGCTATGACATCTACTGTTACTGATCTTTGTGATAATCTTGATGCACCTTGCTATACTATGCTTTGTCATGATATATCTTCTATTGATGATCATGTATCTTATACTTTGTATTCTGCTAGTACTAATCTTTTGCAGGAGATTGATGCTGAGATGGAGTCGAGGGCGACTCCAATTCAAGAAGGGGAGGATGATGAGGACATCACCATACTGGATACGCACATATCATGGCCTTCCCCAAGTTACAAGTCGTCACCAATTCGGTCGCCGCGTTCGTCTCGGATTCAGCCAACACCCCTTCACGGTTTTGATGATATCTCCCATATCCGATGTCCAAACGAGGCGTTCTTTAATGCGTTGGAAACAGGACGACGACCCCATCGTTTTGGTTCTGGTCCTAGCTCCAGAAGGGTCGTGAGTTATAATAAGTGACCCTGACAAGGTGTTGTGCCACCTATTTTGGGCCAACTTGGCCATGTATCGTGTCGGGCCTTAAGCCCATGTTGTGGGCGCCCCCCCTGGTCGCCCCCAACCCTAGGACGTCTTTGTTTCCTACATAAACTCAGTAGCCGCCGTCTTTTAGTTTGAGGTTTTGTTTAGTTCAGTTTTCCAGAGAGAAATTTAATCGAATTATTATAACTGTGGCGACAAGTCCTTTTACAATAATCCAGGGCCCCTGTTCTTGTTCTACACCACTGTGGCGATTAGTCCTTTTGTGTTCAGAGCTTGAACCTTTTCGTTCGCTTCATCCATATTTGCAATTTCAAATTGCGTGTTTATCCTCTCTTGCTTGTGTTCTCGATTTCGCTTGCAGGAACAATCAAGTTGTGCTTGGTGTAACGGTTGCGGGGTTGGATCTTGTCTGATTCAAGCGGGGTCATCTACGCCGAGTTCCCCAAATTCGAGTTTATCCCCTTACCTCTCGGAAGATCGGGCCATATTTACATCAGTCACGAGGAACAAGAAGTACCGCATGTGCAAGGTATAATGGAGCAATCATACGAAAGAACAAGCCACTTGGGAGCCAGAAGACCAACTCAAGGCAAATTTTCTGGACTTCTTCTCCAACCAGCCCGAATCTTGAGGGCGAGATTCATCCTAAGGGGGGTAGGTTTGTAACACCCTATTTTTCATATTTTGCAAATTATTAATTTTTCCTAATTTAATTATGGTGTTACTATTTTTATTTAGCTACAAAGATTATTTTCTTGGTTTATTTTATCAAGTAATTAAAATATTTATGTGATGTTGCATTCATGCTGCATTAGATTTGCAATAGGATTTTATTATGTGAAACTATGTTTTAAAAGTTGAGTAGAAATTGGTTTTTAATTAAATTAGTAGTTAAAAACAATTTTGAAAAAGGATTTAGAAAAGAAAGGAGGAAAAAGAACCTTACCTGGCTTTCTGGGCTGAGTATCTAGCTCAAGCCCACCTCCCTCCATTTCTTTTCCCCCTCCGGAAGCCCATTTCTTTTTTTCCCCCACCTCTACTCTGTTTTGGCCTTGGGCCAACTCTTTCTCCTCCCTCTCTTTTTTAGCCGGCAGCCCCATCAGCACGTGCGGCCTAGCCTGCCCCGAAGCCTAGCATGCCTGCCCCGGCCCACTTGCTCGCGTGGTCCAGCGTGTGCACACCAGCCGCCCAGGTAGCCGCGGCCCAGTCCCTCTACCCCAGCCTAGCGCGCGTGCCCCACTAGCCAGCCACACAAGCCCAGCGCTTGCATGGCCTGTGACAACCCTACTCCAAAAAGTAGAGTATGTCGTACAGGATCGCCTCGGGAGATGGTTAACGAAGTAACCATACACAACATTCACACATGAACATTCATCCTTTACAATATTACATCACTTAGGTGCATAATATTACAAGTTCAGAGGTAGAATATAAACAAGTTCAGATCTGATATAATACATATGTCCTTAGTACATGTTACATAAATTAGCGAAAGCGATACAACGACAAAACACGACGTCAAGTCCTACGTGAACCATGCCAGCCCTATGGCGATGGCTCACTCATCACAGTTAGGGGAGCTAGGGACCCATTCGATGGTCCAGTTCTGAGGCTCCTCACCTTCCCACACGACCTTGTTACAACAATCACAGTAGGTAGCTGGAGGAAAACCTGGAAAACAACACAATCGCAAAGCCTGAGTATCTAACATACTCCGCAAGACTTACCCGTCAAAGGGTTTACTAAAACCGACTCCTAGTATGCAGGAGGCTGATCGAGTTTATTTGATAATTGCGTAAGAAGCTCCTAATAGTTCTATGCTGCACTTACAATTCCTTAATCAAGATTTTACTTTGCTGATTTCAAAATAAACACTACGGTGAATCTAGCTAGCTGCTAGGACACGAGTAGAAATAAAGAGCAATACATCATAACAATATGTGTCCATAACATAAGTAAATTTCAGAAACATGACCACAACTTTACTACTTAACATATCGTTGCTGCTGCTCGAAGAAGAGGTACTCATAACCGAGAGGGACGGAAATTCGAATTTATTTACATTCTGCAGGGAAAACCCAAATACATGACATACGCATCACTTAAGAACACATATGGCCACCGTTCATAAGATTTCTATAAAGTCGATCCGAGGCCATCGATCCCGAGTACACGTCCTCCCCTTGATACAGTACTTCATATCCGAGGCTTAACCCATGCACTCTCCAACGGTCCTCAAACCCGTGCACCCACCGTGCTATTCACATCACCTCTGGATCGATGAGTATGGTCGTCCAACAATACGACCAGTAACGACGAATTTCTGTGGTCGACGGAGTGAACCGCAGAAACAGGAAAAAATGCTTAGTTTCTGGACAACATTAAAATTTTTGTGCTTTACAACTGTTGTGGAGAATTTCATCATCTTTCCAACGCATACTCACACATCTCCATCCAATAAAGTCTCTGGGAGTTATGATCATCCAAAGACAGGGGACAGAAATGAGACAGTTTCTGACTTCCAGAAAAAGGCTACTGTTTTTGCAAAATTCGACCCAGTTCCAGATTTTTCCAAGACAAACTTCCAAAACGAAACTTGCAGAGAAAAACCTCAGCTTTCCAACGAGTACTTATTTGCCTTCATTGAATTAAAACTGAGGAAGTTCTGCTTGTTCTAGTGAAACTGATATTTCTGGCAGAATTGATTTCTTTATCGGTGACTTCAAATTTTTAGTTTAGATGCCATAGGGATTTAAATTAGCTCAAATCTGAGTCATTTCACATGTTTGCAACATTAGTGACCCTTTCACATGATTTAGTGAAGGTGAGTGCATATGGTATTCATGAATGCCAAATACCCAATATGACGATTTCCTACACCCTCACAAAGGAAAACTTGACCGATTATAGAACTCGATCTTTTCGGTGGCACACACACACCTCTCACACGTTTCTAAGCGAACTACACGTGGTTAGTGTACCTGCAAGAGATCCATCTCAAAAACAATACATCAAATTAAAAAGAAACAAGCCAAAATAACAATGATAGTTTATGCCCAGGTATTCGCCCACCCGGAAGGCAGCCGACGTTTAAGCGCATTCGGTCCGCGCATCAATCAAAGCCCAGGTCTTTGCCCACCCGGAAGGCGTTCGGTATTTACAGCGCAACCGATCCGCGCACAAGACATACCTTCGTTGAAAAATCCATAGTTGGAAGTAATTTAAACAAACATAACCTAGGGTTAGCTTTGCCACCTACAAGACTCTTATATGGGCACTACTAGTTCGTACCTCACCATAAGGCATAAAAACGGCTTGTTTACGTTTTAAAATCCTCATTTGTGTGTTGCTTATCCCGAGACGGCTTTGATACCAGCTGTGACAACCCTACTCCAAAAAGTAGAGTATGTCGTACAGGATCGCCTCGGGAGATGGTTAACGAAGTAACCATACACAGCATTCACATATGAACATTCATCATTTACAATATTACATCACTTAGGTGCATAATATTACAAGTTCAGAGGTAGAATATAAACAAGTTCAGATCCGATACAATACATATGTCCTTAGTACATGTTACATAAATTAGCAGAAACGATACAACAACAAAACACGACGTCAAGTCCTACGTGAACCATGCCAGCCCTATGGCGATGGCTCACTCATCACAGTTAGGGGAGCTAGGGACCCATTCGATGGTCCAGTTCTGAGGCTCCTCACCTTCCCACACGACCTTGTTACAACAATCACAGTAGGTAGCTGGAGGAAAACCTGGAAAACAACATAATTGCAAAGCCTGATTATCTAACATACTCCGCAAGACTAACCCATCAAAAGGTTTACTAAAACCGACTCCTAGTATGCAGGGGGCTGACTGGGTTTATTTGATAATTGCATAAGAAGCTCCTAATAGTTCTATGCTGCACTTACAATTCCTTAATCAAGATTTTACTTTGCTGATTTCAAAATAACCACTACGGTGAATCTAGCTAGCTGCTAAGACACGAGTAGAAATAAAGAGCAATACATCATAACAATATGTGTCCACAGCATAAGTAAATTTCAGAAACATAACCACAACTTTACTACTTAACATATCATTGCCGCTGCTCGAACAAGAGGTACTCATAACCGCAAGGGACGGCAATTCGCATTTATTTACATCCTGTAGTGAAAACCCAAATACACGACATACGCATCACATAAGAACTCGTATGGCCACCATTCACAAGATTTCTATAAAGTCGATCCGGGGCATCGATCCCGAGTACACGTCCTGATGTGGACAAGGGTTCCCGATCTTCCGAAAGGTTCTGGATATGTTGATTTGGTTGGAGGCGACACACAAATCGATCCGGCTTCAGAACAGCACGTTCTAAACCCCGCAATCGCAGTACGACGTCTCCTCTGGTTATCAACCGTCCTAAAACGATTGACCTCGTCGAGAAGGCTAATCCCTGCCTGCGAATCAAGAACACAAGCAAGAATAAAGAAGAAAGCAACACAATTACAGTTGTATTATGAATCTCACGAAGTTGGGGTCTCACAAACCGTGATGACGGCGAAACTGTTATGAACAGAATAATCTAAGCAAAACCCAAACCCTAATGGTGCGACAACGGCTGTATATGAAATCCCTAGGGTCGTGCAAGACCCTCTGGACGCACCCCTACTTGGGCTCAACTAGATACAAAGCCTAAAGGCCAAAAACAGGCGACACAACACCAAAACAAATTCTGGACTCTCTCTTGTTTCGACGATTCCCGATGACTCTAACGAATTTTGATATGAGACCGGCGGCATTGGAAAGGTCTTCTTCTTATCTTTCCGTGCATATGTAGAACGTCCAAATCCGAGTCCGTATGCGTCTTGGGCATCCGTTTTAGTGCAGACTGGTCCTGAGCCCCGAAACAGACTCGAAGTCGGTTTTGGTTGGGCCTCCACCTTGGCTTCCACGTCCTTGCTGCTCCTCCATGTCTCCAAGTCCTTCTCCCATCATCTCCTGGTCCTCTCCATGGTTCCTAATTACAATATAATCATTAGGTAGCAAACCATTCTCAAAAGTGACATATAATGAAGAATGTAGGAACGAGCTCACCTCTAAATTTAGTCGTCATGCACGAGCTCTAGTCATTGGACCTTGCAAGTCCAAAATTGGAGGAGTGTTGCATGTATCCTTAGGAGTGATGTCCTCATCATCCTCCCCCTCTTGAAGTGGAGTCGTCCTCGACTCAAGCTCATTCTCTTCTCCTAAGTATGGTTTCAAATCTGAAATATTAAAAGTAGGACTAACCCCGAACTCGGGAGGCAACTCAAGTTTGTATGCATTATCATTAATCTTCTCAATTATTTTGAAAGGACCATCAGCTCTAGGCATTAATTGAGACTTTCTCAAATCTGAAAATCTATCTTTTCTCAAGTGTAACCATACTAAATCTCCTACATCAAGTTTTACTTCTTTTCTACCTTTACTACCAGCAATTTTATACTTGTCATTCATCTTTTCAATGCTAAGTCTAGTGGTCTCATGCATTTTTAAAATAAATTCAGCACGTTCCTTAGCATCAACATGAACTCTCTCATGAATAGGTAGAGGAAGTATATCAAGTGGAGTACGGGGATCAAAACCATACACTACTTTGAAAGGACTTACCTTGGTAGTAGAATGTGTTGCCCGATTATATGCAAACTCAACATGAGGCAAACATTCTTCCCATTGCTTCAAATTTTTCTTCAAAATAGCTCTCAACATAGTACCCAAAGTGCGGTTCACCACCTCAGTTTGTCCATCAGTTTGTGGGTGACAAGTTGTAGAAAACAACAACTTTGTACCTAACTTATTCCAAAGCGTGCGCCAAAAGTGACTCAAAAATTTTGCATCACGATCTGAAACAATAGTACAAGGCATACCATGCAAACGAACAATTTCTTTGAAAAAGAGATCAGCAATATAACTAGCATCATCAGTCTTATGACATGGTATAAAGTGTGCCATCTTAGAAAATCTATCCACAACAACAAAAATACTATCATTCCCCCTCTTAGTCCTAGGCAGTCCTAAAACAAAGTCCATAGAAATATCCGTCCAAGGAATAGAAGGAACAGGAAGTTGCATGTATAAACCATGTGGATTCAAGCGAGACTAGCTTTTCGATATGTAGTGCAGCGAGCAACAAAGCGCTCAACATATTTCCTCATCCTTGGCCAAAAGAAGTGTGTGACCAAAATATCCTCCGTCTTCTTGGCACCAAAATGACCCATCAATCCACCTCCATGTGCCTCCTGTAACAACAAAAGACGAACGGAACCAACTGGAATGCATAGGCGGTTAGCTCTAAACAAGAATCCATCATTCAACACAAATTTATTCCATGCACGACCTTCTTTACAATGCAGCAATACATCCTTAAAATCAACATCAGCAGCATATTGTTCTTTAATTGCCTCAAGTCCAAAAATTCTACAATCAAGTTGAGACAATAAAGTATAGCGCCTAGATAAAGCATCAACGATCACATTATCCTTCCCTTTCTTATGTTTAATAATGTAAGGAAAAGACTCAATAAATTCAATCCATTTAGCCTGTCTACGGTTCAAATTACATTGAGAACGAATATACTTAAGTGATTCATGATCAGAATGAATAACAAATTCTTTGGGCAACAAATAATGACGCCACCTCTCTAAACAATGTACAAGTGCATACAATTACTTATCATACGTGGAGTAATTCAAAACAGGCCCAGTAATTTTCTCACTAAAGTATGCAATAGGTTTACTATCTTGCATCAAAACACCACCAATGCCTATACCACTAGCATCACATTCAAGCTCAAAAATCTTATCAAAATTAGGTAATTGCAGCAATGGTGCATGTGTAAGTTTATCCTTCAAAGCATCAAAAGACTCATGATGTACCTTACCCCAATGGAAATTAATGCCCTTCTTTGTCAACTCATGCAAAGGTGCAGTAATGGTGCTGAAATCTTTGACAAAGCGGCGGTAGAAACCTGCAAGACCAAGAAAACTCCTCACCTGTGTGATAGTTTTTGGTACAGGCCAGCTCTTTATGGCTTCAATCTTCACCTCATCCACCTCAATTCCCTCTGGAGTCACAATATAGCCAAGAAAAGAGACTCGATCCGTGCAAAAGATGCACTTCTCAAGGTTACCAAATAAACGTGCATCTCGTAAAGCATCAAAAACAGCACGCAAATGATTTATATGTTCATCTATAGATTTGCTATAAATCAAGATATCATCAAAGTAAACTACCACAAATTTGCCAATGAAAGCTCTTAAAACCTCATTCATCAAGCGCATGAAAGTACTAGGTGCATTAGTTAACCCAAAAGGCATTACTAACCACTCATATAATCCAAATTTGGTTTTGAAAGCTGTTTTCCATTCGTCTCCAAGTTTCATTCTAATTTGATGGTAGCCACTACGCAAATCAATTTTAGTGAAAATTATAGCACCACATAACTCATCAAGCATGTCGTCTAGCCTAGGAATAGGATGACGATACCTAATAGTAATATTATTAATGGCTCTACAATCTACACACATACGTCAAAGTACCATCTTTCTTAGGAACCAAAAGTACAGGAACAGCACAAGGACTAAGTGATTGACGAACATACCCACGATCCAAAAGGTCTTGAACTTGTCATTGTATCTCCTTAGTCTCCTCAGGGTTGGTCCTATAAGCACCACGGTTTGGCAAAGTAGCACCCGGAATCAAATCAATTTGATGCTCAATCCCTCTCAAAGGTGGCAATCCCGGGGGTATCTCAGCTGGAAAAACATCCTCATACTCCTGCAAAAGGTTAGTGACAGCAGGAGACACAACAATAGAAGCAATATCATCAAGCGAAAACAAAGCTTCTTTGCATATCAAAGCATAGCAAATATCATCATTATCAGAAATTTCAGCAAGCTCAGATTTTGTTGCAAGACATGAACGACCTTTTAATTTAATTCCAGCACCCTTATAACTTGAAGAATCATTAACATTACTAGGTGTAGAATTAGAATTAACAGGTTGTTGAATTTCAGGACCTTTATTTTTCAAACTAGCAGCTCTTTTGAAATCAGCTTGTATAATTTTAGCAGGTGTCATTGGTAACAATGTAATTTTAGTTCCTTTATGCATAAAAGTGTACTTATTACTTCTACCATGGTGTACAGCATCATTATCAAATTCCCAAGGTCTACCCAATAAAAGTGAACATGCTTGCATGGGTACGACATCACAATCAACAAAATCCACATAAGAACCAATGGAAAAAGAACTCTGCAAGTTTGTGTTACCTTAGCTTTTCCAGAGTCATTTAACCACTGAATGTAGTACGGATGTGGATGTGGGCGTGTGGTCAAATCAAGCTTGTTGACCACGTCAGAAATGACCAAGTTATTGCAGCTCCCTCCATCAATGATGACATGTGCTCGGTGGTTCTTGATGACAAAAAAATCTAGAACAAGTTGTGGCGCTGCATCATCTCGGGCTGATGAACTTGTGTGCTAAGGACACGCTGAACAATAATGTTTATGTATCCCGTGGTGTCTCCGCCTCCAAGGACGTGGTCACTGCTGGTGGCAGCGATGTCCTCCTCCTCATCATCCACATTGGAGGTGCTCATGTAACCGCCATCGTCTGTCACCACATATGCCCGCCTACTTAGGCAATCTTTCTGCACATGACCAAGTCCATGGCAGCGGTGGCACTGAATCCCTATAGTGCGCCCCATCGAAGCAACAGAGGAGGCTCTACTGGCTAGTACCTGCACAGAATTTTACCTGAGCGAGTAGAAGGTGCAGGGGAAGATCTTGCTGTTGCAGAAACAACACTGGTTCCCTTGGTAGCTGCTGGTGGGGGGGGGGGGCTGAAAAGATGGCTTGGGCAGCCCCAAAGTCCCCGTCGGCCGTGGAGGGTAGAAGTTCTTGGATTTGCTATACTCCTAAAAAGCCTAGAAAAGTCCCTACGATTCTTTCTCTGCAAGTATAGCATACTAGAAACACTGGCTGAGGGTATAATATTCTTTAAAATCAAGGATGTCCTGAATTTCTTTTCTCAAACCAGAATAAAAGCAGCAAATCTGATCCTCTACTTTTTCAACTACAGCACAACGAATCAAACCCTTCTGAAGCTCACTAAAGTACTCCTGAACAGTTTTATCTCCTTGTTCTAAATGCTACAGTTTATTATGAATCTCTCTATAAAAAGGAGGAACAAAATGATCACGCATTGCTACCTTAAGTTCTTCCCAAGTAGTAGGCAAATCCGTTTCAGCAGCTAGACCACTCCACCAAACAATAGCAAAGTCCTTAAGCTTACTAGTAGCTTGTCTAACTCTATGTTGTTCAGGAACAAGGTGGGCATTAAATTCTTGTTCTATAGTCATCTCCCAATCAAGATAAACATCACCATCGTACTGACCCAAAAACGAATGAATAGAAAACTTAATTTTAGCATACGGGTCATCTGGAGCATAGTTACCGTGTGGACGACGATTGTAGTTATGGAAACGACCTATACCTTGAGTGTTACGTTGCAAATGACGTCGTAATCTTGCAGTCCTTGTAGCTGACGTATCCACAGTGCCATCAGCCTTATACACCGTGTCTTCATCATGGTCTTCTTCAACATCGTTGTTGTTGTTATTGGTGTTCGTATCATTGGTCTTGGGAGCGGTCTCCAACGCGACAACCTGATCAGTTAACTTCGAGACCCGCTTCTCCAACCGCTCGATGCTTTCTTCAATGTGAAGCTTGCTGACCGCATCAGTAACGACTCTGCAAAGCCTTCTGGAGCTGCTCTTGGCTCACGCACTCAGCAAATTGTGAGGGTGAAACCACCTCTCCGTCATCACTTCCTGCCATCACAAACACCAAAATAGGAAACAAAACAATGAAGGTTATCCCTACAAAACAACTAAGCAGTAGTGCCTCTCAACAGAGCAAAAGGAAACTCCTTACAAAGCTCTTACAAAGTTCTGAAAAGCAAAGCAAAGGATACCAGGGAGGTGTGTTCCATGATTGCAGGGGTCACAAAATAACCTGTGTGCTATCCAGAAGAAATATGTAGAGCTAGGAAGGCCAAATATATAGATGCGAGTGGAACACAAATCAAAATCAGATAGTAAAGCTGGATAAGTGCCCAACTAACTTGTCCCTAGTTGCTGGTCTAAGTATGTCCTAAAACAGTAGTGATAGCAAAGTAGAAACAAGGAGACAAAAGCACACAGGCAATAATAGGGGGCTAAGTGCAAAATAGCCAAATCTAGAAATTCCGCGGGGACTAGATGTAGCACTAGTAGAAATCTCAAATTTCTATTTTTTTATTTTATTTGTTTGATATTTTTCTCCAACTCACTAA
The DNA here is from genome assembly GCA_032690845.1 of Eleusine coracana subsp. coracana. Taxonomy (NCBI): domain Eukaryota; kingdom Viridiplantae; phylum Streptophyta; class Magnoliopsida; order Poales; family Poaceae; genus Eleusine; species Eleusine coracana. The sequence goes on along the minus strand of CM064426.1, from coordinate 33,489,316 downwards.
GAATGGGGGAGAATCCACAAAAAATTTCAGCTCAAACAGAGCTAGGATATGGCCTACAGAAAATCTTGAAGTTGTAGAAAACGTCAGGTTTAAACTTGAATGAATTTTTTCTTTATCTTCCCGATTTTTTTTGAATTTTTTAACGAGGGTACACAGGGCGTAGACCCGTGGGTATGCTCAACTTTTTGTCAAGAATCTCCTGTAAAAATTTCAGCCAAAATGGACACCCGAGCGAAAAGTTATGTCCGTTTTACTTAAGGGGGGGGGGGTCAGAATCGGTTTTCAAGAAACCCGAGGCAAAACCCGAGTCGGGTTATGGGTCGGGTTTGGAATTGGTAGGATTTTTTTTTTGGTGGCGTGGAGGTAGCGGAAAGTGAAATTTGTGGGGATTGGTCCGAGGTGTTGACAGTGGGTTTAGGGTGGGATTAGGCTGGGTGTGTCAATCAATCAACCCTAGCACAAAAAGCCGACTAAACAGAGGTTGGTGAAGGGGATGGTGGATAGGGTTGTAAGGAAAACACTAGTGATGACAAAAACACAAACTAAACCAGCGACTAATCAAGAACTAGGGCACAAACTCAACACTACAGACTCTAAAATTAAAATATGCAACAACTAAACACGTGGTTATGGCCGAGGGGGGGTGGGCTTTTCTGTGGACGATAAGATGAACACAAAATGAAATTAACTAAGGGTAGTGCGAACCTTATGGTGCACCTGAAGCTATGATTACCACTTGATGTGAACAAGGGTTCCCGATCTTTCGAAAGGTTCAGGATACGTTCATTTGGTCAGAGGCGACACACAAATCGATTCGGCTTCAGAACAACATGTTCTAAACCCCCACAATCACAACACGACGTCACCTCTGGTTATCAACCGTACTAAAATGATTGACCTCACCGAGAAGGCTAATCCCTGCCTACGAATCAAGAACACAAGCAAGAACAAAGAAGAATGCAACACAATTGTAGATGTATTATGAATCTCACGAAGTTAGGGTCTCACAAACCGTGATGACGGTGAAACTGTTATGAACAAAATAATCTAAGCAAAACCCAAACCCTAATGGTGCAGTGGCGGCTGTATATGAAGACCCTAGGCTCATGCAAGACCCTCTGGATGCGCCCTTAATTGGGCTCAACTGGATACAAAGCCCAAAGGCCAAAAACAGGTGATGCAGCACCGGAACAGATTCTGGATCCTCTCTTGTTTCTACTATTCCCGATGAGTCCGAATGAATTTAGCCATGATACCGGTGGAATTAGAAAGATCCTCTTCTTATATTTCTGTGGATATGTAGAACGTCCAAATCCAAGTCCGTATGCGTCCGGGGCATCCATTTTAGTGCAGACTGGTCCTGGGCCCCAAAACAGACTCGAGGTCGGTTTTGGTTGGGCCTCCACCTTGGCTTCCACGTCCTTGCTGGTCCTCCATGTCTCCAAGTCTTTCTCCCATCATCTCCTGGTCCTCTCTATGGTTTCTACTTACAATATAATCATTGAGTAGAAAACCATTCTCAAAAGTGACATATAATGAAGGACGTAGGAACAAGGTCATCTCTAAATTTAATCGTCGTGCACGAGCTCTAGTCATTGGACCTTGGAAGTCCAGAATTGGAGGAGTGTTGTGTGTATCCATAGGAGTGATGTCCTCTTCAATAACCCTACGTCATGTGTTCTGTGGTATTTGTATTGATATGTCTAGATCATAGATCTAGACGAGGAGGGTAGACCTAAACGATGATGTCTAGTTGTGTCTAGTTGTGCGACGCCCTATTGCTTTCTAACTGAGAACTTGTCCGTTGAGGAGGACCCCAGCAGTCCTAGTCGGTCCACTGTTCTTATCCTTGTTGGATTCTAATTTGCTTTCCTTATCTATGAGGTACCCTGATGGTATGTATCATCGTCAAGCCCCCGAGAGTCTTGCAAGCTGGATGATAATCTTTAGTAGCTTCCCGACTGGTTTATGCCATGTAGAATGCTTCTGCTTTGTATCAGCGGGCTTGTGAGAATCTCAAAGATTCAAAAAAATGTCTTCGAGAAATCAACTGGTGCACCGAATAGGTGCACCTAATTACTCTTGTATCATTTGGAAACTGCAAATAATGCAAGAGTCCAAATCAAGAATAGTCGTGTTGGCTCTCTTTAAGGAAAAATTACTCAAATCAATAAATCTGAGTGATAAATAACTCAGTAGAGTGGCATCAATCACTATCGAGTGATAAATGATTCAAACGAGTGACTTCAATCACCTCTGACTCGTATATGACTCAAACCAATGACCGAGTGGCAGCCATACTCAACACAGAATATCATGTCCGAGAGGCAGCGGCGCTCAACACAAGACGAGAAGGTTGAGTGAAGAAGGCAGGTGAGGTTGTTGTAGCTGCCGACCACTGATGTAGTAGAAATCATCATGATGACTGAATAACACCGATGGTCTAAAATGTGGCCGACCGATGGTAGCGGTCGAGCTAGTATAGCCGACTGATGAGGGCAGTCAAAAGTGGTGTAGCCGACCGATGAAGACAGTCGGAACTGGTGTAGCCTACCAATGAAGGCAGTCGGTACTGGCACAGTCTTCCAACGAAGGTGGTTGGAGCTGTAAGTCGATCGATGAAGGCAGTCGGAGCTGGCATGGCCGACTGATGAGAGCGGTCGGAGCTGGCGTGGCTGACCGATAAGAGCAGTAGGAGTTGTAAGCCGACCGAGGCATGAAAATCACTCTATGTCGAGTGGTGTATCCGCCTATCCATCATCGATGTTCTTGACAATACAGACAATTAGATTAATTAGTTATAATTAATATTGTTTGTTTAAAAAGTTAGTTTTATGATTAACATTGTTTGTTTAAAAACTTATTTTTATAATTAACATTGTTTATTTAAAAACCATAGGATACTTAGGACAAAATATAAAAAGCTCGAAGCTCGGTCTACCGGAACAATATCAGTCATAATTATTCTTGCGTAGCAATCAGAAACAATCAGCACATGACCTCTCACTACTTTGGCTCTAGGTTTAGTGTAGTGGCAATCTATCGCGTAGCAAAGAAGTTTTATGCCTTAGTCGCTAGTCGGCGTAAGACTAAAAAATAAGACCAAATCACGAATAAAATGCAATGTATCGATCGAAGGTGAAAGCCAAAAAAGATGAAACTAGAACAGATGACGTGGGTCATACGGTATCAAGGCTGAAGCACTTCCGAAAGGTCACTGACCGACATGTATACTGCTAGATTCACAAAAAAGTGGGAGAACACGTGTATAGATACACAAATAGTCCCCTGCCTCGATTGTTTAATGCGAAGGATTAAAGAACCGAGGTAATAAAAAGATGAATAAAGTCACAAATAATATCACTAATTTAAAAAGCCCAACTTTACTCATCAAAAAACCTACGACCTTCTGCTTAGAAAACCGAGATAAATTGCCGTGGGAAAAATACTATGAAGGACATAGTCCAAAACCTCGAAAGTAAAACGAGAAAGTATAAAGATACTTAGCTTTGTTATTCAGCGAGTTGAAGAGGATCCCCCGAGCATGCTGATGTTGTTGGCGAGTGGTCGAATGTCGAAGTCGAGCCATCATGTCGCTGGATCATCGAAGCTTGGAGTGGTTGACCGAGACACCGAATTGTTGAAGGTGTGACCGAGTGGTCGAGTGACCGAAGTGCCATGTCATTGCAGGCCTCGTCGAGTAACCGAGTGGCCACGTGAATGACGGAGTAGCCCCCGGGCATGTACATGTGGCCGTGAGCGGTCGAACCGTCGAGTCACGGTGATGTCGCCAAGTCATTAGAATCTGCCGAAGCATCGAGTTGTTGGAAGCATCGTCATAATGGACGATGTTGCCGAATAGCGGTCGTCTTTTTTGAAGGTGTCGTCGTAGTGCGATGATGCCATCGGAGTCATCGTCGTAATGAATGGTGTTGCTGAGTGACCGGACTCGTTAGGTTGATGACGAGCCCCTGAGCGTGTCCATGTAGTCGTCGAGCAGTCGAGCCGTCGAGACGTGGTGATGTCGCCTTGTTGTTGAAGGCGTCATGTCACGACGATGTCGCCTGAGTGGGATGCTGCCTTGACGACGACGCGATGACTCATGCGCTTCAACACCAGTAAGATCGTGATCAAATCTTGAAGTAGATTGAGGCCATCGAACTCAACATGCCGACCGTCGTGCCGCCCCTTCCTGGTGCGCCAACTGTCGAGACTTTATCTCGGCAGTAGACATAGGTTAGTTCACCTATGAGGATTTATATGTAGGACAGGGGTATGCGCGAGACGAAGAGATGACGGTAACACAAGACACTGATTTATACAGGTTCAGGCCTCCTAGAGGATAATAACCCTACGTCCTGTGTTCTGTGGTATTTGTATTAATATGTCTAGATCATAGATCTAGACGAGGACGGTAGACCTAAACGATGATATCTAGTTGTGTCTAATTATGCAATGCCCTATTGCTTTCTAACTGAGGACTTGTCCCTTGAGGAGGGCCCCTGCCCCTCCTTATATATCCGGGGGGACAGGGTTACATGACGGAGTACTAGTCGGTCTACTATTCTTATCCTAGTAGGAGTCTACTTTGCTTTCCTTATCTACGAGGTACCCCAATGGTATGTATCGTCGACACTTACGTTGATGATGTGGTAGTCAAAAGCCGACTCCCTACGACTTGATATCAGACTTAGACGAGACATTCGGCAATCTTCGCAAGTAAAACATGAAGCTCAATCCCAAAAAATGCGTCTTCGGTCTCCCGTCGGGAAAATCACATCGAGGGATCAAAGCAAATCCAAAAAAGATGAATGCCATTTTGTGAATGGGACCCCCACATTCACAAAATGACATTTAGAAGCTAACCGGCTGCATAGCAGCACTCAGTTAGTTCGTGTCACGACTCGGCATCCGAGGACTACCTTTTTTCCGGCTACTCAAGAAACAAGAGTCATTCGTTTGGAATGATGAAGCACAGAAGGCTTTGGAGGACTTTAAGGCTTACATTAGTGGCCCTTTGGTGCTAACTCCCCTAGAGCCAAAGGAAACTTTGCAGCTGTACATCTCTTCAACCATACACATGGTCAGCACGGTGCTAGCGGTGGAGCAGACGGAAGATGGAAAGGCTTAAGAGGTGCAGCGGCCAGTTTATTTCATCAGTGAGGTCCTATCAGATTCCAAGGTACGATATTTTCAGCTTCAGAAGTTAGTTTATGCACTACTAATGACATCTCGGAAGTTGAAGCACTACTTCGAGGACCATCCAATTGAGGTCCATACATCATTTGGGCTGGGTGAACTGCTCCCCAACCAAGAAGCAACTGGGAAAATAGCCAAGTGGGCCGTGGAGCTTGGATCATATGACATCACCTTCAAACCTTGCGACATGATCAAAGGTCAGGCATTGTCTGATTTCGTCACCGAGTGGACAAAAAGTGAATTACCGCCCACCCCGCAAGAACTCAGCTATTGGACAATGGCCTTTGACAGTTCCCTGCAGCTGGAGGGTGCTAGAGCAGGGGTCATATTGACATCCCCAGTTGTGGTATGTCCTCCGAATACATTTCTACGCGTCTAATAATGCAGTAGAGTATGAAGCCTTGTTGCACGGACTACGGTCAACTATATCACTCAGTGTGCAAAGGTTAAGCGTCTCTGGCGACTCAGCACTAGTAATCAATCAAGTGACACAGGAATGGTGTTGTTCTCATGAGAGTATGACAGCCTACTGCACTGAAGTTCGAAAGCTAAAAGACAAGTTTGATGGCATCGAGTACAAACACGTCCTCCAAAAGTATAACGAAGAGGCGGGCGAGCTGGCCAAGCTTGGATCCAGCAGATCTAAAATACCTGATGGAGTATTCCTTGATTATTTACACAAGATATCTGTACTACCCCAGCAAACAATGGTGCAGTCGGTACCAAAGGAAGGTGAAACATCTCAGGTAGCCGTAATCCAAGTAGATTGGCGCACTCCCTTCATCGAGTATTTAGATCACGGCACGTTACCAACTAACAAAGAAGAAGCCTTCCGTATCATTTGTAAGTACAGATCATACTACATAGTTGATCATCTCTTGTACAAGCAAAGTCCACACGGGATACTGGTGAAATGCTTGTCACAAGATGAGGGCATAGCTATATTGAGGGAAATTCATGCCGACATATGTGGTAATCATGCGGGTCCATCTATGATTGCGGCCAAAGCAATCAGAGAAGGATTTTATTGGCCGACTGCTTCTGCTGACGCTAAAGATATCGTCCGAAAGTGCGAAGGCTGTCAGTTCTTCACCCATCAGATGCATGTACCCGCCACTAAGCTTCAAAACATTCCCATAACATGGCCGTTTTCAGTTTGGGGTTTAGACATTGTTAGACCCTTCATGAAGGCTCAAGGAGACTTCACTCATTTATTTGTGGCAGTTCACAAATTTTCTAAATGGATTGAAGCCAAACCAGTCGGCAGAATCTTGCGAAGAAGGCCGTCGAGTTTATGACTAAATAGTCACTTGGTTCGGTGCCCCGCACAAGATCATCACTGACAACTATAGTCAATTCATGGCATAAGAGTTTAAAGATTTTGCAACTCGGATGGGCTTTAAAGAGTTTAAAGATTTTGCAACTCGGTTGCGAAGAAGGCCGTCGAGTTACTATCGGTCTTGTGGGGTCTTAGGACCAATGTCAGTCGAGCCACGGGACACTCGCCCTTTTCGTTGGTCTATGGTTCTGAAGCTATGTTGCCAACCAAAGTGTTATTCGCCTCCCCACGTGTGGTTGCATATCAGGAAAATATTTCTAATAGCCATTGGCGTGATGACCTATTATTACTAGAAGAACAACGAGACGCCACTTTTGACTCGGTCAGCGAAATATCAGCAAAGCCTGAGGCGTTATCACGACAAAAATGTTCGGTCACAAGGGTTTTCAGTTGGTGATTTAGTCTTGAAGCAAGTTCAGTCGACGGTTGGCAAACACAAGCTGTCATCTCCATGGGAAGGACATTTTGTAGTAAAGGAGATCACTCGGCCAGGAGCATACTGATTGATGCGTGAGGATGGGTCGGACCTTCAAAGTTCATGGAACATATCTCAGCTATGTCATTTCTATGCTTAGTTTTCATAGTTTCTTGTAATTCATATATTTTGTATTTTTGAATAACACAATTCATATATCTATCATGGTCATGATAATTAGTCATACAATTTATGATTTATGTGAAATGATTGATGATACTGTTCAAATCATGACTCAAATTCTGATACTTGGTATCACCGCAACTCGCACATGTTGACCAAGCGGGTTTCTTAGTCCCCAGGGTTCATGTCATCTGTTGAGGACCAAGGCAACTCTCCTGATTCGCATATGCTTGACCGAGTGAGTTCTTAGTCTCCATGGTTCATATCGGTTATTGGGAGCATTGTTTATAGGGTTCACATGAGTTGTGTATTGGTTGTGAGTGTTTAACATGAGTTCATACAAACATAAATGAAGCAGCACGATCCAAGAATTCAGCACACGACTGGTGTTGGATCTAGATCCTAGTGGTCTACTGAATTTGGTTTTACTACACCATTGGCAGTGAAACATGGTATCAATATAGATATTACAAGCCCTTATGCCTTAGGTAAGGGATCTAATTCTATCTGGTCAGTTAAAACACGAGCAGTCTTTTGTGCCTCCGCTATAAGAGATTCACATTGTTCACTCGATGGGTCATCGTGGAAGCCTTCAGCAACCACATCCAGATCTATGTTGGGAATGTGAGATTTTGCAATAGCCAGCACTTGAGCGTCGGCTAGTTCTGCAACATGACAAGCATGTTCTTTCACTCAGCCCGGGGCTTCTTGTAACCGGGTCAGCAGATCTCGACACCACGGTGGTTTTTCATCCAGCAGAATGTATTGGGTGACCATTTCTGCGTCTTTCTACATAGCTGCAAGAGACCAGCGAAGGTTCTCATCACCCTCAATAAATTTCTTTTGCAAAAGCTCCTGGGCCCATTTTGATTCTACAGAAGCACAATAATCACATATTCCTAGGCAAATATGAACTCAGCTACAAAGGTACTATTGGAACAAATTTTACCTCTTAGGCGTTTTTCAGCATCCGATTTTTCGGCTTCAAGCATAGCTGCCTTTGTCTTGTAATCTTCATTGAGTTTCTCAGCTTCTTTGAAAGAAATTTTGATCTTGTTTAGCTCATTTACAGCTCTTTTGAAAATGCCTTTGTTGGTGGCCTTAAAACCCAATATCGGCCACCAACCGGTCGGGATATGCAAGGTAACGACCAAAGTTTCATGAATATTTGTTTAAACTAATAAAGTTCCACATGTTTTGGTGAAATATGAGTTTGCAGGTTCAAAAGGGCCAAAATTATATAAAAACATGAAGAAACGCCCCATCGGCCGATCCTACCGTAAACCAGCCAGCCGATAGGATCATATGAGGCTGAAATCAGGGCCCAGGAAGGGTCGTGACGGCTGAAAACAGAACCTAGCCGACAAGGTCATATCAGGCAGAAATCAGCCACCCAGCTAGTCAAAACAGAGTCATCATCCGACCCGATCGATTCTGCAAAATACTCCACCATGAAGCTGTTTTCTCCTGTCGAACCAAAAGTAATGGAATATGGCTAAGGAAAAAGGTTCCACGAGTGGCCTAACCGAGAGAAGTCATGAGGCGACCTGGAAGGGGTCGGCACCCGGTCTAGGCCGCCGCCCGGCCTGGCCTACCACCCGACCTTCTATGCCGCCCGACCTCCCTTGCCGCACGGCCTGGCCTGTCGCCCGGCCTGGGTTCGCAACCCAGGGTCGCCAGCCCATGAGGCCCGTGAGGCCTACCGACCACAAAATGAGAAAGCCGGCACAAACCGACCCAGGAACCGTCATCAAGACAAGATCTGAGCCAACCAAAGACAAGTCGGTGAGGAACCGACTCCATCCAATGGCCGCCCGGCCTGGCCTGCCGCCCGGCGGGGGAAATTTTTCCCACTAACTCTCGTTCACCTACAAGTACGCGCCCACCCTTCGCCACCTATAAATAGAGGAGGAATTTGGCAGAAATAAAGAAGGAAGCAAGTGAAGCACATTGAAGTCCATTTCCCACTACTTTTCTTACTAGTAGAGTAGGTTAGTTAGTCGAGAGTTAGAGTCTAGTCGATAGCTTAGCTCAGGATTCTAGAAATCGTCTCGGAGTCTTGGTATGAGCTCTCTTGTATCTTTTCTCCTTTTGTGAGACTTATCTTTTATTAAATATAATTATCTTTTCCTTATTTATCTTGTCAAGTATTTATCTTTACTTAGTCAATTTCCTCAAGTTACAATTATTGGGAAGGAACTTTGAAGCATAGTTTACTAGATTCCTGGCTAGGATTTAATTAAGTTTAGTTCTCGAATAGGACTTAGACTTGGTTATTTCCCTACTATTCTTCTGCTAGGTCAATGGAAGAATACCTAGTGAAGGCGTAGGTGCGGTGCCTAAGTTAACACTAGCTGGATTTGCATTCGTCCCCACAGGCTGTGTGGTAGGCGGCAGGTGGTGACAGCCCTGTCCGTCCATTTAGTATTCCACCATGTTCGAGAAGTCTCAAGCAGGGTTGTCTAGCGATAACATGCCCACTAGTGCACGAGGTTAGTTACCGACCCTATTAATGGATCGTTGTTGTGCCCCGAAGTAAGCTTATTGGTGAAAGACTCGAGGCTGTACCATGGATTTGGTGTAAGCGCTCAACCCGAGTAACTAGGAATTATTGATGCTTGACTAGATTTAGGAAAGATTATCTTGGGAATTGTAGACTTAGACTCACTGTCCTCCCGGCTAGCTTAATCGATCTCTTTTATCTATGTTGGTGTGGACTTTTCCTGTATCACTACTCCCCTGTTTATCATTGGATATCTTTAACCCTGTCTTTGGTCAGTTGGTATAACTCTTATAGTCATATCTTTATTAAACCAAGATACTCTTATGCCTAGCTTCCCTGAGGAAAATAAATACGATACCTTGGAATACTCCCAAGTGAAATGCTACAATAGATGTTCCGTGTGCTTGCGGATTGGTTCACTCTTCTCTTAAAGCATAACAAACATTGATCAACACTTCGAGCATTGTTACCAGATAATATTTTGGTGCGATGTTAAGAAGTGCCGACAAGCATTTCTAGCATCGTTGCCGGGGAAGCAATAGGCTAAGATATCGGAATTTTAACATTGATATTTCTATTCAGGAGTTACCGCTTTCCTTAGCGGGCTTACCCTTGTTCTGTTTATTTGTGGTGTGAACAAGATGCTTTATGACTGGTTTCGACCTACTAGACAACTACCACAATGATCCGGAGGCTTTGTTGAGGAGAGTGCGCCAACGACTCAGACTTTCTCTTGAAGCACCTCCGATCCCACTAGCTCAACCACAAAACCCTTCCAGGTCCGCTCAACCAAGCATGGCTGAGAAGACAATCCTTGACTAGTCCACCCCAACTGTAGACAACATCCACACCAGTCCGAACCCAAACATGGGGAACGGAAGTTATGAGATGAAACCGGCCCTAATCAACATGGTTTTGGCCAGTCCTTTCTATGGCAAGGCAATGGAACACGCAAATGCCCACCTCCAACAGTTTTTGGTGGTATGCAACACTTTCACCATGAGGAATGTGACCCCTGAGGCCATTCGCCTTCTACAACAATCAAGAAGAGCTCACCACATGGTACAAGTGCTCCAAAGCCTTCCTTGCCAAGTTCTTCCCGCTAGACAAAACCAATTCCCTGCAGAATAAGATTTCAAGTTTTCAGCAATAACCGACGAAAGCATCCCTGAGGCATGGGAGCATTTCCAAGAGTATACTCTGGCATGCCCACATCATGGAATGCAAGATTGGTTGCTAATCCAAAGCTTCTACCATGGGCTCAACCGTCCCGCTCGTGAGCACCTAGATGCAGCCGCTGGAGGTTCCCTCTTCTCCCTGAAGGTCAAAGAAGCTCAAACTCTCATAGAAAAGATGGTCGCCAACTACAGTGGCTATGATGAGAGGCAAAACCAGCCGCAACCCAAGATGAGGGGAGTCCACCAAGTTGATGGTATTGACATGCTAGCAATCAAGATGGATCAACTTTTGAAGAAAATGAATTCACCTCAGACTGTCCAATCCCTCGACTCTCGCATGAGTTGCGAAGTCTGCGGGAACCTTGGACAAATGGGAAGCCACTGTCTGGAGACTCAAGAAGAAGAAGTGAACTACCTCAACAACAATAACAGAAACAATAAACGGGTTTAGGCCCCGTACAAATAACTTCAGATGGGAGTCCAAGCCAAACCTCTCCTTTCACAAGAACATGGGTAACTCTGGCAACTTTACTCGTAATGAACCTTCCTTCCATGATCTTGTTCTAGGACAATCTAAAATAAATGAAAGTATTAGTAGGAAATTTATTGCTACTAATAAAGTCCTAGAAAGCATAGATTCTCGTATGGAAGCATGTAATACCTCTCTGCAAAACCATCTTAGCCATAACAAAATGCTAGAGACACAAATTGCTTAGCTGGCCGCCTCTATTGTTAAGCCTAACTCGGGCAAGCTCCCCGGCCAGCCGGAGCCTAGCCCCAAGGAAAATGTTAATACGGTCACAACTAGAGGCGGAAAATCTGCACATGATCCGCCAAATCCAAACAATGTAGGGAAGGACAGAGCGCCCGATGAAGAGTCAAAAGGGGAGGAAGAATTTGAGGTTGAGGAGGCAAAAGCACCCCTCAAGAAAGCACCGCACGAGTTCTATGATACCCCGATGTTTCCATTTCCCGCCTCGACAGAGGAAGCCAACGATGGACAAATAATTCGTTAAGTTTCTGGAGGTAATAAAGAAACTATATGTCAACATACCACTACTTGATGCTATACAGGTCCCTACATACTCCAAGTGCCTAAAATACATCCTCAACAACAAACGCCCAATTCCATCCACGGAGGTTTTCAAATTGATAGAGGAATGTAGTGCCGCTATCTTGAACTCTCTCCCAGAAAAGAAGCGAGATCTGGGATGCCTGCCCAACCATCCCTTGTTCCATCGGGATGCAGCAATTCAACAACGCCCTTTGTGACTTGGGGGTGAGCGTGAGCGTCTTGCCAAAGATAGTGTATGACAAACTCGATCTCAATTCATTATCCCCTACGGCAATGTGCTTGCAGCTCACCGACCAATCAGTCGGCTACCCGGCGGGCATCGTGGAGGATGTACCTGTGAAGATAAGAAATTGTCTCGTCCCCGTCGATTTTGTGGTGCTAGACATGGAGGCCGATGCAAAGACACCTCTTATACTAGGAAGGCCATTCCTTAGCACCACAAATGCCAACATTGATGTTGGGGCTGGAGAAATCCACCTTAACATTAATGGGCACAACGAAAAGTTCACCTTCAAGCCCCGAATGGAACAATCCAATCAAGTACGCATCTTTTATGGCAAAAATACTAACATGGTGCAGAAAATAGAAGTATACCCAATTGCACCAAAATCGGGTGCACCAGTGGTAAAAGTTTAAAGCGCACCACCGCTGCTCAAGAAGAAGAACGAGCCACAGGAAATGAAGAGAAAGGTCGTCGCCAAGCCAAAGAAAATCAAACAAGTATGGCAGAAGAAAGAAGTTGCACCGACCGTGAAAAATTCTCCATCCACGAAGGGCACCATGAAGAATTAAACATGGAGAACGTCTCGTTCGAGACGTAAAGTCCGGACCCTCGTCGGGAGGTAAACCGATATTTATCCCCCTTCTTTTCTTTACCTCTCATTAAATTAGTTTGATTTTCCCTAATCACTATCATTTCCTTAAAAAAATTTGGTGATGGCTCGGCCAAATTTACTGGCCGGGAGGTCATATTTTATCAAAAACGACCACCCGGGTGATAATCTGAGGCTCCAACCCAGCCAGTCAGTTTTTAGCACCCTGGAGGTTGTATTTCATGAAAATGACCACCCGGCTGGGTAATATTCAAGTACCCAGAATCCAACCCGACCAGTCAAATTTTAGCACCCGGGAGGTCAAATTTCAGCAAAAACGACCCTCCGGGTGATGGTCTGATCATCCAACCCGGCTAGTCGAATTTCAGCAAACCGGGAGGTCATATTCCATGAAAATGACCACCCGACAGGGTAAATTTTGGGAGGTCAGATTCTATCAAATTCTAGCACCCGGGGGGGGGGGGTTCACATTTGGCGAAATATGAACACCCGGCTAGCTAATCTTAAGCCACCTTACCCGAAATAACCCGGTCTAGTTTTAGCACCCGGCTCTGTCATTTCTGCTGCCCGGCAAGCCATGCCGTCCGGCACAACGTTTTCTTGGATTCTTGGCACTTTTAACATAGAGATGATGGCCATGAGTGGTGGAGGTGTGGCCAGCCTTCCCTTGAAGAAAAATGCTCAACAAAAGCCCCAACATGAGTGAAAGTAAATGAATGAGGGCCACACGTGTCACCTCACTCCCTTCACCACCCACACTCACCTGCCACCCTACTATCCTAGGCATCTTGAGTGGTTTGATCAGCCGAGAAAAATTTGGAATGAACCTACGATAATATCTGGCTAGCCCGAGGAAACTGCGTACTTGGTGAACTATCCTTGGTGGCTTCCAATCTAGCACATCTTGAACTTGCTAGGATCTATCGAGATTCCTTCTGCAGAGACTATGTGACCAAGGAATGGTACACGGTCCAACCAAAATTCACACTTGCTGAATTTGGCATACAATTTGTGATCTCGGAAATGTTGAAGAATAATGCAGAGGTGTTCTGCATGCTCTTCTTTGGACTTAGAATAGACGAGGATGTCATCAATGAATACTACTACAAATTTGTCCAACTCTGGCATGAATACTAAATTAATGAGATACATGAAACGAGCAGGGGCATTGGTTAATCCGAATGACATTACTAGGTACTCGAATAGTCCGTATCTAGTAGAGAAGGCAGTCTTCGGAATGTCTTCTGCTCGGATCTTGATTTGATGATAACCCAATCGGAGATCAATTTTCGAAAATACCTTAGCACCAACTAATTGATCAAAAAGGATATCAATTCGTGGTAACGGGTATTTGTTCTTGATGGTAACCTCGTTGAGGGGTCGATAATCAACAACGCGACGCAGAGACTTATCCTTCTTCTTCACAAAAATAGCTGGACAACCCCATGGTGAGGTGCTTGGGCAAATGAATCCCTTTTCCAATAACTCATTAAATTGCTTTTTCAATTCGGCCAACTCACTCGGGGCCATTTTATAAGGTCGACGAGATATCGGAGAAGTTCCTGGTTGTAGCTCTATCTTAAATTCCACTTCACGGTCAGGTGGTAGGCTAGAGATATCTTCAGGGAATACGTCCGGATACTCGCAAACAACAGGGATGTTCTCGAGCGACTGCCCTTCCAGGTGATGGACAATCAGGGCTTTCGATGAATTGATGTTTAGAGAAAGTGTGTCCTCTCCATGCAAAGGGGAGTTGAGGTGAACGATACGGGGCTCGATGTCTAGCATGGCTCTATGGGTTTTCGTCCAGAACATGCCCAAAATCAAGTCAATTTCCTGGTAGCTAAGCATGATAAAATCTGTGGGGTAGATTTTCTTGTTTATTTCCAAAGGGGCTTTGCATACTATTTGATTGGCACTAGTTTGCCTAGTGGGGGAATGAATTGTGAAGCACCTTTCTATAGTATGGGGTTGAAGATTAAGTTTTTGCACACACGCTTGGCTAATGAAATTATGCGTAGCACCAGAATCAAAAAGTGCAAGGACAGGCTGGCGATAGAGCGAGAGCGTACCGGTCAGCACGGGTTCACCCTGAGGGATGTCTTCAGCATTGGTGTAGTTCACTTGGGCACCACGAGACGGTGCATTCACAACCTTGTTCTGATTCTGACGCTGGTTGTTGTTGTTGTTGTTGAGCCTTTGTGCAGTGCAGTTCTTTGCAAAGTGGCCGTTGCGACCACAATTGTAACAGGGGTAGCTGCTTCCACGGTCAGCAGGTTGTGGAGCACAAACATCCTGGCCCCCTTGCTGTTGATACGGTGCACGGTACTGGTTGTTCTGCTGCGGGTATGCTGCACGGGGTGAGAAGTTCTGCTGCTGCGTTGGCCTTGAGTAATTCTGACTATACGGTCGCTGGTACTGCTGTCGCGGTGATGCCCGGAAACACTATCCGGTGGGGGAAGTGTAAATCAGACGATGCTTTGCCTGTGGGGCAGCAGGGGCAGTAGCAGGGGCCTTCCTCTTGCGGTCTTCCTCTTCAACTTGGCGCATAGCACCTTCCTGGACAATAGCAGCATTGACCAGGTCGTTGTATGTGCCCATTGTCTTCCAAGTCAGATGCTCCTTAAGCGTGGCATTCATCCCACGTAGGAACGCGTATCTCTTCTTCTCCTCCGTATTGACATACTCATTAGCATACTGGGCCAGGTTATTGAAAGCCTCAGAATATTGGAGGACATTCCTCCCTCCTTGCTTTAGATCCATGAACTCCTGGAACTTCCTTTGCATGAGACCCGCGGGAATGAAATGAGCTCGGAAATCAGCCTTTAACTCATTCCACTCAGTGCGACGTCCAGCGGGCAGAGAAGCTTCATAATTGGCCCACCAGGCACTAGCAGAGCCTTGGAGTTGTTGGGCAGCGAACAACACCTTCTGATCCTCAGTGCACTCCAGTAGACCGAACTTAGTTTCGGTCTGACGCAGCCAATGTTCAACGTCCAGCGGCTCTTTGGCACGCTCGAAGGTGGGTGGGTGGGTACCCAGGAAATCTGAGTAAGTGCTCTGACGGGGCTGGTAGTTGTGGTTGTTGTGGTTATCTCCACGTCCAGCTAGGTGAGTCGTGATGTCGACCAACCGACGGAGTAGCTCGGAGTCATTCTGCTGCCTGTTGAGTGCAACGGCCAGGACTTCAGCTAAGGAAGGCTCAACATTCGCTCCATGCCGAGAGCTCTCCGGATCTTCCTGGTTCCGAGTACGCACCATGATGCAATTTTATACAGTTGCACATTAGTTGGTTCTCATAACATTCCATAAAATCACATGCACAAAACATAAATTTGGAAGTGGTACGGTAAATTCTCATAATGATATCCATCTCCATTGATTCAATCCAGTCTACATGGTTGTTATAGGACATCATCACACGGTTCCTTGCATGTATGTGCCATCGCCTAGTTACTGTATTGCGGACACAACATGCAAGATTCACACTTTTACACCGAACTAGGGATACATATGCTACATGACCGTACACAGGGGTAGCGAATCATCTACTCCTGGCCTAAGTCTTCCGGCTCTTCTGGTTCTTCCTGTTCCATAGGTTCTCCTGGTCCCTCCAGGTCCATCATTTCATCGCCATCAATACCAGCAGGTGCCATCTCCACAGCGTCTTGTTCTCCATACTCTATGAAGATCTCATTCTGATTCCCTTCATTAGGAAGATGGGCAGCCTTGAATGCATTCAGGTCATCTTGAGCCTCAATCATGTCATGCTCAAAATCTGCTGCATCCTGCAAGTCTTGGTCACGTTCTTCTAGAATCGCTTCCATCTCTTCATTCTTGGCTTGGATTTACTGGTTCAGTTCTGCAATTTCTTCATCTTTAGCTTGTTTTTTGACCTCAGAAAGTCGCAGTGCAATATGGAACACATCCAATCGCCGGCACAAGTTTGTGCACAAAGCGAACATGGATAGACCATAATACTCTATTATGGGCAGCATAGGATCATGATGGCGGTGGTTCGGATCAAAGATGAAATCCACATGCCTCATCCATTCGAAGTCCGACACATCATTAATGGGTAGCAAGGCAATGGGTGTTCTAGCCACATCATGCTTGTGGTCTTCACAGAACCGAGTAAGTGCCTTGAATTCAGCTACATTCCAGGTGGAAGGCAGATCGGTCCCGGTGACACTAAGGGTCGAAGATTCCCATGGGGATGACAGAGTAATTGGCGGGAACCGCCACATGGATGATACATGAGGGGACTCCATGCTCCTGGAATTCCTTGCCAACATAGGTGGGAGGAATGCAATATCCGAATCTCTGGAGAACTCTCCAAAATAGGTGAACCATCCCTGTGAACACCAGGCCATCGGTAATTTCCCAACCTTGTGGTGGTTGTTCATTGTTTTCAGCCATCTACAAAGAAAGTACTTTGATTGAGTCAGTGAGTACGATTAACTTTGTTGTAACAATAATAGCTATTAATGGTACATCCAATGCACAACGCAAATCATCATAGTTTCCATACATGACTTGGAATATGTAGCCCTCGAGTTACAAAAAAAAACATCTCATGCATCAACCTCCAAAATACAACAACCTCGCGTGGTTCGACAAAAGATACCTACCCACTGACCTTGACTACCGAGACTAGGCTATTCTACCCTCATCCTCCTAGGGCCTGCCTCGGGCGGGTGCCTCGTAGTACCGAATGCATGCTAGTCTATGGGCACTAGTAAACTGATGTAGCATTGACGCGGCAATGAGGATGGTACCTAGTACAGTGGTCGTTGACCCTTCTGCTGCTGGAGTGGGCGGTTCATACCGTGAAGTACTGTTAGCAGGATAGCATGCCCACTCGCTGAGACTGGACCCGGACCAAGTTATTTTTCGTCCATGTGAAAAGTTGCCATATACGACCTTAACTGGTGCATATGTGTCATGTATCTCGGGTTATCCCAGCTGGTGTAAATCAATTTCAATTGCCGTCCCTCGCAGAAATGAGTACCACTTGGTCACTGAGTCGTCACGTTGGGTGCCACGTTGGGTGCCACGTTGGCTACATGTGGGTGCCACGTTGGGTGCCAGTGGGACGCCAGTCAGCCCGCCGCGGGGGTCGCCGGAGCTTGGTCAGAGCTCGACGCCGGCGTCCATACGTGAGGAAAACTCGTCGCGAACGCAAATAATTGACACGTAGGATGAGGCAAAGAGTTAGGTGGGGTTCACGAAGTCGGATTCTCACCGGGAGGTAGACGTCGGTGAGAGGCGGCGGAGCGGTGGTCTTCGGCGAGGTCGCGAAGAGGGTAGGGGACACAAAATCGATCGTTGTCTTTCCCTACGGCTTCACGGGGACGAGGGGACCATCGGCATCGTGTTGGAGTTCATCGATGAGGACTGGAGGTAGGAGCTCGTCGACTCCATGGGGGAAAACAAGAAGGTCAGGTAGGCGCGTAGGTAGTTTGCGTGTGTGAGAGAAAAAGGATGGTCGATGAGACTCACCGGAAGTACCCAATTTTTGGCCGGCGACGGAGGAGCTCACCGGAGGTGTTTGCCTCGGCTTTTCTTCGAATTGATCGAGCACACACAGGGAATTGCCGAGTGAGTAGCCTGGGGAGCTAGAGGGGAAATGGACAGTTGCGTGAGTGCTCTCGGCTGGGCTCGAGAAGCAGGGGAGCAGTGGCAGTCGAGCTCGAGTTTTAGGAATGGGAATGGCAATTGTGCAGAGGGCCGAGGGAGGAAAATGAGAGAGAGCAGGGTGCAACGGCCGAAGTTATGGTGATGCTTGTGAGGCTCGCGGTGTGCTATGATGTTGCGCAGAGGGAAGAGGAGCAAGTGGAGTGTGAGAGCGGGAGGAGCGGGCGGAATTGAAGTCGGCTGGTCGGCCACGGTGGCGTGCAGGAAGGAGAAAGATGGCCATTGGGCGGGCGCGTGGCTAAGAGGACAAGGCGGAGCAGGGGATGGCAGAGAGGTGGCCAGCGTTGACGCACTATTTCGCGCGCTGTTCCGAGGAGAACAGGGCGCTGGCATCGGCAGAGAAGCGGCCGTGAATCGACTGCGCCGGTGAGGAAGAAGAAGGAGATATTTTGCGCTGCAGCCCTCCAAGTTTTGGATTTCTTACAAACAAGTCCCTGGTCAAAGCTGGTTTTTAATAAATCAAAATAAAATAGCTAGTGATTTTCTAAATTAATGAAATTTGGTGGACTGACTATTTAAATGGTGGAGAACACTCTGGTAAATTTTATTTGAAATTTGCATAAACATATTTTTAGAATTTATTAAATGCATTAATCAGTTACTTAAGAATCAATCAATTAATTAAGGGTCTTGCCAAGCAGATAAAATGCCCAATAAATTCGTAATATTCTATTTTATTATTACCAAATTGATGATAAAATTATTTGGTATGAGTTGTATTGAAATTTTGAATTGCTTCAATAACTTGGTTGCAGGGTTTTTATTTGCCTAGAATTAAATCAATGATTAGGCTCCTATCATTTAATGCTATAATAACCATGATTAGTGCTCCTCATATTTGTTAAATTAAGGTGAGACACCTGGGGTGTGTCTTCATATTGTTCTTCAACATCTACGAGATCACAAGCTTTTTGCAAAATTCAGGAAGTGTGAATTTTGGTTGGATCGTGTAAAACAATTTGTGAAGAAACTTTAAATTCTATATGCAACCCTTATCAAATAAGTTCATGAGTATGATGGGAATGATAAAAGAGAATTTTGGACCAGAAATGAGAATTTTATAACATTTGGAAGTGCCTCAATTACTTAAATAAATTCTAGGAACCTTTTTCAACTAAACTTTTATTTCCCAAAATAATTTCATTATTCTGGCCAAGTGGACCTACCAAGACCCCAGAAAATATCTCCAAGGACCTATGTTTAAAATCTCAGATCCTTTGGACTTAGGGAGGTATTTTAATTAATTAAAAATAGACCAAAGGCATTTGTTGCAATCTATTTAAAATTCTGAGGGCTTATTTGCAAAATGCGCTTGTCTTCTTCCTCCCGCTTGCTACAGTCCGGATAGAAGTGCACGAGCGCATGACCGCCTTTCCCGTCATCTCTCCACTTCACGCCCACGTTCACCGTGCCACGTCGTTTTGCACTGCCCGCAGCGTCAACTCCCCTCGGCACAGCTGCTGCCACGCCCTGGAAAATCGTCGTCCTGTCCCCCATGTCGCGCTGCCATTTCTGCAGCGATGGCGCTGGTACACACGCGTGCCTAAGCCAGCCCGGCCGTGACTGAAGACCGAAAATCAGCGCGCCTTTCTGCCCTGGCTTTCACCACCGCAGCCCGAGCTCACTTAGCCATCTAAACACACCATGGGTCCCGTTTTCTTCTTCCCGTGCCATCACCATTGCCGACTGAGCTCGAGCTCATCGCGTCGTCACCCTACTACAGCTCGAGCCTGGACAACCTCACCCTCGGAAGCGTGCGCAAACCCTCCGCTCCTCCGCGTCATCATACGGCCAATATCTAGCTCGAGGCGGCTGAATTTTATCGAGCTCAAGAACATATATCCAGCGAACTTCATCGGTGGCAGCCCAAATTCTCAGAGTCATTTTCTTCCAAGGTGTCCGCAACATTTCTACGCACTGAACTAACCCTTTCTCCCCCTAGTCCATCGACTTGAGATGATGGCCTTGCACTTTTCCCCGGCACTGCTCCGGCGTTGACGATTTCTGAGCCGCCGTGTCAATGAGCTCCTGGTTCTGGCTCTCCTCGTTGAAAGCCAACTTGATGCCGATCTTCACGTCGCCGCCCTGAAGCTGTAGGAGCAAGCCACGTCCGATTTGCTGTCTCCCGCCAAAAACGTGCTGCCGCCAAAGTCCTTCTTCGCCCGTCTCTCGCCATCGACCATTTCCCAGTGAGCATCTGACCCCGCGTGCCCCACCAACCGCTTCTCCACGGCGTGCTCGTCACCCACCTGCCCTCGTGGCGAGATCCCATCACCTATAGCCGCCGGCGGTGAGCTCTCCGACAGCCTCGGCCACGCTCGGCATGCCTACTAGCAGCCGACTGGCATCCCACATGGCAGCCACTAGCTCGCGTGGCACCGAGGTGTTAGCTGACTCAGCGCTGACGCGGTAATGAATAAACAAGGAAAATAAGAAAAATACCTAGAATGTTAATTAACTTTGAAAAATCATAGTAAATCAAATATAAGTCCAATGGAGCCCAAAGAAATTTTGTTAGTTTCCTCTCAACATGCTCTATTGAAAAAAATGATAGATTGATGCCTCTTTTAATGTACAAGTAATAGTTATTTATTTTGCCAAAACAATAAATAAATCACTATAAATTCTAGGAAAGCAAATTAATTCTGGATTTTGCATGCACTGTTATTCTATATTAATCCATCACCCTGAATTTTGGTTAGGCAAAATATGCATCAATGTATGCCCTAGGATTTATTTAGCACCTTTGCTTATATAATTGCTAGTAAACAAAATAATGAAATCCAAGAGTTGCCACTTGGTGAAAATAATGTTTGAACACACCTCTGCACATAATAAATCACTCATGTCCAGAAATATATTTTTACTATATTAAATGAACTAATGTTTCATAAAACTATATAACCCTATTAAAATGACTTGCCCATAAAATGATAAAAAAACAGAACTTGTTTCTTTGAAGCTTATGACTTCAAGAACATGTTAATAACAATGTTTCCACCTTAACACCATTGCATTATGCATTTGTCATATTATTGCACATAGGGTATTATTTAGGCATCGTTGACACTTTGTTCATATTTAGGTATCGAAAATCAAGAGTCAGAACTGGATTTTCAGCAAGACCATAATACTAAGGAGCAAGAGATTGTAGTTGCTAACACTTGTGTTGACCAAGACAAGCCCTGGTTTACATATGCCACTTCATAACGTTTTACTAGTTTCAATAAATCAATGCTAGTGTATATGTTGATTGATGCATTTGGTAAATAGGAGTTGGTTGGAAATCCACTTGCGTATTACCCAAATGTCCCATGTTAATGCTATATGAGTCATGGTAGGATTCGGTATAAAATTGCTATGCTTAGTAACAGGATATTATCGGCAGTACTGTTACGGTTGCTAAGAGAGTCACTTGATGTTGTTGGTCATAACTATGCACCCACTTATATACCGTAAGAGGACGGTGTATGATTGTAGCACTTTTTCCATTGATTCAAGCATTCCAAGGTTTATTGTATCCACTATGATCCTAGGGATTATTAAACAAAGTTAATAGTAGAAGATCTAGTCAACGCTACTGTCGAGTTCTAGTTGCATGAGAGGAGACTGGCCAGTGCAAAGGTGCGTCAGACAGCAAATCTGCTGTTTGCGCTGGTCGGCGCAAAAGTTGAGCCGATCGGCACACTACCGAGTCTGTGATCGCGCCGACCGGCGCTGGAGTTGAGCCGATCGGTACACAAACGAATCTATGCCAAAGTGCGCCAGACACCTCGTAAGCCTAAGCTGTTAAGTGAGTAGCCAGATA
This sequence comes from Eleusine coracana subsp. coracana, assembly GCA_032690845.1. Taxonomy (NCBI): domain Eukaryota; kingdom Viridiplantae; phylum Streptophyta; class Magnoliopsida; order Poales; family Poaceae; genus Eleusine; species Eleusine coracana. The sequence continues at coordinate 33,467,086 of CM064426.1, read as the reverse complement.
TCTACTAGTGAGATCGTAACCTGATAGTCTAATCAAATAGCATCATAATGGTAATTACATGGATCAATGAAAACCTATAATAAATAAGACCACCCACCTTTTCGAGCATCTCTCGATTTATTGCTGCCGAGAGGAGACCCTTAATCTCGTAGGTATCTTACCCTACTCAACTATCCAATAGTGCTGCGCAGGTTTAGTGATGTCACCGCTAAACCACACTACTAGCATCATCAAGCAACCATAATCAATACAATGTCTGAATACTATCCTGATCACCACGATCAAGATAATATCAACCTACTCAGCCTAGAACAAAGCAATTGGAATAAGCACATGCATGATTACAAAATCAAGATAGACAAATCAGCAAAACCATCATCAACATATTTGATTATCCTTGAGATACATAGAGTGAGATTCATCACTGCCGACATGGCCTACCTTGACGGATCTCCAACGGTTCTTGAAATTCAACTAGAGATCTATTCAATGGGGTGAACCTCGGTGGCTCTAACTCACGGATCTGTTGTCCATCAGACGCCTCTTCTTTCACGACCAGGGGTTTACAAGTATTTATAAGGGTTCTACTCATACAGGACCCAATTTCTAGCAAACAAGTCGGTTGCGCCGATCGGCACAAGATTGCGCTGATCGGCGCAAGCTGTATCTCCTCTGGTTTCTTCTCCGAGTCGGTTTCTTTGTCCTCCACAGCTGCCATGTGGGCGTTTTCCTTCGAGATAAAGTCTTGTACAGCAAGTCAAGATCTTGAAGTTCCATAAATCTTCTAGGCAAATATCTTCAAGTGTCTTGTGCAGATCAACTTCCATAAGCATGTGGAATGGGCCTCGGTCACTTCTATGGGCCAAAACACCCTTGCGCCGATCGGCTCATGGGTTGCACCGATCGGTGCACTAGGCTTCTTCAGGGCTTCTTCATCAATTTTACCTGTTTCTGCAACATAGCTCTAAAACACCGCATATACTAATATATAGGGAAAATCACAGGTAAATGGCCTCAATTGGAATCAATTATGCTCTAATTAGGGTCATATTCACATATAAAAGGGGCACTTAGGGAGTTCCAACATTTCCCCCACTCATAAACCTTTGCTCGTCCCGAGTGAAGTAACAGAAAGAAAAATTAAAGAACCTACTGTGGTGTATTTCATAAAAATTAAAGAACCTTTGCTCTATCATAAAAATCAGCAAATGTTAAGCATTGTTCTATTTGTGGTGCATTTAATATTGGTATTCAGCAAAATAGTTCAACTATGGGCATAAAGCTTTAAAGATTCTTCCTAAAGCAAAGGATCATGTCCAACTCGCAAAATACAACTTTTCCACACATGAAAATCACTTAAAAGATTGTTGTGAACATAAAGAATATATCTTCCAAATAATCCATAGCAATAACTCATCTTTCAAATCACTCAACCTATATCTACATCATAATGGTCAAATAATATTTGTGTAAGGCTTATATGAAGCTTGGTGAGGTAATTCAAGGATTGCAAACATAAACCAACAATATATTGTAAAGCTAGGAGATTATTCTTTACTGGAATTATAGAAGCTTAAAAAGATGGCCATTTCAACAAGAAAAATTTAAGAATGGACTCAAACTTTGGATATGTGGACATGTGCAAAGCAAAAATTTGATCGTGGAAGAAAATGGAACTCCCATTATCAGATTGCACATGGTTGGAATGATTCATGGCTATATTAGAATGAATTTCGAGAATGAGTATGTCATATACCATCGCCCACACTTCAAATTTTGCTAGTCCCTTAGCAAACAACAAAGCTTTTCCTCTCTCTCTCTCTCTCTCTCTTTTTAACCCTTTTAAAAAAAGGGTTAATGGTATTCAACTTTTGCGCCGATCGGTTCTCAACCCGAACACCAATCACTTGTTGGTATTCGATTCATTTGGCTTCAACATTTATTCTAGAATTAAATATAGCTAGAAATATAGGATGTGGTCAAGGAATGATATTCAACAAAGATATTTTGGGTTTATGGTGGAATACTCAGAGGAATTGAATTTTTGTATGAGTAATTCAAGGCTTCAAAAAGATACACAAAGATTTGGCCATCTTAGTAAAGTTCATACCAACAAGAATTAAATCCTAACCAAACTCAACCACCAGTTTAATATTTATCTATATATCAAAAGGCTCATGAGTATTGCTCAAAATATGGCATTGATAGGTACTAAGTTCACAACATGAAAATTTATTTATAAAAAGATTGGTACTAAGTTATCATCACCAATTGGACAATGCAAATGAAGCACATGGGTACTCAGAATTGCTCCACATAAAACATATTTGCCGAATAATTGTTAACTGTAAGTTCAAATTTTATTCAATGCTCAACATTATTTGGTCTTCATCGACATTTTTCAAAAAAGGACAAGTATTTCAATTCTCCTAAAAGAGCATAACCGCCGCCATTATATTAAGATTGAAACTTGAATAAACACACTTGCATGAAAATAAACACACCCGACACATGGTTTCCCAACCCGCTCACACACACATAATCAAGTAAAGAAAAAGATTGCAAAAGATAAAAGAAAACGTAAACCGGAAAACCGATACATGTGCCATCTCCTAGGCACTTCTAGTCAAGCGGAGGTGGAGACGGTGGCTGATCGTAGCCATAGCATCGTGCCTTGAGTCGCTCGAACTCCTCCACCATCGCTTCGTGGTTGTTCCTCCATTAGGACACGACGTCCTCCACTGCTCGATGTCATGCATGTTGTTGTCAAGGTACTCCTGCATGGGCACGAAGAAATCTGCACCGGGCACTGGAGGCACCACAGGTACCCATCCTTGGTACCTGTAGTCAACGCCCACACGGGAGTAGGTGGCGCTGAGAAACCATGTGGATATGTGCCATGGTTTGCTATATTTGTGATGAGTAATTGACTTGAGCGGATTTGGTGTTTGAGTTGAAATGCGGGAATCCAGGGATTGCATGGGTTTGTGTCGATGCTCAAGACCGGTAGTAAATATATAGGGCTACGTCGAGACCAAGAACTATGATGGTTACACAAGACGCCGAATTATACAGGTTCAGGCCCTCTCAATGACAGCAAAAACCCTACGTCCTATGTTGTATATTGTATTGATTGTTCCGAGATGTTAAGCCTAAATTGCCTCTAGCTAACTCTCCACCACCCCATGGGGGGTACCCTGCCGCCTTATATATCCAGTCGGCAGGGGGGTACAAGCAGAGTCCTAGTCGTACTCTATAATGGTTCCATATGGCAAGTCTAATCTTCCTTATCTTACACTCCAAGCCGAGTCGGTTGGCTTCCTTGTTGATGAAGTACCCGGTCGGCCACCGACTTTAGCCTTGTATGAGGATACCCATAAAGCAAGTATCCCACAGCAGCCCCCGAGTGCTTTCTGATTTTGAGCTTTAATTCTTCGAATGATCTAAAGATCATAAATTAGGAAGACCTCGTTATCGAAGTTTTTGATAGATCTGGTGCATCGAGCAGGTGCACCTGATCAGGTGTAGCCCCCGACTCTTGTATAATTTGGAGACTAACAAATAATGCAAGAGTCTAATTGTATTAGCTCTTATTAATTTGTTTATAGATGTTCAAACCATCAAGTTTGAATCTTTTAGACCTCCGGTTATCAAACCCTTGGGTCCTATTGCTAAGTGACCACTTTGCCAACCGATCATTAGACCGGCCGAGTGGCACATATTATTCCTGAGTGATAGGTCGGTCGGATTTTTATGACTCTAGTCATATTCAATATTTAGCTAAGTGACTTTTGTTAAAATAGCTCTTCCCTAATTCCAATCACCCGTTCAAGTCCAAATTTGGTAATTCTGATTTTTTGACTTTAGTCAATATCATAACCTTTGAACTTGTACCATACGACCATCAAGTCCTTTGCCACATGATCATCAGATCACATAGATATGGCAAAATAATTCTCGGGTACTTCTCATCAAAGAAGTCCCCGAGTCTCATTTTTCTGGGTTTGTAACCCAAATGGGCTTAAGCCCTTAATTAACCTCTAAGTTAATATTAGGGTCGCACTACAGTATGGCCCACCCCGTCCCATGGGACCCTTAGGTCAAAAAGGCAAGAGTATAAAAGGCTACACCAGGTTGACCTTCAGTCCACGCCGTATTTGCCCGCGAAATTTTCGTCTTCCTTGTGCCTTCTCTGCTCTCGCGACTCCTCTGTTTTTCCGGCTAGGGTTTAGCTTTCTCGCTTCCGGCCGCCACAGATCTCACCGCGTTTAGCCCCCGAGCCTTGGCGAAGTTTTTCGAACTCCTTCACCGCGTTCAATCTTGCTTGCGATGGGCTGCAAGAGGACTTCCATTTTGATCCTAGCTTCTTCCGCCGCCGCCGCCGCCGCGTCATCCTCATCGGAGCTCGACATCCTGGAGAAACTTCAGGAGTTCTCAAAGAGCAGCCTTTCATAGGCTGACATGAACAAGATGGTGTTAGATGGCATCCTTCCAGAGCAAGCTCGAATCGACTGGAAGGTACCCCGCGAATCCTGCCCCATTCCCATTCATCAACAGGTCGTAGTGTTCTGCTCATTCTTTGAGCATGGCTTTGGAGTTCTCTGCTGCAGTTTTTTGCGCGGGCTCCTTTTTTTCTTTGGGATTGAGCTTGTCAACCTCAATCCCAACTCCATTCTTTATATTGCCATCTTTGCACACTTGTGCAAAGCATTTCTTGGCGTTCTCCCTCATTTTGATCTCTTCCGCCATCTGTTTGTCCTCCGACCGCTGCCCACCATGGAAAACCAAGTGGCCATAGGCGGCGTTGGCGTCTAGTTACGCAAGAAAGAGGTCTACATCAATGTCCCATTGAAGACCAGAAACAAGAATTGGAAGGACGAGTGGTTCTATTGTGACAACCCTCCCCCTATTCTTGCCGACTTCACTGGTGCAAAGGCTATTCCCCAAGCGCACTAGACAGAGAGGCCCGATCCGGCCGATCCTCAAGTGGTCGCCCTCCTCAAGAAAATTGCCGATCTGAAGGTTGAAGGCGTCGATGGCATCACAGTGGCCAAAAGTTTTATCATTCGATGAGTTCAGCCCCTGAAGCTTCAATGTCACCCGGCATGGGACTATGTTAATGAGGATGAGACCAGGGAGGTGCCGGATCCACCAAATGGCAAACTTCACCGAAGACGATTGGTGAAGATGTTTGAAGGGGAAATCTTCCAGGACCATTCTTTGGTCTCAAAGGCGTATAACAAGGGCACACTGCCAGCCCAAGTAAACCTTAGTCTGCCTTTAGCTAGCCCTTGTTATCCTATCTTGAGATTGTACTCATTGTTTTGATCTTTATGCAGGTGCTGGATACTTATGTATCTCATCCCCCACTCCCTCAGACCGATACTGAGGGACCTGATTATGTTAAGAAGACACCGCTGACCGGCGCTGGGGGTTCAAGTTCTTCCACAGGCACTCGGCCAGTTAGCGTCACTCCTGTCGTCACTCTGGCCTCCCCTGATAAGCTCCAGAAGTGAACCATCACGCGCCGTCACCAATATGTGGGGGACGAGGACGACGATGAAGAAATAACTGTCGCAGATGCTGGTCAACCTGCTCCTGCAACCTCCAGCCGACCTTCAAACCGACCGGAGCCTCTGAGCCAAACTCAGAGGTCAACGGAAGAGGTAGTGTAGACTGGCAAGGCTGACCAGCCCTCTCAAAAGAGGAAGGAGACTGATTTTCAGTGAACTTCAAAGAAGAGGCTATGCCGAATCAAGCTCAAGAAGGCTCCCAGGTTTAATCTTTAAATCCTATACTCCTTGTCTCTTATTGTTGATCTCAACATCTCCGGATTTATTTATTTATTCATGGCAGTCGCACAAGTGATTCTCAGAGCGCTAAGGGATCTGAGGATACTCGGTCTGCGCTCCCACTTCGTCCGACTGGTGGGTCCCATTCGATTGGCAAATCTTCAAACACGCCGACAGAAGTGGATAAACTGCTTGAACGAACGGTTCCTGCCTCCACTCCCGAGCCTCTGTCTTAGACCACTCCGACTAATATCTCTTTGCCTGTTCACAAAGGTAAAAGAACTCTTCCTGTTGACGTGTCTGGTCGGCCTGAGGTAGAGGATGCGGAGATTTTGCACCAACACTGGGAGTCCAGCAATGTAACTCAACATTATGCTTCTACCTTGCTTTGCTCTCATCTTTTAGCTCACTTATCTTCTGCATATTAGAAAATGTATGCTCTTGTGGAGCGAAAGCAGGCTAGAGTGGAATATCTTGAAGCCGAAACTTTCGGTATGACCTTGGTCGCCTAGTCTTCTTGTCTTTATGTTTTAGACTAACATCTTATTTGTCTTGCTAGTCATCGGTCAGCAGCTCTCCAAGGCTCAAGAGGAAAACAAGAAGTTGTTGGCCGACCGATAAGAGATAAACAAGGTCTTAGACCAAGTTCATGCAGATCTGGCTGGTAAGTTTTCCTTCCATCCATATTTATGCAATCTGTTGACCACTCTAATGCTAAAAGCTTTACTTTTAGCTCGTGATAAAAAAATCACTGATCTGGAGAAGTTGACTTCCAACCAACAGAGGTTCGTTGATGCCTTGAAGGTTGAGAAGGGAAGCCTCTCCACATTGGCCGAAGACCAGAAGACCGAGATCAATCGGCTGCAGGAGGAGCTGAATGGGTCTGACGTGAAGATAGAGGAGGCTAAGGCTGTCTCCAAATCTTTCAAATGTAAACTTGCCAGTAATCCTTCGACTTCTTCCTTCTACTTGATTCTTCTGTTGATCATATGACCAATAATTATTATTTGCAGCTCTATCTTATGCCGCTCGGAATGCAATGAACTATGTTCATGCTAACCGAGTAGAGCAGACTGGTCACTCTCTCGACTACTTGTTGGAGCATGCTTCGGAAGCCATTGCTCATAACACTCGGCGAGTGGCGACCGAAGCTAGGAGTCAAGTGCTGGCAATTTGCCAATCCTGGTCTCCTGCTCTACCATTGGACAAGATCAAAGAGGGATTTAACCCCGACCTAATCGACGACCAATGTCAGCTGCTCCTAGACTCCATGCTAGAGACTTCCTAGGCCTTGGTCGAAAATATAGAAATCAATCTGACCGTGCCGACTCCCCCAGCATCTCCAGAGGTCGAACTTCGGGCTGACTCTTCTTCTCCTTCAAAGGAGATATAATCCTGTAGTGTAAAACATTAGTAGTATTTTTGTAATGATACTTGTGTATAAACTAATCTTATGCTTTTATAGCTTTAGAAGTTTGACAAAGATATCATTGACATGTTTCTATCGAGGGAAACAAAGATTGCATTGGTCTGCCATAACATATTAGGTTGGAACCTGTAACCGCGTAAGAAACAGAATCAACCAATCGACACATGACCTCTCACACTTTTGGCTCTGGGTTTAGTGTAGTGGTAGTCTGATGTGCAACACAAAGTATTTAACTATGATGTATAAGCATAAGACCAAAATAATAAAGACCAAAACTCAAGATCTCAAGATCTTATGATAACAAGTCGGTCAAAAAATAGGCCAAAACCAAAATATGGTTAGACCGAGATGGGACATTATTGGTAGCCCCTTGGCTCGATTGTTTAATAGTATAAATTAAGGAATCGAGACAGATATAGAATGAAAATCATCAGAAAATCTTTCATTAAAAAAGACTATAGTTTCATTCATAAATAATGTATAAATACATAAAATAATAGCTAAGTATAGAAACGACGTAGCTGATTTATGTTCCAAGAGTTTGGAATATCATCGCCATCTTCATACATCAGTCGGTAAGCCCCGGGCGAGTGACTTCCTTCACTACGTATGGTCCTTCCCACTTTGGAGAGAGATTATGCTGATTTTTTGTCGATTGCACTCGGCGAAGCACTAGGTCTCCAACTTGAAAGTGGTGACTGCGGACGTTCTTATCATAATAACGACGCAAGCCTTGTTGGTAGGCTGCTGACCGAAATAGAGCACGATCACGCAACTCCTCTACCACAATCAAATCAATCTCTCGGTTCTCCTCATAAAGCTTTTCATCGTACGCTTGAACTCGTGCCGAGACAAGGCTGACCTCAGTCGGCAACATAGCTTCTGAGCCATAGACCAATGAAAAAGTTGATTGTCCAGTAGCCCGACTGTTGTTTGTTCGAAACCCCCAAAGGACTGAAGGCAACTCCTTGACCCACCGACCGGCATAAGGTTTGAGTCTGTCAAATATCCACGGCTTTAATCCTTGAAGAATCATACTATTGGCCCGTTTGACCTGCTTGTTGCTTTTCGGATGAGCCACTGATGCAAAGTGGATCTTTATTCCCATCTCATTGGCAAAGTCCAGGAACTCCACTGAAGTGAATTGAGTGCCATTATCGGTAAGGATATCATGAGGAACTCCAAATCGAGTGAATATGTCTTTGACAAACTTGATCGCCTTCTTGGATGTAATCTTGCCGACCAGCTTCGCTTCAATCCACTTGGTGAATTTGTTGATAGCAACAAAAAAATGAGTAAACCCGCCTGGCGCTTTCTTGAAAGGACCAACAATATCAAGCACCCAAACAGCAAAAGGCCAAGTCACTGGTATCATTTGAAGTTGCTGTGAAGGCACATGTGTTTGGTGAGTGAAGAATTGACAACCCTCACACTTCTGAACAACTTGGTGTGCATCTTCGACTGTCGTGGGCCAATAAAACCCTTGCCTGAAAGCTTTGCCGACCAAAGTCCTGGAAGTTGCATGATTGCCGCATATTCCCGAATGAATCTCATCTACCAACTTCTGGCCTTCAGGAATCGAGATGCATCGCATCAAAATGTTGGAATCACCCCTTTTGTAAAGTAGGTCCCCCACCAACAAATATCTTTGAGATCGGATCTCCAATCTTTGCTGCTCATCAGGATCCGAGGGCAGCGTTCCCTTATCCAAATACTGAATGAGTGGGTCGTGCTAGTCGGTCTTAGAGACGTCATCATCAACGAGATCAGCAACAATACTCATCAACACGTCCGACCGGGGAGAAATTGTTGGGGAAAACACCCGGCGGTACTGCAGACCGAGATGATCCTATCTTGGCCAACTCATCAGCCGCCTGGTTATTATCTCGGAGAACATGTGTGAACTTCAATCCATCAAACTTGTCTTCGAGTTTTCGTACTTCTTGGCAATAAGCACTCATGTTGTCATCTACACAATTTCAATCCTTGGTGACCTGATTAATGACCAAGGCTGAATCTCCAAATATGTCGATGCGCTTAATGCCGAGTGACACAGCAATGTGCAGACCGTGTAGGAGAGCTTCATATTCCGCAGCATTATTAGACGCGCAAAACATGATTTGAAGAACATATCAAAGCCTTTCTCTAGTAGGCGAGATGAATACAACTCCCACACCTGCCCCTTGTAATTGAAGGGAACCATCAAAGTACATTTTCCAGTATTCGATATCTTGGGTAGCGGGAGGATTTTGAATCTCTGTCCACTCGGCAACGAATTCAGCTAACGCTTGTCCCTTTATAGCCAACCGAGGTGCGAACGTAATAGTATACTGACCAAGTTCGACTGCCCACTTGGCTATTTTTCCTTCAACTTCTCGGTTATGTAACACCGTCCCGAGTGCAAAAGATGTTTGAACTTCAATTGGATTAGCATGGAAATAGTGCTTCAACTTCCTCGAGGTGATCAATAATGCACATAACAACTTCAAGATCTGCTGGTACCTTGTCTTAGAGGCACTGGGAACCACACTCACAAAATAGACCGGATGCTGTACATTTTGCACGTGTCCCTCCTCTTCTCGGTCGACTGTCAAAACAGTACTCACAACCTGGGTTGTGGCCGAGATGTAAATATGAAGTTTTTCTCCTGGCTCCGGAGGCACCAACACTGGAATATTGCTGAGATGATCTTTAATTCGTCCAGTGTTGACTGCGACTCCTCAATCCAAACAAAGCCGTCCTGCTTTTTAAGCAACCGGAAGAGTGGTAACCCCTAACCCCCAATAGGGAAATAAAGCGACTCAAAGATGCCATGCATCCGGTCAGCTTCTGAACGTCCCTTTGAGAATTACGCGGCTTCATGTCAAGGATTGCCTTGATTTTATCTGGGTTTGCCACTATACCTCGTTTCAAAACGATGTAACCGAGTAACTTTCCCGATGGAACCCCAAAAACACACTTTTTAGGATTCAGCTTCATTGAATAATGTCTCAGATTATCAAAGATTTCTGCCAGGTCAGAGAGAAGTTCTTCAACTTTCCGAGTCTTGACAACAATGTCATCAACATACACTTCAGCGTTCCGACTGATCTGAGTGGCAAGGCAGTGTTGAATACCTCGTTGGTAAGTCGCGCCAACATTTTTCAGACCGAACGGCATAGTGATATAGCAATAGGCGCCGAAGAGTGTTATAAAGTAAGTCTTGATCTGATCTTCGATTCTCAGTGGGATCTGGTGATAGCCTGAATAGGCATCCAGAAAGCTTAAAAGCTCACACCCGGCTGTCAAATCTACAATCTGAATAATATGAGGAAGAGCGAAGGGGTCTTTTGGGCAGACCTTGTTGAGATCGGTATAATCAACACACATCCTCCACTCTTTATTCTTTTTAGGTACAAGGACTGGATTTGCTAACCAGTCGGGATGATACACCTCATTTATAAACTTAGCTTCTAACAATCTAACTATCTCCTTCTTCATAGCTTCCTTGTGGTCTTGCGCAAATCTTTTAAGCCTTTGGCGAACGGGGGTAGCCCCTAGAGGTACCCTTAACACGTGCTCAATCTTTTCCCTAGGAACTCCCAGCATGTCAGATGGTTTTCATGAAAAGATATTCCTATTTTCCTAGAGACAAAGAGTGAGCGCAAGTTCCTATTTTTCATCAAGATTGACCCCAGCATAAGTCACCTTATCGGGGTCCTCAGGATCGAGCGAAATCTCCTTGGTTTGGATGTCATCAGTCTGGATCTTGTCCTTGGTAGGTTTCTTTGTAGGAACCTCCGTTCTAGTCTGCTCCTCTATACCGACCGCCTTCTGAATCTCCTTTTGGTCTGACAGCATCAACTATTTGGTAGCCATCTCACAACTCTATACATCGCAATCAAAAGAATTCCGAAGATCAGAGTGGAGGGAGATTATTCTATTCGGGCCAGACATCTTGAGGGTGAGATATGGATAGTGCAGAACTGCCATAAATCTGGCCTTTGTCGGTCAACCGATGATAGCTTGGTATGCTGACTCGGTCTGCCACCTGGAAAAGGATACGCTCCGTCCTAAAATTATCACGGGTGCCAAAGGTGACTGGCAGAGTGATTTGTCCAATTGGGACTAAAGTCTTGCCAGGCACAATCCCATGGAAGGGTCAAGAACTCGGTTGGAGGTCATTGATTGATAGACCAAGCTCTTGAAGGGTCCTGGTGAAGATTAGGTCCAAACTACTTCCTCCATCGATGAGTACTCTATTGAACTTCACCTCCTTCATAGTCACAGCAAGCACCAATGGGTAGCGACCTGGTTTTGGTAGATGTTTTGGATGGTCCGACCGATCAAAGGTGATTGGCATCTCAGACCACCTCATGTACTGAGGCATAGCTGGCTCCACCGAGTTAATCTCTCAAAGCTTTAACTTTTGCTTGTGCTTGGATGTTTAGGCATCCAGGCCTCCGAAGATGAAGTTTACTTCTTTGCAGGGCTCCTGGAACTCTCCCGAATCATCCTTGTCATCATCATCCTTAGGCTTGTCTTTGTTGCTGTTGTTGCGCCTCGAAGGATCTTTGGCCACCTTGAGCGTAGCTGTTGCAAAACCCTTCAGATAATAGCAATCCTTTGCTTTGTGGTTTCCCTTGGGATGCCAAGGGCAAATGCCACTCAGCAACTCATTAGTAGACGGCTGGTTCGTCCGAGGATTCTTCCGAAACCGGTCTATTGTGTTGACAGCATTATCGGGTTTTCTCTTGTTGTCCTTCTTGGAGGACTCAGGCTTGTCCAACTGCTTCTCCTTGCCCTTTCCTCGGATATCATCAAGTGTAGATTCCTCTGATGCATACTTATCAGCAATCTCGAAGCACTCTTGAGCGATGATCTTGAGATCATGGTTCCTCCGACCGATTTCCCGGACCAGATCATCACTGTGAATTCCACCCAGGAAGGCAGTAATGATTTGCTGATCGGGGACGTTAGGGATCTCAGTTTTCTTAGCACAAAACCGCTTGATGTAGTCACGAAGAGGCTCGTCTCCTTTCTGCTTGATCCGAGTGAGGTCGAAGTGGTTGCCCGGTCGGTTGCAAGTTGCTTGGAAACTTTCTATGAGTTTCCGGTTGAGGTCTCCCCATGATGTGACTAACTCCTCAGGCAAAGATGTGAGCCATATCAGAACGACAGGATCTAAGCAGACCAGAAGGTAATTAGCCATTATGTAGGAATCACCTCCAGTCGACCAGATCACCGTGCTATAGAGTTGTAACCACTCTCGGGGATTGGTTTGTCCATCATATTTTTTTATAGGAATCGGCTTGAATCCTTTCGGCCATCGAGCAATGCGAAGCCGAGGGACGTAAGCCTTGATGCCATCGATCTCGTCATCAGTCGGCGTTGGTGACCGCCTTTGTTGGTCTGGGGACGTGGTTGGGCTACGACGGTGGCGTGGGCAAACATCCTCGTCATGACGACGTCGTCTATTGCCATCATTATTACGCCGATCCCGATCATCATGTCGACGTCGGTTGTCACGGTTGTCTCTTGGAGGATGGTTTTGACGATCATCCCGTTGGTTATCCCGTCGGTCTTCTCGTCGGTCATCCCACTGGTCTTCCCGTCGGGTGTCCATTCTTCGTTCACGCCGTTCTTCCTCATAGCATCGGTTGTCCCGAGCCCGCTCCTCATAGTGAGAGTTGATGGTGTCTCGAGCATTACGGAGGCTGAGATCTTCGCGCCTTCGCCGACCCTGAGGAGATACATGGCTGGAACTTCCGACCGACTGAGACTATGCAGCATCTTGTGCCGCTGCGGCTTTGAGCATAGCCACCTCCTTCTACATAGCAGGAGTTTGATAGTGGGCATCGACCATTAAGGTGTCAAGCAATGTTTTGGCCCCGGTGATGTTGTTCTATGGGGTGTGGTAGACCTTAACACCATCCACTTCAAGGTCAGGGCCAAGATCCAGTCGGCGTGCGTTACACGACCCGCATGACCCTCTTGGTCGACGGCGGTAACCGACCGATAATTCATCAGCTGGCGGGTTATCATCCTGTCGGCCTCCTTCGACCGGCTGGTTCTGGAGACCACCGGCTGGATTCCCTTCTTCTTTGGCATCTGGATCCTCCTCTTGGTTTCCAGCGGCAGGATCTACTATCTCCACCATGTTGACTGTATGGGGATATGAGTAGGTCGATTCGATCGTGTCCTCATCAAAAGACCGGTCTGGCGTTGAGTCATATCCGAAGGAAGAGTCTTCCTGCTCAGATCCAAGTGGGATCAATGCAGGAATAATGTCAGACGGACTCGGTGATCGCGCCATGGGGCTGGCTGCGGTTGAGTCTGATCTGTAGTCGTTCAGACCTAGGGCTCCATTGTCGCCGACCGTGAAGTCGAGTGATCCAAAGGAGATCTTGAAGTCCGGAGAGTATTGGATGATGGGAAGTTCAGCCATTGTAGTCGACGGAGAAACCCGGCGAGCCTTGTCCCCTACCTGGCGCGCCAACTGTCGATGCTCAAGACCGGCAGTAAATATATAGGGCTACATCGAGACCAAGAACAATGATGGTTACACAAGATGCCAAATTATACAGGTTCGGGCCCTCTCAATGAGAGTAAAAACCCTATGTCATGTGTTCTGTATTGTATTGATTGTTTCGAGATGTTAAGCCTAAATTGCCTCTAGCTAACTCTCCACGCCCCCCATGGGGGGTACCCTGCCGCCTTATATATCCAGTCGGCAGGGGGGTACAAGCAGAGTCCTAGTCATACTCTACAATGGTTCCATATGGCAAGTCTAATCTTCCTTATCTTGCACTCCAAGCTGAGTCGGTCGGCTTCCTTGTTGATGAAGTACCCGGTCAGCCACCGACTTTAGCCTTGTATGAGGATACCCGTAAAGCAAGTATCCCACAGCTTGCATATCATAGTTATGACTAATCGGAGTTGGTGGAGATATTGGTGATGTTGTAGGAGATGGGAAATGTGTTTGCTTGTCTCATGATGTGTAGGTCACTGGAGTCAACTTGGCGGTCAATGGCGAGAGGATCGGGCACAAGTAGGGGACTTGGGGCCAGACGATCGGGATGCCGAGTGAAGTCAAGGGTGATCCACACCGTACACGTAGAGAGGCAAGAAGCATGGACGGTTTCGCGGTTGAGCCTCAAAACCGTGGTGCTGATGAAGACGGCGTGTTGACCGAGTCAAGGCGAATGGGATGCTGGTGCAAGTGACAAGGGGGCCCGATGGACAGGGACTAGGAGAGACTTGCCGGTGGTCAGGATCGCGGGACAAAGTGACACGCTTCAACATCGAGAAGTCATGCTTTGAGAAGTGTGCAAGGCGGTTTCCCGGTTTGGACCTTAAAACCGGTGGCGGTGGTTGGTGGTGCACGTGGCACCATCACGGAGCTTGCTTCGAGATGAAGCAAAGACGTGAAGCGTCCGATGGCATTCGGGCGATGAGGTGAAAGATGGACGGTTATGCCCCCGGTGGTAGGTGGGTGTGTTATGTAGGTCAAGGGTAGAGTGGTCATGTGGACAATAGACCCTATGCCTATATAAGGAGAGGTGTGGCTAATGGGAGAGGTGCCTCTTCTATTAGCCTTGTGTTAGGACTCTATTCAAAGTGCTAGGAGAGGACTTCATGTTTGAGAGGAGAGTAGTGGGTGTGTGAGAGACATCTCTTGCTCTTCCAAATAGTTGGAGGAAGAGGGTGGCTTCCTACTTGTACCTATGAATCTTGTAAGCACCTTTCTATGATATGAGAAGTATTTTTGTGCTCAAGATTTCCCTCTTCACTTGAATCCCAAAATTCCCTTTTTCTTATTTTCTGAAGCATTTTTGTGGTGATTTTTGATCTCACATTTGGATGAGTTTTTGGCTAGGATTTCTTGAGAATCTTGTTGCTAGGATGAGCTAGGATAATCCTCTATGGATCCTCGATGCAATTATTGGCTCTAGCACCTTCGATTTCAAGGATTTCTCAAATTTCCCCTTTTTGGTGTTCTTGACACAAGATCTGAAATTCGTGATGGTTCCTTGAGCCAATTGAGTCGATCTCCTAGGATTAGGGTCGTGATGTGATGAGGATTCACTGGTCCAAAAATTGCATCCTTTGGAGTTCATTTGATTGAGTTTTGGAGAAGATTTGAGAAGATCCCGAGAGATTTTCTGTTCTGTCAGGGGTCGACCGGCACTGCCAATGACCAGGACCGGCATTGCCGATCGGTCTGGTCTGTAGGTTCCAGTGCGTCAATATCCCGCATCAGCACTGCCGATAGGTGGGACTAGCACTGCCGATGACGCGCACCAGCACAGCCGATAGGCGTGACCGGCACTGCCGATGCCCACCGGCACTGTCGATGGTAGGGATCGGCACTGTCGATGAGTGCTTAGTTCTGGGCTATTGAGCATTTCGTCTTCCGTTTTGTTTTCGTTGTGTTTCTTTGGTGTAGTTGATCACTCCTAGGGCTAGTACACCACAAGTTGGTGTGTGTAGTCTTGGTGATCGATTTAGAGGTTGGCTTGGGTTGTATTTGGGATATAGGCCAAGTTCTCTTGGAGAATTTTATTTGGCTCCCATCTGGTCGCCTTCTTGGTCCTTCAGGCGCCGAACGGCGCGCTGCCTACATCGACCGGCGCAGAGGGCTGGGAACCACCCGCTGCGTCGCTCCACACTGACTGGTACTATTGAGGCTCTTGGCGTGACTCCCAGGAGCCCCACTCGCTGCCAGCCGCTGCAAATGTTGCCGATTGTCGAACCCACCCACGACGGTCCTTGGAAATTGGGCCCCCCTCCAGGAGACCTTCTTCAAGCCAAGTTCCTCCCTCCAGCTTGTGAGGGAGAAAAATTCCTAGCTCCGCACATGGGAGCCTAATGTTGGTGCCGCCGACATGGAAGCCGGCGTGAACACTTCCTGTGACAATATTGCCACGAGTCATATTCTTGCCGATCTCCATCGCGAACTCCCACTTGTCATCGCGCCCTCCCGGCCCATCGCCGTCATAGATGAGGGCTGCTAGGCGCTGAAGATAGGCCCTAAAGGCCAACTTGTTGCTCTTCTTGCCCCTCTTCTCGAACCAACCACGCACCATCACCGTCATGGGTTGCAGTAAGACGGGCTCACAATGGCGTTAGAGAGCCACCGCAAATCTGCATTAGTGACGTTGCTGGAGTCATCCTTGTCGCATGTGCACGCCGCCAACCACCGGTGGAAGAATTGGATAGTCGGGTTGCGGATGTTTCCGCGCTTCATCTCCTTCATGGGCGAGAGCCGCCTCCAAAAGGAGTCCAAGTCCTCACGTCCCAATATGCCAGCAACCTCTTTGTCGGCATCGAAGCCGAAGGCTTGAGCCGCCACCTCCATGGTCACCGTTTAGCTGACATCGCGGACGTGGAAGTTGATGGCCTCATCACCGTAGTCATTGGTGCCGATCCTCATCGTAGAGGCAACCATGGTGATGATTTTGAGGTTGCAGTCCGTAGGAAGTTGGTGGAAGTCCACCTAGCCGAGGATGCGAAGCATCATCTTCATGTCCTCCCACATGCCGATTGAGGCGAGGAAGGTCTCATCCAAGTCAAAGTTGGGGACGAACCTTCCCCTCACCGCGAGGTAGTGCCCTTGTTCTTCCACGCTCAGGAGGGTGAATCCCTCCTCCACCATGCATGGCACGAATCCCGGCGGTTGTGGTGATTTAGGAACCCCACGGCTTGCCGCCGTTTGGCTCCTTGTAGCACGCCCCATTGAAAAGGGCGCGCCGGATACGGAGTGGCGGGCGTGGATCGCTGCCGCCAAGCTGGTGGATACATCACCCACCGACATGTCATCATGAGCGTCAGAGCTCCCCCTCACCGAGGAGTCACCGCTCGACTCGCTGCCACCGCCGGAACAGCTTCCTCGGTGCAGCCTCTTGCCCAAGTTGCTGACAGAGGAACGGAGACGATTCATCTGCGAGGAATGCGGAATGTGTGCAAGATCGTGGGTAGTGGGGAAGGTGGAGAGATTATCGAGATGGTGTACCAAAGCGGGGGCACCCGGCCTCCCTTTTATAGCGTGGGAAACTTCCAGGAGACCTTCTTCAAGCCAAGTTCCTCGCTCCAGCTTGTGAGGGAGAAAAATTCCTAGCTCCGCACATGGGAGCCTAATGTTGGTGCCGCCGACATGGAAGCTGGCGCGAACACTTCCCGTGACAATATTGCCACGAGTCATATTCTTGCCGATCTCTATCGCGAACTCCAACTTGTCATTGCGCCCTCCCGGCCCATCGCCGTCATAGATGAGGGCTGCTAGGCGCTGAAGATAGGCCCTAAAGGTCAACTTGTTGCTCTTCTTGCCCCTCTTCTCGAACCAACCACGCACCATCACCGTCATGGGTTTTACTGAGACAGGCTCACGATGACGTTAGAGAGTCACCGCAAGTCTGCATCGGTGACGTTGCTGGAGTCAACCTTGTCGCATGTGCGCGCCGCCAACCACCGGTGGAAGAATTGGATAGTCGGGTTGCGGATGTTTCCGCGCTTCATCTCCTCCATGGGCGAGAGCCGCCTCCAAAAGGAGTCCAACTCCTCATGTCCCAATATGCCAGCAACCTCTCCGTCGGCATCAAAGCCGAAGGCTTGAGCCGCCACGTCCATGGTCACCGTTTAGCTGACATCACGGAGGTGGAAGTTGATGGCCTCGTCACCGTAGTCATTGGTGCTGATCCTCATCGTAGAGGCAACCATGGTGATGATTTCGAGGTTGCAGTCCGTAGGAAGTTGGTGGAAGTCCACCTAGCCGAGGATGCTAAGCATCCTCTTCATGTCCTCCCACATGCCGATTGAGGCGAGGAAGGTCTCGTCCAAGTTAAAGTTGGGGACAGACCTTCCCCTCACCGCGAGGTAGTGCCCTTGTTCTTCCACGCTCAGGAGGGTGAATCCCTCCTCCACCATGCATGGCACGAATCCCGGCGGTTGTGGTGATTTGAGAACCCCACGGCTTGCCGCCGTTTGGTTCCTTGTAGGATGCCCCGTCAAAAAGGGCGCGCCGGATACGGAGTGGCGGGCGTGGATCGCTGCCACCAAGCTGGTAGATACATCACCCACCGACATGTCATCATGAGCGTCGGAGCTCCCCCTCACCGTGGAGTCACCGCTCCACTCGCTGCCCCTGCCGGAACGGCTTCCTCGGTGCAGCCTCTTGCCCAAGTTGCTGACGGAGGAACGGAGACGATTCATCTGCGAGGAATGCAGAATGTGTGCAAGATCGTGGGTAGTGGGGAAGGTGGAGAGATTATCGAGATGGTGTACCAAAGTGGGGGCACCCGGTCTCCCTTTTATAGCGTGGGAAACTTCCAAGAGACCTTTTTCAAGCCAAGTTCCTCCCTCCAGCTTGTGAGGGAGAAAAATTCCTAGCTCCGCACATGGGAGCCTAATGTTGGTGCCGCCGACATGGAAGCCGGCGCGAACACTTCCTGTGACAATATTGCCATGAGTCATATTCTTGACGATCTCCATCGCGAACTCCAACTTGTCATCGCGCCCTCCCGGCTCATCACCGTCATAGATGAGGGCTGCTAGGCGCTGAAGATAGGCCCTAAAGGCCAACTTGTTGCTCTTCTTGCCCCTCTTCTCGAACCAACCACGCACCATCACCGTCATGGGTTGCAATGAGACGGGCTCACGATGGCGTTAGAGAGCCACCGCAAGTCCGCATCGGTGACGTTGCTGGAGTCGTCCTTGTCGCATGTGCGTGCCGCCAACCACCGGTGGAAGAATTGGACAGTCGGGTTGCGGATGTTTCCACGCTTCATCTCCTCCATGGGTGAGAGCCGCCTCCAAAAGGAGTCCAACTCCTCATGTCCCAATATGCCAGCAACCTCTCCGTCGGCATCGAAGCCGAAGGCTTGAGCCGCCACCTCCATGGTCTCCGTTTAGCTGACATCGCGGACGTGGAAGTTGATGGCCTCGTCATCATAGTCAATTGTGCCGATCCTCATCGTAGAGGCAACCATGGTGATGATTTCGAGGTTGCAGTCCGTAGGAAGTTGGTGGAAGTCCACCTAGCCGAGGATGCTAAGCATCCTCTTCATGTCCTCCCACATGCCGATTGAGGCGAGGAAGGTCTCGTCTAAGTCAAAGTTGGGGACGAACCTTCCCCTTACCGCGAGGTAGTGCCCTTGTTCTTCCACGCTCAGGAGGGTGAATCCCTCCTCCACCATGCATGGCACGAATCTCGGCGGTTGTGGTGATTTGGGAACCCCACGGCTTGCCGCTGTTTGGCTCCTTGTAGCACGCCCCGTCGAAAAGGGCACGCCGGATACGGAGTGGCGGGCGTGGATCGCTGCCACCAAGCTGGTGGATACATCACCCACCGACATGTCATCATGAGCGTCGGAGCTCCCCCTCACCGAGTAGTCACCGCTCGACTCGCTGCCACCGCCGGAACAGCTTCCTCGGCGCAGCCTCTTGCCCAAGTTGCTGATGGAGGAACGGAGACGATTCATCTGCGAGGAATGCGGAATGTGTGCAAGATCGTGGGTAGTGGGGAAGGTGGAGATATTATCGAGATGGTGTACCAAAGTGGGGGCACCCGGTCTCCCTTTTATAGCGTGGGAAACTTCCAGGAGAAGGACCCACCTTGACATTTAAAAATTCGATAGCACGCCGTTCGGCTCAGGGCCACGCCGATCGGCGCAATTCAAATTTTGAATCTTCTGAAATGTGGTTCCTGATTCCCCTCCTTTACGTCATTTCCAGGTACATCATGCTGGTTGGCAGGGGAACAGCACGGAATCCCGACGTCTTGATTGACTGCGCTGATCGGCTCAGGCCTGCGCCAATCGGTGTGCCGTCTCTTTTCCAGCTTTTGGTCAATTCCTTGTCTCCCCTGCACTGAACATCTGCATAGAAATCATACCTATTCCTTGAAATCAATGCCTGCCGCTTTTGTCGTCCATTTGGGAACCGTACGGGTACCTGCACCGATCGACGCATTGGTGCGCCGAACAGAGCTAGTCCCCTGCATCTCGTGTTGGGGTCCAGTGCTGATCTTGATGCCTCGTGTTTATCTACTTCACATAATTTCCACTTTCCCACTATTCCTGTGCCAATCAGCACGTCGTCCATTTTTACTCCTGGCCCCTCGCTTCTTTGCTAGATGTTGTCCTTCCTTCTGTGTTTGTTGTCTTCTAGCACCCCTTTATAGGTGTTGTCAGCCCTATGTCCTGACCTGGGCAATAGTGCACCGATTGGCTCCGGAGTGCGCTGATCGGCACGAGCTCTGTTCCTTGCTGTGTTTGTTGTTTTTCTTTTTATACTCCCGCGTTGTTAGTCGACAATATGTATATACACAATTTTGCACCTATTAACAGACAACACAAGAGCACACAAAAATTAAGCACACACTTTTCCTAATTCTTTTATTCAGGAGATTGTTTTTATTACAAACAAGCAAATTAATAATATCGGGTTGCCCTCCCGGCCACCATTAACTAAATAAAGTGGGTTGCCCTCCCATAAGCACTAAACAACTTCTGAATCCCCCAATCATTGGGTTGCCTCCCAAGAGTGCTCTAGTTATTTAGAGGTCAAAGAGCTTGACCTCCCCGCAAACAATCAATCCTTAGTGTCACGGTGCGGGATGTGAAGCCGCGACACTACAACGTTTTCTCATCCCTATGGCTCATATACCTTGGAC
This sequence comes from Eleusine coracana subsp. coracana, assembly GCA_032690845.1. NCBI lineage: Eukaryota > Viridiplantae > Streptophyta > Magnoliopsida > Poales > Poaceae > Eleusine > Eleusine coracana. Next base: position 33,446,214 of record CM064426.1, on the reverse strand, counting down.
GTCCCATCCATACATTCCCTCCAATTACTCTCAATGCCATGTTGCCACGGTGTCTTGTACTTCTCCTTTTGGGCGGAATTTGAAAGAGTAGGGAGTTCCGCTTATATCAAAGCTTATCTCACCACTTCCAACATCAATACTTTCCTTTGCTGTCCTTAAGAAGGGTCTTCCTATGATCAACGGGGTCCTCGTCCTCTTATCCATATCAAGCACGATAAAATCAATAGGGACAATGTGATCTCCAATTTGAACAGGCACATTCTCAACAATTCCATCAGAGAAGCGTACCAATTGATCAGCTAACTCGAAACACATACCCGTAGGCTCCAACTCAGGAAAACTGAGACTTGTGAATATATGACGGGGCATAACACTTACACTCGCTCCAAGATCGCACAAATACCTATCAAATATCCTTGTTTGAATCATGCATTTGATGCTTGGTGATCTAGGGTCAGGTTTCTTCTCTAGTACAACATCATTGGTTGTCACCGTAAGTTCCTTAGTAGCCCTCACAACCTCGCTCCAAGATCGCACAAACCAGTGATTTCTTGTTTTGCATCATGTCCTTGATGTACTTGGCATAGACAGGCACTTGAATAGCATCAACAAAAGGGACATTGATGTAAAGCTTCTTCATAATATTGACAAACCTTGTGAACTACTCATCGTGTTGTCGCGCTCTTTCTGTCTTGGTCAGTAGTTGAGTATCCAAGAACGTGGCAAGGCCATGCTCCTCTGTTTCCATGCCCTTTTTAAGACTAGAGAGGTCAATATCCTCCTTGCGCCGATCGGCGCTCTCACTGAGCTGATTGGTGCCTAGAGTACCTTCGTGCCGATCGGTGCTTGGTGTGAGCCGATCGGCGCGGGTCTTCCTTGCTCTCGCAGAGTGCTCTGGATCTTCTGTTTGCTTTCCTGACCGTGTAGCTATTGCCTCCAACTGTTCTGTAGACATCATATTGTCAGGAATAACCCCCTTGTTACTTTGAATGGCTTGTGAGAACTGTCTCATTTGTTGCTCCATAATCTAGGTATGCTTCAAAATCTGCTCATTGGAGCTCCCAATCTCTATCACCTTGTCATTGATTCCCCCAAGGATATGATCAATCTCCTTGAATTTAGCTTGGTTGTCCTTATGGATCTTCTCTTGAGCTTGGAAGAACTCGTGACATTGGAGACGAAGTGGGATAGAGTTTTGCATGGATGAACTAGGAGAGAAAGAACTCCTTTGCTGCTGAAATTGAGGCTTCCATCCACTATTCTTCATATATTCTAGCATCTTCATCTCTTCAGGGCAATCTTTCTACACATGACCAAATTCCCCATACTCGCTACAAGTGGAGCGTGATTCCGTTAGCTTGAGCGACTCTTCCTTAGGGATATGATGATTATTGTCCAACCTTCTTTGAATAGCATCAAGACGATTCATAACTAAGTCTTCATGAGTCCTCTCAATCACACTTTTTGCCACTCCTTTTGAAGGTTGTATATTCCTTGAACTTCTCTCACTATCCCATGATTGATTTTCAACTAACAACTTGATGAATTCCTTAGCTTGGTTGGGAGTCTTTTGCATGAATGAACCCGCAACTGAGGCATCTAAGTGTTGACGAGATTGAAAATTCAATCCCATGTAGAATCTCTTAATAATTTCTCCAACTGTTAGACCATGATGAGGGCATGCATCAGTATATTCGTTGTATCTTTCCCATGCTTATCCAATGCTCTCATCAACATTCTACGTAAATCCAAGAATCTTATTCTTCAAAGCATGTGTCTTACCAGGAGGGAAATATTTGGCTAAGAATGTCGTCGCTAAAGTGTCCCACATAATATTTACTGCATTTTCTAATCCATTGTACCACTGCTTGGGGTGTCCAACTAGAGAGAAGGGGAACAACCGCACACGTGCTTGATCTCAGGTCAATCCATTTATCTTGAATGTACTGCAAACTTCAAGGAAGTGCTGCAAATGGTGATTGGGATCTTTGGAACCTGTGAACGGTTGTTACGCCACTAATCCAACATATCTCTATAGTTGATATTGATTCTGATCTTGAGCTTCATGGAAATTTGTCTTGACAACATTAGTCAGTTGAGACTTGAAACGATTAACCAAGGGTAATTCTGCCATCTCCTCTACTTCTGGATCTGCGATTGTGAATAATACTTGAGGATTGGCACGGACTGCTTCTCCAGCTAAATCTCCAAGTGACTTGCTTCTCCTCTCCGCTGTTCTCTTGTTGCGTAAGAGCCTTTCTGGATCATCGGTGTAATTAGAGGGTTTGTTTGACTTAGGACCATCCATACCTGTTAGTTTCACTTAACAGAATACATATACTAAAGAGACAAGTAAAGCACAATGACTAAACACTAATACATCAAACAATGTTTAAAAACTTGCTATGGTCCCCAGCAATGGCGCCAGAAAAAAGGTGGCTTGTTGGTCATAACTACGCACCCACTTATATACCGCAAGAGGACGGTGTATGATTGTAGCACTTTTTCCCTTGATTTGAGTATTCCAAGGTTTATCGTATCCACTAGGACCCTAGGCATTAGTAAACAAAGTTAACAGTAGAAGATCTAGTCAAGGCTACTGTCGAGTTCTAGTTGCATGAGAGGAGACTGGCTAGCGCAAAGGTGCGCCAGACAACAAATCTGTCGTTGCGCTGATCAGCGCAAGTGTTGACCCGATCGGCACACTGATGAATCTATCATCACGCCAATCGGCGCAGGTGTTGAGCCGATCGGCACACTGGTGGATCTAAGCCAAAGTGAGTCAGATACCTTGTAAGCCTAAGCTGTTAAGTGAGTAGCCAAGTATCTACTAGTGAGATCGTAACCAGATAGTCTAATTAAATAGCACAATAATGATAATTACATGGGTCAACGAAAACCTATAATGAATAAGACCACCCACCTTTCCGAGCATCTCTCGATTTATCGCTACCGAGAGGAGAACCTTAATCACGTAAGTATCTTACCCTACTCAACTATCCAATAGTGTTGCGCAGGTTTAGTGTTGTCACCGCTAAACCACACTTCTAGCATCATCAAGCAACTGTAATTAATACAATGTCCGAATTCTATCCTGATCACCATGATCAAGATATATCATCCTACTTAGCCTAGAACTAAGCAATTGTAATAAGCACATGCATGACAACAGAATCAAGATAGATAAATGACCAAAACCATCATCAACATATTAGATTATCCTTGAGATACATAGAGTGAGATTCATCACCGCCGAGATGGCCTACCTTGACGGATCAACTCTTACTCCAATGGTTCTTGAAACTCAACTAGAGATCTATTCTAACGGGGCAAACCCCGGTGGCTCTAACTCATAGATCTGTTGTCCCTCAGACGCCTCTTCTTTCGCGACCAAGGGTTTAAAAGTATTTATAAGGGTTCTACTCGTACAGGACCCGGTTTCTAGCAAATAAGTTGGTTGCACCGACCGGCACAGGATTGCACAGCCGTGTCTCCACTGGTTTCTGCTTCGAGTCGGTTCCTTTGTCCTCCACAGCTGTCATGTGGGTCTTTTCCTTCGAGATAAAGTATTGTACAACAAGTCAAGATCTTCAAGTTCCATAAATCTTCCAGGCAAATATCTTCAAGTGTCTTGCGCAGATAAATTTCCATAAGCATGTGAAATGGGCCTCGATCACTTCTATGGGCCAAAACACCCTTGCGCCATTCGGCTCATGGGTTGCGCTGATTGGCGCACTGGGCTTCTTCAGTGCTTTTCGTTGCTTCTGGACTCCTGCCCTCTTCCAGCATCAGTTTAATCACCAATTTTACTTATTTCTGCAACATAGCTCCAAAACACCGCATAGACAAATATATAGGCAAAATCACAGGTAAATAGCCTAAATTGGCATCAATTGTGCTCTAATTTGGGTCATATTCACATATGAAAGGGGCACTTAGGGAGTGCCAACAGATGTTATGACCGGGCAACGATAATGCATGTGTAGGATTGTTGCAACACATGGGTGTTGACTGTTGTAGCCCTGCCTTCTTAGACCTAGGACTGATCCGTTGTTGGCCCCTTGATCAAGCATTGAATAGTACGAACACATGCTAGTTTATGGGTACTACTAAATTGATGTAGCACTAAAATTAATTGCAATAGGAATAGTTAAGGTGCATTGGTCATTGATCCTTCGACTGCTGGAGTGGATGGTTCATACCACGAAGTACTGCTTGCAGAACGACATGCCCACTCAGTATCACCACACCTGGTCTAAGGTGTAAGTTCTTTTATTGTGAAAGGTTGCTCTACATGACCTTAATTGGTGAGTGTATGTCGTGTAATTTGGGTTTTACCAACTGGTGTGAATCAATTGCAATGGTTGTCACTCATAGAAATGAGTACGCTTGTTCGCTGAGTCATCACGTAGCTCTCATGGAATTAAGAATTGGATTATTGCTCATGTTGACTACTAATGATTATTGTTGGTGTTGTTTTTGTATTGTATCTACATTATGTTATTCTACATTATTCTTGCACTAAAGTTATATTTCTTCTCCACCCAATTAAACTTGGCTAAATAAAATTAATAGAACTAATAGGATGTTTAGTGCAAGTATTTTTAAACAACCATCCTATTAGAGCCAATGCATGTCTAAATCTTTTGACGGGTAAGCCTTGCTGATTAATTTGTACTCAGGCTTTTTGCCACTATTATTTTTAGGTAATCCAGAGATAGAACTACATGTTGATGTACTACCATGGGACATTCAAGTCCCTGGAGGCTTTACTGCCCACTAGGAGTCTGAGCTGCCGCCGTAGTAATGTTGTACCAAGTTGTGAAGGACCGAGAAGGCGACCAGAGGGGGGGGGGGGGTGAATGGGAGCCAATCAAAATTCTTCAAGAGAACTTGGCCTATATCGCAAAAACAATCCAAGCCAACCTCCAAACCGATCACCAAGATTATACACACCAACTCGTGGTGTACTAGCCCTAGGAGTGATCAACAATAGCAAACAAACACAGTGGAAACATCATGAAACAACAGAGACTCGAAATAGTCAAAAACCTCACAAAGTTGTACCTTCTGGACCACCAACGCCAGTGCCGATCAGGGCCATCGGTAGTGTCGGTTGGCCCCATCAGCAGTGCTGATGAGACCCAGCGGCAGTGCTGGTGCGGGGTTTTGCAACCCACCGGTAGTGCCGGACCTGGTCGTCGACAGTGCCGATCGACCCCGACAGAACAGGAAAAACTTTCAAGATTTTGGCAAATCTTCTCCAAAACCTAATCAAATGAAGTCCAAATTATACAATTTTTGGATCATTGAATCCTTAGCACATCATGACCCTAATCCTAGAAGATCAACTCAATTGGCTCAAGAAATCATCACGAATTTTAGATCTTGTGCCAAGAACACCAAAAATGGGGAACTTGAGAAATCCTTCAAATTGAAGGTGCTAGAGCTATGGATTTGGCCATGGACCTATGAAGGATTCTTCTAGCTCATCATAGCAACAAGTTCCTTAAGAAATCCGCCCCAAAAATTCATCCAAAAAGGAGATCGAAAATTCCCATGAAAATAGCTCCAAAAATAGGGAAAAGAGAAATTCAGGATTTAGGGTGAGAGGAAAATCTTGAGCACGAAAATAAATCTCATGTCATAGAAACATGCTTACAAGATCCATAGATACAAGACTTTTGAATGAAGTCCTAACACAAGGCTAATGGGAAGAGAGACGCCTCTTCCACTAGCCTTACCACTCCTTATATAGGCCTAAGGTTTATTATCCACATGACCACTCTACCCTTGACCTACATAACACACTCACCTACCACCAGGAGCATACTCGTCCATCTTTCACCTCATCACCTGAATGCCATTGAACGCTTCACATCTTTGCTTCATCTCGAAGCAAGCTCCGTGATGGTGCCACATGCACCACCAACCACCGCCACCGGTTTTGAGGCCCAAACCGGGAAAACGCCTTGCACGCTTCTCAAAGCATGACTTCTCGATGTTGACGCGTGTCACCTTGTCCTGCGATCCTGACCACCGTCAAGTCTCTCCCAGTCCCTGTCCATCGGGCGTCCTTGTTACTTGCACCGGCATCCTGTTCACCTTGACTTGGTCAACACGCCGTCTTCATCACCACCACGGTTTTGAGGCTCAACCGCGAAACTGTCCGTGCTTCTCGCCTCTCCATGTGTACGGTGTTGTCTTCATCACCCTTGACTCCATCCGGCATCCTGATCATCTGGCCCCAAGTCCCCTACTTGTGCTCGATCCTCTCGCTGTTGACCGCCAAGTCGACTCTAGTGACCCACACATCATGAGACAAGCAAACACATTTTCCTGCAACTTCACCAATACTTCCACCAACTTTGGTTAGTCAAGATCATGACATGCACAAACTCATGTAATCCCTAGATTTCCATATGTCAACTCAAATACAAGTCCGCTCAAGTCAATTACTCATTACATATATTGAAAACCATGGCACATACCCACATGGTTTCTCAATCTCCCCCTTGATGAGTACATTGACATTCTCAAATTCACAAATATTAGAGAGTGAAATGTGAAACTGAATAAACTCATCCAAATGGCCAAACCCAAAGAAAAGGTGAAAACAAGCCATCTAGCAAAGTAGGGAGCACAAAACCAAGAGTTGGCAAAGAAAGCGACTTGAGACGCAAAGAATGTGAAAAGTTCAAGAAAACACTCAAGATCATGATATGCTCCCCCTCAACTTGTGATAGGTTTCATGTAGTGCAAAATGGATCATATTAAGTTTCTTAGCATAATTTGTACATGACCCAATATTTTCTCCCCCTTTGGCAATGAACTCATCAAAGAACAAGCAAATATGCAAACCATGAAAATGCAAACCTAAGGAGCTTCAACAATTATGCAAACAAGCATTTAACTTTGCTACCCATAAACATAGATCCATGAAGGGTAAAAGCAATAGCTCACAATCATACAAAGACCAAAAATAGATAGCAAGGTATAAACACCAAGAGCTATACAAGCTAAGCATAAAGATTGACTAGCTTAGAGAGAATCAAATTTGCTTATCAGGACAAAATCTGCCACCACATGTGTAAGTACTCCCATCCAAGGCAAAACAAGCATCAAGTGAATCAAAAGATACTAGCCAGTCTCAATCTCAACTAGGGCAACAAGCATTCACCGAAAATGAGCTCTACAAACGCTCACATATGCAATAGAGACTCAATTGATCAAGTGATTATTGTTTATCCTCATGTGCCCTCTTATCCATGCGGAGGGTCACACGACTTGGTATGGCAAACACCCCGAGGCTTCAAGCCACAGTGTTTGGATTAGCATTACAGAATTATTCTTGATCAAAGTACTTAGCAGATTATTCATGTTTATGCACAAGACAAAAGAGCATGCCTTTGCGGCAAAAGGAACAAACAGTCCCACAATGTCCTAACATGAGCTAAACATTTGCAAAGCCTTCCGTTTCACGAACACAAGGTGTGACACCCCAGGTGTCTCACATCTATCTAACAAACATGAAAGGGCCAATCATGAACAATATAGCATGAAATGATAAAGCCTAATTATTGAATTAATTCCAGGTAATTAAAAACCCTACAAAACAAATTGTGAGCCAAATGAAATTTTATTATACAACATATGTCAACTAAATTCATAATCATATTAGTAATATTAAAATATAATTTTATGAATTTAATGAGCAATTTACCAACTGTGGAAATACCTCAATTAATTAATTAAAGCATAAAAGCCTTTCACAATGAGGAGTTAATTATAAAATAAAAATTCTGACCAAATGGGTCCCACCAGAGCACCAGGAGTAACTTAGGACCCATGTGCAAAATCCCAAATCAATTGGAGGCCCCTAGCTGTTTTAATTGGAAATACCTTTGATCAGGGACCATTTTGCGAGGATCTTAAAACTTCAGGGGGTGCAGCACGAAATCTCCCTCTTCTTCCTCCTCACTGGCGCAGAGCCTCCGGCGTAGAGCGCTTCCCGCTCTCCTCCATACGCCACCACCTGCTCCGCCTCGGAACTCCACCGCGCACAGTGTCGCCTGCCCATCTGCTCTCCTCCCGTGCTGTCCCGTCCTGCCGCCCGCGTGAGCCAACGGCATTCTCTTCTCCCTTTTCTCTCTGCCCTCTCTTCCATATCTCCTCTTCCTTTTCCCCATTCTGCCATTGTTAAACAGAGCTGAAGCTCGAGCTCGGCTGCCGCCGTTCCACTACTTCCGCACGCGAGCTGAACCTCAAACCCACGCGCGCACATCCCCTCCGTATTTCCATGCCACTCACTTGGCAACTCCCTGCGTGAGCTCCACCAAATCGAAGAAATCGCAAATCAAGCACCTCCGGTGAGTTCCTCCGCCGCCTGCGAAATTTGGCAATCCCGGGTGAGTCTCGTCCCCTTGTTCCGCGACAATTGTGTACTCGACTCCTTCCGACCCCTCCTGACTCTTTTCCCCCTTGTTTCCTTGCGCAAGGCGGTTGGCATTTTGATTTTCCCTGGCTGATCCCCTCCACCGCCGAAAACTAAAGCCTCCTCCACGACGAGCACTACTCTCCGGCACTTCCCGAACCGATCCGACGCGATGTCGAGCCTCCCCGAGTTGCCGTGAAGCTGTAGCAGCAAGCCCCGACGGATTTGGTGCTCTGAGCTGTTCCCGCGGCATCGCCAAACCTTCCTCTTCCACCACCTCCCGTCAATGGCCATCTTCCGGTGAGAACCCGACCCCGTGAACCCCTCCTCTCCCTTCGCCGTGATGCACACTCCATTTTCCCGCAGCCGCGACGAGCTTTCCTCACGCGTAGCCACCAGCGTTGAGCCCTCCGGCCGCGCGCCACCCCGCTCCGACGAGCCCACTGGCATCCACTGGCAGCCTGCGTGTCACTGACGTGGAGCCTATGTGTCACCTACGTGGCAGCCCAATAACCTAGAAAAACCAAGAAAAAGCACCGAAAATGCTGACACACTTTAAAAATCATAGTTAATCAAATATAGCTCCATTGAGGCCCAAACAAATTTTGTTGGCATCATCTTTTAGTGCTCTATTTTAGTAAAATGATAAATCATTGTCTCTGTTCTTGTATTTTTAATAATACATTAAATTGTCAAAACCCTAATTAATTCACCAAAAATTCTAGGAATAAAACTAAATCCTGATTTTTGGCATGCTTAGTAAACACATGATTATCCACTACCTCAAATTTTTGTTTGGTAAAATATGAATTAGTTTAGGCTCTGGAATTTATTTAGTGTATTTGCTTAAATTAATTCTAGTAATTATTCTGTAATAAATTTGCCCTTGCCACTTGGCATTAAAATCACTCATATAAGCCTCTGTTCACAGTAAATCACACAAGTCTAGGAACCTAATTTATTTTACTACAAATTAATTGCTCATATCATTCAATTACCTTGTTTAATTACATAAAGAATATATATACCTAAAATCTTAATTAACAACCCAACTTCTCTGAAGCATATGGCTTCGAGAATATAAAATAATTTTAATTGACATTAAAACACATTGTGCTTGTATGCATCATAACATTGCATAAAACAATGTGCCGATAATGCCGTTAATTCAATTCCATCATATAGGAAACGACCATCAGGAGCAAGACGACGACATTCAGAAGGACGTTGACTCTTAGGAGCAGGAAGTAGAAGTTGCTAACACTAGGGTTGATCCAGGCAAGCCCGATTTACATTCACATTTTCACAAAATTTTGCTAGTTTATATTAATACTAGTGTCTATAATTAGTGTTGCATTAGATCATAGGGCTTGATTGAAACCCACCTTGCATGATATCCAACTGACCTATGCTACTGCCTTTAGAACTTGGTAGAATCAGTACTGTTATGCTATGCTTAGTAATTACTAAGTCTTGTTAGAAAGTATTATTACCAAGGAATAAACTTGACCACTAGAACGGGAATTATTAAAAGAAGTTTATTTTTATGTTATGACCGGGCAGGGATAATGCATATGTAGGTTTCCAGCAACACATGGGTGTTGACTGTGGTAGCCCTGCCTTGTCGAACCTAGGACCCGTCCGTGGTCGGCCCCTTGATCAAGTATTGAACAGTACCAAATGCATGCAAGCTATGCTTATGCAGAGGAAATTCTAGGAATTTATGGATCTGAAACAAGGAGGGAGGAATGTCCTCCAATATTCTGAAGCTTTTAATCACCTGGCTCAGTATGCTACTGAGTATGTCAATACTGAGGATAAGAAGAGATATGCATTTCTGCGTGGAATGAATGCCACCCTTAAGGAGCATTTGACTTGGCAGACAACCGGCACATACAATAACTTGGTCAATGCTGCTATTGTCCAGGAAGGCACTATGCGCCAAGTTGAAGAAGAAGATCGCAAAAGAAAGGCCCCTTCTAGTGACTCTGCTGCCCCACAGGTGAAGCACCGCCTGATTTACACTTCACCTACCGGACAACGTTTTTGGGCATCTCCACAGCAGCAGTATCAGCGATGATATGGTCAGAACTACTCGAGGCCACCACAGCAACAGAACTTTCCACCCCGTGCACCGTACCAATAGCAGAACACTCAGTACTGTGCACTATACTAGTATCAAGGGAATCAGAATGCTCATGCCCCACAGCCTGCTGATCATGGAAGCAGTTATCCGTGCTACAACTGCGGTTGTACCAGCCACTTTGCCAAGAACTGCACTGCACCGAGGCGCAACAACAACAACCACAACAGCAACCAGCGTCAGAACCAGAGCAGGAATGTGAATGCACCGTCTTGTGGTGCCCATGTGAACTACACCAATGCTGAAGATATTCCTCAGGGCGAACCCGTGCTGACCGGTATGCTCTCGCTCTATCGCCAGCATGTCCTTGTACTGTTTGATTCTGGTGCTACACATAACTTCATTAGCAAAGCTTGTGTGCAAAAACATAATCTCCACACCACCATCATAAATAGATGCTACACCGTCCGCTCTCCTGCTGGACAAATTTTTGCTAACGAGGTAGTGTGTACGGCTCCACTAGAAATTAATCGAAGGATCTAGCCCACCAATTTCATCATGCTCAGGGATCAAGAGATCGATCTGATCATAGGTATGATCTAGATGAAAACCCATAGATCCATGCTAGACATTGAGCCTCGCATCATTCACATCAACTCTCTCTTGCATGGAAAAGACACACTTTCTCTAAATGCCAATTCATCGAAAGCCTTGGTTGTCCATCACTTGGAAGGGCAATCACTCAAGAGTATTCCCGTCGTTCGTGAGTATCCGGACATGTTTCCCGAGGACATCTCTGGTCTACCGCCTGACTGTGACGTGGAATTTAAGATAGAGCTACAGCCAGGAGCTTCTCCGATATCCCATTGCCCGTATAAAATGGCCCCGAATGTGCTGGCTGAGTTGAAAAAGCAATTGAATGAGTTATTAGAAAATGGATTCATTCGCCCAATCACCTCACCTTGGGGCTGCCCTGCTATTTTTGTGAAGAAGAAGGACAAGTCCTTGCGCCTTGTCGTTGACTATCGGTCTATTAACGAAGTTACCATCAAGAACAAATACCCATTACCTCGTATTGATATCCTCTTTGACCAATTGGTTGGTGGTAGGGTCCTTTCAAAGATTGACCTCTGTTCGGGCTATCATCAAATCAAGATCAGAGACAAAGACATTCCGAAGACCGCCTTCTCTACTAGATATGGATTGCTTGAGTATCTAGTAATGTTATTCGGATTGACAAATGCCCCTGCCCATTTCATGTACCTCATGAATTTGGTACTCATGCCCGAGTTGGACAAATTTGTTGTAGTATTCATTGATGACATCCTCATCTATTCTAAGTCCAAGGAGGAGCATGCTGAACATCTTCGCATTATTCTTCAACGCCTCCGAGATCACAAGCTGTATGCAAAATTCAGCAAGTGTGAATTTTGGTTGGACCGTGTGCCATTTCTTGGTCACATAGTCTCTGCGGAAGGTATCTCGGTGGATCCTAGCAAAGTTCAAGATGTGCTAGATTGGAAGTCACCGAAGACAGTCCATCAAGTACGCAGTTTCCTCGGGCTAGCCGGATATTATCGTTGGTTCATTTCAAATTTTTCTCGGCTGACCAAATCCATCACGGAGCTGCTGAAAAAGGATAAGAAATTCAGTTGGAACAACAGTTGTGAAGAAGCATTTCAAGCATTGAAGAAATTATTGACCACTGCCCCAGTATTGGCCCAACCAGACATCACCAAGCCATTCGACGTGTATTGTGATGCATCTAGGACAGGACTTGGATGTGTGCTTATGCAGGAAGGTCCTGTCATTGCCTATGCATCTCGACAACTATGAAAGCAAGAAGAGCACTATCCAACTCATGATTTGGAACTAGCTGTGGTTGTGCTTGCACTAAAAATGTGGAGGCATTATTTGCTCAGAAACTTAGTGCACATCTACACGGATCATAAGAGCTTAAAATATATCTTTACCTAGACTGATCTAAACATGAGACAGCGTTTGGTGGCTATAACTGATTAAGGATTATAACCTGGAGATTCATTATCATCTAGGCAAGGCCAATGTAGTCGCCGATGCATTGAGTAGGAAGGTACACTGCCATCACTTAGTACGGGAATATCAGAACAACGGCAACCACGTCACTGCTTCAGAACCCAGTCTTCACATTTTACCTGCTATAGTAATTAGCAACCTTAGTATACATTCTACTATTCATGAAGAAATCATTGCTGCATAGAAAAATGACGTTGGTATGAATCATATCTATCAAAACATTAAGAAGGGTAAAGCAAAATGTTTCACCCAAGACTCCGACGGTATCCTATGGTTCAATAACCGTTTGGTAGTACCAAAACACCTTGAACATTGATGGAAAATCTTGGATGAAGCACATCACTTGAAATACTCCATCCATCTGGGTATTAATGAAATGTACCAAGATCTGAAGAAGAATTTTTGGTGGGCAAGAATGAAGCGAGAAGTGGCTCGATATGTTGTAGAATGTGATACTTGTCAAAGAGTTAAGGCTGACCATTTGAAACAAGCCGGATTGCTTCAACCATTCAGTATTCCCGCCTAGAAATGGAAGACATCAGCATGGATTTTATTGTTGGCCTACCTCTCACTTCTTGTAAGCACGATTCTATTTGGGTCATTGTGGACTGACTCATGGAATCTACTCACTTCTTGCCGGTCAACAATAGATACTGCATACAACAATATGCAGAGTTATACACTGCAAGAATTCTGTGTCATCATGGAGTACCTAAGACCATCATTTCAGATCGTGGTTTGCAGTTTGTCGCTCGTTTCTGGGAACAACTGCATGCGTCTTTGAGTACAGGTCTAATTCGTAGTTCTGCTTACCATCCCGCTACCGATGGACAGACAGAGCGTGTCAACCAAATTTTGGAAGATATGCTTAGGGCATTTGTTTTAACACATGGTGGTAACTGGGATGAGTATCTACCCTATGCTGAATTTTCGTATAACAACAGTTACCAGGAGAGTGTGAAAATGTCACCATTTGAAGCACTCTATGGTCGCAGTTGTAGAACACCGTTAAACTGGTCTGAATCTAGAGACAGAGTAACCTTTGGTCCTGATCTTGTCAAGGATGCAGAAGAAAATGTTCGTACCATTTAGGCAAATCTTAAAGGTGCTAAATGCCGCCAAGAGAAGTATGCAAATAGACGACGTAGGCCATTATATTTCAATAAGGGTGACTACGTCTATCTCTGAGTGTCACCTATGAAGGGTATCCAATAGTTTGGAATCAAAGGAAAGTTAGATCCCCGTTATATTGGGCCATTCCAAATTTTGGAACCATGTGGAAATGTAGCCTACAAGCTGGAGTAACCAGCTAATCTATCTGGAGTTCATAATACCTTCCATGTCTCTCAGTTGAAGCGGTGTCTGAGACCACCCATCAACAAAATCTTGGAAGAATACGACCAACTTCAACCAGACCTCACAAACTTCGAACAACCGATAAAGATCCTTGATTAGAAAGAGCGCACAACCCATAAGAGAACACTCAAATTCTATAAAGTTCAATGGAGTAATCACTCAGAAGATGAATCCACTTGGGAATGTGGAGAATTTCTGAGTACACATTACCCAAAATTTTGATCATCATACGTAGGTATGTTTTGACCATTGTACTTCCCTCTAGTTTGCCTTGCCATAATCTCGGGGCGAGATTTCTTTATGGAGGGAGTGCTGTGACACCCCAGGTGTCTCACTTCTATCTAACAAACATGAAAGAGCAAATCATGAACAATATAGCATGAAATGATAAAGCCCAATTATTGAATTAATTCCAGGTAATTAAAAACCCTGCAAAACAAATTGTGAGCCAAATGAAATTTTATTATACAACATATGTCAACTAAATTCATAATCATATTAGTAAAATTAAAATAGAATTTTATGAATTTAATGAGCAAATTACCAACTATGGAAATACCCCAATTAATTAATTAAAGCATAAAAGCCTTTCACAATGAGGAGTAAATTATAAAATAAAAATTCTAACCAAATGGGTCCCACCAGAGCACCAGGAGTATCTCTTAGGACCTATGTGCAAAATCCCAAATCAATTGGAGGCCCCTAGCTGTTTTAATTGGAAATACCTTTGACTAGGGACCATTTTGTGAGGATCTTAAAACTACAGGGGGTGCAGCGCGAAATCTCCCTCTTCTTCCTCCTCACTGGCGTAGAGCCTCCCGCGCAGAGTGCTTCCCGCTCTCCTCCGCACGCCACCGCCTGCTCCGCCTCGAAACTCCACCAGGCACAGTGTCACCTGCCCTTCTGCTCTCCTCCCGTGCTGTCCCGTCCTGCCGCCCGCGCGAGCCAATGGCTTTCTCTTCTCCCTTTTCTCTCTGCACACCATCAAAAGACCGGCCGGTGACCTCAATTCTGCCCCCTCTTCCCGCTCTCGCACCCCAATTGCTCCTCTCCTCTCTGTGCAACTTGAACACGCACCCGCCAGTCCCCAAACACGCCCCATCCATTGCTCCCTCTGCCCTCTCTTCCATTTCACCTTTTCCTTTTCCCCATTCTGCCATTGTTAAACAGAGCCGAAGCTCGAGCTCGGCTACCACCGTTCCACTGCTTCCCCATGCGAGCTGAACCTCAAACCCACGCGCGCACATCCCCTCCGTATTTCCATGCCACTCACTTCGCAACTCCCTGCGTGAGCTCCACCGAATCAAAGAAATCCCAAATCAAGCACCGCCGGTGAGTTTCTCCGCCACCGACCAAATTTGGCAATCCCGGGTGAGTCTTGTCCCCTTGTTCCGCGACGATCGTGTGCACGACTCCTTCCGACCCCCTCCTGACTCTTTTCCCTCTTGTTTCCTTGCGCAAGGCAGTTGGCATTTTGATTTTCCCCGGATGATCCCCTCCGCGGCCAAAAACCGAAGCAGCCTCCACGACGAGCACTACTCTCCGGCACTTCCGGAACCGATCCGACGCGTTGTCGAGCCTCCCCGAGTTGCCGTGAAGCTGGAGGAGCAAGCCCCGACAGATTTGGTGCTCCGAGCCGTTCCCGTGACATTGCCGAACCTTCCTCTTCCACCGCCTCCCATCGACGGCCATCTTCCGGTGAGAACCTGACCCCGTGAACCCCTCCTCTCTTCGCTGTGATGCGCGCTCCATTTTCTCGGCCGCAGCGAGCTTTCCTCGCGCGTAGCCACCGGCGGCGAGCCCTCCGGCCGCGCGCCACCCTGCTCCGACAAGCCCACTGGCATCGCCTGGCAGCCTGCGTGCCGCTGACGTGGAGCCTATGTGTCGCCTACGTGGCAGCCAAATAACCTAGAAAAACCAACAAAAAGCACAGAAAATGCTGAAAGCCTCTAAAAATCATAGTAAATCAAATATAGCTCCACTGAGGGCCAAACAAATTTTGTTGGCATCTTCTTTTAGTGCTCTATTTTAGTAAAATGATAAATCACTGTCTCTGTTCTTGTATTTTTAATAATACATTAAATTGTCAAAATCCTATTTAATTCACCAAAAATTCTAGGGATAAAACTAAATCCTGATTTTTTACATGCTTAGTAAACACAAGATTATCTACCACCACAAATGTTTGGTTAGTAAAATATGAATTATTTTAGGCTCTGGAATTTATTTAGTGTATTTGCTTAAATTAATTCTAGTAATTATTCTGTAATAAATTTGCCCTTGCCACTTGGCATAAAAATCACTCATATAAGCCTCTGTTCACAGCAAATCACACAAGTCCAGGAACCTAAATTTATTTTACTAATTAATTTAATTGCTCATATCATTCAATTACCTTGTTTAATTACATAAAGAATATATATACCTAAAATTTTAATAAACAACCCAACTTCTGTGAAGCATATGGCTTCGAGAACATAAAATAATTTTAATTGACATTAAAACACGTTGTGCTTGTATGCATCATATCATTGCATAAAACGGTGTTCTGATAATGTCATTAATTAAAAGAAGTTTATTTTTATATTATGACCTGGCAGGGATAATGCATGTGTAGGTTTGCAGCAACACATGAGTGTTGACTGTGGTAGTCCTGCCTTGTCGAACCTAGGACCCGTCCGTGGTCGGCCCCTTGATCAAGTATTGAACAGTACCAAATGCATGCTAGCTTATGGGCACTAGTAAACCGATGTAGCATTAAAGGTCACTTGCATTGAGGACAATTAAGGTGCATTGCTCATTGACCCTCCTGCTGCTAGAGTGGGCGGTTCAGACCATGAAGTATTGTTGGCAGAACGGCATGCCCACTCGACATCACCACACCCAGGCTGAGGTGTAGGTGCTTTTCTTGCGAAAGGGTGCCATATACGACCTTATTTGGTGCGTATGTGTCATGCATCTAGGGTTTTCCCAGCTGGTGTAAATCAATTGCAATCGCTGTCCCTCGTAGTAATGAGTACCACTTGGTCATCACGCCAATCGCGTAGTTGCAGTAATATTATAGAATGGATCATGTTGCTTATTGATGATGATCATCATCATTATTATTGCTCTGATGTCGTATTAACTTTATATATTGTTTTATTATCCTTTTGTTGCAACTAAAGTTACATTCAGCTCAACCCATTTAAATTGACAATTAAAACTTGATAGAACTAATAGGTTGCTTAGTACGAGTCCTTTTGAACAAGCCACCTATTAGAGCCCTTGCATGTCTAGGTGTCCGACGGGTAAGTCACGCTGATCAATTAGTACTCAGGCTTTGTGCCATTTTGTTTTCAGATAATGAAGAAATAGAATTGCCTGTAGATGTGATGCCATGGGACGTGCAAGTCCCTTAGGGTTGGACTGCCCACTGGGAGTCCGACTCACCGCTGCAGTGATGTTGTGTGCTGCTAGAGTGATGTTCTTTGGGCATGGATCATCACTATGCTGTATCATCGAGCTCATAGTTTTCTGATTGTTATTTGCTTCCGCTATTTTCAAAACATTCATGAACTTGTAATATTCTGTTGCACTCTGATAACCTTAATGATGTAATATTCAACTTAAATTTGGACAAATGCTGTATTATCAAGTGTCTACACTATCAGCACCTTCGAGACCTCGATCCTCCGGGAAGAGGAGCCACACAAGGTGCCAAATCCAAGACACCCTCTAGACTAGCCTCAATGCAAGTTTCAATAAGGATAAAAGCAATTATACACATGGTGAGCAAGTTTTAGCAAGATTAGTTCATAAGGTTCACAAGAAGCTTAGTTTACCTTTGAGATTAGCAAGTTGCTCACATGAGTCAATAACAGGCCATCTAGAAAATCTAAGCATGAGAGATTACCATCACATCCACATAGCTTAGCTCAAGCTCAATCATAGCAAAGAGAAATGCAAGAAAGCATAAGAATCAAGGTTCATCTACCAATGCATATATTACATATGAGATGCAATGCATAAAAGGAAAGATACATATATACAAGTGAACATAAACTCCCCCTCAAAAGATGCCATAAGGATAACACACACCAAGTTCCCCCCGAAGAAAAGCATGTCAAGTAGCATCTAGGGGCTTGGTGAGGATATCAGCTAGTTGGTTTCTGGTATTGATGTATTTGAGCTCAACGTCCCCCTTCTTAACATTGTCTCTTACGAAGTGGAATCGCACATTAATGTGTTTGACCTTACCATGTTGGATTGGGTTTTTGGCTAAGCATATGCCACTGGAGTTATCACACATGAGTGGAACACTCTTAAAGGTTAACCCATAGTCCCTCATGGTAGATACAGCCCATAGGATTTGTGAGCAGCAGCTAGCGGCAGCTACATAGTCAGCCTCTGTGGTGGATTGGGCTACACTCGACCGCTTACGAGAAGACCAACAGATCAAAGAAGTAACTAAGAAAGGACAAGTACTAGAAGTGCTCTTCCTATCAATTCTACACCCAGCAAAGTCCGTATCCAAATACCCAATGAGGTCAAGAGATGAAGATGCAGAGTACCAAAGACCAAACTCAAGGGTGTATTTGAGATACCTGAAGATGCTCTTGACAGCCTTGCGATGAGTCACCCTTGGGGAGGCTTGAAAGCGAGCACAAAGACACACCGCAAAGTGTATGTCGGGTCTTGTTGCTGTCAGGTACAAGAGGGAGCCAATCATGCTCCTTTACTCCCTCTGGTCCACCGCTTCATAGTCTTCATCAGGGTCCAGTGCCCTTGTACTGGACATTGGTGTAGACAACGGCTTCACATTGACCATGTCAAACTTCTTCAGGAGATCCTTCGTGTACTTGGCTTGATGTAAGAAAGTGCCTTGCATGCACTACTTGATTTGAAGCCCAAGAAAGAAGGTGAGCTCGCCCATCATCGACATCCGAAATTTACTTTCCATGGCTTCCTGAAATCTAGACACAAGAACATGAGAGGAACCACCAAAGAGAATATCATCCACGTAAATCTGAACCATTAGAAAGTCATTGCCATGCCTGAGAGTGAACAAGGTTTTGTCTACACACCTCATGACACACCCACACTCTAGCAACAAAGTCTTAAGCCTAGCATACCATGTCCTTGGTGCTTGCTTTGGCCCGTACAAAGCCTTCTGA
The DNA here is from genome assembly GCA_032690845.1 of Eleusine coracana subsp. coracana. Taxonomy (NCBI): domain Eukaryota; kingdom Viridiplantae; phylum Streptophyta; class Magnoliopsida; order Poales; family Poaceae; genus Eleusine; species Eleusine coracana. The sequence continues at coordinate 33,427,130 of CM064426.1, read as the reverse complement.
AGCTTATACACACGGTTTGGGTATTTGTGTTGCTCAAAGCCAGGTGGTTGTTTTACATAAACCTCTTCCTTTATGAAACCTTTTAGGAAAGAACTCTTGACATCCATTTGATAGAGTCTAATGCCCTTAGAGGCAGAAAATGCAAGCAAGATCCTAATGGCTTCTTGCGTGCAACAGGAGCAAAGGTTTCCCCATAGTCTAAGCCCTCCACTTGACTAAAACCCTTAACAACAAGCCTAGCCTTGTTTCTAACAAACTCACCATCTTCCCCATGCTTATTTTTAAACACCCATTTGGTTCCAATGACATTGACACCAACAGGAGGCTCTACTAGGGTCCATACTTTGTTTCTCTCAAAGTTCTCCAACTCCTCATGCATGGCATTAACCCAATGTTCGTCAGATAGTGTGTGTCCAACATCCCGGTATTCAAAGGTTGCAAGAAAGAGAGAATTGGTAAAGCAGGCGAGATGTGCAGACATTGACCTTGTTGTCCTCTCATAGAGATTTCCGATCATTTGTTGAGGTGGATGTTGACGCTGAATGTGGTGAGGAGCCTCTCTCTCAGAGCATACTGCCCCCCCCCCTCAACCACAGCTGGAGCTCGCTCGATAGCTGCTGAAGTAGATGTAGAAGCTTCTGGACCCTCTGCTGGGGTGGTGGTGGTAGCAGGAACAAGCTCAGATGAGAGATGAAGTGAATCATTGTCATCATCATCCAAGCCCTGTAGGTCCTTTTCTACAAAGATGCTTTCCTTCAGCTCCTTATCACCTGTAGACTCAATCACATTCCTTGCACAAGAGTTTGATTCATCAAAGGTTACATCGCAGGACTCTACGATGGTGTTAGTTTCCAAATTCAAAACAGTATAGGAATGACCATGAAGGGTGTAGCCAAGAAAGATACCATCGGAAAATCTCGACTCAAACTTATCAAGATTGCTACGCCTGAGAATGAAGCACTTGTAGCCAAAAGTACGCAAATGAGAAACAGAAGGCTTCCTTCCAAAACGTAGCTCAGAAGAAGTCACATTAAGAATTGAGCGCAAGAAAACCCAATTGGAAACATAGCAAGTAGTGCTAATGGCCTCAGTCCAGAACCGCCTCAGAGTCCTATGCTCATTGAGCATCATCTGGGCCATCTCCACCAAGGTTTTGTTGCTTCTTTCGACCACACCATTTTGTTGAGTAACACAAGGTGCTGAAAACTTATGCTCAATACCATGCTCAAGACAGAAGGCATCAAAGAAGGAGTTCTTGAACTCGGTTTATCACTATGGATTGCTCGTAATACACCAGGGAGTTCCTTGAACTACCTCAAATCTAAGCTCCAAAAGTGATGAAACACTTCATCCTTGCTCTCAAGAAAATAAACCCAAGAATAGCGAGAATTGTCGTCAACAATCACAAGAACATACGACTTCCCATCCACCGAACGAACCTGAGAAGGACCAACAGTGTCCAGATGAAGCAACTCTCCAGGGCATTCAGTCATCACCAAATTGATTGGTGGATGAGAAGCAATAATAATTTTATCCATAATGACAAGGAGCACAAACCAAATCCTTATCAAATTTGAGCTTAGGCAATCCTCAGATCAAGCCTAGGCCACTCAAGCGATATAACAAGTCAAAGATCATGTGACCTAGTCTCATATGCCATTTCCAGAGCTCAGAAGAAGATTGAGCAAACAAGCACTTGTGAGAACTAGGAGAATCAGCAAAATCAGCCTGAAAAACTGTGCCAATGCAAGAAATCCCACAAACCAAGGAACCACTCGAATCTAGAACACAAGAAGCATTCGACTTAAAGCGCACTTCCAAACCAACATCAAGAAGCTGAGAAACAGAGAGGAGATTGTACTTGAGATGCTCAACCAAACCAACATCCTTAAGAGTGAATTTTTCATTTACCTTTACCACGCCTCTTGCCTTCACTCTCCCTCTCTTGTCTTCTCCAAAGGTCACATACTCCTAGCGCTTCAAGGGAGTGAGGCTGGAGAACCACTTTGCATCTCCGGTCACGTGGCGCGAACATCCGGAGTCCATCAACTATTTGTTCTCTAGGCCTCCACCTGCTACCTACAAATAACGAGAAGGAAAAGTCGATGGCTCAGTGTTGGGGTTAGTCAGAAAGCATTTGGGAATCCAGCACTTAACCAAGACTCTTAAAGAGCTCGGTCTGTCAATCAATGATCTTCAGCTGAGTTCTTCACCTTTCCATGGGATTGTGCTTGGCAAGACTTTGATTCCTATTGGACAAATTAGACTGCCAGTCACCTTCGGTACCCATGAGAACTTTAGGACTGAGCATATTCTTTTCCAAGTGGTGGATCTCGACTCGGCATATCATGCTATCATCCGTCGACCGGCGATGGCTAAATTCATGGTTGTCCCGCATTATCCGTATCTCACCCTCAAGATGCCAGGCCCGAATGGGATAATCTCCCTCCACTCTGATCTTCGGAATTATTTCAATTGTGATGTACAGAGTTGTGAGATGGCCAATAAACAGTTGATGCTGTCCGACTAGAAGGAGATCCAGAAGGCAGTCGGCATGAAGGAATAGACTGAAATGGCGGTTTCAACAAAAAAGCCTACCAAAGACAAGATTCAGACCGATGACATCCAAACCAAGGAAATCAAGCTCAATCCTGAGGACTCCTATAAGGTAACTTATGCTAGGGACAACCTCGACGGGAAATAGGAACTCACGCTCACTCTTTTCCTCCAGGAAAATAGGGACATCTTTGGATGGAAACCATCTGACATGTCGGGAGTTCTTAGGGAAAAGATTGAGCATGAGTTAAGGGTAGCTCCTGGGGCTACCCTCGTTTGGCAGAGGCTTAGAAGGTTTGCACAAGACCACAAGGACGCCATGAAGAAGAAGATAGTTAGACTATTAGATGCTAAGTTTATAAAGGAGGTGTATCATCCCGACTGGTTAGCAAATCCATTCCTTGTACCCAAGAAGAATAAAGAGTGGAGGATGTGTGTTGATTATACCAATCTCAACAAGGTTTGTCCTAAAGACCCCTTTACTCTTCCTCATATTGATCAGATAGTAGACTCAACAGCCGGGTGTGAGCTACTAAGCTTTCTGGATGCCTATTCAGGCTGTCACCAGATCCCACTGAAGGTCGAAGATCAGATTAAAACCTCCTTTATAACACCCTTCGTCGCCTATTGCTATATCACAATGCCTTTCGGTCTGAAGAACGCTGGCGTGACCTACCAACGGGGTATTGAACACTGCCTTGCTACTCAGATCGGTCGGAACGCAGAAGCGTATGTTGATGACATCGTTGTCAAGACTCGGAATGTCGTGGAACTTTTTTTTGACCTGGCAGAAACCATTGACAATCTGAGGCATTATTTGATGAAGCTGAATCCTAACAAGTGTGTTTCTAGAGTTTCTTCGGGAAAGCTACTCGGCTACATCTTTTCGAAATGAGGTATAGAGTCTAACCTGGATAAAATCAAGGCGATCCTTGATATGGGGCCACCTAATTCTCAAAGGGACGTTCAGAAGCAGACCGGATGCATGGCATCCCTGAGTCGCTTTATTTCCCGACTGGGGGTTAGAGGGTTACCACTTTTTTGACTGCTTAAACAGCAGGATGACTTCATTTGGACCAAAGAGGCGTAGTCGGCATTGGATGAGTTGAAGGTTTACCTTAGCAGCATTCCAGTATTGGTGCCTCCAGAGCCAGGAAAAAAACTTCAACTTTACATATCGGACACAACTCAGGTTGTGAGTACTGTTTTAACAGTCGACAGAGAAGAAGAGGGACATATACAAAAAGTACAACACCCGGTCTATTTTGTGAGTGAGGTCCTTGGTGCTTCTAAGGCAAGGTATCAACAGATGTTGAAGTTGTTGTATGCATTGTTGATCACCTCTAGGAAGTTGAAGCATTATTTTCAAGCTCATCCAATTGAAGTCCAGACTTCCTTCGCACTCGGCACAGTGCTGCACAATCGAGAAGCCAAAGGAAAAATTGCCGAGTGGGCAGTCGAACTTGGTCAATATACCATTACGTTCGTGCCTCGGTCGGCTATAAAGGGACAAGCGTTAGCTGATTTCGTTGTCGAGTGGACAGAGATTCAAAATCCACCTACTACACAAGATGTCGAGTATTGGAAAATGTACTTCGATGGATCTCTTCAATTACAAGCAGCTGGTGCAGGAGTCGTGTTTGTCTCACCCACTGGAGAGAAGCTTTGATATGTCCTTCAGGTGATGTTTCGCGCGTCCAATAACGCTGTTGAGTATGAAGCCCTTCTATATGGTCTCCGCATTGCCGCATCACTCGGCATCAAGCGCCTTGACCTCGTTGGTGATTTGGCTTTGGTCATTAATCAGGTCACCAAGGATTGGAACTGTGTGGATGACAATATGAGTGCTTACTATCAAGAAGTGAGGAAGCTCGAAGACAAATTCGACGGATTGAAGTTCACGCATGTTCTTCGAGACAATAACCAAACGGCAGATGAATTGGCCAAGATGGGGTCATCCCGGTCTACAGTCCCGCCAGGTGTTTTCTTACGCACTCTAAATTCCCCCATGATTTCTCCTCGGTCGGATGTATTAATGAGTGCTGTCACTGATCTTGTTGGTGATGACAACATGGAGACCGATTGGCATGACCCACTCATCCAATATTTGGACAAGGGGACGCTGCCTTCGGATCCTAATGAGCAACGGAGGTTAGAGACCCGATGCCGAGGATATCTATTGGTGGTAGATCAACTCTATAAAAGAGGAGGTTCAAACATCTTGATGAGATGCATCTCGATACTAGAAAGCCAAAAGTTGGTAGAAGAAATTCATTCCCGAATATGTGGTAATCATGCGGCTTCCAAGACTTTAGTCGGCAAAGCTTTCCGACAAGGGTTTTATTAGCCCATGGCGGTCGAAGATGCACACCAGGTTGTTCGGAAGTGTGAAGGTTGTCAATTCTTCGCTCAACAAACGCATATGCCTTCACTGCAACTTCAGATGATACCTTTGACTTAGCCCTTTGCTGTTTGGGGGCTTGATATTGTTGGTCCTTTCAAGAAAGCGCCAGGTGGGTTCACTTATCTGTTCATTGCTATTGATAAATTCACCAAGTGGATCAAAGAAAAGCCGATCGGCAAAATAACATCAAAGAAGGCAATCGAGTTTGTCAAGCATATCTTCACTCGGTTTGGGGTTCCTCATGATATCATCACTGATAATGGCACTCAGTTCACGTTAGTGTAGTTCTGTGACTTTGCTGATGAAATGGGAATAAAATCCACTTTTCATCAGTGGCTCATCCTCAAAGCAATGGGAAGGTCGAACGGGCCAATGGTATGATTCTTCAAGGATTGAAACCGCAGATATTCGGCAGACTTATGCCTTATGCCAGTTGGTGGGTCAAAGAATTGCCTTCAGTTCTTTGGGGGCTTCGCACAAACACCAGTCGGGCAACTGGTCAGACCTTTCTCAGTGGTCTATGGCTCAGAGGCTATGCTGCCGACCGAGGTGAGTCTTGTTTCGGCATGGATTCAGGCGTATGATGAACAACTTTCTGAGGAGAATATAGAGATTACTTTGATTGCAGCAGAGGAGTTGCGTGATCGCGCTCTATTTCGGTCGGCACTTTACCAGCAAGGCTTGTGTCGATATTATGATAAAAACGTACGTAATCGCTACTTCCAAGTTCGAGATTTAGTGCTTCACCGAGTGCAGTCAACAAAGAACCAGCGCAAGCTTTCTTCAAAGTAGGAAGGACCATATGTGGTGAAGGAAGTCACTCGCCTGGGGGCTTACCGGCTGATGTCTGAAGACGGCGATGATATACCAAATTCCTGGAACATAAATCAGCTACGTCGTTTCTATACTTAGTTATTCTTTTGTATATTTATACATTATTTATGAATGAAACTTCGGTCTTTTTGATTAAAGAATTTTTGATGATTTTCATTCTATATTGTCTCGATTCCTTAACTCATTTTATTAAACAATCGAGCCAGGGGGGCTAGTAATAATGTCCCGCCTTGGTCTAACCTTATTTTGGTTTTGGACTATTTTCCGACCGATTTCTTCGCTTTGAATATGGTCTTCACTTTCTTGGTCTAACGTCTATACATTATGGTTATACACATTATACTGTACATTAGACTACCACTACACTAAACCGAGAGCAAAAGTGCGAGAGGTCATGTGTCGATTGGTCGACTCTACTTGTTACACGGTTACGAGTCACAACCTAATATGTTAAGGCAGGCCGATGAAATTTGAGTTTCTCAGTGACAGAAACATACTTATCATATTTTTATCAATCTTTTAAAGCTATTAAGCATGAAACTAATTTACATACAGGTAACATTGTTTTAGTACATAGATATTACTAATGTTCTCTAGCACTATAGGATTTACAGCTCCTTTGAAGGAGAGGAAGAGTCAACTCGTAGCTCAACTTCTGGAGTTGCTGGAGGAGTAGGCACAGTCAGATTGATCTCTATGTTGTCGACCAAGGCTCGGGAAATCTCCAACATGGAATCCAAGAGCAGCTGGCATTGGTCGTCGGTCAAGTCTGGGTTGAAGCCCTCCTTGATCTTGTCCAATGGTAGAGCAGGAGACCAAGATTGGCAAATCGCCAGAACCTGACTCCCGGCCTCGGTCGCCACTCGCCGAGTGTTATAAGCGATAGCTTCTGATGCGTGCTCCAGCAAGTACTCCAAGGAGTGGCCTGTCTGCTCCACTCGATCGGTATGAACATAGTTCATTGCCTTTCGAGCAGCATAAGATAGAGCTACGAGTGATGATTTTTGGTTAGTATGATCAAAAGAGGATTCAAACAGATGTGAGAAATAGTGAAGGGCTTACTGGCAAGTTTACATTTGAAGGATTTGGAGACGCTCTTGGCATCCTCTATCTTGGCGTCAACCTCCTTCAGCTCCTTCTGCAGCCAAGTGATCTCGGCCTTTTGATCTTCAACCGACTTGGAGAGGTTTTCCTTCTCAGCATTCAAGGCGTTAACAAACCTTTGCTGATTAGAAGTCAACTTCTCCAGGTCGGCAATCTTCTGATCATGAGATAAAGACAAACATTTGAACTTTTAACGCTAGAGTGATTAGTTGATTATTTAAAAACCGATGGTAAGTGATCTTACTGGCTTTATCTGCACGGCCTTGGTCATCTCTCTTTGGTCGGTCTGCAGCTTATCAATTTCCTTCTGTGCTTTGGAGAGCTGCTGACCGTTGACTAGCATAACACCAGCAATATGTCAGTCTTAAACTTAAAGACTTGAAGACCGAAGAGTTTTAGGGCATACCAAAAGTTTTAGCTTCAAGGTATTCCACCCTAGACTGTTTCCTCTCTACAAGAGCATATATTTTCTGTATACAAAAAGGGGTTAAGCTTAAGGATGAGATTGAGACAAAGCTAAAGTAGGGTATTGAAGTACCATGCTTGCTTCTCGATGTTGTTACATAATTTCCACGTCCTCCACTTTAGGCCGACCGAGTGCATCTGCAGGCAATGCCGCCTTACCTTTGTCAAGATGAGAAGGGACAATGACCGGAGTGAGTTGTGGTGCGGGCTTCGGAATGGAGGCAGGAATTGTCTTATCAGATGGCTTATCCACCTCGGTCGGCGTGTTTGATGTCTTGCCGACCGGTTTGGGCAGATCAGTCAGACGAGGAGGGGGTCCTGACCGAGTAGCTTCAGACTCTTGGGCACTTTGCGAATCACTCGTCTGACTACTATCAAAAAAAAGATTTAGGAGATTAAGATGTGCTATGACTATTGGTAATAAGAGATAAGGAATATAAGGTTTAAGGATTAACCTGGGAGCCTTTTTGAGTTTGATTCGGCACATCCTCTTCTTCAAAGAAGTTGACTGAGAATCAGTCTCCTTCCTCTTCTGGGAAGAGGTACTTGCCTTGTTGGTCTGTTGCACCACCCCTGCATCACTATGTGTTTGGCTTGGGGGCTCCGACTGGCTTGAAGGCCGGTCGGAGGGAGCAGGGGCAGGTTGATCGGCATCAGCAGATGACATTTCTTCATCGTCACCCTGATCCCCAACATATTGCTATCGGCGCCCAACAGTCTGCTTCACTAGTCGACTGGGGGGGGCAGGGTGACAACTGGGTCAACACATACCAAGCAGGACATCAATACAGGAAAATAAGGGATTGCTCAAAGTAGACTGAGGCTTACTCGGGCTCGCATGGTGCCCTTATTATACGCGTTTTTGATCTATGAGTGATCCTGAAGGAGATCCCATTCTAACATCTTCGATAGGCATTTTTGACGAAGTTCACCATTCGGCGGATCGGGCACCTCCCTAGTTTCATCATCATCAACATAGTTCCACGCCGGGTGACATTGAAGCTTCAGGGGCTGCACTCTGCGTACTATGAAGCTTTTAGTGACGGTGATTTCGTCAACACCTTCACCCTTCAAGTTAGCTATCTTCTTCAACAAAACGACGACCTAAGGGTTGGTCGGATCAGGCTTCTCAGTCCATTGCGCCAGGGGAATTGCCTTGGCACCAGTGAAGTTGGCAAGAACAGGGGGAGGGTTGTCACAGTAGAACCACCCATCCTTCCAGTTCTTGTTCCCAGTATTCAATGGCATATTGATGTAGGCTTCCTTCTTGTGTAACTGGACGCCAACGCCGCCAATAGCTACTTGATTATCCTTGGTTGGCAGCGGTCGGAGGACGAACAGATGGCAAAATAGATTGAAGTGGGGGAGAGTACCCAAAAATGCTTCGCACATATGCACGAAGATGGTGATGTGAAGAATAGAGTTGGGATTGAGGTTGACAAGCTCAATCCCATAAAAGAATAGGAGCCTGCGCAGGAAGCTGCAAAAGGGGACTCCAAAACCATGCTTGAAGAACGAGCAGAACATAACGATCTTTTTATGAATGGGGATGGGGCAAGATTCACGGGGTACCTTCCAGTCTATCTGAACTTGCTCTAGAAGGATGCCGTCGACCACCATCTGGTTCATATCAGCTTGGGAGAGGCTTCTCTTTGAGAACTTCTGAAGCTGCTCCGGAATGTCGATTTCTGACGAAGAGGATGCGGCAGCGATAGTGAAAGTTGCTGGAATCGAGGTGGAAACCTTCTTGCGGCCCATGGCGATGGTTGTTTTGGGCGTGGCGGATCAAGTGCGGAAGCTTGGGGGCTAAGTGCAATGAGATCTGCGATGGCCTGAAGCGAAGCACTAACCCTAGCCGGAGAAGCAGAGGCATCACTGAGAGTAGAGGAGGCGTGAGGAAGACGAGGAGTTCGTGCGCAAATGCGGCGTGGACAGGGTCAACTTGACGCTCCCCTTTTATACTCCTGCTTTTTGACCTAAGGGTCCCATGGGCCGGAATGGGCCGTACAGTGATGCAATTTTTTGATTAAGCAGTGAATTAATTAAGGGCCTTAAACATGTTTAGGGTCTAAAACCTTGAGAAGTAAAACTCGGGGGCTTCTTTGATGAGAAGCATTTAAAAAAACATTTAACCATATCTATATGATTTGATGATCATGTAGCAAAGGACTTGATGGTCATATGGATATAAGTTCAAAGGTTATGGTATTGATTGAAGTCAATAACTAAATTGCCAAAATTGGACTTATTAAAAGATAGGGTGACTAATTATTAGGGAAAAGCTATGTTATGATTGATGTCATTTAGCTTAATACCAGTATATGATTGAGGTCGAATTGATTCATATGAATTGAATATGATTGATATCATGAAATTCAGACCGACCAGTCACTCGGACATAGTATATATCACTCAGCCTTTTTAATAATCGGTCGGCAAGGTTGAAGCCTTGCAAAGTGAGCCACTGGTTTGATGACCAGAGGTCTGTTAGACTTAGATTTTATGGTTTGAGTAAAATACCTACAAAATAATAAGAGCTAATATAATTAGACTCTAGCATTATTTGTTAGTCTCCAAATTATACAAGAGTCGGGGGCTACACCTGATGAGGTACACCTGACCGGTGCACCAGATCTATCAGGAATTTCGAAGAGGTCTTCCTGATTTATGATCTATATTTGAAGATCACTCGGAGAATCAAAGCCAAAATCAGAAAGCACTCGGGGGCTGCTTTGGGATACTTTCTCTATGGGTATCCTCAGACAAGACTATGTCGGTAGCCGACCGGGTACTTCATCAACAAGGAAGCTGACCGACTCGACTTGGAGCACAAGGCATTTAGAGATAGACATTCCATATAAATCTTTATGGATTATGACTAGGACTCTTCATATACCCCCCCTACCGATCGGATATATAAGGCGACAATGTACCCCCTTAAGGAGAGAAATGACACAAGTTTCACAACATCAATACAATACACAGAACACAGGACGTAGGGTTTTTACTCTCAACGAGAGGGAGCGAACCTGTATAACTCGGCGTCTTGTGTTACCATCGTAGTTCTTAGTCTCGACATAGCCCTATATATTTACTACCGATCTCAAGCTTTGACATGTTCATACCTGTTCAGCTCATTTGTAGAAGCGCTATTGAGGTCGGTTCTAGTAGGGGAAGTGTCACACCCCAAAATTTCAAATTTTGGTTTGTGACCCAATTCCATTAAATTTCAACATGTTTTTTATATAATAGATTAAATTTTTATTATAAATTAATTAGATAATTTAAGAATTATAATTTATTTTAGGCAAAAAAATGCTATTTTCTAAATTAAATAAATTAATTTAGGCTTTAATTATTTTATGTGTTGCATTCATGCTGGTTAAGTTCATTAGGTTTTTATCATATGAAAAAGTATTTAAAAATCTGTTTTTAATTGAGTTTATTTGGATTTAGAAATTAGAAAGGAAATAGATATAGAGAAAGAAAGGACCCATACCTCTTTGGGCCAAAACTCCCCAAACAAAGCCCACCCGCACCCCTCTCTTTCCCTCTCCTCCCTCTCTCTCGGCTTGGGCCGATTCTCTCCCCGCTCGGCCCACTCCCCCTCTCTTCTCCTCCCCCTCCCACTTGGGCCAGAATGCCCCGCCGCGGCCCAGCCAGCCCCATACCCTGGTTGGCCCACCCTGTCCTCGGCCTCGCGCGGCCCACTTGCCAGCGCAGCCCAGTCCGCCCTTACTCACTGACGGCCCGACCCCACCCCGCCCTTATCCCTCCTCCCGCCTCTCTCTCCCCGCCGCCGTCGGAAAACTGACGACCCCGCTCGATCTCCCTCCTCCTCGCCTCCCCGCCACCCGAAACCGGCTCTCGAGAGCTACGCGCCCCTCCGCTTCCCCTTCTTCAAGCACCTTCCGGCCGTTTTAGCCGTTTTCGAACCCCACGCATCGATGGCGCCACCACCAGCCATTAATGGCCGTGGAGCTCGCCCGCTCACTTTCGATGCCCCCTGCCCCTATAAAACCCACCACCGCTTTGCCCCGTCCCGTCGCTTCCTCCCCACCTCGCTCACCTCGTCCTCGACCTCTAGAACCCCATCCCCATCGACATCCGATTGACGTCGCCACCCCCCTCCGTCGTGAACGCCTTCGTGGCCATCCCCGTGCCCGCGCCACTGCATAGTGAGCACCCCCTAACTCCCCTCTCCATCTCCATCGTCTCGCGGCGAGGAATCGGCCACCAGAGCGCCATTCCGGCCAAGCTCCGGCGAAGCTTCGCCCTGCGCCGCCGCCTATAGCACCGCCGGCTGCCGCTCACTCTGCCTGAGCCCTGTCAGCCGCCCGATCTCGATCTAACGGCCCAGATTAAAAACCCCAAAGGGTTAAGTTCCTGGTCCATGGTGGGCCAGTGGACCTCTAGTCAATGCTGGTCCATGGACCCTATGGACCCAGTCCACCACTTTTAGGATTTAATTTAATTAGAAATAATTCCAGGAAAATGGCAATTTCACACCTAGGCCCCTGATCTTTAACTTAATGAGATTTTAACCCCAATTTTTCTACAGAACCTCTAGTAATTTATGTTTTAACCCCTGGATCTTTGATAAATATTTTTTTAGGCCTGGAATTTTACAGTAACTCCCCTGAACTTATTTTTAATTATAATTTCAACCCTATCTTTTACACTTAGGCCCCTGTACTTAAATAAGATTATGTTTAAATCCTAAAATTTTGTAAAAAAAACAACCTTATACTTTTTGGTAATTATTTTTCAGTCCTAATATTTTACACTTAGTGCCTATAATTTTATAGAATTGCGAATAGGCCCCTGACTTTTATTAAAACTATATTTAAGAGCTAATTTTTATCCAGAACCTTTATTTAATTATTTTTAGGCCCTGAAATTGTTTTAGCACTATAATTTTTGTAGAAAAGCCCCTGTACCTTTCTGAATTAATATTTTAACCCTGTATTTTTGCAGAAACACCCCCAGACTTGTTTTTAATTATTTTTAAGTCCTGCCTTTTTACACTTTAACCCCTAAACTTCATCAAAATTACATTTTTGTTTCCTAAACTTTTCATAAAATGTATTGTCACCCTATTATTTTACAATTTAGTCCTTGTACTTTTCTAAAATTACTTTTAGGTCCCTAAACCTATTTATTTTTACTATTTTAGCCCTAAAAACTTCAAACCTTCATAACTTTTCAACCGTAGCCCAGATTTAAGTAATTCTTGCGCCAACGTGATCATAGTAATTAGTATTATTTATTTATACTATCTTATAGTAATCTGCTAATTTTACTATTTTAACCCTGCACCTTCAAACCTTCATAACTTTTTACTCGTAACTCCGATTTAGATGATTCTTGCGCTCACGCGATTGTAGAATCGAGTACTATCTTTTGAAATTGATTTTAAAGTATTTTATTATTGGTTGGTGTACTGTTTCTTAGTTTGTTTATATGATTGTATGCATGTTGTGCCTGCGTGACGATAATTAGAGAACGGGTTGTTCCTGGAATCGCAAGAGCATGACTTGAAGACCTGAGCAGCAACCCCTATTTCCAGGCAAGTGTCCTTGATGCATCTTGTACCTATTATAACATTTATTATAGAACTGCATGCTTGTGTCAAATTGAATGGGTACCTATTATTAGGGTTTCCCTAGTATTGCTTTATCCTTTCGCTTGTCGCCTTGAACTAGTTGGTTGTATGGCTTGTGGGATGTTTGGGTTAATATTAATCTTGATTAATGAACTATATCACTTTATGGGTGGAATGGTAATTTATGTTAGCAACATGGACATAGGGATCTATACAAGCCGGATGGAATGGATGTGGTGTCGTGGGCACATGGTTGGTGGTGGTAGGCTTGTTGTAGATCCTAGGACCCGGTTCTTGGAGCGATGACCCAGGACAACAGTGCCATCACAAGGCTGCTATGGAATAGCTTGGTTGATTAATTAGGAGTTCTCCCAGTGTCGGTACAACATTTTGGTGGAGCGGGGAATGGAAGTCAGGAGGACTGTCCTTGTATCCGAATGGCTCAAGAGGGGGCTCCTGGGGTGATGAGCTGCTTGTTGATGGGCTATCACTTATGGACGGGAGTGGAACCTTAGTGGCTTGCATGTACTGGGAGACACTTCGTAAAAGCCTCGTAGTGATCTCCTGGCCGCACACCTAAGGAAGTGTGCTAGTGCTTGGCCGGCATGGCAACATGGAGACTCTAGTCCACCTGGCAACAGGGGATGAAATCACGACTTGTGGGTAAAGTGGTACAAACTCTGCAGAGTATCAAACTATCATGATAGCCGTGCTCACGGTCAAGAGTGGCCTGGAATCCTCACAAGATTAGTTGTTTATCGGTTGTGGAATGGTTGGGAATGGTTGGTTGGTGGATAGGATTGGACTTGGTTGGATACTACCCTATGGTTTAAAGGTTGGGATGACCCCACTTAGTAATTAGGATGCATAGGAAATTAAAAGCTCATGCAACAAACTGCTTTAAAGCCTTCCTTGTCTTTAGCCCCATGTCATCTTTTCCCCCACTTGCTGAGTACGACACGTAATCACCCTTGCTATATACCACATTGCTGCTCAGCTATAGGAGAAGGATGGTACATTATGAAGACGATGGAGGAGTCTAGGCATGCGGTCTTCCGGTGGACTTCCTGTGGCAGCTGAAGGACGCCAACGCTTAGTTATTCCTCTGCAATGTAATCTTTTCTTTTTGACCTATGGGTCACTGTTGTAATAATGTTATCGATTTAATAAAGATATTGTTTTTTTATCACAATAATAGTCATGTGTGCGTGAAAACTTGATCCTGTGCACGCATACAGATGCATTCGGTTTCGGTCATTGGAACCGGGTGTGACAGGAAGTCCTCTCCATCAAACATCCAGAGCTTGACCACACGCTTCTCCATGTCACCTTCAGATCACTAAGCCGATGAAGGTCAACTAGTGATCAAACTAGCTCTGATACCAATTGAAGGACCGAGAAGGCGACCAGAGGGTGGTGAATGGGAGCCAATCAAAATTCTCCAAGAGAATTTGGCCTATATCCCAAAAACAATCCAAGCCAACCTCTGAACCAATCACCAAGACTACACACACAAACTTGTGGAGTACTAGCCCTAGGAGTGATCAACCACAGCAAACAAACACAGCAGAAACAACAAGAAATAGCAAAGACTCAAGTTAGTCGAGAACCTCACAAAACTGTACCTTCTGGACCACCACCGGTAGTGCCGATCAAGGCCATCGGCAGTGTCGGTTGGCTCTATCGGCAGTGCCGGTGAGACCCATCGGCAGTGCTGGTGCGGGGTTTTGCAACTCACCGGCAGTGTCGGTCCTGGTCATTGGTAGTGCCCATATATACGGAACAGTGCCGGTGAGACCCATCGACCCCGACTGAACAGGAAAAACTTTTAGGATTTTGGCAAATCTTCTCCAAAACCTAATCCAACAAACTCCAAATGATGCAATTTTTGGACCATTAAATACTTAGCACATAACGACCCTAGTCCTAGAAGATCAACTCAATTGGCTCAAGAAATCATCACGAATTTTAGATCTTGTGCCAAGAACACCAAAAAGGGGAAACTTGAGAAATCCTTCAAATTGAAGGTGCTAGAGCTATGGATTCGGTCAAGGACCTATGAAGGATTCATCTATCTCATCATAGAAACAAGTTCCTCAAGAAATCCACCCTAAAAACTCATCCAAAAAGGAGGTTAAAAATTCCAATGAAAATTGCTTCGAAAATAGGGAAAAAGAGAAATTCGGGATTTAGGGAGAGAGGAAAATCTTGAGCACGAAAATAAATCTCATGTCATGGAAACATGCTTACAAGATCCATAGATACAAGACTTTTGAATGAAGTCCTAACACAAGGCTAATGGGAAGAGAGACGACTCTTCCACTAGCCTTACCTCTCCTTATATAGGCCTAAGGTCTATTGTCCGCATGACGACTCTACCCTTGACCTACATAACACACCCACCTACCACCGAGGGCATGGTCGTCCATCTTTCTCCTTATTGCCCAAATGCCATCGGATGCTTCACGTCTTTGCTTCGTCTCGAAGAAAGCTCCGTGATGGTGTCACGTGCACCACCAACCACCGCCACCGGTTTTGAGGCCCAAACCGGGAAACCGCCTTGCATGCTTCTCAAAGCGTGACTTCTTGATGTTAACGTGTGTCACCTTGTCCCACGATCCTGACCACCAGCAAGTCTCTCCTAGTCCCTATCCATCGGGCCCCCTTGTCACTTTGCACTGGTATCCCGTTTGCCTTGACTTGATCAACACGTTGTCTTCATCACCACCATGGTTTTGAGGCTCAACCGTAAAACCATCCGTGCTTCTTGCCTCTCCATGTGTACGGTGTGGTTCACCCTTGACTCCACCCGGCATCCTAATCGTCCGGCCCCAAGTCCCCAACTTGTGCCCGATCCTCTCACCATTAACCGCCATGTCGACTCCAGTGACCTACACATCATGAGACAAGCGAACAGATTTCCCAACTCTTGCAACTTCATCAATACTTCCGCCAACTTTGGTTAGTCAAGATCATGACAGGTACAAACTCATGTAATCCCTAGATTTCCGCATTTCAAGTCAAACACATGTCCGCTCAAGTCAATTACTCATCACATATATTGCAAACCATGGCACATATCCACATGGTTTCTCAAGTTGCTTTGCAGATAGCAGCTTCTTATATTATACACAAAAAAGGTGACTTTCTAGATCTCAAAAAATTTACAGTAAGAGTTTTAAACATGAGATTGTGATAGCTTAATACTCTATCCCATCATCAGAAAAAAGATGCATCTGCTTATTTATCTTTATCGCACATAAGCTAAATTACAGGAATAGCATTGGATAAACTACAAAAAAGGCAGATAATTCTGAATCTGATAGATCTTATCTCTCCTCTGTAACTTGACACTCATGTAACCTACACCCCAAACTAGGATGAATAGAAATGAAAGAGTTGGAAATGGCAGAATATATGACAAAATAGGATAAAACCATTGGAATTTGAACTGAGTTAGGATTATTTTATTAAAAAAATAACTACATCCATGGTCGAACAATCTTCCTCGCCTTACCAAAAACTAGATTACTGCTTTATTAAATAAACTTTTGTTTCATATGATAATATGTGTAAACACTTCATACATTGACTCCCTCATCCCCATTACTAGATTGAATTTGAACATCACCAATACCGTTTCAGTGCTTTACCATTTGGCCTCCAAGTGGACTTTACCAGAATCACCCGAAAAGAAGTGAAAGAACTTATCTTTAGTGGATGTGGTGGCATGTGCTTCTTTTTCATTGAAAGGAGAACGTGGCCCGTCTATAATCTACAAAATTTGTTGTCAAAGCCATTGTTTTGCAACAGACCCTATTCCTTGCCAACTTAATACATAGGGTCACACAACGCGCCCTTGCTTTGACCCACTTACCCTTATCTTCTTCGCCACCATGTATGGAAAGCCATACCTCTTTCTTGGACATGTTTTTGTTGTGCGCCTCTATGATAAACAAAATGGCAGACATGAACAAAACATATAGTTGGTATGATGAGATATTCTTCTTTCTCAATGGAACTACCTTCCGGCTTCGCTAAAAACACCTGGGCTATGCCTCAAAGTCTCAACACTAGCCTGAAAATAACAACAAACGTATATAGATAGAAGAAGTCCACATGGTACTTGAACTCTTCTGGCAAATCCTCCATTTTTGGCTTTAGCTTCATGCAAAGGTTGAAAAAGAACTGGAAAAGATATGGAACAGGGTAAAAACTATCCAGCAAATACACGCTGGAAGGCAAAGGGTCCCCATTCACCAAAAAATCCTTCTCCTTACTAAAATAAAAGGGGGGAGCCTATTCTCGGGCGAGCTCCAGCAATTCATGTAGGGCATTAGTAGAAAGCTTTTGAGAAAACCCCACATATAGTTATTGATCCCATCTACATTAGTTAGTTGATCCTCAGAAAAGCAAAAGAGCAAGGAAGGTGCCACACTAGTAAGGCTTTTCTCGTATCAAATGATTAATAGGGTCCATATATACGGATGTATATTGAATAACAGGAGGGTTAGAAACGACACTGACATTCACACCTCTGTAAATCATTTTGGCTTCGTCCACGTGAGCACCATCCAAAAAGATACATGACACGGGCTTTAAATGGTACTGTTCATGGCACCCCTCCTGGAGTAAGGTGACTCGAGCAACCCGAACCCAATTCCAAGCCATAGTTTTAAATCCGAAGCAGATTACTTCAATTCCCTTCTGAAGCTCCATCTTAGGTCGAACTACAGAGCTTGACTCCTGTATGAAACAATCCAGGGTCAAATAAAGATACTTGTTAGCCTAGCACCATGTGTATCCGTAGCCTTCCCTGTTTTGAAAATCTCATATATTCTTTGTAGCACGTGTGTCCTTCATATGTTCGGTCGCTTGTTCCTGGATAAGTAGATTTTCTACCAACCAAGTAGAATCAGCGTGAGAATCAGCTGTTGAGAACGCGAGGCACGCTGCTTTCATCCTCTATCCGTGTCATTGCCTTATGAGCGGTCAAAATATACATTTTGCTTACTGTCACATGGTCCGCCTTCTCACTCAACATCAGAATCAAACCACCTTCCGGCTTTGTACTACTACTACTACCTTTGTTTGTAGGGTGACCAACTATTGAGTCTAATTCCATATCGACTTTTAGGAGGGAGCTAGATAAATTCCATAACACGGTAAGGAGCGAGCGATAGCAACGAGCTGATCAATGCGATCTAGAGTGAAAAAACTACCACTATTACTACTTAATTAATATTGGGCTTGCATATTCTTGAGAGTAGTATACAGATTCTTCCCTTGCTTGATTATTGTTTTTCTGCTTTCCTTTGGTCTTCCAATATAATAGGCAACCCTCGCCTCATTGAGGAACTTTGGTCGCAGCATTCTGATCAATTGGTTGTGAACTAATTTCTTCAAAAGGTTTTGAAGAAGAATAGCTATCTTTGCTCTTTCTTGCGCTTCTACCTCCTTCTTCCTATCTAAAATCGTCTGTTAGAGAATGGCCTTATGTACCTGTCGAGAGATATTCTTGATAGTAATCCTAGGTATGCATATGAGTATAAAAGCCGATGGACATAGGACACAGGGTTTATACAGCTTCGGGTCTCCTTGCAGATAAAAACCCTACGTTTTGTTTTGTGTTCTTGTATTTCTAGGGTTCGTACTGGGCAAAAGGTTCCTGATACGAGTTTTAATCTTCTCTAAAGACCCCCTGCCCTCATTATATAGCCAAAGGTCAGCGGTTTACATGGCAATCTTTGCCTCGTTTACATTTGATTCAATCTATACACATATCTCTTGACCTAACTTGTGGCCTACTCTAAAAAAATATCCGATTGATTATCTTCTGGGCCATGGTCTACAATGCTTCATAATCAAGCCTTCATCCCACTCGGCCATATTGCCGAGTGGTTAAATATCCTATATACATATATGCCATAGTAGCTGCCAAGAACTTTCCAATTTTGAACATGAATCTTTAACTTATCTTGATACTTCTCAAAATTAAAAAGTGCTTCTTAAAAAAAAAATCTTCATCCTTGACAATTAAAGAGGCATATTCTATAAGCATAGCCCCTAACTCATAAGGCATTGAAATCTTCATAAATGCCTTGTGAGTTCAAGATAAGTAAAGTTAATCATCCAGCAAATATCCTTATGTGATTACAATATCCCATGTGATAATTTTGCAACTTATTAACACTCAAAACTTCGCTGAAAGGAACTATAGCCCCCAAGTTTTGCAAACAATCACCTCATCCAAGTGATTTTGAAAACAAATATTAACAGTAGTACCCAATAGTGATACTATCACTCCTCCCGAATGTTTTAATGATCTTTAATGTTGAAACAGATATATTATGACCACCAAAGCTTTGAAGTCAGTAGTCTGAGTGATTCCTGAATAAATCACCAAACACAAGCATTGTAGCCCCCAGTTGTGGGACCTTCAGTCATGATCCGAGTGATATCAATACTTTGCCAGGAACCTGAGCCACAATGGGCCATAAATGCTTAGAACAGTGTAACTACTTCCACTTATCGGGGCATAAACCCACAAACCATTCCTACCTGTTAGGTCAACCTGCCAATATATATACAGAGTCACACGCCTTCACCTTCTTCACTTCGCACCGCAGCCGCCGCCAGCTCCTCTGTCCAAACCCTAGATCTTATGTTTCATTTCGGCGCAGAGATTTCCGTTCATCACCGTTCCTTCCAAGCTCCAACTCCAATGGTGCCCAAGCGTACTCGCCAAAACACCAAGTCTCAATCCAAGAAGCAGGCTTCCCCTGGAAAGGCTAAGGACGAAGTGGCCTTCGACATTCCCATGGGGATTAGGGAGTTCCCCTCTTCCACCATGGATGTGAAGAAAATCAACAGACTTGTGATTGATGGGTTGGTCTAGAATCAACAAACCAGAGGCTGGATTGAAGCCATAGGTTAGAAATTTCCGCAAACCCAAGTGAAATTTCTCCTCTTTTTCTATCACGGATTTGGGATACCCTGCAGCGATTTCTTCCGAGGTTTGTTGTTGTTCTATGGAATAAATCTTGTGAATCTGAATCCGAACTCAATCCTCCACATATCTATCTTTATTCATTTGTGTGAAGTATTCCTTGGAATCCCCCCCCCCCATTTCAACATCTTCAAAGAACTATTTGTTCTAAAATCAAATAGTAGCAATGTGATTGGAGGTGCCGGATTCCAGTTGAGGAATAAATCCAAATATATCGAAGTTCCTCTTCCCTCAAAAAACAAAGGGTGGCACACAGACTGGTTTTACCATGAAAACCATGCACCCCCTTTGTCATAATTTACCGCTGAAGCCCCTGTGCCTCGACCCGAATGGTCCACGAAAGCAGCCCCCAACAACAAGGCCCAGGTTGATGCAATATTAGAATATATTGCTGTGTTGATCAAAAGGTTATAGTGGAGTGGATGCCGCCTCAAGCTTCATATATCATCATGTCCAACCCATCAAAAAGCGCCATGTCCCTGGGTGGAAATTCAACCTTCGTGCAGATCCCACCATGGAGGTGCTTGAGGAGTTGTCAGATCCAGAATTAACACTCTGACATGAAAATATATTTTCCTCATTGTTTGACTGGACTCTAGGATATGCGAAAGCTGGACATCATTCCGAGACTGATAGGAAATCAGTAAGTGGTCTCTACTCATCATTGTATTCACAACATATTTCTTATCCTCAATAAATGGTTAACATGTCATACAATTTGCAGGATCTCGTCATTTACACCTCGAACCCACCATTGCCTCCTGTGACACGAGAAAGGTCACGTAGTCGGCCGTCAGCCCCTGATGAGGACATCACTCCTAAGGATACATGCAACACTACTCCAATTCTGGACTTGCAAGGTCCAATGACTAGAGCTCGTGCACGACGACTAAATTTAGAGGTGAGCTCGTTCCTACGTTCTTTATTATATGTCACTTTTGAGAATGGTTTGCTACCTAATGATTATAATGTAATTAGGAACTATGGAGAGGACCAGGAGATGATGGGAGAAGAACTTCGAGACGTGGAGTACCAGTAAGGACGTGGAAGCCAAGGTGGAGGCCCAACCAAAACCGATTTCGAGTTGGTCCAGAGGGTCCAGAATCTGTTTCGGTCGAAACAAGAGAGGGTCCAGAATCTGTTTTGGTGCTGCGTCGCCTGTTTTTGGCCTTTGGGCTTTGTATCTAGTTGAGCCTAATTAGGGGCGCGTCCAGAGGGTCTTGCACGACCCTAGGGTGTTCATATATAGCCACCGCCGCACCATTAGGATTCGAGTTTTGCTTAGATTATTCTGCTCATAACAGTTTTGCCGTTATCACGGTTTATGAGACCCCATCTTCGTGAGATTCATAATACATCTGCAATTGTGTTGCATTCTTCTTTGTTCTTGCTTGTGTTCTTGATTTGTAGGTAGGGATTAGCCTTCTCAGCGAGGTCAATCGTTTTAGGACGGTTGATAACCAGAGGAGACGTCGTGCTACGATTGCGGGGTTTAGAACATGTTGTTCTGAAGCCGGATCGATTTGTGTGTCGCCTTCGACCAAATCAACGTATCCAGAACCTTTTGAAAGATCAGGAACCCTTGTCCACATCAGCCCCCAAGCATCGCAAGGCTTGCATCAAAGATTCCGGTGATGATGACTCGTTAGCAGAGAGATCTGCTAGACTTCAAGAGCAATCAAAGAAAATGGCTGCGACAGAGTTACCAACCACTCGGCAAACCCATTCAAAAGCCATGTCTTCAGAAGGACAAAGTCAACTGAGTGGAAAGAATACAAAAAGTACGTCAACTGAAAACACCCCTGGGGATGCAGAAAAAGCCAGCACTAATCCACCCCCAAAGCTGTCGAGATTGAAGTTTAAGCGTTGATCAAAGTAAGTGTTCCCATTAATGATGCATGTGATTAGCATTAAAATAACTCTGTTTATGGTCACATGTTATGTAGGTTGGACAATACTTCATTTAGACACGTGACCTCTCAGAGCTCTGGCCCCGAAAAAGACCGACCCAGTTTAAAGTATAGGACACCCAAAAATGGTGTCTCTAATCACTTTACAAAGAAGCCAAGTGAAGCTGGTGCTGCTCCAACATCTCCTCGGGCAAGCCAAGACATGAGTGTTCCCAAAGTTCCAGATTTAAATGTACCCGGGACAACCATGACTCTGGATTCTCCTCCACCAACCGAAGCCGAAGAACCAACACTGATCTTTGAAAGGATGCCGGGACAAACAAATGATTACCCTATTGGCCCTGAAGAAAATGTTGCGCCGACTCCTATTCACCGAGTGGTTAAGGAAGGGACTTTGAAAGAAGACCCCCCCCCCCCCCCCCCGCCAGGTCGGTGTACCATATTGTAAGTTTGCAATTGCAGGTTTTGATGAAACCACCAAATAGGAGGAACTAAAAAGCTTCGAGGGCTTCACCGATAAAGCCTACCACTCATTCCAAGTACACTCTCCCCCGAAATGTTGATGTATGTTCAGTTGGAATACTTACACCAGGCAATGATACATCCCCCTTTGCTATTCTTCTTATTGCAGCGTTTGAAGTCACATATGACTAATAAAGGTAAACTGCTACAACTTGTGGAAAGGACTTGCGCCAAGGCCGTGGACACTGGAGATCAGCTTGCCAAAGAAAGTCTTGAAGTCGGGCGCTTGTTTATTGAGTTGAAAAATTGTTCATCTCAGCTGGATGAACTTCAATTCAAACTGTCAGGTACGTTATCAGTGCACAATATTAGTAGAATAATCTTTTTTGGCACCACATTTTTCAGACTATTTTGCTACAGAATTGTGACAATAACTCACTGCAAGATGCAAGAAAGATGCTGACTCGGCAACGATGATTGCCGAATTGAAGGACCGAGTGAGGACTCTGGAATCGTCCTCCAATGCTATCGAAACATTGAAAGGCAAAAATGAGGACTTAAAAAAGTGACTCCAAACCTTGGATGAAATCAAAAATAATTTTGAGAAACTAAAGGAGGGATTCAAAACCATGCAAGAATCACAAGCTCGATGGAAAAAGAGGGCAGAGGGTATAAATTTACATATCCATGTACTTGAAAATCCAGCTATCGACTTACTCTTTTTGCATAACAGAGGCTGAAGAAACAAACAAAACTCAAAGATAAAGAATTATTGAGCTGGAGAATGGGCTATCCAAGGTTGAAGGCATTTTCAAGAAGACCGTGAATGAGCTAAACAAATTCAAAAAATCCTTCAAAGAGACGGAAAGGCTCAAAGAGGAATATAAAGTAAAGGTGGCTGCCCTTGAAACGGAAAAGTCCAACGTTGAGAAGCGTCTAAGAGGTAATCCTATCCTTGTATTACCTACGTAGCCGGGTCCATACTTACAATAAATATGTGATAATTATGTTCCTGTAGGATAAAAAAGGCTTATGAGCTTTTACAAAAGAAATTTATTGAAGATGATGAAAATCTTCGTTGGTCTCTTGCAGCTTCGCATAAAGACATGAGATGGTGGCCCAATATGTCATGCTGGAAGAAAAACCACCCCGATGTCAAGACCGTCTCACTCGGTTACACGAAGCCCTGAGCTGAGTGAAAGAGAGCGCTCGGCATATCGTAGAATTAGCGAGTGCCCAAATGTTGGTGATTGCCAAATCCCATATTCCGGACATTAATCTGGATGTGGTCGCTGAAGGTTTCCAAAAGGACCTTTCCAATGAATAATGTGAAGCTCTGGTTACAGAGGCACAAAAAACTGCCAATGTGTTAGCTGAAAAGATAGAGCTGGATCCATTACCAAAGGTGTAAAGGTTTGTACCATTTTTGTGTTTCACCACCAATGATGAAGTAGAATTTAGTCTAGTAGACCATTGGGATCTAGATTCATCACCAGTATTATGATGAATTCTTTACCGTACTGCTTTGTTTATGTATTGTATGAACTCATGATAAACACTCACAACCAATACACAATGCACGTCAGCACTCTAAACAACATTCCCAATAACCGATGTGAACCATGGAGACTAAGGACTCACTCCGTCAAGCATATGCGAATCGGGAAGGTTGCCTTGGTCCTCAATAGACGACATGAACCCTGGAGACTAAGAACCCGCTTGGTCAACATGTGTGAGTCGAGGTAGTACCAAGAATAAAAAATTTGAGTCATGACTATTCTCAAGAATACAAAAATTATTTCACAAAGAAACATGTGATCAGCTACCATGACCGTGAAATATATGTATATATTATACCAAAAAATACAAATGTATATAAATGAGAAAAAACTACTAAAGCTAGGCATTGAAACGAAGTAGCTGAGATATGTTCCAGTAACTAGGGAGGTCCGACGCATCCTCACGCATCAACTGATATGCACCTGGCCGAGTGACTTCCTTCACAATTAAAGGCCCTTCCCACGGAGCCGACAACTTATG
The DNA here is from genome assembly GCA_032690845.1 of Eleusine coracana subsp. coracana. Lineage (NCBI taxonomy): Eukaryota > Viridiplantae > Streptophyta > Magnoliopsida > Poales > Poaceae > Eleusine > Eleusine coracana. The sequence goes on along the minus strand of CM064426.1, from coordinate 33,402,741 downwards.
CTTGCCGACCGTAGATAGAACCTGCCTTAAGACCAGATCACCCATCGCACAGTCTTGTGACCTGACTTTTTGTCGTGATATCGACGCAAACTTTGTTGATACGTGGCCGAGCAAATTAAGGTGGCGTCACATTTTTCCTCCAACAACAAAACTTCACCACACCGATGTTCGTTAGAAGTCTTTTCTTCGTATGCGCCAGCACGTGGTGAAGCAAATAATACTTTGGTCGGCAACATTGCTTTAGAGCTGTAGACCGACATGAACGGTGAGCGCCCCGTGGCCCGAATGATATTGGTTCACAGCTCCCACAATACTAACGGTAACTCTCGGACCGAACGCCGAGCGTATTCCTCCAATCTGTTGAATTTACAAGGCTTAATTCCTGACAATATTAAGCCATTTGCCCGCTCGACTTGACCGCTACTTTGTGAATGGGCTGCTAAAGCATATCCAATCTTGAATCCTACCCTGTCTATGAAATCCTTGAACTGTTGTGCCGTGAACTGACTACCAATGTCAGTGATTATCTTGTGTGGGGCACCAAACCGAGTTACTATCTCGGTCATAAATTCAACGGTTTTCTTCACAAAGATTTTCCTGACTGGTTTTGCCTCAATCCATTTAGAAAACTTATCCACGGCCACGATATCTACACCCCAGACTGAAAATGGCCATGTTATTGGGATATTTTTGGAGTTCGGTGGCAGGCACATGCATCTGTTGGGTGAGGAACTGGCACCCTTGACATTTTCAAACAATGTCCATTGCGTCAGAGATCTCCGTGGGCCAATAAAACCCCTGTCACATTGTTTTGGTTGCTATAGTCGAAGGACCCATGTGGTTGCCGCATATGCCAACATGGATTTCCTCGTGACAAGCAATTCAAAAGTACACCATATTGGATTTGTTTATATAGGAGATTGTCCACGGTGCAATATAGCCTAGACTTGCGAATTATACGAACGGCTTCTTCTTTGTTGGCAGGCAGTATTTTACTGTAGAAATACTCAATGAATGGAGCTCTACAATCTACTTCTACTACGGTGATATTCGGTGTTTCCTCTTTTTGCATGACATCCTGCGCCATAGTTTGCTGGGATAGTATAGATGACTTGTGTAAATCATCGAGAAATACCCCGTCGGGTATCTGTGCTCTACTGGACCCAAGCTTGCCCAGCACATCCGCGTCCTCATTAAACTTTCAAAGGACGTGCTTGTACTCGGTGCCATCAAACTTGTCTTCAAGCTTCCAAACTTTAGCGTAGTACGCTGTCATGTTTTCGTTAGAGCAACACCATTCCTTGACGCCGAGTCACCTGAAACACTTATCCGATTGATGCCGAGTGATATGGCAATCCTCAAACCATGTAAAAGGGCTTCGTATTCTACTGCATTGTTAGATGCACGGAAATGCATCCGGAGGACATGGCGCATCCGGATTCCTTCTGGAGATGTTAGTACTACCCCGACGCTAGCTCCCTCCAGTTGTAAAGAGCCATCAAATGACATGGTCCAGTAGTTTGTTTCTCGCGATGTTGGTGGTAACTCAGACTCGGTCCACTCGATGATGAAATCTGACAGAGCCTAGCCTTTGATTGTGTCGCTGGGCTTGAAGGTAATCTCATGCGACCCGACCTCAATAGCCCACTTGGTTATTTTGCCAGTTGCATCCCGGTTGTGTAGCAGTTCACCCAGGCCAAAGGAGGTGTGCACTTCAATCGAATGATCCTCAAAATAATGCTTTAGCCTACGAGACATCATCAATAGCGCATATACTAGCTTTTGAAGCTGGTAGTAACGTACTTTAGAATCAGATGAGACTTCACTAATATAATACATTTGTGCTTCTTTAGCAGTCTGAAGAAGTGCAGACACCGAGTCGAGAAACAAACCGGCAGAGTGCCACCATGCATCCGGTCAACTTCTAGACGCCTTTCTGAGAGTGTGGGCGACCTATTCGTAATATGGTCGTTACCTTCTCGGGATTTGCCTCAATTCCTCGATTTGAGAATAGGAAACCAGGTAATTTTCCAGACGGAAGGCCGAAAATGTACTTTTGGGGATTGAGCTTCATGTTGTATTTTCAAAGGATCGGATAGGTCCTGTATTAAGTCGGAAGCGAGCCGGCTTTTGACCACCACATCGTCTATGTAGTCCTCCGCATTTATTCCGATCTGGTTGTCTAATCATTGTTGCATTGTCCGCTGGTACGTAGCGCCGGTGTTCTTTAGCCCGAAAGGCATTGTTGTGTAGCAAAATGCTCTGAAAGGCGAAATGAATGAGCTTTTCAACTGGTCGGACTTCTGTAGAGGGATCTGATGGTAACTTGAATAGGCATCTAAGAAGCACAATAAAGCGCAACTGGCCCTTGAGTCAACTACTTGATCGATGTGAGGGAGGGTGAATGGATCTTTGGGACATGCCTTGTTAAGGCCAGTGTAATCCATGCATATTCGCCACTCCTTATTCCTTTCCCTCACCAATACTAGGTTAGCTAACCAGTCGGGGTGAAATACTTCTTTAATAAAACCAGCCGCCAGTAATTGGCCGATCTCTTTCCTAGTCGCATCTTTACGATCCTGCAAAAATCGTCTAAGATGTTGGCGCACAGGCTTAGCGCTCGGACGAACAAGTAGTCTGTGCTCAGCCTTTTCCCTTGGAACACCCAACATATTAGAAGGTTTCCATGCAAATATGTCTTTATTATTACGAAGGAAAAGAATGAGTGTGCTTTCCTATTTGGCATCTAAATTGACCCTGATATTGGCGGTCCTGGATACATTGCTATCATCTAACTAGATCTGCTTTGATTCTACAGTCTCTGCCTGCATCTCAGTGTCAAGCAAGCATCCCATTGATTCTTCAGTGGCAGATAAATGCAAGATCACTGGCTAGCCCATGTTTCGGTGGCATCAACACTGGAGGTTTCATCTGGTACTGTTTGATTGAATCAAACACCTTTTGGTGAGCCTCGGTCCACACGAATTGCTCTTTTGATTCTAAGCAATTGCACCTAGCTCCTCAACCGTCCTATTGTGTTGGATATCTTCCTTCTTAGGAATTCATTTTCCCAATCAACCCATAGCCCAATATTGAGACCATAGCCTATTATTCAAACCACAAAGGATCCATCTTTCATCGTCCAATCTTCTCGATCAAACATATTGACATCAATACTCCTTTCCATGGCCATTCGCGGCCTGCGAAGATCAACCACTCATGCCCGAGATCACCATCCAATACAAAACCAGACTTCCAAGATCCATCTCACTTAGACCCTTTTGAATGTAGGGGATAAAAACGGAGTGGGGCTATCGAATTGATATGCATACGAATCTTAGGATAATTACTGATATGCTCATATTGGCGACATTATTGTTGTTGTAATCAAAGAGGCAGTGCCCAAAATAAAATGCCTCCAGAAAGATCTCTGGGACATATGCACCCAGGATACTTAACCACTCGGCTAATTGGCCGAGTGGGCCGGGGGCTCGGGTATGGTGTACTCAGCCTAGAAGATATTTACTCAGGTACTTGTTTGAGTAAGCGGCAAGTTAGGTTAACAGATATGTTGGATAGGTAGAATCTGTTGTAACCGACTAAAAGATTACCATGTAAATCGCTGCCCTTCGGATATATAAGGAGGACAGGGGTCCTTCGGAAAAGGGCAGACTCGTATTGGAACCCTAATTCCAGTGCGAACCCTAGCAATTCAGAAACACAAAATAGGACGTAGGGTTATTTTCCTTCGGGAGGCCCGAACCTGTATAAACCTTGTGTCCTGTGTCCATCGATCTTTCATACTCATACGCATACCTAGATCTACTATCGAGAATATCTCTTGATAGTTGGCGCGCCAGGAAGGGGCAGCGTTGAGTGTAGCTTCGTTGAAATCAATGGCTTTCATCGACATCAAGTTTCGCTTGGGAGACAAGATCCGCTTTGGCACCATCAGCCTCGTCGTCGATCAGCATGGGAACCTCGTCAAGCATGAATGCGTGGCCCACTCGGTCGCTGCCACAGCCTACCAGAGCAATCCGGCCGGCCGATTCCCGCTTGGCCTCGACAACGCGGTAACAGCTTTCCATGTGGAAACCCTCTCGGGCGGCAACTCAACATTGTCCGCAACGCCCCGATTGACAACCTTGGTCGATTCGGGTTACACTACGGTTGATCTCCCAGCTCATCACATGGATCAGTCGAACGAAGATCCTAAATTTTTTGATGAATCAAGATTCGTTGCAGCAATCAGCCTTGAAAGCGAGTCACTCCTGGACTTGATTGAAGAGCCGAGTGATTTAGAGAGTTGTTCCTTGGATTTCCATGAGGTATTCATGGTGGCACCTGCTGCCCAGGGGCAAGCAGACGGCGAAACATCGGCGGATGCTGCCTCGCACGATACCGCGCCGCACGTAGACGGACATGAAACCGACCTTGAAGACGGTGATCTAGATACCACCACTCCTCCATTTTGAAGACCGGATGCTCAGCAGAGACCCCGAGTCGTGCAAAACCTAGTTATGGGAGACCTCACCTTAAAGCTTGATGGTGAAGACATCTTCAAGACCCCACAACACAACATCACGGCCGTGGCGACCCTCCTGCAATCAATAGAGCCCCTGCTCTAGGTCTCCCCAGAGTTGACACCTCAGGTGAACCAATTGAAAGCGCACATGAGGGCCGCGGCTGTAAATCAGTTTTTGGGGCTGCTAGTTTGGTACCCAAGGAGGATAGAAGAGACCGATAGCGCTCCAACCGGGAGGCAACCCCGCCTACTGTCCCCAGGCGCAAACCCATTGCAGAGTACCATGATCGGCATCCAAGCGCCGACCTGCGCAACGGCATACCACCAGGTGATGCGCGGGTCCGACTGGACAACAGATACCAGGAGTGCGACAATTCGGCCCGCCGAGAGTATAAAGATGAATGGCGCCAGCGCGGTTATGTTGACTACGAACATGACAACAGGCGGCAGCCACACAGAGAGGATCAATACCGTGATCGATGGGACGAGGACCGCCACGATGATAGATCTCGCCGAGAAGCGAGCCACGAACAAGAACGGATTCCAGCCGCCAATGATTATGATGAGGAGGCTGGCATCTGAGCCTTCACTCGGAAACTTCGAACCGTCAGCTGGCCGATCGGCTTCAAGCCAGTCGGCATTGAGAAGTATGACGGCAAGACAGATCCGCGTGACTGGCTTCACGTCTATTCGATAGCCATACGAGATCTCGGTGGTGACAGCTTTGTCATGGCCAACTACTTCCATGTTTGCTTAGCCCTAGCGGCAAGAACCTGGCTCACTAATCTACCCGACAACTCTATCACCTCCTGGGCAGATCTCTATCGGCAGTTCATGGCCAATTTTCAAGCAACGTTCGATAGGCCAGGGAATCACTAGGAACTCGGCCCGATCAAGCAGCGGGACCGGGAGCCACTTCAAGAGTACATCCAACGCGTCTGCCGAGTGAAAAATACCATCCCTAACATCTCGGATGCTCAAGTTGTCACCGCCTTCCAGGGAGGACTCCATGACGACAACCTAATAAAGAAGATTGGGAGGTTGGATGCTGTCAGCGGACTGTCAGCCTAAGAATTGTTCACTATGGCTGACAAATATGCTGCCAGCAATTCGGCTCTATTTCAAGTTTGCCAGTATAAGGAGGCGACCCCAAGGAACCTGTCGGGTCTATCCGATTACAGCAAGGACGACGATAGGAAGCGCAAGCAAGATCGAACGGTGGCCAACACCGAGCGCCCGGCCAGGAGGAAACCAGTCACTCAGGATGACTTCGACAAGATGCTCGATGGCCTTTGCCTGCTGCATGATGGAGCCCACAAAGCCATGGAATGCTTCAAGCTGAAAAACATCGCCCATCATGCCTTAAAGGTCTGCAAACAACGTCCCTGGATACCCAAGGGTGGTAGAAAGGACTCGGACAAGGATAACCAAGACGAGGATAAGGAGGACTTCCAAGACCCCAAACGTGAGGTCAATTACGTCTGTGGCCGGTCTACGGCCGACTCGAAGCGCCAGCAGAAGATCCTCTACAGAGGGGTCCACTCGGTCTCACCAGCGATACCTCAATATATGTGATGGTCAGAAGTTCCAATTACTTTTGATCGGTCCGACCATCCGGATCACATCCCCAGGCCGGGAAATATCCCTTAGTGCTAACGCCGACTGTTAACCGAGTCCGGCTAAATCGGGTACTGGTAGATGGTGGTAGCAGGTTGGACATCCTCTTTGTGAAAACCTTCAAGGAGCTTGGCTTACCCTTGACTGAACTCAAGCCAAGTCGATCGCCGTTTCATGGTGTGATCCCGGGCATGCAAACAGTCCCTCTGGGACAAATTACTCTGCCTGTGACTTTCGGTACACGGGAGAACTACAGGATGGAGCACATTACCTTCGAGGTCGCCGACCTCGACTCTATATATCACGCCATTATAGGGCGGCCAGCCATCGCTAAATTCATGGCGGTACCTCATTATCCTTATATGATGATGATGCTACCAGGACCAAACGGAGTCATCTCAATCCACTCGGATGTGCATACCTCATACGACTGCGACAACGGCAGTTGTGAGTTGACCGAGAAGATAGTAGCAGCATCAGAGCTGGCCGAGCTGAAGGAAGCGATCACAATGGCAGAGGAGGCCATGCTTGACCCTGCTCCAAGGAAAGCGCTGAAGACTACGGTACAGGCGGACGCCGTGGAGTCCAAGAAGATTAGCCTACATGATAATGATGTATCCAAGACCACCAATATTGGGGTCAATTTAGGTGATAAATAGGAAAGCGCGCTCATTCTTGTTCTTAGAAATAATAAAGATATATTTGCATGGAAACCTTCTGACATGCTAGGTGTTCCAAGGGAAAAGGCTGAGCACAAACTTCACGTCCGTGAAAACGCCAGGTCGGTAAGCCAACGGCTTAGACGATTCTCGCAAGACCAAAAGGATGCGATTAGGAAAGAAATTGGCCAACTGCTGGCAGCTGGTTTTATTAAAGAAGTTTTCCACCCCGACTGGTTGGCCAACCCAGTTCTGGTGCGGAAGAAGAATAAGGAGTGGCGGATGTGCGTGGATTACACCGGGCTTAACCAAGCTTGTCCGAAAGATCCGTTCACTCTCCCACGTATTGATCAAGTGGTCGATTCGATGGTTGGATGCGCTCTATTGTGCTTCTTAGATGCCTATTCAGGGTACCATCAGATTCCCTTAAGCCAATCCGACCAGCTCAAAACCTCGTTCATCACGCCGTTCGGAGCCTTCTATTACAGAACAATGCCCGTTGGCCTGAAAAATGCTGGTGCCACCTACTACCAGACTATGCAGTTTGGACAACCAGATAGGCAGGAATGTTGAGGCTTACATCGATGACGTGGTAGTCAAGACTCGGCTCTCCACCGACTTGATATCCGACCTAGATGAAACATTTGGCAACCTTCGGAAATACAACATGAAGCTAAATCTGGAGAAATGCGTCTTTGGGGTCCCGTCAGGAAAATTACATGGTTTTCTAGTATCACACAGAGGGATTGAAGCTAATCTAGAAAAGTTAAATGCCATATTATGAATGGGACCTCCATATTTGCAAAAAGACATTCAAAGGCTCACGGGCTGTATGGCTGCGCTCAGTCGGTTTGTATCACGACTCAGCATCCAAGGGTTACCCTTTTTTCGATTACTCAAGAAGCAAGAATCATTCACCTAGAATGATGACACACAAAAAGCCTTGGATGATTTTATGGCTTACATTAGTGGTCCTCTAGTCTTAACTCCCCCAGAGCCAAAGGAACCTTTACAGCTGTACATTTCCGTAACCAAACACGTTGTCAGTACTGTGCTGGCGGTGGAATGAGCAGAAGATGGCAAGGCCCATAAGGTGCAATGACCAGTATATTTTGTCAGCGAGGTCTTATCGGAATCCAAGGTACGATATTTCTAGCTTCAGAAATTAATTTATGCATTACTGATGACATCTAGGAAGTTGAAGCATTACTTTGAGGATCATCCAATTAAGGTGATGTGGACAAGGGTTCCCGATCTTCCTATAGGTTCTGATAATCTTGATTAAGGAGGAGGCGATACACAAATTGATCCGGCTTCCGATCGACACGTTCTGAATCCCGCAATCGCAACACAACGTCTCCTCTGGTTATCAACCGTTCAAGAACGATTGACCTCACCGAGAAGGCTTATGCTTGCCTGCAAATCAAGAACACAGGCAAGAACAAAGAAGAACGCAACCAAATTTGCAAGTATACGATGAATCTCACAAGTTGGGGTCTCACAAACTGATCAAACGGCAAAACTGTTATCAACAGAATAATCTAAGCAAAACCCAAACCCTAATGAAGAGGCGGCGGCTGTATATGAGGACCCTAGGGTCGTGCAAGACCCCCTGGACATAGCCCTAAGTGGGCTCAACTCGATACATGGCCCAAAGACCGATTACGGTGTCGCAACACCAGGACAGATTCTGTACATCAAATTGTTTCGATGATTGATGACGGCTCGCGACGAATTTTGATATGGGACCAGTTGGGTTGGAAAGATCTATTCGTTAAGTTTCCAGGCATATATAGAACATCTAAATCCGAGTCCGTATGCGTCCTGGGCATCCGTTTTAGTGCAGACTGGTCCTGGGCTCCAAAACAGACTCGAAGTCGGTTTTGGATTGGGTTTCGACCTTGGCTTGGACGTCCTTGCTGACCCATCACGCCTCCAATCACCTCCTGAGCTATATCATCCTCATCTCCATGGTTCCTAACAATAATTAAATCATTAGGTAGCAATCTATTCTCAAAATCACATAAACAAAACATTAGAAATGAAATCACCTGTAAATTCAGGTGATGCACATGAACTTTCATCTTAGTTGGAGGAGTGTTGCGTGTATCCATAGGTGTGATGTTCTCATCATGAGGTCCACATGTCGTTCGGCCTAGGCAAATTGCTGCACAACAGAGAGGCCATTGGGAAAATCGCCAAGTGGGCCGTCGAGCTCGGATCATATGATATCACCTTTAAGTCACGTGACTCAATCAAAGGTCAAGCTTTGTCGGACTTCGTTGCCGAGTGGACAAAATGTGAGTTACCTCCCGACTCACAAGAATTATGCTATTGGAGAATGGCGTTTGACGGCTCCTTACAACTGGAAGGTGCTAGAGCAGGAGTCATACTGGTATCTCCTGACAGAGACAAGTTGCGGTACATTCTTCGAATGCACTTCCGTGCCTCTAACAACGCCGCTGAGTATGAGGCGCTATTACATGGACTTCGGACAACTATCTCACTCGGCGTCCAAAGGAAAAGCATCTCTGGCGACTTAGCACTAGTTATAAATCAAGTAACAAAGGAGTGGTGTTGTTCCCGTGAAAGCATGACAGCCTACTGAACCGAAGTTCGGAAGCTCGAAGACAAGTTTGATGGCATTGAGTATAAACATGTCCTATGCAAGTATAACGAAGAGGCGGATGAACTGGCCAAACTTGGGTCTAGCAGATCTAAAATACCTGATGGAGTATTCCTTGATGATCTGCATAAGCCATTTGTACTAACCCAGCAAACTATGGAGCAGTCGGCACTAAAGGCGGGGGCAGCACCGCATGTAGCTGTCATTGAGGTAGATTGGCACACTCCCTTCATTGAGTATCTGGATCGTGATACACTATCAACTGACAAAGATGAAGCCCTCCGGATTATTCGCAAGTTGTGTTCATATTGTATAGTTGACCATCACCTGTACAAGAAAAGCCCACATGGGGAACTGATGAAATGCTTGTCTCAAGATGAAGGCATAGCTATATTAGGAAACATCCACGCTGGCATTTATGGGAATCACGCAGGCCCATCCACAATCGCGGCCAAAGCAATGAGACAAGGGTTTTATTGGCCAACCGCTGGTGCTGATGCCAAGGAAATTGTCCGAAAGTGTGAAGGTTGTAACTTCTTCGCCTGCCAGATGCACGTACCGGCCACAGAGCTCCAAAATATCCTAATAACTTGGCCGTTTTAAGTATGGGGTTTAGACATTGTCGGACCTTTCATGAAAGCTCAAGGGGGTTTTACTCACCTTTTCGTAGAAGTGGACAAGTTCTCTAAATGGATCAAAGCAAAGCCAGTCGGTAAGATTTCGGCAAAGAAGGCCATCGAGTTTATGACTGAAATAGTCACTCGGTTTGGTGCCCCACACAAGATAATCACTGACAACGGTATTCAATTCACAGCAGAGGAGGTTACAGAGTTTGCGGGCGGACTCGGCTTTAAGATTGGCTATGCCTCGGCCGCCCATCCACAGAGCAATGGCCAGGTTGAGAGGGCAAACGGCCTCTTGCTTTCTAGAATTAAGCCTCGTATATTTGAACGGCTGGAAAAGTACACTCGATGATGGGTTCGAGAATTACCATCTGTGTTGTGGGGACTTAGAACCAACGTAAGTCGTGCCACCGGGCACTCCCCTTTTTCTCTGGTTTATGGCTCGGAAGCCATGTTACCAACCGAGATTCTTTTTGCCTCCCCCCATGTGGCAGCGTATAAAGAAAAAACCTCCAACGACCATAGGTGTGAGGACTTGTTGTTGTTAGAGGAGCAGCGAGATGCCACTGTAATTCGGTCGGCAAAGTACCAACAAAGTTTGCGATGTTATCATGACAAAAGTGTTCGAACACGGGTTTTTCCGTCGGCGACCTGGTTTTGAAGCAAGTTCAGTCTAAGGTCGGTAAGCACAAGTTGTCGGCTCCATGGGAAGGACCTTTTATTATAAAGGAAATCGCTCGGCTAGGCGCCTATCGATTGATGAATGAGGACGGGTCGAACCTTCAAAGTTACTCGAATGTTTCACAGCTACGTCGTTTTTATGCCTAATAATTATAGTTTATTGTACTTCTATTATTAAATATATATACATAGCGGTCATGATATCTGATTTCACAATTTATGATTTCTGTGAATAATTGTTGTTATTGTTTAGATCATGGCTCAAATTCTGATACTTGGTATCACCCTAACTCGCGCATGTCGACCAAGCGAGTTACTTAATCCCCAGGGTTCTTGCCGTCTGTTAGGGACCAAGGCAATTCTCCTAATTCGCATATGCTTGACCGAGTGAGTTCTTAGTCTCCATGGTTCATATCGGTTATTGGAAGCATTGTTTAGAGGGCTGACATGAGTTGTGTATTGGTTGTGAGTGTTTAACACGAGTTCATACAATACATATACGAAGCAGCGCGACCCAAAAATTCATTACAATACTGGTAATGAATCTAGACCTTAGCGGTCTATCGAACATTAGTTATATTATAGTAATGGAGCTGTAATATAGTATTTTAAGCTTTATAATTCCTTACACATTGGGTAAGTGATCTAGCTCTATCTGGTTGGCTAATATATGCGTTGTTTTTTGCGTCTCAGCCACGAGGGCTTCACATTGCTTATCAGAGAAATCTTCATGGACACCCTCGGCTACCGCATCTAGCTCTATGCTGGGGATGTGGGATTTTGCAATTGCCTGGACCTATGCGCTAGTCAACTCTGCAACATGTCGAGCATGTTCTTTCAATCGGTCGGGTGCCCCTTGTAGCCTCATCATCAGGTCTCGACTTCGAGGTGGTTTTTCTTCACGACATATGTATTGGGCGACCACCTCTGCATCCTTCTGAAGAGCTGCAAGAGACCATCGAAGGTTTACATCACCCTCTATAAATTTCTTCTGCAAAAGCTCATAGGACCTCTTTGATCCTACAGGAGTACAATAATCATATATGTCCAATACAATGAACTTCGATATAAAGGTATTAGATGAATAAACACTTACCTCTCAGGCGTTTCTCGGCTTCTACCTTTTCAGCCTCAAGGGTGGCAACCTTTTCCTTATACTCTACTTTTAGCTTTTCAACTTCTTTGAATGCTTTCTGGAATTGGTTTAACTCATCCGCAGCCTTTTTGAAGATCTTTTCAGCCTTGATTACTTCAGTTTCTAGCTTTGTGTTTCTCTCCTTTTGGCTTTTTATTGTTTCCTCAGCGCCTGTCAGTTACAAACATTTTAGTACATATATATTTTTTTGTATGCATAAGGACATTCATTTTTACCTTCAGCCCTTTTCTTCCATGAATTTTTTGATTCTTGCATTGTCTTGAAGTCGTCTTTTAGCTTTTCAAAATTTTTCTTGATCTCTATCGAGTCCTGGATCTGCTTCTTTAATCCTTGATTCTCGGACTTCAAAGTTTCAATTTCAATAGCTTGGGCAGACGACTCCAGTTCTTCTATATGGCCTTCGAGACTTGCAATTTGAGCGGTCGCCTGAGCATCTTGTTTTTGCTTCAATTCCAGCGAACGTGATGCCTCTGTATGGATGAGGTCAAATATTCATATTCCACAGATAGCATGTGAGGTATAGGCTTTATTGGTCTCATACCTTGTAGCCCGAATTGAAGTTCATCAACTTGAGATGAACGTGCTTTTAGAGCAACTGATAAGTGTCCGACTTCTAGTCTCTCTTTGGCAAGCTGATCTTCTAAATCGATGGCTTTTGCACAATGCCTTTCAACAAGTTGTAGAAGCTTACTCTTGTCGGCCATATGGGTTTTCAGAGCCTCCAATGATGGCAAATTATATGTTTCAAACTTCACAGCTAGGAATGGTGATTATTATTGACAAGAAGGGAGAAATACCTAGAAGGAATGATTGGCTTTTTCAGTATGTTCTTCAAAATTTTTCAATTCCGCTTGCTCTGCCGACTCATCAAATCCGGTGATGGAAAATCGACCAATATGATATACTGACCTAGTCGGCGTTGGCTGTTCTGAAGCACCTTCTCTTACCACTCGGTGAATAGGAGTCGGCGTGACATTTTCCTCCAGAGCGATTGGATACTCATATGTTGGTTCTGGCATAGATTCAAAACCAGTGATGGCTCTTCGGGCTCGGTGGAGGCAGGAGTATCAGCACCCGTTGCCATCTTAGACGTATTCAGGTCTGGGATATTGGGTGATTTAGCCTGCTTATCTTCTGGCTGAGTGGATTCGGGTGCACTATTTAAATCACTCGGTTTCTCTACAGAGTGGTCTGGGACATCATCTCTGGATAACCCGACATGTGGTGTCTCCTGGTCTTTTTCAGGAACTGGACTTTGCGCCGGGACTTCTTCAAAAGATGACCGCCCGGACGACCTGTCAATTAGATAGAGATTACATATTTATTCAAATCGAGAGTTAAGCTTCAAGTTACATTATTCTGTTTACCTTGAGCGGTGTTTGAATTTTAGGCCTAACACTCTTGGTGGGGGGCTGGTTGGCCTTGGGGCACTTGTTGTGTCTGGTGCCGCCTTATGGGTGCCTCCCTTGCTTGTTTCACTTGGACGACTTTGCTCTTTCTCGTTTTCATCCATGGTCCGCCGAGTGGTGGAGGCTTTCTCTGGAGTTTTTTTTCTTTGCCTCTTCTTGAAGTCTAGCTATTCTTTCAGCTAGCGATTCTTCTTCATCAGAATCTTCAATATGCGCCTTGCAGCGCTTGGGAGCTGATGGTTGAGTGGGAGATTTCTTTTGCAGCATCGGCGGCAGTGGGGGATTTGACACGTATATATCAAGGTTCTGCAATATATGTGACGTATTATTCATTGCTGAACATATTGCATGAAGTGTTGATTTTTTAAGCACAGAAGTGGATAACTTATTGAACTCCTGCCAGTCACAGAATGATGTCCACTTTTTGCACTACCTGGAGTCCAACCAAGGAGTGAAGAAAATATGTTTTCCAGCCATAATGTTAATTCCCTTTCTGACAATATTTCCGGCACTTCCATGGTGGGGTCTGAACCCAATTGGAACTTCCATCCAGGAACATGATGTTTCTTAATAGACTACACGCGGCGATATATGAAGCTTGCGGCTACATGTATGACAGTATAACCTTTGGACTTGAGATAGGCAATATGCTCTAATATGGTATCAACTTGAGACTTCTTGTTTGGATGAGCCTTTGCTGACCGCTCGGGTCGTGGCTTGGGGGCTTCGGCTGTAGTCTCTAACAAAGGTGGTATCATGGTTTCCATGGTAAAACCAGTCTGCGTGCCAACCTTTGTTCATTGTTGGAAATGGCACATCAACGTATTTGGATTTATTCCTTAATTGGAATCTGGCCCCTCCTATAACATTATTGTTGTTTGATTTCAAAACAACCAGTTCTTTGAAGGTATCAAAATGGGGATGAATTCCCAAGAACACCTCACACAGGTGGATAAAGATAGCAATATGTAAGATGGAATTTGGATTTAGATTGACAAGGTTGATGCCATAGAAGAAAAGAAGACCACAAAAGAAGTCGCAACAAGGGATCCCAAATCCACGATAGAAAAAGGAGGAGAAAACCGTGATTTGGTCGACAGGAGGTTGGGGAAATTTCTGACCTATGGCCTCGATCCATCCTCCGGTCTATTGATCCTGCAACACACCGTCAATCACCAGTCTATTGATTTTCTCTGAATCCATGGCTGATATGGGGAACTCCTTGATGGCGGCAGGGATGTCAAAAACTGTCTCTTTTTCCTCGCCCTTGTCAAGAGAAAATTGCTTCTGGGATTGTGCCTTAGAGCTTTTACGGGTGCGCTTCAGGGCCATCGCTCTTGTTTGAGTGCAGTGGGAAGCTGTTGCGTGGAGCTTTGGGGTGGAAATGGAAGCCTAGGATCTAGGGTTTGTATGCGCAAGATGGCGGCGGTGGCAAAATGAAGACGAAGGGATGCGACTGTTTGGAGGCCCTTTTATAAGGGGTAGATGACCTGCTGGGCCGAAGCTTCTTGTCATCCGTTATGTCTAGTTTGGTTAATTGTTTCAGCCTTGGAAATTGTGCCTTTTGAAATTCCGTGATAAATCACTTGGATTGTTGTAGTTTCAGCCTTAGAAATTGTGCCTTTCAAAATTCTGTGATAAATCACTCGGATTGTTGTGGTTACTACCTTGGAATTTATAACTTTCGAGATTTTGTGATAAATCACTCAGATTATCTTGGCACCAATCTTGGGGGCTGTGTTTCCGTGTTATATTACTACTATTGATACATCACCAATCTTGGGGGCTATGACAATTGAAATTCGTCGTTAATCACTAGGATTAAGGGCACTTCAGCATTATGGATGTAAATATTAATTTGGTGATGCATCACTCGGCGAGTGAGAAAATTCAGCTAAATATGGAACTTGTTCAGACAAATTGGAAGACAAATATGATATGATGACGGTTGTCATTGATCAAGAAGGAAATCCAAAAGGAACTCGAGGTGCGATCGCTCGGGAATTGAGACTTATTAATTTTACTAAAAGAGTCTCATGACCTCTTTGGTATTATAAATACTAGTGGTAGAGACTATGATATAGTAGGGTACCAGAACATAGATCAATTTTAGATTTTGTCTAGGGTACCAGAATATAGATCAATTATAGATTTTGTCTGACGCATATACATGAAAAAATGAAATAATTATATAATAATAAGAATAAGAATTATAATCTTAATAAAAGGAAGGGTTCGAATAGCATCTACTAATATTATCGATAACTTTGTGAAAATACTTTTAGGTTTTATTGAAAACGTTTGAAAACCATAGGGAAAATAACAAATCATTCTTGCCACGTGCCCCTGCTCCTGGTCTTCGAACTAGTCATTAATGGTCGGCAACATAGGTACCCTTTTTTGGTATGCATTGCGAACACTTTCATTTTTAGCATCTCATCTTCTCTGGAGAATCTCAAATCAAACGGATAGAGCAGATGGTACAACTACATAACTTCTCCTTTTTCATTACTTTCATGGTTGTGCCCTGTGGCATGGCAGCACCCGTACTATTGAAATGGTTCATCAGTAGAGATGTTCCCACTGGTGCCTCTTCTTCTAATGGTACTATAACTCCTATTTCTATCCCTTTATTCCCTTTTCCGGTCTATCTACATTCAAGGAAATTCATGCTTGTTTGGGGTACTTGTCATATCTACATTCAAGGAAAGTGGAGTGTTGGTCAAAGCAAGCCGCCCTATTCTATTACCAGACAAATTTGGGAGAAGCTTATCTGCTAGAAATGATTTATTTCATTTTGTTCCTGTTCTTCATTTCCTTATTATTGAATCCATGGGGTACTTGTCATATCTCTTTACCACACGATAGGTCAGCAAAGCATGAGTGGGTGCTCTGAAGTAAAGGCCAAACACTTCGGCCTAAGGGGAATGAGCAACAAAATGACAAGATGAGGTTTTGGGCCATATAGAAAGTAGGATAAAAGGTTTTGGGCCTGTAGCTCCCCCCCCCCCCCCCGATCGAGTCATGCTTGTTTGGGGGGGGGGGGTGCCACCTGAAATCAGGCTTGAATCTCTCGCCTTCCCAACAAGCCGACTGTTGATGTTGTTGGTCACGACTACTACAAAAAAGTGAAGATGAATCTTTCTATTTCACATGGAGGAGTGTGCATCTTTATGTTGGGTGTTCTTCTGTCATGCGACCTGTGGCCCATGCCTCCTATTCTATTTGTTAAAGGAGGGCGGCGTGAACTCTGATTCGATCCAGGTATTCAATCCCGCCGCTGAGATGCTCAGTTGACTCCTTAACCTTGGTAGGAAGATGGCTTATTCCAAAATTTATGCATAAGGGTAAGAAACTTTGGATGAATTAATGCGAATGGGTGTAAGCCTCGCTGCTCGGAAACACCTAGTGCTGACCACACTAAGAGACACGAAAGCACGGGTAATGCCAGTTGGGGAAGTGGCGTTAAGCATCCCTAGCGGTATGCAAAGAGAGGTCGTGATGATATCATCTACGTCCGTACCGCTCCTCGTGGAGTAGATCCCGCATCCAACCATCCCTTTTTTGACTAGGAAATGGGAGAATTCCCACTACCACAGGCAGGCAAGCCAGGCTGTGAGCGCAGTGGGAACGGGCTTCACAAAAAGTGAGCCTCGGCCAAGGTCAGCATAGAATGGGGGGGGGAGGGTAGGGGATGACCTTAATGCTATGTTGGCCGGGTTGCAGGTGGATAAAAGTGGATATGGGGAATCAGGCCGGGGCAAAGCGTAACTAAGAGAGCCATTCTATTTAGTGCGAGACAGAATAGGCGGGCATAAGCGGTCTGGTGTCCGAGCCGATAGGTCAGACAACAACTATGACACATATTATATTATATTAGCTGCCTATCCCGGAATGGACTGGGATGGATTAGAAAGAATGCGAAGCAACAAGCAAGGGATGAGCGCTTTGTTGCCAAAGCGCATATGTTTTCTTGCTGGTCGGTTTGTTTTCTGGGGGTGGGGGGCAATAAGCTTGCTTCTTCACAAGCTTATGCCCTCACCCTTTCCTATCCGTCGTAACCGGCAGCAGTTGGGCCTCCCCATCTGTCCTCAACTTCCCTGATCTTCGCCCCGAGATGTAGAGGCAGAAAATCATCCCACGTACGGTTTGGAGGACGAGCCCCGCCCCATCAATAATGTTGCGGCTTAGGACAACTAATACGAATAAGATACAGTTCACTTAATGATTGCCTTTGGGTCTCGAAGTCCGTATGGGGAAGGAACATTGTTGTTTACGAGGTCTCGATCATTTACATGGACCCACTTCTCATTCCATTTATGGAAATTTGATGATTCGTAAACCGTCCCCAACGAGGTTCATGTTTGAACATGATGAATCACTTTGCGCCAACCTGTTGCCCATAAACTTTCCTGCCTCATATGAGAATGGAAAACAGGATGTTTTTCTTCATCATTGGATGAAGAATCACGAACATAAGAATTTCAGGTTTAGCATGTTCCCAGAAAGAAGATACTTTTTTCCACTCGATAAACAAGGAGCACGACTGAAGTGGCTATACATACAAATCCATTTACGGATCTATATGCTCCAATTAGAACTCGAAGTTCCAGAACAGGCGGCTGGTATACCACCATAATGAAATTGCCTTTTATTTTCAGTATTCGCATAGGATTTCTGTTGGCTTCATCGGGAGGCTCGTGTAGTTTGTACATCAGCTCCAAAAGGATAAGTTGCATTAGAATTGATAAAGTTTCCTTCTTAATTGCATAAAAGGAGTCAAAATAGTGGCTGCGAGGCGTCGAGGGTCAACCTTGATATCAAATAACCTTTCGAGCCTTCCCCAATGGATCTCTATCATCCTTTGAAACCAGTAGAAGTTCACCGACCATCCCTGTCAAACATAGCTCAAGGTAGGAGTGAGAGGAGAAGAATAGGACTCTTGCTAGTATCATAACCTCTCGATGGGAGAATGAAACCATTAGATTAGTGGAAAGAAGAAAGAATGGGAAGAACGCAGCCATGGGCAAGCTTTAATTAATATAAATGAGTAGGAGTTACAGGCTTTAAATAAATTCAAGTGAAATGAGCCTTTGATGTAGTCAGAAATTCGACTGCTAGAGTTGGTGAAGCAAGAGTAAAAGCTTACCTTTACCTACCAGCTACGGGTCCACTAACGGAACGTGTATAGGAGAAAGACTCACCCGAAAAACCAGAAGCAACATTCCTAATAGATAAAACAACTAAACCTGTGTAGGTTGGGATATTTACTGGAAGCTATACTAATGAGGCGACTGACTGATGCCATTCTTGAGTTGTGGAAGCTGACTCCAAACAAATACCCTCCAGGTCTACAGCATCTTGATGAACATGAGGGCCGGTTCCAATTCTGAGGAATAAGGCGGCAATAGAGCTTACCGCTTTATGAGGTCATTCCTTCTCATTGCTCGTCACCGTCGTGGTCCGAATTGAGAAAAAGCCACTGTCTATAAAATTCCACACAATGAGTAGTTGCATGCAGAGATAGAGGCCTATTGCTTGGCTAGGGTAATAGAAAGTTGAAATAATGAATGAAAAAGAAAAGTTGTTATGGTATATGGAAGGGACAAAGGTGGAATGAGTTGAAGAGGAAAGCGTACCTTTAATAAGAGCTGTCCCTTTTTACTTCCTCAGCATCTACGTAGTCCTAAAAAGGCTCCAATTCGGCTCATATGCCGGTTGATTTACTGTTGCACTAATCTTGGGGCCAACTTTTTAACCAATACTTGAAGTTCTTCAGCCTTGGATGGAATGAGCTATGTTATGATGCTTTCATGGGCCTCTCTGGCATAAACAATCCACTGAAGGGTTACATCGGTCAGCTTTCAACTTATAAAGTAAAAGAGAATCCATATCTGAACCATTGGTCAAATGTGTGCCACTTGGAACTCTCTGGTGGAAATATAGGCAAATGTACCTTACCGGAGGAAGAAAAGTTGCAATCTGGTATAAAAAGGATTTAATTTGAGTATTTCTCTGATTGTTTCAAATTTAAATCCTAGGGTACGGCCCGTTGAACGTTGACTATTAGGTATTTCTTACTTACTGTTTTTTAAATAGTACTCCCTCCATTCCAAAATAGTTGTCGCCATTAACTTTTTTCGCTATCTTTGACCATTCGTCTTATTCAAAAAATTCAAAAAATTTGATATATTTCTTTATAGTTTGTTTTATCGCTAGACAAAATTTTAATATAACTCATAACTTTTTATATTTAAACAAATATTTTGAATAAGACGAATGGTCAAAGTTAACAAAAAAGTCAATGACAACAACAATTTTGGAACAGAGAGAGTATCAATCTTCTTTGCCAAATCTTAAAATGAGTCACCTACTCTCAATCGATAAATATTAGCCATTGATTAGTTCAATTAGGAAGATAGCTCCTTTCCTTGGATGTGTATTATTCTTCTGGATTTGGTCGGTTGTATTATATATCGACTTTAAAATATGAAAAGGGAGCATTCTACTATAAATGAAGTCCATACTAAAATTTGGAAATGTTGAGCTCTATTGTTTGGAATATAGGCTCGCTCCATTCTTCCGCTCGGCTGTGCTTTTACCTTTTTTTGGTAGTGGTCTCCTGGTATTATTTTTTTGAAATGCCTGCCTTTTCCAATGATGGTGGAACCAGACCCAACACTTTCGGGATATCTCCCCATGCTACGCTTAGCATGTCCCACCATCTGAGCTAACATAACATGTCCTTAGCACGGATAACACTCAATATATGGCAACAGAATATGTCTACCGGAGTACGCTCCGCAAAACTCCTCACTCAGCACACAATCTATAATCGATGTTCCCCATCGCACTCCGCAAGTTTGGGACGACCCCATTCTTAACGGTGCCTTAACACAAGGCTTCCCTACTAAACCAGTACACTAAGTATGGGATCACTACTCATGACTCCTTGGTCTTCATAGTCCTCGAGAACATGGTCAACAATGTCTCCCATATACCATCGAAATGCCTCCTCACTATCGAAGGGAAGTGCATGGTCTATCACCCATCACTTAAACCACTGTCATATACAGGTATCATATCCCATCTTAGAGTTCCTTGCCTTCAACAAGCACCCTTGTCCATCGACCAGGTTTCCAGACTACAAATCCCCACACTTAGCATCCAAGTATAAGGCCCTCTCGACTGAGCATGTCATCTAGGATCCACTCCCCTATGCACAGTCTACTCAACTGAACAACACGTCCAGTCTATAAATGACTCCAAGGTCCTTCTTATCCTGGATCCCTGCACGACAACCAATTTGCCTGCAAGACTTGTCCTTTAGGTTAGGTGGACCAGACCTTCGTTGCTTTGCACATGTCATCCTTTGTGCTCCACTACAAAGATCAAGAATTTATAGTAAAGCAATGACATACCAGCGAACCCCTGGCTAACCCATTAGCCCCATAAATCCTAGACCAAAGGTGCCTAATAGCCTACCAAGACTCATCGGGTAGGGAATCCCATCCTCAACGAAGCCTATAAGCAAGTCCACGTTATTGTTTCTCTTACTATATGAGAGCCTGGACTGGTGGATTTTTTATTGTTCATTAATCTTCTCAAAGTGACACAAAGCTAATTTACAAGAGCACTTGTGTCACTTTGTTGTTTGGTTGGTTGATAGAACAACCTGTTCCAATAAATCCTCACATAATAGTATTGGATAGTAATGTAGGCACCCGAAATCCTAAGCATGTTTCAGCTTAGAAGACATGATTCCTAGGAGTTGGAGTGTTGTGTGAATTTCGCTCGCTCTGATGCAGGCGCTTGCCCGATCTTCTCATTATAGGACCTAAGGATAACTGACCCGTGAAACCTGATGAATCTTTTCACCAACAACTGCTAGAACAACCATCTATGATAGAGATTTTGCCCAACAACACACTTTGGTCGATGCCTAACCTGAACCATGCAAAGAAGAGGCGATGCTCTTGCAAATCACAAGGAAACACAAGAACAAGGGGTAGAGAAAACTCTCAATCCTCAAGGGGGCAACTATGGCATAAACCCTAATGATAAGAGCAATATGCTTCTCTATTCTTCATAGTTCAATTCGTGGTTAGAGTTTCCATAAGGTGTACAAGGGTTATTTATACTAGGAACAACCCTCCTAGCTGGGCCAAATCAACACAGAAATGAAAAAGTAACATCCGTTCAGATCGAACAAGTCCGAATTGGGTAAAAGGAACACTTCCTAAGAAAAAGTAACATCCCTTCCGGTCAGACAGGTCCGAACTGGAAAAAGGAACATTCCCTACAAAAAAGTAACACGCCCTAAGAAAAAGTAACATCCGTTCAGATCGGATAAGTCTGAACGGGAAAAAGGAACACATCCGGAGTAAAAGCAACACGCCCTAAGCAAAAGTAACACACCCTAAAGTCTGGAGCAGTATTCACTAAAACAAGCATAACTCTCTCTGCAGAGATCCAACAGATGAGCAGTTTGTTGCATATGAAAGTAGACTTCAAGACCTTTCCATTGATGTCTAATACTTAGGGTGGTACCTCTTAAAATGATACAGAATTCGTCATGAATTTGAAGGATAGAATATGGGCATCAGCACATCGACTTCAACTTGCTCTCTATGGGCATCACGTAGCCACATTGTCTTTCACCTTTGCTTCAAACCTGAGGACAAGTAATGCACCTCCAGTAGGTAGTACATGACTCTTATGAGATGCATGTTCACAATCATTAAGGAAAAGATTCACCTCATGTTGTAATTGCTTTGCTTGGGCCCGAGTCATTGGTCTCTTATAGGTGTAGTCGTGAGGGATGTCATCATCATCCTCCCCTTCTTCAGAAAGAGTCGACCTCGACTCTGATTGATCATGACCATAGCATAGAGACAAATCAGCAACGTTGAAAGTGTTGCTAGCTGCATATTCATCTCCCGGAAGGTCAATCTTGTAGGCATTGTCATTTATACTTGCAAGGACCTTGAATGGGCCATCACCTTGGGGCAGCAACTTGGACTTTTATTTCTCTGGAAATCTGTCCTTCCTAATGTGAATCCAAACTAAGTCACTGGGCTCAAAGAATCAACTTCTTACAGTTTTTGTTTGCCTTTGCAGCATAGTACTCTGATTTCTTCTCAATCTCTTGCTTGGTCTTCAGATGGATTTTCTTCACAAGTCAGCCCTCTTGGAGGCCACCATGTTTGAACATTCTTGTAGTGGAAGTGGCAGCAAGTCGAGTGGCGTAATGGGTTTGAAACCATACACAACTTCAAATGGACACAACTACGTTGTCGAGTGGACTGCCCTGTTATATGAAAATCAACATGTGGCAAGCAATCCTCCCACTCCTTTAGGTTCTTCTTGATCATTGTTAACAGCAACATGGAGAGGGTACGGCTAGCCACCTCCATTTGCCCATCAGTTTGTGGGTGACAAGTTGTTGAAAATAACAACTTTGTGCCAATCTTGGCCCACAACGTCTTCCAAAAGTAGCTCATGAACTTCACGTCTCGGTCTAAAACAATGGTCCTGGGCACACCATGTAATCTCACAATTTCCCTGAAAAACAAGTCAGCTACATGCGATGCATCGTCGCTCTTATGACAGGGAATAAAATGCGCCATTTTAGAGAACCTATCCATAACAACAAAAACTGAATCCCTCCCCTTCTTAGTTCTTGGTAATCCTAAAACAAAGTCCATGCTTATGTTTTCCCAAGGAGCATTTTGGGTGGGGAGTGGAGTATACAAATCGTGGGGGTTCAGTTTTGATTTAGCCTTGTGGCAAGTTGTACACTGCTGCACAAACCTCTCCACATCACATCTCATCTTTGGCCAATAGAAGTGATCATTTAGCAGGAAGTAGGTCTTTTCTCTTCTAAAGTGACCCATCAAACCACCCATGTGTGATTCCTACAATAAAAGCAAATGAATCGATGAATCTGGAACACACAATTTGTTAGATCGGAACAAGGACCCATCATGCAAATGGTACTTGTCCCACCCTTTTTCATCTTGACATTTCATGTATGGTTTTGTAAAAAGAAGGTCAACAGCATATAATTCCTTTATCTGCTCAAAACCTGGGACCTTAACCTCCAATTGATTAAGCAAAATACTTTTTCGTGATAAAGCATTAGCAACAATGTTTTCTTTCCCCTTCTTGTACTTAACAACATAGGGAAAAGACTCAATGAACTCAACCCACATGGCATGCCTACAGTTCAGTTTTGCTTGGCCTTTCAAATATTTTAGAGCCTCATGATAAGAATGGATGATAAATTCTTCAGGCCAAAGATAATGTTGCCATGTTTCAAGAACATGAACTAGAGCATGTAATTCTTGGTCATAAACACGATAATTCAATTGAGCACCACCAAGTTTTTCACTAAAATATGCTATGGGTTTGCCTACCTGCATCAAGACACCTCCTATGCCTATCCCACTAGCATCACATTCTATCTCAACGGATTTATTAAAATCAGGTAAAGAAAGCAATAGGGCTGAAGTTAAACAATTCTTTAACTCTTGAAAAGCAGCTTCTTATACTTACCCCACACAATTCAACACCCTTCTTGGTTAGCTCGTTAAATGGGGCTGCAATGGTGCTACTTTTTTTCACAAAGCGTTGGTAGAAGCCGGCAAGACCATGAAAACTTCTGACTTGGCTCACATTGACAGGAGTTGGCCAATCCTTGATAGCTTCGACCTTGGATTCATCAACCTCCACCCCCTGTCCTGAAACAACAATGCCCAAGAACATAACCTTGTCAATGCAAAAGGTGCAATTTTCTAGGTTAGCATACAATTTTTCAGTTCTAAGCACCTCCAACACCATTTTGATGTCATCAAGATATTCTTCTAGGGTACGGCTGTATATCAATATGTCATCAAAATAAACCACCACAAATTTTCCAATGAAAGCCCTCAAAATATAATTCATTAAGCGCATAAAAGTGCTAGGTGCATTAGTTAAGCTAAAAGG
Organism: Eleusine coracana subsp. coracana; assembly: GCA_032690845.1. NCBI lineage: Eukaryota > Viridiplantae > Streptophyta > Magnoliopsida > Poales > Poaceae > Eleusine > Eleusine coracana. The sequence continues at coordinate 33,378,456 of CM064426.1, read as the reverse complement.
CATCACTAGCCACGCATACAACCCAAATTTTGTTTTAAAGGCTGTCTTCCATTCATCTCCTTCCTTCATTCCAATTTGATGGTATCCACTACATAGGTCAATTTTAGAGAAAATAACAACACCACTAAGTTCATCAAGCATGTCATCAAGCCTAGGAATAGGATGATGATAACGGATAGTGTTATTGTTAATAGCTCTACAATCAACACACATTCTCCAAGTACCATTTTTCTTTAGAACAAGCATAACTGGGACAGCACAAGGACTAAGACTCTCGTGTACATACCCTTTGTCAAGTAGTGCTTACACTTGTCATTGAATTTCCTTGGTTTCTTCCGGGCTGGTGCAGTATGGTGGCCGGTTTGGAAGAGAAGCTCTGGGAATGCGATCAATTTGATGCTCCATCCCATGAAGTGGGGGTAGGCCAGGAGGTACCTCCTCCGGAAAAATGACATTGAATGCCTGCAACACATTAGAAACAACACTAGGAAGAGAAGTCATGTAATTAGTGGAAAGAATTGCATCTTTGTACAAGAGTACAAAATGCGTTATGTTAGGATTTTCTCTCATTTCTTTCATCTCGGATTTTGTGGCTATAGCAACCAAAGTTTTTCTCTCATGCTCTCTTTTTCCACTCATGTTTGGCTTGTGGCGCTTACTCACCGATTTATGGACAGCACTAGTGATGTAGATATGCCCCGATCTTCCAAGAGGTAAGGGGATAAACTCGAATTTGGGGAACTCGGCGTCGACGACCCGTCTTGAATCAGACACGATCCAACCCTGCAACCGTTACACCAAGCACAACTTGATTGTTCCTACAAGCAAAATTGAGAACACAAGCAAGAGAGGATAAACACGCAATCTGAAATTACAAATATGGATGAAGCGAATTACAAGAAAAGGTTCAAGCTCTGAACATAAAAGGACTAATCGCCACAGTGGTGTAGAACAAGAACAGGGGCCCTGGATTACTGTAAAAGGACTTGTCGCCACAGTTACAATAATTCGATCAAGTTTCTGTCTGGAAAACTGAACTAAACAAAACCCAAAACTAAAAGACAGCATCTACTGAGTTTATGTAGGAAACAAATACGTCCTAGGGTTGGGGGCGACCAGGGGGGGCGCCCACAACATGGGCTTAAGGCCCGACACGATACATGGCCAAGTTGGCCCAAAATAGGTGGCACAGCACCTTGTCATGGTCACATATTATGACTCACGACCCTTCTGGAGCTAGGACCAGAACCAAAATGATGGCTTCGTCATCCCCTTTCCAACGCATCAAAGAACGCCTCGTTTGGACGTCGGATGTGGGAGATATCATCAAAACCGTGAAGGGGTGTCGGCTGAATCCGAGACGAACGCGGCGACCGAGTTGGTGACGACTTGTAACTTGGGGAAGGCCATGATATGCACGTATCCAGCATGGTGATGTCCTCATCATCCTCCCCTTCTTGAATTGGAGTCGCCCTCGACTCCATCTCAGCATCAATCTCCTGCAAAAGGTTAGTACTAGCAGAATGCAAAGTACAAGATACATGACCATCGATAGAAGATATATCATGACAAAGCATAGTATAGCAAGGTGCATCATGATTATCACAAAGATCAGTAACTGTAGATGTCATATCAAGAAAAGTACCTCCCTTTAACTGAATAGCCTTATGTTTAACATCAGAAAGTTGTTTGTTATCATGTTTATTCTCAGTATTTTTAACAAGCAGTTTAAAATGATTTCTAATATCAGCAGGCAATAACGGACACAGAGTAATATTCCTGTCATTATGCACAAATGTATATGTATTTGTTCTACCATGATGGGCAGCATCCGTATTATATTCCCATGGACGGCCTAATAAAAGCGAACATGCTTGCATAGGTACAACATGAAAATCAGCAAAGTCTTGATAAGAACCTACTGAAAAGTGTATGCGTGCTGATCGAGTTACCTGTGCCGTACCACTATTGCTGAACCATTTGATGTGGTAGGGCTGATGTAGTGCATGCGTGGTCAAGCCAAGTTTGCTTACCAAATCAGAATTTACCAAGTTGTTACAGCTCCCAGTATCAATGATGGTGAGAACATGGTGGTCCGCAACAATGAGGTACATGTAGAATAAATTGTTGCGTTGTTGTTCTTCCTCTTGTCCCACCCGAGTGGTCAACACACGTTGTACAATGAGGCTAGGAAAGCCCGCGGTGGCAGCAATAGAATCAATGGCGGTAGTCTCCTGCTCCTCCGTCGAATCAACAACAAGGTTAGGCATATGAGCAAATTCATCTTCAACATCACTAGAACTTTCATACCCATCAGCGGTAGCGATGAAAGCATGACGACTAGGGCAATCCTTCGTGACATGTCCCATGCCCTTGCAGCGGTGGCAAATAATGGTGGGGGAGGAGCCACTCCTAGTACCGGAAGTAGTAACCTTCTTCTGGTGTTGGTGCTGCACACTAGACGATTGCGCTGCAGAAGTAGGCACAAGTGGAAAAGTTGTTGCTGGTGTCTTAGCAACATGACTCTTCAAGTTCTCTACTCCAGTGCATTGCTGGAGATATTGCTCAGTGTTGGACCTTCAAGATTGTTGTGGAAGGCGTCCCTGTACTTCTCGTTCAGCCTTAAGAGCAATATGATACAATTGGCTGAACCTATTCCACTCTTTATAGTCAACAATATTCTGGATATCACGGTTCAAACCACCAAAAAATCTAGCACTAGTGTCAAGATCATCTTCATGTATATCACAACGTGCTAAACCAATAAGCAATTCCTGATAATATTCCTCTACTGTTTTACTACCTTGTGTTAAAGATTGTAATTTCAAACGTAAATCATGTTGGTAATAAGGAGGAACAAAACGAGATTTTATGCGTTGTCTCAAAACAGGCCAAGTGGCAGGTATAGCAGCATTAGTATTGCAAAGATCATTCCACCAAAAGAGAGCAAAACCTGTAAACTCACTAGTAGAAAGTCTAACTCTATGCTCAGCAGGAACTAAATAAGAATTAAATTTTTGTTCAACAGCAAGTTCCCAATCTAAGTATGCTTCAGGGTCAGCACTACCGGCAAAAGGTGGTATGTTAAATTTGGGCTTAACAAAAGTATCAGTATTACCACGATTGTTATTACCTCCCATACCGTGTCGATTACAGTGAAGACGGTCTGCATCATGGTCAAAATCATCATCAGCAGTAGCTCGTTGAGGTGGAGGTCGTCGTTCAACATCCTCAATGCGGTGGACAACAGTGTTGATGTGACCCATCAACTCGGCAAACTTCGTTTCCATGAATGTACGCTGGTCCGCAAGAAGCTTCGTGAGCTCGGCCTTGGAGACGCAATTATTGAAGTCTGTAGGGGACTCCAACTCTCCAGGTGTCCCTTTCCCTTTCTCTGACATGGTTAAAAGCAAAAGACAACACTAAACAAAAAGATTAGCCCTATCAACTAGCAGGGAGCAGAGGGTATAGAAAGTGGAAAACAATATCAGAAGCAATGTATCACAATCTTGCAAGTGTTCTTACCAAAGCCAAACAGGTCAACACAATCTGTAGTTGAGCTTGGGTGTAACAGTTGCAAGGAAGAAACCTATGCTGCAATATGTATAGCTTGGAAGGCTAATATGTATGTCACTGGAACACAATTCAATAACAGATAGTAGCACTAAATAAATGTCCAAAGCAGTGTCCTAATTGCTGGCAAAAGAATCGTGTTCAAAAATAGTTGTGACAGCAAGAATAATGGAAAAGGCAACAAGGACCAAAACAGATTTTACAGACTTAAAATTTTCAGGGTGGGGGGGTGCAAATCAAAATCTTGATTTTTTTGTATGATTTTTCCACAATTTTGTTATGATAGAGGAACACAAAGGAAGGAACCACAGGAAGTTTCAACTCAAACAGAGGAAAAACAAAGGGTAGGAAAAATCACAAAGTTTCACCAAAAGTGCTATTTTTGACTTCACAATTTTTTTTCTATTTTTTCCCGATTTTTTTTGAATTTTTTGACGAGGGCACACAAGGAAAAGCCTGTGTGGGTCACCTCAACTTTGAGTCAAGAATCTGCTGTAAAAATTTCAGCCCAATCGGAGCAACGAGCGAAAAGTTATGCCTGTTTTACCGAAGGTATGTCAAGATAGGGTTTGAGGGGTGAGGGGGGGGGAGAAACCGAATCGGGTAGGGTTTTTTTTTTTGTTGGCAACAGATTGTGGGTGTGGCGGGTGGGTGACACGATGGTGAATCCATTGGAAAATACGATGGTGATGGTGGTGTGCAGTGGAGATCAAAACACAAACCGAATCGAAACACAAATTCAAACCAGCAACTGAACTCGACTAGGACACAAACTCAACACTAGGGACTCTGAAATTAAATTATGCAAAGGCTAAACAGTGTCTAAAGGGAAGAACACGATAATACCTCACAGGGAACCAAGGAATCTGATACCACTTGATGTAGATATGGCCTGATCTTCCGAGAGGTAAGGGGATAAACTCGAATTTGGGGAACTCAGCGTCGACGACCCGGCTTGAATCAGACACGATCCAACCCCGCAACCGTTACACCAAGCACAACTTGATTGTTCCTGCAAGCGAAATCGAGAACACAAGCAAGAGAGGATAAACACGCAATCTGAAATTGCAAATATGGATGAAGCAAATCACAAGAAAAGGTTCAAGCTCTAAACACAAAAGGACTAATCACCACAGTGGTGTAGAACAAGAACAGGGGCCCTGGATTACTGTAAAAGGACTTGTCGCCAGAGTTACAATAATTCGATCAAGTTTCTCTCTGGAAAACTGAACTAAACAAGACCCAAAACTAAAAGACGGTGGCTACTGAGTTTATGTAGGAAACAAAGACGTCGTAGGGTTGGGGGCGACCAGGGGGGGCGCCCACAACATGGGCTTAAGGCCCGACACGATACATGGCCAAGTTGGCCCAAAATAGGTGGCACAGCACCTTGTCATGGTCACATATTATGACTCACGACCCTTCTGGAGCTAGGACCAGAACCAAAACGACGGCGTCGTCGTCCCCTTTCCAACGCATCAAAGAACACCTCGTTTGGACATCGGATGTGGGAGATATCATCAAAACCGTGAAGGGGTATCGGCTGAATCCGAGACGAACACGGCGACCGAGTTGGTGACGACTTGTAACTTGGGGAAGGCCATGATATGCGCGTATCCAGCATGGTGATGTCCTCATCAACTAGTGTTTCTCTTTTCTCTCTCACTCTCACTCATTTTCTTTTGCATGTTGGCTGCTATGATTTGAGTGGGAGTCATGGGCAGCAGCTTGACACCCTTTCCTTGCCATTTGAAAGCATATGTATTGTCACGGCCGTCATGTAAAGCATACCTATCAAATTTCCATGACCTTCCCAATAGCAAGTGACAAACCGTGATGGGCACAACATCACACTCAACAGTGTCGGTGTAATCATGTATGCTGAAAGTGACCCTCACCATGTAGTGCTCTTTGACATCTCCACATTCACTGAACCATTGCACGTGATAAGTATGAGGATGCTTTATCATGGTCAGCTCCAATTTATCACACATCTCTTTGCTAGCAAGGTTGTGGCAGCTACCACCATCAATGATCAATTTTACCAAATTATTGTTTACCTTGGCTTGGGTCTGAAATAAATTAAACTTCTGTTCTTGTTCTTCATCTTTGAGTTGAACACTTAATGCTTTGGTGACCACGATGGTGATACCAGCTTCAAAAGTATAGTTCTTGTAGTCATCTTCTTTAGATTCTTGTGCATCATCAAACTTGTCATTTTCAGCAGCAGTTTCACACTCATCTTCACTAGCTGAATCATATTCTCCACCTTCTATAACAATCACAATAGGATTGTTCGGATAGTCCTTGATGACATGGTCTCGACCCAAGCACTTGAAACATTGAATTCCACTACTCTTAGAGCTGAAACCCACTGAAGTATTGGCCTTTAATGATGTTGGCCTAGCAGATTTCTCCACATTTGGAGATGCATTAGATTTTTTAGCAGCATTGGAATGAGAGTTTCTGTTGGAGTTTGATCCGGATGAAAACATGCCTCACCCCAAATCAAACCTTGCTGTTTTAGGAGCATTTGATGATGACCTTGAGCTGAAGGTTGAAGTCTTACTTGGCTTAGCATCATCATTCAATTGTCTCTCAGCCTTTCGTGCAATATGGACTAGCTCCACTACATTGCTGTAGGTCTAAAATTCTACCACACTTTCGATTGGCTTGGTCAAACTAGAATGAAAATGTGCCATGGATTGCTCTTCATCCTCATTCACACGAGCTCTAATCATGGCCTGCTCCATCTCATTATATTATTCTTCCATAGATTTGCTTCCTTGTCTCAAATTCTGCAGCTTGTCAAAGAGATCACGTTTATAATGTTTTGGAACAAAATGTGCTCTCATTTCTCTCTTCATTTCAGCCCATGTTGCCACTGGTAGCTCACCACTCTCCTCTCTTTGGTTCTCAACTTGTTCCCACCAAATGAGAGCATATCCACAAAGTCAAGTGCAGCCATATGCACCTTCTTTTCCTCCAAATAATCATGCACGTGAAATATTTTATCAACCATTAACTCCCATGTGAGATATGCATCGGGATCAGATGTGCCTTCAAATTTTGGCATGCTGAATTTTAGCTTACCAAACTTCTCTTCATTGGGCTGATCATTGTTGCCATTGCGATAATGTTGAAAGTTGTTATTACGATGTATTCTAAATGTATATAGATCTGTTTCAGCTGGACCATCATCACCACGCCCATGGCCTCTTCCTCGACCGAAAGCGTCACCACCTCTTCCTCCACCACGCCCTCGCCCAGGGGCATTCTTTCTTGCTTGCTCTTCCCACTGCAACCGAGCTACATATTCCTCATCGGTCTCATCTAGCTCTTCTTCATGAGAACCTGTAGCACCTTGTGCCTTCAATGCTTCCACAACTTCAGCAACCATGCTTGTTTGGATAGTAGTCATGTTCTCATTGAGTTGTGTATTGAAGTCTTGCACTAGCTTTTATAGTTGCTCTTGTGTGACAAAGCTTGGTTGATCTCCTTCTCCACCTGTCATGGTTAGTTGGCAATACCAAAGGACTAATTCAAGTTATGTGGCTATTTGAAAATCACTCAATGTCACCTTCTCTTACCACTAAAGTTCTTATGAATCATTGCTAAAATTGCGAGCTGCAAACAAATCTTGGTGGTAGTCGGCACAACAAAGGTGATATATCAAGTGAAATCAAAGTCACAGTGCATTCTAAGCAGAATTTATTTGTGGGGCTTGGAGGTTTATTTATGTGGTATGCAATCTGAAAATTCAAGCTATTGTCAAGTTAAATAACAACCCAACCAAGATACCAAAGTCAAGTTGCTGAACTGAAAACAAATGAAATGACAAATATGTTTAGCAACTCACACACAAAGATGGTGGAACTTGTCACAGCCAAGGAAATGAGCTAAACTGAATATTCAACTCAAGAACCAAAGCTCAATGCTACGCAAGTTATAGGGAGATGCTCGCTGATTGCTTTCATAAATGAGAAGGCTACAAGATTTGCACAAATGCTGAATATATGACAAACTAAAACAATAAAAAGCAAGCAAATCAATATGGTGATCTCAGCACTTGCTCTATTTCTTTTAATTCTTTTTCTTTTTCTTTCACTCTTCTTTGCTCTTTTTTTTCTTATTCTTTTTGCCACTAAAATCAGCACATCAAATTGTATACAACAATGAACTATTGATGCTCAAAACAAACTTCAGTTTCAGCAAAGTGCAAATCCCTTAAGCAACAACCTACAACTAGTCTCAATTGGTTCAAAGTGTTCACAAAGGATGGCTTGGTGTATCACTAATATTTACTACACTTGTTGTACACAAAGAATGAGTCGACACACAAGATTTTAGTTTTAGCACAATCTGAAATTTCAATAGCAGTAGTAACTGAAACTTTTTGTGCTCAAATAAGTATTCTTGAGTTGTGGAAGCTGACTCCAAACAAATACCCTCTAGGTCTGCAGCATCTTGATGAACATGAGGGCCGGTTCCAATTCCGAGGAGTAAGGTGGCAATAGAGCTTACTACTATGTGAGGTCATTCCTTCTCAATGCTTGTCACCGTCATGGTCCGAATTGAAAAAAAGCCAATGTGTATAAAATTCCACACAATGAGTAGTGGCATGCAGGTATAGAGACCTATTGTTTGGCTAGGGTAAGAAAGTAGAAAAAATGAATGAAAAAGAAAAGTTGTTATGGTATATGTAAGGGACAAAGGAGGAATGAGTTAAAGAGGAAAGTGTACATTTAATAAGAGTTGTCCCATTTTAGTTCCTCAACATCTACGTAGTCCTAAAAAGGCTCCAATTCGGCTCATCTGCTGGTTGATTTACCGTTGCATTAATATTGAGGCCAACTTTTTGACCAATACTTGAAGTTCTTTAGCCATGGATGGAATGATCTATGTTATGATGCTTTCATCGACCTCTCTGGCACAAAAAATCCACTGAAGGGTTACGTCGGACAGCTTTCAACTTATAAAGTAAAAGAGGATCCATATCTGAACCAGCGGTCAGATGTGTGCCACATGGAACTCTCTAGTGCAAATCCAGGCAAATGTACTTTCCCGGAGCTTGAAAAGTTGCAATCTGGTAACAAAAGGATGTAATTTGAGTATTTCTCTAATTGTTTCAAATTTAAATCCTAGATTATGGCCCTTGAACGTTGAGTATTCGGTATTTCTTACTTACTATTTTTGAAATAGTACTCCCTCCGTTCTAAAATTGTTGTCGCCATTGACTTTGTTCTCTATCTTTAACCGTTCGTCTTATTCAAAAAATTCAAAAAAATTGATATATTTCTTTATAATTTGTTTTATCGCTAGACAAAATTTTAATATAACTTATAACTTTTTATATTTGAATAAATATTTTGAATAAGATGAATGGTTAAAGTTAACAAAAAAAGTCAATGACGACAACAATTTTGGAATGGAGGGAGTATCAATCTTCTTTGCCAAATCTCTAAATGAGTCACCTACTCTCAATCGATGAATTTTAGCCATTGATTAGTTCAATTAGTAAGATAGCTCATTTCCTTAGATGTGTATTATTCTTCTGGACTTGGTCGGTTGTATTATATATCGACTTTAAAATATGAAAAGGGAGCATTCTAATGAAGTCCATACTAAAATTTGGAAATGTTGAGCTCTACTATTTGGAATATAGGCTCGCTCCATCCTTCTGCCCGGCTGTGCTTTTACCTTTTTTTGGTAGTGGTCTCCTGGTATTTTTTTTTTTTGAAATGCCTGCCTTTTCCAATGATGGTGGAACCAGACCCAGCACTTTCAGGATATCTCCCCGTGCTGCGCTCAACACGTCTTACCATCTGAGCTAACATAACCTGTCCTTAGCATGGATAACACTCAATATCTCACAACAGAATATGTCTACCGGAGTACGCTCCGCAAAACTCTTCACTCGGCACACAATCTATAATCCGTCCCCCATCGCATCCACAAGTTTGGGACGACCCCTTTCTTAATGGTGCCTTAACACAAGGCTTCTCTACTAAACTAGTACACTAAGTACGGAATCACTACTCATGACTCCGTGGTCTTCATAATCCTCGACAACATGATCAACAATGTCTCCCATACATTGTATGACGAAATGCCTCCTCACTATCAAAGGCAAGTGCATGGTTTATCACCCATCACTTAAACCACTGTCATATATAGGTATCCTATCTCATATTAGAGTTCCCTTGCCTTTAACAAGCACCCTTGTCCATCGACCAGGTTTTCAGACTACAAATCCCCACACTCAGGTGGCATCCAAGTATAAGGCCCTCTCGGTAGAGCATATCATCTAGGATCCACTCCCATATGCACAGTCTACTCAATTGAACAACACGTCCAGTCTATTACTGACTCCAAGGTCCCTCTTATCCTGGATCCCTACGCGACAACCGATTTGCCCACAAGACTTGCCCTTTTAGGTTAGGTAGACCAGACCTTCGTCGCTTTGCACATGTCATCCTTTGCGCTCCACTACAAAGATCAAGAATTTATAGTTAAGAAATGACATACCAGCGAACCCCTGGCTAACCCACTAGCCCCGTAAATGTAATACCCTACTTTTTGCATTTTCCAAAAATGTTAATTTTTAGGATTTAGCAATTAGTAAAACAACCTAGGGCAAATTATTTTCTAAAAAAAATTAATTAAAACATTGCATTTTCATGGCATGACATTTCCATATAGATTTTTATTACATTATGCATTTAGTTTAATTATTAATTAAACACCAGGAAAATTAGAAAAAGAATTTCTTTTGAAAAGGATTTAGAAAGAAAAGAAAAAGGAATTGTCCTCTGCTCTTGGGCCAGCTCTTTTCCCCTGGCCCAACTCGCTCTCCCCCACTTCCCCTTCCTGACCCAGGCCGCCTCTCCCCTCCTTCCCTTCTCTTTCCCCCGCCTTGGCCCAGCTCGCACTATTGGCCATCCTCGCCCCCGCGGCCCAGCCCCTGCCCACACTCGCTGACAGACCGGCCCCACCCGGTCGTCTCCCTCCTCTCGCCATCGCTCTCTCCCCGTCAACACCGGAACGGCCGCCGCTGTCGATCCCCCTCCTCGCCGCCTCCCAGGCTCCCGAAACCGATGTCGCACCCACGCGACCCCCTCTGCTTCCCTTCCCCCCCACCTTCCGGCCGTTTCGGCCGTTAGTGAGCCCGCGCACATCAATGGCGCTAGTGGCCATTAATGGCCGGAGCCACCACCCCCCCCCCCCACCGGCTCGATTCTCTTCCCCTCCGCGCCTATAAAATCCCCCATCAGCACCGCACTTCCCCGCCGCCCCCTTTCTGCTCCTCCCCGCCCGCTCGCGACCCGGGAGTCACCTCCCCCGCCGAGCTCCGACCGCCGCCACCGCCCATCTTCATCACCGACCCGCTCCGGCCTCCCCCGCACCCGCGCGTTCCCTCTAGGAGAGTTGCCTCGCTCCCCTCTCCCCTCGAGACCCCTCACGGCAAAGAATCAGTGGCCAGAGGACCACTCCGGCCTGACTCCGATGAAGACCCGCCGCGCGCCGCCTTCCTCCTGTTTTAATCCTAGCCGTTGGATCTCGATCCAATGCCCCAGATTACATACCCCGAAGGGGTATGTAATTGGTGCACCATGGACCGATGGACCAAGGGTCCACAGGGCCCATAGACCGGTCCACGAGTTTTAGGTTTAATTTAATTCATTAATTCCTAGATAATGCTTGCCTTTTTGCATTTAGGTCCCTATGCTTAGACTAAATTAGAATTAAGCCCCTATTTCTATCTAGAACTGTACAAAATTTTATTTAAGCCCAATTTTTTTATAAAATTATTATTTTTTTGCACTTTAACTTAATGGAAACACCCCTAAACATTATTAGAATTATTATTTTAACCCTATAGTTTTACAAAAACACCCCTAGACTTATTTTAAATATGTTTTGGTCCTTAATAATTTTATAAATATTATTTTAACCCTAAAAATTTATAGAAATACCCCTATACTTAATTTTAATTATATTTTGGCCCTGTCTTTTTACAGTTAGCCTCCTACACTTAATATTAATTATGTTTAAGTCCTAAAATTTTGCAAAAACAACCTTATACTTTTTAGTAATTATTTTTAAGTCCTAATAATTTACACTTTATTCCCTGTAATTTTATAAAATTACAAATAGGTCCCTAAGAGCTCTTGTATTTACCTTTTTGCCTCAAGACTTCAAACTAGCACAACTTTTTACTCGTAACTCCAAATTTGGTGATTCTTGCGCCAAATTTCTCGTAGAAGCGTAATCTTTGCATTCATTGCATTTACATATTGTTTTTCCACTGTTGCATAATTGTGTATTGATTTTTGTATGTTTTGTTTGTGTCAGTATTTTTTTTACGTAAAGACGAGCATACACAAGGACCATCCTACAAGGACTTTCAGGAGCAGGAATTCGAAGTGTGAGAGCATCCTCTAGCGCAGGACAAAGGCAAGTGTCCTTGATGCATCTTGTTCCTATTATAATGATACTGTAGAATTGCATGCTTGTGTCAATTGATTGGGAACCTATGTTTAGGGTTTTCCTAGTATTGTTTTTACCCCTGTTCCTTGTCGCCTTGAACCAATTGGTGATTTGTGGGTAGGTGATGCTTAGGTGGCTTGAGGGACTTTGGGGTTAATATTAATCTTAACTAATGAACATTATCATGTGGAATTGGTTGGTAATTCTTTAACAACATGGCTTAGAGATCTATGCAAGCCGGGTAGCAAGGATGTGGTGCCGTGGGCACATGGTTGGTGGTGGTAGGCTTGTTGTAGATCCTAGGAACCGGTTCTTGGAGCGACAACCCAGGAAAACAGTGCCATCACAAGACTGACGTGGGTAAGGCTTGGCCTAGTAATTAGGTGTTCTCCCTGTGTCGGTGCAGCATTTGGTGGAGCGGGGAATGGAAGTCAAGAGAGGTCTGTCCTTGTATTCGAATGGCTCAAGAGGGGGCTCCTGGGGTGATGAGCTGCTTGTTGAGGGGCTATCACTTATGGACAAGAGTGGAATCTTAGTGGCTAGCATGTACTAGGAGACCCTATGGAAAAGCCTTGTAGTGGAACCCTGCCACACACCAAAGGAAGTGTGTAATGTGGGTCGCGGCCACGAGCACAATGGAAATCACGACTTGTGGGTAAAGTGGTACAAACTCTACAGAGTATCAAACTATCATGATAGCCGTGCTCACGGTCAAGAGCGGCCTAGAATCCTCACAAGATTAGTTGGGTATGGATTGGTATGGTTGGAAGTGTGGGATGGATGGGGACTTGGTTAGTATAGCACCTTGTGGAATCATGGTTGGGAGGAGCCCACAGAGTAAATAGGATGCATAGGTTAATTAAAAGCTCATGCAACCCACCCTATAAAGCCTTTTCTTGACTATAGCCCCATGTCATCTTTTCTCCCACTTGCTGAGTACGACACGTACTCACCCTTGCGATGCCACGTTGTTGTTTAGCCCTAGGAGAAGATTGGGGCCACTATGAAGATGAAGGAAGCGAGTACTAGGTGATGATCCACCGGTCGATGCCTGTGTAGATTGGGACGTCTACGCTAGTTGATTTCCGCTGCTTGGATGTACTTTTGTTTTAGACCTACGGGTCCTTTTGTAATAAAGATAAGATGTAATAATTAAAGGATATGGATATTTATGTTGTTTACCACTAATGATGTACCGTATGTGTGTGTAACTTGATCCTGGGCACACGTACGGCTGCACCCATTTTGCTTCATAAAATGGGTGTGACAGTAAAGCCTAGACGAAAGGTGCCTAATAGCCTAGCGAGACTCATCGGGTAGGGAATCCCATCCTCCGCGAAGCCTGTAAGAAAGTTCAAGTTATTGTTTCTCTCACTATATGAGAGCCTAGAGTGGTGGATTTTTTATTGTTCATTAATCTTCTCAAAGTGACACAATGCTTAATTACAAGAGCACTTGTGTCACTTTGTTATTTGGTCGGGTGATAGAACAACCTAGACCAATAAATCCTCACATAATAGTATCAGATAGTAATGTTGGCACCCAAAATCTAAGCATGTTTCAGCTTAGAAGACATGATTCCTAGGAGTTGGAGTGTTGTGTGAGTTTTGCTCGCTCTGATGTGGGGGCTTGCCCAATCTTCTCATCGTAGAACCTAACGACAACTGACCCGTGAAACCTGACGAATCTTGGCACCAACAACTGCTAGAACCACCATCTGTGACAGAGAATTTGCCCAACAACACTGTCAGGGGTAAATATTGGGGTGCCACATGGCACCCCTAATAACCAATAGGGATCAAAGTGGACCCCACATGAACAACACCGACACGCTGAAAGCCCGCTCTTGACCACGAAGGCCATGCCGCATTCCGTACTCGCCCTAACTTTAGTTAGGCGGGAACCAGCCTAGAATGCCGCATTCGACCCCCTGGCGGGGGTCGAGCGATCCGCCACGCCCGACCCCTTCCGCAGGAGTCGGGGACCCTGTTACGCCTCGATCCCGCCCGACCCGTAGGGGGGGTTAGGAACACCCCTCGTGGGTCCCACATGGTCATCGAGCAGGTGTCACCCCATCCGCCCCTCGGACTAGGAGCCTGAGCCCTGACAACGCGAAACCGGGAAAGGTGGAATGGAGAAACTTGGTCGCTCTGACAGACACGACTAATCATAACCCCAAGTGGGTCCGGGGGAACCTGTCGCCGCGTCCACCCCCAAGACCGAGGGTAGGCGACCGAGTAGTTGGCCCTCAACGGCCAACCGTTTGGCCTTAAATGTCATACCCGCCATGCTTCCACAGTATCAAGGGGTCAAATCCCCTTGTACATACCATCATCTCTGTCGCCGCCCACGCCCGCTGACGCAGGGGAGTGCGGCATGGCGCTTGATGATTCCTCTTCCTGGTGACACGCACAACAGTGGTAGTATAGGATGACTGATGGACATGGCGATCATCAACAGGCTGCATAAGTGATGGACAGGGCTATCATCAACAGGCCGTGTTTCATGAAGTGGCCAAAAGACGTGACCGGACGGCAAAAGGCAGGGGGAGACCTATGGCATAACGGCGAAAGGGCGGGACGGTCATGACTTGAAGACCATGATCATCGACCCAGATCTTGACCTCCTTCAACACGGCTTCAACAACTACGCACGTGTAGATCTCTCTCTCTCTCTCTCTCTCTCTCTCGCGGTAAATGGGCCCATCCCCTTAGGGTATAAAAGGGGACGCTCTTCTTCTCTTAGCAAGACACAGACACCTCTCGGCACCACACGAATCACTCACTCGCACCTGAGAATTGGAGCACCCCCTCCTCTCTCACCACCATTGTACTCAACCACGGAGCAAGTAACACGAGCAGGGCCAAGAACTGGACGTAGGGGTTTGCCCCAAACCAGTATAACCCCCCGTGTCTAATGCGTGCATCCTCGGAAAAAATTCTACTTGTCGATGATCAAAACACCGACAGTTAGTGCACTAGGTAGGGGCTTTTGCGGGCTTTACCTTGCTTTTCGGTTCGAATGGCTACTTTTCCTCCTTTCTGGGCTTCTGGCAGCAGCATCCTCTTCGGGAGCCTCGAATTCATCGCCACCACCGACCGAAAACTACTGTGCGTCAGCATTCCGGCGTGTCTGCCGCTTCCAGCCCTGGCGCCCGCCAACGAGGCAGCGCGCACCTGGTGGCTGGAAGACTCGGACGGCGCATTTGACCTCGAGATCGCGAGAAACAGGGCATCGGGGCTCGTTGACGAGCCGGTCCCGGATCCCATCGCAACAGCGTCGCCATTGCTACCAGGGCAATGCGTGCGGCTCAGCTTGACCCAGCCGGGTTATGCGCCTCCAACGGCCACGCGACCTTGCCCGGTCACGCCAACCGGCTGTGGCTCCACCTGGAGCACTACCTGGGCTCTATGCCTGTTGGTCGTAGTTACGCACCCACTTATATACCGCAAGAGGACGATGTACAATTGTCGCTCTTTTTCCCTCAGAGTATTCCAAGGTTATCGAATCCACAAGGAATGAGCAGAACTATTACTATTAAAGGATTACTAACAGATTGCAATGGTTGGGTTGGTGTGAGTGGTGACGGTGAGAGAGTGGCGGATGAATGTTATTGGAGATGTAACAGGATAATGATGGATTGTCTCCTTTTGATTGGTTTACTAGCATGCAACCTTATTCTTATCGCCTCGAGTGATGAATATAATATTCTACAAGACATGGTGGTTTCGTTCATCCCGGTTGTCACTACAGAGGCAATTAGCTCCCCACTGGTTTCTTGCACTATGCAATGGGCAGAAGTGTATTGGCCTATACACTAATGGAAATAGATGCGCAATTAAGTTCATCACATAGATTAAATTCATCAAGAGAGTATCAATAACTATGAGAGTTACATGACCAGATCCTTGCACCGGAGAAGAGAATTTGAGACTACTCACTCATCCTTCCGCTAGACATAGCAGAGGGGTGAGAAATAGCGTTGAACGCGCACGAGCCGATCGGTGCAAGTGTCGCACCGATCAGCGTGACCTCCCTTCTGGTGGTGCTCGTCGGTGTTGACCAACCATCACCGCCAATATCCTAGAACCCTAGTTGTAACAACTCAATGTTGTGATCGCCGTCTCTCTGGTTGCCCTTGGTTCTTGATAGTTATCTTCCTTTTATACTTGACGGGATTAGGTCAACTTCCATCGACTCTAACTCATATTGAGTTGGGCCTTCATTTTTGCCGGACTTGGGCTCGTCTTTGTCATCTTTTCCTCCTGCACAGATCGGCGCGGCATTAGAGCCGATATACGCGACCTTGCATCTGGCCCAACTTCGTTGCTCTTTGGTTCCTTATCCATAATTGCTCTATTTCACACCTGTTTTCTACAATTACATCCAAAACAGGACAACTACAAATATATGCAAATATGGGGTTAATTGTTAGTCTAAACCACCAAATAATGACGTAAAATGACCCTTTTTGGTAGATAAAATGGGTAGCTAAAAACCACCAACAGTTCCCCCACACTCAAATCATTGGTAGTCCTTGAGCAATAAAAAATCAAATATGTAGCAAGAATCTTCACATCATTTCTCAAGCAATCAATCTCAATCACCATTTCTACTTGTTATTCCACCACAAAGATTTTTCTCTCATCTTCTTTTTAACCATTCAGCATTTCATACTTGAACTTAATCAAATTACCACAAAACCTTTTCAAAAACAATTTTAGTTCTCCTCAACTCATCTTTAGCATCAAACATCAAGCATTTGGTCTTATCTAGATCTCTCAAGTGTATTTCCTTCCCTCTCCTATCTAATCAAGGATTATATGTGGATCTTGGAGGGCTATATAACTATATTAAACCATAAGATTAACCATGTCAACAATGTGCTCAATCATGCCCGCTAAGAAAGAATTTTCTTGGAAAAGAACTTTAATGGCGAAGAGGAATATAGAAGTTCCAAAAGAAAAACATTTCAATGAGAACTATGGCAAAGAATTGGAAATAATCAAAAAGCTGCTTCTTTGATGACCTTACTACTTCTCAGGGAAGATATTTTTTTTCTTTTTCTCTTTATCTCTCATTTTTTTCAATAGATATTTTTTTCCTTTTTTATAATAGCGCCGATTGGCGTGATCTATATACTTTTTTCTCTTCATTTTCTTTCTTTCACTCTTTCTTTATTCCCGATTGATCAATAATTTCTATCTTGTATCAGCAGCGGAAGTTTTTTGAATTCCCCTTTATTGAGAATATAGGTTGTATCAAGGAGGAGGGAGAAACAAAGATGTATGGTTTCCATGATAGCAAGGAATTTAAATGGATGAGAATGGCTAGAAATATAGAGATAAACAAATGGATCATCCTTTCCTAACTTGGTCGAAATCATGAGCAAAAAGTTGACAAAGTTACTTACAATCCAACTAGTTCAAATATGTAGCTTGTTCTCATTCACTCGGCTATGTAGGCATATTTAGACCTTGCTTTTGCTTTAGCTTATGATGAGTCGAAAGAATTTTTTATAAATACAAAGCTCAAAAGTTAAGTGGTAACCAACTAATTCAAGTAATCAACCAACCGATCATCAACAAGACAAGATAAATAGTATGGGGCACTTTCAATTTGACAATCGACACTAACTTTATTAAAGACAATGCAATAACTCAAACTATATAAAAGACCTTGAAGCAACTCTCGATTGACTCATGACTTTTAAGCACACACAAACTGAAAATAAGCACTCATATGAACAAGAAACTAGACTAAACAACACTTAAAACTATTGCCCTTCCCCCATACTCAAAATTTGCAATGTCCTCATTACAAGAGAGGAAACTCAATACACTAATCATTCAAACCATGCCTGTTCAAGACTCGGAAAATCCGTATTATATTCCCTTATAAGAAAAGTGTAGTCCACTTCATTCATCTCGATTGCATCCTGGATTCTCCGATCCACGTCCCTTTTATGCCTGTAGGCACGATCCCTGTCTAGATACAAGCGCTCAATATTCCTTCGACAGACAGGACAGCAAACGGGTGGTTGCAAATTATGATTTTCAACACTGTAGGGAGAGACACAGTTCAAACTCCTCTAAGCCGATCGGCGCAATAGCTGAGCCGATTGGCGTGGTGGTGTTCTTTCATTACTATGACTACCTCCACTTCTCTCTGCATTACCAATAACTCTTGTTGATGTTCCTTCTACCTTGTCATTGTTATATTCTGCAGGTGTTCCCCAATTCTCAATCTTAGGATGACCAAAGTTTCCAAACAGTATAATGAATCAAAGTCGCTATCCCATTCAGAATACTTTCGAATTGGCTTACCCAATAGTCTAGCGGATCTTTGAACCTCTGGTGTAGTCTTACACTTCTTTGTAGTAGGCTCTTCATCATCACTTGGTAGAGCTGTTAGATCAATAAATTCAGCCATCTTCAGATCACGCCGATCGCCCTCTGTGTTGCGCCGATCGGCTCTGATGTCGCGCTGATCGGCTCCAATGTTGCGCCGATCGGCACAGCCGGCGGCTTCCTCCATATACGCAGCCAACTATTTCAGATTATGCTCACACATTGTCTTGTTCTGCTGCCTTCGTAAAATCTCATCATTAATTTCCTTAGTCATCTTTCCTCCAGGAACTGTGCGATAGCCATCATCATATAAAACATCTCTAGGTATGAAGGTTGGGTCTTCCGCGAATTGAAGTTCAATCTTATGTTGTAGATCTTTAGCATAAAAGAAACACTTGCAGCCTTCGATGCAACTGTTCCTATGATCTTGTTTTCTTGAAAACCCTCCGAATCAGGAAGAAACCTGGGAGAGGCCCCATCCTTTCTAGCCTGAAGGTCCTTTTCCGCATCCAGCTGGTTCATGGCTTCTTCGACTTCGTCTTGCAGCTTGAGTTCAAACTTGGCGGCAAAATCATGTTCACTGTAAAGTCGACACTTATGGATTGTGAGAGCGCTCTCTTCATCTAATTCCTAATTCTCTTGCTCAGTCAATGAATTATCGAAAGATAGGAAATCTTCATATGACAAGGGCTTAGCAAGATCAAGAAGGCCATCCATAGTGTACCTTTGAGAAACCACTTCACTTTCAATAGGTGCTATAGATTTTCCCTTGCACACCAATACTCTCTTCATCATCTGCCGAAGTTCATTGTCCATCTTCAACTTTTCTGTGTTCCACGCGTCATCTTCACTTTTCCTCATGAATCTCTTCCTCACATTGGACCAGACAACAGGATCATCTCGTGTTGGTGTCAACACCTCGTCTACTTTGTCCCAGGACCAAACAGCAGAGATATGCGGCAATCCATCACCGAGCCGATCGGCTTCAGAGTCGTGCTGATCGGTGCTAGTGTCTCGCCGATCGGCGCCGCCTTGGTTGCTTCCTGACATGCCACCTTCCATTGCTTCTGCCCTTAGGGTTTGTTCTCGTGACTACTTGATGCGAGATGATCCGTGGTATTGCTGCCCTCTCATATTTATATCCCTCGATTTCCAATTGGACTAGGACTCTATCTCTTATTTGCGGAATTCAACGAGTCTTAACAGTGCAAGGTCCGAAACCAACTCAAAAACCAAAAAGACCCTGCCACGCCAATCGGTGCAGCATCACGCCAATCGGTGCGATACACTAATTTACCAAATCAGAAATAGAAAAATCACGAAACTCAAAAACACATACAGAGCTTTTTTTTTACGTCGTTAAGCTCGACCACACATGTCAGTAAGCAGTGAAGTACACATCAAAAGATTTTAATTCAAATGTGTCGGGTTCTAGATATACCTTCATACGTTATCCATTCACCATGTACTTGTTGCTTTTGCCATCCATTATGATTACAGCTCCCGAAGGTAACACCGTGTTCACAAGATAAGGCCCTCCCCATTTACTTCATAGTTTTCCTTTACCAAATAATCTGAATCATGAATTAAATAAGAGTACCCGATCTCCTTCCTTGAATTCCTACTTCCAAAGCTTGTTATCATACCACTTCTTTGTGCTTTCCTCGTATATTGCTGCATTTTCATATGCACGCAATCACATCTCTTGTAATTCACTTATTTGTATTTTCCTTTTCACGCCGATGGCATCAAGATCCAAACTCATCTCTTTTATTGCCCAATAAGCCTTATGTTCCAATTCCACCGGTAGGTGACATGATTTTCCATAGACAAATTGGTATGGTGTCATGCCAATTGGTTTCTTGAATGCCCATAATGCTCCATTAAGCTTTGTGGCCCAATCTTTTCCTTCCTCTACAACAATCTTCTGCAGAATCCCTTTTAATTGCTTATTTGATGTTTCTGCTTGTCCATTTGTTTGGGGACGATAGGTTGTCCCAATTCTATGTTCAACCCCAGATTTAGCCAAAAACCTAGTGAAGTCTCGTCCTGTAAAATGGGATCCTCCATCTGTAATTGTTATCCTTGGTACTCCATACCTAGGGAAGGCAATCAGAGAGGGGGGGGCCTTGATTCTCCTTGATTCTCTTGTGGTATTGGCCTTGCATGCCATTGCTTCGACACACTTGGAGACCGAAGGACCGAGAAGGCAATCAGAGAGGGGGGGGGGGGGGGGTGAATGGGAGCCAATCAAAATTCTCCCAGAGAACTTGGTATATGTCCCAAAAACAACTCAAGCCAACCTCCGAACCAATCACCAAGACTACACACACCAACTTGTGGTGTACTAGCCCTAGGAGTGATCAACCACAGTAAAGAGACACAACGGAAACAAAAAGAAACATGAAGCGCTCAAAACAGATCAATTCTAGACTCTCATCGGCAGTGCCGACCACAACCATCGGTAGTGCCAGTTGGCACCATTGGTAGTGCCGATGCGGGACATAGGACTCTCTGGAACCTACAGACAGGACAGATCGGTAGTGCCAGTCAGCACAATCGGCAGTGCCGGTGTGGGTTCCAGACTCTCCCTATCGGCAAGCTGATTTAAGTTTAGACCCACCGGCAGTGCCGGTCCAGGTCATCGGCAGTTGATACATCCGGCCTAGGTGGGGTGGAACGAAGCCCAACACACCGATCCGGATTCCCTGAATCCCACAATCTTAGCACCACAACTCCTGCCAAAAGCCCGACACACCAATCCAATTCTAGGTCGATGACCCGAATCCGTAGTCTTAGCACCGCAACTCCGACGCTCCCACTCAGGGAAAGGCCCAATCTCCCTAAAAGACTAGTCTGATAGGGGAAGGGTGGCTCTCCCTTTTAAGGTGGCTTCCACCTCCCAAGATAAGCAAGGTGGGATTATTCAAAGGCTCACACGGTCACTGCCCTAGCGGGTAATAGTGGAGGATGTCCTCATCAGCAGTGCCGATCATCCCCGACAAACAGCATAAACTTTTGGGAAATTGGCAAATCTTCTCCAAAACCTAATCAAACAAACTCCAAATGATGCAATTTTTGGACCAGTGAATCCTCATCACATCATGACCCTAATCCTAGAAAATCATCTCAGTTGGCTTAAGGAATCATCACGAATTTTAGATCTTGTGCCAAGAACACCAAAAAGGGGAAACTTGAGAAATCCTTCAAATCAAAGGTGCTAGAGCTATTGATTCGGTCAAGGATCCATAGAGGATTGTTCTAGCTCATCCTAGCAACAAGTTTCTCTAGAAGTCCGAGCCAAAAACTCATCCAATAATGAGATAAAAAATCACCACGAAAATAGCTCCGAAAATAGGAAAAAGGGAATTTCGGGATTCAAGTGAAGAGGGAAATCTTGAGCACGAAAATACTTCTCATATCATAGAAGGTGGTTACAAGATCCATGGGTACAAGGCTAGGAAGCCGCCCTCTTCCTCCCACTATTTGGAAGAGCAAGAGATGTCTCTCACACACCCACTACTCTCCTCTAAACATGAAGTCCTCTCCTAGCACTTTGAATAGAGTCCTAACACAAGGCTAATGAAAGAGAGGCACCTCTCCCACTAGCCACACCTCTCCTTATATAGGCCTAGGGTCTATTGTCCACATGACCACTCTACCCTTGACCTACCTAACACACCCACCTACCACCGGGGGCATAACTGTCCATCTTTTTCTTCTTCGCCCGAATGCCATCGAGCCCTTCACGACTTTGCATGCCCTCGATGCAAGCTCTACGATGATGCCACGTGCAGGGATCTGGTTTTGAGGCTGAAACTGGGAAACCGCCTTGCACGCTTCTCAAAGCACGACTTCTCGATGTTGACGCGTGTCACCTTGTCCCGCGATCCTGACTATCGGCAAGTCTCTCCCAGTCCCTGTCCATCGGGCTGCCTTGTCACTTGCACTGGCATCCCGCTCGCCTTGACTTGGTCAACACGCCATCTTCATCACCACCACGGTTTTGTGGCTCAACCGTGAAACCGTTCATGCTTCTTGTCTCTCCACGTGTATGGTGTGGATCACCCTTGACTTCACCCGGCATCCCGATCGTCCAGCCCCAAGTCCCCTACTTGTGCCTGATCCTCTCGCCGTTGACCGCCAAGTCCACTCTAATGACCTACACATCATGAGACAAGCAAACACATTTCCCAACTCCTGCAACATCACCAATACCTCCACCAACTCTGGTTAGTCATAACCATAATCATGCACACACACATGCAATCCCCGGATTCCCGCATTTCAACTCAAACACAAAATCTGCTCAAGTCAATTACTCATCACATATATTGCAAACCATGGCACATATCCACAGGTTTCTTAATCTCCCCCCTTGATGAGTACATTGACAACACCAAATGCACAAAGGTTAGAGATTGAAATGCGAAGCCGAAAGCACATCCAAATGGCCAAACCCAAAGAAAAGGTGAAAACAAGCCATCGAGCAAGGTAGGGATAACAAAACCAAGAGTTGGCAAGAAAGCGACTTGAGACGCAAAGAATGTGAAAAGTGCAAGAAAACGCTCAAGATCATGATATGCTCCCCCTCAAGTTGTGGTAGGTCTCATGTAATGCAAAATGAATTATATAAATTTCTTAGCATCATTGGTGCATGACCCCAAAATTTTCTCCCCCCTTTAGCAATGAACTCATCAAAGATGCAAAAGAACAAGCAAACATGCAATGCATGAAAATGCAAACCTAAGGAGCTTCAACAATTATGCAAACAAGCATTTAACTGTGCTAATCACAAGCATAGAGTTATGAAGTGTAAAAGCAGTGGCGCACAACCATACAAAGATCAAAAATAGATATCACAAGGCATAAACACCAAGAGCTATACAAGCTAAGCAGAAAGATTGACTAGCTTAGATAGAATCAACTTTGCTTATCATGAGCAAATCTGCCACCACATGTGTAAGTACTCTCATCCAAGACAAAACAAGCATCAAGTGAATCATAAGAATCTAGTCAGTTTCAATCTCAACTAGGGCAACAAGCATTCACAGAAAATGAGCTCTACAAATGCTCACATATGCAACAGAGACTCAATTGATCAAGTGATTATTGTTTATCCTCATGTGTCCTCTTATCCATGTGGAGGGTCGCACGACTGGGTACGGCAAACACCCCGAGGCTTCAAGTCACAGTGTTTGGATTAGCATTTCAGAATTATTCTTTATCAAAGCACTTAGCAGATTACTCAAGTTTATGCACAGGACAAAAGAGCATGCCTTTGCGGCAAAAGGAACACATGTTCCCACAATGTCCATCATGAGCTAAACATTTGCAAAGCCTTCCATTTCACAAACACAAGGTGCCAAAGCCAAGATATCTTCTAGACTAGCCTCAATGCCAGTTTTAACAAGGATACAAGCAATTATACACAGGGTGAGCAAGTTTTAGCAAGATTAGTTCATAAGGTTCACACAAAGCTTAGTTTACCTTTATTAGCATGTTGCTCTCATGAGTCTATAATAGGCCATCTAGAAAATCTAAGCATGAGAGATTACCATCACATCCACTCAACTTAGCTCGAGCTCAATCATAGCAAAGAGAAATGCAAGAATCCATAAGAATCAAAGCTCATGTACCAATGCATATATTACATATGAGATGCAATGCATAAAAGGTAAGATACATATATACAAGTGAAACACCAACTCCCCCTCAAATGATGCCATAAGGATGACAAACGCCAAGTTCCCCCTGGACAAAAGCATGTCTAGTAGCATCTAGGGGCTTGGTGAGGATATCAGCTCGTTGGTTTCTGGTGTCGATGTATTTGAGCTCAACATCCCCCTTTCTCAACATTGTCTCTCAGGAAGTGGAATCGCACATTGATGTGTTTTGACCTTACCATGTTGGATTAGGTTTTTGGCTAAGCATATGGTACTGGAGTTATCACACATGAGTGGAACACTCTTAAAGGTTAACCCATTATCCCTCATGGTAGATACAACGCATAGGATTTGTGAATAGAAGCTAGCAGCAGCTATAAACTCAGTCTCTGTGGTGGATTGGGCAACACTCGACTGCTTATGAGAAGACCAACAAATCAAAGAAGTACCCAAGAAATTGCAACTACCAAAAGTGCTCTTCCTATCAATTCTACACCCAGCAAAGTCCACATCCGAATACCAAATGAGATCCAGAGATAAAGATGTAGAGTAAAAAAAACTGAACTCAAGGGTGTATGTGAGATACCTGAAGATGCGCTTGATAGCCTTGCAATGAGTCACCCTTGGGGAAGCTTGAAAGCGAGCACAAAGACACACCGCAAAGTGTATGTTGGGTCTTGTCACTGTCAGGTACAAGAGGGAGCCAATCATGCTCCTGTACTCCCTTTAGTCCACCGCTTCACAGTCTTCATCAGGGTCAAGTGCCGTTGTAATGGACATTGGTGTAGACAACGGCTTCACATTGACCATGTCGAACTTCTTTAGGAGATCCTTCGTGTACTTGGCTTGATGTATGAAGGTGTCTTGCTTGCACTGCTTGATTTGAAGCCCAAGAAAGAAGGTGAGTTCGCCCATCATCGACATCTAAAATTCGCTTTCCGTGGCTTCCTGAAATCTGGTCACGAGAACATGAGAGGAACCACCAAAGATGATATCATCTATATAAATCTGAACCATTAGAAAGTCATTGCCATGCCTGAGAGTGAACAAGGTTTTGTCAACACACCCCATGACATACCCACGCTCTAGCAAGAAAGTCTTAAGTCTAGCATACCATACCCTAGGTGCTTGCTTTAGCCCGTACAAAGCCTTCTGAAGCTTGTACACACGGTTTGGGTATTTGTGGTGCTCAAAGCCAGGTGGTTGTTTTACATAAACCTCTTCCTCCATGAAACCATTTAGGAAAGCACTCTTGACATCCATTTGATAGAGTCTAATACCCTTAGAGGCAGCAAATGCAAGCAAGATCCTAATGGCTTCTATACGTGCAACAGGAGCAAATGTTTCCCCCACAGTCTAAGCCCTCCACTTGACTGAAACCCTGGGCAACAAGCCTAGCCTTGATTCTAACAACCTCACCATCTTCCCCATCCTTGTTTTTAAACACCCATTTGGTTCCTATGACATTGACACCAACAGGAGGCTCTACTAGGGTCCACGCATTGTTTCACTCAAAGTTCTACAACTCCTCATGCATGACATTAACCCAATGTTCGTCAGATAGTGCGTGTCCAACATCCTGAGGTTCAAAGGTTGCAACAAACAGAGAATTGGTAAAGCAGGCGAGATGTGTAGACCTTGACCTTGTTGTCCTCTCATTGAGATTACCGAT
The DNA here is from genome assembly GCA_032690845.1 of Eleusine coracana subsp. coracana. Lineage (NCBI taxonomy): Eukaryota > Viridiplantae > Streptophyta > Magnoliopsida > Poales > Poaceae > Eleusine > Eleusine coracana. The sequence goes on along the minus strand of CM064426.1, from coordinate 33,352,705 downwards.
CATTTGTTGAGGTGGATGTTGACGTTGAATGTGGTGAGGGGCCTCTCTCTCAGAGTGTACCTCCCCCTTAACCACAGCTGGAGCTCGCTCGATAGCTACTAAAGTAGATGTAGAAGCTTCTGGACCCTCTACTGGAGTGGTGGTGGCAGCAGGAACAAGCTCAGATGAGAGATGAAGTGAATCATCATCATCATCATCAAAGCCCTGTAGGTCCTCTTCTACAAAGATGCTCTCCTCCATCTCCTTGGTACCTGCAGTCTCAATGACGTTGCTTGCATAAGAGTTTGATTCATCAAAGGTTACATCGCAAAACTCTTGATGGTGTTAGTTTCCAAATTCAAAACTCTGTAAGAATGACCACGAAGAGAGTAACCAAGAAAGATGCCATCAGAAGATCTTGACTCAAACTTATCAAGATTGCCACGTTTGAGAATAAAGCACTTGCAGCCAAAAGCACGCAAATGAGAAACAGATGGCTTCCTCCCAAAATGTAGCTCATAAGAAGTCATATTAAGAATTGAGCACAAGAAATGGAAATATAGCAAGCAGTGCTAACGGCCTCAGCCCAGAACTGCCTCGGAGTCCTATGCTCATCGAGCATCGTCCGGGCCATTTCCACCAAAGTTCTATTCTTTCTTTCAACCACACCATTCTGCTGAGGAACACGAGGTGTTGAAAACTGATGCTCAATACCATGCTTAAGACAGAAGGCATCAAAGGAGGAGTTCTTGAGCTTGGTGCCATTATCACTACGGATTGCTCGTAATGCACCAGGGAGTTCCTTGTACAACCTCAAAGCTAACCTCCAAAAGTGATGAAACACATCATCTTTGTTCTTAAGAAAGTAAACCCAAGAGTTGCGAGAATAGTCCTCAACAATCACAAGAACATACCACTTTCCACCCGCCAAACAAACCCGAGAAGGACCAACAGTGTCCATATGAAGCAACTCTCCAAGGCGTTCAGTCATCACCAAATTGATTGGTGGATGAGAAGCGGCAATCATTTTCCCATGACAACAAGGAGCACAAACCAAATCCTTATCAAATTTAAGCTTAGGCAATCCTCGGATCAAACCTAGGCCACTCAAGCAACATAACAAGTCAGAGCTCATGTGACCCAGTCTCCTATGCCATTTTTAGGGCTCAGAAGAAGATTGAGCAAACAAGCACTTGTGAGAACCAGGAGAACTAGAAAACTCAGCCTAAAAAACTCTGCCAATGTGAGAAATCCCACAAACCAAGGAACCACTCGAATCAAGAACACAAGAAGCATTCGACTTAAAGCGCACTTCAAAACCAACATCGAGAAGCTGAGAGACAGAGAGGAGACTGTACTTGAGATACTCAACCAAACCAACATCCTTGAGAGTGAATTTTTCATTTACCTTTACCACGCCTCTTGCCTTCACTCTTCCTCTCTTGTCATCTCCAATGGTCACATACCCCCGCCGCTTCAAGGAGGTGAGGCTGGAGAACCACTTTGCATCACCGATCATGTGGCGCGAACACCCGGAGTCCATCAACCATTTGTTCTCCAAGCCTCCACCTACTGCCTACAAACAACGAGAAGAAAAAGTCGATGGCTCAGTGCTGGGGTTAGTCAAAAGAGATTTGGGAATCCAGCACTTAACCATACGACCGGTAGGAGTCATCATAGTTCTTTGCACATTATCATTCAAACGCATAGGACGAGAACCACAATGGGGAAAACGTGGCTGTCAAAGCGTCTCGACTCAAACCTTGGTTTGTGAGGATAGAAGTCATTAGTGTGAAAGCCAAATCCACGCGAATGATGCTCACCACGATGGGAAAAATGTGGGGCGCCAAGGCGCTACTGTGCAAAGCCTCTATTTCATGAAGCAAAGCCATATGAGGGATGAACCTGTCCATGATAGGCACGAGAAAAAGAGCGAGGCTAAAAGTCAACAAAATCATCATAAAAAGCATTCCTAGTCAACTTAGCTTGCTTCCTCTCAATCCTCTTGTGCCTATAACAGAATTCATCCAATGGCCCTTGCGACCACAAAACATGCAAATATAGATACCCTTAGGATTAGGCTTGGTTTGCCTGGCAGACTTGGGTTTTGGCTTTTCTGATTTCTTTGGGTTGAAGGAGGGTTTTGGATTGGGTGGATAGTATGTGTCAGTGGGTTGGATGGTGTTTTCCTCATCCTTGTAGCTAGAGCTAGGAACAAACTTACCCACATTCTCACTCTCCTTGTCACACCTCTCAAATCCCAAGCCCAAGTTATAGGTTGACCTAGAAGCACTCTCCTTCACTCTTGCCAAATCACTCTCAATCTTTTCTTCATTCACTAGGTTTCTCTAGAGCCTAGAAACAAGATATTCATTTTCCTGAACTAGGACTTTATTTTCCTCCCTAGTTATTACTAGCTTGTCCTTGAGGGTGACCCACACATCACACGGAAGTGGGAGAACTTTCGAGCGAGTCTCATGAAGCAACTTGGACTCAAGATCTTTGACTTTGAGGGACTGAGCTTCCAACTCATCTGTGAGCTTGGGACACTTCTTACATGCACCCAAAAGAGTTGGTCTAGTTTTGAACTCATCAAGCTCGATGAGGGCACTCTCAAGCTGACTGGCAACATAAGCATGCACACTCTCCCTCTATGCAAGATCACTCATCACAACTTGACAAGACTCACACTCAGCAGCAGTATCAACACAAGCAAGCTTGGACCTAAGTGAAGCAATTTCAAAATCAGCACTCTCCAACTTAGACTTAATCTCTCTACTCTCACAAACAGCACTGCAAAGCTTATCATCTTGCAAGAGCAGAACATTGTGCAAATGATCAAGTTCAGAAGAGAGCTCATCAAGAGTAGGAGGTACCTTGCTTGTGTTGGAGTCGGATCCAGACTCGGTGTCGTGGTCGTTCTTTGCCATGAAGCAAAGCCCGGTGAAGTTATCCTTCCTCTTGACTCGTGGCTTCTCAACCTCCTCCTCCGAGCTTATAAGGCCTTCGCTTGATGTGAGGTCGACATCGCTCAAGGCAGCAATGCAGGCGCGTGCAATGGCCTTCGCGAACTTCTTGGAGTTCTTGCCCTTCTTGTAGAAGCGGTTCTTCTTCTGCTTGAAGTATTCAGTGTTGTTGTTGCGGTACCCGGCCTTTTTCTTCTTCTTGGGACAGTCAGCAATGTAGTGTCCCGGGTCACCGCACTCGAAGCAGGTTCTTGAACCACCTCCTCTTTTCTCCTTCCGGTTGTTGTAGAACTTCCTGAACTTCCTTGTGAGCAAGGACAGCTCCTTATCAGGAATGCACTGCATCTGTTCATCGGAATCTGCAACAAAAGAAGACAAAGCAAACTCCAAAGAAGACTTGTCAAGTGAGGGGTTTGTTTCATAAGAAGCACAACTGTGATCACCCTTCTGAGAGCTAGAAAGAAAAGCCATGCTAGAAGCAGGAATAGCAAGATTAGGATGAGATTTCCTAGACAGTTCATGAGATTTCAGCTTGCTATACAGTTGCTCACAGTTCAAGGTATTAAATTCAGCAGTTTCTTCTAGAGCAGCAATTTTAACCCCCCAAACATTTGCATCAAGTGAGTACAGCAGTTGCTTAGCTCTATCATTGTCATTGTACACAAGGTTACCACAAGCCCACAGGTTGCACACAATTGCCTCAAACCTACGAAAGGTGTCATCTAGTGACTCGCCAGGTTTTTGTGTAAAGGATTGGTATTGTCTATTGTAAGTATCCTTACGCATAGACTTGACTTGGTTGGTACCCTCATGTACGTGCAGAGCTTAACCCAAATAGCATGAGCAGTGTCAAGATGTGAAACTCTATCATGTTCACTCCTACCAAGTGCAGAAAGCAAGGTATTTAGAGCTTTGGAATTGTTCTCATACCTGACTAACTCACTTGCAGATGCAGTGTTCAGGTCTTGTGGTATAGCATACTCCTGCTCAACAATCTCCCAAATTGCACGTCCTTGACTTAGCAGATACGCCTTGGTCAGTGACTTCCAGTAGGGGAAGTCCTCTCCATCGAACATCCACAGCTTAACAGCATGCTTCTCCATGCCGCCTTCGGATTACAAAGCCGATGAAGGTCAACTACTGATCATATTGGCTCTGATACCGATTGAAGAACCAAGAAGGCGACCAGAGTGGGGGGGGGGGTTAATAGGAACCAATCAAAATTCTCCAAGAGAACTTGGCATATGTCCCAAAAACAACCCCAGCCAACCTCCGAACCAATCACCAAGACTACACACACCAACTTGTGCTGTACTAGCCCTAGGAGTGATCAACCACAGCAAAGAGACATAGCGAAAACAACAAGAAACAAGAAGCACTCAAAACAGATCAATTCTGGACTCTTATCGGCGGTGTTGGTTGGCACCATCGGCAGTGCCGGGCACGCTCATCGGCAGTGCCTGTGCGAGACACAGGACTCTCTGGAACCTACAGACAAGACAGATCGGCAGTGCCGGTCGGCGCAATTGGCAGTGCCAATGCGGGGTTTAGACTCTCCCTATCGGCAAGCACATTTTAGTACAGACCCACCGGCAGTGCCAGTCCAGGTCATCGGCAGTGCCAATCGTCCCTAATAGAACAGTAGAAACTTTCGCGAAATTGGCAAATCTTCTCTAAAACCTAATCAAACGAACTCCAAATGATGCGATTTTTGGACCACTGAATTCTCATCACATCACGACCCTAATCCTAGAAAATCATCTCAATTGCAGATGTTGTGCCAAGAACACCAAAAAGGGGAAACTTGAGAAATCCTTCAAATTGAAGGTGCTAGAGCTATTGATTTGGTCAAGGATCCATAGAGGATTGTACTAGCTCATCCTAGCAACAAGTTTCTCAAGAAATCCGAGCCAAAAACTCGTCCAAAAATGAGATCAAAAATCACCACGAAAATAGCTCCAAAAATAGGAAAAGGGAATTTCGGGATTCAAGTGAAGAGGGAAATCTTGAGCACAAAAATAATTCTCATATCATAGGAAGGTGCTTACAAGATCCATAGGTACAAGGCTAGGAAGCCACCCTCTTCCTCCCACTATTTGGAAGAGCAAGAGATGTCTCTCACACACCCACTACTCTCCTCTAGACATGAAGTCCTCTCCTAGCACTATGAATAGAGTCCTAACACAAGGCTAATTGAAAAGAGGCACCTCTCCCACTAGCCACACCTCTCCTTATTTATGCCTAGGGTCTATTGTCCACATGACCACTCTACCTTTGACTTACATAACACACCCACCTACCACCGGTGGCTTAACTGTCCATCTTTTTCATCGTCGCCCGAATGCCATGGAGCCCTTCACAACTTTGCTTGCCCTCGACACAAGCTCCACGATGGTGCCACATGCACCTCCAATCGCCGCCCTCGGTTTTGAGGCCCAAACCGGGAAACCGCCTTGCATGCTTCTCAAAGCGCTACATCTCGATGTTGACGCGTGTCACCCTGTCCCGTGATCCTGACCACCGACAAATCTCTCCCAGTCCCTGTCCATCGAGCCCCCTTGTCACATGCACCGGCATTCCGCTCGCCTTGACTTGATCAACACGCCGTCTTCATCACCACCACCCCAATTTTGAGGCTCAACCGCGAAACCGTTCATGCTTCTTGTCTCTCCATGTGTATGGTGTGGATCACCCTTGACTTCACCGGGCAACCCGATCGTCCGGCCCCAAGTCCCCTACTTGTGCTCGATCCTCTCACCGTTGACCGCCAAGTCGACTCCAGTGACCTGCACATCATGAGACAAGCAAACACATTTCCCAACTCCTACAACAATAGCAATACCTCCACCATCTCTGGTTTTCATAACCATAATCATGCACACACACATGCAATCCCCGGATTACCGCATTTCAACTCAAACACCAAATCCGCTCAAGTAAATTACTCATCACATATATTGCAAACCATTTCATATATCCACATGATGTTTAGACATGGTGTTTAGACTTAGCTTTCCTAGGATTGCATTCGTCCCCATAGGCTGTGTGGTAGGCGGCAGGTGGTGACAGTCCTGTCCGTCCAATATTGAATTACACCATGTTCGGGAAGTCTCAAGCAGGGTTGTCTAGCATTAACGTGCCCACTAGTACATGAGGTTAGTTACCGACCCTTACCTGTGGATTGTTATCGTGCCCCGAAGCAGATATTTGGAAATAGAATTCTCACTAAGTTACTTGGAGAAGGTTCACTGCATTAGATTGCCGGGCCCGGGGACTTTTTCTCCCTATAGAGTACACTTTGTTCTGCACCCTCATCACTAGGACTTGGTAGATTAGGAGTGACACTTTACTCGTTCCCTGTGGAAATCGATACTCTGGAATACTCCTAGGTGAAAGCTCCGTCCTGGCAATACCTATACAGGTATGGGTCGGCCCATATAAATTTTCTCATTTCACTCCTAACTCTTTTCTTTGTGTTCTTGTTCATCATATCAGTTTGTCCCTTGAAACCTTTGATAATATCCATCATCCAACTCTCTCTACGATCAAATGTGGCAAACAACTGCTCTTGTTCCATTTCATCTTTTATCGGCTCAGTTGATGATGATTCAAGACGAGAGAAATGATCTGCTACAGAATTTTCTACGCCTTTCTTATCTCTTATCTCCAAATGAAATTCTTGCAGCATCAATACCCATCACATTAATCGAGGCTGACTCTTTTCTTTGAAACCAAGTATCTTATAGCAGCATGATCAGTATATACAATAACCTTAGAATTTAGAATGTAGGATCTAAATTTCTCAAAAGCAAATATAACATCTAACATCACTTTCTCAGTTTTGCTAGCATAATAAATAGCATGCACTTTACCTCCCTTTCGTTGTTGTTGGTGGCCCTTAAAACCCAATATCGACCAGCAACCGGTCGGGAAATGCAAGGTAAAGACAAAAGTTTCATGAATATTTGTTTTAACTAATAAAGTTCCACAAGCTTTGGTGAAATATGTGTTTGCAGGTTCAAAAGGGCCAAAGTTATGTAACAACATGAAGAAACGGCCCGTTGGCCAATACTGCCGTAAAACAGCCGGCCGACAGGGTTGTATGAGGCTGAAATTAGGGCCCGAGCAGGGTCGTGACAGCTGAAAAGAGGACCTAGCTGACAAGGTCATATCAGACTAAAATCAGCCACCCGGCTAGTCAAAATAGAGTCTCATCAGGCTGAACCAATCCGACCCAGCCGACCCTGAAAACACTCCATCATGAGGCCGTTTTCCATCCCCGTACTAAGGAGGGTAAAAAGTGAAGAAGTAAAGGAGGCATCCACATGGCACAACTTGGACAAGTGAACACATGTCCCAGAGGGGGTCGGCACCAAAAATGGGCCGCCGCCCGGCACAGGCCGCCGCCCGGCCTACCCCTACGCCCGGCCAGGGAATTTCCTCCTGGCGTGTCCAGCCCACTTGGCCCATCATGCCAACCGACGCCAAGTGTATAAGGCTGTGGAAAACCGACCCAAAATCGTCATCCGGACCAAATCTGAGCCGTCCGAGGGAAGGCGGTCGGGAACCGACTTCATCCAATGGCCCCCCGGCCTGGTCTACCGCCCGGCAGTGCGTGCTGCTCGGCACGCCCGGCCGCTCGGCGTGGCTCGCCGCCCGGCGGGGGAAATTTTGCCCACCGACTCTCCTCCACCTTGTAGTACCCGCCAAGTCTTCACCACCTACAATAGAGGGGAAATTTGGGAAAAAGGATAGGAATAGAGAAGAAATAAGCATTAGTCCCATGTTTTACCCAAGTAGAAGACGAGAGGTGTAGGAGGAGGAGTTCAGGATGCTGGCTCCTTCAACTTGTGCCTCGGGGATTGAAGCTCCTGCGTGAGTAATCTCCCTCATCTTCGGGGCCGGGTAACATGTAGTAGAATTCTTGCCCAAGTAATAAAGTGAGTATTTCTATCCTTTTATTCTGCGGGATCCTCGTGCATAACTTTTTATTGCTTTGTAGCATTATCTTGTTATGTTTACCAATTCTAGAACTGGTATGAAAGTCTATGTTTAGACGTGGTGTTTAGACTTAGCTTTCCTAGGATTGCATTCGTCCCCATAGGCTGTGTGGTAGGCGGCAGGTGGTGACAGTCCTGTCCGTCCAATATTGAATTACACCATGTTCGGGAAGTCTCAAGCAGGTTGTCTAGCATTAACGTGCCCACTAGTACATGAGGTTAGTTACCGCCCCTTACCTGTGGATTGTTATCGTGCCCCGAAGCAGATATTTGGAAATAGAATTCTCACTAAGTTACTTGGAGAAGGTTCACTGCATTAGATTGCCTGGCCCGGGGACTTTTTCTCCCTATAGAGTACACTTTGTTCTGCACCCTCATCACTAGGACTTGGTAGATTAGGAGTGACACTTTACTCGTTCCCTGTGGAAATCGATACTTTGGAATACTCCTAGGTGAAAGCTCCGTCCTGGCAATACCTATACAGGTATGGGTCGGCCCATATAAATTTTCTCATTTCACTCCTAACTCTTTTCTTTGTGTTCTTGTTCATCATATCAGTTTGTCCCTTGAAACCTTTGATAATATCCATCATCCAACTCTCTCTACGATCAAATGTGGCAAACAACTGATCTTGTTACATTTCATCTTTTATCGGCTCAGTTGATGTTGATTCAAGACGGGAGAAATGATCTGCTACAGAATTTTCTACGCCTTTCTTATCTCTTATCTCCAAATGAAATTCTTGCAGCATCAATACCCATCACATTAATCGAGGCTGACTCTTTTCTTTGAAACCAAGTATCTTATAGCAGCATGATCAGTATATACAATAACCTTAGAATTTAGAATGTAGGATCTAAATTTCTCAAAAGCAAATATAACATCTAACATCACTTTCTCAGTTTTGCTAGCATAATAAATAGCATGCACTTTACCTCCCTTTCGTTGTTGTTGGTGGCCCTTAAAACCCAATATCGACCAGCAACCGGTCGGGAAATGCAAGGTAAAGACAAAAGTTTCATGAATATTTGTTTTAACTAATAAAGTTCCACAAGCTTTGGTGAAATATGTGTTTGCAGGTTCAAAAGGGCCAAAGTTATGTAACAACATGAAGAAACGGCCCGTTGGCCAATACTGCCGTAAAACAGCCGACCGACAGGGTTGTATGAGGCTGAAATTAGGGCCCGAGCAGGGTCGTGACAGCTGAAAAGATGACCTAGCTGACATGGTCATATCAGACTAAAATCAGCCACCCGGCTAGTCAAAATAGAGTCTCATCAGGCTGAACCAATCCGACCCAGCCGACCCTGAAAACACTCCATCATGAGGCCGTTTTCCATCCCCGTAGTAAGGAGGGTAAAAAGTGAAGAAGTAAAGGAGGCATCCACATGGCACAACTTGGACAAGTGAACACATGTCCCAGAGGGGGTCGGCACCAAAAATGGGCCGCCGCCCGGCACAGGCCGCCGCCCGGCCTACCCCTACGCCCGGCCAGGGAATTTCCTCCTGGCGTGTCCAGCCCACTTGGCCCATCATGCCAACCGACGCCAAGTGTATAAGGCTGTGGAAAACCGACCCAAAATCGTCATCCGGACCAAATCTGAGCCGTCCGAGGGAAGGCGGTCGGGAACCGACTTCATCCAATGGCCCCCCGGCCTGGTCTACCGCCCGGCAGTGCGTGCTGCTCGGCACGCCCGGCCGCTCGGCGTGGCTCGCCGCCCGGCGGGGGAAATTTTGCCCACCGACTCTCCTCCACCTTGTAGTACCCGCCAAGTCTTCACCACCTACAATAGAGGGGAAATTTGGGAAAAAGGATAGGAATAGAGAAGAAATAAGCATTAGTCCCATGTTTTACCCAAGTAGAAGACGAGAGGTGTAGGAGGAGGAGTTCAGGATGCTGGCTCCTTCAACTTGTGCCTCGGGGATTGAAGCTCCTGCGTGAGTAATCTCCCTCATCTTCGGGGCCGGGTAACATGTAGTAGAATTCTTGCCCAAGTAATAAAGTGAGTATTTCTATCCTTTTTTTCTGCGGGATCCTCGTGCATAACTTTTTATTGCTTTGTAGCATTATCTTGTTATGTTTACCAATTCTAGAACTGGTATGAAAGTCTATGTTTAGACGTGGTGTTTAGACTTAGCTTTCCTAGGATTGCATTCGTCCCCATAGGCTGTGTGGTAGGCGGCAGGTGGTGACAGTCCTGTCCGTCCAATATTGAATTCCACCATGTTCGGGAAGTCTCAAACAGGGTTGTGTAGCGTTAACGTGCCCACTAGTACATGAGGTTAGTTACTGACCCTTACCTGTGGATCGTTATCATGCCCCGAAGCAGATATTTAGAAATAGTATTCTCACTAAGTTACTTGGAGAAGGTTCACTGCATTAGATTGCCTGGCCCAGGGTCTTTTTCTCCCTATAGAGTACACTTTGTTCTGCACCCTCATCACTAGGACTTGGTAGATTAGGAGTGACACTTTACTCGTTCCCTGTGGAAATCGATACTCTGGAATACTCCTGGGAGAAAGCTCTGTCCTGGCAATACCTATATTGGTATGGGTTGGCCCATATAAATTTTCTCACTTCACTCCTAACTCTTTTCTTTGTGTTCTTGATCATCATATCAGTTTGTCCCTTGAAACCTTTGATAATATCCATCATCCAACTCTCTCTACGATCAAATGTGGCAAACAACTGCTCTTGTTCCATTTCATCTTTTATCGACTCATTTGATGATGATTCAAGATGGGAGAAATGATCTGCTACAGAATTTTCTACGCCTTTCTTATCTCTTATCTCCAAATCAAATTCTTGCAGCATCAATACCCATCGCATTAATCGAGGCTTAGACTCTTTCTTTGAAACCAAGTATCTTTTAGCAGCATGATCAGTATATACAATAACCTTAGAATTTAGAATGTAGGATCTAAATTTCTCAAAAGCAAATATAACAGCTAACATCACTTTCTCAGTTTTGCTAGCATAATAAATAGCATGCACTTTACCTCCCTTTCGTTGTTGTTGGTGGCCCTTAAAACCCAATATCGGCGACCAACCGATCGGGAGATGCAAGGTAAAGATAAAAGTTTCATGAATATTTGTTTTAACTAATAAAGTTCCACAAGCTTTGGTGAAATATGTTGTTTGTAGGTTCAAAAGGGCCAAAGTTGTGTAACAACATGAAGAAACGGCCCGTTGGCCAATACTGCCATAAAACAGCCGGCCGACAGGGTCGTATGAGGCTGAAATCAGGGTCCGAGCAGGGTCGTGACAGCTGAAATCAGGAACTAGCCGACAAGGTCATATCAGGCTGAAATCAGCCACCCGGCTAGTCAAAATAGAGTCTTATCAGGCTGAACCAATCCGACCCCACCGACCCTGCAAAACACTCCATCATGAGGCCGTTTTCCATCCCCGTACTAAGGAGGGTAAAAAGTGAAGAAGTAAAGGAGGCATCCACATGGCACAAAATGGACAAGTGAACACATGACCCGGAGGGGGTCGGCACCAAAAATGGGCCGCCGCCCGGCACAGGCCGTCGCCTGGCCTAGGCCACCGCCCGGCATGCCAGGCCGCCCGGCCTACCCCTACGCCCGGCCTGGGAATTTCCTTGCGGCGTGTCCAGCTATAAATAGAGGGGGAATTCGGTAGAAAGGAGAGGAATAGAGATAAAATAAGCATTAGTCCCAAGTTTTACCCAAGTAGAAGAGGAGAGGTGTAGGAGGAGGAGTTCAGGATGCTTGCTCCTTCAACTTGTGCCTCGGGGATTGAAGCTCCTGCGTGAGTAATCTCCCTCATCTTCGGGGCCGGGTAACATGTAGTAGAATTCTTGCCCAAGTAATAATGTGAGTATTTCTATCCTTTTATTCTGCGGGATCCTCGTGCATAACTTTTTATTGCTTTGTAGCATTATCTTGTTATGTTTACAAATTCTAGAACTGGTATGAAAGTCTATGTTTAGACATGGTGTTTAGACTTAGCTTTCCTGGGATTACATTTCGTCGCCACGGGCTGTGTGGTAGGCGGCAGGTGGTGACAGTCCTGTCTGTCCAATATTGAATTCCACCATGTTCGGGAAGTCTCAAGCAGGGTTGTCTAGCATTAACGTGCCCACTAGTACATGAGGTTAGTTACCGACCCTTACCTGTGGATTGTTATCATGCCCCGAAGCAGATATTTGGAAATAGAATTCTCACTAAGTTACTTGGAGAAGGTTCACTGCATTAGATTGCCAGTTCCGGGGACTTTTTCTCCCTATAGAGTACACTTTGTTCTGCACCCTCATCACTAGGACTTGGTAGATTAGGAGTGACACTTTACTCGTTCCCTGTGGAAATCGATACTCTGGAATACTCCTGGGTGAAAGCTCCGTCCTGGCAATACCTATACAGGTATGGGTCGACCCATATAAATTTTCTCATTTCACTCCTAACTCTTTTCTTTGTGTTCTTGTTCATCATATCAATTTGTCCCTTGAAACCTTTGATAATATCCATCATCCAACTCTCTCTACGATCAAATGTGGCAAACAACTGCTCTTGTTCCATTTCATCTTTTATCGGCTCAGTTGATGATGATTCAAGACGGGAGAAATGATCTGCTACAGAATTTTCTACGCCTTTCTTATCTCTTATCTCCAAATGAAATTCTTGCAGCATCAATACCCATCACATTAATCAAGGCTGACTCTTTTCTTTGAAACCAAGTATCTTATAGCAGCATGATCAGTATATACAATAACCTTAGAACTTAGAATGTAGGATCTAAATTTCTCAAAAGCAAATATAACATCTAACATCACTTTCTCAGTTTTGCTAGCATAATAAATAGCATGCACTTTACCTCCCTTTCGTTGTTGTTGGTGGCCCTTAAAACCCAATATCGGCCACCAACCGGTCGGGAAATGCAAGGCAAAGACAAAAGTTTCATGAATATTTGTTTTAACTAATAAAGTTCCACAAGCTTTGGTGAAATATGTGTTTGCAGGTTCAAAAGGGCCAAAGTTATGTAACAACATGAAGAAACGGCCCGTTGGCCAATACTGCCGTAAAACAGCCGGCCGACAGGGTCGTATGAGGCTGAAATCAGGGCCCGAGCAGGGTCGTGACAGCTGAAAAGAGGACCTAGCCGACAAGGTCATATCAGACTGAAATCAGCCACCCGGCTAGTCAAAATAGAGTCTCATCAGGCTGAACCAATCCGACCCAGCGGACCCTGAAAACACTCCATCATGAGGCCGTTTTCCATCCCCGTACTAAGGAGGGTAAAAAGTGAAGAAGTAAAGGAGGCATCCACATGGCACAACTTGGACAAGTGAACACATGACCCGGAGGGGGTCGGCACCAAAAATGGGCCGCCGCCCGGCACAGGCCGCTGCCCGGCCTACCACTACGCCCGGCCTGGGAATTTCCTCCTGGCGTGTCCAGCCCACTTGGCCCATCATGCCAACCGACGCCAAGTGTATAAGGCTGTTGAAAACTGACCCAAAATCGTCATCCGGACCAAATCTGAGCCGTCCGAGGGAAGGCGGTCGGGAACCGACTTCATCCAACGGCCCCCCGGCCTGGTCTACCGCCCGGCAGTGCGTGCTGCTCGGCACGCCCGGCCGCTGGGCGTGGCTCGCCGCTCGGCGGGGGAAATTTTGCCCACCGACTCTCCTCCACCTTGTAGTACCCGCCAAGTCTTCACCACCTACAATAGAGGGGAAATTTGGCAAAAAGAAGAGGAATAGAGAAGAAATAAGCATTAGTCCCAAGTTTTACCCAAGTAGAAGACGAGAGGTGTAGGAGGAGGAGTTCAGGATGCTGGCTCCTTCAATTTGTGCCTCGGGGATTGAAGCTCCTGCGTGAGTAATCTCCCTCATCTTCGGGGCCGGGTAACATGTAGTAGAATTCTTGCCCAAGTAATAAAGTGAGTATTTCTATCCTTTTATTCTGCGGGATCCTCGTGCATAACTTTTTATTGCTTTGTAGCATTATCTTGTTATGTTTACCAATTCTAGAACTGGTATGAAAGTCTATGTTTAGACGTGGTGTTTAGACTTAGCTGTCCTAGGATGGCATTCGTCCCCACAGGCTGTGTGGTAGGCGGCAGGTGGTGACAGTCCTGTCCGTCCAATATTGAATTCCACCATGTTTGGGAAGTCTCAAACAGGGTTGTCTAGCGTTAACGTGCCCACTAGTAGATGAGGTTAGTTACTGACCCTTACCTGTGGATTGTTATCATGCCCCGAAGTAGATATTTGGAAATAGAATTCTCACTAAGTTACTTGGAGAAGGTTCACTGCATTAGATTGCCAGGCCCGGGGACTTTTTCTCCCTATAGAGTACACTTTGTTCTGCACCCTCATCACTAGGACTTGGTAGATTAGGAGTGACACTTTACTCGTTCCCTGTGGAAATCGATACTCTGGAATACTCCTGGGTGAAAGCTCCGTCCTGGCAATACCTATACAGGTATGGGTCGGCCCATATAAATTTTCTCATTTCACTCCTAACTCTTTTCTTTGTGTTCTTGTTCATCATATCAATTTGTCCCTTGAAACCTTTGATAATATCCATCATCCAACTCTCTCTACGATCAAATGTGGCAAACAACTGCTCTTGTTCCATTTCATCTTTTATCGGCTCAGTTGATGATGATTCAAGACGGGAGAAATGATCTGCTACAGAATTTTCTACGCCTTTCTTATCTCTTATCTCCAAATGAAATTCTTGCAGCATCAATACCCATCACATTAATCAAGGCTGACTCTTTTCTTTGAAACCAAGTATCTTATAGCAGCATGATCAGTATATACAATAACCTTAGAACTTAGAATGTAGGATCTAAATTTCTCAAAAGCAAATATAACATCTAACATCACTTTCTCAGTTTTGCTAGCATAATAAATAGCATGCACTTTACCTCCCTTTCGTTGTTGTTGGTGGCCCTTAAAACCCAATATCGGCCACCAACCGGTCGGGAAATGCAAGGCAAAGACAAAAGTTTCATGAATATTTGTTTTAACTAATAAAGTTCCACAAGCTTTGGTGAAATATGTGTTTGCAGGTTCAAAAGGGCCAAAGTTATGTAACAACATGAAGAAACGGCCCGTTGGCCAATACTGCCGTAAAACAGCCGGCCGACAGGGTCGTATGAGGCTGAAATCAGGGCCCGAGCAGGGTCGTGACAGCTGAAAAGAGGACCTAGCCGACAAGGTCATATCAGACTGAAATCAGCCACCCGGCTAGTCAAAATAGAGTCTCATCAGGCTGAACCAATCCGACCCAGCCGACCCTGAAAACACTCCATCATGAGGCCGTTTTCCATCCCCGTACTAAGGAGGGTAAAAAGTGAAGAAGTAAAGGAGGCATCCACATGGCACAACTTGGACAAGTGAACACATGACCCGGAGGGGGTCGGCACCAAAAATGGGCCGCCGCCCGGCACAGGCCGCTGCCCGGCCTACCACTACGCCCGGCCTGGGAATTTCCTCCTGGCGTGTCCAGCCCACTTGGCCCATCATGCCAACCGACGCCAAGTGTATAAGGCTGTTGAAAACCGACCCAAAATCGTCATCCGGACCAAATCTGAGCCGTCCGAGGGAAGGCGGTCGGGAACCGACTTCATCCAACGGCCCCCCGGCCTGGTCTACCGCCCGGCAGTGCGTGCTGCTCGGCACGCCCGGCCGCTCGACGTGGCTCGCCGCCCGGCGGGGGAAATTTTGCCCATCGACTCTCCTCCACCTTGTAGTACCCGCCAAGTCTTCACCACCTACAATAGAGGGGAAATTTGGCAAAAAGGAGAGGAATAGAGAAGAAATAAGCATTAGTCCCCAGTTTTACCCAAGTAGAAGACGAGAGGTGTAGGAGGAGGAGTTCTGGATGCTGGCTCCTTCAACTTGTGCCTCGGGGATTGAAGCTCCTGCGTGAGTAATCTCCCTCATCTTCGGGGCCGGGTAACATGTAGTAGAATTCTTGCCCAAGTAATAAAGTGAGTATTTCTATCCTTTTATTCTGCGGGATCCTCGTGCATAACTTTTTATTGCTTTGTAGCATTATCTTGTTATGTTTACCAATTCTAGAACTGGTATGAAAGTCTATGTTTAGACGTGGTGTTTAGACTTAGCTTTCCTAGGATTGCATTCGTCCCCATAGGCTATGTGGTAGGCTGCAGGTGGTGACAGTCCTGTCCATCCAATATTGAATTCCACCATGTTCGGGAAGTCTCAAGCAGGGTTGTCTAGCATTAACGTGCCCACTAGTACATGAGGTTAGTTACCGACCCTTACCTGTGGATTGTTATCGTGCCCCGAAGCAGATATTTGGAAATAGAATTCTCACTATGTTACTTGGAGAAGGTTCACTGCATTAGATTGCCTGGCCCGGGGACTTCTTCTCCCTATAGAGTACACTTTGTTCTGCACCCTCATCACTAGGACTTGGTAGATTAGGAGTGACACTTTACTCGTTCCCTGTGGAAATCGATACTCTGGAATACTCCTGGGAGAAAGCTCCGTCCTGGCAATACCTATATTGGTATGGGTTGGCCCATATAAAATTTCTCACTTCACTCCTAACTCTTTTCTTTGTGTTCTTGATCATCATATCAGTTTGTCCCTTGAAACCTTTGATAATATCCATCATCCAACTCTCTCTACGATCAAATGTGGCAAACAACTGCTCTTGTTCCATTTCATCTTTTATCGACTCATTTGATGATGATTCAAGATGGGAGAAATAATCTGCTACAGAATTTTCTACGCCTTTCTTATCTCTTATCTCCAAATCAAATTCTTGCAGCATCAATACCCATCGCATTAATCGAGGCTTAGACTCTTTCTTTGAAACCAAGTATCTTTTAGCAGCATGATCAGTATATACAATAACCTTAGAGTTTAGAATGTAGGATCTAAATTTCTCAAAAGCAAATATAACAGCTAACATCACTTTCTCAGTTTTGCTAGCATAATAAATAGCATGCACTTTACCTCCCTTTCGTTGTTGTTGGTGGCCCTTAAAACCCAATATCGGCGACCAACCGGTCGGGAGATGCAAGGTAAAGATAAAAGTTTCATGAATATTTGTTTTAACTAATAAAGTTCCACAAGCTTTGGTGAAATATGTGTTTGTAGGTTCAAAAGGGCCAAAGTTATGTAACAACATGAAGAAACGGCCCGTTGGCCAATACTGCCATAAAACAGCCGGCCGACAGGGTCGTATGAGGCTGAAATCAGGGTCCGAGCAGGGTCGTGACAGCTGAAATCAGGAACTAGCCGACAAGGACATACCAGGCTGAAATCAGCCACCCGGCTAGTCAAAATAGAGTCTTATCAGGCTGAACCAATCCGACCCCACCGACCCTGCAAAACACTCCATCATGAGGCCGTTTTCCATCCCCGTACTAAGGAGGGTAAAAAGTGAAGAAGTAAAGGAGGCATCCACATGGCACAACATGGACAAGTGAACACATGACCCGGAGGGGGTCCGCACCAAAAATGGGCCGCCACCCGGCACAGGCCGTCGCCTGGCCTAGGCCACCGCCCGGCATGCCAGGCCGCCCGGCCTACCCCTACGCCCGGCCTGGGAATTTCCTTGCGGCGTGTCCAGCTATAAATAGAGGGGGAATTCGGTAGAAAGGAGAGGAATAGAGATAAAATAAGCATTAGTCCCAAGTTTTGCCCAAGTAGAAGAGGAGAGGTGTAGGAGGAGGAGTTCAGGATGCTTGCTCGTTCAACTTGTGCCTCGGGGATTGAAGCTCCTGCGTGAGTAATCTCCCTCATCTTCGGGGCCGGGTAACATGTAGTAGAATTCTTGCCCAAGTAATAATGTGAGTATTTCTATCCTTTTATTCTGCGGGATCCTCGTGCATAACTTTTTATTGCTTTGTAGCATTATCTTGTTATGTTTACCAATTCTAGAACTGGTATGAAAGTCTATGTTTAGACATGGTGTTTAGACTTAGCTTTCCTGGGATTACATTTCGTCGCCACGGGCTATGTGGTAGGCGGCAGGTGGTGACAGTCCTGTCCGTCCAATAATGAATTCCACCATGTTCGAGAAGTCTCAAGCAGGTTTTTTAGCGTTAACGTGCCCACTAGTACATGAGGTTAGTTACCGACCCTTACCTGTGGATCGTTATCGTGCCCCAAAGCAGATATTTGGAAATAGAATTCTCACTAAGTTACTTGGAGAAGGTTCACTACATTAGATTGCCTGGCCCGGGGACTTCTTCTCCCTATAGAGTACACTTTGTTTTGCACCCTCATCACTAGGACTTGATAGATTAGGAGTGACACTTTATTCGTTCCCTGTGGAAATCGATACTCTGGAATACTCCCGGGTGAAAGCTACGTCGGCATCTGTACGCTTGCAGATATTCCCTGTTAGGCCTATGAACCGCAAACAAGCTTTCTGGCGTCGTTGCCAGGGAACGGTAGCAGTGCCATTCCGAACTCTGTCTCGTCCGTTAGTCTGTCTTTGTTTTTCACCCTACCACTAAATTAGTTTTTTTTTAGTTTCATATTTAACCATTAAATTAGGCTATAAAAGAAAATAATTGAAAGTTAAAATTTTGAAAAAAAAATTATTGCTGATGGCTCTGCCAAGTTTACTAGCAGGGAGGTCAAATTTCATCAAAAACGACCACCCGGGTGATAATCTGAGGCTCCTGTCCAATCAGTCAGTTTTTAGCATCCTGGAGGTCGTATTTCATGAAAACGACTGTGACTCCCCTGATGAGGAGCACTAATCATGGTTATTATAGCATAAAATAATAGGAGCCTAATCATTGATTTAATTCTAGGCAAATAAAAACCGTGCAACCAAGTTATTGAAGCAATTTAAAATTTCAATACAACTCATGCCAATTAATTTCATCATCAATTTGGTAATTATAAAATAGAATACTAAGAATTTATTGGGCATTTTATCTACTTGGCAAGACCCTTAATTAATTAATTGATTCTTAAGTAACTAATTAATGCATTTAATAAATTCTAAAAAGATGTTTATGCAAATTTCAAATAAAATTTATCAAAGTGTTCTCCACCATTTAAATAGTTAGTCCACCAAATTTCACTAATTTAGGAAATCCCTAGCTATTTTATTTTGATTTATTAAAAACCAGCTTTGACCAAGGACTTGTTTGTAAGAAATCCAAAACTTGGAGGGCTGCAGCGCAAAATCCCTTCTTCTTCTTCCTCACTGGCGCAGAGCTGATTCCCGGCCGATTCTCTGCTGATACCAGCGCCCTGTTCTCCTCGGAACCGTGCGCGCAACAGTGCATCAATGCTGGCCACCCCTCTGCCACCCCCTTGCTCCTCCGCCCTGTCCTCTCAGCCGCGCGCCCGCCCAACGGCCATCTTTCTCCTGCCTGCCTGACATCAATTCCGCCCGCTCCTCCCGCTCTCGCACTCCACTTGCTCCTCTTCCCTCTGCGCAACATCATAGCACACCGCGAGCCTCACACACATCACCATAACCCTGCTCTCTCTCTCATTTTCCTCCCTTGGCCCTCTGCTCAATCGCCATTCCCATTCCAATACTCGAGCTCGACTGCCAGTGCTCCCCTGCTTCCCGAGCCCAGCCGAGAGCACTCACGCAACCGTCCATTTCCCCTCTAGCTCCCCAGGCCACTTACTCGGCAATTCCCTACGTGTGCTCGATCAATTCGAAGAAAAGCCGAGGCGAACCCCTCCAGTGAGCTCCTCCGTCGCCGGCCGAAATTAGGTACTCCCAGTGAGTCTCAACGACCATCCTTTTTCTCTCACACGCGCAAACTACCTACGCGCCTCCCTGACCCTTTTTCTTCTTGTTTTCCCCCATGGAGTCGATGGCATCCCATTTCTCCCTGGCCGCCGCCCCTGTTTCCGGTGAAACCAAGCTGCCCCGTTGACGAGCTCCTACCTCCAGTCCTCATCGACGAACTCCGACGCGATGCCGATGGTCCCCTCATCCTCGTGAAGACGTAGGGGAAGACAGCGATCAATTTCGTGCCCCCTACCCTCTTCGTGACCTCGCCGAAGACCACCGCTCCACCGCCTCTCGCCGACGACTACCTCCTGGTGAGAATCCAACTTCACGAACCCCACCCAACTAAGCGTCAATTATTTGCGTTTGCGGCGAGTTTTCCTCACGTATGGACGTCGGCGTCGAGCTCTGACCAAGCTCTGGCGACCCCCGCGTCGAACTGACTAGCGTCCCACTGGCACCTAACATGGCACCCACGTTTAGCCGACGTGGAGCTGAGGTGTCCCCTACGTGGCAGCTTAAAACCAGGAAAAATAGCTAGAAATTGCTAAAAACTTTGAAAACTCCTAGTAAATCGAATTTAACTCCAATGAAGCTCAAACAAAATTGGTTAGGTTCATTTCAATTGCTTTATTTTAGTAAAATAATAAATAACTATCACTGTACATTTATTTTTGTTAACACATTTAATTGTCCAAACACAAATTAAATCACTAGATATTCTAGGAACCAGATTTAATTCTGATTTTTGGCATGCTTAGTAAATACGTAATTAGCTACCACCACAATTTTTGGTTTAGTAAAATATGTATTATTTTGGGCTCTGGAAAGTTTCTTGTGTGTTCACTTAAATTAATTCTAGTAATTATTTTATAATTAATTGGCCCCTGCCACTTGGCACAAAAATCACTCACACAAGTCTCTGTGCTCAGTAAATTACACAAGCCCAGAAACCTAAATTTACTTAATTAAATTAAATTAATTGCTCATACCACCATTTTACTTTAATAAATGCTAGTAATTAGAATAATAATATCCAGAGGTTGTAAATTGGTGAAAATGCAATTCACCTATGTCTCTGTTCTTGATAAATCACTCAAGTCTAGAATCAATTGGTTACTATTTTAATTGCTTGATTGTTCTGAAAAACTATAACAAACCTAAATAAATGAATAACACACATAAAATGATAAAACTTTAAATTGTTTCTTTGAAGCATATGGCTTCTAGAACATAATAATAATTTATTTGACATCAAAACCATGATGTGCTTGCATGTATCATTTCATTGCATATAACGGTGTTACGACAATACTGTTAACACCTTTGTCATCATATAGGTAACGACAACTAGGAGCCCAAAGAGGATCATCAGAAGGAGACTGAGTCTCAGGAACAAGATATTGAAGTCGCTAACACTTGTGTCGATCCAGGCAAACCCCGGTTTTCATTCGCCATTTTATAAAGTTGCTAGCTACCAATATTACTAGTGTCTATGATTATTGTTGCATTAGGTCATACGAGTTGATTGGAACTCACTTGCATGATACCCAAATGACCTATACCACTGTCATTAGAACTTTGGTAGTATCGGTACTGTGTCGCTTCTCTTAGTAACTACTAGGCACGATAGATATCATTACTAAGAATGAACTTGACCACTGGAACGGGACTTATAAAAGAAGTTTATCTTGATTTCATTACCGGGCAGGGATGATGCATGTGTAGGTTTGCAGCAATACATGGGTGTTGACTGCGGACCTTGTTGAACCTAGGACCCGTCCGTGGTCGGCCCCTTGGTCAAGTATTGAGCAGTACCGGATGCATGTTAGTCTATGGGCACTAGTAAACTGATGTAGCATTGGCGCGACAATGAGGACGGTATCTAGTATAGTGGTCGTTGACCCTTCTGCTGCTGGAGTGGGCAGTTCATACCACGAAGTACTATTGGCAGGACGGCATGCCCACTCGCTGAGACTGGACCCGGACCGAGTTATTTTTCGTCCTTGTGAAAGGTTGCCATATACGACCTTAATTGGTGCGTATGTGTCATGTATCTCGGGTTATCCCAGCTGGTGTAAATCAATTACAATTGTTGTCCCTTGCAGTAATGAGTACCACTTGGTCACTGAGTCATCATGTAGTTGCACATGGTACTTGGGAATTGATTATGATGCTTATTGTTGACGATATCTTATTGTTGCAACTAAAGTTACATTCTGCTCTCCCCAATTAACTTGATGAATAAAACTTGATAGAACTAATAGGTTGCTTAGTGCGAGTCTTTTCAAACAAGCCACCTATTAGAGCCATTGCATGCCCAGATGTCCGACGGGTAAGTCTTGCTGAGTAATTAGTACTTAGGCTTTGTGCCACTGTTGTTTTCAGGTAATGAAGAGGTAGAGTTGCCTGAGAATGTGCTGCCCTGGGATATACAAGTCCCTGAGGGTTGGACTGCCCACTGGGAGTCCAACTCGCCGCCGTAGTATTGATGTGTGTTGCTAGAGTGATGGTTCTTCGGGCAGGAACCATTACTACGTTGTATTGTCGAGCTCGTAGCTCCTTATCAATTATTCGCTTCCGCTGTGTTTTCAAAAACATTATGAACTTGTAATATTCGGCTGCACTCTGATGACTTAATGATGTAGCTCCTTATCGATTATTCGAACCAATGTTGTATTATCAAGTGTCTGTGTTATCAGCACGTCGGGACCTCGATCCTCCGGGAAGGGGCGCCACACGACCACCTGGCTAGGTAATATTCAAGTACCCAGAATCCAACCCGACCAGTCAAATATTAGTACCCGGGAGGTCATATTTCAGCAAAAACGACCCTTCGGGTGATGGTCTGATCATCCAGTCCGGCTAGTCGAATTTCAACAAACCGGGAGGTCATATAGCATGAAAATGACCACCCGGCTGGGTAAATTTTTGGGAGGTCAGATTTTATCAAATTTTAGCACCCGAAAGGTCATATTTAACGAAATATGATCACACGACTAGCTAATCTTGAGCCACATAACCTCAAATAACCTAGTCCAGTTTTACCACCCTAGGGATCATTTTTCATGAAACCGACCACCCGGCTGGGTCATTTCTGCCGCCCGACACAACTTTTTCACGAATTCTTGGCACTTCTGCTACAGAGATGATGGCCATGAGTGGTGAAGCTGTGGCCAGCCTTACCTTGAAGAAAAATGCTCATCAAAAGCCCCACCATGAGTGAAAGTGAATGAATGAGAGCCACCCGTGTCACCTCACTCATTCACCACTCAGACTCACCTACTACCCTACTCACCTAGTTCTCATGAGTGGCAGCACACTCATTGCAAACATACAACTTTGGCCATCCCATCGTTATACCCTTGCTCCCTACACTCTTAGCAAATTTCTGGACAAATTGAGCAAGTGGATCACATGGCACTTGTACCTAGCCTTCTCCCATCACCACTAGAGCAATAATAGAGCAAATGGAGGGAAATGACCTGCCGGCCGGCATGGGCTGCCGTCCGGCGTGTCCCGCCGCCCAGCATAAAAATTTTTGCCCCAAGGCTCCCCTCGAGCCAATAAATACCAGGCACACTCTCTTTTGTTTCTCCGCCATCAGCTGAAAACATTTTCTCTCCCTCTTCACCCTCGTCTCACATCACTACCCCTCTCTAGTAAGTGCACTTTGCACTTAGCAATAAAAGTGTGCTGCAATAAAACCAACTAGAGAGAAATTGTTGTCACCCTTGCACGCTTGAACGACTAACACTTGGACTACTAACCGAACGACTAACCGCTAACCATTATAATCATTTTGTCCTTCGGGTATCATGTCCAAGTAACTCTACACAGAGTTCAGCAGCAGCAGCGGCTCGAGCTGTGGGAGGCGTACGCCAAGTAGAAGCCGAGCACTCGGGAGCTTCACATGGGGGATAGGCCAGGGACAAGACCACCTCGAACAGGTGCTTCGGGAAGCTCACAATACCATTGGGAGCAACCACAAGTCCCCAGATTTACTAGCTCATCACACTATACTAGTTCATCCCATGAAGAATATGAACCGTACAATCCTTATGGGACCGGGAGCAACCACCAACCTCATGGAGGCGTAGGCACTTCATGTTCCACCCGATTCACATCGTACAACTTTTCGGAGTTGGAAGAAGACAAGCAATACTTGGCTGCCAATGCTTATGAAACCAACAAACAAACTCAAGAAATATAAGCAACCACAAGGGATGGTCTAGAATGGCACCAACAAACGTCGGAACAACTTCAGACAAACCTCTCCATGATGGACCAACTGTTCGGCCACATCAACATCGAGTATCAACCGCCGTAGTGAAAGTCATCTAAGCTTAAATCTTGCAAATACCTAAGCTTGGGGAGGTACCGCAAACCAAGTTATGCCGCTTCTTCTATCCTCTCTCCCCCTTTCTCTAGTTGAGTTGTTTTCATTTTTTTTTTGAGAAAATTTAAGAAAACCACAAAATAGTTTTCAGTTTTCAAAGAAAACAAATCATAAAAATTTGCATAACCAAAAAGAATAAAAATATTTCCCTTTTCAAATAAAATTTGAGAACTTAGTTTCTACCTTGCCTATGGAAATGATGAATAGTTGTTCTGTTAGATCCCAGTGAGTCTCAAGTATACAACCTCTACTCTTCATTTTGGTGGGTAACGGTAGACTGGCATAATGACAAACTAGTCCCCTCTATGTTTTAGTGGGCGTAAAATGGCTAATAAATACCAATTCTAGTTGTTGGAATTCATGATATGGCATGTTCTGGATGAGTCTATGATCTCCTCAAGATTAGAGTCTAATGATTTCTTTCAAAACCACGCTACACTAAAACCCCCCCTACTTGGTGTATGTCTTTCCTATGATCGAAAAATTCCTACCAAGGCCAGATATTAATTATGAACTCACTTTTATGCCTTCCATGGATGCATTGAGTTTGGTTAGGATTTGATCCTTATGAGGGACTTGCACTTTCAAAACCAATCATTTTCCTTTACGTAATCTTTGAGTTCTAAAATAATCATGCTTGGTTATGCGGTTTCCACATTGGATTCAAGCATCCACTTCACCAAGCATGTTAGCCAAAAATCTCTCCTTTGCGAAATCCTTGATCCTAGAAGAAAGATTTTGGTTCTCCCAAAATAAATACACAGAAAAAGTTTGCAAAAATATTTGAACCATTGAACTAGCTTCCCTACACTATGAGAGCTGAAACAAAAAGAAAAGAAGAAAGAAAGAAAAACAAAATAAGAAAAAAAATTATCAGCTCTCATAGATGTACAAATGTCAAGTTTCAAGGTTCATTAAATTCATTGAGCAAAAATAAAGGACCATCCTTTCACTCTAGCACAAAAATCCAATCTTTAATAAAGATTTTTGCTATTGTGCTAGTCCACTCCTTCACGTGAGTCCATTCTCTCCCTCTCCCCTAGACATTATTTCGAAATGGTTGGAATGAGAAAGTGCAAAGTCTTTTCGCTAGGACCATCTCTTAACTTAATGAAATATGCATACTAGATGTGCCATCCTACCAAGCTCCACATATAAAGTGAAATTTCATAGAGTATGATGAGCAATTGGTGAGGAAATACACGTTTTGAGAGATGAGAGTCATAATGAAGGATTACACCAAGAGGGAAAATTTTCAATCTTATGCAGCATTACAGAAACTTTGGACTCATGATCATGTAGGAGGTTGAGTGAAAAAATCTAAACTAGTTGTTTTGAGTTCCAACCGCTCATGACAAGGTCATAAAAATGCCTAAGAGCCCCACTTACAATGAGAACGACTTAGTGATCAACTTGTGCTGGTTTACCATTACCCCTATGTTGTAGGAGTATGTGTTTGTGCACTTGATCCTTGCAGGGCTCCAATATTGAAGCAACTCCTGGTCCATCACTTCCAAGTTTTAATTTGCTCGGGACGAGCAAATGTTTAAGCTTGGGGAGGTGTTGGTGGCTCTTAAAACCCAATATCGGCCACCAACCGATCGGGAAATGCAAGGTAAAGACCGAAGTTTTATGAATATTTGTTTAAACTAATAAAGTTCCACAAGCTTTGGTGAAATATGTGTTTGCAGGTTCAAAAGGGCCAAAGTTATGTAAAAACATGAAGAAACGCCCCATTGGCCGATACTGCCGTAAAACAGCCGCCCGACAGGGTTGTATGAGGCTGAAATCAGGGCCCAGGCAGGGTCGTGACAGCTGAAATCAGGACCTAGCCGACAAGGTCATATCAGGCTGAAATCAGCCAGCCGGCTAGTCAAAACAGTGTCTCATCAGGCTGAACCAATCCGACCCAGTTGACCCTGCAAAACACTCCATCATGAGGCCGTTTTCCATCCTCAGACTAAGGAGGGTAAAAAGTGAAGAAGTAAAGGAGGCATCCACATGGCACAACTTGGACAAGTAAAGACATGACCCAGAGGGGGTCGGCACCAAAAAGGAGCCGCCGCCCGGCCTACCCCACCACACGGCCTGGGAATTTCCTCCTGGTATGTCCAGCCCACTTGGCCCATCATGCAAACCGATGCCAAGTGGATAAGGCGGTTGAAAACTGACCCAAAACCGTCATCCGGATTAAATCTGAGCCGTCCGAGGGAAGGCGGTCGGGAACCGACTTCATCCAACGGCCGTCCGGCCTGGCCTGCCGCCCGATGGTGCATGCCGCCCGGCATGGCACGCCGCCCGACGGGGGAAATTTTGCCCACCGATTCTCCTCCACCTTGAAGTACCCGCCATGTCTTTGCCACCTATAAATAGAGGGGGAATTCGGCAGAAAGGAGAGGAATAGAGAAGAAACAAGCATTAGTCCCATGTTTTACCCAAGTAGAAGAGGAGAGGTGTAGGAGGAGGAGTTCAGGATGCTGGCTCCTTCAACTTGTGCCTCGGGGATTAAAGCTCATACATGAGTAATCTCCCTCATCTTCGGGGCCGGGTAACATGTAGTAGAATTCTTGCCCAAGTAATAAAGTGAGTATTTCTATCCTTTTATTCTACGGGATCCTCGTGCATGACTTTTTATTGCTTTGTAGCATTATCTTGTTATGTTTACCAATTCTAGAACTGGTATGAAAGTCTATGTTTAGACGTGGTGTTTAGACTTAGCTTTCCTGGGATTGCATTCGTCCCCACGGGCTGTGTGGTAGGCGGCAGGTGGTGACAGCCCTTTCCGTCCAATATTAGTACCTGGGAGGTCAAATTTCAGCAAAAACGACCCTATCTTCTCGTAGTATCCATGTCAGTTTCACGCATGATGTGGTCAAGTGAGTCTCCCATATCCATCCCTATATTCTATTATTCCTCTTGGTAGAATTCCTGATCGCAAGAAGGGTCTTGATGAGACGGATCGTTAAATTGAAATTGCACTTCTTCATCTCCTTGGTGTAGTGTAATTTGACCTTTCCTAGCATCCAGAACAGCTTGTACTACTCTTAAGAACGACCTTCCCAGAATGATGTCTTGAACCCTAGTTTCTTCATTACTTAGAACGAATTGTTTTTGAGCTGATCTCAACTTCAACATTTTTTATCCGCCATGATGAGTTCAAGTTCAGTCCCTATTAGCTGCTGTTGAGTTCCATAAGGCATGCTCATAAATGCTTCATAAGTCATCAAGCTGACGCGGGAACCAAAGTCGCACAAAGCTTTTGGAAATTTCTTCCCTTATATCTCGCATGGTATGTATGGTTTTCTTCTTCTTCATCGGTGACTCCTACAGCATACACACCACACAATCCTTCGTAGGGGGATGGCTCAAAGCAACTGTCTAGTAATCTCTTTGCTTGTTTCACCTCTGTTCCATCAAGCTCTATATCATCCTTGTAAAGCTTCCCTAAAACTCTTCTAATAATCCCCTGGTCGAAAACTTCTGACTTAAGGCAATTACTCGGGAAAATTGTATTCAATTCCGGCTTCAGAAGCATCTTGCGGGCTGAAGGATCTTCTCATATTGATCAACTCTTGCAAAAAATCAATAGGAATCCAGTCCATTGGTCCAAATTCATCGAGTGGTTTAGCATTCGCCAATGTCCTATCCCCCTTTGGTTTAGCAAAGTTAACTTCAAATTCCTTCAGGTGGCTGTCCAGAATTGCAGCTTCTATCTTGGTATATTCCTTGCAACTTGATGAATTCGTTAGGGTGATCTATTATCCTGTTGTTGCAACTACGCCGATCAGCTGAGAGACCACGCTGATCGATGCACACGTCAGATCCATCGAGGCGGGTCTGATGGGCTCCATCT
Source organism: Eleusine coracana subsp. coracana (assembly GCA_032690845.1). Lineage (NCBI taxonomy): Eukaryota > Viridiplantae > Streptophyta > Magnoliopsida > Poales > Poaceae > Eleusine > Eleusine coracana. The sequence continues at coordinate 33,324,781 of CM064426.1, read as the reverse complement.
CTTTGAATTTATGCTCTGAAGTAATCATTGATCTACTCTCGGACATAAAGATCTGTTTAGTCAACGACTCTTCCGTTTGCATAACTTCTAGGCATTGCTGGCTTGGTTCTAGGTATTCTTCCCAATGCTTGTGCAAAGCTTCGTTCTCGGCAATTTTGCCTAACAATTCGATCCCTGCCTTGGCTATCAATCTCAGAAAACTTCCTCCAACTGATCCATCCAAATACAACCTCGATGCCTTGTTATTGGCCATGTAGAAGGTTTGAGCACACATATTCTCATCAATGCCAAGGTCAGGTGCTTGTTTCAACAATGTTTGAAAACGCGTCCAGGCTTTCGCGAGAGATTCTTCATCTTCTTATAAGAAGTTCACCACTTCTCTTCTCAACTTCTACACCTTTGGCAAAGGAAAATAGTGGAGACAAAAATTTCTAACTAATTCACTCCACTTACCCTTCGCTTCGCGAGATGCTGCCTTGTGCGACTCTTTGGCTTTCCCTCCCAAAGAGAATGGGAAAAGCAGCCATCTGTAAAGATCCTGAGGCACTCCTTCATGATGGAATGTTTGGCAAAGTGCCTCCATGTCTTGTAAGTGAGTACATGGGTTCTCCTCTTTTGCTCCAAAGAACTTATTTGCTTCAGCCATGCTAATGATAATGGGGTTCAACACATACGAGGGGGCCATGGCCTTCTCATCTTTGGATTGAGGCACCAGCACATCTGGTGATGGAAAACAAGAAGGAAGAAATCAACCACGAGCTGGCCCGTGCCACCGCTGGTGGACGCGCCCACGCCATGGCTCGTGATGTCCAACAGTGCATCATCATCGATGACCAAGGATCCGCGCAGTTCACACGCACAGGGCAGAACATAGCGGCGGCAGCCATGCTGCTCAAGACTCTCTCGGAACCCGTTATGCCGGAGGCCCGACGTGCCCAATGCGAGGTGGTTGTGCTCCTTGCCAACGCCGCCAAAATCTAGGCGAAGAGCTCGTTTAGGCGGGCCGCATGATGCGCTGGGGAGGGTGGCGCCGCCGGTTTGCAGCAGAACTCGGTCCTATAGCCGGCCCCTGTGGGGGGCTCGCCCAAGAAGACCTCGGTCCACGACTGGATCAGGGCAAAACACGATGCACGCCACACTCTCTAGGCGCACGAGTAGGATAAGGAAAGACTCCATAGAGAAAGGGGTCATCAGCCGCACTGTGAAGGCCGGTACGACGACACTGACGAGGAGCGGAGCCAAAGTCCGAGCCCTCTTGGACCGCGGGTCTTTAGTCGGTGCATTCACACCGCCGAGTTCCCCCAATGTTTCCCCGCCCCCATGACCGTCAGCAAGGACGCGGGGGAAACGGACCTGGGTCTTTGGCTGGAGGACTATCGGCTCGCATGCCAGGCAGGGGGAGCCATCAATGACCTAGCCATCATCTGCAACCTTCCCCTGTACCTCACAGACTCGGCCCGCACCTAGCTCGAGCATCTCCCCGAGGAGGTTTACAACTGGAGCGACTTGAGGGACGTCTTCATTGGCAACTTCCAAGGAACATACGTCCGCCCGGGCAACCCTTAGGACCTCAAGAACTATTGGCAGAAGGTCGGTCCGTCCCTCAGGGATTACATCCGATGCTTCAGCAAGAAGTGCAATGAGCTTCCCAATATGGACGATGCGGACATCGTCAGAGCCTTTATCTTCGGCACCACTTCGGAACTGCTCATTCACGAGCTGGGTTGAAAGGGCACGTGCATGGCGCGTGAGCTCCTGGACATCGCCACGAGCTTTGCCTCCGGCGAGGAGTGCGTTGGGGCGGTCATACAACAAATGCTGGAGGGCGAAGGTAAGGGCAAACGGGAGGAAGAGGCCGGGGACGGCGCCTCGGACCACCCGAAGAAAAAGAAAAACAAGTCTCGGGGCGCAAGCCGCCAAGGCCTGTGATAGGGGAGGCTCCAAACCACTTCGAGTAGAAGTGGAACGGCCTGTTCCCAAATCACGGTTTCCCCGTCAAACACCTCCTTAAGGACTGCTCCACCATGAAGAAATTCCTCCAGAGGAAATCTAAAAAGGAGACACGGGGAAGGCGCTAGGGCCCAAGACACGAGATCCCATGGGTGAAGACGACGACAACGAGCAAGGGGGGCCGGTCTTCCCTGACCCGAAGACCTACCACATGATCTTCATGGGACTCGAGTCCCGGTGAAGCCGTCGAACCTCAAAGCTTGAGCGTTGTGCGGTATTTGCAGCGGAGCTCGCCACCCTGACATTCCTTAAATGGTCGAACTCACCGATCACCTTCAATCGTTTGGACCATCCCCCGCACATGTCGTGTCCAGGTCGATACCCGCTCGTGGTCGACACCATCATCGCCGACGTTCGGCTCACCAAGGTGATGATGGATGGGGGCAGCTGCATCAACATTCTCTATGGCGACACGCTCGACCTGCTGGGCATCAACCGATCATGCCTCCAGCCGCCTGGGGCACCGTTCCATGGGATCGCCCTGGGGCGACATGCCATGCCTCTGGGGCGGATCATGTTCGAGGTCGTTAACATTCCAGGAGTTTATGCCCTCTTGGGATGTTCGTGCTACGCCAAGTTCGTGTCAGTCCCCAACTACACCTACCTCAAGCTCAAGATGCCGGGACCCAAAGGGCTCATCACCGTCAATGCATCACTCTAGCACGCCTTCCAATGCAAAATGGAGAACGACAATTTCGTGGCGGCAGCGGTGGCCTCCGAGGAGCTCGAGGCCACACGAACCCACCTCGATGAAGGGGCCCCCGATGCCAACCACAAGAACGCCTCCTTCAAGCCTGTGGAGGACACCAAAGAAGTGCGGATCGACCCCAACGGTGACAAGGACAAGACGGTGAGGGCAGGGGCTCCCTCTCTCCGAAATAGGAAAGTGCACTCGTCGACTTCCTCCACGCCAACGCCGATGTCTTTGCGTGGAGGCCCTCAGATATGCCTGGAATACCGAGGGAAGTCGCCGACTCCTTGAACGTCAGGCTAGGCTCTAGACCAGTGAAGCAGCGTCTGCGTCGCTTCGACGAGGAGAAGCGCAGAGCAATTGGCGAGGAGATCGCCAAGCTAAAAGCTGTCAGCTTCATCAAGGAGGTGTACCACCCTAAATGGTTAGCTAATCCTGTCCTTTTCAAAAAGAAGAACGAGAAATGGAGAATGTGTGTTGACTATATGAGCCTGAACAAGGCGTGCCCAAAGGACCCTTTTCCTTTGTCGCGCATAGACTAGATATTTGACTCTATGGTGGGGTGCAAAACCCTTTGTTTTCAGGACGCTTACTCTGGGTACCACCAAATAGCGATTGTCGATGACCTGTACCCGGGGTACCTCACATGGAAGAAAAGTGGAGGTAGACTCCTACTAGGATAAGAGCAGTAGACCGACTAGGCCTCCGCCATGTAACCCTGTCCCCCCGGATATATAAGGAGAGGCAGGGGTCCTCCTCAAGGGATAAGCTGAATTAGATAGATCCCACACAGGACATAGATTAGACACAACTAGACATCGTCGTCTAGGTCTACCCTTCTCGTCTAGATCTTTAGATCTAGACATATCAATACAAATACCATAGAATACAGGATGTAGGGTTATTATCCTTCGAGAGGCCCGAACCTGTCTACATCAGAGTCTTGTGTCACCATCATCTCTCGATCTCACGCATACCCCTGTCCTACATATAAATCCACATAGATGAACTACCCTATGTCTGATGCCGAGATTAAGTCTCGACATTTGGCACGCCAGGTAGGGGCTAGCGTGATGATCAGATTCATCGAGATCGGTGGCTTCAATCTACTACTTCAAGATTTCATCGTGAGCGGACCCGCGTTGAAGCGCACAAATCGCCGCTTTTTCGAAAGATTTCTTCTTCAAGATCTAATCGCGAGCAGACCAATGTTGAAGCATCGTGTCATCGCACAAATCATCACGTCTTCATCAGGATGACACCTTCAACGAGGACGACCGCTATTCGGCGACATCATCCATTACGATGATGCTTCCGACAACTCGATACTTCAGCAGATTCTAACGACTCGGCGACATCGCCACGACTTGACAGTTCGACTGCTCACAGCCAGATGTACATGCCCGGGGGCTACTCCGTCTTCATCTAGCCACTCAACCGCTCGAAGACGTCTTTGGCGACTCAGCGCATCGGCAATCACCGTGACTCGGTCACTCGGTGATATCGCCTCTACTCGGTCACTCGACGAATTCACCTCGACTCGGTCACTCGGCGACATCGCTGCAACACTACGACTCGATGGCTACTCAGCTACTCAGCAACGCCGCCAATTACTTGACGCTTTGGGTTTTCATCCACTCAGCTACTCGACGATGCCTGCAATGACATGGCGCTTCGGTCACTCGACCACTCGGCCACACCTTCAATGATTCAGTGTCTCGGTTAACCACTCCAAGCTTTGATGATCCGGCGACATGATGGCTCGACCACTCACCAACAACATCAGCATGCTCGGGGGCTCATCTTCAACTCGCCGAATTGCAAAGCTAAGTATCATTATTCTTTCTCGATTTATTTTTTCGTGATTTTGGGCTCATGTCCTTCATATTTTCTCCTGCAGCCGCTTATTTCTGTTTCCCAGGTAGAAGGTCGTAGTTTTTTTTTTATGAGTAAAGTCAGGATTTTTAATCAGTGCTCTTATTTGTGGCTTTATTCATTTTTATTTACCTTAGTTCTTTAATCCTTCGTATTAAACAATCAAGCCAGGGGGCTATTTATGTGTCTATACACGTGTTCTCCCACTTTTTTATGAATCTAGTAGTACACATGTTGGTCACTGATCTTTCAGCAGTGCATTAGCCCTGACACCATATGACCCATGTCATCTGTTCTAGTTTCACCTTTTTTGACTTCTGCCTCGACCGATATATTATATTTTATTCGCAATTTGGTCTTATTTTTTGGTCTTACACCGACTAGCGACTAAGTCATAAAACTTTTTTGCTACGCGACAAACTGCCACTACACTAATCCCAGAGCCAAATTTGCGAGAGGTCATGTGTCGATTGGTTCTGATTGCTACGAAGAGTAAATTATGACTGATATTGTTGCGGCAGACCGAGCTCTGAGCTCTTTATATTTTGTTCTAAGTATCCTACAGTGGAGCAGTCTGGTTGCTAACGCGCGAATACGCTGCTATGCGCCAGTCGGTCTACTTAAAGGAGAAAAATAGATACGTACATAGACTTTTCAGTCAACTAATTTGTTTGGCTTATAAAAATAAGTTTTCAAGCAAACAATGTTAATTATAACTAATTATCCTAATTTCCTTTATTGTCAGGAAACATTTTTGATGGATAGGCGGACACACCATTCGATATAGAGTGATTCCCTCGTCTTCATCGGTCGACAATGCCAGCTCCGACCGCTTTCATCGATCGACCATGCTAACATGGACTGTCTTCATTGGTCGGTTTACAGCTCCGACTGCTTTTGCCGGTCGGCAACACCAGCTTCGACTGCCGCCATCGGTCTGCCACATCATATCTGACCGCCATCATCGGTCGGCCACATGTTAGACTATCGGCTTCACTCAGTCATTGCAACTTCGAGTGATTCCTACTTCATCAGCGGTCAGCGGCTACAACAACCTTGACTGTCTTCTTCACTCGACCTTATCATCATGAGTTAAGTACCGCTGCCACTTAGACATGATATTTTGAGTTGAGCACGACCGACACTCATAATGACGATTGTCTTGGGGGCTTCTTTGAAAAGAAGCACTTTATATCAAATTTATGGTTGATGCCATAATATATAAATATATGGTTTGATGATCATATGACAGTGGCTTGATGGTCACTCTATCAAATGTGCTTCTTTGATGAGAAGTGCATTATCAAAAATGGTTGATGCCACAATCATTCAAAGCATGATTTGATGATCATGTCGCTATGACTTGATGGTCATATACGCAAAATAACGAGCATCACTCACTGATTGAAGTCAGTCTATAATAGTGAAAATAAAACTCAAAGATATTAGTGATTACAATTCTTAAGGAAAGGTTACTTAATCATGATTGAAGTCATGGTAACTTAGTACTTGGCTACGATTGATGTCATATAGCCTCGTTCATTCGGTTGTGATTGAAGTCACCCATTTAGAACATAATCATTTGGCTGTGATTGAAGTCACCCGTTTGATTCATAAATCACTCGTAGGCCACTCGGCCAAAGACTATGTCACTCGGTTGTGATTGATGTTACCTGAATATATAATATAGCACTTGGCAATGATTGAAGTCATTGGTTTGAGTCATCAACCACTCGGTGATTGAAGTCACTCGTTTGAATTATATATCACTCGGTAGTGATTGACGTCACTCTACTGAGTTATTTATCACTCGGATTTGATGATTTGAGTGATTTTTCCTTAAAGAGAGCCAACATGACTATTCTTGATTTGGACTCTTGCATTATTTGCAGTTTCCAAATGATACAAGAGTCGGGGGCTACACCTAATTAGGTGCACCTACTCGATGCACCTATTGATTTCTTGAAGACATTTTTGGATCTTTGAGATTCTCACAAGCTCGCTGATACAAAATTGAAGCATTCTACATGTCATAAACCAACCGAGAAGCTACATAAGACTATCATCAAGCTTGCAAGACACTCGGGGGCTTCTGTCGATGACCTGTACTCGGGGTACCTCTCATAGAAGGAAAGTGGAGGTAGACTCCTACTAGGATAAGAGCAGTAGACCGACTAGGACTCCGTCATGTAACCCTGTCCCCCCGGATATATAAGGAGGGGCAGGGGTCCTCCTCACGGGATAAGCTGAATTAGATAGATCCCACACGGGATATAGATTAGACACAACTAGACATCATTGTCTAGGTCTACCCTTCTCATGTAGATCTTTAGATCTAGAAGATCTAGACATATCAATACAAATACCACAGAACACAGGACGTAGGGTTATTATCCTTCGGGAGGGCTGAACCTGTCGACATCGGCATCTTGTGTCACCATCGTCTCTCGATCTCGCGCATACCCATGTCCTACATATAAATCCACATAGATGAACTACACTATGTCTGATGCCGAGATTAAGTCTCGACAGCGATGAAAGAATCCGACAAGCTCGTGACATCTTTAATCACTCCGTTTGGTTCTTATTGCTACGTAACGATGCCTTTCAGACTCAAAAACGCCAGCGGGACCTTCCAGCACTGCATGCAGAGGTGCTTTGATCACCTGATCGGCCACACGGTCGAAGCCTACATGGACGAAATCATCATCATGACACGAAAGGAGGACACCCTCATGGGCGACCTCAAGTGACTCTTCGCGAAGCTTCATGAGAACGAGGTCAAGTTGAACCCCGAGAAATGTGTCTTCGGGGTCCCGAGAGGGATGCTCCTCGGATTCATCATCTCCAAGCGGGAATCAAGGACAATCCCGAAAAGATCTCCGCAATCGAGCGGATGCGCCTGGTTTAAAACCTTAAGGGGTTACAACGCCTCACGGGTTGCCTAGCAGCGCTCATTCGTTTCATCCCTCGCCTTCGCGAGAGAGTGCTTCCGCTGTACGGGCTCCTGAAGATGTCCGACCGCTTCGAATGGATGTTGGAGGCGCAGTCGGCCCTTGATGACATCAACCGTATATTGAGCGACGCCCCGATGCTAACACCCCCGACTCCAAGCGTGACATTGTTACTGTATATAGCGGCAATGACCCAAGTCGTGAGCTCGGTGCTGGTAGTCGAGCGAGAAAGAGAAGGCCAAGCACTAAAAGTTCAACAACCCGTCTACTACATGAGCAAAGTCCTATCGAATTCGAAGACTCCATACCCCCAAATCCTCAAGATTCTCTACGTGGTCATTGTGGCTCGACGCAAGCTCTGTCACTACTTCGACTCCCACCTGATTCACATTGTAAGTTCCTTTCCTCTCCGAGAAATTATTCAGAACAGGGACTCGGCCGGCAAGGTCGCCAAGTGGGCGCTCGATTTGATGGGGCACGACGTCATGTACCAACCTCAAGCGGCGATCAAATCCAAGGAGCTGGTGGACTTCGTGGCGGAGTGGACCGAAGCGCAACTCCTGCCAGCCCCCGTCGATCAGGAATATTGGATCATGTACTTCGATGGGTCACTCATGCGCACAGGAGCAGGGGTCAGCCTCATCTTCATCTCACCTCTCGGGGGTCTAGCACAATAGGTGTCGGCACAAGTTCTCTCCGCCTTGGCAAGGACCGTATGTCGTCTCCCAAGTTCTTCGGCCTGACACCTACAAGTTGAAGACCATGGACGGCGGCGAGCTCAAGAAAGCATGGAACATCTCACAGCTACATAAATTCTTTCCCTAGTTTTCTGTTTCGTGCACCCTTGCGCGCCTCGCTCGCTCTTAAGTGACAACCGACCCCTCCAAAAGGGGTCCGACATTACTCGGGGGCTACAATAGGGCGCACGACACTACACGTTTTCTTCTTTTTTTTAAGCAAAAATCATAGCTGTGTAGCTGCGTTGGACCTCGAGATTCACTATGACGATAAACAAAATAGGTCACGGGCCATGCAAGTTCACGGTCGAGTTGGTCGGACGGTGCAACATCGTGCTAGCCCCAGCGGCCACGATAACGGCGATCACCAACGAGACTAGACCTCGAAGGTCTCGGGGGCTCAAACTTCATGGATCAAAATAGGGGAGGCGGAGGCCCAACACTTCAATCAAACCAAATATGAATTAAAACTGTTTAAGGCCACCACGGGCCAACGAAACCAAGCAACCACAAGTTCAAACCTAGATTAATACATGGGCACGACAACCCAACAAAACAATCAAAACAACTAAAAATGACCACTGACTAATTCTCCTCTCCTCTAGGAAGTGCCTCCTCCTCATGCGTGTGGGCCAGGGTGTCGGCGTGGGGGGCAGTGCGTGTCTGGATCTCCTCCATCTGCTCAGGGGTGTGGCCTTCAACATGGCACAAGCTCAGGGCCTCAAACTCAGCCTCGACCAGGTCTAAGTGAGTGGCAAAGACGCTGAAGGCAAGGCGCTCATCGAAGCATCCGCCCCACTGGATCCAGTCGCGTCCCGCCTCGATTAGGCCCCTAACCAACTCGACAGGCGCAGCTTCGAGGCGAAGATCAACTTGAAGCTCCCGCACGACCCGACCCAGCAGAGCACGAAGCGCGCCTCTCACCTTGACCTCCTAACGGAACGAGCCCTCGACCGCTGCCAGCCTGGACCCGAGGTCTGCGTGAATCCACCAAGGTTAACAAAACAAACGGAAATGGAATGGGGGAAGGTAACGAAACATGAAAAAGCCTTACCTTCCTCACTCCTACGAGAGTTCTGCAGCTATGACAGATGGTCAGCCGCGACCGCAGTAGAATCCTGAGCTGCCTTCCTTGCCTCCTCGCAGTGCCGTGTCTCCTGCTGTAGCGCCAGATGCAGACCATTGTTCTCCTTGGCGCTATACGCGGCCCGCACCACCGCCTCATCCCGCTCCCTTCGAGCGATGGCGAGGTCATCGGCCACCTTGCCGGCCTCCTCCAGAGAAGCTTCTAGCTCATACACTCACGTCCCGAGATTCATGCCGAGCTGGCGCTGCTCCTCGAGCTCCCCCCTCAAGGCCTATTGGGATGCCGCGGCCGAGGTGTCACACTCGAACCGTAGCGCCCGACAGGCGGCGAGCAAGCAATGTTCGGCAGGGCTGCACAGGCCCTCCATTGACCGGAGCTCGCCCTCGAGCAGTGCACACTCCTCGGCCGAAAGCGGAGGGACCCTGTGACCAAGAGCATCGGCAGCGAGCCCCACACCAACCAGGGCGAAATCTCTCACCTCGGCATGGGCTCGAGTCACGCATCAGGCAGCCTCTGTCGCCGCGGAAGTTGCCGTCACTTCTGGGGCCGTAATGGCCACCACGACCACGGCGGCATCGCGCGTTCGCACCTCCTTAACGGCGGCTGCAATGTCACGCGCCCGTGCCTCCTCCACGGCAGCAGCGGTGGCCTCCCTTGCTCCCGCGTCTCCTCTGCGGCACGGGCAGCCGCATCACGCGTCCACGCTCCCTCCAGGGCACCCACTTTCAGCTGCTTCATGACGGTCAGCCTCGAACGCCGGGGGTCCAGGCCCAGGGTCCGACGCTTCTCAACGGGCGTGTCATCGCCCCGCTGCTCCTCGCGAGGGCGCTTCTCTGCGGCCACGGCGGGGGATGTGGTCTCGGCCACGATTGCTGAGACTGGCATCTCGACCCGTGCTGACACGACCACCCCCTGAATGGGAGAGCCGGCCGTTCCCGGACAAGGCCTGTGTGCGTAGACTATCGACCGACCTGGACCGACTCAGCGCCCCCGAGCCGGCTCATGCCGACGAGGGGGAGCCGAGCCGCGCGAAGGGCGCATAGCAGAGGCTGGCCGCCAGGCCCACGTCACCTCTGATCACATCGTCGTCATCGTCCATGTCATGGTCATCACTGCTACCATAGGCGCCGTCACCGACGTACTCCTCTTCATTGGCACCATCGTCCCAGGCGGAGACCTCGAACCCTCTCAGATACTCCGAGCCATCGGAGTCCTCCTCTTCCATCAATGCGAGCGACGGGGTGTCTAGGTTCTCGGCCCACCGTTCCCACTCGTCACGCAGCGCCTGGCACCGCCGTGACCTCTCCTCTTTCTCGAGATTGGCGCGAAACGGTTGGCGGTACGCGCCGCCACCCCCTCCGGCAGTTGGAGGGCAGAGGTTCGGATCGAGCTCACCCATTAGGACTAAATGCAAACTGACAAGAAGAGATATTAGACTTACCCACTCAGATCGAACGCAGGCCATGATAGGGACGAACTGAGGAAAAGGGATTATGGGTCCTTACCACATCAACCGCTTGTGGATCAGGTTGCATTGGCGGAGCACCTAGAACAGGCCAAGCCAACACGGACGAGCCCAGGGCCGCCCTCACCCGCCTCCCCACCTTGGCATCGGGCAGCAACTCCTTCGCCATCACGTTGCCCAGCACCATGCGTCTGCCACCGTCGACGAGGAACATCGGGAGATTACAGTGGCACAACGGCGCGAACCGCTTCTGGTGATACCACCCGACGACTCCAGTTTCATCGAGCACCGACTCCTTCAGGTGAGTAATGGCGGTGAGCGCACTCCCAATCCACTTCTTCGCATCCTTCCCCATCCCCCACTTCTAGCGAGCTAGGGCCTCAGCGATGTCGCGCATGGTGTAGTCGGGGAGGGGGTGCGACTCCTCGTTGCGTAGATAGAACCACCTCTTGTGCCACCCTGAATGAGTGGTCGGGGTGGGCATCTGGATATACCGGCTTGCGCACTCATTGCGGAGGCGAATCCCCACGTACCCGATGGTGCAGGGGAGTGAGGCGGCTCCGGCGACCTTGCACCTGATGCAGACGGCAAGAAAAAAGTAACACAACAAGTCAAAGTTCGGGGCGATGCCGAGGAACCCCTCACATAAGTGATGAGGACATCACTCCTAAGGATACATGCAACACTCCTCCAATTTTGGACTTGCAAGGTCCAATGACTAGAGCTCGTGCACGATGACTAAATTTAGAGGTGAGCTCGTTCCTACGTTCTTCATCATATGTCACTTTTGAGAATGGTTTGCTACCTAATGATTATATTGTAATTAGGAGCCATGGACAGGACCAGGAGATGATGGGAGAAGAACTTGGAGACGTGGAGGACTAGCAAAGACGTGGAGACTTCGAGTCTGTTTCGGGGCTCGGGACCATTCTGCACTAAAACGGATGCCCAGGATGCATACGGACTCAGATTTGGACGTTCTATATGCACGGAAAGATAAGAAGAAGACCTTTCCAATGCCGCCAGTCTCATGTCAAAATTCATCCGGAGTCATCAGAAATCGTCGAAACAAGACAGGGTCCAGAATCTGTTTTGGTGCTACGTCGCCTGTTTTTGGCCTTTGGGTTTTGTATCTAGTTGAGCCCAATTAGGGGCGCATCTAGAGGGTCTTGCACGACCTTAGGGTCTTCATATACAGCCACCACCGCACCATTAGGGTTCGGGTTTTGCTTAGATTATTCTGTTCATAATAGTTTCACCGTCATCGCGGTTTGTGAGACCCCAACTTCGTGAGATTCATAATACATCTGCAATTGTGTTGCATTCTTCTTTATTCTTTCTTGTGTTCTTGATTCGCAGGAAGGGATTAGCCTTCTCGGCGAGGTCAATCATTTTAGACAGTTGATAACCAGAGGAGACATCGTGCTACGATTGCGGGGTTTAGAACGTGCTGTTTTGAAGCCGGATCGATTTGTGTGTTGCCTCCGACCAAATCAACGTATCGAGAACCTTTCGGAAGATCGAGAACCCTTGTCCACATCAAGTGGTAATCAGAGATTCAGGTGCACCATCATGTTCGCACTACCTGAGTTAATTTTGTTTTGTGTTCATCCTATCGTCCACAGAAAAGCCAAAAAAAATTCCCCTCCATCCATAACCACGTGTTTAGCCTTTGCATATTTCAATTTCAGAGTCCGTAGTGTTGATTTTGTGCTCTAGTTCTTGTTTAGTCACTGGTTTAGTTTATGTTTTTGTCGTCAGTAGTGTTTTCCATTGCAACCCTAGCCGCCATCCCCTTCACCATCCTCTGCTTTGTTGGCTTTTTGTGCTAGGGTTGATTGATCCACACACCAAGCCTAGCCCCACCCTAATCCCACCCTAAACACACTGTCAACACCACAGACCAATCCCCATAAATTCCACTTTCCTCTGCCTCCACGCCGCTAAAAAAAATCCTACCCGATTCCAAACCCGACTCGGGTTTCTGGAAAACCGACTCCGACCCCCCTTCGGTAAAACGGGCATAACTTTTCGCTCGGTTGTCCATTTTGGCTGAAATTTTTACAGGAGATTCTTGACCCAAAGTTGAGCATACCCACACTCGGCTATGTCCTGTGTGCCCTTGTCAAAAAATTCAAAAACAATCGGGAAGATAAAGAAAAAATTCATTCATGTTTAAACCCGACGTTTTCTGCAACTTCAAGATTTTCTGTAGGCCACATCCTAGCTCTGTTTGAGCTAAAATTTTTTGTGGATTCTTCCCCATTGTTAGTGAGTTGGAGAAAAATTTAAAAAAAATAAAATAAAATAAAAGAAATTTGGGATTTCTACTAGTGCTACATCTAGCTCCCTGAAAATTCTGGATTTGGCTGTTTTGCACTTAGCCCCCTGTTATCGCTTGTGTGCCTTTGTCTCTTTGTTTCTACTTTGCTATTACTACTGTTCTAGGACATACTTAGACCAGCAACTAGGGACAAGTTACTTGGACATTTATTCAGCTTTACTATCTGTTTTGATTTGTGTGTCACTCACATATATATATTTTGTCTTTCCTAGCTCTACATATTTCTTCTGGACAGCACATAGGTTATTTTGTGACCCTTGCAATCATGGAACACATCTCTCTAGTATTCTTTGCTTTGCTTTTCAGAACTTTGTAAGAGCTTTGTAAGGAGTTTCCTTTTGCTGTGTTGAGAGGCACCACTACTTAGCTGTTTTGTAGGGATAACCTTCACTGTTTGTTTCCTGTTTTGGTGTTTGTGATGGTAGGAAGTGACGACGGAGAGATGGCTTCACCCTCACAATTTGCTGAGTGCGTCAGCCAAGAGCAACTCCAGAAGGCTTCGTAGGCTGCTCAGAGTGATTTGGTAGAGACAATCACCAGAGCTGTTACTGATGCGGTCAACAAGCTTCACATTGGAAAAAGCATCGAGCGATTGGAGAAGCGGGTCTCTAAGTTAACCGATCAGGTTGTCGCGTTGGAGACCGCTCCCAAGACCAATGATATGAACACCAATAACAACGACGCGTCCATGATGAAGACACGGTGTATAAGGTTGATGGCACCGTGGATAGGTCAGCTACAAGGACCGCAAGATTATGACGTCGTTTGCTTTGTAATACTCAAGGTATGGGTGGTTTCCATAACTACAATCGTCGTCCACATGGTAACTATGCTCCAGATGACCCGTATGCTAAAATTAGTTTTCAATTCCTTCTTTTTTGGGTCAGTATGATGGTGATGTTTATCTTGATTGGGAGGTAACTGTAGAACAAAAATTTAATTTCCATTTTGTTCCTGAACAACATAGAGTTAGACAAGCTACTAGTGAGTTTAAGGACTTTGCTATTGTTTGGTGGAGTGGTATAGCTGCTGAAACTGATTTGCCTACTACTTGGTTTCGTTCGTCTTTTGTCTTTACAGGAGGCGCATGGAGGTGGATTGATGGGTCATTTTGGTGCCAAGAAGACAGAGGATATTTTGGCCACACACTTCTTTTGGCCAAGGATAAGGAAAGATGTTGAGCACTTTGTTGCTCGCTGCACTACATGTCAAAAAGCTCAGTCTCGCTTGAATCCACATGGTTTATACATGCCACTTCCTGTTCCTTCTATTCCTTGGGCGGATATTTCTATGGACTTTATTTTAGGACTGCCTAGGACTAAGAGGGGGAGCGATAGCATTTTTGTTGTCGTGGATCGTTTTTCCAAGATGGCACACTTTATATCATGTCATAAAACTGATGATGCTAGTTATATTGCTGATCTTTTTTTCAAAGAAATTGTACGTTTGCATGGTATGCCTTCTACTATTGTTTCAAATCGTGATGCAAAATTCTTGAGTCATTTTTGGCGCACGCTTTGGAATAAGTTGGGTACAAAGTTGTTATTTTCTACAACTTGTCATCCACAAACTGATGGACAAACTGAGGTTGTGAACCGCACTTTGGGTACTATGTTGCGAGCTGTTTTGAAGAAAAATTTGAAGCAATGGGAAGAATGCTTACCTCATGTTGAGTTTGCTTATAATCGGGCAACACATTCTACTACCAAGGTAAGTCCATTCAAGGTAGTGTATGGTTTTGATCCCCGTACTCCACTTGATATACTTCCTCTACCTATTAATGAGAGAGTTCATATTGATGCTAAGGAGCGTGCTGAATTTATTTTGCAAATACATGAGACCACTAGACTTAGCATTGAAAAGATGAATGAAAAGTATAAAATTGCTGGTAGTAAGGGAAGAAAGGAAGTAAAGCTTGATGTAGGAGATTTAGTGTGTTTACACTTAAGGAAGGATAGATTTCCAGAATTGAGAAAGTCTAAACTAATGCCTAGAGCTGATGGTCCATTCAAAATAATAGAGAAGATTAATGATAATGCATACAAACTTGAGTTGCCTCCCGAGTTCGGGGTTAGTCCTATTTTTAACATTTCAGATTTGAAACCATACTTGGGAGAAGAGGATGAGCTTGAGTCGAGGACGACTCCACTTCAAGAGGGGGAGGATGATGAGGACATCACTCCTATGGATACACACAACACTCCTCCAAATCTGGACTTGCAAGGTCCAATGACTAGAGCTCGTACACGACAACTAAATTTAGAGGTGAGCTCGTTCCTACGTTCTTCGCTATATGTTACTTTTGAGAATGGTTTGCTACCTAATGATTATTTTATGATTAGAAACCATGGAGAGGACCAGGAGATGATGGGAGAAGGATTTGGAAACGTGGAGGGCCAGCAAGGGCTTGGAAGCCAAAGTGGAGGCCCAATCAAAACCGACTTCGAGTCTGTTTCGGGGCCCAGGACCAGTCTGTACTAAAACGGTCGCCCAGGATGCATACGGACTCGGATTTGGACGTTCTACATATGCACGGAAAGATAAGGAGAAGACCTTTCCAATGCCGCCGGCCTCATGTCAAAATTCATCCGGAGTCATCGGGAATCGTCAAAACAAGAGAGAGTCCAGAATCTGTGTCGGTGCTGCGTCGCTTATTTTTTGTCTTTGGGCCTTGTATCTAGTTGAGCCCAATTCGGGGCGCGTCCAGAGGGTCTTGCACGACCCTAGGGTCTTTATATACAGCCACCGCCGCACCATTAGGGTGCGGGTTTTGCTTAGATCAATTCTGTTCATAAACAGTTTCGCCGTTCATCGGTTTGTGAGACCCCAACTTCGAGAGTTTAATCATACATCTGCAATTGTGTTGCATTATTCATTGTTCTTGCTTGTGTTCTTGATTCGCAGGCAGGGATTAGCCTTCTCGGCGAGGTCAATCGCCTTTTGGACGGTTGATAACCAGAGGAGACGTCGTGCTGCGATTGCGGGGTTTAGAACGTGCTGTTCTGAAGCCAGATCGATTTGTGTGTCGCCTCCGACCAAATCAACTTACCAAGAACCTTTCGGAAGATCGAGAACCCTTGTCCACATCATTTGGTATCAGAGCTGGGCCCTTGTTAAGAAGGGGAGAATGATGAGGACATCCTCCACTATTACCCGCTGGGACGGCGACCGTGTGAGCCTCTGAATAATCCCACCTTGCTTAGCTTGGGAGGTGGAAGCCACCTTAAAAGGGAGAGCCACCCTTCCCCTATCAGACTAGTCTTTTAGGGAGATTGGGCCTTTCCCTGAGTGGGGGCGCCGATGTTGCGGTGCTAAGACTGCGGATTCGGGTCGTGGACCTAGAATCGGGTCGGTGTGTCAGGCTTTTGGCAGGAGTTGTGATGCTAAGATTGCGGGATTCAGGGAATCCGGATCGGTGTGTCGGGCTTTGTTCCACCCTACCTGGGCCGGATGTATCACGTTATAGTTCTAAGGCTGGTCCCGCGAAGGGATTCGACTGCCATCGAGAACACAAGACAGAGCGACGGGCACGAGCGATGGGCACACCTAGCGGCCACTACCCCGACCCCCAAGGGTCATGGGCATCACAGAGTAGCGTTTGAGTCCTGTTCTGACTCGTCTCTTGGTATGTCCCCGAAGAGAGGCAGCTAGCCATCGTTACCTATCGAATGGTCGTGACAACCATCCGAGTCAGAAAGACGGATTTATGAGATCGGCCACCAGCTAGTCTGCTGGAACTCCGTCGACGGGGAACCGGGGGTCTCACTCGAACGAACCCGATAGTAGCTCACTGAGCAACTGTGTTTCAACCATCGAGGCAAAAGCATGGGCCGGCTCTATCCTCCATCCTGCGAGCGGGATGCAGAAGGAGAAAACGAAAAATTTGAAACAACCCCTCGACCGATCCTTCCGCACCGAGCGGGGACGCGAGGGTCGGCATTGCCAAATGAGACCCAACAGCGGGGTCACAACTCTTTATTCCCTAAACAAACGCCAACTCATACAAAACTGTCTTCCTTTCTCCCCTCTTTACAAGGGCAGGCCTGACGGCTCAAAAACAAAAAGAACAAGGACAAAGAGTCGACTCTAGAAGCCTGTTACAAGGGCAAAAGCGGTACCCGCACCTCGGCGGGTACATATGACGTGAAGCACCTGTGATGCTTTGTCGTCGGGGAAAGATGCCCTGATATGAGGCCAGCCATTTTTAGTGGAGAGGGCGAGGAGCTCAGCCACACCGTAAGGCTGTGGGTGGCGCTGCTTCTTCGGACTGAGAGTCCACACGCCGGTGGGGGACTCGGTCCGGTGCCTCTTCTTGACCCCGCTCCTACGGATGTCACCAAGAACGAACACGCCAGGACATAATAAGCCATGGAAACCCAACATGCGGGCCCCCATTTAACTCCACCTCTCCCGAGCGAGGGGGGGGGGGACATAACTGAAGTTGAGCCAGCCTCCACACAGCTGACGAGACAGCCGTGTTAGGGCGGTCGAGAACTTGTCGCCAGCAAATCCCCATCTCCGTCCTCACTGCCAGAGGCATCATCACACTCGAAAGCCATGAAGACAACGGTCAAACTAAGTAGGAGCTACTCACATCTCGGGCGTCCCGGGGTGTAGCATGTGGATCCTAGGCATGAGGGTGAAATGATACCAAGCCCAGCCGCGCCCTTAAATAGCCGAAACGGGCCATGTCCTCGGATACCCTGCCCGGGCAGCGAGCCTGAGGCGGCTCGCTTGAGGCGCCAGCACGCCACAAGAATACAAGGACCTGGCCCTGCTGACAGCAGCGCACATAGCACCCTGCGCAATGAAGAGTCCGCCTCGGGCCGAGTTGACGAATAAAAATCTCCCGGGTGCATGTCGAAAGACAACAAGAGCCTGTCACTCAGGCAACGCTAGGGCACGTCTTTATAGACAAGCGCAATGTGACGTGACGCCTCATAGCAGCTCTGTAGGGCGGGGTCGCCCCTCTCTATAGACGCGTCACGCCTCTCGCTCTGCTCGAGGCCTGAGCCGCAGATGCCTTAGCAGCCTCATGGACCGCGACCAATAAATAAAGCCAAAGAACGAGTCCATACGGACTCCCTCTCTAGCTCGGGGGCTAGACCCGACGGGTGAGCTCGCGCGCACCTCTCCCACAATTGAAAAATCAACTATGGCCGCATCCAGCCGAGGCGCGAGTTTTGCGAAAACTCCCCCCCCCCCCCCCCCCCGCTCGGGGGCTACACCCGTCGGGTGCACTTGCACGCACCCTGATGGATCAAGCAACTCATAAAAACAACCTCGCCTACCCCGGCTCGTGTCAGCAAATCCCCCGAACGACTCTCCGAATCGCTCAGGAGCTTGGGGGCTACTGTCGGGGGTAAATATCAAGGTGCCACAAGGCACTCCCTAATAACCAATAGGGATCAATGTGGACCCCACATGAAAAACACCAATGCGCTAAAAGACCGCTCTAGACCATGAAGGTCGTGCCGCATTCCCAACTCGCCCTAACTTTAGGTAGGCAGGAACTGGCCTAGAATGCCGCATTAGACCCCATGGCGGGGGTCAAGCGTTCCACCACACCCGACCCCTTCCGCAGGAGTTGGGACCCTGTTACGCCTCGATCCCGTAGGGGGGGGGGGGTCGGGAACACCCCTCGCGGGTCCCACATGGTCATCAAGCAAGTGTCACTGAAAGTGCATCTAATCCCCTAGTGGGTTTTGGTGTATTGAATGACAACATGATTAAAGGTCTAATGATTCTTTCTAAGTGTATGAGCAGGGGTTAAAATCTTGGATGTATTTGGTCTCACAAGACAAGGCTTGTACACAATCAAAGTATGATAAAGGACAAAATGATGACATGATGAAGAGACACTCATGAGCAACTTGATCATCAATACAATGAGGTTTCATAAACAATCAGGTCTATACATGAACAAGAGTTAGAGGAATCAAGTGCAAAGTTGATTACAAGATGAATGAATAACTACAAGCAACTTGATCAAACAATATAAAGAAGATCTTCAAACAAAGGCTTAATGACAACAAGTTGTATGTGAATTGAGTTAGCTTAGTGGTGAAGAAATGTGCATCACGATTAACCATGCAAAGGAGAAGGGAAAGCAAGGCTTAGTCCAAGGGACCGGAGCAGTGGTGAAGGGCGGGTGAAGCTCAATCTCGATGAATCAAGCAACAAGAGTCATATACTTTGGAGTATCAATATGATTGAAGATCTTAAGTGACCTGTGAGTACAAAATGGAAGTTGACCATAAGGATTCAAATACTCCAAGTCACAAGCTCTAGGTGATGGCGCTTAAAAGAAGTATACATGTGGCAACTCCTTTTGAAGCCAAATGAAGCAAAGTGGCAAGTATCATTTATGCAATCTCAAGTTAAAGAAAGATTCTTTTATATTTAAATATTGAGTTTAGGCATGCTGCTCTATCAAGAGGGATGTCACATAGGTGCTTGCAAAGTCTCAATGCTCAATAAAATCCCAAGTGAGATGAGAGAAACAAAATAGCCACAAAATGACCCAAAAACAGCCAACCCAGGAATAAAGGAAGTTCCGCCAGAAGTTTCGTGAGAAGATCTGATGAGGACATCACCATGCTGGATACGCGCATATCATGGCCTTCCCCAAGTTACAAGTCGTCACCAACTCGGTCGCCACGTTCGTCTCGGATTCAGCCGACACCCCTTCACGGTTTTGATGGTATCTCCCACATCCGACATCCAAACAAGGCGTTCTTTGATGTGTTGGAAAGGGGACGACGACGCCGTCGTTTTGGTTCTGGTCCTAGCTCCAGAAGGATCGTGAGTCATAATATGTGACCAGGACAAGAAGTTGTGCCACCTATTTTTGGCCAACTTGGCCATGTATCGTGTCGGGCCTTAAGCCCATGTTATGGGCACCCCCCCTGGTCGCCCCCAACCCTAGGACGTCTTTGTTTCCTACATAAACTCAATAGCCGCTATCTTTTAGTTTCGGGTTTTGTTTAGTTCAGTTTTCCAGAGAGAAACTTGATCGAATTGTTGTAACTGTGGCGACAAGTCCTTTTACAGTAATCCAGGGCCCCTGTTCTTGTTCTAGACCACTGTGGCGATTAGTCCTTTTGTGTTCAGAGCTTGAACCTTTTGTTGTCATTTGCTTCATCCATATTTGCAATTTCAGATTGCGTGTTTATCCTCTCTTGCTTGTGTTCTCAATTTCGCTTGCAAGAACAATCAAGTTGTGCTTGGTGTAATGGTTGCGGGGTTGGATCGTGTCAGATTCAAGCCGGATCATCGACGCCGAGTTCCCCAAATTCGAGTTTATCCCTTTACCTCTCGGAAGATCGGGCTATATCTACATCAAGTGGTATCAGATTCCTAGGTTCCCCGTGAGGTATTATCTTGTTCTTCCCTTTAGATTCATTTATGTTCATCACCTTTTGTACACGAAAAATCCTACAAAAAAATATTTCTCCACCATCCCAGACATTGTTTAGCCTTTGCATAATTTAATTTCAGAGTCTGTAGTGTTGAGTTTGTGTCCTAGTCGAGTTCAGTTGCTGGTTTGAATTTGTGTTTTAATCTCCACTGCACACCACCATCACCATCGATTTTCTATTGGATTCACCATCGTGTCACCCACCCACCATACCCACAATACGTTGCCAACAAAAAAACCCTACCAGATTCTGTTCCCTCCCCCCCTCACCCCTCAAACCCTATCTTGACATACCTTCGGTAAAACAGGCATAACTTTTCGCTCGTTGCTCCGATTGGGCTGAAATTTTTACAGCAGATTCTTGACTCAAAGTTGAGGTGACCCACACTTTGCTCCGCCCTGTGTGCCCTCGTCAAAAAATTCAAAAAAATTGGGAAAAAGTAGAAAAAAATTGTGAAGTCAAAAATAGCGCTTTTGGTGAAACTTTGAGATTTTGCCTACCCTTTGTTTTCCCTCTGTTTGAGTTGAAACTTCTTGTGGTTCCTTCCTTTGTGTTCCTCTATCACAGAAAAATAGTGGAAAAATCATACAAAAAAATCAAGATTTTGATTTGCAGCCCCCCACCCTGCCCTGAAAATTCTAAGTCTGTGAAGTCTGTTTTGTTCCTTGCTGCCTTTTCCATTGTTCTTTGCCATTGTTCTTGCTATCACAACTGTTTTTGAACCCGATTCTTTTCCCAGCAATTAGGACACTGCTTTGGACATTTATTCTATGCTACTATCTGTTATTGAATTGTGTTCCAGTGACATACATATTAGCCTTCCAAGCTATACATATTGCAGCACAGGTTTCTTCCTTGCAACTATTACACCCAAGCTCAACTACAGATTGTGTCGACCTGTTTGGCTTTGGTAAGAACACTTGCAAGATTGTGATACATTGCTTCTGATATTGTTTTCCACTTTCTACACCCTCTGCTGCCTGCTAGTTGATAGGGCTAATCTTTTTGTTTAGTGTTGTCTTTTTCTTTTAACCATGTCAGAGAAAGGGAAAGGGACACCTGGAGAGTTGGAGTCCCCTACAGACTTCAATGATTGCGTCTCCAAGGCCGAGCTCACGAAGCTTCTTGCGGACCAGCGTACATTCATGGAAACGAAGTTTGCCGAGTTGATGGGTCACATCAACACTATTGTCCACCGCATTGAGGATGTTGAACGACAACCTCCACCTCAACGAGCTGCTGCTGATGATGATTTTGACCGTGATGCAGACCGTCTTCACCGTAATCGACACGGTATGGGAGGTAATAACAATCGTGGTAATACTGATACTTTTGTTATGCCCAAATTTAACATACCACCTTTTGCCGGTAGTGCTGACCATGAAGCATACTTAGATTGGGAACTTGCTGTTGAACAGAAATTTAATTCTCATTTAGTTCCTGCTGAGCATAGAGTTAGACTTGCTACTAGTGAGTTTACAGGTTTTGCTCTCTTTTGGTGGAATGATCTTTGCAATACTAATGCTGCTATACCTGCCACTTGGTCTGTTTTGAAACAACGCATGAAATCTTGTTTTGTTCCTCCTTATTACCAACGTGATTTACGTTTGAAATTACAATCTTTAAAAAACAGTAGAGGAATATTATCAGGAATTGCTTATTGGTTTAGCACGTTGTGATATACATGAAGATGATCTTGAAACTAGTGCTAGATTTTTTGGTGGTTTGAACCGTGATATCCAGAATATTGTTGACTATAAAGAGTGGAATAGGTTCAACCAATTGTATCATATTGCTCTTAAGGCTGAACGAGAAGTACAGGAACGCCTTTCACAACAATCTTGCAGGTCCAACACTGAGCAATATCTCCAGCAACGCACTGGAGTAGAGAACTTGAAGAGTCATGTTGCTAAGACACCAGCAACAACTTTTCCACTTGCGCCTACTTCTGCAGCGCAATCATCTAGTGTGCAGCACCAACACCAGAAGAAGGTTACTACTTCCGGTACTAGGAGTGGATCCTCCACCACCATTATTTGCCACCACTGCAAGGGCATGGGACAT
Source organism: Eleusine coracana subsp. coracana (assembly GCA_032690845.1). Lineage (NCBI taxonomy): Eukaryota > Viridiplantae > Streptophyta > Magnoliopsida > Poales > Poaceae > Eleusine > Eleusine coracana. Next base: position 33,302,133 of record CM064426.1, on the reverse strand, counting down.
GTCATGAAGGATTGCCCTAGTCGTCGTGCTTTCATCGCTACCGCTGATGGGTATGAAAGTTCTAGTGATGTTGAAGATGAATTTGCTCGTATATCTAACCTTGTTGCAGATTCGACGGAGGAGCAGGAGACTACCGCCATTGATTCTATTGCTGCCACCGTGGGCTTTCCTAGCCTCATTGTACAGCGTGTGTTGACCACTCGGGTGGGACAAGAGGAAGAACAACAACGCAACAATTTATTCTACATGTACCTCATTGTTGCGGACCACCGTGTTCTCACCATCATTGATACTGGGAGCTGTAACAACTTGGTAAATTCTGATTTGGTAAGCAAAATTGGCTTGACCACGCATGCACTACATCAGCCCTACCACATGAAATGGTTCAACAATAGTGGTACGACACAGGTAACTCGATCAGCACGCATACACTTTTCAGTAGGTTCTTATCAAGACTTTGCTGATTTTCATGTTGTACCTATGCAAGCATGTTCGCTTTTATTAGGCCGTCCATAGGAATATGATACGGATGCTGCCCACCATGGTAGAACAAATACATATACATTCATGCATAAGGACAGGAATATTACTTTGCGTCCGTCATTGCCTGCTGATATTAGAAATCATTTTAAACTGCTTGCTGAAAATACTGAGAATAAACATGATAACAAACAACTTTCTGATGTTAAACATAAGGCTATTCAGTTAAAGGGAGGTGTTTTTCTTGCTATCACATCTACTGTTACTGATCTTTGTGATAATCATGATGCACCTTGCTATACTATGCTTTGTCATGATATATCTTCTATCGATGATCATGTATCTTGTACTTTGCATTCTGCTAGTACTAGCCTTTTGCAGGAGATTGATGCTGAGATGGAGGAGATTGATGCTAGTACTAGCCTTTTGCAGGAGATTGCAGGGCGACTCCAATTCAGGGACCGGAGCAGTGGTGAAGGGCGGGTGAAGCTCAATCTCGATGAATCAAGCAACAAGAGTCATATACTTTGGAGTATCAATATGATTGAAGATCTTAAGTGACCTGTGAGTACAAAATGGAAGTTGACCATAAGGATTCAAATACTCCAAGTCACAAGCTCTAGGTGATGGCGCTTAAAAGAAGTATACATGTGACAACTCCTTTTGAAGCCAAATGAAGCAAAGTGGCAAGTATCATTTATGCAATCTCAAGTTAAAGAAAGATTCTTTTATATTTAAATATTGAGTTTAGGCATGCTGCTCTATCAAGAGGGATGTCACATAGGTGCTTGCAAAGTCTCAATGCTCAATAAAATCCCAAGTGAGATGAGAGAAACAAAATAGCCACAAAATGACCCAAAAACAGCCAACCCAGGAATAAAGGAAGTTCCGCTAGAAGTTTCGTGAGAAGATCTGATGAGGACATCACCATGCTGGATACGCGCATATCATGGCCTTCCCCAAGTTACAAGTCGTCACCAACTCGGTCGCCACGTTCGTCTCGGATTCAGCCGACACCCCTTCACGGTTTTGATGATATCTCCCACATCCGACGTCCAAACAAGGCGTTCTTTGATGTGTTGGAAAGGGGACGACGACGCCGTTGTTTTGGTTCTGGTCCTAGCTCCAGAAGGATCGTGAGTCATAATATGTGACCAGGACAAGGAGTTGTGCCACCTATTTTTGGCCAACTTGGTCATGTATCGTGTCGGGCCTTAAGCCCATGTTATGGGCACCCCCCTGTCGCCCCCAACCCTAGGACGTCTTTGTTTCCTACATAAACTCAATAGCCGCCATCTTTTAGTTTCGGGTTTTGTTTAGTTCAGTTTTCCAGAGAGAAACTTGATCGAATTATTGTAACTGTGGCGACAAGTCCTTTTACAGTAATCCAGGGCCCCTGTTCTTGTTCTACACCACTGTGGCAATTAGTCCTTTTGTGTTTAGAGCTTGAACCTTTTCTTGTGATTCGCTTCATCCATATTTGCAATTTCAGATTGCATGTTTATCCTCTCTTGCTTGTGTTCTCGATTTTGCGTGCAGGAACAATCAAGTTGTGCTTGGTGTAACGGTTGCGGGATTGGATCGTGTAAGATTCAAGCCAGATCGTCAACGCCGAGTTCCCCAAATTCGAGTTTATCCCTTTACCTCTCGGAAGATCAGGCCATATCTACATCAAGTTCCTTCGCTAGAAATGCCAACCCGAGAGCGAAGGAAGTTTCGTCAGAAGTTTTGTCGGAAGTTCCGTCGTTCTAGAGTTTCACTCTATCGTAAACCCGAGAGCGACGGAAGTTCTATCGTTCCAAAGTTTCACTCTATCACAAACCCGAGAGCGACGGAAGTTCCGTCAGAAGTTCCATTGAAAGTTCCGTCGGTTGAATCTTCAGTGTCCTCTCTTCCCGAGAGTCATGGAAGTTCCGTCATGCTTATGACGGAAGTTCCATGTTGACACTTCTTAGCGTCGCACCAGAAATATTACTATCCCCGGCAACGGCGCCAGAAATGCTTGTTGACACTTCTTAGCATCGCATCAGAAATATTACTATCCCCGGCAACGGCGCCAGAAATGCTTGTTGACACTTCCTATGTTCACAGATAAATCCGCAAGCGCATGGATACCAATGTAGCACTTCACCTAGGAGTATTCCAGGTTATCGAATCACAAGGAACGTGTGTGTACTATTCTTCTAAACTAATCTGTCCAAGGACAACAAGAATATGGTAGGCAGAGGGTAGAGAGGATTCCTATGGTAAAAGATCCTAAAATAAGATAGGTTCAGTCTATAAATGCTTACTTCGGGCACCGGCTTATCTCTGCATCAGCAGCCGACTCCGGCCAACAGCTCTACGACGTACCCGAACATGGAGGATTACTAAGGCCGGATAGGGCTGTCACCACCTACCGACTACCTCTACAAACCGTGGGGCACGCGGCAAACAAAGGTAACTTCTAGCCTACGCACCACGTCTACGCTATTAATTGCTATCAAAGTCTCGACGTCACACTTATACAAGACTAGATACTCTAACTAAATAGAGCGATGATCCTGTAAGCAACTAAGTAAAGAACTTACTTAAAAAGGAAACTTAAATACCAATGGAAGATCATGAATACTAACTAAGAAAGGAAAGCATCCACTGAGGTACAAGTATGGAGAAGGCGCCAACAAGCCCGGACCTCCTCCTAATCTCCCTCACTCTCTCCCTATTTTCTAAGCACTTTGGTAGTGCTAAAACCTTTTGAGTGGAGCTCAAGAGGGAGAGGGGCTCTATTTATAGTGGGAGGTGACTTGGGGGAGTGGTGAACATTTCCTAAAAATAAAGGAATATTCCTTGAATTATCCCTCATTCTTAGGGGCCAAGTAATGGGTTTCCCCACTCAGCTAAACAACCTGAACCGTCATTCTCTTCCTCTCCCACGTGTGCTGACGTCATGCTGACGTCAGCATCGCTTCAGCCCAAACACATGATCTTCCATGCTTCATAACTCTCATATCCGAGGTCCGATTTGGGCAAGTAATATGTGCGTTTCGATCGGCTCGATGAGAGTTTCAACATGGTGAGGTCTAATATATTATTTGATAACTTCTTACTTCATGTTTATGGGCTTTTATTATTTCTCCTCTTGTAACTCTGATATTTCCTTGAATATGTTAATAAATCACCTGCATGTAAATATTCACCAACACTTGTAGAAAATTGTTAGTAACAAGCTCCTACCACCATGTTAGTTATTCCTTTTATGTTATTTATGCAAGGATTTGATGGTCAGATTTAGCATTTAAGGATAGTCAACAAACTCTTCCACACTTAGCCTTTGCTCGTCCTTGAGTAACGGTTGAAGACTAAGGTGGACCATAACATCAGTTGGTATGATGCTAGCATGCAAATTATCCCATGTCATACTTGTACCCATGAACTTTTGAAGTATCTATCATGTTACCTTGGGTGGTTGAGGAATGGAACGGTCTTGACTCCAATCTTCTTCACTCATTTTGCTGTGTAGCTTGGGTTTTTGAAAAGATTTTTAAAATAAATCATAACTGTACTCCTCAAATGATTCTCTCAAATCGCTTAATGTGTATGGTTCCTCACCAGGACATTGCCTCTTCTCATCCTACTTCTAAATATGGCTTTATTTGGAGCTCAAGATAGGGATAAAAAGGAGACATACTTGTGTCTCATATATTACTAAGTCAAAAACTGGATCCATGGAGAATAATTCATGAACTTTTGATCAAGCATGTGCACATGTGGATATGTGGATGGAAAATGACTGAATGTGAATACTCCCTTTTCTTTTAAGATGCTCCCTCCCTTCTATTGGATAGGCGTTTTAGAACATGGGCTAATTCTTTCTCTATATTTTTTTCACCTTTGTTTTGAATCATGAATAGCCCATGTCACTTTTACAAGGATATTTGGAGAGGGAGTCTATCAAAATATGATGGAGTACTTTATTTAATGGATGGATGATAACATGGAATTGCTATCTTCCAATATAGAAGAAATAGCACATGGATGATGGATATGGTGGTGCTAACTTCCAGTGAAGAAGTATTAGCAAAGTGGTGTGCACAAAATCGTGATCAAAAAGTCATAAATAGTAACTCACAAAGGTCACAACAATTTGACAAAGTTCAATGAAACAACAAGTAGCATATGCATAAGATTTTCAATGAGTTCATCATATGGCTTTGGTAGGAAGATATAATCATTGAGGAGTCAAGCTATTGATTTTAATTTTTTGATTTTTTTATAAGAAAAATTCCCAAGCATATCAAGCATAAGAGAAAGATTCATTTTGTGAAACCATATCTCATGCATGAACTACCTAGGTGACATGCTTTCCTAAAGATGTAGTTCACAAGTAATAGGTTTATGAACTAGGAATATGGAGCAAGCAAGCCCACCAAATAGAAGCATGAAATAAAATGAGGGTTCCACAAGGTTCATTTTAATTTTTTCAAGTTAAATTTTTATGATTGATTCAACAGAAAATAATTTTAATTCGCAAAACAAGGAGGTGAAGGAATTGAGTGCGCAAACCATCGTATTGAAGAGGGTGGAAATTGGGATGTGCCTGGACGCCATGCTCTTTATCATGATGTTGACTTCTGTTATGTGCACATTGAAAAGCCTGAGAAGCCTCCCCCTCACTTGTTCTTGTACGTGGCTGCTTTTTGTTCAAAACAAACAAAGGGTTGTGGAAACAAAAAGGACTCTACTAGGTCTAGGACTGGGGAGTCTAAATTTATTCGAATGAGAGAGAATGCAGAGAGGAATGCTAGAGTATAGCATTGAAATCAATTAAATTGATCACATCTACCTCCTTACCTTCGTTGTCATCTGGCTCTAGGAAGACTTTTAAACGATGACCATTTACTTTAAATTGGTTCCCTCCGTCATCTTGGAGTGTGATTGCTCCATGTGATGCAGCATTAATGACGGTGAATGGTCCTTCCCATTTAGTCCGAAGCTTCCCATGACCAAACAACTTGACTCTCGAGTTGAAGAGCAACACCTTGTCGCCTGGCTTTAACTCCTTAGGCTTGATCCTTCGGTCGTGCCATCTTTTGGTTCTATCCTTGTAGATCTTGGCACTATGGTAAGCCTTCTCTCTCCTGGGGTGTCACATCAATGGCCACCAAGATGTACTCACAATCATAGGACTTTGGAAACGATCACATGAAGTCAATGCCCCATACATCGAATAATTCCACTTGAAGGTTATATGTTAGGGGCATTGCGTTGCGAGCAATAATCCCTCCATGCTTCTGGCAATTCCGACACCTTTGGATGAATTCTTTTGTGTCTTCATGCATTGATGGCCAGAAGAATCCACTCTGCCAGATTTTCGCTTGGGTGCGGAATGCACCAAAGTGGCCTCCAAATAGAGATGCATGGCATTTCTCGATTATCTGGGTGCCTTCAATTCTTGTGACACATCTCCTTAGCAACCCGTCCGAACACACTCTGTAGAGATACGGGTCATCCCATACATGATATCAACTCTCATAGATGAGCTTCTTCTTGTTCTCCACTGGTGGTACATACCCTGCAACAATGAAATTCACAATGTCTGCATAATAGGGGTTGGAGTCTGTCACCTTCAGTAGCATGTCGTTGTGGAGGAAGTCATTTATTAGAATTTCCTGCATGTTAGTCACTTGCATATGCGACAAATGATCCACAACAGAATTCTCTACTCCTTTCTTATCTCTAATTTCAAGGTCAAATTCTTGGAGTAGAAGAATCCATCTAATTAGCCTTGGTTTAGCATCTTTCTTAGTGAGCAGGTATTTTAAAGCAGCATGATCAGTGTGAAGGATAACCTTTGCTCCTACTAAGTATGACCTAAACTTATCGATCGCAAAAACAAGGGCAAGGAGCTCTTTTTATGTAGTGCCATAATTAAGTTGTGGTCCTGTCAAGGTCCTGCTAGTGTAGGCTATTGCGTGATGCTTCTTATCTTTGGTTTGGCCAAGAACAGCCCCAACGTCATAGTCACTACCATCACACATGATTTCGAAAGGCAGCGTCCAATCGAGGGGTTGAATGATTGGAGCTGAGATGAGTGCCTTTTTATGGATATTAAAGGAATGTAGGCACTCATCATCGAAATCAAAGGGAGCGTCCTTAGCCAAAAGACTAGTGAGGGGTCTGGCGATCTGGGAAAAGTCCTTGATAAAACGCCGGTAAAACCCCGCTTGTCCTAAGAAACTACATATGCCCTTAACATTAATCGGAGGTGGAAGCCTTTCTATGACCTCAATATTAGCTCTATCCACCTCAATACCCCTCTCGAACACAAGGTGTCCTAAAATGATGCCCTCTCGGACCATAAAGTGGCACTTTTCCTAATTAAGTACTAAGTCCTTTTCCTGGCATCTTTGTAAGACTCTATCTAGGTTCTCAAGACAATGATCAAAAGTTTTCCCATAAACAGAGAAATCATCCATGAAGACTTCCATGATTTCTTCGATCATGTCAGAGAATATATACATCATGCACCTTTGGAATGAAGCAGGTGCATTACACAACCCGAATGACATTCTCCTATAGGCATAGGTTCCATAAGGGCTTGTGAAGGTAGTCTTACTTTGATCATCGGGATGGATTGGAATTTGATGGTAACCAGAGTACCCATCAAGGAAACAAAAGAAGGAATTCTTGGCAAGACTTTCCAACATTTTATCAATGAAGGGCAGCGGGAAATGATCCATTTTTTGTTGCCTTGTTGAGCCTCCAATAGTCGATGCACATTCTCCATCCCGTGACGGTGTGTTGAGGGATCAACTCATTTCTATCGTTTCTAACGACCGTCATGCCTCCCTTCTTAGGCACTACTTGCACAGGGCTAACCCATTCACTATGAGGAATGGGATAAATTATCCCGGCTTGCAAAAGTTTCAAAACCTCCTTCTTAACAACCTCTCTCATTACATTATTTAGCCTCCTCTGAGGCTCCCTAGAAGGTGTGCTATCAGGATCAATGGGAATGCGATGGGTGCAAAGAGCAGGACTAATTCCCTTAAGGTCTTGGAGTGAGTAGCCTAGGACAAAATGATGCTTTTCTAGGATGGCTAAAAGTTTAGCATTTTCTTCCACAGATAGTCTGTCACTTATGATAGCAGGGGCTTCTAGGTTGCCATTTAGGAAAGCATAGCGTAGGCCAGAAGGCAAGGGCTTAAGTTCTATCGGAGGTCGTGATGGTGGTTCTTCAATGGGTAGCTCAATTGTCTCCTGAAACTCATCCTCCTCTTGGATAAACTCTTTGGCATCTCTTTCTAGAAGGGGTTCAGAAGAATCAAATTGAAGAATAGCCATTACTTCCTCGATTGACTCTTCCTCGGGGGAAGGATCTGGTAGGGAGTTCCTTGATTGGGAGATCGGCACAGAAAACTTTTCCCTCCCTAGTTTTACTTCAAGAGTTCCAAGCATCGGTACATCCATGAGTAATTTCTCAATGGGATGTCCGATTAAGACATCAAAATCCTGAATGTCAAAGACATGGAAGTCTAGGACAGCCTCAACGTTTGCGTGCCTTACTGTCACATCTTGCAAAATCCCGTATCCTTCTAAAATAGGGCCAAAGGGGCTCTTGAAGGATTTACTAGTTGGTGCCAATGGCTTATCGCCCAAAGTGTCAAATGCAAAGACACTAGAAACTATGTTGGCACCAACAGTGGGATTATAAAGAACTTCCACCATGACTCCTCTAATGTCGCATCGAATAGTTAAAGAGGGAGAGCAAATTTGAATTACTTTAGAGGATAGCTCAACCTCTCGCAACCATTCGTCGCTCATAATTGAAGTTAACTCCTTCACCATCTCTTGGAGGAATGCCTCTTCAAGTGGCTAAGGAGGAGAGACGGGAGTTGGGGGTTTCTTTTGGCAACAATACCTTGAGGTGTTTCCATAATCTTCAAAAATATCTTCCTCAAAGTCAAATGGGAATTCTAAGGGTTGAATTTCTTTTTCCCTCGGTGTTCCCGGTTCGGGTGAGGGCTCAATGGTCGAATCTTGGGGTATGCAAGGAATGGGGTTGGATTCAGCTATTAAGAGTTCCTCATGGCTCGACTTGGCTTCCTCCTGGAGAGGTTCAGTGTGATCAGAAAGGAAGGAAGTGTTTTCTAGAATATGGTCTAGGATTTCTCTTCCTTCCATCACGGTCTTCTGGACAAACGATCCTCCAGTGGCAATGTCGAGGTATAGGGCAGCTTCCTTATTCAAACCCTCACGAAAATGTTGTAGCAACATCGGCTCAGGAATGGCAAGGTTAGGTCCGAATTTGGATAGCAAATTAAGCCTAGCCCAGGCTGCACCTAAAGATTCCTTCTCATTCTAGCGAAAACCAAGAATTTCCATGCGAAGAGAGACAATACGGGACATAGGGAAGAAAGCGAGACAAAATTTATCTCGAAGTTCTTCCCAATCACCATTTACACTCCCGATAGTACGAGTGTACCATTGTTTCGCCTTCCCGATGAGGGAAAAGGGAAACGATTTCAACTTTAGAGTTTCCTGTGTCATGCCCTTTATAGAAAGGCACGAACAAAGTTGCTCGAATTCTCGTAGGTGATGGTATGGGTTTTCACTATCTAAACCAGAAAGTATTGTTCCCGAACCATGGCTATAAAGCCAGGGCAAAGTTCGTAGCTAGAAGTACGAATTAGGTCCGTGGACGGTGGTGGCTCAAGGAACTCACCCTTTGAAGCAGAAAAGGATTGGATAGAAGGTTGCTGTTGGCGATCCTTATGCCTAACAGAGAAATCCACAAGCGTACGGATGCCAATGTGGCCTTCACCCGGGAGTATTCCAAGGTATCGAATCCACGGGGAAACAAGAAGTGAAATTCTATCCTAATCCAATTCTAGTGAACAAAAGAGAAGGATAACAACGGGTTGAGAGAGTTCTCTGGCCTTGGCTTCATGTGACAACTTATATCCAAATAATCATCCGACTCCAATATTTACTCTTGTTTACTTTGGGGCATAGTCGTCCGAGGTATGGAAAGGGATGAGAAGGAACCTTGGGTAAAACTACCATCAATGCCTACGAGCCTAACCCGAACATGGTGGAATACAGAGGATAGCTCAATATTGTCACCACCTAACTACCTACCACATAGCCCGTGGGGTTGGGAGCAAACTTAGATAATTCTAAGTCTATACACCACGTATACACTTACATACTACTCTAACCTTGTTAACTAAAGGCAGAGTAACCATAGTCAAATAAAGTAATTAACTTTATCTAACATGGACTAAGAACCCATAAACAAGATATAAATAAAGAAAGCTTTAATGATTAAATGAACAAAAGAGTCTCTACATGTTACCCGGCTGGAGGACGGGGACTGTACTCTTGGTGGAGAATCATCCCCGAGGCACAAGGTGGAGAGGGAACCGAAATCTCCGGCTCCCTCCCAGACTTCTGCCACTCACTCTCACTCCATATTCTAATACATTTCTGCAGCGTAGTGCTTGTTGTTCTCCTCTTCAATTGTTGATCTTTTCTACCGAATTCCACTTCTATTTATAGGTGGCGAAGACTTGGCGGGTACTTCAAGATGGAGGAGAGTCGGTGGGCAAAAGTTCTCCCACTGGGCGGCAGGCCATGTCGGGTGGCCATGTGTGCTGGGCGGCCGGGCATGCCCAGCGGCATGCACCGCCGGGCGGCGGGCAAGGCCGGGCGGCCCTTAGATCATGTCAATTTCCCGACCGACCTTCTCCTGATGGCTAGGATTGCGTCTCGAAGATGGTTGTTGGGTCGGTTGGCCTTTTTCCTTTGGTTTTATGTTGGCAGGCGTGGTAGGCCGGGCTGTAGGCTTAATGGGCCGAATGTCTTCGTAGGCCGGGTGGCAAGCCCGCCGGGCAGCAAGGACCGTCCGGCGGCATGGCTCGTAGGCCGACAAGGCTTGTCGGGCGGCTGCCTTGGCCGGGTCTCGACCCCCTCCCAGTGGCAACCCCGCCGGGTGGCAAGGTCCGCCGGGCAGCACAACTCGCCGGGCTGCGGCCTAGGCCAGGTTTCTACCCCCTCTCTGTGGCAACCCCGCCGGGTGGCGCAATTCACCGGGCGGTGGCCCATTTTTGGTGTCATCCCCCTCTGGGTCATTCTTTCACATGTCCAAGTTGTGCCACGTGGGTACCTTCTTTACTTCTCCACTTTTTACCCTCCTTAGTCCGGGGATGGAAAATGGCCTCATGGTGGAGTGTTTTGCAGGGTCGGCTGGGTCGGATGGTTCAGCCTGATGAGACTCTATTTTAACCAGCCGGGTGGCTGATTTCAGCCTGATATGACCCTGTCGGTTGGGTTCTGATTTCAGCCATCATGACCCTACCGAGCCCTGATTTCAGCCTCATATGACCCTGTTGGCCTGCTGTTTTACGGCAGAATCAGCCGATGGGGCGTTTCTTCATGTTTTTACATAATTTTGGCCCTTTTGAACCTGCAAACACATATTTCACCAAAACTTGTGGAACTCATGAGTATAAAGATTATTTTCATTATATTATTACTTAAGATCCACATTTTTATGGGAAATTAGTAGTCAAAAATGGGAATTTACGACTACCAACACCCCCCTCCACGCTTAGGACTTTGCTCGTCCTGAGCAAAGTAAGAAATGAAGAGTAGGAGTGAGCAAGATCTAGGGTAATTCTCATTATGCTTTGTATATACAAAGACTACCCATGACTCCTCATGCCCATAGGATTTTAGGTAGATAAATACCTTGTCTTGAAAAGTTGAGAGATGGAACAACATAGAGAAGTCTTACCTTTCTTTTACCCAAGGAACTTCAATTTTGTTTGCTCTTTTCAATAAAAACAGAGCTCCAGATCACAAGTTATTCTCAATTGATGCTCTCAAATCGCTAAATGTGATTTTGATTCCTCACCTAGGCCAGTGGCTAAAATTTCCCTATATAAGGCTTATGTGGAGCTCAAGGTAGGGAGTATTAAGGCCGCATACTTGCATTTCATATATCACTAAGTCAAAAACCGGATCCGAGGTGATGACGACATCACTCCTATGGATACACACAACACTCCTCCAAATCTGGACTTGCAAGGTCCAATGACTAGAGCTCGTGCACGACAACTAAATTTAGAGGTGAGCTCGTTCCTACGTTCTTTGCTATATGTTACTTTTGAGAATGGTTTGCTACCTAATGATTATTTTATGATTAGAAACCATGGAGAGGACCAGGAGATGATGGAAGAAGGATTTGGAAACGTGGAGGGCCAGCAAGGGCTTGGAAGCCAAAGTGGAGGCCCAATCAAAACCGACTTCGAGTCTGTTTCGGGGCCCAGGACCAGTCTGTACTAAAACGGTCGCCCAGGACGCATACGGACTCGGATTTGGACGTTCTACATATGCACGGAAAGATAAGGAGAAGACCTTTCCAATGCCGCCGGCCTCATGTCAAAATTCATCCGGAGTCATCGGGAATCGTCAAAACAAGAGAGAGTCCAGAATCTGTGTTGGTGCTGCGTCGCTTATTTTTTGTCTTTGGGCCTTCTATCGAGTTGAGCCCAATTCGGGGCGCGTCCAGAGGGTCTTGCACGACCCTAGGGTCTTTATATACAGCCGCCGCCGTACTATTAGGGTTCGGGTTTTGCTTAGATCAATTCTGTTCATAAACAGTTTCGCCGTTCATCGGTTTGTGAGACCCCAACTTCGAGAGTTTAATCATACATCTGCAATTGTGTTGCATTCTTCATTGTTCTTGCTTGTGTTCTTGATTCGCAGGCAGGGATTAGCCTTTTCGGCGAGGTCAATCGTCTTTTGGACGGTTGATAACCAGAGGAGACGTCGTGCTGCGATTGCGGGGTTTAGAACGTGCTGTTCTGAAGCCGGATCGATTTGTGTTTCGCCTCCGACCAAATCAACTTACCAAGAACCTTTCGGAAGATCGGGAACCCTTGTCCACATCAAGTGGTAATCAGAGCTTCAGGTGCACCGTCAGGTTCATACTACCCTTTAGTTTTGTTTTCGTGTTCTTCCTATCGTCCACTGAAAATACCAAAAAAAAAATTTCCCCGCCCATAACCACGTGTTTAGCCTTTGCATATTTCAATTTCAGAGTCCGTAGTGTTGAGTTTGTGCCCTAGTTCTTGTTTAGTCGCTGGTTTAGTTTGTGTTTTTGTCGTCAGTAGTGTTTCCCTTGCAACCCTAGCCGCCATCCCCCTCACCATCCTCGGTTTTGTCGGCTTTGTGTGCTAGGGTTGATTGATCAACACGCCCACCCTAGTCCCACCCTAAACCTACCCTCACCACCTCGGACCAATTTTCATAAATCGCACTTTCCGCTGCATCCACCTTGCCAAAAAAAAAAACTCCCTACCCGACCCCAAGCCCGACTCGGATTTCACTGAAACCACCGGGTTCTTCAAAACCGATTCCGACACCCCTTCGGTAAAACAGCCATAACTTTTCGCTCGGTTGTCCGTTTTGGCTGAAATTTTTACAGGAGATTCTAGATGAAAAGTTGAGCATACCCACACTACGCCCTATGTACCCTCGTCAAAAAATTCAAAAAAAATCGGGAAGATAAAGAAAAAATTCATTCAAGTTGAAACCCGACGTTTTCTGAAACTTCAAGATTTTCTGTAGGCCACGTCCTAGCTCGGTTTGAGCTGAAATTTTTTGTGGTTTCTCCCTGTTTGCTAGTCAGTTGGAAAAAAATATCAAAAAAATAAAATCAAAAAAAAAAGAAATTTGGGATTCCTACTAGTGCTCCATCTAGCCCCCTGAAATTTCTGAGTTTGACTGTTTTACACTAAGCCCCCTGTTATCGGCTGTGTCCCTTTGTCTCCTTGTTTCTTCTTTGCTATCACTACTGTTCTAGGACATAGTTAGACCAGCAACTAGGGACAAGTTACTTGGGCACTTATTCAGCTTACTATCTGTTTTTGATTTGTGTGCCACTCATATATACATATTTGGCCTTCCTAGCTCTACATACTTCTTCTGGACAGCACATAGGTTATTTGGTAACCCTTGCAATCGTGGAACACTTCTCCCTGGTATCCTTCGCTTTGTTGTTTTCAGAACTTTGTAAGAGCTTTGCAAGAAGCTTACTTTTGCTGTGTTGAGAGGCACCACTGCTTAGTAGTTTTGTAGGGATAACCTTCACTTTTTTGTTTCCTGTTTTGGTGTTTCTGATGTCAGGAAGCGACGGGGAGGGTGCTTCACCCTCAAAATTGGATGAGTGCGAGAGCCAAAATCAGTTACAGAAGGCTTTGCAGGCGGTTCAGAGTGATTTGGCAGAAACGATCACCAGGGCCGTCACCGACGCCGTCACCAAGCTTCACCTGGGAGAAAGCATTGAGCGGTTGGATAAGAGAGTCTCTAAGTTAACCGATCAGGTTGTCGAATTGGAGACCGCTCACAAGACCAACAACAACAACAACAACAACAACAACAACAACAACAACAACAACAACAACGTTGAAGGCGATCATGATGAAGCAACGGTGTATAAGGCTGATGGCACCGTCGATAGGTCAGCTACAAGGACCGCAAGGTTACGACGCCGTTTGCAATGTAACCCTCAAGGTATGGGTGGTTTCCACAACCACACCCGTCGCACACAAGGTAACTATGCTCCAGATGATCCGTATGCTAAAATTAAGTTTTCAATTCCTTCGTTTTCGGTTCAATACGATGGTGATGCTTACCTTGATTGGGAAATGACGGTAGAACAAAAATTTAATGCCCACCTTGTTCCTGAACAACATAGAGTTAGACAAGCCACTAGTGAGTTTAAGGACTTTGCTATTGTTTGGTGGAGTGGTCTAGCTGCTGAAACCGATTTGCCTACTACTTGGGAAGAACTTAAGGTAGAAATGCGTGATCGTTTTGTTCCTCCTTCTTTTTATAGAGAAATTCGTAATAAACTGCAGCGTTTAGATCAAGGAGATAAAACTGTTCAGGAGTATTTTAGTGAGCTTCAGAAGGGTTTGATTCGTTGTGCTGTGGTTGAAAAAGTAGAGGATCAGATTTGCCGCTTTTATTCTGGTTTGAGAAAAGAAATTCAGGACATCCTTGATTATAAAGAATTTTATACCCTCAACCAGTGTTTCCAGTATGCTATGCTTGCAGAGAAAGAATCACAGGGACTTTTCCAGGCTTTTGAGGAGTACAGCAAGTCCAGGAATTTCTACCCACCACGACCGACTTTCCGGCCGCCCCCACCAGCTAGTGTTGTTTCTGCAGCACCAAGATCAGCCCCTGCCCCTTCTACGCACTCAGGTAAAAATTCTGTGCAGGTACCGGCTAGTAGTGCCTCCTCTGTTGCTTCGACGGGACGCACTACAGGGATTCAGTGCCACCGCTGCCATGGTCTTGGCCATGTGCAGAAAGATTGCCCAAGTAGGCGGGCATATGTGGCGATAGATGATGGCGGTTACATGAGCGCCTCCGATGTGGAGGATGAGGAGGAGGATGTCGCTGCCACCAGCGGTGACCTCGTCCTTGGAGGCGGAGATACCACGGGCTATATGAATATTATTCTGCAGCGTGTGCTTAGCACACAAGTCCAGCAGCCCGAGATGATGCAGCGACATAACTTGTTCCAGATTTTCTTCGTCATCAAGAACCGTCGGGCACGTGTCATCATTGATGGAGGAAGCTGCAACAATTTGGTGAGTTCTGATGTGGTTAAGAAGCTTGATTTGACCACACGCCCACATCCACATCCATACTACATTCAGTGGTTAAATGACTCTGGAAAAGCTAAGGTAACACAAACTTGCAGAGTTCCTTTTTCCATTGGTTCCTATGTGGATTCTGTTGATTGTGATGTTGTACCCATGCAAGCTTGTTCACTTTTATTGGGTAGACCTTGGGAATTTGATAATGATGCTGTACACCATGGTAAAAGTAATAAGTACACTTTTATGCATAAAGGAACTAAAATTACTTTGTTACCAATGACCCCTGCTGAAATTGTACAAGCTGATTTAGAACGAGCTGCTAGTTTGAAAAATAAACGCCCTGAAATTCAGCAACCTGTTAATTCTGCTTCTACACCAAGTAATGTTAATGATTCTTCATGTTCTAAGGGTGCTGCAATTAAATTACAAGGCCGTTCATGTCTTGCCACAAAATCTGAGCTTGCTGAAATTTCTACTGATGATATTTGCTATGCTTTGATATGCAAACAAGCCTTGTTTTTGCTTGGTGATATTGCTTCTAGTGCTTTGCCTCCTGCTGTCACTAACCTTTTGCAGGAGTATGAGGATGTTTTCCCAGCTGAGATACCCCCGGGATTGCCACCTTTGAGAGGGATTGAGCATCAAATTGATTTGATTCCTGGTGCTACTTTACCAAACCGTGCTGCTTATAGGACCAACCCTGAGGAGACTAAGGAGATACAACGACAAGTCCAAGACCTTTTGGATCGTGGGTATGTTCGTCAATCACTTAGTCCTTGTGCTGTTCCTGTACTTTTGGTTCCTAAGAAAGATGGTTCTTGGCGTATGTGTGTAGATTATAGAGCCATTAATAACATTACTATTAGGTATCGTCATCCTATTCCTAGGCTAGACGACATGCTTGATGAGTTATGTGGTGCTATAATTTTCACTAAAATTGATTTGCGTAGTGGCTACAATCAAATTAGAATGAAATTTGGAGATGAATGGAAAACAGCTTTCAAAACCAAATTCGGGTTGTATGAGTGGTTAGTAATGCCTTTTGGGTTAACTAATGCACCCAGTACTTTCATGCGTTTGATGAATGAGGTTTTAAGACCTTTTATTGGCAAATTTGTGGTTGTTTACTTTGATGATATTTTGATTTATAGCAAATCCACGAATGATCATATGATTCATTTGCGTGCTGTTTTTGATGCTTTGCGAGTTGCACGTTTATTTGGTAACCTTGAGAAGTGCACCTTTTGCACGGATCGAGTCACTTTTCTTGGCTATGTTGTGACTCCACAGGGAATTGAGGTGGATGGCAGAAGATTGAAGCCATAAAGAGCTGGCCTGTACCAAAAACTATCACACAGGTGAGGAGTTTTCTTGGTCTTGCAGGTTTCTACCGCCGCTTTGTCAAAGATTTCAGCACCATTGCTGCACCATTGCATGAGTTGACAAAGAAGGGCGTTGACTTCCATTTTGGTAAGGTACATCATGAGTCTTTTGATGCTTTGAAGGACAAACTTGCACATGCACCATTGCTGCAATTACCCAATTTTGATAAGACTTTTGAGCTTGAATGTGATGCTAGTGGTATAGGCATTGGTGGTGTTCTGATGCAAGATGGTAAACCTGTTGCATACTTTAGTGAGAAAATTACTGGGCCTGTTTTGAATTATTCCACGTATGATAAGGAACTATATGCACTTGTACGTTCTTTAGAAACGTGGCGTCATTATTTGTTGCCCAAAGAATTTGTTATTCATTCTGATCATGAATCACTTAAGTATATTCGTTCTCAAGGCAATTTGAACCGTAGACATGCTAAATGGGTTGAGTTTATTGAGTCTTTTCCTTATATTATTAAACATAAGAAAGGGAAGGATAATGTGATTGCTGATGCTTTATCGAGGCGATATACTTTGTTGTCTCAATTTGATTGTAGAATTTTTGGACTTGAGGCAATTAAAGAACAATATGTTGCTGATGTCGATTTTAAAGATGTATTGCTGCACTGTAAAGAAGGTCGTGTTTGGCACAAATTTGTGTTGAATGATGGATTCTTGTTTAGAGCTAACCGCCTATGCATTCCAGTTGGTTCCGTTCGTCTTTTGTTGTTGCAGGAGGCGCATGGAGGTGGATTGATGGGTCATTTTGGTGCTAAGAAGACAGAGGATATTTTGGCCACACACTTCTTTTGGCCAAGGATGAGGAAAGATGTTGAGCGTTTTGTTGCTCGCTGCACTACATGTCAAAAAGCTAAGTCTCGATTGAATCCACATGGTTTATACATGCCACTTCCTGTTCCTTCTATTCCTTGGGCGGATATTTCTATGGACTTTATTTTAGGACTGCCTAGGACTAAGAGGGGGAGCGATAGCATTTTTGTTGTCGTGGATCGTTTTTCCAAGATGGCACACTTTATATCATGTCATAAAACTGATGATGCTAGTTATATTGCTGATCTTTTTTTCAAAGAAATTGTACGTTTGCATGGTATGCCTTCTACTATTGTTTCAGATCGTGATGCAAAATTCTTGAGTCATTTTTGGCGCACGCTTTGGAATAAGTTGGGTACAAAGTTGTTATTTTCTACAACTTGTCATCCACAAACTGATGGACAAACTGAGGTTGTGAACCGCACTTTGGGTACTATGTTGCGAGCTGTTTTGAAGAAAAATTTGAAGCAATGGGAAGAATGCTTACCTCATGTTGAGTTTGCTTATAATCGGGCAACACATTCTACTACCAAGGTAAGTCCATTCAAGGTAGTGTATGGTTTTGATCCCCGTACTCCACTTGATATACTTCCTCTACCTATTAATGAGAGAGTTCATATTGATGCTAAGGAGCGTGCTGAATTTATCTTGCAAATACATGAGACCATTAGACTTAGCATTGAAAAGATGAATGAAAAGTATAAAATTGCTGGTAGTAAGGGAAGAAAGGAAGTAAAGCTTGATGTAGGAGATTTAGTGTGGTTACACTTAAGGAATGATAGATTTCCAGAATTGAGAAAGTCTAAACTAATGCCTAGAGCTGATGGTCCATTCAAAATAATAGAGAAGATTAATGATAATGCATACAAACTTGAGTTGCCTCCCGAGTTCGGGGTTAGTCCTATTTTTAACATTTCAGATTTGAAACCATACTTGGGAGAAGAGGATGAGCTTGAGTCGAGGACGACTCCACTTCAAGAGGGGGAGGATGATGAGGACATCACTCCTATGGATACACACAACACTCCTCCAAATCTGGACTTGCAAGGTCCAATGACTAGAGCTCGTGCACGACAACTAAATTTAGAGGTGAGCTCGTTCCTACGTTCTTCGCTATATGTTACTTTTGAGAATGGTTTGCTACCTAATGATTATTTTATGATTAGAAACCATGGAGAGGACCAGGAGATGATGGGAGAAGGATTTGGAAACGTGGAGGGCCAGCAAGGGCTTGGAAGCCAAAGTGGAGGCCCAATCAAAACCGATTTCGAGTCTGTTTCGGGGCCCAGGACCAGTCTGTACTAAAACGGTCGCCCAGGACGCATACGGACTCGGATTTGGACGTTCTACATATGCACGGAAAGATAAGGAGAATACCTTTCCAATGCCGCCGGCCTCATGTCAAAATTCATCCGGAGTCATCAGGAATCGTCAAAATAAGAGAGAGTCCAGAATCTGTGTCGGTGCTGCGTCGCTTATTTTTTGTCTTTGGGCCTTGTATCTAGTTGAGCACAATTCGGGGCGCGTCCAGAGGGTCTTGCACGACCCTAGGGTCTTTATATACAGCCGCCGCCGCACTATTAGGGTTCAGGTTTTGCTTAGATCAATTCTGTTCATAAACAGTTTCGCCGTTCATCGGTTTGTGAGACCCCAACTTTGAGAGTTTAATCATACATCTGCAATTGTGTTGCATTCTTCGTTGTTCTTGCTTGTGTTCTTGATTCGCAGGCAGGGATTAGCCTTTTCGGCGAGGTCAATCGTCTTTTGGACGGTTGATAACCAGAGGAGACGTCGTGCTGCGATTGCGGGGTTTAGAACGTGCTGTTCTGAAGCCGGATCGATTTGTGTTTCGCCTCCGACCAAATCAACTTACCAAGAACCTTTCGGAAGATCGGGAACCCTTGTCCACATCACGAGGAGAAAACAAGTCATGAATTATGATCAAGCCATGTGCACAATTATGATATGTATGGATGGATGAAAGATGGTGGATGCTCCTTTTGAAGTGATCTCTCTCTCTTCTATTTGATTTATATTTGAGAACATGGGCTACTTTATGATTCATGATTCTTCTTCTTTCTCCTTTTTGTTTCTTTTCGTGTAGCCCATATCTCTTTTGAAATGATTCTTGGAGAGAGATCGATATACTTTGTGAAGCATTTTATTCAATGGATGGGTTATGGGGATGATGAATGTGAACTTCCAATGTAGAAGTCTCAACATATAGAGTGGTTGGGGTGTGCACATGAACTTGATCCATAACACATAGCAAGCATCTCACAAGGGTCACAACAGTTTGACAAAGTTCAATGGAAATACAAGTAGCAAATTGAATAAGTTTTCATTAAGAGAATCATCTAGCTTTGGTAGGAATAAACTCATCATTGAGAAGGTTGTGAATCTAGAGTTCTCATTTATTAGATTTTGAAAATAAAAAATCAAGGAAGTTCACTTGGTTCCAGGAAACGTTATGCTCTCTATAGTCATATCACATCTACCAACAATTTAGACAAGGTTTTCCTATTCAATGTGTATTTCTCATGGGCGATGAAAGAATGCAAGGAACAATCTTTATATATCAAGTATGAATGAGAAGGAAGTTTTATTTCAGATGCCATTTTTCATGCTTGCAAAAAAAAATTCAATTTATAGAAAGACATGAAAATAGCAAGGGGTAGGTGATACGAGGAATAATGGAATAGTTGGTTTTCTTTCATACCTTGTCCTCGTGTTCCTTTTGATCTTTAACCTGCAAAGGTTAGCTAACAGAATACCCAAAGGAACAAGCCTAAAGTTGTGCCACTATTATTGCCGAGTAAATTTTATTGTTGAGAAGGAGCAAAGATTTTTTTTTTAAGTTTCAAATGAGAAACTAACAAATCCTAGTAAAGGGAAACAAATCGGGTTACCTCCCGTCAGTACTTATTTAAGGTCGTAAGTTTGACCATGGGAGCACTAGTTCATATTATAGCTTGGGTTAGCAATGTGGCTCCCTCGATCACCAAACGTGTGTGAATGATTGCACAACTAAGGGATATGACAGGGATCATGGAAATTGCAGTGTTTGTGATAGACAAATGTATCTACAACTGCCCCTTTGAAATTACTATGTCCATCAAGGGTAGAGCGGTTGTAGGCCTCTTGTGTACCACCATCATAAATCTTTATTGTGGTGGGAAAACTTTTGTGTGAGAAGGAGTATGTGAATTTTCTAAAGTACGACTCCTTGGCATGGTGGGAGAATTCCCTTTTAACTCCAAATTTGGAGCCTCACGAATTTTTATGGACCAAATTTTGTATTGCCCTTCATTCTTCATGGATTGTTCCTGTTCAAAGTTTTCCTTCTGTAGATCATCTTTTGGTTGCTTCGGTGCCTCCGTTCCATTGGTAGATGATAGCTTTGTGGTGCCTCCATTAGGTAGAACATGGATCCTTGGGGGATTTGGGAGGATTGGTGCGGGATGGCAAGGCCTATGTGGTTCAAGGATTGGGTTAGTGTTCCCTTTGATGGTATTGTACAAAGAAAAGCACCTCCGGCTGTAGCATCTAAATAATTTGCACTTTCGGGGTTTAAACCAAAAAAGAAATGCTGCAGCCCTATAGGCTCCTGTATTCCTATAGATACCCTATTATTGGTGTAGGATAGGAACCTTTCCCATGATGCTCCAAGTGATTCATGGTCATGTTGCTCAAAATTGATAACCTTTTTCCTTAGAGCAACTATCTTATAGAGAGAAAAATATTTTTGACAAAAACTCTCTCGCAAGATGGACCAATCTCCATTTGCTTCACCTACATGGTTAAAATACCATGTTTTTGCTGCCCCGCCTAATGAAAAAGGGAACAACTTCCATTTCATAGTTTCTTGAGGAAACCCTTCAATGGCAAGAGTGGAGCAACAAAGCTCAAACTATTGTAGGTGAGTATATGGATGTTCATTTTCTGCCCCTATAAATGGTGTCTTCTGAATCAAAAGTATGAGATCCAGATGAATCTCATAGCTGAGGGTACGGGTTCTAGGAATTCGCTCCTAGGGGCTGAGAAGTCGCGGATGGATAGGGGTTTCATTGAAGGAAAGAAAATAAGGGAAGAAAATAAAAAAGAAAGGTAAAAAGAATCGGGTTCGGATGAATGTCAGCTATCGTTCCCCGGCAACGGTGCCAGAAAGCTTGTTGGCGATCCTTATGCCTAACAGAGAAATCCGCAAGTGTACGGATGCCGATGCGGCCTTCTCCTGGGAGTATTCCAAGGTATCGAATCCACGGGGAACGAGAAGTGAAATTCTATCCTAATCCAATTCTAATGAACAAAAGAGAAGGATAACAACGGGTTGAGAGAGTTCTCCAGCCTTGGTTCATGTGACAACTTATATCCAAATAATCATCCGACTCCAATATTTACTCTTGTTTACTTCGGGGCATAGTCGTCCGAGGTACGGAAAGGGATGAGAAGGGACCTCGGGTAAAACTACCATCAACGCCTATGAGCCCAACCCGAACGTGGTGGAATACAGAGGATAGCTCAGTGCTATCACCACTTAACTACCTACCACACAGCCCGTGGGGTTGGGAGCAAACTTAGATAATTCTAAGTCTATACACCACATATACACTTACAATTACTACTCTAACCTTGTTAACTAAAGGCAGAGTAACCATAGTCAAATAAAGTAAATAACTTTATCTAACATGGACTAAGAACCCATAAACGAGAAATAAATAAAGAAAGCTTTAATGACTAAATGAACAAAAGAATCTCTACATGTTACCCGGCTGGAGGACGGGGACTCTACTCTTGGTGGAGAATCATCCCCAAGGCACAAGGTGGAGAGGGAACCAACAGCTTCGGCTCCCTCCCAGACTTCTACCACTCACTCTCACTCCCTATTCTAATACATTTCTGCAGCATAGCGCTTGTTGTTCTCCTCTTCAATTGTTGATCTTTTCTGCATGAATACCACTTCAACTGTTCTCCTCTTTAATTGTTGTCTCATGATGTGTAGGTCACTGGAGTCAGCTTGGCGGTCAACGGCTAGAGGATCGGGCACAAGTAGGGGACTTGGGGCCAGACGATCGGGATGTCGGGTGAAGTCAAGGGTGATCCACACCATACACGTGGAGAGGCAAGAAGCACGGACGGTTTCACGGTTGAGCCTCAAAACCGTGGTGGTGATAAAGACGGCGTGTTGATCAAGTCAAGGTGAACGGGATGACGGTGCAAGTGACAAGGGGGGCCAATGGACAAGGACTGGGAGAGACTTGCCAGTGGTCAGGATCGCGGGACAAGGTGACACGCGTAGACATCAAGAAGTCGCGCCTTCAGAAGCGTGCAAGGCAGTTTCCCGGTTTGGGCCTCAAAACCGGTGGTGGTGGTTGGTGGTGCACGTGGCACCATCACGGAGCTTGCTTCGAGATGAAGCAAAGACATGAAGCGTCCGATGGCATTCGGGCGATGAGGTGAAAGATGGACGGTTATGCCCCCGGTTGTAGGTGGGTGTGTTATGGAGGTCAAGGGTAGAGTGGTCAAGTGGACAATAGACCCTAGGCCTATATAAGGAGAAGTGTGGCTAGTGGGAGAGGTGCCTCTCTTCCCATTAGCCTTGTGTTAGGACTCTATTCAAAGTGCCAGGAGAGGACTTCATGTTTTAGTGGAGAGTAGTGGTGTGTGAGAGACATCTCTTGCTCTTCCAAATAGTGGGATGAAGAGAGTGGCTTCCTCGCCTTGTACCCATGGATCTTGTAAGCACCTTTCTATGATATGAAAAGTATTTTCGTGCTCAAGATTTCCCTCTTTTCTTGATTCCAGAAATTCCTTTTTCCCATTTTTGGACCTATTTTCGTTTTGATTTTCGATCTCACTTTTGGACGGATTTTTGGCTCGGATTTCTTGAGAAACTTGTTGCTATCATGTGCTAGAACAATCCCATATAGGTCTTTGACCGAATCATAGGCACGAGCACCTTCAATTTCAACGTTTTCTCAAGTTTCCCCTTTTTGGTGTTCTTGGCACAAGATCATAAATTCATAATGATTTCTTGTGTTTTCAGAGTGGATCTCTTTAGAGGAGGGTCGTGATGTATTGAGGACCATCTGGTCCAAATTTCATGATAAGGTTTTGCAATTTTTCATTGCGGTTCGCTGTTGTTGGTCTGAATCTGTCGGACTTCCCTGTCGGACTAGTCCGATGACCATAGGACTTGTCCGATGGTCAACTTGTCCGAGGCATCGGACAAGTCCCTCGGACTCCAGAACCTGCGCCAACTTGTTTCATCGGACATGTCCGATGGCCATCAGACTTGTCCGATAAAGATATGAGAAATACCCATCTGAATGGCTCTTTTCTTCTTGGGCTATAAATAGAACCCCACTTTGTCTCTTGGCCGGTTGGTCAATCATTCCACCTTCGTTAATTGTTTTTTGTGTTACTTTGCTGTGGTTGATCACTCCTAGCGCTAGTACACCACGAGTTGGTGTGTGTAGTCTAGGTGATCGGTTTAGAGGTTGACGTGGGTTGTTTTTGGGATATAGGCCAAGTTCTCTTGGAGAATTTTGATTGGATCCCATTCACCCCCCCCCCCCCTCTGGTCGCCTTCTCGGTCCTTCAATTGGTATCAGAGCCGGTTTGATCACTAGTTGACCTTCACCAGCTTTGTGATCCGAAGGCGACATGGAGAAGCGTGCTGTCAAGCTATGGATGTTCGATGGAGAGGACTTCCCCTAGTGGAAGTCATGGACCAAGGCGTATCTGCTGAGTCAAGGACGTGCAATTTGGGAGATTGTTGATCAGGAGTATGCTATACCACAAGACCTGAACACTACATCTGCAGGTGAGTTACTCAGGTATGAGAACAACTCCAAAGCTGTCAATATTCTGCTTTCTGCACTTGGTAGGAGCGAACATGATAGGGTTGCACACCTTGACACTGCTCATGCTATTTGGGATAAGCTCTGTACTTACCATGAGGGTACCAACCAGGTCAAGTCTATACGTAAGGATTCTTACAATAGACAGTACCAAACCTTTGCACAGAAACCAGGCGAGTCACTAGATGACACTTTTCGTAGGTTTGAGGCAATTGTGTGCAACTTGCGGGCTTGTGGTACCCTTGTGTACAATGACAATGATAGAGCTAAGCAACTGCTGTACTCACTTGATGAAAATGTTTGGGGGGTTAAAATTGCTGCTCTAGAAGAAACTGCTGAATTCAATACCCTGAACTATGAGCAACTATGTAGCAAGCTAAAATCTCATGAACTGTCTAGGAATTCTCGTCCTAATCTTGCTATTCCTGCTTCTAGCATGGCTTTGCTTTCTAGTTCTCAGAAGGGTGATCATAGTTGTGCTTCTCATGGAACTAACCCCTCACTTGATTAGTCTTCCTTGGATTTTCTTTGTCTTCTCTTGTTGCAGCTTCTGATGAACAGATGGAGTGCATTCCTGACGAGGAGCTGTCCTTGCTCTCAAGGAAGTTCAGGAAGTTCTACAACAACCGGAAGGAGAGAAGAGGAGGTGGTTCAAGAACCTCCTTCGAATGCGGTGACCCGGGACACTTCATCGCTGATTATCCCAAGAAGAAGAAGAAGGCCGGGTACCGCGACAACAACACTGAAGACGTCAAGCAAAATAAGACCCGCTTCTACAAGAAGGGGAAGAACTCCAAGAAGTTCGCCAAGGCCATTGCACGCGCCTGCGTTGCCGCCTTGAGCGATGTCGACCTCACATCAAGCGAAGGCCTTACAAGCTCGGAGGAGGAGGTTGAAAAGCCACGATTCAAGAGGAAGGATGACTTCACCGGGCTTTGCTTCATGGCAAAGAACGACCACGACACCGACTCTGGATCCGACTCTGACACAAGCGAGGTACCTCCCACTCTTGATGAGCTCTCTTCTGAACTTGATCATTTGCGCGATGTTCTGCTCATGCAAGATGATAAGCTTCGCAGTGCTGTTCATGAGAGTAGAGAGCTTAAGTCCAAGTTGGAGAGTGCTGATTTTGAAATTGCTTCGCTTAGGTCCAAGCTTGCTCATGAGGACATTGTTGTTGAGTGTGAGTCTTGTCAAGTTGTGATGAGTGATCTTGCATAGAGGGAGAGTGTGTATGCTCAAGTTGTCAGTCAGCTTGAGAGTGCCCTCAAGGAGCTTGATGAGTTCAAAGCTAGACTAACTCTTTTGGGTGCATGTCAAAAGTGCCCCAAGATCACAGATGAGTTGGAAGATCTGTCCCTAAAAGTCAAAGAGCTTGAGTCCAAGTTGCTTCATGAGATTCGCTCTGAGATCCTTCCACCATCTTGTGAGGTGTGTGTCTCTCTTAAGGACAAGCTTGTAATCACTAGGGAGGAAAACAAAGCCCTAGTTTAGGAAAATGACTATCTTGTGTCTAGGCTCCAGAGAACCGTAGTGAGTGAAGAGAAGATTGAGAGTGATTTGGCAAGAGTGAAGGAGAGTGCTTCTAGATCAACCTATAACTTGGGTTTGGGATTTGAGAGTGAGAATGTGGGTAAGTTTGTACCTAGCTCCAGCTACAAGAATGAGGAAAATACCATCAAACCCACTGACACATACTATCCACCCAATCCAAAACCTTCCTTCAACCCAAAGCAAATAGAGAAGCCAAAACCCAAACCTGCAATGCAAGTCAAGCCTATCCTAAGGGTGTCTACATTTGCATGTTTTGTGGTCGCAAGGGGCACTTGGATGAATTCTGTTTTAGGCGTAAAAGGATTGAGAGGAAGCAAGCTGAGTTGACTAGGGATGCTTTTTATGATGATTTTGTTGACTTTCAGCCTCGCTCTTTTTCTCGTGCCTATCGTGGACATGGTCATTCCTCATATAGCTTTGATTCACGAAATAGAGGCCTTGCGCAGTAGAGCTTTGGCGCCCCACATTTTCCCCATCGTGGTGAGCGTCACTCGCTTGGATTTAGCTTTCACACAGATGATTTCTATCCTCACAACTCAAGGTTTGAGTCGAGATGCTTTGACAGGCCATGTTTTCCCAATCGAATGATAAAGTGCAAAGAACTGTGATGACTACTACTGGTCGTATGGTTAAGTGCTAGATTCCCAAAAGCTTTTTGACTAACCCCAGCACTGAGCCATCGACTTTCACTTCTCGTTCTTTGTAGGCAGTAGGTGGAGGCTTGGAGAACAAGTGGTTGATGGATTCCAGGTGTTCGCGCCACATGACCGGAAATGCAAAGTGGTTCTCCAGCCTCACTCCCTTGAAGCGTCGGGAGTATGTGACCTTTGGAGATGACAAGAGAGGGAGAGTGAAGGGAAGGGGCGCGGTAAAGGTAAATGAGAACTTCACTCTCAATGATGTTGGTTTGGTTGAGTTTCTCAAGTACAATCTCCTCTCTGTCTCTCAGCTTCTTGATGTTGGTTTGGAAGTGCGCTTTAAGTCGAATGCCTCTTGTGTTCTTGATTCGAGTGGTTCCTTGGTTTGTGGGATTTCTCGCATTAGTAGAGTTTTTCAGGCTGATTTTGCTAGTTCTCCAGGTTCTCACAAGTGCTTGTTTGCTCAATCTTCTTCTGAGCTCTGAAAATGGCATAGGAGACTGGGTCACATGAGCTTTGACTTGTTATGTCGCTTGAGTGGCCTAGGTTTGATCTGAGGATTGCCTAAGCTCAAATTTGATAAGGATTTGGTTTGTGCTCCTTGTCGTCATGGGAAAATGATTGCCGCTTCTCATCCACCAATCAATTTGGTGATGACTGAACGCCCTGGAGAGTTGCTTCATATGGACACTGTTGGTCCTTCTCGGGTTCGTTCGACGGGTGGGAAGTGGTATGTTCTTGTGATTATTGATGACTACTCTCCCTACTCTTGGGTCTACTTTCTTGAGAGCAAGGATGAAGTGCTTCATCACTTTCGGAGCTTAGCTTTGAGGTTGTTCAAGGAACTCCCTGGTGCATTACGAGCAATTCGCAGTGATAATGGCACCGAGTTCAAGAACTCCTCCTTTGATGCTTTCTGTCTTGAGCATGGTATTGAGCATCAGTTTTCAGCACCTCGGGTTCCCCAGCAGAACAGTGTGGTTGAAAGAAAGAACAGAACCTTAGTGGAGATGGCTCGGACGATGCTCGATGAGCATAGGACTTCGAGGCAGTTCTGGGCTGAGGCCATTAGCACTACTTGCAATGTTTCCAAACGGGTTTTCTTGTGCTCAATTCTTAATGTGACATCTTATGAGCTGCGTTTTGGGAGAAAGCCATCGGTTTCTCATTTGCGTGCCCTTGTTTGCATGTGCTTTATTCTCAAGCATGGCAATCTTGATAAGTTTGAGTCAAGGTCTTCCGATGGAATATTTCTTGGTTACTCTCTTCATGGTCATTCCTACAGAGTTTTGAATTTGGAGACTAACACCATCATAGAATCCTATGATGTAACCTTTGATGAATCAAACTCTTGTGCAAGGAATATGATTGAGTCAGCAGATGACAAGGAGATGAAGGAGAGCATCTTTGTAGAAGAGGACCTATAGGGCTTGGATGATGATGATGATGAGTCATTCCATACCACATCCGAGCTTATTCCTGCTGCTACCACTACTCCAGCAGAGGGTCCAGAAGCTTCTACATCGACTTCAGCAGCTGTCGAGCAAGCTCTAGCTGTGGCTGAGGGGGAGGTACACTCTGAGAGAGAGGCTCCTCATCGCATTCAGCGTCAACACCCACCTCAACAGATGATCGGTAATATCTATTAGAGGACAACAAGGTCAAGGTCTGCACATCTTGCTTGCTTTACCAATTCTCTCTTTGTTGCAACCTTTGAACCTCGGGATGTTGGACACGCACTATCTGATGAACATTGGGTTAATACCATGCATGAGGAGTTGGAAAACTTTGAGAGAAACAAAGTCTGGACCCTTGTAGAGCCTCCCAAAAATGTCAATGTCATAGGAACCAAGTGGGTGTTCAAAAACAAACATGGGGAGGATGGTGAGGTTGTGAGAAACAAGGCTAGGCTAGTTGCTCAAGGTTTTAGCCAAGTGGAGGGCTTAGATTATGGTGAAACCTTTGCTCCTGTTGCTCGCATAGAAGCCATTAGGATCTTGCATGCATTTGCTACCTCCAAGGGCATTAGACTCTATCAAATGGATGTCAAGAGTGCTTTCCTAAATGGTTTCATAGAGGAAGAAGTGTATGTGAGGTAACCCCCTGGCTTTGAGCACCACAAATACCCAAACCGTGTGTACAAGCTTGAGAAGGCTTTGTACGGGTTAAAGCAAGCACCTAGGGCATGGTATGCTAGGCTTAAGACCTTCTTTCTAGAGCGTGGGTATGTCATGGGGTGTGTTGATAAAACCTTGTTCACTCTCAAGTATGGCAATGACTTTCTAATGGTTCAGATTTATGTGGATGATATCATCTTTGGTGGTTCCTCTCATGCTCTTGTGTCCAGGTTTCAGGAAGCTATGGAGAGTGAATTTCAGATGTTGATGATGGGAGAGCTCACCTTCTTTCTTGGGCTTCAAATCAAGCAGTGCAAGCAAGGCACTTTCATACATCAAGCCAAGTACACAAAGGATCTCCTGAAGAAGTTCGACATGGTCAATGTAAAGCCGTTGTCTACACCAATGTCCACTACAACGGCTCTTGACCCTGATGAAGACTGTGAAGCGGTGGATCAAAGGGAGTACAGGGGCATGATTGGCTCCCTCTTGTACCTGACAGCGACAAGACCTGACATACACTTTGTGGTGTGTCTTTGTGCTCGCTTTCAATCTTCCCCAAGGGTGACTCATCACAAGGCTGTCAAGCGCATCTTCAGGTATCTCAAATATACCCTTGAGTTCGGTCTTTGGTACTCTGCATCTTCATCTCTTGATCTTATTGGGTATTCGGATGCGGACTTTGCTGGGTGTAGAATTGATAGGAAGAGCACTTCTGGTACTTGCCATTTCTTGGATACTTCTTTGATTTGTTGGTCTTCTCGTAAGCAGTCGAGTGTTGCCCAATCCACCAGAGAGGCTGAGTATGTAGCTGCTGCTAGCTGCTGCTCACAAATCCTATGGATTGTATCTACCATGAGAGACTATGGGTTGACTTTTAAGGGTGTTCCACTCATGTGTGATAACTCTAGTGCCATATGCTTAGCCAAAAACCCAGTCCAACATGGTAAGGTCAAACACATCAATGTGCGATTCCACATCCTGAGAGATAATGTCGAGATGGGGGATGTTGAGCTCCAATACATTGATACCAAAAACCAACTAGCTGATATCCTCACCAAGCCCCTAGATGCTTCGAGACATGATTTTCTTCGGGGGGGGGGGGGACTTGGTGTTTGTCATCCCTATGGCATCATTTGAGGGGGAGTTGATTTTCTCTTGTATATATGTATCTTACCATTTTTGCATTGCATCTCATATGTAATATATGCATTGGTAGATGAGCTTTGATTCTTATGCTTCCTTGCATTTCTCCTTGCTATGATTGAGCTTGAGCTAAGTTGTGTGGATGTGATGGTAATCTCTCATGCTTAGATTTTCTAGATGACCTATTATAAACTCATATGAGCAACTTGCTAATCTTAAAGATAAACTGAGCTTCTTGTGAACCTTATGATCTAATCTTGCTAAAACTTGCTCACCATGTGTGTAATTGCTTTTATCCTTGTTGAAGCTTGCATTGAGGCTAGTCTAGAGGATGTCTTGGCTTTGGCACCTTGTGTTTGTGAAATGGAAGGCTTTGCAAATGTTTAGCTCATGATGAAACATTGTGGGAACGTGTGTTCCTTTTGCCGCAAAGGCATGCTCTTTTGTCTTGTGCATAATCTTGAAAAATCTGCTAAGTGCTTTGATTAAGAACTACTCAATAATGCTAAATCCAAACATTGTGACTTAAAGCCTCGGGGTGTTTGCCATACCCAGTCGTGCGACTCTCCACATGGATAAGAGGACACATGAGGATAAACTATAATCACTTGATCAACTGAGTCTCTGTTTCATATGTGAGCGTTTGTAGAGCTCATTTTCTGCGAGTGCCTGTTGCCCTTGTCGAGATTGAAACTGGCTAGATTCTTATGATTCACTTGGTGCTTGTTTTGCCTTGGATGAGAATGCTTACACATGTGGTGATAGATTTTCTCATGATAAGCAAAATTTGATTCTATCTAAGCTAGTCAATCTTGTTGCTTAGCCTATATAGCTCATGGTGTTTACGCCTTGCTATCTATTTTTGATGTTTCCATGATTGGGAGCTATTGCCTTTACACTTCATGGCACTATGGTTGTGGTTAGCAAAGTTAAATGCTTGTTTGCATAATTGTTGAAGCTCCTTAGGTTTGCATTTTCATGCATTGCGTGTTTGCTTGTTCTTTTGCCTCTTTGCTGAGTTCATTGCCAAAGGGGGAGAAATTTTTGGGGTCATGCACAAATAATGCTAAGAAACTCATATGATCCATTTTGCACTACATGAGATCTACCACGACTTGAGCGGGAGCATATCATGATCTTGGGCGGTTCTTGCGCTTTTCACTTTTTTTGCGTCTCAAGTCGTTTTCTTTGCCAACTCTTGGTTTTGTGATCCCTAATTGCTAGATGGCTTGTGTTCACCTTTTCTTTGGGTTTGGCCATTTGGATGTGCTTATTCGGCTTCGCATTTCAATCTCTAATCTTTGTGCATTTGGTGTTGTTAATGTACTCATCAAGGGGGAGATTGAGAAACCATGTGGATATGTGCCATGGTTTGCTATACTTGTGATGAGTAATTGACTTGAGCGGATTTGGTGTTTGAGTTGAAATGCGGGAATCCAGGGATTGCATAGGTTTGCATATCATGGTTATGACTAACCGGAGTTGGTGGAGATATTGGTGATGTTGCAGGAGATAGGAAATGTGTTTGCTTGTCTCATGATGTGTAGGTCACTGGAGTCAGCTTGGCGGTCAACGGCGAGAGGATCGGGCACAAGTAGGGTACTTGGGGCCAGACGATCGGGATGCTGGGTGAAGTCAAGGGTGATCCACACCATACACGTGGAGAGGCAAGAAGCACGGACGATTTTGCGGTTGAGCCTCAAAATCGTGGTGGTGATGAAGACGGCATGTTGACCAAGTCAAGGCGAATGGGATGCCGGCGCAAGTGACAAGGGGGCCCAATGGACAGGGACTGGGAGAGACTTGCCGGTGGTCAGGATCGCGGGACAAGGTGACACGCGTCAACATCGAGAAGTCACGCTTTGAGAAGCGTGCAAGGCAGTTTCCTGGTTTGGGCCTCAAAACCGGTGGTGGTGGTTGGTGGTGCACGTGGCACCATCACAGAGCTTGCTTTGAGATGAAGCAAAGACGTGAAGCATCCGATGGCATTCGGGCGATGAGGTGAAAGATGGATGGTTATACCCCCGGTGGTAGGTGGGTGTGCCATGTAGGTCAAGGGTAGAGTGGTCAAGTGGACAATAGACCCTAGGCCTATATAAGGACAGGTGTGGGTAGTGGGAGAGGTGCCTCTCTTCCCATTAGCCTTGTGTTAGGACTCTATTCAAAGTGCTAGGAGAGGACTTCATGTTTTAGTGGAGAGTAGTAGTGTGTGAGAGACATCTCTTGCTCTTCCAAATAGTGGGAGGAAGAGGGTGGCTTCCTAGCCTTGTACCCATGAATCTTGTAAGCACCTTTCTATGATATGAGAAGTATTTTCGTGCTCAAGATTTCCCTCTTTTCTTGATTCCCGAAATTCCTTTCTCCCTTTTTTGGACCTATTTTCGCGGTGATTTTCGATCTCACTTTTGGATGGATTTTTTGCCCGGATTTCTTGAGAAACTTGTTGCTATGATGTGCTAGAACAATCCCATTTTGGTCTTTCACCAAATCATAGGCACGAGCACCTTCAATTTCAATGTTTTCTCAAGTTTCCCCTTTTCGGTGTTCTTGGCACAAGATCTGAAATTCATGATGATTTCTTGTGTTTTTGGAGTGGATCTCTTTAGAGGAGGGTCGTGATGTATTGAGGATCATCTGGTCCAAATTTGGTGATATTTGGAGTTCGTTTGATAAAGTTTTGCAATTTTTCATTGCGGTTCACTGTTACTGGTCTAAATCTATCGGACTTGTCCGATGACCATAGGACTTGTCCGATGGTCAACTTGTCCGAGGCATCGGGCAAGTCCCTCGGACTCCAGAACCTGCGCCAACTTGTTCCATCGGACATGTCCGATGACCATCGGACTTGAAGATCTGAGAAATACCCATCCGAATGGCTCTTTTTCTTCTTGGGCTATAAATAGAACCCCACTTTGTCTCTTGGCCGGTTGGTCACTCATTCCACCTTTGTTAATTGTTTTCTGTGTTTCTTTGCTATGGTTGATCACTCCTAGAGCTAGTACACCACGAGTTGGTGTGTGTAGACTAGGTGATCGGTTCAGAGGTTGACGTGAGTTGTTATTGGGATATAGGCCAAGTTCTCTTGGAGAATTTTGATTGGCTCCCATTCACCCCCCCCCCCTCTGGTCGCCTTCTCGGTCCTTCAAAAAGTTTCCCCATTGGGCCATGCCGGGCGGTCCGGCATGTCGGGCGACATGCACCACCGGGCGGCAGGCAAGGCCGAGCGGCCCAGGATCATGTCGGTTTCCCAACCGACTTTCTCCCGATGGCTAGGATTGCGTCCCGAAGATGTTGTTGGGTCGGTTGGCCTTTTTCCTTCGGTTTTATGTCGGTAGGCGTGGTAGGTCGGGCTGTAGGCTTAATGGGCCGAATGTCTTCGTGGGCCAGGTGGCAAGCCCACCGGGCAGCATAACTCGCCTGGCGGCATGGCTCGCCGGGCGGCGGCCTAGGCCGGGTCTCGACCCATCTCCCGATGGCTAGGATTGCGTCCCGAAGACAGTTGTTGGGTCGGTTGGCCTTTTTCCTTTGGTTTTATGTTGGTAGGCATGGGAGGCTGGGTTGTAGGCTTAATGGGCCGAAGTCTTCGTAGGCCAGGTGGCAAGCCCGCCGGGCGGCAAGGACCTTCGGGTGGCATGGCTCGTCGGCCGGCAAGGCTCGCTGGGCGGCGGCCTAGGTCGGGTCTCGACCCCCTCCCGGTGGCAACCCCGCCAGGTGGCAAGGTCCGCCGGGCGGTCCAACTCGCCGGGTGGCAAGGTCCATCGGGCGGCGGCCTAGGCCGGGTTTCTACCCCCTCTCGGTGGCAACCCCGCCGAGTGGCAAGGCCCGCCAGGCGGCGGCCCTTTTTTAGTGTCGTCCCCCTCCGGGTCATTCCTTCACTTGTCCAAGTTGTGCCACGTGGGTGCCTTCTTTACTTCTCCACTTTTTACCCTCCTTAGTTCGGGGATGGAAAACTGCCTCATGGTGGAGTGTTTTGCAGGGTCGGCTGGGTCGGATGGTTCAGCCTGATGAGACTCTGTTTTAACCAGCCGGGTGGCTTATTTCAGCCTGATATGACCCTGTCGACTGGGTTCTGATTTCAGCCATCATGACTCTGCCTGGCCCTAATTTCAGCCTCATATAACCCTGTCAGCCTGCTGTTTTAAGACATAATCGGCCAACGGGGCATTTCTTTATGTTTTTACATAATTTTGGCCCTTTTGAACCTGCAAACACATATTCCACCAAAACTTGTGGAACTCATGAGTATAAAGATTATTTTCATTATATTATTACTTAAGATCCACATTTTTATGAGAAATTGGTAGTCAAAAATTGGAATTTATGAGTACCAACAGTTGCTCCATTGTAGAAATGGGGAAAGAAATAAAGAAAGACAAAAAGGGTTTGAGGACGAAAAAGGTTTAAAGATAGAACAACAACCGTTCCCCGGTAACGGCGCCAGAAATGCTTGTTGACACTTCTTCGCGTTGCACCAGAAATATTACTGTCCCCGGCAATGGCGCCAGAAATGCTTGTTGACACTTCTTAGCGTCGCACCAAAAATATTACTATCCCCGGCAACGTCGCTAGAAATGCTTGTTGACACTTCCTACGTTCACAGATAAATCCACAAGCGCACGGATACTGATGTAGCACTTCACCTAGGAGTATTCTAGGTTATCGAATCACAGGGAACGTGTGTGTACTATTCTTCTGAACTAATCCGTCCCAGGATAACAAGAATATGGTAGGCAGAGGGTAGAGAGGATTCCTATGGTAAAAGATCCTAAAATAAGATAGTTTTAGTACACCGGCTTACCCCTGCATCCACAGGCGACTCCGGTCAACAGCTCTATGACGTACCCGAACGTGGAGGACTACTAAGGCCGGATAGGGCTGTCACCACCTACCGACTACCTCTACAAACCGTGGGGCACGCGGCAAACAAAGGTAATTTCTAGCGTAGACTCCACGTCTACGCTATTAACTACTATCAAAGTCTCGACGTCACACTTATAGAAGACTATGATACTCTAACTAAGTAGAGCGATGATCCCGTAAGCAACTACGGAAAGAACTTACTTAAAAAGGAAACTTAAATTCTAATGGAAGATCATGAATACTTACTAAGAAAGGAAAGCATCCGCTGAGGTACAAGTGTGGAGAAGGCGCCGACAAGCCCGGACCTCCTCCTAACTCTCCCTCACGCTCTCCCTATTTTCTAAGAACTTTGGTAGTGCTAAAACCATTTGAGTAGAGCTCTAAATCTTCTTCTTGTGTTGTGTGAAGTGAGAGGGAGATGGGCTCTATTTATAGTAGGAGGTGACTTGGGGGAGTGGAGAACCTTTCCTAAGAATAAGGGAATATTCCTTGGACTATCCCTCATCCTTAGGGACCAAGTAATGGGCTTCCCCACTCAGCCAAGCAACCTGAACCGTCATTCTCTTCCTCTCCCGCGCGTGCTGACGTCAGCATCGGTTCAGCCCAAACACATGATCTTCTATTCTTCATAACTCTCATATCCGAAATCCGATTTAGGTAAGTTATATATGCGTTTTAATCGGCTCGACGAGAGCTTCAACATGATAAGGTCTAATATATTATTTGATAACTTCTTACTTTATGTTTATGGGCTTTTATTATTTCTCCTCTTGTAACTCTGATATTTCCTTGAATTTGTTAATAAATCACCTACATGCAAATATTCACCAACACTTGTGGAAATTGTTAGTAACAAGCTCCTACCACCATGTTAGTTATTCCTTTTATGTTATTTATGCAATGATTTGATGGTCAGATTTAGCATTTAAGGAACGTGAACATTCTGTCATGTCCTATCTCAGTAGAATCCAAGCCTGTGCAACGGCTCTTTTTTAAATGACGGAAGTTCTGTGGGTTTTCACGGAAGTTCTGTCAGTCACTGAAATACACTCCAACGGCTAGTTTTTGAGGATCCACTATAAATAGCTCATCTCTCCCCTCCTTTGAAGGTTGTTGACTCCCCCCATGAAAATATCTTTCTCAAGGCCTTCTAGCACTCTCCCCAACTCCTCTTTTGTCACACCCGATTTTAAGGACAAAACCAAGTGCTTATCATATGTGTGCCCAGGAACACATATCAAAAGTAAAGTGAATAACAATATAACCAATGTCATTAATATAGCGTACCATTATTAAATAAATAATTGTCTTTGAAGATTAAATCGACTCTCTCGACAAATAACAGCGGAAGACACCATAACACCATAGGCAATCGACCGGGGGCACGCTCGCCTAGTAGTAGTCTTCGTCAGTGTAGTCCATTTCTCCATCTCCTGAGCAGCAGTTTATAGTACAACAACAAAGGGAAATAGCAAGGGTGAGCACATGCCGTACTCAGCAAGTGGGGGAAAATATGACATGCAAGCTTAATAGAAGAAAGGCTAACACAATGGTTCATTTGCATAAATGATCACTACACCTAAGACCATTTGAAAAGCACTCCTACTTACTAGGTGAAAAGTTCCCACCAGTTATCTCACATGTCCAACACTACAGGTTAAACCACCTGTAACCAACCATGGGTTAAACCGCCCATAGGAAAACCACACTACAGGTTACACCCCCTGTAGCAAACCAAGGGTTACACCACCCAAACCAAACTTGGCTACCCACCAAGTCCACCCATAAACCACCTTCCTAAATGTGTGAGGATCCAGGTCGCTCATGACCGTGAGCATGGCTGTTATAACAGTTTTACACTATGTAGAGGTTGCACAACTTTACCCACAGGTTGGTGATTTCATCACTATGCATTGACTAGAGAGTCTCCATGTTGCCCAAATCACACTACCGTAGGTGTGAGGCCATGAGATCACCACAAGGTCTTTCAGAGTGCTTCCTGGCTTGCAAATAATCCACGCTAAGGTTTCACCGCTGCGGAATTAAGCCGTGGCTAGGAGTAAACCGTCCATCGCCTGAGTCCGAGAATAAACCATCCCGTCCTCCTTCCTCGACTACCCATATCAGACCAGTGCTTTGCGCTGTTTTCCTGGGTGGCCGCTCCACAAACTACTCTTGTGATCCCAAGCTGGTACCATCACAATCCCAACATACTATACCGAGTACACGTGCATACCCGCACCATCCTTGCCATCCTCCTGCTTGGATCACCTAGGTTCCATGTGTCTACGAAGGATTACCCATTCCTCATGATCATTATGTTAAAGTGAATCATTAGTGAAGATTAATAATAGACATTTCCATTCCCGACATAGCAAACTAAGCATGACGTACCCATACTAATAAGCTACACCAGAACCCAGGGGACAAGGAATAATATGGAATAGGATATGACACATGGAATTTAATATTAAAAGCATGCATAGAGATAGAGAGAAATGTAGAACGTAGGTTCAATATGCATCAAGGACACTTGCCTGGTTCCCTTTGCTGCTACTTAAAGTCTTCAAGATGGAGATCCCGGAAGTTCTCTAACAGCGGTTCGTCTACTCAACATCACACTAGAACACAAGCATTCAAACAAACTAAGGAACAACATACCACACAGTAACAAACAACAAATAAAACAATACTATGAAAAAGTTCGTGATGCTACGATCGCGTGAGCGCAAGAATCACCTCAAACGGTGTTACGAGTAAAAAAGTTATGAAGGTTTAAAATTCTAGGGTTAAAAATAATAACTTAGCAAAATATTATAAAACAGTACAACTAGATAATATTAAACACTACGATTGCTCTAGTGAAAGAATTTCTCAAATTGAAGCTACTGTTGAAAAGTTATGAAGATTTGAAGTTCCAAGAGTTAAAACATAAAAACAGACAAGTTAAATAGCCAAAAAGTAATTATAGAAAAATATAAGGGCTAAAATGTAAAATATACATATAAAATATAGTTTATGAAAATTTTAGGGATCAAAATATAATTTATAAAAAGTATAGGGTCTAAATTGTAAAATATTAGGGTGAAAATATATTTTGTATAAAATTTAGGGACTAAAAGTAATTTTAGAAAAGTTCAGGGGCTTAACTATAAAGTTTATAGGCCAAAATATAATTATTTATATCTTTAGGGGCCTAGGTGTAAAAATATAAGACTAAAACATAATTATTAATAAGTCCAGGGGTGCTTTTGTAAAATTACAGGACTAAAATATTATTTAGGTAAAGGCTAGGGGCTTTTCTATAAAAATACAATGCTAGAAAATACTTATGTAAAAAGTGAGGATTATACATATAATTTGATAAAGGTTTTGCAAAATTTTCTAGATTAAACTGTAATTAAAACAAAGAGCAGGGACCTATTCACAAAATATGCATTTACCCAGGATTTAAACAATAATAAAAATACCCTAGAACCTACGGACCGGGTTTATGACCCCCTGGACCCGTGGTCCACTGGTCCACCATGGACCGGCGGCCATTGACGGCGCACCGAGCTCGTCGGGGAGGCTCGCCGGCGCCCGATGGCCGGCGGGGAGAGGTGCAGGGACGGCGGCACGCGGAGGGATGCTCATTGGCGATCGTGCAATGGCACGAGGGGGCCGGGAACGGCCGGGCAACGGTGGCGCTGTTGCGGTGAGAGCGGCGCGAGCGGCGGTGGGCGAGGCGGCGGCGGAAGAGGCACGGGAGATGGTGGGGAAAGGGGAGCACGGGCGCGGGTCCCGCCCTATTGATAGGGGCGCAGGCCCCAGGGCGGCTTGGCGCGCACGCCAAGGGCAGTAGAGCCCGACGGCGGTGGCTAGGCATTTGGGGGTGAGCGCGCGTCGTGGGCCGGAGTGCGGGTAGGCCGAGTGAGGCATGGGTTTGGCTGGGCCGAGCGAGGCCGGCGGGGGGGGGGGGGGGGGAGTGGAATGGGAGCTAGGCCACGGGAAGGGGTCTTGGCCTAGGTCGGGCAGGCCGAGAGGAAAGAAGGAAAGAGCGGGAGTGAGAGAGGAATGGGCCGCGTGGGGTGTTGAGGCTCAGGCGGGGGAGAAGGGGAGAGGAGGGGGAAGGGGAGGAGTTGGGCCTTGGGGGAAAAATTACCCATGCCAAGAGAGAGGGAGAGAAAGGGCGGGCCGAGGCCAGTAAACAGAGGGGGAGGAGGAGTGGGGGAAGCTGTGTGACAACCCTACTCCAAAAAATAGAGTGTGTCATACAGGATCGTCTCGGGAGATGATTAACGAAGTAACCATACACAACATTCACACATGAACATTCACCATTGACAAAGTTACATCACTTAGGTGCATAATATTACAAGTTCAGAGGTCAAATTAAATTAGTTCAGATCTGATACAATACATAGGTCCTTAGTACATTTTACATAAATGAGCGGAAGCGGTAGAATAACAAAACACGACGTCGATTCCTACGTGAACTATGCCAGCCCTATGGCGATGGCTCACTCATCACGGTTAGGGGAGCTAGGGACCCATTCGATAGTTCAATTCAGAGGCTCTTCACCTTCCCACACAACCTTGTTACAACAATCACAATATGTGGTGTGAGGGAAACCTGAAAAACAATATCATCGCAAAGCCTGAGTATCTAACATACTCCGCAAGACTAACCCATCAACCGGTTTACTAAAACCGACTCCTAGTATGCAGGGGGCTGACCGGGTTTATTTGATAATTGCATAAGGAGCTCCTAGTAGTTCTATGCTGCACTTTCAATTCCTTAATCAAGATTTTACTTTGCCGATTTCAGAAAAACAGCTACGGTGAGTCTAGCTAGCTGCTAAGACATGAATATAAATAAAGAACAAAACATCATAGCAATATGTGTCCATAGCATAAGTAAATTTCAGAAACATAACCACAACTTTACTACTTAACATATCATTGCCGCTGCTCGAACAAGAGGTACTCATAACTGCGAGGGATGGCAATTCGAATTGATTTACATCCTGTAGGGAAAACCCAAATACACGACATACACATCACTTAAGAACACGTATGGCCACCGTTCACAAGGTCGCTATAAAGTCGATCCGGGGCCATCGATCCCGAGTACACGTCCTCCCCGCGATACAGTACTTCGTATCCAAGGCTTAACCCATGCACTCTCCAGCGGTCCTCAAACTCGTGCAACCACCGTGCTATTCACATCACCTCTGGATCGATGAGTACGACCATCCAACAATACGGCACCCAAGTTACTAGGTTTACCAATTCCCATATTAAAGGTATATACTTGGTACTGTTCAATACTTGTCCGCGGAGTTGCAACGATAGGTGCTCAATTTTATCAAGTTCATTAATCCAGTGAACCATAGTTGAATCTATAACCTACCGTTCACTCCACTAGTTTAAGCATAGCATTCGCTAATGGAAAAGCTTACTAACATAAACTAATTATAGGTCATTTCTAGAGTATGCAAGTGGGTTTCATCCAAGTCGTACACGTAATGCACAACACAATATTTCTATCTTGTGACAAAGTAAAAAGGACTCAAAAATTAATTGGGTATGCACCAGGGCTTGCCTTGGGGGTGATCGTAGTTAGTGTCTTCACCAAAACTCACTTCAGATCCCTGCTGACCTGGTGTGATCTCCTCGGTCTCGATCCCTATATGAAATGGACATGCATCAATGCGAAGGAATACACAAGGTTTCATGGAGTTTCTTAGTTGCAGCTGAAATGAATGGCATGAAGATTCATGGTACTTCCTCAACAAATAAAATTAATAAACTATTCACTCATTCATGAATATGTGTGCATACCTATGTATGACATGGTAGCCACTGAATTTGAAGGGGACAAACTTCTAATTAAAGAATGTAGTTTTCAATCATCACAAACTTAGTGTATCTCTACTCTAAACATGAGCATGGCATAGATAAGGATTACATGGCGCTACATGATGATGATGACATGAACACATAGTACTAAGGCCTAAATTTCAGAAAGTTTATTTTAAGCACTTAGCTAAAGTGGCCATATGTAAAGGCTAGCACTATACATACAATGACAAAGTTAGTTACATAATTAGCTCTAGGTACATATAGTTAATTAGGAACCAAGAGCATATAAATGGAGATAAGAATTTCTACTATAAGGTTAATATGAATTATTCCTCATGAATATTCCAGGGATGAATTTTATTCTTACTTTTACTAAAATGCACACAAAAAACAAGATTCATATGGAAAATCCCTAATTTAACTATCAAATGGTCAACTCGATAGCAAAAGTATACATAGGTCGCTTCAACTTTTTCATGGAATTTTATAGGAGTGTACAAGTGCATAAGGGACAGGAATACCAAATTTCATAATTAAATTCCTACCCAATAATTTATATAAATTCAATTACTGAAATTGAAGATTATGCAATAATACTAAAAATATGCCTAAACATGGAAATGTGCTTTTGCAGAAAGTTTAGGTATGCCATGAAATGATCACTGAGCAAGTTTCATGAATTTACCATTTATATATAATTACTAATGAATTTATTAAGCAATTTAGGGTTGTAACTTTAAGGAATTAAATAAATTAATTTACTGAATAACTTTGGACTTCAACTTGTTTTTCGGGTAGAGGGGGGTTTTAGGAGCTGAACAAAATTGATTTCACATTTTTAGGCCTTTTGTTTCTCGAGTTATTGAATTTTAAAGTTTAATCAAAGTTCACTCCTATCTACAAAATTGCCACCGGCCATTTCAAATTTCCCCCGCGCGCGAGGCGGTGCTGCGGTTCTACTGGCTCGCCGGCGGTGATCGGCGGCGGGACTTGGAACTCGGTGCTGCCCTACGTGATAAGTGACTCACAACGGTCACGTGGGTGGTGGTGGCCGGAGTGGGGGCTGCCGGAGCGCTGCCGGCGACGAGCGGTGGCGATGCTCGACGGCGGCCGACGGTGGCAGGCGCACACGGAGGTGGATCCGGCGAGAAAGAGGGTCCAGGAGCATCACCTT
The DNA here is from genome assembly GCA_032690845.1 of Eleusine coracana subsp. coracana. Taxonomy (NCBI): domain Eukaryota; kingdom Viridiplantae; phylum Streptophyta; class Magnoliopsida; order Poales; family Poaceae; genus Eleusine; species Eleusine coracana. Next base: position 33,260,584 of record CM064426.1, on the reverse strand, counting down.
AGTGCCACGGTGCTCGTCGACAAGTTGGCTCGAGTCGGGGTGGCCGGGAGAGGGGTCGTTGCCGTGAGCCTCCTTCGCGCGATGAACGACGGTGGCTCGGTCCTCCACCAATTCCGGTGAGGGGGCTGGGATCCAAGGGTAGCACGTCAGGGGGGAGTGAGAGGAGCTAATTGCACGCCGATTTGTGAAAGAACCAGCAACGGGGAAGCTACCTGGACGGAGCTTGACGCGGCGGCGTTCAGGCGGCTTAGAGCAGGGAAACTCCGGCGGCGCTCGCTAGAAAGGAGGAAGGGAGGGAAAGCAGGGCGCTTGGCTTCGCTGGAGAGAATTGGGGAGCTGAGCGGAGCACATGTGAATGAAGGGCAAGGAGAAGGGGTTGTTCCGGGCGGTAGCTGCCTTTAACGCCGATCGGCAGTGAGAGAGCGAGAGGGGGAGAGAGGAAGGGCGAGCTGTCGACCAGGGAGTGGCTGCCGGCGGGGAGGGGCTTCAATTCTGGCCGGTGGCACAGGGGAGGGAGCTGGTGATGCAGTGGCCAGAGTGGGGCGACAGTGATCATCGGTGACACAGGGCTCGGGTACGGCGCGTTGTCGAGCTGGGGTTGGTCAGGGGAAAAAGAGAAGGGGTTGACTCGGATAGACTTTGAACATGGCTCGGGTTTGGCCAAAATTTACCACGTTCCCTTGCTCCAAACTTCATACCAATTGTGTTTTAAGCCGAGGAAAATATGTGCTCCAACTTCCCTTATGTGTGCATCAGCTGAATTGGCTTAGATTAATTTTGAAAATTCCAGAACAGAAATACTCTTTTCTGACATTAGAGGAATTTTTAAGGGTACTAAATGGTTACCATAAATTCTGGTAAAATTCCCAAAATTCTCTTTTAATGTGGCTATTCATAATATGCAAAAATATTTGGCTACTTCCATGGGTTTTTGTAATGTTTGAGAAAGGCCCTCATTTGGATATTCTAGATTTAATTGATTGGTTTCCTCTCTTTATGCTTTGGCACTTTGATTAATTATATTTTTAATTGGCCCTTAGTTGATATTAGGTTTAGTTAACTTCATTTTGTGACATGGGATGTCACAAGCTGGGCCGATGGGAGGATTTTGGCCCAAGAGCTCCTGGTTTTCTTTCCTCTCCCTATTTTCCAAAATTCCATACTATCCAAAAATTGATTTTCTAAACGGGGTTTTAAATATATTTTTTTGCACACAATAAAATACTAAATGCACTATTCAAACTAATGCAGCAACCAACATTTTAAAAATAACCTGTTATTGATTATTTTCTTTTAGAAAATAGTTCTTTTTCTTAGCAAAATATTAAACACTTAATTAATTATGGAAAATTTTAAAATATTCTAAATTTTGAAAATTAGGGTGTTACATCTTGGTGAGGATTCATCTCTTTGTGAGAGTTGGGTTGAGAGAGAGATTCCTTGTGAGAGAAGTTGACACTTGAGCATTGTTTCAAAGCAAGCATCCGTGAGGCATTTGTTACTCTTGGAATTGAAGATTCCTAGACGGCTAGGCGTCACCCTAGAGCTCCCAAACTTGTGATTCGCCTCCGGAGGAAAAGAATCAAGTGTAGAAAGAAATCCGAGCATGATCTTTGTGATTGCATGGTGGGGAAAAGGGTTGAGAGACACCCGGCTACTTTACGTAGCTCCTCAACGAGGAAGTAGGGACTATGTTGTGTAGTTGCCGAACCTCGGTAAAAATCCTTGTGTCTTTCTCTTTACCTTCCCGCTTTTCCTTTTGTGCTTGTGTTGTTCTCTATATATATTGTGCTCGATTATCTTGTGCATTGTGTTGCTAGCTACTTATTATAGGACTTGTGCTATACCTCGTGCTAGTTTTGCTTCTATCAAGTATTGTATCTCTAACCCCTTAAATTCCATATTTCATTGTGTTTTCACCTCCAAATCAAGGAACCTTAGTTATTGTGATAGAACTTCCACCACCACGGAAGTTCCGTTGTTCTATGTTTAATCCGCATTTAAGTTTGATTTCAGGTCAAATTTTCAGATTGCCTATTCACCCCCCCTCCCCTCTAGGCAACTTTCAATTAGTATCAGAGCCTAATCTCCTTATTAGGCTTAACCGCTTGGAGAAACAATGTCGCTTTCAAACATTTCCAACTTTCAATTAGTATCAGAGCCTAATCTCCTTATTAGGCTTAACCGCTTAGAGAAACGATGTCGCTTCCAAACATCACCACTGATGGACAAACTGAGGTGGTGAACCGCACTTTGGGTACTACGTTGAGAGCTATTTTGAAGAAAAATTTGAAGCAATGGGAAGAATGTTTGCCTCATGTTGAGTTTGCATATAATCGGGCAACACATTCTACTACCAAGGTAAGTCCATTCAAGGTAGTGTATGGTTTTGATCCCCATACTCCACTTGATATACTTCCTTTACCTATTCATGAGAGAGTTCATGTTGATGCTAAGTAGCGTGCTGAATTTATTTTGAAAATGCACGCGACCACTAGACTTAGCATTGAAAAGATGAAAGAAAAGTATAAAATTGCTGATAGTAAAGGTAGAAAAGAAGTAAAACTTGATGCAGGAGATTTAGTATGGCTACACTTGAGAAAGGATAGATTTCCAGATTTGAGAAAGTTTAAATTAATGCCTAGAGCTGATGGTCCTTTCAATATAATTGAGAAGATTAATGATAATGCATACAAACTTGAGTTGCCTCCCGAGTTCGGGGTTAGTCCTACTTTTAACATTTCAGATTTGAAACCATACTTGGGAGAAGAGAATCAGCTTGAGTCGCGAACGACTCCACTTCAAGAGGGGGAGGATGATGAGGACATCACTCCTAAGGATACATGCAACACTCCTCCAATTCTGAACTTGCAAGGTCCAATGACTAGAGCTCATGCACGACGACTAAATTTAGAGGTGAGCTCGTTCCTACATTCTTCATTATATGTCACTTTTGAGAATGGTTTACTACCTAATGATTATATTGTAATTAGGAACCATGGAGAGGACCAGGAGATGATGGGAGAAGGATTTGGAGATGTGGAGGACCAGCAAGGACGTGGAAGCCAAGGTGGAGGCCCAACCAAAACCGACTTCGAGTCTGTTTCGGGGCTTAGGACCAGTCTGCACTAAAACGGAGGCCCAGGACGCATATGGACTCGGATTTGGACGTTCTACATATGTACGGAAAGATAAGAAGAAGATCTTTCCAATGCAGCCGGTCTCATATCAAAATTCATCCGGAGTCATCAGGAATCGTCAAAACAAGAGAGGGTCCAGAATCTGTTTCGGTGCTGCGTCGCCTTTTTTTGGCCTTTGGGCTTTGTATCTAGTTGAGCCCAATTAGGGGCGCATCCAGAGGGTCTTGCACGACCCTAGGATCTTCATATACAGCTGCCACCACACCATTAGGGTTTGGGTTTTGCTTAGATTATTCTGTTCATAACAGTTTTGCCGTCATCATGGTTTGTGAGACCCCAACTTCGTGAGATTCATAATACATCTGCAATTGTGTTGCTTTCTTCTTTGTTCTTGCTTGTGTTCTTGATTCACAGGCAGGGATTAGCCTTCTCGGCGAGGTCAATCGTTTTAGGACTGTTGATAACCAGAGGAGACGTCGTGCTGTGATTGCGAGGTTTAGAACGTGCTGTTCTGAAGCCGGATCGATTTGTGTGTCGCCTCCGACCAAATCAACGTATCCAAAACCTTTCGGAAGATTGGGAACACTTGTCCACATCAACACACCCTAAGCAAAAGTAACACGCCCTAAAGTCTGGAGCAGTATTCACTAAAGCAAGCATAACTCTCTTTGCAGAGATCCAATGGATGAGTTGTTTCTTGCATATGAAAGTAGACATCAAGACCTTTCCATCCATGTCTAATACTTAGGGTGGTACCTCTTAGAATGATACAAAATTCATCATGAATTTGAAGGATAGAATCTAGGCATCAGCACATCGACTTCAACTTGCTCTCTTTGGATATCAAGTAGCCACCATGTCTTCCACTTTGCTTCAAACCTGAGGAAAAATAATGCACCTGCATTAGGTTGTACATGACTCTTATGAGATGCATGTACACAATCATTAAGGAAAAGATTCACCTCATGTTGTAATTGCTTTGCTTTGGCCTGAGTCATTGGTCTCTTATAGGTGTAGTCATGAGGGATGTCCTCATCATCTTCCCCTTCTTCAAAAAGACTCGACCTCGACTCTGATTGATCATGACCATAGCATGGAGACAAATCAGCAACGTTGAAAGTGTTGCTAGCTGCATATTCATCTCCCGGAAGCTCAATGTTGTAGGCATTGTCATTTATTCTTGCAAGGACCTTGAATGGGCCATCACCTCGGGCAGCAACTTGGACTTTCGTTTCTCTGGAAATCTATCCTTCCTAAGGTGAATCCAAACTAAGTCACCAGGCTCAAAGATCAACTTCTTATGGTTCTTGTTTGCCTTTACACCATAGTACTCTAATTTCTTCTCAATCTCTTGCTTGGTCTTCGGGTGGATTTTCTTCACATGCCAGCCCTCTTGGAGGCCTCCATGTTTGCACGTTCTTGTAGTAGAAGTGGCAGCAAGTTGAGTGGCGTAATGGGTTTGAAACCATAAACAACTTCAAATGGACACAACTACATTGTCGAGTGGACTGCCCTATTATATGCAAACTCAACACGTGGCAAGCAATCCTCCCACTCGTTTAGGTTCTTCTTGATCATTGTTCATAGCAGCATGGGGAGGGTACGGTTAACCACCTCCATTCGTCCATCAGTTTGTGGGTGATAGGTTGTTGAAAATAACAACTTTGTGCCAAGCTTGGCCCACAACATATTCCAAAAGTAGCTCATGAACTTCACGTCTCGGTCTGAAATAATGGTCCTGGGCATACCATGTAATCTCATAATTTCCCTGAAAAACAAGTCAGCTACATGCGATGCATCATCGCTCTTATGACAGGGAATAAAATACGCCATTTTAGAGAACCTATCAACAACAAAAACTGAATCCCTTCCCTTCTTAGTTCTTGTCCTAAAACAAAGTCCATGCGTATGTCTTCCCAAGGAGCATTTGGGGTGGGGAGTGGAGTATACAAACCGTTGGGGTTCAGTAATGATTTAGCCTTGTGGCAAGTTGTACGCTGCTGAACAAACCTCTCCACATCATGTCTCATCTTTGGCCAATAGAAGTGATCATTCAGCAGCAAGTAGGTCTCTTCTCTTCCAAAGTGACCCATCAAACCACCCTGATTCCTACAATAAAAGCAAATGAATGGACGAATCTGGAACACACAATTTGTTAGCTCAAAACAAGAACCCATCATGCAAATGGTACTTGTCCCACCCTTTTTCATCTTGAAATTTTTAGTATGGTTCTGCAAAAAGAAGGTCAGCACCATATAATTCCTTTATGTGCTCTAATCCTGGGACCTTAACCTCCAATTGATTAAGCAAAACACTTTTTCGTGATAAAGCATCAGCAACAACATTTTCTTTCCCCTTCTTGTACTTAACAACATAGGGAAAAGACTCAATGAACTCAACCTACATGGCATGCCTACGGTTCAGTTTTGCTTGGCCTTTCAAATATTTTAGAGCCTCATGATGAGAATGGATGATAAATTCTTCAGGCCAAAGATAATGTTGCCATGTTTCAAAAACACGAACTAGAGCATATAATTCTTTGACATAAACAGGATCATTCAATTGAGCACCACCAAGTTTCTCACTAAAATATGCTATGGGTTTGCCTTTCTGCATCAAGACACCTCCTATGCCTATCCCCCTAGCATCACATTCTATCTCAACGGATTTATTAAAATCAGGTAAACAAAGCAATGGGGCTGAAGTTAAACAATTCTTTAACTCTTGAAAAATAGCTTCTTGTGACCTACACCACACAAATTCAACACCTTCTTGGTTAGCTCGTTCAATGGGGCTGCAATGGTGCTAAAATTCTTCACAAAGCGCCGGTAGAAGCCGGCAAGACCATGAAAACTTCTCACTTGGCTCACATTGATAGGAGTTGGCCAATCCTTGATAGCTTCGACCTTGGATTCATCAACCTCTGCCCCTTATCCTGAAACAACAATACCCAAGAACACAACCTTGTTGGTGCAAAAGGTGCACTTTTCTAGGTTAGCATACAATTTTTCAGTTCTAAGCACCTCCAACACCATTTTGATGTGTTCAAAATATTCTTCTAGGGTGTGGTTGTATATCAATATGTCATCAAAATAAACCACCACAAATTTTCCAATGAAAGCCCTCAAAACATGATTCATTAAGCGCATAAAAGTGCCAAGTGCATTAGTTAAGCTAAAAGGCATCACTAGCCACGCATACAACCCAAATTTTGTTTTAAAGGTTGTCTTCCATTCATCTCCTTCCTTCATTTCAATTTTATGGTATCCACTACGTAGGTCAATTTTAGAGAAAATAATAGCACCACTAAATTCATCAAGCCTAGGAATAGGATGACGATAACGGATAGTGATATTGTCAATAGCTCTACAATCAACACACATTCTCCAAGTACCATCTTTCTTTGGAACAAGAATAACTGGGACAGCACACGGACTAAGACTCTCGTGTACATACCCTTTGTCAATAGTTCTTGCACCTGTCATTGAATTTCCTTGGTTTCTTTAGGGTTGGTGCGGTACGATGGACGGTTTGGAAGAGAAGCTTCGGGAATGAGATCAATTTGATGCTCAATCCCACGAAGTGGGGGTAGGCCAGCAGGTACCTCCTCTAGAAAAACTTCATTGAATGCCTGCAACACATTAGAAACAACACTAGGAAGAGAGGTCATGTCATTAGTGGAAAGAATTGCATCTTTGTACAAGAGTACAAAATGCGTTATGTTAGGATTTTCTCTCATTTCCTTCATCTCAGATTTTGTGGCTATAGCAACCATACTTTTTCTCTCATGCTCTCTTTTTCCACTCATGTTTGGCTTGTGGCGCTCAGTCACCGATTTGTGAACAGCACAAGTGTTTTTCTTTTCTCTCTCACTCTCACTCATTTTCTTTTGCATACTGGCTGCTATGATTTGAGTGGGAGTCATTGAAATCATATGTATTGTCATGGCCATCATGTAAATCATGCCTATCAAATTGCCACGACCTTCCCAACAGCAAGTGACAAACCGTCATGAGCACAACATCACACTCAATAGTGTCGGTGTAATCATGTATGCTGAAAGTGACCCTCACCATGTAGTGCACTTTGACATCTCCACAATCACTGAACCATTGCACATGATAAGTATGAGGATGCTTGATCATGGTCAGCCACAATTTATCACACATTTCTTTGCTAGCAAGGTTGTGGCAGCTACCACCATCAATGATCAGTTTTACCAAATTATTGTTTACCTTGGCTTGGGTCAGAAATAAATTAAACCTCTATTCTTGTTCTTCATTTTTTAGTTGAACACTTAATGCTTTGGTGACCACGATGGTGTTACCAGCTTCAAAAGTATAGTTCTTGTAGTCACCTTCTTTAGATTCTTGTGCATCATCAAACTTGTCATTTTCAGCAGCAGTTTCACACTCATCTTCACTAGCTGAATCATAACTCCCTTTGCAGAGATCCAATGGATGCGTTGTTTGTTGCATATGAAAGTAGACTTCAAGACCTTTCCATCCATGTATTATACTTAGGGTGGCACTTCTTAGAATGATACATAATTCATCATGAAGTTGAAGGACAGAATCTGGGCATCAACACATCAACTTCAACTTGCTGTCTTTGGGCATCAAATAGCCACCATGTCTTCCACCTGTGAAACTTGAGGACAAGTAATGCAGCTCCATTAAGTAGTACATGAATCTTATGAGATGTATGTTCACAATCATTAAGGAAAAGATTCACCTCATGTTGTAATTGCTTCGCTTTGGCCCGAGTCATTGGTCTCTCATAGGTGTAGTCGTGAGGGATATCCTCATCATGCTCTACCCAATTAAGGGCAGACCTCACTTTCTTCCTCTTTCTCTTCCTCCTTCCTACTTTGGGGTTGTGCTAATGTGCGGGGGTACTTTTGAGAAGAGGGAAGTCCTAAACCAGGTTGAAGAACTACTTCTTTTTATCAAAGAAAAAGACTGACATTGCCCGTAGGTCAAATGGCACAAAAAGTGGTGCAAACGCCAGCAGGGACACCTCTTTGTGGCCTTCAGACTTGACATTATTCTTCTCCATCCAAGTGATAGAAATAATTGATAGGTCAAGTAGGATGAAAGTGAACTAGCCAAAACCAACCATAATTATGAGTGGAAATTTGCTTGATAGAAATTGAGGGAATAGAATGGTCTTAGTACCAGATGGATCGGAATACAGCGGCATCTTTTCAAATGATTTATCCTTATAACTATACGAAAAGTATGTGCACCAGTTTGCTTTGCCTTCATTGTTTTCATATGCTTTGAATTCAGTTAACATTTTCTCTCCCTTATCTTCGGCTCTCAGCTGGTGCTTACCAATACAATCTAGCTCTTTCAAAAAAGAATGCTGAAAGGTAGACCGAACTTATGCTCATAGGCCTTGACTTAAGTCGTTGTTAAACCAGGAAAAACACAAGAACAATAGATCCTTGGAAACTAGTTCAAATCGAACACAAAACTAAGCAATCCAACTTCCATTAAAGCAGCTTCCCTGAAACTAGCTACCATTGTTTCAATTCTAGCTACCATTGTTGCGGTTGGTGCCATTTCTTCTCTTGGAGGCTGGGCAATAGATTAAGATTAGGTAGTAAGCGAAGGAACTATAGGGCCTAGGGCAGCGGGTGAGCGCTAATTCAATTCAATAGGTCGAGGGGGGGGGGAAGAAAAGGCTGCTATTTCACCTGGTGTTGTAATAACCACAGTTTTCGGGGTTGAAGGCATAATCGCAGCAGGGATCCTCTTTAATTTAAGAAGAAGCCACCGTAAAGAAGAGGAAACAAGGTGTGAAGCAGATAAGCCTAATAAAAAGAAGATGAAATAGATAGTATAGAATGTTAACCTTGTGTTGAAGGTGTGCACCACTAGATGGGCTCATCATAACATGAAATAAGCCCTCTGACCCACTCTTCTTTCCCCCATACCTACCCGATAGGTAAGTTGGGGCCTCGGTATCCCTATATCCTATGAGAAACCTAAACACTCCTGAGTTCAAATTCTTTTTTGGTATTCCATACTTGTCTATGTTGCTTATGGTTGGTCCTACATTTACTTACTAGACTAGAATTGCTCCCGTTTTTTGGGAGGCTTCCACCTCTTGTCCGCAAGAGTAATTATATTTCGGATATCTTGGGGTGACAAGATCTCGAGCAGAGGAATGTCCTGGGTAAAAGTGTGCACCATGAATAGGATAGGATCCCCCTTGGTTCAAGGATCGATAGAAGCTTGTCGATATGATCCCTTAAGTTAGGGAAATCCATGTAAGATAAGATTATTCCAAAAGAAACTTTTTAAACTTTTCTTTAGAATTGTCAGACGATCCCCCCGCTTCGGAGGAGAGCGCACTCATCTTGGGGTGGGCTTACTTCTTATATGCTTTTAGCAGTTATCCTCTCCACACTTGGCTACCTAGTGTTTACCGTAGGCACAATAACTGGTACACCAGAGGTGCGTCCTTCCCGGTCCTCTCCTCTCATACTAGGGAAAGGCCCTCTCAATGCTCTAACGCCCACACCTTCTCCATCCGTCGATCAAAAGTTTCTTTCTCCTCTCTTTTTCCCCCTCTCTTGAACCGAGCTATTTCGAGCATTTCATGAACAGAGCTCGAACAATTCATTCATGCATGAAGGCAACTCAAAGTCTGCATAGATACATTACTACTACTACCAATCGACTGCTTCAGCATCCATCTCATACATATGTTCTCTGACCACGTCCATAATCGCGGTTATACCTGGAGAGTCAGTTGCCTACCAGAGTCCATGTGAAGTTGAATATGGTCCAATCTACCTATGCCTCTATATTTGGTGGATCGAGTTCCTTACCATCGGATTAGAGCAGCCGGAAGTATGGTGCCTCTTCGAGCCTTCTCATAACCAGCAAATCATCTTACATGCCTACCAAGTGAGGAACTACAAATGTTTTGAGCAAAATGTGCAAGGTTCCTGTCAGCATATAGAATCATCTGGGGGTCCCAATTATTTAGCCTTACTGCACAATGTCGAGCTAGGCCTTTCCACTAGGTGGGAGAACGTAGTAGCTTGCGGTCAATTTGACTGAGTTAGACTCAGACGGACAGGTAAGAAGACAAGTATTCACTATAACTCGATAGTCTAAATTTATAAAGAATGAAATCCTGCCAAATGTTTTCCCACCTGTGAAATCTTGTACCCATTAACCTCCACCCTTTGATTAAAATGGGCCCATCTGATCTAACCACACATTTTCGATATGTAACAAAAGGTTACACACTTTGACGCCCCCTGCAGTCTTGTGTCAACCAGATTATAGTAACCGAGCAGTTTCTACCCCCCCCCCCCCCTCCCCGCCCACCCCCATTTGCATCCACTGTGATAGCCAATCATATACCAAGTTTGATTCCATAATCACCACCCGTGCTTTACCCATATTTATTCCACAAACACCGCCCGTGCACATCCTTGCCGTGCAGGTGTCCCCCGCTTTGCAAACCCTAGCGGCAACACACCGGCGGCACCATTATCAAGGTGATCGGGACGAGGCTTCAACGCCTCGACAGGACAGGAGTTGAGACCATGGATGAGTGATCACGTAAAGGTTAGCGCAAGGTGTCACCCCTTATCATTAATCACTACAACAAATGTGGTCGTCTATGATGAATTGTCTGTGACAACATAACTTTTTGTCACAAAGTATCTACTGTTTATGACATTTTCTAAGAAACAACTTATTTTATGACGAAAACTAGTATTTGTCACTAAATATAATAATAAAATCATCATAAATAAATAGGTCAGTGTATTATGATGAATACAAATGTTGTTATATATAAATAAATAAATATCATAAAATTTATCACAAATATGAATTATCATTAACTATTTTTTATTTTATACAATCCAATAATCATACATGGTCCACTTGTCATGATTAGACCCACAGGTGGAACCACATTTATTTTCCTACCAAATATATATATATATATATATATATATATATATATATATGAATTATGTTAGCAAGGTAGCAGATTATTTTCTTAAAATTATTAATTACCCTGCGTATGGCAGATTAAAAGATTTAAAGTTGAGATTTTTTTTCTTGAACTGTTGAACTTGAGACTTAGTACAAGAAAAAAAAATACTTTACCACCACAACAGCAGAATTGTTTTTATATTATGCATGCAAAATCCTACAAATTGTTTTTATATTATGCATGCAAAATCCTACAAATCTTTACCAAGCGATGGAGGGTGAGCAGCCCGTAGTGTAGCCCCCTGTGGTGGGACCGACATGTCTAGTTTTTATAAAAATAAAACAAAACAAACAAAAAACCAAGGGACATCAAGTCCTAAGATTCAAACCAGCAACCCCTGCTCACGATTGAAGAACCTTACCACCAAGGCACGATCGATTTTGTGATTAAGGGACGCATACAGTTATTTTTATACTAAGGTTATGTTAATTTCATAGCTCAGTTCGTTGTTTGGGACTTGGACACGGATAGATCTCGACGCAGCAGACAACGACGGCACAGCCTTTGGTTCGCCATCCCTAACCCTAGACACAGAGCCGCCTTTGGGGTCCGACCACAACCCTACCCCTAAACGCAGCGGTAGCATCCACAGCCGCCACTCAGGAGTGTCTCCGGCAGCCTGCTTCCTCGTCGGCTCTCCGAGATGGCTCCTGGTCTGAAGATGGGCAAGCGAACAGCAGCAGGTACGCATCCCTTCCTTCACCTACCAGCCATCTTCTTCCAGGAGGAGCACTCCACCAGCGTCTCCCTCGACCACCACGCGTAGGAATTGTGCACCTCGCCACCACCCGCACCTACCCGGCGGAGCTGCAACTGCGGTCCCCCGCGGGCGCCATCGTCGCGTGCTGGAGCGGGTGCAAGGCGTTCCGCACTGACGAGCTCTGCTGCCACAACATGTCCAAGTACTCGGAGTTCTTCAAGCGTCTTGTTCTAGTAGTAGTCTACTTCTGTGCTCGATCGATTAGCTATTCTGAATAGCACAACATCTTGGGCGTGTGTTTCCTCATGACAGTTAATGCAGCGCTACCAATAAAATCCAAGTCCATGACACCTGCAAATCATTGCATAGAATGTGTTTAAACTGTGACTATCACTTTCCAGCAATGCAGAGAAATAAATTAGATACCTCCAACGTGTTTGCCTTCATGACCTTTACCTTTTTTATTAGTGGATTCAATGCATGCTCGCTTAGTGGATTCAGTCCATGGTGGTAGCAAACTGTGTTTCACAGCACACTGATGTCAGTTTCTGTTAATTGCTATATTGCATGATCTGGTTGTGAAGAACATGCTGCATGGTCCATGTGACACTCTTAACACTAGATGTCAGTGCATGGTTGATGGAAAGTGTCATTTTTGTTATCCACGTCAGTTTTGTGAAGCAACTCGACAGGGTAAGGATTCATACCCTGTATATCAGAGAATAGATGATGGACAATATGTGAAGATTAGAAAAATCGAATTGGACAACCGCTGGGTAGTCCCATATAACCCGGTTCTCCTCATGCGATACAATTGTCATATAAATGTTGAGATATGCTCCAGCATCAAGGCTGTCAAATATCTTTACAAGTATATTTATAAAGGGCATGATCGGGCTTTATTCACTGTTGAAAAGCCAGCCAAGAAGAAAAAGTGATCAATGAAATAAAGCAATACCGAGATGCAAGGTGTATAACACCGCCAGAGGCAGTATACAGGCTATTCAGATTCCCCCTTTACTATGTATCACCCCCCTGTGCTTCAGATGCAGTTGCAATTGGAAGGGATGCATATGGTTGCGTACAAATCAACTGCAAATCTCAAAGATGTTGCTAAAAGCGATATATCACAGAGGTCTATGCTCACTCAATATTTTAAGATGAATGCTATGGACCCTAAGGTACCAAGGTATATATATAAAGGGTTCCCAGAATTTTATACATGGCAAAAGGCAAAAAAGTTCTAGAAGCCTAGAGAATAGAGTACAAATTGGTCGACTAGTCTATGCAAGTCCATCGGAAGGGGAGAGGTTTTACCTTCCGGTATTGCTTTGCCATGTCAGGGGTGCAACCTCCTATGCTCACTTAAGAATAGTTCGGAATGTCACATATCCCACCTTCCGAGTCGCCTGTGAACATCTTGGACTTGTTGAAACAGATGATTCATTAGACAAGTGCCTGACCGAGTGTGCTTTTTGGCAAATGCCACGAGCTCTATGTCAGACATTTGCTATAATAATGGTCTTCACAGAACATGCTTATATTTGGAGTCTATGGGATAAGCATTATGTTAACCTATCAGAGGACTATCGGCGTACAATTGGAAATGCACATGAGGTGGAACAAATGGTACTTCAGGATATCGAGAACATTGTTAAATCCATGGGAAGAAATTTTGAGAGTTTTCGATTGCCTAAATTGGACTCCAAAGGTACTGCTGTTTTGCCCCATGCGTGCATCACTCTTTCTTGTTTATATTTACATAGACCCGTGCAATGACTTACAATTTTTGTTATCTTCTGAATTACAAAAGGATGGAGGGAAAGAGACCACTACCAGGAGTTGAACGAAGAGCTGTCACTTGGGGTGGAGCAAGACCATTTAAACATTGTTAACACGCTTAACATAGAGCAGCAAGCGGGTTTTGATGAGATTATGGAACATGTGAAGTCAGGAGTTGGACAAGTGTTCTTTGTGGACGGAACTGGTGGAACTGGCAAGACTTACCTATATAAGGCATTGATCGCTACTGTATGGTCCATGGGCTTATAGCTGTTGCAAGTTCTACGTCTGGTATAGCTGCCTCTATCATACCGGGTGGCCGGACAACACACTCGGGGTTCAAAAAAATAATTAAGGCTAATGACGAAACAGTGTGCAGCTTTGCCAAACAGAGTGGTACTGCTGAATTGCTTCGTAGAGCCAGCTGGCGATATGGGATGAGGTTGCTATGACAAAGCGACAAACATTGGAAACCCTTGATAGGTCATTACAGGATATCGTGGATTCTAACCTGCCGTTTGGAGGTAAGCTAATGGTTTTAGGAGGAAACTTCCAACAGTTACTTCCTGTTGTACCCCGTGGCACTATAGCTCAGATCACCGATGCATCTATTCTTAGGTCATATCTGTGGAACAAAGTTCAAAAGATCAAGCTCACTCAAAATATGAGGGCGCAGACAGATCCTTGGTTCTCTCAATACCTTATAAGAATTGGAAATGGAACCGAAAAGACCATCGGAGATGACTATGTTCGGCTTCCTGCCGAGATTGTAATAGATTATGAGGAGGAAAATCAGTTGACCAGCTTGTTAATTGTGTTTTTCAAGATCTTTTGAATAACGCCTCTTCCGGCTCCTACATGAGTTCCTGGGCAATACTTTCTATGAATAATGAGCATGTTGACATACTAAATTGCAAGATGATTGGTATGTTTCCTGGAACTGCAAGAGTATACTACAGCTATGACTCGGTTGAAGATGATTCCAATTACAATTATCCTATTGATTTTTTTTAGCTCCCTTACACCCAATGGTCTCCCTCCCCACGAACTTAAGATCATGTTCTCATTGAGTTGTGCATTGAAGTTTTGCACTAGCTTTTGTAGTTGCTCTTGTGTGAAATAGCTTGGTTGATCTCCATCTCCACCTGTCATTGTTAGTTGGCAATACCAAAGGACTAATTCAAGTTATGTGGCTATTTGAAAATCACTCAACCTCACCTTCTCTTACCACTGAAGTTCTTATGAATCTTTGCTGAAATTGCAAGCTGCAAACAAACCTTGGTGGTAGTCGGTACAACAAAGGTGATATATTAAGCGAAATCAAAGTCACAATGTATTCTAAGTAGAAGTTTATTTGTGGGGCTTGGGGGGTTATTTATGTGGTATGCAAACTGAAAATTCAAGCTATTGTCAAGTTAAGTAACAATCCAACCAAGATAGCAAAGTCAATTTGCTGAACTGAAAACAAATGAATATTCAAAGATACCAAGATAGCAAATATGTTTAGCAACTCACAAACAAAGATGGTGGAACTTGTCACAGCCAAGGAAATAAGCTAACCTGAATATTCAAATCAAGAACCAAGGTAGTGTTTGGTTCAAATTTTGTAACGTAAACAGTAACGTATTGAGACAAAGGCGTAACGGTAATGGATATGAGCTAATCCTGACTTTGTTTGGTTTATGCTCCGTAATGGGACTACGTCTGACTGGAGAAAAAACTACTCATGTGGAAAGAAGCTCTTGGAAAAATAGATAAATTTTTAGAAGAATAAATCCGTTGTTTACATGAACTGCTACTCAATTCATCATTGCTGTCAGCCATCACCCACAAAATTTGGCCGGTTGGGATGCCAATCTTGTAGATAAACGAAGTCTCATGACATTGAAGAACCTATTGCAGAAGAGAAGAATAGGGGAAGAGCTTTCTCTACCATTAAGTGCTAATCGTCATAGACTTCACTCCCGATGATACTGCCACCAAGCTCGGTCCCATCCAGGTCGCGGTCGAGGATGCCGCACACCACATCCATGGCGTTGTCCATGGATCCATCACATCCACGATTCACGACATGGGGATCCAGAGAAGCAGCAGAGGGTGAGGTGGGGATCGCAGCCGGCTCATGAAGGAAAAAAGGCTTGCCAATCGATGAGGTGTCTGGCTTCCGACATGATGGAGGGCATGCTGAGTCGAGTGGGAGGTTGAAGATGGCCACGACGTCGGCACCAACGCCACTCATTACAGAGGGAGATTACGGCGGGTTGGGAGGGGTATCAAATTTTTACAGGGCTGTATCCGATTACATGAGACCTGATTATGTAGGGTACTTAAACAAACATGATCTATCGGAATCAGTTCACGTCGTAATCAGGTTGTGTTACATTCAACTGAACCAAACAGCACCCAAAGCTCAATGCTATGCAAGTTATAGAGAGACGCTCGCTGATTGCTTTCATAAATGAGAGGGCTACATGATTTGCATAAATGTTGAATATATGATAAACTGAAACAATAACAAGCAAGCTAATCAATGTGGTGATCTCAGCACTTGCTCTATTTCTTTTAATTCTTTTTCTTTTTCTTTTTCTTTCACTCTTCTTTGCTCTTTTATTTCTTCTTCTTTTGCCACTTAAATTAGCACATCAGATTGTATACAACAATGAACTATTGATGTTCAAAACAAACTTCAGTTTCAGCAAAGTGCAAAGCCCTTAACCAACAACATTCAGCTAGTCTTAATTGGTTCAAAGTGTTCACAAAGGATGGCCTGGTGTACCACTAATATTTACTACACTTGATGTACACAAAGAATGAGTCAACACACAAGATTTTAGTTTTAGCACAATCTGAAATTTCAATAGCAGTAGTAACTAAAATTTTTCGTGCTCCAATAAATGTTCCACTTTATGATTCACAACTTGAGGACCTAATATTCGGATAGTACTTCAAATAATCTTTCCAACAAGATCAAGAACAGCAAAAACGGATTTTGGATGCAAAAGTTATGCTTATTTTAGTGTATGGTGGTCAAATTTCAGATCTGAGCGGAAAAACATTTCGGGATGAAACTTGACCTGAACAAGAACACAAGAATGAAGGGGAAAAAAATACAAATCCTGATGGGAAACAAATGGGAAAACATATCAGAGGCCAGAATACGGAGGGAAACATAAAGATTCAGCAACCAAACTTGATCTATTGGCCTGAAACTTAACAAAACTCACTAAAATTTCAGATCTGGTTTTGGGTAATAGAAATTTTTGGTATTTTTAGTTTAGGATGGTGAACAACAAGGGAAACAAAGGGGAATACAAAGGGGTAAAGATCCTACCGAGGAAACTATAGCTCTGAATACCAAGATGATGTGGGGGCTCGCCCGATCTTCTCGTCGTAGGACCTAAGGATAACTGACCCGTGAAACCTGACGAATCTTGGCACCAACAACTGCTAGAACCACAACCTTTGATAGAGATTTTGGCCAACAACATGCTTTGGTCAAAGTCTAACCTAAACCACGTAAAGGAGAGGCGATGCTCTTGCAAATCACAAGGAAACACTAGAACAAGTGGTAGAGAAAACTCCCAATCCTCAAGGGGGCAACTATGGTACAAACCCTATGGACAAGGGCAATATGCTTCTCTATTTTTCTGAGTTCAATTCATGGTTAGAGTTTCCACAAGGTGTACAAGGGTTATCTATACTAGGAACAACCCTCCTAGCAGGACCAAATCGACACAGAAATGAAAAAGTAACATCCGTTCAGATCAGACAGTCCGAACTAGGTAAAAGGAACACTTCTTAAGAAAAAGTAACATCCGTTCAGATTGGACAGGTCCGAACTGGAAAAAGGAACATTCCCTACGAAAAAGTAACATGCCCTAAGAAAAAGTAACATCTATTTAGATCGGACAAGTCTGAACTGGAAAAAGGAACACATCTGGAGTAAAAGCAACATGCCCTAAGCAAAAGTAACACGCCCTAAAGTCTGGAGCAGCATTCACTAAAATAGGCATAACTCTCTCTGCAGAGATCCAATGGATGTGTTGTTTGTTGCATATGAAAGTAGGCTTCAAGACCTTTCCATCCATGTATTATACTTAGAGTGGTACCTCTTAGAATAATATAGAATTCATCATGAAGTTGAAGGACATAATCTGGACATCAACACATCAACTTCAACTTGCTCTCTTTGGACATTCAATAGCCACCATGTCTTCCACATGTGCTTCAAACCTGAGGACAAGTAATGCAGCTCCATTAGGTAGTACATGACTCTTATGAGATGCATGTTCACAATCATTAAGGAAAAGATTCACCTCATGTTGTAATTGCTTTGCTTTGGCCCGAGTCATTGGTCTCTCATAGGTGTAGTCGTGAGGGATGTCCTCATCACGCTCTACCCAATTAAGGGTAGACCTCACTAGCTCACTTACTTCCTCTTTCTCTTCCTACTTCCTCCTTTGGGGTTGTGCTAATGTGTGGGGATACTTGTTGGAAGAGGGAAGTCCTAAACCAGGTTGAAGCACTACTTCTTTCTTTCACAGAAAAAGACTGACGTTCCCCGTAGGTCAAATGGCTCAAAAGATGGTGCAAATGCCAGCATGGACACCTCCTTGTGGCCTTCAGACTCAGAATTATTCTTCTCCATCCAAGTGATAGAAATAATTGATAGGTCAAGTAGGATGAAAGCGAACTAGCCAAAACCAACCACAATTATGAGTGGCAATTCGCTTGATTGAAATTGAGGGAATAGAATGGTCTTAGTACCATATGGATCGGACTACAACAACATCTTTTCAAAGGATTTATCCTTATAACTATACGAAAAGTATGAGCACCAGTTTGCTTTGCCTTCATTGTTTACATATGCTTTGAATTCAGTTAAGATTTTCTCTCCCTTATCTTAGGCTCTCGGCTAGTGCTTACCAATACCATCTAGCTCTTTCAAACAAGAGTGCTGAAAGGTAGACGACACTTATGCTCATAGGCCTTGACTTAAGTCGTTGTTAAACCAGGAAAAACACAAGAACAACAGATCCTTGGAAATTAGTTCAAATCGAACACAAAACTAAGCAATCCAACATCCATTGAAGCAGCTTCCCTGAAACTAGCTACCATTGTTTCAATTCTAGCTACCATTATTACGGTTGGTGCCATTTCTTCTCTTGGAGGCTGGGCAATAGATTAAGATTAGGCGCTAAGCGAAGGAACTGTAGGGTCTAGGGCAGCGGGTGAGCGCTACTTCAATTCAATTGGTCGAGGGGGGGGGGGGGAGAGAGAAGAAAAGGCTGCTATTTCACCTGGTGTCGTAATAACCACAGTTTTCGGGTTTGAAGGCATAATCGCAGCAGGGATCCACTTTAATTTAAGAAGAAGCCACCATAAAGAAGAGGAAACAAGGCGTGAAGCAGATAAGCATGATAAAAAGAAGATGAAATAGATAGTATAGAATGTTAACCTTGTGTTGAAGGTGTGCACCACTAGATGGGCTCATCATGACATGAAATAAGCCCTCTGACCCACTCTTCTTTCCCCCATACATACCCGATAGGTAAGTTGGGGCCTCGGTATCTCTATATCCTATGAGAAACCTACACACTCATGACTTCAAATTCTTTTTTGGTATTCCATACTTGTCTATGTTGCTTATGGTTGGTCCTACATTTACTTACTAGACTAGAATTGCTCCCCTTTTTGGGAGGCTTCCACCTCTTGTGCGCGAGAGTAATTATATTTCGGATATCTTGGGGTGACAAGATCTCGAGCAGAGGAATGTCCCGGGTAAAAGTGTGGACCATGAATAGGATAGGATCCCTCTGGGTTCAAGGATCGATAGAAGCCTGTCGATATGATCCCTTAAGCTAGGGAAATCCCTGTAAGATAAGATGATTCTAAAAGAAAATTTTAAACTTTTATTTAGAATTGTCAAATGATCCCCCCGCTTCGGAGGAGAGAGCACTCATCTTGGGGTGGGCTTACTACTTATATGCTTTCAGCAGTTATCCTCTCCACACTTGGCTACCCAGCGTTTACCGTAGGCACGATAACTGGTACACCAGAGGTGCGTCCTTCCCGGTCCTCTCCTCTCAGACTAGGGAAAGGTCCTCTCAATGCTCTAACACTCACACCTTCTCCATCCGTCGATCAACAGTTTCTTTCTCTTCTCTTTTTTCCCACTCTCTTGAACGGAGCTATCTCGAGCATTTCATGAACAGAGCTCGAACAATTAATTCATGCATGAAGGCAACTCAAGTCTACATAGATTAGTTAGTACTACTACCAATCCACTGCTTCAGCGTCCATCTCATACATATGTTCTCTGACCGCCTCCATAATCACAGTTATACCTGGAGAGTCAGTTGCCTACCCAGAGTCCATGTGAAGTTGAATATGGTCCAATCTACCTATGCCTCTATATTTGGTGGATTGAGTTCCTTACCATCGGTTTAGAGCAGTCGGAAGTATGGTGCCTCTTCGAGCCTTCTCATAACCAGCAAATCATCTTATATGCCTACCAAGTGAGGAACTACTAATGTTTTGAGCAAAATGTGCAAGGTTCTGTCAGCATATAGAATCATCTAGGGGTCACAATTGTTTAACCTTACAGCACAGTGTCAAGCTAGGCCTTTTCACCTGGTGGGAGAACGTAGTAGCTTGCGGTCAGTTTGACTGAGTTAGACTCAGATGGACAGGTAAGAAGAGAAGTATTCACTATAACTCGATAGTCTAAACTTATAAAGAATGAGTTCCTGCCAAATGTTTTCCCACCTATGAAATCTTGTACCCATTAACCTTCCACCCTTTGATTAAAATGGGCCCATCTGATCTAACCACACGTTTTCGATATGTGACAAAAGGTTACACACTTTGATGCCCCCCGCAATCTTGTGTGAACCAGATTATAGTTACCTAGCAGTTTCTACCCCACAGCCCACCCCCGTTTGCATCCACCATGATATGCTTGCCAAACATATATCAAGATTGATAGCCAAACATATACCGAGTTTGATTCCATAATCTCCACACGTGTTTTACCCATATTGATTCCACAAACACCGCCGGTGCACATCCTTGCCGTGCAGGTGTCCCCTGCTTTGCAAACCCTAGCGGCAACACACCGGCGGCACCATTATCAAGGTGATTGGAACGAGGCTTTAACGCCTCAACAGGACAGGAGTTGAGACCATGGATGAGTGATCACGTAAAGGTTACCACAAGGTGTCACCCCTTATCATTAATCACTACAACAAATGTGGTCTTCTATGATGAATTCTCTGTGACAACATAACTTTTTATCACAAAGTATCTACTATTTATGACATTTTCTAAGAAACAACTTATTTTATGACAAAAACTAATAGTTATCACTAAATACAATATGAATTGTCATTAACTATTTTTTATTTTATACAATCCAATAGTCATACATGGTCCACCTATCATGATTAGGCCCACAAGTGGAACCACCTTTTTTTCCTACCATATATATATATATATATATATAGACTTGAGATTAAAAGATTTAAAAGATATATATACACGATGGGATGCGTATGGCAGATTAAAAGATTTAAACTTGAGATTTTTTTTCTTGAACTATTGAACTTGAGACTTAGTATAAGAAAAAATAATACTTTACCACCACAACAGCATAGAATTGTTTTTATATTATGCATGTAAAATGCTACAAATCTTCACCAAGTGCTGAGCAGCCCGTAGTGTAGCCCCCCATGTTGGGACCGACATGTCTGGTTTTTATAAAAATAAAAGAAAACAAATAATATATATATATATATATATATATATATATATATATATATATATATATATATTATTAAGAGAGATGAGGTCGTCTAGACTAGAATTTTCGTATCCGTCCGCCCAATTTAATGGTTGTATAGGTCTACATGATGTTTGATCCAACTTTGAGCTGTTTTCTGATTCGATCATCTGTATTTTAGAAAATTAGAGTCCGATTCGTTTGCTTGCTGTTTGAAAAGATGAAAGAGACCACATGTTCTTCAAACCTCCCAACTCTCCTCCCCTCGCATCGTATTTCATCACCATGCCTCAACATCAAGCGCCATTACTGTCATTAGAGGCATTCGTGTTCGCCTTAGCATCGCCATTGGAGGCATTCTTATTTAACCTTCAAAACACCCTAGATCAGTTCTCTATACCCATGAAGTTCCGTTTTGGTAATCATCTCGACTCATTAATCCATCTGTAGTCGTCAATTGGAGCTCCAAATTCTAGCAATGGCAGATGTCGGTGTGCACCTGAGGAAGAAGAACGATACCTGTTCGTGTTTCATCGTGGACCTTTTTCCTCTTCGTGGGCTGCCAATAAAACTGTGCGCCTTATTTTTTTTCCTTTATAGGCTGCCAACCAATTTCGTGGGTTGTATGGACTAGAACCTTTATGGGCTTTGTAATTCCGCCTGAAACCAGAAGGCTTTGAAATTTCGAGAGAGAGAGAGAGACGGCTAAATTTTGAGAGAGAGAGAGAGAGAGAGACGGCTGTTAATGTTTGTTTGAGCCCGCCGACCATCTGCCTGATTCAGTTCAATCGTAGATAAAGCCTGTTGCCGCCCTTCCATTCTTGATTATGCTATTCTGATTTTGCTTGTAGAGGCAGTAATTGGAATTAATGGTGTTCTTTTTTTTTCAGCTGTGCCACTGCTCGTACTTTATTGCTTGTAGAGCTGTTGCACGTTTTTTTTGGAGATAATGTGTTGCTCTTTTGTTTGTTTTTGTTTTACTTTTCAGTCTTTTCCATTTTATTCATGGTGCTTTTCATAGGACATGAGTAATGGGAACAAATAGAGGAGAAAGAATGGAATATGTATGCAAACGGTATGTTAATAACTCTTTAAAATGGCAAGCCACATTTTTAATTATAAGTTATACACAAAATCACAGTTATACGTCAAGAATGTCAAACAACTTGCTGCTGGTGCTGCTTGCAGTTTAGCCCTTCTATCTGCTCTTATTTTTCAACGGCCTTTATTTTAAAGAACTAACATATTCTTTTTTTTGACTAATTTAGAGGAAGGTTCTGATTAGGGGTTCATATGTGATTGAGAAGACCATCAATATGTTAAGTGAGCATCAACAAGTTTTCAGGTTTTGATTTTCCTTTTACCAACAAGATGCATTGTCTGGTATGTTATTGGACTTTTTAGTTTATAGAGGAAGTACAGATAACTAATCATTTGGATGAAGCAATGTGTGTTGTTATAAGAATTACAGTTCGTGTACCTAATATACTTTTTTCTCAATTCGCCATCACGTAACATAATGATTATTTGAGTAGCAAAACATAAATTTACATAATTGTCCAGTTTTTATTATTGTAATAATCTACATTATAGTTTCTTTGCTAAACTATCACCCTAGTGCGTGTATAACACTATGGTGGTAAGAAATGTGATGTAAGTTGATCATTCAACCCGTATATATATATATATATATATATATATATATATATATATATATATATACACACGAAGGGATGCGTATGGCAGATTAAAAGATTTAAACTTGAGATTTTTTCTTGAATTGTTGAACTTTAGACTTAGTACACGAAAAAAGAATACTTTACCACCACAACAGCATAGAATTGTTTTTATATTATGCATGCAAAATACTACAAATCTTTAACATGTGGTGAAGGCTGAACAGCCCGTAGTGTAGCCCCCGGTGTTGGAGGCTGAGCAGCCCGTAGTGTAGCCCTTGGTGTTGGACCGACATGTTTGATTTTTATAAAAATAAAACAAAACAAACAAAAAAAAACCAAGGACATCAAGTCCCAAGATTCAAACCAGCAACCCTTGCTCACGATTGAAGAACCTTACCGCCAAGCCACGATTGATTTTGTGACTAAGGGACGCATAGAGTTATTTTTATACTAAGGTTATGTGTCTAAATTTCATACCTCGGTTCATTGTTTGGGAATTGGACGAGGATAGATTTCGATGCAGCACACAACGACGGCACAGCCTTCGGTTCGCTGTCCCTAACCCTAGACACAGAGCCGCCTTTGGGGTCCGACCACAACCCTAACCCTAGACGCAGGGGTGGCATCCACAGCCGTCGCTCAGGAGTGTCTCTGGCAGCCTACTTCCTCGTCGGCTCTCCGAGATAGCTCCTGGTCAGAAGATGGGCATGCGAACAGCAGTAGGTACGCATCCCTTCCTCCACCTACCAGCCATCTTCATCAATGAGGAGCACTCCGCCCGCGTCTCCCTCGTCCACCGCGCGTAGGAATTGTGCACCTTGCCACCACCCGCACCTGCCCGACGGAGCTGCAGCTGCGGTCCCCTGCGGGCGCCGTCATCGCGTGCAGGAGCGGGTGAGAGGCGTTCCGCACCGACGAGCTCTGCTGCCGCAACATGTCCAAGTACTCGGAGTTCTTCAAGCGTCTTGTTCTAGTAGTAGTCTACTTCTGTGCTCGACCGATTAGCTAGTCTGAATAGCACAACATCTTGGGCGTGTGTTTCCTCATGACAGTTAATGCAGCGGTACCAATAAAATCCAAGTCCATGACACCTGTAATTCATTGCATTGAATGTGTTTAAATTGTGATTATCACTTTCCAGCAATGCAGAGAAATAAATTGGATGGCCCCAACGTCTTTGCCTTCATGACCTTTACCTTTTTGACTAGTGGATTCAATGCATGCTCGCCTAGTGGATTCAGTCCATGGTGGTAGCAAATTGTGTTTCACAGCACACGGAGTACTACAATTGCTGATGTCAGTTTCTGTTAATTGCTATTTACATTAGTCATTTACAATTGTTGTTATGGAGTAGTACAATAGATAGAATTTCAATTGCTTTAGGTCGGTGTTGCAATTGCAATTTGCTGGATTTCAATTTACAGTTGCCGTTAGTTACAATTGCTATTTACTCATTACTGTTGCATTTGCTGGGATAAATCTTCCAAGCTTACAGTTTATATATCTTTATGCATGTAATAAAGAGGCGCCACTGTGTATGAGAATCTCAGGAATCAAAATATTCTGCGGAACTCTCTGGCCTTACAACGCCTTGGTGTCAGCACAGCTTCTTCACTTCTGAATAGTACAATGACAAAGACAACCAAAAGGAAAGTTAGTGCTCGTGAAGACTCTGACTCTTTGTATGGACCTGAAGATAGTGAAGACATTGATCAGGGTGTAGTTGATAAGGTATTTGGAACTATTTGTTCTGTGTACTCATTTGTGCACAAAATTCAACGGTGTTGACTTGCCTATCTTTCAACTTGTATTATTTACATATGTCCATGCAGGTCAGTAGGGAATCTACAATGAATGGCGGCTCTTGTTGTGGAGGAACAAGGCTATTGACGCGAGTTGTGGCACCTAGTGAACAAGAGCAGGAGGGGCCTACTAGAAGAACTAGGTAGAGAACAAGGGTGCTTTCCATGATGGAGAATGATACAACCACAAATCCAGAAGAAGATGCTGGCACTTTTTTTGCTGAACAGGAGCATGATATCCAGATTTCCAATGAAGGCAAGTTATTCCTTACCACTTGTCTTTTTTCATATCATATTGGGACTATTATAAATGTAAAGACATTCTTTGTGCCTAACATGATGACATACATGTGAGTTAGCTGAAATAAACTGATATGCTTCTGTTTTCATCAAAGTTCATTGGTATATGAAAGGATCACCTACACTTTCTTTGACTTCAGCAAAGTCTGCTATTGATCTAATTAATATATGTGAATTGATAGAAATTGAGTAATGGTAACATGACTATTGGTCTGTTGCTTACACAAATATACTGTGCCCATGCTACTATGTTTGTCAAACCAATTGGTCTGTGAAATGATGATATACACTTTCTATTACTTTATCCCAACATTTACGGTATTGACTGATGTTGATGATTGTTTGGTGAAACAGATGCCATGATAGAAAGACCACAGAGGGGAAGAAATATGGGCAAAGGACTGGATAGAATGACGCGAGGTTTATGCATCAAAATTCCATTGCATATTTCTGAAGGCAAGAGACGTCCTGAGGCCCCCATGCAAGACGCAATGTTTGCATCTGAGTGTGGGATAATACTAAGGCAGCATATACCTATCCTCCCTCATTGGAAGCACTACAAGAATGAAGAATCTCTTCTTGACCACTACAAGGGCAAAGTGGTTGTAAGTCTTTCCTAATAACCGAAAGTCATCTGAACTGAGTATTGTTCTCTATGTCTTCATTTTATGACTTTTCTGATGTTTTTTTCTCCTTGCTAGGGTGCATTTGCTATAGACATCAACAACAAGGCAGTCACAGAAGCATGCTCTGACTTGCACAAGGGGGGCCGACGGTAGATGAGGCACAAGCTAAAGAAGAAATATTTTGATGATGTACCGGCAAACCAAGTCCCCACCACATCACCAGTGTTGAGCATGACTAATGATCAATGGAGGGCTCTAGTGGTGATGTGGTCAGACCCTAAGCACAAGGTATGTACTTTTTTCTGATTCTATATGGATGCAAGTTGTTGACAGTCAGTTTCAAAAAAAATAATATAAAATAAAGTTTTTGACAGTCCCTTTGATTGTGTTGTTAATTTGCTTCACTAATATCTATAAGCGAAGAGTACAAATGTGCTAATGAAACAGAGTATTATACTCTTTGCATATGCATAGTAGTATCATAGGAAGTAATGAAGTATTACGAGTGTTGTTATTTTATCCTCTGATGATATGATCTAATCTTATGTAAAGAAGGTAGCTAATCATAACATCAGCATGCTTGTGGGTGCAGTAGTGTAAATTCATACTAGGTTGCTGTTTCAACTAATGAATTTGGCCATGCTCCCCTATACAAGTACTAGCCAACTGGTTAAGTTGTGAGTCGAGTAGCCCACGTGATATTGGGAAATGAGAAATTTATAGATATATGAAGCTATATGCCGGCTAGAATTACTTTATGTAAGTATGACAGGACGTTCATAATATAGATTCTCGCTTAGATTCAAGTAATTACATGATTAGTTTACCTTTTTTTTCTTTTTTTTTTGTTTCTTAAGTGCTTGCTGGTTCAACAAGAACGTCATGTCAATTATGTATATGTCTTTTCACTGTAGTTATTTGTCTTACTTAAATTTGCCATTCTATAGGATAAGTGTGTGAAAAATAGAGGTAATCGGGAGAAAGATCGATACATGCAGAAGACAGGATCATGGTCATTCATTGCTCACTGCCATGCTGTTGTAAGTGTGTCAAATATAATTCGTTCGATTTCTTTTGCATTCATGGATGGGCAATAGACTGCCTATTTGGTTTGAAGCTGACATTTCTTTGGCTTGTATTTTTAGAAGCAAGAAAAATACAAAGATCTTCAGCCTACAACAATTGATATTTTCAAGGAGTGTCACTTGAGCAGCAAGACTGGTTGTAGCGATCCTATCAAGAATGCAATTGTGAGTTATACTGTTTTCACTGACTAAGTATTGAATTAGCTCCTTCATTTGTGTTTTGCCATGACTAGCTTAATCATTTAGATATGACATATGTGAGGAGCCACTATACTAGCCTGTTCTGTAGCTTGTGGTAGTGACTAATCAACATATGCAATAAATTGTTCGGTATCAAGTGCAATGTTTAGTAGGTGACTTACTCAAGTTAGATCTATTATGTTGTTCTGTCAGGAGTTGGGTGACTTATTTATAATAAATTTGTAGGTGACTTACTCAAGTGAGATCTATTATGCATGTAACATTACCTTACTCTTTGCTATATTTTTTATTTCTTTTCTTGGTTTTTGATGTTAGGCTGATATGGAAGCTATGGCAAACTCTACACTAGAGAGCGATGCACCTAAAACTCCTATTGAGATTATTGCTGAGATTTTGCCAAAGACAACTTTCCATCGGAATGCCGGACTCGAGTCAAAAGGGAGAAGCACGACAGCAGCAACAGCTGCTACTGCTCGAGTTGAGGAGCTTGAGGATGAACTTGATGCTGACAGACAAGCAGGTCTGGACCTTAGAGACAAAGGTCGAGCGCTTGATGAAGCAAGTGGAGGACTCGGAAGCGGCATGATTGAAACAAGTGGAGGAAGCAGAAACGGCAAGGCTGAAACAAGTGGAGGATGCTGAAGCGGCAAGGTTGAAGCAAGTTGAAGAGATGGATAACCTGAAAAAAGCATTAGAGGATACTCAAGCCCTTCTTCATCGGCTACTTGAGCTCAACAAAGGTAACCCTCATTAACTCTTGAGCTGGATGGTGACATATATTGGTCACTTTGGTGAGTGTTCCAACTCTTAGAGATGGATGCTACTGTATTGGCTATTTTGGTGAGTGCTAGCATATGGCTGCCTCTTGACTTCGAGCAAGCTGAATATGTTCCATTGTGGTCTTGTATGTTATGTTTTGATGTGATCATTTTGACGAGTGCTAGCATGTGGCTGCCTCTTGACTTCGAGCAAGCTGGATATGTTTCATTGTGGTCTGTGTATGTTATGTTGTGATGTGAGACAGTGTGAGAATTGTAAGGTTCATGTGATCTCGAAAATACAAATGTGTGATTTGTGATAATATTAATAGGTTTATCTACGTATCGGATATAATCTGTATCCTTTAATCTGTTCTTTTATGTAGTTTGGCTTGGCCTAGCTGCCTTGAGTTGGGCCAGGAAGAATGGCAGAAAATAATTGGCTTGTATATGAATTAAAATTAAAATTTTATTTGCATAATACGAGCTGAAATATATTATGGGCCAGATAATTAATGTGCCAACAGGAAAATAGTGTGCTTAAAAAGTATCGGGCTTATAAAAACAGGTCTGAAATCAATGGGCTAATGAAATAGCAGATTTGCAAATTTAATGGGCCGAAAAGAAAACGTCTGGAATTAATTGGCTAGAAATAATGAACAGACCGAGGAATTAGTGGGTCGGAATCAATGGGCTTAAAATGAATCAAGTCAGCCACGTTAGCGCCATGTCAGCACCATGTCAATTTCTATTAAATGGTTTTATGACAAAAATTAGACATCATAACATATTTACGACGATTTTAACATTGTCGTAAACATCTATGATGTCAGAGAATGTAATTAGCAACGTACAATCCATGACGAAGTGGTTTTCGTCATAAGTTCATCACTAAAAGTTATTTATGATAAATTTATTAAGTTTTATGACATAATTAACTCGTCATAGAAGACTATATTTGTTATAACGAATCTTTGTAACTGTGCAATGCCTCCTTCCTAACCGTGCCATCAGTGGCGGAGTCACAGGGGGTGCAGCACCCCCTTTATCCCCAAAACATTAGCATAGATTACTTAGTAATTGAGAAAAATTCTATGTAAATTATCAACTAAGAAGGCCAACAAAATTATAGCAAATAACCAGCACCCCCTCAAGCTCTATCCTGGCTCCGCCCCTGCGTGCCGTGCGTCCTTCGGTAGATCATTCTAAGACAATGGAGGAACGTAACGGTGCTTGTGCTGTTGCAAAGCGAAAATCAAATGGTGTGAGACAGCAACCGACGCACTTGGTAGAACGTAGCAGATGGATCATCACTCCCGATGCCAAGCGCGGTCGTTCCTGGATGAACAATTCAGGTAACCGTCTTTGATTCCTTTGCCTTCAGCTTCAGGTAACCGTCTTTGATTCCTTTGCCTTCAGCTAAAGGCTCCCCGGATGATGTGAAGAATTATTTACCATTTTATTTTAATTACAGTTCTTGCCGCGACCCATAAGTCGCAACCAGATTACAGAAAATAAAGAAAACAATCATCCTAACGTGTCTTGGACAAAAACCCCTGAATATTGATGGCAGTATATGGCAAAATACAGGCTAAAAAGAAGGCGACGCAGTCAGGTGTGTTCCATCATTTTTTTACGCAATATATTTCGTTCGCTTAATTACTTACTGTGTTTCCTGTTCGTATACAGAAAATCAGGACCCCTGTATCCTTGATCTCACCGTTGACGAAGGTAACTTGTTTGTGTTTATTAATGTTGCGTGGTCAAATAATTAAGCAACATCTAATCCTAATCGTGACAGTCGTCGGTGATGGTTTTCAAGGTGCATCGAAGGGTTACGAAGGTACCCCTCTTTCTGCTGTTAATTATGAAATAACTAACGACCACGCACAACAACAAAACAGGCCTGTAGCAACAGTTAGAAAAGCTCTGTAGCGGCTGACAGGCCACCCCACCGCTACACAAACACAGTTACAAATAAGCATTTATAACGACTGTTAGTCTGTCGCCCAAATAAACTGCCGCTACAGAGACATTAGTAGCGGCGGTTGAAGATGTGTAATATTGAAATTAATTAATTAATTATGTGTAATAAAAAACTCCGCCTATGTTGAGTCTCAATATAGCCAGTCCCAAGCCTGGGTAAAGGAGGAGGGTTGTGTTAGGTTTGGCAAACCAACGTCAAAAACCCAGCCACTCAAATGGATATGAAACCCATAAGAAATTCGTTGGGGCGTAACCCTCTTAGCGACGCGCTACATCGGAACCCGGGTGTGGTGTCAAATGGGCAAGGGCCGGGTCGTCACAACCTTAGTGGCGCGTCGTATCGTGACCTGGGTACGATGAATAGTGAGCAAGGGTCGGGTCGTTACAACCTTAGTGGCGCGCTACATCTACGCCCGGGTGTGGTGAAAAATGAGCAAGGGTCTTCGCACTTTCCTCGACGGGTGCGAAGGGTAAGAAAGTTAGCCGAGCCAACTAGGATTCGTCTAGGGAGTTGGAACGTAGGGTCCCTAACAGGCAAGTTACGAGAGCTAGTCGATGTGGCAACTAGGAGGCGTGTAAATATCCTATGCGTTCAAGAGACTAAATGGAAGGGCCAGAAGGCGAAGGAGGTGGAGAATACGGGCTACAAGCTTTGGTACACGGGTACAACATCGGGTAGAAATGGTCTAGGCATCTTGATCGACAGGAGCCTTAAGGATGGAGTCGTAGATGTTAGGAGGCACGGGGACCGGATTATCCTTGTTCGGCTGATAGTTGGAGATTCGGCTTTAAATGTGATCAGTGCATATGCCCCTCAGGTAGGTCTTAATGAGAGCATCAAGAATCAGTTTTGGGAAGATTTAGATAGCATGGTTAGTGGCATACCTATCAGTGAGAAGCTTTTCATAGGAGGAGACCTTAACGGCCATGTGGGGACGTCTAATGTAGGGTTCGAGCGGGTCCATGGGGGGTTCGGGTATGGTAGTAGGAATCAGGAGGGGGTGGATATACTTAATTGGGCGCTAGCTTATGACTTGTTGGTAGCGAATACCATATTTAGGAAGAGGGAATCCCATCTAGTGACCTTTAGAAGTGCACAACACTCGAGCCAAATCGACTTTATCCTTGCCAGGAGGGAGGACAGGCGTGCTTGCTTGGACTGTAGGGTGATACCTGGGGAGTGTGTCGTCACTCAACATAAGCTTGTGATGGCGGATTTTCGTTTTCGGGTACGGGTATACAGGGACAAACGTACCAAAACCGCGAGAACGAAGTGGTGGAAGTTTAGAGGGGAGCTGGCGCAAACTTTTAAGGAGAGGATGCTAGGAGAGGGACCCTGGGAGGAAGGAGAAGGACCAGATGACATGTGGCTAAAAATGGCAACATGTGTTCGGAAGGTAGCTTCAGAAGTGTTTGGCGTGAGTAGAGGAGGCAAACAAGAAGCAAAAGACACCTGGTGGTGGAATGATAAGGTGCAAAGGGCTATCAAGGAGAAGAAGGAGTGTTTCAAACGCCTACATCTTGACAAGAGTGCAACCAACATAGAAGGCTATAAAATAGCCAAGAGGGCTGCAAAACGAGCAGTGAGTGTAGCAAAGGGTCAGGCATATGATAACCTTTATCAGCGACTAGGCACGAAGGAAGGAGAGAAGGACATCTATCGGATGGCTAGGATCCGTGAGCGGAAGACGAGGGACATCAACCAAATCAAATGTATCAAGGATGGGGTAGACCGACTCCTGGTGAGAGATGAGGAGATCAAGGACAGATGGCGAGAGTACTTTGATAAGTTGTTTAACGGAGAGGAGGAAGGTCCTATACTTGAGTTGGATGACTCATTTGATGATAACAACAGACGCTTTGTGAGAAGAATTCAGGAGACAGAGATAGAGGAAGCTTTGAAGAGGATGAAGAGTGGTAAAGCGATGGGCCCTGATGGTATCCCCATCGAAGTATGGAGATGCTTAGGTGCCAGAGCCATAGTATGGTTAACTAAGCTTTTTAACCTCATCTTTCGGTCAAACAAGATGCCGGAAGAATGGAGGAGGAGTATAGTAGTACCGATCTTCAAGAACAAGGGAGATGTTCAAAGTTGTACTAACTATCGTGGGATTAAGTTGATGAGCCATACGATGAAGCTCTGGGAGAGAATCATCGAGCATCGTCTAAGAAGAGTGACAAGTGTGACGCAAAACCAGTTTGGGTTCATGCCTGGAAGATCAACCATGGAGGCGATTTTCTTAATGCGACAATTGATGGAGAGATATCGGGAGCAAAAGAAGGACTTACACATGGTCTTTATTGACCTCGAGAAGGCATATGACAAAGTGCCAAGAAGTGTCATGTGGTGGGCCTTGGAGAAGCACAAAGTCCCAACTAAGTATATTACCCTCATCAAGG
Source organism: Eleusine coracana subsp. coracana (assembly GCA_032690845.1). Classification (NCBI taxonomy): domain Eukaryota; kingdom Viridiplantae; phylum Streptophyta; class Magnoliopsida; order Poales; family Poaceae; genus Eleusine; species Eleusine coracana. The sequence continues at coordinate 33,228,314 of CM064426.1, read as the reverse complement.
ATATGTACAGGGACGCGAGGACGTGTGTTCGGACATGTGATGGCGATACCAATGACTTTCCGATTAAAATAGGACTACACCAAGGATCAGCATTGAGCCCTTATTTATTTGCTTTAGTGATGGACGAGGTCACACGAGAAATACAGAGTGATGTCCCTTGGTGTATGCTCTTTGCTGATGATGTGGTGTTAGTTGACGAGAGTAGGGATGGGGTTAATAGGAAGTTGGAGCTGTGGAGGCACACATTAGAGTGCAAGGATTTCAGACTTAGTAGGGCCAAGACCGAGTATATGATGTGCGAGTTTAGCGTGACTAGACATGAGGATGGAGACGTTAGCCTTAATGGACAATTGGTGGCCAAGAAGGATACATTTCGTTATTTAGGATCGATGTTGCAAAAGGACGGTGACATCGATGAAGATGTTAGGCATAGAATTTCAGCCGGCTGGTTGAAATGGCGTCAAGCATCCGGCGTCTTATGCGACAAGAGGGTGCCACAAAAGCTAAAAGGTAAATTCTATAGGACGGCAATTCGTCCGGCGATGTTATACGGTGCTGAGTGCTGGCCTACGAAAAGACGACATGTTCAACAACTAAGTGTAGCAGAGATGCGTATGTTGCGTTGGTTTTGCGGGCATACAAGAAGAGACCGAATACGGAATGAAGATATCCGGGACAGGATAGGAGTGGCACCTATCGAGGAGAAATTGGTTCAACATCGGTTGAGATGGTTCGGACATGTCCAACGGAGACCTCCGGAGGCGCCGGTATGTAGTGGGGTTCTAAAGAGAGATGCTAATGTTAAGAGAGGTAGAGGCCGACCTAACTTGACTTGGGACGAGTCGGTTAAGAGAGACCTGAAGGCGTGGGATATCCCTAAGGAGCTAGCTATGGATAGGAGTGCTTGGAGACTAGCAATAGACGTGCCGGAACCGTGATTCTCTTCTTTTTTGGGTTCCCATGGGTTTCATCTCTAGCCTACCCCAACTTGCTTGGGATAAAAAGGCTTTGTTGTTGTTGTTGTTGTTGTGAATTATGTGTAATAAAAAATTTAAATATTCACTAAATATATAAATATTAAAATATAATATACATTAAGTAAGTAATATTATGCAAGGTAAAATGATACAAATATCAAATTATTTTATATATTATTTAATTTTTATCAAAAAATAATAAAATAATTAACATCCCTCTTGCCCTAATAGTACATTCTCTCTCTTCTAAAAACAAAACTAGACCTAGATTCTCATTAATATAAAACAAGCTAGATATAATTTTTTTGTGTAGTGATAAAAAGAGATGATGTATGCCTTCAAGTACTTAAAACCTAAGAAACTTAAAACCTATGGATATAGCCAAATAGAACCATCCAAATCAAACGAGTTTAGCTAAAATTTGATGAAAACCTAAGAAACTTAAAACCTAAAATTCTACTTGATTTCAAAATGAGAACACAAAAAAAACCAATGGATAAGTTCCTCTTACCTCAAAGATCAAATTTTTGCAAAAAAAAAAAAAAAACTCAAAACCTCCCCCCCCCCTTGATTTTCATGATTTGCCCAAAATTTTGGGCCGCCACTATTCGAGTGAACAGGGGAGCTGTCGGAGCGCGTTATTTATAGACTGGACACTTTACAGTGGCGGTTGGAATAACAAACCGCCGCTAAAACACACTAAATAGCGGCAGTTGACATTATCAACTGCCGCTATAAACCTAGTCCATTTATAGCGGCGGTTGACATTGTCAACCGCCGCTATAGAGGGCTCTGTAGCGGTGGCCCAAACCGTGATAGGCCCCCTAGGCTCTGTAGCAGCGGCTCACTTTGGACCGCGCCGCTATAGCCTTTGGGTTGCCGCCACTACAGGCCCATTTTGTGGTAGTGACGGGACAAGTGTCAGTCATGGTTTTTGATGTGCATCACAACACACAATGGTACCCCTCTCTTTTCTGTTATTGATGCAACCTCTGAAGACATTAAAAGGGCAAAGAAGGCACAATACATGAGACAATACCGCAGGAGGGTTAAAGAAGAAAAGATAGTATTAGCTGAAAGGCAAAGTAATCATTTGGATATCTTAATTATTTAGTTTGAACGTAATGTGGATTCATTCAGAACATTGTGCAGCCTTTGTATTACAAGGAACTTCTATTGGGGTCCTGATGGAAGAGAATTTGACAAGATGCGGTTCTTCGTTAGACGACATGGGTAAAGCCAATGTGATAAAAGAGTCATACGAAGATGAATCTTGGCTTCACATCAATCGAGAGTTGTGGTCATGTGGGTCTCAGGTGATCCAGCCGATAGAGGGACTCAATAATGGACCAATTTTGGATGAGGGAACGAGGTCTACGCAGAGGAGTACCAGTTATTTTACAAACAATGCTCAAGGTAATCATTTGTGAGCGTCGATATGTGCGCATGTTTTTTATTCTGATTGCACGAGACATGTCTGATCCTTGATACGTTTTCTTCATTAGGATCAGATAAGGCGAAACAACGGAGGGAACACTACGCTAATCTGTCGGTGGAATCTAAGTCGTTGTTACTTAAGAAGAAACGGGAGTACCAACGGGGTCTGCATTCAAAAATAAATCAAAACAAGGGAACACCAGGTAATTGTATGTAAAATGTTGCTTTCCCATGGTTGTAGCGGTGTATTGCCTAGCATCGGCGATTTCTTCCTTGTTAAACACGTACTAGGGGACGCATGTGATGACGAGGTGCATGACCGATCTAACTGGGAGCCTGATGAAACTCCCCCAATTGAAGAGGAATTGGATCGTGTGAACCCAAATTTTGGCAAAGACGCTGAGGAGGATGATGAGGATGATGATGAAGCAAGGTTATTTCACCGGCCTGGTACGTATTTGTATGATTCTCTGATTCTGGGCAAGCGAGTCATAATTGATCTTTTAAAATTACATTACTGTTGAAATCTGACTGTGATGCAGATGTGAAGTCCAGTTCTTATATTTGTGAGGGGAAACACGGCCCCGGGTCCAAAGATCCTTACGATCATGTTTATAACAAGCTGCCAAGCAAACACCACGTGCTTAGGAAGGTCGGAGACTGCAGATATTGTGGGGGTAGAAGTGTTACAGGTGAGGGACCAAGCTTTTGCTGCAGGAAGGGGAAGGTTCAGATATATATTCCACACATACCTTGTGAACTCAGAAGGCTGTTCACAAGTTTAACAGACAACGATGCCATATATTTTCGGAAGAATATTCGGTATTTTAACTCACACTTTTCCTTTACAAGTCTAGGTGCTACCGTCGATCGGCGTTATGCAACCGCAGCTGGAACTGGGGTATATACTTTTCGGGTTCATGGGCAAGTGTACCATAAGCTCGACACACTATCGCACGGCGGCAATGATCCGAGGCACATGCAGCGTTATTTCTATGACACTGACTATTGCGTCGAGCACAGAATTAAAAAGTCTCCGCACATAGATGTTGACCTCATCAGGAAGATAACTACAGATTTTAGAGGGAAATCCATACATGGGAACCTTTAGAACGTTGGGGGTGTGTTAAACATTGAGGAGTATAAAATTGAGCTAAACAGGGAGACTGGTGTGGACCCGAGACTGTACATTGCACCCACCGTGTCCCAGGTCACGGCAATTTGGATAGATGGGTTTGATCCAAAACACATGTTTGAGAGGAGCGTCATGGTTTGTGGAATGTCCGATCAACCAGTTTACATCAAGGCTTTCCATGGGTGTTATGACCCGCTCTCGTGTCCCTTGTTTTTTCTGGGCGGCGACACTGGTTGGAATAAGAAGATATTGTATGCAGATAGCATATCTGATGGTGCAGGTTAGTTGCAAGCCTGGATTCCTTGCACACAACATTATTTAGTGGGATGTTCTCACATCAGGATCAATACTTACATGAGCCATATAATTTTTTCAGGTGCTTTACCAAAAGCCGATGACACGGGTGATGACCAGGGAAATATTGATCTGGATGATGAGCAAGGTCAGTTTGTAAAAGATTATGTGTGTATCCTAAGATTCCCACATATAGTTTGATTTTTTGTCACTGGTTGCTAGAATTTTATTGGTGTTTTTTTATCAGTAACTGTTAGAATTTTATTGTTATTAACAGGTGAAGATCCTGAGTCCAACAAGAAGTATGTGAGCGCTCCAGAATACTATTGTTTAGAGCAAATGAATTCAACATTCTGTTTCATGGTGGACGGTTATTCCAGCAGTTCCTGGTAGACACCTATATTAAGATGGAGACAACGCGTCTCGATTGGTACTCGAATCCATCTCACCAAAGTCTCATCCGGGCTGATGTTTATCAGGTATAAACTAAAGGACAAACTACAACATATTTTTTGGAATATTAATCATATGTGTTATTTGCAGGGTATACTTGATACTCTTACTGCCGGTGAGACTAGAGCATCTGAGACCGGACGGAGAATTGTACTACCAATATCTTTTCTAGGGGGGATCATGATATTCAAGCAAAATTTTTGGATACCATGACTTTGGTTCAGCGTTTTGGAAAACCTGATTTTTTTTGTCACAGTGACGTGCAATCCGTATTGGCCTGAGATCCTAGAATGGCTTCTGCCCGGACAGACACCTCAAGACCGGCCTGATGTTGTATCAAGGGTATATAAGGCCAAACTAAGAGACCTTGTCAATTTTCTAATCAAGAAAAATCACCTTGGAGAAGTTGGAGCATATGCCCATGTCACTGAATTTCAGAAGAGGGGTCTACCTCATGAACACTTTCTCTTGATTATGAAGAATGGGAGTAAGTTATCTAGCCCTGGCGACTATGAGAAGGTAATCTCAGCAGAGATAACCGACAAGAAAAAGTATCCTGTATTGCATGATCTGGTTGTGAAGAACATGCTGCATGGTCCATGTGGCACTCTTAACCCTAGATGTCAGTGCTTGGTTGATGGAAAGTGTCATTTTTGTTATCCACGTCAGTTTTGTGAAGCAACTCGGATTCGTACCCTATATATCGGAGAATAGATGATGGACAATATGTGAAGATTAGAAAAATCGAATTGGACAACCGCTTGGTAGTCCCATATAACCCGGTTGTACTCATGCTATACAATTGTCATATAAATGTCAAGATATGCTCCAGCATCAAGGCTATCAAATATCTTTACAAGTATATTTACAAAGGGCATGATCAAGCATCATTCACTGTTGAAAAGCCAGGCAAAGAAGAAAAAGTGATCAATGAAATAAAGCAATACCGAGATGCAAGGTGTATAACACCGCCAGAGGTGGTATACAGGCTATTCAGATTCCCCCTTTACTATGTATCACCCCCGTGCTTCAGATGCAGTTGCAATTGGAAGGGATGCATATGGTTGCGTACAAATCAACAGCAAATCTCAAAGATGTTGGTAAAAGCGATATATCACAGAGGTCTATGCTCACTGAATATTTTAAGATGAATGCTATGGACCCTAAGGCACCAAGGTATATGTATAAAGAGTTCCCAGAATTTTATACATGGCAAAAGGCAAAAAAGATCTGGAAGCCTAGAGAACAGAGTACAAATTGGTCGACTGGTCTATGCAAGTCCAGTGGAAGGGGAGAGGTTTTACCTTCGGGTATTCTCTTTGCCATGTCAGGGGTGGAACCTCCTATGCTCACTTAAGAACAGTTCGGAATGTCACATATCCCACCTTCCGACTCGCCTGTGAACAGCTTGGACTTGTTGAAATAGATGATTCCTTAGACAAGTGCCTGACCGAGTGTGCTTTTTGGCAAATGCCACGAGCTCTATGTCATACATTTGCTATAATAATGGTCTTCACAGAACATGCTAATATTTTGAGTCTATGTGAAGGACCGAGAAGGCGACCAGAGGGGGAGTGAATGGAAGCCAATCAAAAATTCTTCTAGAGAACTTGGCCTATATCCCAAAAACAACCCAAGCCAACCTCTGAACCAATCACCAAGACTACACACACCAACTCGTGGTGTACTAGTCTTAGGAGTGATCAACTACAACAAAGAAACACAGCGGAAACAACAGGAAATAGCAGAAACTCGAAATAGTCAAAAACCTCACAAACTGCACCTTACTGAACCACCACTAGCAGTGCCGATCAGGACCATCGGCAATGCCGGTTGGCCCCATCAGCAGTGCTGATCGACCCCGACAGAACAACAGAAACTTTTGAGAATTTGGCAAATCTTCTCCAAAACTTAACCAAATGAACTCCAAATGATGCAATTCTTGGACCAATGAATCCTCATCACATTACGACCCTAATCCTAGAAAATCATCTCAATTGGCTTAAGGAATCATCACGAATTTCAGATCTTGTGCCAAGAACACCAAAAAGGGGAAACTTGAGAAATCCATCAAATCGAAGGTGCTAGAGCTATTGCTTCGATCAAGGATCTATAGAGGATTGTTCTAGCTCATCCTAGCAACAAGTTTCTCAAGAGAGCCGAGCCAAAAACTCGACCAAAAATAAGATCGAAAATCACCACAAAAATAGCTCCAAAAATAGGAAAAAGAGAATTTCAGAATTCAAGTGAAGAGTGAAATCTTGAGCACGAAAATACTTCTCATATCATAGAAAGGTGCTTACAAGATGCATAGGTACAAGGCTAGGAAGCCACCCTCTTCCTCCCACTATTTGGAAGAGCAAGTGATGTCTCTCACACACCCACTACTCTCTTCTCAAACATGAAGTTCTCTCCTAGCACTTTGAATAGAGTCCTAACACAAGGCAAATGGAAACAGAGGCACCTCTCCCACCAGCCCCAGCTCTCCTTATATAGGCCTAGGGTCTATTGTCCACATGATCACTCTACCCTTGACCTACATAACACACCCACCTACCACCGGGGGCATAACCGTCCATCTTTTACCTTGTCGTCCGAATGTGATCGAGCCCTTCACAACTTTGCTTGCCCTCGACGCAAGCTCCGCAATGGTGCCACGTGCACCTCCAAATGCCGCCACCGGTTTTGAGGCCCAAAGCGGGAAACGCATGTCACATCGTCTCGCGATCCTGACCACCGGCAAGTCTCTCCCGGTCCCTGTCCATTGGTCCCCCTCTTCACTTGCACCGGCATCCCGCTCGCCTTGACTTGTTCAACACGCCGTCTTCATCACCACCACGGTTTTGAGGCTCAACCGTGAAATCGTCCGTGCTTCTTGCCTCTCCACGTGTATGGTGTGGATCACCCTTGACTTCACCCGACATCCCGATCGTCTGGCCCCAAGTCCCCTACTTGTGCCCGATCCTCTCGCTGTTGACCGCCAAGTCGACTCCAGTGACCTACACATCATGAGACAAGCAAACACATTTCCCAACTCTTGCAACATTACCAATTTCTCCACCAACTCCGGTTAGTCATAACCATGATATGCAAACCCATGCAATCCTCGGATTCCCATATTTCAACTCAAACACCAAATCCGCTCAAGTCAATGACTCATCACACATATATTGCAAACCATAGCACATATCCAAATGGTTTCTCAATCTCCCCCTTGATGAGTACATTGATAACACTAAATGCACAAAGATTAGAGATTGAAATGCGAAGCCGAATAAGCACATCCAAATGGCCAAACCCAAAGAAAAAGTGAAAGCAAGCCATCTAGCAAGTAGGGGTCCCAAAACCAAGAGTTGACAAAGAAAGCGACTTGAGACGCAAAGAATGTGAAAAGCGCAAGAAAATGCTCAAGATCAAGATATGCTCCCTCTCAAGTTGTGGTAGGTCTCATGTAATGCAAAATGGATCATACAAGTTTCTTTGCATTATTTGTGCATGACCCCAAAATTTTCTCCCCCTTTGGCAATGAACTCATCAAAGAGGCAAAAGAACGAGCAAACATGCAATGCTTGAAAATGCAAACCTAAGGAGCTTCAACAATTATGCAAACAAGCATTTAACTTTGCTAACCATAACCATAGTGCTATGAAGTGTAAAAGTAATAGCTCCCAATCATGCAAAGATCAAAAATAGATAGCAAGGCATAAACACCATGAGCTATACAAGCTAAGCAGAAAGATTGACTAGCTTAGATAGAATCAAAATTGCTTATCATGAGAAAACCTGCCACCACATGTGTAAGTACTCCCATTCAAGGCAAAACAAGCACCAAGTGAATCAAAAGGATACTAGCCAGTCTCAATCTCAACTAGGGCAACAAGCATTCATAGAAAATGAGCTCTACAAACACTCACATATGAAACAGAGACTCATTTAATCAAGTGATTATTGTTTATCCTCATGTGTCCTCTTATCCATGCGGAGGGTCGCATGACTGGGTACGGCAAACACCCTGAGGCTTCAAGTCACAATGTTTGGATTTAGTATTTTAGAATTATTCTTGATCAAAGCATTTATCAGATTATTCAAGCTTATACACAAGACAAAAGAGCATACCTTTGCGGCAAAAGGAACACACGTTCCCACAATGTTTCATCAAGAGCTAAACATTTGCAAAGCCTTCCATTTCACAAACACAAGGTGCCAAAGCTAAGACATCCTCTAGACTAGCCTTAATGCAAGTTCCCACAAGGATGAAAGCAATTATACACATGGTGAGCAAGTTCTAGCAAGATTAGTGCATAAGGTTCACAAGATGCTTAGTTTACCTTTAAGATTAGGAAGTTGCTCACATGAGTTCATCAGAGGCCATCTAGAAAATCTAAGCATGAGAGATTACCATCACATCCACACAACTTAGCTCAAGCTCAATCATAGCAAAGAGAAATGCAAGAAATCATAAGAATCAAAGCTCATCTACCAATGCATATATTACATATGAGATGCAGTATATAAAAGGTAAGATACATATATACAAGTGAACACCAACTACCCTCAAATGATGCCATAAGTATGACAAACACTAAGTTCCCCCCAAAGAAAAGCATGTCTCGAAGCATCTAGGGGCTTGGTGAGGATATCAGCTAGTTGGTTTTTGGTATCAATGTATTTGAGCTCAACATTCCCCTTCTCAACATTGTCTCTCAGGAAGTGGAATCGCACAATGATGTGTTTGACCTTACCATGTTGGATTGGGTTTTTGGCTAAGCATATGGTACTGGAGTTATCATACATGAGTGGAACACCCTTAAAAGTTAACCCATAGTCTCTCATGGTAGATACAATCTATAGGATTTGTGAGCAGCAGCTAGCAGCTAGCAGCAGCAACATACTCAACCTCTATGGTGGATTGGGCAACACTTGACTGCTTACGAGAAGACCAACAGATCAAAGAAGTACCCAAGAAATGGCAAGTACCAGAAGTGCTCTTCCTATCAATTCTACACCCAGCAAAGTCGAATCCGAATACCCAATGAGATCAAGAGATGAAGACGTAGAGTACCAAAGACCGAACTCAAGGGTGTATTTGAGATACCTGAAGATGCGCTTGATAGCCTTTTGATAAGTCACCCTTGGGAAAGCTTGAAAACGAGAACAAAGACACACCATAAAGTGTATGTCGGGCCTTGTCACTGTCAGGTACAAGAGGGAGCCAATCATGCTCATGTACTCCCTTTGATCCACCGCTTCACAGTCTTCATCAGGGTCAAGAGCTATTGTAGTGGACATTGGGGTAGATAGCGGCTTCACATTGACCATGTTGAACTTCTTCAGGAGATCCTTCATGTACTTGGATTGATGAATGAAAGTGCCTTGCTTGCACTGCTTGATTTGAAGCCCAAGGAAGAAGGTGAGCTCTCCCATCATCGACATCTGAAATTCACTTTCCATAGCTTCCTGAAATTTGGCACAAGAGCATGAGAGGAACCACCTAAGATGATATCGTCCACGTAAATCTGAACCATTAGAAAGTCATTGTCATGCTATAGAGTGAACAAGGTTTTATCAACACACCCATGACATACCCACGCTCTAGCAAGAAGGTCTTAAGCCTAGCATACCATGCCCTAGGTGCTTGCTTTAGCCTGTACAAAGCCTTCTGAAGCTTGTACACACAGTTTGGGTAATTGTGGTGCTCAAAGCCATGGGGTTGCCTCACATACACTTCTTCCTCTATGAAATCATTTAGGAAAGAACTCTTGACATCCATTTGATAAAGTCTAATACCCTTGGATGCAGCAAACGCAAGCAAGATCCTAATGGCGTCTATATGAGAAACAGGAGCAAAGGTTTTACCATAATCTAAGCCCTCCACTTGGCTAAAACCTTGAGCAGCTAGCCTAGCCTTGTTTCTCACAATCTCACCATCCTCCCCATGTTTGTTTTTGAACACCCACTTGGTTTCTATGACATTGACATTTTTGGGAGGCTCTACAATGGTCCATACATTGTTTCTCTCAAAGTTTTCCAACTCCTCATGCATGGCATTAACCCAATGTTCATCAGATAATGCATGTCCCACATCTCGGGATTCTAAGGTTGCAACAAAGAGAGAATTGGTAAAGCAAGCAAGATGTGCAGACCTTGACCTTGTTGTCCTCTCATAGAGATTACCGATCATCTATTTAGGTGGATGTTGACGCTGAATGTGGTGAGGGGCCTCTCTCTCAGAGTGTACCTCCCCCTCAACCATAGCTGGAGCTCGCTCGATAGCTACTGAAGTAGATGTAGAAGCTTCTAGACCCTCTACCAGAGTGGTGGTGGTAGCAGGAACAAGCTCAGATGAGGGATGAAGTGAATCATCATCATCATCATCAAAGCCTTGTAGGTCCTCTTCTAGAAAGATGCTCTCCTCCATCTCCTTGGTACCTACAGTGTCAATCACATTGCTTGCACAAGAGTTTGATTCATCAAAGGTTACATCGCAGGACTCTACGATGGTGTTAGTTTCCAAATTCAAAACTCTGTAGGAATGACCATGAAGAGAGTAACCAAGAAAGATGCCATCCGAAGATCTGGACTCAAACTTATCCAGATTGCCACGCTTGAGAATAAAGCACTTGCATCCAAAAGCACGCAAATGAGAAACCGAGGGCTTTCTCCCAAAACGCAGCTCATGAGAAGTCACATTAAGAATTGAGCGCAAGAAAATCCGATTGGAAACATAGCAAGCAATGCTAATGGCCTCAGCCCAGAACTGCCTCAGAGTCCTATGCTCATCAAGCATCGTCCGGGCCATCTCCACCAGGGTTCTGTTCTTTCTTTCGACCGCTCCATTCTGCTAGGGAATACGAGGTGCTGAAAACTGATGCTCAATACCATGCTCTAGATAGAAAGCATCAAAGGAGGAGTTCTTGAACTCTATGACATTATCACTGCGGATTGCTCATAATGCACTAGGGAGTTCCTTGAACAACCTCAAAGCTAAGCTCCGAAATCAACAAAGTAAACCCAAGAGTAGCGAGAATAATCGTCAACAATCACAAGAACATACCACTTCACACCTACCGAACAAACCCGAGAAGGACCAACAATGTCCATGTGAAGCAACTCTCCAGGGTGTTCAGTCATCACCAAATTGATTGGTGGATGAGAAGCGGCAATCATTTTCCCATGACGACAAGGAGCACAAACCAGATCCTTATCAAATTCGAGCTTAGGCAATCCTTGGATCAAACCTAGGCCACCCAAGCGACATAACAAGTCAAAGCTCATGTGACCCAGTCTCCTATGCCATTTCTAGAGCTCAGAAGAAGATTGAGCAAACAAGCACTTGTGAGAACCAGGAGAACCAGCAAAATCAGCCTGAAAAACTCTGCCAATGCGAGAAATCCCACAAACCAAGGAACCACTCGAATCAAGAACACAAGAAGCATTCGACTTAAAGCGCACTTCCAAACCAACATCAAGAAGCTGAGAGACAGAGAGAAGATGTACTTGAGATACTCAACCAAACCAACATCCTTGAGAGTGATTTTTTCATTTACCTTTACCGTGCCTCTTGCCTTCACTCTCCCTCTCTTGTCATCTCCAAAGGTCACATACTCCCGCCGCTTCAAGGGAGTGAGGCTGGAGAACAACTTTGCATCTCCGGTCATGTGGTGCAAACACACGGAGTCCATCAACCATTTGTTCTCCAGGCCTCCACCTGCTGCGTCACTTGTGTTAGAGTTGGATCCAGAGTCGGTGTCGTGGTCGCTCTTTGCCATGAATCAAAGCCCAGTGAAGTCATCCTTCCTCTTGACTCGTGGCTTCTCAACCCCCTCCTTCGAGCTTGAAAGCCCTTCGCTTGATGTGAGGTCGACATCGCTCAAGGCGGCAACGCAGGCGCGTGCAATGGCCTTGGCGAACTTCTTGGAGTTCTTGCCCTTCTTGTAGAAGCGGTTCTTCTTCTGCTTGAAGTCTTCAGTGTTGTTGTCGTAGTACCCAGTCTTCTTCTTCTTCTTGGACAGTCAGCAATGAAGTGTGCCGGGTCACCGCACTCGAAGCAGGTTCTCGAACCACCTCCTCCTCTCTCCTTCCATTTGTTGTAGAGCTTTCTGAACATTCTTGTGAGCAAGGACAACTCCTCATCAGGAGTGCACTCCATCTGTTCATCGGAAGCTGCAACAAGAGAGGACAAAGCAAACTCCAAAGAAGACTTGTCAAGTGAGGGGTTAGTTCCATAAGAAGCACGACTGTGATCACCCTTCTGAGAACTAGAAAGCAAAGCCATGCTCGAAGCAGGAATAGCAAGATTAGACAAGATTTCCTAGACAGTTCATGAGATTTCAGCTTGCTATACAGTTGCTCACAGTTCAAGGTATTAAATTCAGCAGTTTCTTCTAGAGCAGCAATTTTAACCCCCCAAACATTTTCATCAAGTGAGTACAGCAGTTGCTTAGCTCTATCGTTGTCATTGTACACAAGGTTACCACAAGCCCGCAAGTTGCACACAATTGCCTCAAACCTATGAAAGGTGTCATCTAGTGACTCGCCAGGTTTTTGTGCAAAAGTTTGGTACTATCTATTGTAAGAATCCTTACGCATAGACTTGACTTGGTTGGTTCCCTCATGGTAAGTACAGAGCTTAACCCACATAGCATAAATAGTGTCAAGGTGTGCAACCCTATCATATTCACTCCTACCAAGTGCAGAGAGCAGAATATTGATAGCTTTGGAGTTGTTCTCATACCTAACTAACTCACCTGCAGATGTAGTGTTCAGGTCCTGTGGTACAGCATACTCCTGCTCAACAATCTCCTAAATTGCACGTCCTTGACTCAGCAGATACGCCTTGGTCCGTGACTTCTAGTATGAGAAGTCATCTCCATCGAACATCCACAGCTTAACAACATGCTTCTTCATGTCACCTTTGGATCACAAAGCCGGTGAAGGTCAACTAGTGATCAACCCGGCTCTAATATTAATTGAAGGACCGAGAAGGTGACCTGAGGGGGGGGGGGTGAATGGGAGCTAATAAAAACTTCTCCGAGAAAACATGGCCTATATCCCAAAAACAACCCAAGCCAACCTCCGAACCAATCACCAAGACTACACACACCAACTCATGGTGTACTAGTCTTAGGAGTGATCACCTACAGCAAAGAAACACAGCAAAAACAATAGGAAACAACAAAGACTCGAGATAGTCAAAAACCTCATAAACTGCACCTTACTGAACCACCACCGACAGTGCCAATCAGGACCATCGGCAGTGCCGGTTGGCCCCATCGGTAGTGCCGATCTGGCCCATTGGCAGTGCTGGTGCGGGGTCCTGAGACCCACTGGCAGTGCCGGTCCAGGTCGTCGGTAGTGCCGATCGACCCTGACAGAATAGCAGAAACTTTTGGGAATTTGGCAAATCTTCTCCAAAACCTAACCAACTAAACTCCAAATGATGTGATTTTTGCACCAGTGAATCCTCATCACATCACGACCCTAATCCTAGAAAATCATCTGAATTGGCTCAAGGAATCATCATGAATTTTAGATCTTGTGCCAAGAAAACCAAAAAGGGGAAACCTGAGAAATCCTTTAAATCGAAGGTGCTAGAGCTATTGCTTCGATCAAGGATCTATAGAGGATTGTTCTAGCTCATCCTAGCAACAAGTTTCTCAAGAGAGCCGAGCCAAAAACTCGACAAAAAATAAGATCGAAAATCACCACAAAAATAGCTCCAAAAATAGGAAAAAGAGAATTTCGGAATTCAAGTGAAGAGTGAAATCTTGAGCACGAAAATACTTCTCATATCATAGAAAGGTGCTTACAAGATCCATAGGTACAAGGCTAGGAAGCCACCCTCTTCCTCCCACTATTTGGAAGAGCAAGTGATGTCTCTCACACACCCACTACTCTCTTCTCAAACATGAAGTTCTCTCCTAGCACTTTGAATAGAGTCCTAACACAAGGCAAATGGAAAGAGAGGCACCTCTCCCACCAACCCCAGCTCTCCTTATATAGGCCTAGGGTCTATTGTCCACATGATCACTCTACCCTTGACCTACATAACACACCCACCTACCACCGGGGGCATAACCGTCCATCTTTTACCTTGTCGTCCGAATGTGATCGAGCCCTTCACAACTTTGCTTGCCCTCGACGCAAGCTCCGCAATGGTGCCACGTGCACCTCCAAATGCCGCCACCGGTTTTGAGGCCCAAAGCGGGAAACCGCCTTGCACGCTTCTCAAAGTGCGACTTCTCGATGTCGACGCATGTCACATCGTCTCGCGATCCTAACCACCGGCAAGTCTCTCCCAGTCCCTGTCCATCGGTCCCCCTCTTCACTTGCACCGGCATCCCGCTCGCCTTGACTTGTTCAACACGCCGTCTTCATCACCACCACGGTTTTGAGGCTCAACCGTGAAATCGTCCGTGCTTCTTGCCTCTCCACGTGTATGGTGTGGATCACTCTTGACTTCACCCGACATCCCGATCGTCTGGCCCCAAGTCCCCTACTTGTGCCCGATCCTCTCGCTGTTGACCGCCAAGTCGACTCCAGTGACCTACACATCATGAGACAAGCAAACACATTTCCCAACTCTTGCAACATTACCAATTTCTCCACCAACTCCGGTTAGTCATAACCATGATATGCAAACCCATGCAATCCCCGAATTCCCGCATTTCAACTCAAACACCAAATCCGGTCAAGTCAATTACTCATCACACATATATTGCAAACCATGGCATATATCCACATGATTTCTCACTATGGGATAGGCATTATGTTAACATATCAGAGGACTATCGGTGTCTAATTGGAAATGCAAATGAGGTGGAACAAATGGTACTTTAGGATATTGAGAACATTGTTAAATCCATGTGAAGAGATTTTGAGAGTTTTCGATTGCCTAAATTGGACTCCAAAGGTACTGCTATTTTGCCCCATGCATGTATCTTTTAAAAATTTGCATCACTCTTTCTTGTTTATATTTACGTAGACCCGTGCAACGAGTTACAATTTTTGTTATCTTTTGAATTACAAAAGGATGGAGGGAAAGAGGCCACTACTAGGAGTTGAACGAAGAGCTGTCACTTGGGGTGGAGCAAGAGCATTTAAATATCGTTAACACGCTTAACATAGAGCAGCAAGCGGGTTTTGATGAGATTATGGAACATGTGAAGTCAAGAGTTGGACAAGTGTTCTTTGTGGACGGAACTGGTGTAACTGGCAAGACTTACCTATATAAGGCATTGATCGCTACTGTATGGTCCATGGGGCTTATAGCTGTTGCAAGTTCTACATCTGGTATAGCTGCCTCTATCATACAGGGTGGCCGGACAACACACTCGAGGTTCAAAATTCTAGTTAAGGCTAATGATGAAACTGTGTGCAGCTTTGCCAAATAGAGTGGTACTGCTAAATTGCTTCGTAGAGCCAGCTTGCTGATATGGGATGAGGTTGCTATGACAAAGCGACAAACTTTGGAGACCCTTGATAGGTCATTACAGGATATCATGGATTCTAAACAGCCGTTTGGAGGTAAGCTAATGATTTTAGGAGGAGACTTCCGACAGGTACTTCCTATTGTACCCCCGTGGCACTATAGCTCAGATCACCGATGCAACTATTCTTAGGTCATATCTGTGGAACAAAGTTCAAAAGATCAATCTCACTCAAAATATGAGGGCATAGACAGACCCTTGGTTCTCTCAATACCTCATAATAATTGGAAATGTAACCGAACAGACCATCGGAGATGACTATGTTCGGCTTCCTGCCGAGATTGTAATAGATTATGAGGAAAATCAGTTGACCAGCTCGATAATTGTGTTTTTCCTGATCTTTTTGAATAACGCCTCATCAGGCTCCTACATGAGTTCCTGGGCAATACTTTCTCTGAATAATGAGCATGTTGACATACTAAATTGCAAGATGATAGATATGTTTCCTAGAACTCCAAGAGTATACTACAGCTATGACTCGATTGAAGATGATTCCAATTACAATTATCCCGTTGATTTGTTTAACTCCCTTACACCCAACGGTCTCCCTCCCCACGAACATAAGATCATGTTCTCATTGAGTTGTGCATTGAAGTATTGCACTAGCTTTTGTAGTTGCTCTTGTGCGACATAGCTTGGTTGATCTCCTTCTCCACCTGTCATGGTTAGTTGGCAATACCAAAGGACTAATTCAAGTTATGTGGCTATTTGAAAATCACTCAACCTCACCTTCTCTTACCACTGAAGTTCTTATGAATCTTTGCTGAAATTGCGAGCTGCAAACAAACCGTGGTGGTAGTCGACACAACAAAGGCGATGTATCAAGTGAAATCAAAGTCACAGTGAATTCTAAGTAGAAGTTTATTTGTGAGGCTTGGGGGGTTATTTATGTGGTATGCAAACTGAAAATTCAAGCTATTATCAAGTTAAGTAACAATCCAACCAAGATAGCAAAGTCAAGTTGCTGAACTGAAAACAAATGAAATGGCAAATGTATTTAGCAACTCACACACAAAGATGGTGGAACTTGTCACAGCCAAGGAAATGAGCTAAACTGAATATTCAACTCAAGATGTTTGGTTCAAATTTTGTAACGCAAACAGTATCATATTGAGATGAAGGCGTAATGGTAATGGATATGAGCTAATCCCGACGTGGTTTGGTTTATGCTATGTAATGGGACTACATCTGACAGGAGAAAAAACTACTGATGTGGAAAGAAGCTCTTGGAAAAACAGATCCAAAATTAGAAGAATAAATCTGTTGTTACATGAACTACTACTCAATTCATCATTGCTGTCAGTCATCACCCACAAAATTCAGCCGGTTGGGATGCCAATCTTGTAGATAACCGAAGTCTCATGACATTGAAGAACCTATTGCAAAAGATAAGAACAGGGGAAGAGCTTTCTCTGCCATATCAGCGCTAATCGTCGTAGACTTCACTCCCGATGATGCCGGCGCCAAGCTCGGTCCCATCCAGGTTGCGGCCGAGGATGCCGCACACCAAATCCATGGCATTGTCCACGGATCCATCACATCCACGATTCACAACATGGGGATGAGGATGGGGATGGGAATCCAGAGAAGCAGTGGAGGGTGAGGTGGGGATCGCAGCCGGCTCATGAAGGAAAAAAGGCTTGCCTGTCGATGAGGTGTCTGGCTTCTGACGTGATGGAGGGCATGCTGAGTCGATCGGGAGGTTGAAGATGACCACGGCATCGGCACCAACGCCACTCATTATAGAGGGATATTATGGAGGGTTGGGAGGGGTATCAAATTTGTATAGGGCTGTATCCGATTACATGGGACTTGATTATGTAGGGTACCTAAACAAACACGATCTATCGGAATCAGTTCACATTGTAATCAGGTTGCATTACATTCAACTGAACCAAACAGCCCCCAAAGCTCAATGCTACGCAAGTTATAGAGAGGTGCTCGTTGATTGCTTTCATAAATGAGAGGGCTACAAGATTTGTACAAATGTGGTGATCTCAGCACTTGATCTATTTCTTTTAATTCTTTTTCTTTTTCTTTTTCTCTCACTCTTCTTCACTCTTTTATTTCTTCTTCTTTTTGCCATTGAAATCAGCACATCAGATTGTATACAACAATGAACTATTGATGTTCAAAACAAACTTCAGTTTTAGCAAAGTGCAAAGCCCTTAACCAACAACATACAGCTAGTTTCAATTGGTTCAAAGTGTTCACAAAGGATGGCCTGGTGTACCACTAATATTTACTACACTTGATGTACATAAAGAAAGAGTCGACACACAAGATTTTAGTTTTAGCACAATCTGAAATTTCAATAGCAGTAGTAACTGAAATTTTTCATGCTCAAATAAATATTCCACTTTATGATTCATAACTTGAGGACCTAATATTCGGATAGTACTTCAAATAATCTTTCCAACGAGCTGAAGAACAGCAAAAACAGATTTTGGATGCAAAAGTTATGCTTGTTTTAATGTATGGTGGTCAAATTTCAGATCTGAGCGGAAAAAACGTTTCGGGATGAAACTTGACCTGAACAAGAACACAAGAACGAAGGGGAAAAATACAAATCCTGATGGGAAACAAATGGGAAAACAAATCAGAGGTGGAATACGGAGGGAAACAGAAAGATTCAGCAACCAAACATGATCTATTGGCCTGAAACTTAACAAAACTCACTGAAATTTCAGATCGGGTTTTGGGTAATAGAAATTTTTGGTATTTTTAGTTTAGGATGCTGAACAACAGGGGAAGCAAAGGGGAATACAAAGGGGTAAAGATCCTATTGAGGAAACTGTAGCTCCGAATAGTAAGATGATGCGGGGGCTTGCCCGATCTTCTCATTGTAGGACCTAAGGATAACTGACCCGTGAAACCCGACGAATCTTGGCGCCAACAACTGCTAGAACAGCCAACTCTGACAGAGATTTCACCCGACAACATGCTTTGGTCAAAGCCTAACCTGAACCAAGCAAAGGAGAGGCGATGCTCTTGCAAATCACAAGTAAACACAAGAACAAGTGGTAGAGAAAACTCTCAATCCTCAAGGGGGCAACTATGGCACAAACCCTAAGGATAAGGGCAATATGCTTCTCTATTTTTCTGAGTCCAGTTCGTGGTTAGAGTTTCGACAAGGTGTACAAGGATTATTTATATTAGGAACAACCCTCCTAGCAGGGCCAAATCAACACAAAAATGAAAAAGTAACATCCATTCAGATCGGACAAGTCCAAACTGGGTAAAAGGAGCACTTCCTAAGAAAAAGTAACATCCATTCAGATTGGACAGGTCCAAACTGGTAAAAGGAACATTCCCTATGAAAAAGTAACATGTCCTAAGAAAAATTAACATCCATTCAGATCGGACAAGTCCAAAGTGGAAAAAGGAACACATCTGGAGTAAAAGCAACACGCCCTAAGCAAAAGTAACACACCCTAAAGTCTGGAGCAGTATTCACTAAAATAGGCATAACTCTCTTTGTAGAGATCCAATGGATGCGTTGTTTGTTGCATGTGAAAGTAGGATTCAAGACCTTTCCATCCATGTATTATACTTAGGGTGGTACCTCTAAGAATGATACATAATTCATCATGAAGTGGAAGGATAGAATCTGGGCATTGATTTCAACATGCTCTCTTTGGGCATCAAATAACCACCATGTCTTCCAGATGTGCTTCAAACCTGAGGACAAGTAATCCACCTCCATTAGGTAGTACATGACTCTTATGAGATGCATGCTCACAATCATTAAGGAAAAGATTCACCTCATGTTGTAATTGCTTTGCTTTGGCACGAGTCATTGATCTCTCATAGGTGTAGTCGTGAGAGATGTCCTCATCACGCTATACCCAATTAAGGGCAGACCTCACTAGCTCACTTTCTTCCTCTTTCTCTTCCTCCTTCCTCCTTTGGGGTTGTGCTAATGTGTGGGGGTACTTTTTAGAAGAGGGAAGTCCTAAACCAGATTGAAGCACTACTTCTTTCTATCAAAGAAAAATGCTGACATTGCCCGTAGGTCAAATGGCACAAAAGATGGTGCAAACGCCAGCAGGGACACCTCTTTGTGGCCATCAGACTCAGCATTATTCTTCTTCATCCAAGTGATAGAAATAATTGATAGGTCAAGTAGGATGAAAGCGAACTAGCCAAAACCAACCATAATTATGAGTGGCAATTTGCTTGATAGAAATTGAGGTAATAGAATGGTCTTAATACTAGAAGGATCGGACTACAGCAACATCTTTTCAAAGGATTTATCCTTATAACTATACGAAAAGTATGTGCACCAATTTGCTTTGCCTTCATTGTTTACATATGCTTTAAATTCAGTTAAGTCTCTCCCTTATCTTAGGCTCTCGGCTGGTGCTTACCAATACCATCTAGCTCTTTCAAACAAGAGTGCTGAAAGGTAGACGACACTTATGCTCATAGGCCTTGACTTAAGTCGTTATTAAACCAGGAAAAACACAAGAACAATAGATCCTTGGAAACTTGTTCAAATCGAACACAAAACTAAGCAATCCAACTTCCATTGAAGCAGCTTCCCTAAAACTAGCTACCATTGTTTCAATTCTAGCTACCATTGTTGCGGTTGGTGCCATTTCTTCTCTTGGAGGCTGGGCAATAGATTAAGATTAGGCGCTAAGTGAAGGAATTGTAGGGCCTAGGGCAGCGGGTGAGCGCTACTTCAATTCAATTGGTCGAGGGTGGGGGGGAGAAGAAAAGGCTACTATTTCACCTGGTTTCATAATAACCACAATTTTTGGGTTTGAAGGCATAATTGCAGTAGGGATCCTCTTTAATTTAAGAAGAAGCCACTGTAAAGAAGAGGAAACAAGGCATGAGGCAGATAAGCCTGATAAAAAGAAGATGAAATAGATAATATAGAATGTTAACCTTGTGTTGAAGGTGTGCACCACTAGATGGGCTCATCATGACATGAAATAAGCCCTCTGACCCACTCTTCTTTCCCCCATACCTACCCGATAGGTAAGTTGGGGCCTCGGTATCTCTATATTCTATAAGGAACTTCAACACTCCTGAGTTCAAATTCTTTTTTGGTATTCCATACTTGTCTATGTTGCTTATAGTTGGTCCTACATTTACTTACTAGACTAGAATTGCTCCCCTTTTTGGGAGGCTTCCACCTCTTGTGTGCGAGAGTAATTATATTTCGGATATCTTGGGGTGACAAGATCTCGAGCAGAGGAATGTCCCAGGTAAAAGTGTGCACAATGAATAGGATAGGATCCCCCTGAGTTCAAGGATCGAGAGAAGCTTGTCGATATGATCCCTTAAGCTAGGGAAATCCCCGTAAGATAAGATGATTCCAAAAGAAACTTTTTAAACTTTTCTTTAGAATTGTCAGACGATCCCCCCGCTTCGAAGGAGAGAGCACTCATCTTGGGGTGGGCTTACTACTTATATGCTTTCAGCAGTTATCCTCTCCACACTTGGCTACCCAGCGTTTACTGTAGGCACGATAACTGGTACACCAGAGGTGTGTCCTTCCCGGTCCTCTCCTCTCGTACTAGGGAAAGGTCCTCTCAATGCTCTAATGCCCACACCTTCTCCATCCATCGATCAAAAGTTTCTTTATCTTCTCTTTTTTCCCCCTCTCTTGAACGGAGCTATTTTGAGCATTTCGTGAACAAAGCTCGAACAATTCATTCATGCATGAAGGCAACTCAAAGTCTGCATAGATACGTTACTACTACTACCAATCGACTGCTTCAACGTCCATCTCATACATATGTTCCCTGACCACCTCCATAATCGCGGTTATACCTGGAGAGTCAGTTGCCTACCCAGAGTCCATGTGAAGTTGAATATGCTCCAATCTACCTATGCCTCTACATTTGGTGGATCGAGTTCCTTACCCTCGGTTTAAAGCAGTCGGAAGTATGGTGCCTCTTCGAGCCTTCTCATAACCAGCAAATCATCTTATATGCCTACCAAGCGAGGAACTACTGATGTTTTGAGCAAAATGTGCAAGGTTCCTGTCAGCATATAGAATCATCTGGGGGTCCTAATTGTTTAACCTTACAGCATAGTGTCGAGCTAGGACTTTCCACCTGGTGGGAAAACGTAGTATCTTGTGGTCAGTTTGACTGAGTTAGACTCAGACGGACAGGTAAGAAGACAAGTATTCACTATAACTCCATAGTCTAAACTTATAAAAAATGAGTTCCTGCCAAATGTTTTCCCACCTGTGAAATCTTGTACACATTAACCTCCACCCTTTGATTAAAATGGGCCCATCTCATCTAACCACACATTTTTGATATGTGACAAAAGGTTACACACTTTGACGCCCCCCGGAGTCTTGTGTCTACCAGATTATAGTTACCGAGCAGTTTCTACCCCCAGCCCACCCCCGTTTGCATCCACCGTGATATGCTTGCCAAACATATATCAAGATTGATAGCCAAACATATACCAAGTTAGATTCCATAATCTCCACCCATGCTTTACCCATATTGATTCCACAAATACCACCCGTGCACATCCTTGCTGTGCAGGTGTCCCCAGCTTTGCTAACCCTAGCGGTGACACACCGACGACACCATTATCAAGGTGATCGGGACGAGGCTTTAACACCTCGACAGGACAGGAGTTCAGACCATGGATGAGTGATCACGTAAAGGTTAGGACAAGGTGTCACCCCTTATCATTAGTCACTACAACAAATGTGGTCTTCTATGACGAATTCTCTATGACAACTTAACTTTTTGTTACAAAGTATCTACTGTTTATGACGTTTTCTAAGAAACAACTTATTTTATGATGAAAACTAGTAGTTGTCACTAAATACAATAATAAAATTATCATAAATAAATAGGTCAGTGTATTATGATGAATACAAATGTCGTAATATATGAATAAATAAATGTCATAAAATTTATGACAAATATGAATTGTCATTAACTATTTTTTATTTTATACAATCCAATAGTCATACATGGTCCACCTGTCATGATTAGACCCACAAGTGGAACCACATTTTTTTTCCTACCAAATATATATGCATATATATATATATATATATATATATATATATATATATATATATATATATATATATATATGTATGTATATATATATGTGTGTGTGTGTGTGTATATATATATATATACCTTTCGGCTTTTTCTTTATTCTCCTAGGATGAATTGGCCATTCTTTTCCTCTTGATCCACGGCAACCAGTGCCTCATCATCTATATGTGTAGGCTCACTATAATTGGTATAACACATTGAAACATTGCAAATACTGATATCTTAGTTAAAGAAAAAAAAACATGTTTATAGAGCAACAAGTCAGAATGAGAAAAGAGTTACTTATGTCTCTCAGGAGGCCTTTCTCCTTCAGCCATGCAGTGTATGCTACGATTGAACTATCCGATTCTACATCGCAAAGACCTTCAAGATACCAACAATAGGACTCCGTCAAATAGTAGAAAAAATATAGTTTACATGTGGTTTGTGAAGTACAAAAAGTACATGTTGAAAGGACTGAGTGACCGAGAGGGGGGGGGGGGGGGGGGTTGAATCGGGAACTTCCACTATGTACCAAATTCACCATTCCTAAAACCGACCACCCAAAACAACTCCTACGCAATCCTAGTGGTGATCACACTAGCAAGATAATGAACCTATGAAAGGAACAACAACCGAAGCATACTAGTGGATCACACAAACACAATACAACTCCTATGCAAACTAGTTATCAAAGATACGCGGAAGCAAACAACCAGCTTGCAAGGAGTTCTACTCAAGCAAAGCTACTAGATAAACAAGCATATGGAAAGCATACATGCATGAGTAGCACAATACATACTAGGGTGATCAATCAAGCCAAGCAACTCCTAGACATGCTAGTGATCATGTATGAAGGCTAAGCAATACTAGCAAGTAAAGAAGCCTATTCATGTAATTCTATAACGTAGTCAACTAGAGCAAGATAAGCACACAAGCATGAATAGCACGATATGTAAATGCAAAAGGTAATACATCAAAGTAAGGAGTAGAGTAAGAGATGGCTCATGATTTTTCCCGATGTCTTAGAAGGATGGCGCCTTCCCCTACTCCTCGTTGGACCACTCCCGCCGGAGTCCCGGTCCCTCCCGCCACCAAGTGAAGTTCTCACCCACGAGCCCGTAATCACTCCTCGAGTGAAGACACGGTGTGCGTCACCGCTGCACAAAGCACAAGCTCGCCTCCCTCGAGAACTTGCCGTACTCCCTGAGCTAGCACGGGCGCTCACTATTGATGCCCCTTCCAACGGCGGGATCAAACCATGTACAAACTTGTGACGGCCTTCACAACCAATCACAATAGGCTCAATCACCGACACGTAACCGGTCTAGGTCTCACCATAGACCAAGAGTAACAACCTAGATCACACCCTCAAGGACACCCTAGCCTTAGATGTGCAAGGTAGCTCCTTGTTACTCTCACTAGCACTCTCAAGATATCCAATATCCTCTCCTAGTGCTCTCCTCAATTCCTCTTGGACCTTACCAAATGCTCTCTGGTATTCCTCTGGCCAAGAGAGGTCCCCAAGACCCCAGCAACAAAGTTATATAGGCTCCCCAATCTCAAACTAGCCGTTGCTCCATGAAACAGCCTCTCTGGATGTCCAGACCGGACAGTCCGGTTTCCACCGGACGGCTCCTCCAAAGTCATTGCTCTCTGTCCGCTGCTTCCTCCTGTAGTGACTGGACTGTCTGGTCACTGGACCAGACCGTCCGGTCCACTTTCTCTCTCCAGTCCAGGAGCCTCCGCGAAATGCGTCTCTTCTGCCATCCTTGCACCTGTACTGACCGGACCGTCCGGTCAGTAGACCGGACCGTCTGGTCTATATAGACTTACCTGTTAACAGACTCCTGCTTCTTCGCGCTAAGTCCTGGACAATCTCCATATAGTGACCATACAATCCGGTCTCCACTGACCCATCTGTCTGGTCTCTATGTCCAGAAGCTGAAACTCGTCGTCCTCGCTTGACTTGGTTCCCCGGTTTCTCCGAACAGCTCCTAGCTTCTCCACTGTCACCTAGTACCTGTGATTTCACCGAGTAACCTTGAACATCACCGACTAGAGAGGACCTAAGGGAATGACCTAGACCCCCTTGATAGTTCGGTTTTTCCTATGGACTCAAAGCCTAACAACTAGACAAGTGTACCAAACACTTGCTCCGTAGCTTGTTCTCCACTTTGATCCATCTCCATCAACCCTTGGACTCCATCAAGCTCATCAAGCATCCATGCTTGTGGTCATCGTCATCAATCGCCAAGGCCGCCATGAACAATCATCATAAGATAGAAGAGATTTCCTACACGGGCAACACTCATGTAGATATTAGTCACATTTCATGCTTGTCATTCATCACTAAAACAACATACCTTGGGGTGACCTCAATGGTCATGATCCCTACAATCTCCCCCTTTTTGGTGATGGATGACAACCACTACTTATGATGATCCAAAACAAATGAGCAACAAGGAACCAAAGGAAAAGAAAGGATTACCTTGGTTCTTACCTTGGAAGTAGTCTCCCCCTTGAAATGTGCTAGGTATTGAGGGAGAATTACTCAATCATGTAGCGCACTTGATGTCGGTCTTGAGTTGAATTTTGCGCACGTTTTGGTGTTGTGATTGATGTTCTTGTTGAAGTAGACACGCACCAAAGACGTAGATGTTCATGTCGGTGTAGATGTACGTTATTGTTGTAGACATGCGTCGTCGTTGTTCTTCTTTATTTTGGTGGGGACGTCCAACTTGACATGATCTTCATGTGTACTCCAAGTGAACATGCACTATTCTCCCCTTTGTCACCTTGTAGCTTGCTTGTATCTTTGTGTTCCTTCTCGCCTACTTTATGATTGATCTTCATTTTCTTCTCATGTCCTTTTCCACCTTTGTGTTGTCAACATAAACTTGGCTTTTGGATCTTCATGTTCCTTCTCCCCCCTTTTTCACCTATCACCAAAAACCAAAGACAAAACACAAGGGAACAAAAGAGCAAATAATAAATGGCAAAAGTTAGGAAAACTCCCCCTTTCTTGGTGCTCCTTCTTGGTAACGATGGTGTTTTACCACAACTCCCCCTACCCACATGACTCAACAACAAAATCTCCAAGAATGCAAAGGTTAGTCATTAGTGTGATGGAAATGTATGAGCCACTTGTCTTTGAGCCGTGCGAGTAATTTAACCTTGGAGCTCGGTCGAACATGACTTAATGGGCATGAAGCACAAAGATCACTATGTGATCATCTAGAGGGTCATGTACTTACATTGTAAATAAGCAACTCCCCCTAGAAACATGCTTAGAAGCATGTAAAGTATCACGATGCAATAATGCATGAATGCAAAGAGTGCAAGTGCAAATGCAACAAGTATACAAATGCATGATGCGATGCTAAAAGAAAGAGAGAGAACCGCTATAAACAAAGTGCCAACGACGAGTTGTTCCCTTCTCGAGCTTACTCACAATGGACCATTCTTCAAAGCCTTGGGTGCACCATGAACCACCTTCCCAAGCTTAACCCATGTCCATTGCTATCTTAAGGAGGTCCAAAGTTGACATACAAAGAGAAGAGAAACAAGCACAAAACAAAGACACAAACAACAAAACAAACAAGCAAAACTATACAAATGTACAAGAGACAAGCTTTAGGGTTACTCAAGTGAAGTTGGAGAGGTCGAGAACATTGAGTTCTCCCCTTAGCTTGTTGAAGGTCTTCTCATCAAGTGGCTTGGTGAAGATATCCGCCAATTGTTCATGAGTACGCACATGCACCAAGTCAATGTCCTTGTTCTCAACATGATCACGAATGAAGTGGTGCTTCACTTGAATGTGTTTTGCATGACCATGATCTCCAGTTTTAAGAGCCATCTTGATTGCCACTTCACTATCACAATAGAGTGGCATTTGAGTGAAGTTGAGACCATAGTCCGAGAGGGTTTGCCTCATGTAGAGAAGTTGAGCACAACATGCTCCTGCTGCCATAAACTCCGCCTTAGCTGTAGATAGGGCCACCGAGTTTTGCTTCTTCGAACTCCAAGAGACAAGAGCTCTTCCAAGGAATTGGCAACCTCCCGATGTGCTCTTTCTATTCACTTTGCATCCCGCGAAGTCCAAATCCGAATAACCAAGTAGCTCAAAGCTTGTTCCTCTAGGGTACCATAACCCCATAGTAGGTGTGTACTTGAGGTATCAAAGAATTCTCTTCACTGCCTTCAAGTGAGATTCCTTTGGATTTTCTTGATAGCGTGCACACAAGCACACACTAAACATGATGTTCGGTCTTGAAGCTATGAGATAGAGCAAGGAGCCAATCATAGACCTATGGAGCTTAGGGTTCACAGGTTTTCCCTTCTCGTCCATATCCAAGGGTTTGCTAGTTACCATAGGAGTGCGCAAAGGCTTGCTACTTTCCATGTTGAATCTTTTGAGAAGATCCTTGGTGTACTTTTCTTGGTAGATGAAATTCCCTTCCCTCAACTTTTTCACTTGAAAGCCAAGGAACACATTAAGTTCTCCAATCATAGACATTTGAAATTCCCTTGCCATCATTTCTAGGAACTCCTCATTGAACTTCTCATTAGTTGACCCATATATGATATCATCCACATAGATTGGGCACACAAAGAGATCCTTCCCAACATGCCTTGTGAACAAGGTGCTATCGATGCTTCCAATGGTGAATCCATTCTTGAGTAGGAAGTTTCTCAAGTGTTCATACCATGCCCTTGGAGCTTGCTTGAGGCCATAGAGAGCTTTCTTCAACTTGTACACATGACTAGGACGCTTGGGGTTCTCAAACCCCGAGGTTGTTCGACATAGACTTTCTCATTGATCTCCCCATTCAAGAAGGCACTCTTTACATTCATTTGAGAGAGCTTGAAACCATTGTGTGAAGCGTAAGCAAGCAAGATCCAAATTGCCTCAAGACGAGCCACGGGAGCAAATGTTTCTTCAAACTCAATGCCCGCTACTTGAGAATATCTTTTTGCCACTAGGCGAGCCTTGTTCTTGACAATGGCTCCTTTCTCATCTTGTTTGTTCTTGAAGACCCACTTTGTGCCAACCACATTATGATTTTTGTCTCTTTCAACCAACTTCCAAACTTTGCACCTTTGGAAATTGTTCAATTCTTCTTGCATGGTAATAACCCACTTGTGATCATTCATTTCTTCTTCAATTGTTGTAGGCTCAATCATGGAGATAAAAGAGAAGTTCTCAATAGC
This sequence comes from Eleusine coracana subsp. coracana, assembly GCA_032690845.1. Classification (NCBI taxonomy): domain Eukaryota; kingdom Viridiplantae; phylum Streptophyta; class Magnoliopsida; order Poales; family Poaceae; genus Eleusine; species Eleusine coracana. The sequence continues at coordinate 33,200,281 of CM064426.1, read as the reverse complement.
AACATTCGCCTCCTCATCATCTTCATTCACATAGTTGGGCTTGTATTGATTTCTCCTTGTCCTCACTCCTTGAGATGGACTCCCAATGACAAGTCATGTGAATGATCCTTGATTATGGCTTTGGGTCTAGGATGATATTCTTGTTGAGTGGGAGGAGATCTAGGTGAGGAATCTTGGGCATCATGGATGGCTTGCTCTCTTGAAATATGAGTGTCTTGGATTCTTAGAGAGGTGGGTGAATCTCCCATAGGCTCTCTAGCTTTGGACTTGGATCTTGAATTTGATGGGGATACTTCATTTGAGGAACTTGGTGAGGTAGCTCGAGATGGTGTATGTGGAGAGGCTTGTGGCTCACTTCTCACTCAGGTTTCCTCATTGTTTGGTGAATGGACTCTCAAGGAATTTTGGGAAGAGGTAGAGGGTGTGGTGGTGGTATCTTGATTTGGTTCCTGCACCTCAGAGGAAGTGGTTGCTTGAGGTGGTGGGGTAGAGGGCTCACCACTATCTTCATCGATAACCTCGTGGGGTAAAACCTCGCCCACAGGCATTTTCCTCAATGCTTCCCTCATAGGCTCATCCTCAATATGCACCTCATGAAACTCATCTCCCTTTTGAGAACCATTTGACTCATCAAATTTCACATCATAGGTTTCCTCTACACATCCTGTGGCTGAGTTGTAGACCCGATATGCTTTAGAAGTTCCAGAGTATCCAACAAGTATCTCTTTATCTGTCCTACTCTCAAATTTCCCGGGCTTCCTTCTCTTCTTGAGTATGTAGCAAGTGCAGCCAAACACCCAAAAATAGGAAACATTCGGTTTCCGTCCAACCAATAGCTCATATGGAGTCTTCTTCAACAGCCGGTGAAGATACACACGGTTGGAAGTGTAGCAAGCCGTGTTTATTGCCTCAGCCCAAAACCTCTCATGAGTCCCATACTCATCTAGCATAGCACGAGCAAGAGTGATGAGTATCTTGTTCTTCCTCTCCACTACTCCAATCTGCTCAGGAGTATAAGTTGCAGAGAACTCATGCTTGATCCCTTTCTTGTCACAATACTCCTCCATAGTGGTGTTCTTGAACTCAGTCCCATTGTCACTCCTTATCTTCATAATGTTAGCTTTGAATTCATTCTTTGCTCTTCTTGCAAATTTTCTGAATATGTCACTAGCTTGAGATTTGTCCACAAGAAAGAAGGTCCAAGTGTATCTTGTGAAGTCATCAACAATCACCAAGCAATATAGATTGCCTCCCAGGCTCTTGTAATGTGTTGGCCCAAACAAGTCCATGTGCAAGAGCTCTAGGGGTCGAGATGTAGACATGAAGGACTTGGTGGGGTGAGAAGAGGCAACTTGCTTTCCCGCCTGACATGCACTATACAACTTGTCCTTCTCAAAGGTCACATCCTTGATTCCTTCAACTAGATTTCTCTTAACCACTTTCCTGAGCTGACTCATCCCAATATGTGCTAGTCTTCTATGCCACAACCATCCCTTGGATGATTTTGTGAAGAGACAAGTACTTGGAGGCATGTTGCTAGATTTGAAATCCGTGACATACAAGTTTCCATGCCTCACTCCATGAAACACTAGCCCTTTCTTGGCATTCTCAATGATTGCTCCATCCTCATCAAATGTGCACTTGAATCCCATGTCACATAACTGACCAATGGATAGAAGGTTGAAATTGAGGGTTTCCAAGGGAATGACCTTGGAGAGATGGAGGTCTTCTGTAATGGCCACCTTGTGTGAGTCTCTCACTCTCCCCTTTGAGTTATCCTCAAAAGTCACCTTCTCACTATCCTCGATTTCATCAATATCAGTGAACATGGTTGACTTTCCGGTCATGTGTTGAGTGCACCCACTATCGAGAATCCAATGGGTACCTCCACTCTTGTAGTTAACCCTGGTGGTAGCCATAAGACAAGCACTAGAGGAAGAAGGGTTAGTATCCAAAGCATTACATGATTGACTAGTACTAACTTCATAGTGTCGAGCAATAAGACCATCCTCATAGATAGGGATTCCTGCAATCCCATCCAATAGTCTCCTTCTAATGGGATAGTGTAGAGCATGATATCTCCAATGTCCATGATCATCCCCCATGTGCACATTGTCAAGGTTGATGTACTACTGGGGAGGATCATAGAGTCCAGTGATGTGCTCAAGCACATGTCCCACTTGTGAATGGAGCACAAGTATCATCTCCATTGCTCTCTCAATTGAGAGCTCTTGTCTCCTATTGACTACCTCCTCAAGTAAGAAACCCCTCTCAGGAGTTGTGATTTGTTGGAGGAGCTTGTCAATCACTTCATGTGATGCAATCCTTCGAAATCTCCTAAAAGAGTTAATCCTACACACAAGATCATATATCCTCAATAGATTCTTGTGGTGGAGGAGGCGGAGGCGGTGGAGGCACCAGAGCCGAAGCTGCAAGATTGATCATCTCAAATGATCGAGCAAGCATTGTTGTTGGTGCTCCCCCTACGCCAATGCTTGGTCCACCCAATGTGCTTGAAGTAGTACGAGGAATGACACTTGAGGTAGAGCTTGATGAAGCACCCGATGAGTGTCTTGCCCCGAAGGGGTTGTAGAGGTCATTGCAAGGCAATCTTGTTGAGGGATCAAAGAAGTTTGAGCTCGAAGCTACTTCTTTCCCTTTGCTTGAGGATGCTTCATGGTGTGTCTTGGAGGTCTTTTTCCACACCATGCTCGCGGTGATCTCCTCATCCTTAAAGAGTAGCTCAATCACGTCCTCAATGGAGAGACCCTTTTCCGTGAGAAGGTCAAGAGTGATGTAGAAGAGCTTGCTACTCGGAAGCAAGGAGAGGATCTTCTCCACTATCGCGATCTTGGGAAGCTCGAAAGAAGTTGCCCCAATCCTGTCCACAATACCTCGCAAACGAATAAGAGAGTCAAGTAAGTCCTTATTATCATTAGCATGAAAAGCAGAGAACTCCTCAACAATAGAACTACTAGCATGATCAATAGGAGACTCACAAACATCATCAATGCTAGTAGAGAAAGCAAGATCAAGAGACACATCATTATCAATCATCATGTTAGGCATACTAGTAGAGCAACCTATCAAGTCATTGCTAGAAGAGTCTAGGCACTCACTAGTACAAGGCACATCCACGCAATCATCACAATCATCATACGCATGATCATCAGTAAAGGTATTGGCAAAGTCCACAACAGTATCCATCAACTCATCTGGAATCATGGCGTTTAGGTAGCTTTTAAAGCGATCCTTCCATGAGCCATGACCCGGCCCCGAATGGGATGACATCCCAACTCAATACGGTCACTACTCAAGGTGGTTAAGCCTTATGATGAGCACTTGGCTCTAATACCACTTGAAATGACCGAGTGACCAAGAGGGGGGGGGGTGAATGAGGAACTCCCACTATGTACCAAATTCGCCAATTCCTAAAACCGACAACCCAAAACAACTCCTACGCAATCCTAGTGGTGATCACACTAGCAAGATAATGAACCTATGAAAGAAACAACAACCTAAGCATACTAGTGGATCACATAAACGCAATACAACTCCTATGCAAGCTAGTTACCAAAGATACGTGGAAGCAAACAACCAGCTAGCAAGGAGTTCTACTCAAGCAAAGCTACTAGATCAACAAGTATATGGAAAGCATACATGCATGAGTAGCACAATACATACTAGGGTGATCAATCAAGCCAAACAACTCCTAGACATGCTAGTGATCAAGTATGAAAGCTAAGCACTACTAGCAAGTAAAGAAGCCTATTCATGCAATTCTACAAGGTAGTCAACTAGGGCAAGATAAGCACACAAGCATGAATAGCACGATATGTAAATGTGGAAGGTAATACATCAAAGTAAGGAGTAGAGTAAGAGATGACTCATGATTTTTCCCGAAGTCCCGGAAGGATGGCGCCTTCACCTACTCCTCGTTGGACCACTCCCGCCGGAGTCCTGGTCCCTCCCGCCACCAAGTGGAGTTCTCGCCCATGATCCCGCAATCACTCCTCGAGTGAAGACACGGTGTGCATCACCGCTGCACAAAGCACAAGCTCGCCTCCCTCGAGAACTTGTCTTACTCCCCGAGCCGGTACGGGCGCTCACGATTGATGCCCCTTCCAACGGCGGGGTCAAACCATGTACAAACTTGTGACGACGTTCACAACCAATCACGATAGGCTCGATTACCGACACCTAACCGGTCTAGGTCTCCCCATAGGCCAAGAGTAACAACCTAGATCACACCCTCAAGGACACCCTAGCATTAGATGTGCAAGGTAGCTCCTTGTTACTCTCACTAGCACTCTCATGATATCCAATATCCTCTCCTAGTGCTCTCCTCATTTCTTCTTGGACCTTACCAAATGCTCTCAGATATTCCTCTGGCCAAGAGAGGTCTCCAAGACCCTAGCAACAAAGTTATATAGGCTCCCCAACCTCAGACTAGCCATTGCTCCACGAAACAGCCCCTCTGAATGTACTGACCGAACAATCCGGTCATTGTCCACCCGAACGGCTCCTCCAGAGCCATTTCCCTCTGTCCGCTACTTCCTCCTGTAGTGATCGGACTGTCCGATCACTGGTCCGGACTGTCTGGTCCACTTTCTCTCTCCAGTCCAGGAGCCTCCATGAAATGCATCTCTTCTACCGTCCCTGCACCTGTACTGACCGGACCGTCCGGTCAGTCCGGTCTGTATAGACTTACCTATTGATAGACTCCTGCTTCTTTGTGCTAAGTCACGGACAATCTCCACATAGTGACCGTACAGTCCGGTCTCCATTGACCCTTCTGTCCGGTCTCTATGTCCAGAAGCTGAAACTCGTCATCCTCGCTTGACTTGGTTCCCCGGCTTCTCCGATCAGCTTCTTGGCTTCTCCACTGTCACCTAGTGCCTGTGATTTCACCGAGTAACCTTGAACATCACCGACTAGATATGACCTAAGAGAATGACCTAGACCCCCTTGATAGTCCGGTTTTTCCTATAGAGTCAAAGCCTAACAACTACACAAGTGTACCAAACACTTGCTCCATAGCTTGTTGTCCACTTTTATCCATCTCCATCAACCCTTGGAATCCATCAAGCTCATTAAGCCTCCATGCTTATGGTCATCGTCATCAATCGCCAAGGCCATCGTGAACAATCATCATAAGATAGAAGAGATTTCCTACATGGGCAACACCCGTGTAGATATTAGTCACATTTCATGCTTGTCATTCATCACCAAAACAACATACCTTGGGGTGACCTCAATGGTCATGATCCTTACACATGTATACCTATATCAGATCCTTTCTTCTAAAGCCAATCACTATAGGCATCAACATTCTCGTCACCAAGACTATCATCATCATCATCATCATCATCATCATCATCATCATCATCATCATCATCATCGTCAGACTCGGACTCCCTCTCTTGTTTCAGGGGTGTAATGCTATCAAATGTTATCAATAACATCCTAAATTTCTTCTCGGCACCCATGTCATCAATTAACTTTTCCAAATCATGTGGGAAATCAATTGCCTCGAGACTTGCTGAGCTATTACCACTTCTCTTCTTGTAGTAGAAGTAGTCCCGCGCACTATAACCAAGATTGGATTTCACTGACATAAGGCCATGATATGTTAGTCGATCCTCGTCTAGATGACCCCGGTAGGTTCGATGTTCCCTGTTTCTTCCTGTGCATTCGACTGCTAAAGTCCATGTTTCACCACTCAATTGGGAGGGGGGGGGGGGCTGCGCATGTGTACATAAATACTGTCAATACTAGGGAGATCTTGACGTATTAGCAGTTGTATAGGAGTACTACATACTATAGCAAGTGCAAGTTACTCACCTTTCGTTTCCTGGATCAAGGTGATTTGCTTCAACGTCTCGCTCTCGTCTCGTGGCTGCGCTAGAGTTGGTGGATCAGTTATCGGAGATATTCATAGTGGCAGAAGTTGGGTGGTTAGAGCTCAAAGCAACGCCACACAACAAACAGCCATCTCTCTGTGTCCGCCCCCAAAAGATTATGCAAAATGGTAGCAGCGGTTGTGAGTTTTCTCCTTTGGAGATGTCGTTGTGAGTTCATTAGTAGGTGGCTGGGGCCCAACCACATTAATTTGGAGTGGCTGAGTTGAATTAGGCAGGCTCGTGAAAAATTTCCACCCACGCGCACTTAAAGTTTGGAGGGAACATTCCATCAAATAAAAAAAAAAATTTGAACATTGCTATAAGTTTCAATCGTTGGCAGTTTCGGTCTTGTGTATTTTAGAGCGCAGGGCGAAGCTAAAAGCTGAGCCCCTTTATATTTATGTGTATATATACACTTAAAATTTTGCCAATTGAATGAAAATATTATTACTAATCAAAACAAATTCAAATTTATACAAAAATGATTGTATATTATTATAAAAATTTATGCAACTATTTCTATGGTAAAGTCACTAATGATAGTGTTAGTATAAATCTCGTCCAACAATTTCTTCTCAATGTATAAAGTGGCCAAACCATTCAATCTTTCTTGAGACATTGTGGACCTTTAAATAATTCTTCAACAATTTCAAATTTAAGAAGCTTCTTTCAGCTACTGCCACAGTCACGGATACAGTAAATAAGATTCGATATGCAATAGAAATATTGAGATATTTTCTAGTTGATATGATTTATCCACGGCTCCTTCTTGAGATCCCAAGAACTCTTATTTTTTTTCTTCTTTTTCCTTTTCTCATGCCCAGATGAATATTTTCAAGTTGACATGAGTTGTATAAAAAATGTAAAAATAATTAGTCAAACAACCTTCTCGTTTGATTATAAATTTTATACCAATTATGCAAGAAATCAATTGAACTCGACCCTAGTCCTGATGGCTGCTCCGCTGGAACTCAACATATGGGCCAAATTTGCTTGTACATGTATATGCATATGCTATGGGTCGGGGCCCCGGAAACAAACATGCCCTTAGCTAGCAGCACACCAAATTGGTATAGCTTATGCAACAGCTTATGAAGTTGTTTTCGACTTGAGCTGCACCAAACAATGAAGTTGTAAAACAATTTGACTGTATAAGCTGCATAAGCTACAATAAGCCAAAAAATTGCTTTTAACTGATAATCCAAAGCTCAAGCTGTTTTTTATGTGAGGTGAAGCTCTACCAAACAGACAACAAAATAACGCAGTTCATCTAGTTTAACCACGAGGTCAATAAAACACAATCAGAAGTGTTCGACACAAACATACAACTACAAAGAAAGCGACAATGATAACGAGACTTGAAAATAGCTACGCGACGAGGAGGGTACGATGAGCATCCATAGAGTTGAGCGACAACGGCGGCGATGACGAGGGGACTCACGAGTCGACCCGAGCAATCTTGTGGTGCAGCTCAACGGCATAGGGCCTTCCCGCGTTGTGGGGGTGGCTGATGAACCGGGACGCGTGAATGATGACCGCCATGCTGGAGTCGTACTCCTGGTCATCTTTGCAGAACGGGCACCGGTACCAATACTTGCTGGAGGGGGTGGACCGGGAAGGAATGCACAATTCGGTGGTGAAGGGGGGCTCTTCATCGCTGTTGTGGTTGGTGGTGGTGGTGTCATCATCATCGACGGTCGCCTTGATGACCTCCTTCGGCAGCGCCTCCTCTTCTGCCACCACCGGGACGACCACCTCCTTCCCCTTCGTGGCCGCCGAGGTGACCTCCTCCTCCATCACTGCCACCGAGGCGACCTCCTCCTCCTCCTCCTCCTCAGCCGGGATGAACTCCTCCTCCTCCTCACGCTGGGATGACCTCCTCCTCCTCCTCCCCTGACACCAGGACGACCTCCTCTTCCTCGTCCTCCGCTACCGCTGAGACAACTGGGGCCAGAGCGCCGCGGATGCGCTTCGGAGAAGGTGCTGGCGCCAGGACGACCTCCTCCTCCTCCTCCTTCGCTACTGCTGAGACGTCCAGTGCCAGAGCGCCGTAGACGTGCATCGACGAAGGCGAGCGCGACTCACCGTGGCGTACTCCAGCCACGGAAGAAGACGAACCACCGCTCTAAAAAGAGTTGATGAACAGTAAAAAAAATCCGCATTCCATAAATCGCGATATATTGACTCAATAACTAAATCAAAGCATAAAATAGTATCGATGTTGGCCTAAAAGTGTCGAGAGGTATCAAGAATCGTAGAGATATTGAGCAAACGAAAAGCCTCTAAAATTGTACGGAAATTGCGGAACGTGGGCATGAACATACCGCGGACTCCAGGAGGAGAGGGGTGCGGAGGTTGCCGTTGCCAGTGGCCTCCCTCGAGTCCCCCATGGGCGCCATGGTAGTTGAGCTTGGCGAGCGGCGAGCGAGGGTTCAAGGTGGTTTGAGCGTGGCAAAGAAGACGAGAAGCAGGAGAGTGGAGTGATGGCGGAAACGGGAGTGCGCCCCTGGTATGGGCATGAGGTCAAGAGGCGCCATCTCTCATACTAGCACGCTTAACACACTAAAACATGGTGCCGCGAAACATGGTCCCACTTATCCTTGAGTCTTGAGTAGAACTTCAGCGTATGTCGTAAAAAATGAAGGCAGTATGAGAGACAACTTAACAACTAAGGTGATAAAATTTAACATCCATTTGTTTGGATCCATGTTAAAGTTTAACAAAGTTTAATAAGTTTTATCAAGTTTTTCTCTAATTAAGTTTGCTTCCCCCATTGCAGGCTTTGCATGTGTTCGCTTCCCCCATCGCAGGCTTTGAGATGGGAGCTAGTAAATTTTGACGCGGGCAGCGCTGCTTGCCTCGATTCGAGTCAAGCATTGTGACCATTCACAGTCAGCTCCTACTATCATTACTCCGCGCAGGGCCATGAGACCGGAATTGAGCAAAGTCAGGTGATCCTACCGGAGGCGTGTCAAGTGGTAGTCTGAGACCAATCTGTTTGGTAGAGCTTCACCTCACATGAAAAATTGCTTTAGCTTTGGATTATCAGTTAAAGCAGTTTTTTGGCTTATTCTAGCTTATGCAGCTTATATAGTCAAATCATTTGGAAAAACAACTTTTCAGAAATGGATTATATATATGAGATGAGTACCATGCATGCATGAGTTGTGATAAGCTACTATTTTCAGCTTGGACAAGTAGAGCAAAATGGAGAACTGCTTATGACTGCTTTTGCATATACTATTTTACAATTTCATCATTTGGTGCAGCTTGAGTTGAAAACAACTTCTCTGTACCAAAGAGCATAGGATATCACTATATGTTTGATGGTGGTTGTTAAGGCCAGTCTCAGTGGTGATTTCATAGGAGTTTCATTCTCAGTAAATGACATACCACATAGGCAAAACTGATGATGTGGGATGTAATTTATGATGAGAGAGGAAATTTGGGTTTCATTGGGATGAAACTCCATGTACACGACTACCAATACTTTGAAACTAAAATGAAACACCATTGAAAGTGTTTTAGTTTCATCTGTACTCATTTAACAACTCTCATTGGTTATTTAGATAAAACATCTAATTACTACACTAACATATGAAATAGTGAAACAAAACTTTGCATTGAGAAATCTAGTTTCATTCATTCATTTCAAAACTATAAGATGGCATGACACTCTTGGAAATAACAAAACGAAACCATGGATTGAGAAACATGCCACATCATCAGTTTTGCCTATGTGGCATGTCATTCATTGAGAATGAAACTCCTATGAAATCACTATTGAGATTGACCTATGTATTACTTTTGCCAAAATAGTGCTAGTTGTCGGGAATCTCTGGACTCCATGGATGGAAGATGAAGAAAAGGGACTGTTGTTCAATTATCCAATGGCCAATAAAATAGTATGTGCAACCGTCTGAAGAAATAAGCAAAACTTCAATACAAAACCTTTATTCTATGAACATATTATTCCTATGTTTTCAAATCTATAATGGTGGTTGTTAGTGTAAATCATAAACTTCTTTTTGTATACATTAATTCCTTTAAACAATATATAATCAACTTTATTTGTTTTATTTCTTTCTGTGATACACTTCAAAAACTAAACCTTTATTCTATTAACAAAAGATTATTCCTATTTTCCATACCAACAATGGTGGTTAGCAATGTAAACAAAATTTTATTTTGTATACTTGTTGTACTAGTTATAATAATTTTAAAAACCATTAATTTACAGTGTGAAATGTCAAGGCCCGTGGCAACGCACGGGCACTTTGCTAGTCTTAATAGAATTGTCACGCAAATGCGCATTCAACTGTGTAATTAGTTTTATATTTAATCATTGTATTTAGCATTCGAATGATTGATGTGACCCCTCTAAAATTTAGACTCCAAGAATCAAAATCCGCCACAGATCCTGAAATACACATGCCATGTCCATTGGTTACTAGGCAAAAATTGCTACAAATGACTCATCGATGATGGTATTTTCTATAAAGCACTCCTCAATTCTAGTTTTGCTAGAAACCACTCTTCAATGATGGATATTTACTAAAACACACTTCAACTACAATAATCATCAGCAAATTTGCTGCTGGACACTTTTCTTTTGTGGTCTTTGCTAGAGGACACTCTTCAAATGAGTCTTTGCTCATTCACACTACTTACTTGTGGTAATTGGCCTAAAGATACTATGGTGAGTAGAATATGACTTCTCATGCATGAAAGAGAGAGAAGATTTTACAAATGGCTAAATTGCCCTCAAAATTATTAGCATATTTGACCATATAAAATTGTATTTCATAAATCAAATATCATAAATATTATTAAATCTGACCATATAATCAAAGACTCAGATTTAATAAAAAATTTGATTACATGCTAAGATTTAATAATATTTATGATATTTGATTTATAAATTATTATTATATGGTCAAATTTGTTAAAGGAATTGCAAGGTCAATTTAGCCATTTATGAAATCTTCTCTCTCTTTCATGCAAGAGAAGTCATATTCTATTCATCATAGTGTCTTTTAATCAATTAGCACAATTAAGTGGTATAGTGTCTATGAGCAAAGACTCATTTGAAGAGTATCCTCTAGCAAAGACCACAAAAGAAGAGTGTCTAGCAACAAATTTGCCCAATAATCTTTTATGAGAGGTAGAAGTTTTCAAAGGCCAAATTTGCTAGTGGACATCATTCTTTTGTGGTCTTTGCTATAAGACACAACTACTTAGTTATGTAGTTGCTACAAGACACTCTTTAATTGTGGTAATTGGCTAAGAAACACTCTAATCATTAGAATATGACTTTTGTTGCATGAAGGGGAGAGAAGAGTTTGCTAGTAGAATATGACTGGAGGTGCAAACTACTATTGTGTCATTCCCTTCTAAACCCAACACTCCCCTACTCTATCAACCTCTACTGTTCATCTCCTCAACGAAATGTCCCATCGAAGAGTCAACTTTGTATCCCCAATCTCCCATGTGACGCCGGCAGCCATCCTCTTCAACCTCGGGGGCAGCTATAGCCGCCGATGATGCCTAAACGCCAGAGGTTCCAGTCGTGTCACCAGATGCGCGACGCATGCGGGCGCTTCTCGCGTAGTGCAGTGACCACAACTTCTCCGTCGGCCACTCGCGACTCCTCGGCCCCTATCCCGTTTGACCTCACCTTCGGCCACCGTGGCGCGCCTCTACCTCAGCCTGAGACACCACGTGCCTCGAATGCCAGGGACAAAGGGATGGGCCTTGCGGAAGCCTCTGTCTCAGCCACTGTGACCGCGTGGAAGAAAGGGAAGGGAACAGCAATAGCCTCCACATCAGCCATCACCACGAATCTGTCTATGTGTAGTACTACTCCTACATGTTTCACTTGATTAATCTGTTAGAGTAATTAGATAGATTGGTTAATGCACTTTCATATTCAGTAATCAATGTAGTTGGAGGCTTAGGCTTCTTAATTGTACTATTAGATTGTTTATGCTATATGTATTGATCTATCAGTACGTACCTTCTGCTTCACTAGATTAATCTATTAATGTAATTAGATAGATTGATGTACTTTTAGTTTTATTTGTACTGGTACTTTGATTTATGCGCCATGTTAATTTTACATGCGTACATCGATTTTTTATCATGCTATCCATCAGAAAATTATGATTATCTCATCTCATCAATCTCTTTATTATAGGTCCTCAAGCCCAACTTTCTCGATGTGCCACCAGGATTTGAATACAAAAGGAATAAGAAATCTAAAGAAGTGATCTTTAATTTTGTTGTTGACATCGATTTTGTATCATTCTATCCATCAGAAAATTATGATTATCTCATCTCATCAATCTCTTTATTATAGGTCCTCAAGCCCAATTTCTCCGATGTGCCACCAGGATTTGAAGATAAAAGGAAGAAGAAATCTAAAGAAGTGATCTTTGATTTTGTTGTTGATGCCAATGTGCCACCAGGACGTGATGGCCAATGTAACCTCAGGTTGGAAAAAATGCACATCAAGTTTACTTGCACTAATAAATGCCGTGATGTTAGACCTCACAAGGTGTTGTCTTGCAAGGAGGTCATGGTCTTTCCTAGTTGATTACAAACACTAATATAGTTTGACATGCTATTATACTTATTAATTATGCGCCTTGTAAAACTTCAGATCATGACTAGGGCAGAGGATCTTCGGATTATTCTGAAGAAAAAGGTGATGGACACTGTGTACAAGAGTAACAAATAATCAACTTAGCCATGTATGAATGATCTTATCTAGTGTTAGGGTGACTTATGTAATGAATGTCACTTGGTTATTTTGAAATTATGATGGATTATTCTGAAGAAAAAGGATATTGTAGTATGTCTGACTATCTAGCGTCTTTTTAGGCGAAGATGATGAAAATCGATCAAGACACATATATGACCTAATAATATATATACATTCATCACAAAATAGAATTGGCTAGTTCACCACCACTGGATATACATAGACCAAGATTGACATGCATTGATACTATTCATCATCAGCACACGGAAAGAAAGAAACAAAAAACAAAAGCATCAAACTAGTACTAGTAGTTAACGACTATGAACAGGATGACCAAAGCGTGGTGGTGACAACGATCGAGGAGGAAGTCGATCTCTTCTTGAAGGCAGACTTGTATCCTGCGTCCCGAGCAATCTAACAGTGCCTCTCAATATCGTCGGGCACCCAAACATTATCGCGGATTAACCACAACGCGTGCACCTAAACCTCCTCCTTGTACTCGAACTCCCTATCTTGGCAAACCGGGAACGAATACAAGGTCTTGCTGGAGGAATAATCCACCCAGTACACAATGCGTGTGCCGCCGTCCGGGGAGTGGTAGTAGTCGGCGGAGTCGCTGCTATCGCTGTACTCTTCATTGTTGGCGTCATCGGTTGTGGTGTCGTCGTCGCCGACGGTCGCCTTGACAACCTCCGACAGCGCCACCTCCTCCTCCTCTGCCGCTGCCGGGACGACCTCCTCCTCCTCCTTCCGTGCCGCTGAGACGTCTGGGGCCAGAGCACCGCGGACGCACTTTGGCGAAGGCGAGAGCGACTCGCCGCGGCGTGCTCCAGCCACGGTAGAAAATGAACCACCGGTCCGTAAAGAGTTGATGAATAGTAAAAATCTCTAAAATTGTACAGAAATCACGGAACATGGACAGGAACATACCGCGGACTCTAGGAGGGGAGGGGTGTGGAGGTTGCGGTTGCCAGCGGGCTCCCTCGAGTCCCCCATGGGCGCCATGGCAGTTGAGCATGGCGAGCGGCGAGCAAGGGCTGAGGTGGTTTGAGCGTGGCGAAGAAGACGAGAAGCAGGAGAGTGGAGTGATGGCGGAAATGGGTGTGCACCCCTGATATGGGCATGAGGTCGAGAGGCGCCTTCTCTCATACTAGCATGCTTAACACACTGAAACATGGGCCGATGAAACATGGTTCTACTTGTTCTTGAGTCCAGAGTAGAACTTCAACATATGTCGTAAAAAAATGGAAGGCAGAAAGTTTTACCTTTTTTTAGTCAGGAAGGCAGAACGTTGGAATTGATATACCACCTACATACAATATTTCCAAACTTTTTTGGGATGAATCCTTCCGGAACCCACATATCTGTGGGCCATATGAAATGAGCTATTATACTTGAACAAGCACATTCTATATGCAAGGAGGCTTATGGTTGGTATAGACACGTACTAGTATACTCCCTCCATCCATCTATACAGGGCGCCTTTTTGTTTTGGCCAAATCTGCTAGGGGACACTCTTCAAAGTTGGCATTTGCTAGGGTACACTACTTAATGTCTTATTTGCTCTAGGACACTATTAAATTATGGCAATTGGCTATTAGACACTCTAATAATTGGATTATGACTTTTCTTGTATAGAGGAGAGAGAGTCTTTTATAAATGACCAAAATACCCTTACAACAATTTTAACATATCTGATCATATAATCAATATTTTTTTTATTAGGTATATATTAATTATTTAAAAAATAGCATTAATTTTTTTTACAAAAAGTCTATAAATAATTTTTTGAAATGATTAATAATGCGTAATATATTTTTAAGAACGAATATAGGTGGTCAAATTTTATGACTTCTGATTAATGAATTTATGCAAAATACTGATACTATTTGTAACAGGTAATAATGCTTCAAACTATTTTAACGTTGGTATTGCAATAAAACAAACTGAACTAAACATATATTTTGTGATATTGATATTAATTACTTTATATACATGTGCACGAAGGCGCTACACACACATAGCACACACCACACTTCTTCTATAGCTTGTTGTTAAATGTCTGACCAAGCATGTATGACACGCAAGCATCTATAGCTGCGTAATCGATGTGCTTGCTACTCAGGTGCTTATCCCCTGTCACACCCGGTTTTAAGGCCAAAACCAAATGCTTCTGTATACGTGCCCAGGATCAAGTTTTCATGCATATAGAACAAAAGTGAAGTAACAGTAAATAACCAATGTCATCATTATTAATATCTCGAGTCATTATTACATTGCATGGATTACATCAAAGCATAAAAGAAAACAGCGGAAGGCTCCATAACGCCACAGGCAGTCCACCGAGGGTCGCATGCCTAGTCGTAGTAGTCCTCATCTACGTAGTCCATTTTGCCAGTGTCCTCTGAGCAGCAGTAATAGAGCAACAACAAAATAGGGAAAACTATAACGCATGAGTACATACCGTACACAGCAAGTGGGGGAAAGTATGACATGCAGGCTAAAACAAGAACAGGCTAGACATAGGTTTACTGCACTACGCAACCTTAGCCTATGACTCTAAGCATCCTATTTACTAGGTGAAAAGCCCAACAGGTTAACCACCTATCCAACACTATCGATTACCCATCGATAGCAAAACTATGAGTTACCCACTCATACCAAATCACTACAGGTTACCCACCTGCAGCTAACACCCAAGTCTGGTTACACACTAGATCCACCCAATCATCCATCTAATCGTGTGAGGATCCAGGCCGCTCCTGACTGTGAGCACGGTTGTTATAACAGTTTTATACTCTACAGAGGTTGCACAACTTTACCCATAGGTTGGTGATTCTATCACCCTTCGGTGGCTAAAGTCTCCCTATTGCCAACACACTATTGTAGGTGTGAGGCCAAGTGAGCACCACATGATCTTTCAAAGCGCTCCCTAGCTTGCAAAATGTCCACGCTAAGGTTTCATCGCCGCGGGATTAACCATCCCTACAGAAGCCCCCCCTCAGGCGCCGTGGCTAGAAGTAACCCTTCATCACCAGAGGCTGAAAGTAACCCTCTCGTCCTCCTTCCTCGAACGCCCGCAAAACTAGGAAGAGATTTAATACTAAACCACGCCTACCCATATCAGCCCTATGCTTTGCGCTGTTTTCCTGGATGTCCGCTCCACAAATTTGGTTTGTATGACCACGAGCAAGCACTACTACAAACCAAATATTACATTACCCGCACCCTCCTCAATGTCCTCCTGCTTGGGTCATCTAAATTACCCAAATAATAATTAGGTTTAAGTGAATATTAGTCAAGTTTATTATTATTCATATTTAATCCCCCAAAGTACTGCACTAGCATGACGAACCCAAAAACCCGTACACTTAACCATAACCCAAGCGACAAGGAATAATCAAGAAGGATAAATGACACAGGATTCAAATTTAGACAAGCATGCATAAAAATAAACTAATCCTCAATAGGTGCAATATGATCAAGGACACTTGCCTGTTTCCCTGCTAGCTGCTACTCAATAGTCTTGAAAGTTCTCCTCTTGCTCGTCCTCTAATATCGATCCACATAAAAAAAGTATACATAAACAAATAATAAACAATACACCAAGCAGTACCTAATAACTATAGAAACAGTACTAAAAGATAGTACTCGTTTCTACGATTCCATAAGCGCAAAAATAACCTAAATTGGAGTTATGGATAAAAAGTTATTATGGTTTAAAGACTAAGGGTTTATTAGCAAAATTACATATCCAGAAAATAATTATTTTAATTAGTTTTATAAATCATAAACAAATAAAAATTAGCTTTATTAAGCAGATATGCTATAAATTATTCTCTTGCAATCTAAACATAAAATAAATAGATTTTATTCAAGAAAACATATATTTTACTTAAACAAATTAGAGGCTAGGGGGTTGAATGTAATTTAATTAAATTATAGGAAACAAAGTGTAAAACAAAAGGGCTAAGTTATAATTTATAAAAATTGTAGGGGTCTTTACGAAAAACGAAGGAACTGAGTTGTATTTCCTTTTAAAATAAGGGTCCTAAGCACAAAATACGCATTTATCGGAATTTACAAAAATTAGAACAAAACCTAAGTACTGGGTTGACGGGGTCTATGGATTAAGGCTAAGTTGGGTTCTATAGTCCACGGTGGACTCGGTTCATAATCTTTCACTAGGTTCTAATCTTGGCCACAAATCAAGAAAACGACGGCCAAGAAGGGCGTTAGCAAACTGGGCGGTGGGCGGCATTTGACCAAGCAGCGGCGAAAACATGACACCATGGCAATGAAGCCGAAGCCCACCAAGGAGTCACTCCACGGCTTCGTTTGCTCTGATTCCTGTCCTAAACGGAAACGAAGATTAAGGGGAGCCTAACCAGGTGGTTGAGCGAGGCTGGGAGGTGCTTGGAGGCGGTTGACGTCGAATGATGGCGCCGCTGTATGATGCTACTCATCGGGGACGGGGCCCCTAGGGTCGCAGCTCGGCTTCAAGGATCGAGTCATGCTCCTGGAGCTCCTACGCATGGGCAAACTGGTTGAGGAGGGTTAGGGTGGCCAGAAAGAAGGAAGGGCGCACTACGGCACAACTCATCGAAGGCGTGGAAAATGATGTCCGAGGGGTGTTTCTGCAAGGGATTGCGAGCCAAAAGCATCAAGGCATGCAAAGGTAGTCGAGGGGGAACTCGCAATGCATTTTATAGGAGTCGAGGGAAAACAGAGAGGACGTGAGTGGAGCACACCGGAAATCAATGGCTGCCATGGCCATCGATACGTAATAGCACTCGTGAGTGGTCAATTAAGGCAATTAAGGTATGGGAGTGGGGGAGGGGAAATGGGGAAAACCATTTGTGAGCTCGATGGTTTGGTTTTAGAAACGTGGAGGTAGGGATGCGGAGCGACAATGGTTGTTTCTTGACAGCAGCGGCGGTGACGTAGGTGAGGGACTCAATGACAAGGTTGATGGCAAATGTTTGGCGGCTTTGGGGATCAGCTTCTGGCACGCAAACTCGACGCTGCTGCTCCAAAGGGCGCGGTTCTACTCCAGTGCGTCTAGTAAGCCGTCGGCAATGACCGGGATGGCTTCTCTCCAAGCAACTCCCGTTAACGTTGTTTGACGGCTTTGGAGAAAATGATGGACGAGCAGCGATCTGATGCATGGGTGGGGGCTGGGGATTTTCTCAGGAAAGTATGACGATATGGATATTTAGGGGCCGTTTCTATGGGGCAGCGGTCATTGGAAGGGTCATGAGTCTGATAGGCAGCTCGGCTGCTATTATGAACAGAACAGCATGGCAAAAGACTTGCACGTTCCCGAGGATTGAGTAAACTAATCAATCTACAACTTGATCATGCGTCTTGTAGATGTTGTGTGACACGAAATGGATAAAGTGGTTTAGATTGTTGCTCACCTGATTTGGAGATCGGGAGGTTGAAACAGGGCAAGGTCGTGAAGCGGCAGTTGGCGGGCGGAAGGCGTTCCTGGAGTCGTGGAGGAAGATCTCGGCAAGCGCTCCTGGGATCGCGAAGCTGACTTCCTGGAACATGATATGGATCAAGGTTCGCTGCTTAGAACTCTAGGGATTGAGCACAGCAAGGTTGGGATTTACCATGTCGCGCGCAGGCCTTGATCTGATAGGAAACAGCAGCTATTACAAACCATATCGTGATTGCTTCGGGGCTCCAATTGACATGAGCTGTGGATATGTTGCAGAGGCAAACCAGGAACGTGATCTGGTGAAGTTTGGCATCTATTGGTGCTGTGGATTGCCAGAAACGTCGATGGCAACACAGCACTGCATGGCTGGATGCGACGGGGACAAGGGAAGATGGCAAGAAATTGGACTCCAATGGTCGGGACAGAGAGATGGGAGGCTGGGAGGGTCGGTACAGATTGTAAGAGTCACACAGGCTTGGTTTAATAGGTCACAGAGGCGGTGGAAGGCAGAGGGAAAAACTTCCTTCGAGGTTTAATGGTCGCCGTCGCAATTAACGGCCCTTCGAGCTCCATAGTGCACGGTTGAGGCTGAAAACAAGTGGAATTGGAAGAGGTGAAGGTTTCCCGTCCGTTTGAAGGGTCAGGAGGCCGGTTACTCATGCATGGGAGGGGAGCAGATCGACGGCCAGGCAAATGTTGAGCATTGTTCTATTGTGGTGTATTTCATATTGGTATTCAGCAAAATAGTTCAAATATGGGCATAAAGCTCAAAGTTTCTCCCCAAAGCAATAAATCATGTCCAACTCACAAATTACAACTTTTCCATTCATGTAAATCTCTTAAAAGATTGTTGTGAACATAAAGAATCTATCTTCCAAATAATCCAAGGCAACAACTCTTCTTTCATATCACTCAACCTATATTCTACATCATAATGATCCAATAATATTTGTATAAGGCTTATATGAGTAGCTAGGTGAGGTAATTCAGGGATTGCAAATATAAATCAACAATATATTGTAAAGCTAGGAGATTATTCTTTGTTGGAATTATAGAAACTTTATGAAGATGGCCATTAAGAAAGAAATTTAAGAAAGACTCACACTTTGGATATGTGGACATGCGCATAGGCAAAATTTGATCTTGGAAGAAAAAGAACTCCCATTATCAGATTGCACATGGTTGGAATGATTCTTGGCTATATTATGATGAATTTTGAGAATAAGCATGTCATATACCATCCCCCCACACTCAAAATTTTGCTAGTCTCTTAGCAAACAACAGAGCTTTTCTCTTTTTTCTTTTTTTACTTTCTTCTTCTTCTTCTTCTTTTTCTTTTTATCACTTTTTGTTTCTCCCTCTTTTTTCTAATCTCTGCTGCGTCGATCGGTTCAGGGTGCGCCGATCGGCTCTCAATCCGAATTCACCAACATTTGTTGGTATTTGATTCGTTGGCTTCAACATTTATTCAAGAATTAAATATAGCCAGAAATATAGGATGTGGTAAAGGAATGATACTCAACAAGATATTTTGGGTTTATGATAGGATACTCAGCGGAATTGAATTTTTGCATGAGTAATTCAAGGCTAGAAAAAGATACACACAGATTTGCTATCTTAGTAAAATTCATACCAAAAAGAATTAAATCCTAACCGAACTCAACCATCAATTTACTGTTCATCTACTTATCAAAGGTTCATGAGAATTGCTCAAAATATGGCATTGGTAGGTAAAGATCTTGAAAAGGATAAACTCCAAAGTTCACAACATGAAAATTTATTTATGAAAAGATTGGTACTAAGTTATCATCACAAATTAGACAATACAAATGAAGGACATGGGTACTCAAAATTGCTCTACATAAGACATATTTGCCGAATAATCGTTAAGTGTAAGTTCGAAATTTTATTCAATGCTCAATATTATTTGGTCTTCATCGGTACTTTTCAAGAAAGAATAATTCAATTCTACTAAAAGAGCATAACCACCACAAATATATTAAGATCGAAAATCGAATACATGATCATGATTTTTGCACACACTTGCATAAAAATAAAACTACTACTAACTACTACTAACACACTTGCATGAAAGTAAACACACACGATACATGGTTTCCCAACCCGCTCACACACACATAAGCAAATAAAGAAAAAGATTGCAAAAAAATAAGAGAAAATGCAAACCGGGAAACCGGTGGCTGATCGAAGCCATAGCACCGCACCTTTTTGTCGCTCGAACTCCTCCACCATCGCCTCGTGGCTGTTCCTCCATTGGGACGTTGCGTCCTCCACGCGCTCAATGTAGTGCAAGTTGTTGTCGATGTACCCCTACATGGGCACGAAAAAGTCTGCACCGGGCATAGGAGGCACCACAGGCACACGTCCTTGGTACCTGTAGTCAATACCCGCGCTAAAGTAGGGAGCGCCGACCAGCGCAGAGGGCTGTGGACCGCCCGCTGCATCGCTCCACCCTCGCTGGTACTGCTGAGGCTCCTGGCGTGAATTCTAAGAGTCCTACTCGCTGCCGGCTGCTGTAGGTGTCGCCGGTTGTCGAACCTGCCCACGGTGGTCCTTGAGAGCTCGGCCCCCCTCCAAGAGACCTTCCTCAAGCCAATTTCCTTCCTCCAGCTTGTGATGGAGGAAAACTCCTAGCTCCGCACACGAGAGCCTGATGTTGGTGCCACCGACATGGAAGCCGGCGTGAACACTTCCTGTGACAATATTGCCATGAGACATATTCCTGTGACAAGCCAATACTCCCACTTGTTGTCACGCCCTCCCGGTCTGTCACTGTCGTGGACAATGGCTGCTAGGCATTGAAGATAGGCCTCGAAGGCCAACTTCTTGCTCGCCTTGCCCCTCTTCTCGATCCAACCCCACACCATCTCTAACATAGTGTTGCAATGACATGGACTCACAATGGCGTTGTAGAGCGACCGCAAGTCCGCATCGGTGACGTTGCTGGAGTCGACCTTGTCACCTGTGTGCACCGCCAACCACCGATGGAAGACTTGAATGGTCAGGTTGTGGATGTTGCCGCACTTCATCTCTTCCGCGAGCGGGAGCTGCCTCTAAAAGGAGTCCAACTCCCCACGTCCCAACATGCCGGCGACGTCGGCGTCGGCGTCGAAGCCGAAGGCTTGAGCCGCCGCCTCCATTGTCACCGTGTAGCTGATGTCGCGGACGCGGAAGTTGACGGCCTTGTAGCCGTCTTCGACAGTGCCAAGCCTAATCATAGAGGCAACATCGGTGATGATGTCGAGGTTGTAGTCAATGGGAAGGAGGTGGAAGTCCACCCAGCCAAGATTGTTGGGCATCCTCGTTATGTCCTCCCACATGCCGGTCATGGTGAGGAAGGTCTCGTCCAAGTCAAAGTTGGGGACGAACCTTCTCCTCACCATGAGGTAGTGCTGTTATTCCTCTGCACTCCGGACGGTGAAGCCCTAATCCACCATGCGTGACGCGAATGTCGGCAATGGTGGTGATCTGGGAACCCCACGGCTTGCCGCCATTTGGCTCCTTGTAGCATGCACCGTTGGAAGGGGTGCGCCGGAGACAGAGTGGTGGGTGCCGATCTCTACCACCGAGCCGGTGGATGCATCACCCACCGACATGTCGTCGGGAGCGCCGAAGGTTCCCCTCGCGGAGGAGTTACTGCTCGACTCGCCGCTGCCATCGGAACTGCTTCCTCGGTGCGGCCTCTTGCCCAACTTGCCGACGGAGGAGCGGAGATGATCCATCTGCGAGGAATGCGGAACATGTGCGAGATCGTCAGTTGTGGGGAAGGTGAAGAGATTAGCGGGATGATGTGCCGAACTGGGGGCGCCTGGCCTCCCTTTTATAGTGTGGGAAACTTCCAGGAGAAGGACCCGCTTGAAATTTTCAAAATTCGAGAGTGCGCCGATCGGCACAATTCAAATTTTGAATGCTCTGACAACTGTGACGCTTGATTTCCCTCCTTTCTGTCGCTTCCCAGTACATCATGTTGGTTGGCAGGGGAACAACACGGAACCCCGACGTCTTGATTAACTACGCCGATCAGCGTGAGCCCGTGCCAATCGGCGCATCATTTCTTTTTCAGCTTTTTATCAATTCCGTGTCTCCTCTGCACCGCACACCTGCATAGCAATCATACCTGTTCTTCACAATCAACGCTTGCCGCCTTTGTCGCCCATATGGGAATCGCATGGGTACCTGCGCCTATCGGTGCAGTAGGGCGCTGAATGGCACAAGTCCCTTGCACCTCGTCTTTTAGTCTGGCACTGATCTTGATGCCTTGTGTTCATCTCTTTCACCTAATTTTCCACTTTTCCCAATGTTCCTGTAGCATTGACATACGTAGCAGGGCCCATCTGGTGACCACGTCGGACAGCGCTGACGCGCGCCAATCGGCGCTACGTCCATTCTTGCTCCCGGCCCCTCGATTCTTCGCTAGATGTTGCTCGTCATCCTTTCCTACATCATTTAGCAACCATTTTGCACACAAAAATTAATTCAAAAAGATTTTTAATTACCTTGAAAATAGCTCCATCTCTGAAAATTGCTGTTCTGATTGATTTTTAGCACTCCTTCAATTCTGGGCATCGTCAGCCTTCTGTCCTAACTTGGGCAATAGCACGCCGATCGGCATAGATGTGCGCCGATCGGTGCAAGCACTGTTGCTTCCTGTTTCTTGTCCTTTTTTGTTTTATTCCTGCATTGTTATTCTATAGTATGTATATACATAGTTTTGCACAAATAAACAGACAATGCAAGAGCACACAAGAATTAAGAACACACTTTTTCTATTTCTTTTATTCGAGAGATTGTTTTTATTAAAAGCAAGAAAATTAAAAACATTGGGTTGCTCTCCTGGCCAGCACTAAATAACTAAGTGAAACGGGTTGCCCTCCCGCAAGCCCTAAACAACTTCTAAATCCCCCGATCATTGGGTTGCCTCCTAAGAGCGCTATAGTTATTTAGAGGTCAAGGAGCTTGACCTCCCCGCAATCAATCAATCCTTAGTGTCGCGGTGCAGGATGTGAAACCACGACACTACAAGGTTCTCTTATCCCCATGGTTCATATACCTCGAACGACCTATCCATACATCCCCTCCAATTACTCTCGATTACTCGTTGTCACGGTGTCTTTTATCTCTTTACTTCATCAATAGTACGTCACTCTTCTATCTTCGGGTGAAACTTGAAAGAGTAGTGAGTCCCACTTATATCGAAGCTTATCTCACCGCTCCCAACATCAATACTTGCTTTTGTTGTCCTCAAGAAGGGTCTGCCTAAGATCAATAGGGTCCTCATCATCTTATCCGTATCAAGCACAATAAAATCAACAGGGATGATGTGATCTCCAATTTAAAGAGGCACATCCTCAGCGATTCCATCAGGGAAGCGTACCGATCGATCAGCTAACTACAAACACATACCCATAGGCTCCAATTAGGAAAATTGAGACTTGTGAATATATGACGGGGAATAACACATACACTTGCTCCAAGATCGCACAAGCACATATCAAATATCCTTGTTCCAATCATGCATTTGATGCTTGGTGATCCAGGGTCGGCTTTTTCCTCAAGTGGAACATCATTGATTGCCGCAGTAAGCTCCTTAGTAACCTTTACAACCTCCTCAGAAACTAGAGACTTCTTGTTTTGCATCATGTTGTTAATGTACTTGGCGTAGGTGGGTATTTGAATAGCATCAACAAAAGGGACATTGATGTAAAGCTTCTCCATAATATCAACGAACCTTGCAAATTGTTCATCGTGTTGCCGTGCTCTTTCTGTCTTCGTCAACAGTTGAGTATCCAGGAACATGGTAGGGCCATGCTCCTCTGTCTCCATGCCAATTTTCAGACTAGAGAGGTCAACATGCTCCTCATGCACGGGGCCTCTTTGCTCCCGCAGGGTGCTCTAGATCTTCTGTTTGTTTTCCTGACCTCGTAGCTATTGCCTTCAATTGTTCTACAGACTTCGTATTGCCAGGAATAGCCCCTTTGTTGCCTTCAATGGCTTGCGATAACTGTCCCATATGTTGCTCCATAACCTTAGTATGCTTCAAAATATGCTTATTGGAGCTCACAATTTCTATCACCTTGTCATTAATTCCCTCAAGGACATGATTAATCTCCTTGAATTTAGCTTGATTGTCCTTGTTGATCTTCTCTTGAGCTTGGAAGAACTCATGACATTGGAGACGAAGTGGGATAGACTTTTGCATGGACGAACTAGGAGAGAAAGAACTCCATTGCTGCTGATATTGGGGCTTCCATCCACTATTCTTCATATATTCTAGCATCTTCATCTCTTCAGGGTAGTTTTTCTGCACATGACCGAATTCTCCACACTCACCACATGTGGCGCGCGATTCCGCTAGCTTGAGCGGCTCTTCCTTAGGGATATGAAGATTATTGTCCAACCTCTTTTTAGTGGCGTTGAGGCGATCTATAATCAAGTCTTCATGAGTCCTCTCAATCACTCTTCGCCACACCCTTTTTAGGTTGTAAATTCCTTGAACTTCTCTCACCATCCCATGATTGATTTTCAACTAGCAACTTGATCAAATTCTTAGCTTTGGTGGGAGTTTTTGACATGAATGAACCTACAGCTGAAGCATCCAAGTGCTAACGAGATAGTTGATTCAATCCTGTGGGGAATAGCTTCACACGTGCTTGGTCTCCGTCCAATCCCGCTATCTTGAATGTACTACAAACCTCATTGATGTGTTGCAAGTGATGATTGGGATCTTCCGAACCTGTGAACGGTTGTTGTGCCACTATTGCAACATATCTGTCCAATTGATACAAAAGTTGATCTTGAGCTTCTTGGAAATCTGTCTTGACAACATTAATCAATTGAGGCCTGAGACAATTAACCATAGGCAACTCTACCATCTCCTCTTCTTCTTGATCTTCAACTGGATCTTCTATTGTGAATAATGCTCGAGGGGTGGTGCTGACTGCTTCTCCAGCTAAATCTCCAAGTGACTTGCTTCTCTTCTCCGCTGTTCTCTTCTTGTGAAAGAGTCTTTCTGGATCATCGGTGTAATTAGATGGTTTGTTTCACTTAGACCGTCCATACCTGTTAGTTTCACTTAATAGAATATATGTACTAAAGAGACAAGTAAAGCACAATGACTAAACACTAATACATCAAACAATGTTTAAAAACCTACTATGGTCCCCAGCAACGGTGCCAGAAAAAGGTAAGCTTGTTGGTCATAGTTACGCACCCACTTATTTACCACAAGAGGATAGTGTATGATTGTACCACTTTTTCCCTTGAATTGAGTATTCCAAGGTTTATCCAATCCACAGGGACTTTAGGGGTAATTAAACAAAGTTAAAAGTAAAAGAAGTAATCAAAGCTACTATCGAATTTAGGTTACATGAGGGGAAACTGGCCAGCGCAAAGGTGCACCAGACAGTAAATCTGTTGTTGCGCCGATCGGTGCAGGCGTTGAGCCGATTGGCACACTGGTGAATCTATTGTCGCGCCGATCGGTGCAGGTGTTGAGCCGATTGGCACACTGGTGAATCTAAGCCAAAGTGCGCCAGATATCTTGTAAGCCTAAGCTGTTAAGTGAGTAGCCAAATATCTACTAGTGAGATCGTAACTAGAAAGTCAAATCAAATAACATCATAATGGGTAATTACATGGATCAGTGAAAACCTATAATGAATAAGATTACCCTGCTTTCCGAGCGGCTCCCGATTAATCGCGCGAGTATCTTACCCAACTCAACTATCCAATAGTGCTATGTAGGTTTAGTGCTGTCACTGCTAAACCACAATACTAGCATCATCAAGCAACCATAACCAATACAATGTCCGAATACTATCCTAATCACCACGATCAAGATAATATCTACTTACATAGCCTAGAACTAAGCAATTGGAATAAGCACATGCATGATTATAGAATCAAGATAGACAAATCACCAAAACCATCATCAACATATTCAATCATCCTTGAGATATATAGAGTAAGATTCATCCCCGTCGAGATGGCCTACCTTGACGGATCAACTCTTAACACCAATTGTTCTTGAAACTCAACTAGAGATCTATTCTAACGGGGCAAGCCCCGGTGGCTCTAACTCATGGATCTGTTGTCCCTCTGTCACCTTTGCCTCCTCTCTCGCCGCGACCTGGGTTTACAAGTATTTATAGAGGTTCTACTTGTAGAGGACTCGGTTTTTAGCAAATAAGGCGGTTGCGCCGATCGACGCAAGCCGTGACTTCTCTGGTTTCTCCTCCGAGTCAGTTCCTCTGTCTTCCATAGCTGCCATGTGGGCCTTTTCCTTCGAGATAATGTCTTGTACTACACGTCGAGATATTGAAGTTCCATAAATCTTCTAGGGAAATATCTTCAAGTTTCTTGCAAAGATAAACTGACATAAACATGTGGAATGGGCCTCGGTCACTTCTGTGGGCCAAAACACCCTTGCGTTGACCGGCTCATGGACTGCGGCGATCGGCGCAATGGGCTTCTTTAGTGCTTTTTGTCGGTTCTGGATTCCTGTCCTCTCCAGCATCACTTTAATCACCAATTTTACTTGTTTCTGCAATAAAGCTCCAAAACAACTCATATACAAATATATAGGCAATATAAGGCCTAGATTAGTATCAATTATGCTCTAATTGGGGCAATATTCACATATAAAAGGGGCACTTGGGGAGTGCCAACACCGGGGGGTCAGGAGACAGAGAACGGGGACGCTTACGGCTGCCACCGGGTTCGCCTCTTGCGCCAACGCCGACCGGAGGAGAGCGGTGGCTGGATGGAGTGCTGGAGCTAGCCATGATGTGCTTGTACGAGCTGTTTACGGAATCAGTGTGCTATGAGAGAGCTAGTGTGTGTGATGATATGTGGAGCGCTATAGCGGTATTTATGTAGACCCACATCGTGTGTGGTCGTGGCCATCCTCCTCTGCTCTTGGGAAAACGTGTGGGACATGCAAACTAGTAGTAAAATGCCTGGGAGTGGTGCAACAACCATGAATTGACCGTTCACCACGGCTGGAAGGCGCTGGGTCATGCAGGCCCACCACCGTGCTGCACCTCTGCACGCACATCCATCAGACTCCGCACCTTCCGCGTATGTTTGCCTCACTTACAGTTTCACTGAATTGTGGGTCCAATTTTACGGGCCCAATAGTCATTTAGTAGTTCACTCTCCAAACTTCTCTCACCTTTCGCCTCCCCCAACTTCTCTTACCTTTCGCCTCCCCCAACTTCTTATCATGTCATAGCCGATCTCGCAGATCCTCCTATGGCAAAACACTGCAAATTGGCTTCGAGCGGCCTCGGTGTAGAGGAGTCTGAAGCAGATGAATCTGGTCATGACCCGAAGCAATCGTATGTTGTATTTTCCACCCCTTTCTCCATGCATGCATTCGGTTCTAGCGCGCACATGCAATCTCATTCGATTTCTACCCTCTCAACCAGGGTGGAATTCATGCCAGGGACGGTACCGCAAATTTTGGAGGCCCTGTGCTAATAGAAAAATTATAGGCCCTCGGTTGTAGTATATTAATATAATTAAAATTATTTTTGTCCTTTTAATTTCGCATTTCTATCGTCTATAATTTCAGCCTTTCACGAATACATGCATATTCTTGTTATTTGCGAGGAAGACGATCGATAGGGTGGTGCATCATTTTATTTTTTTCACGGGCTGCTTTGTGTCCATGGGCTTAGGCTGGTTCATTTGTGGGCTGCCTGTTTGATGTTGAGGCTTAATATCGATCGATAAGAATTTTTGGCCCTGTTTGGATATAAAGTATTTTTGGAGTTTTGCACAAATACTATGATCTAGCAAAATACTTTGGTTTTAGGAGGTACGGAGGTCATTAGATGTGACAAGTTTTGCAGTTTTAGAAACCATGGTATAGCTAAAAGTGCAGGTATTTTGGAGTTTAAAAAACTCTACTCCCCACCTTTTTTTCTAAACCATGGTGGTTTTGCTTGTCGCTGGTTGCTTCGAAAACTATAGTTTCTAAATACCCAAACAAGACCTAGCATAACTTTCAACCTGCTTTAGTTTTTGTGTTACAATGTTGCCGGCTTGGCTTGGATGATGATATATGCCATTTTAATTTTTAGAGTTAGCCAGTGGCGTTTGCTGCCGCTTGCTCTATCGTATTATCGGATTGGTGGACGGGATTGCAGCCATCAGGCTGATGACTGTTGGAAAGGAAGAATGCAAGTAGGTGATGAAGCAGCATGGCTTGATAACTGGTATCCCTATGCTATTGACGTCGGCATCCACTCCAAAAGGCCAGATAGAGCCTGATGTTTTTTTGCAATCTTTTGGGCTGCATATTATCGGGCAAGGGACGACGACGACCTCATCATCACAGTCAGTTCTTGAGGTGCTGAAGGGATATAGTTGGTTGGCTGCGAAGGATGACCGGCTTGTCACTATTGATAAGGAGTTCTCCCTGAGCCTGGTTAACCCAATCACTGGCAAGAGTAACCCACTGCCACCGTTGTCATCAAACAACGACAAAAATAAGGAGTTGTTGTCTGATTTCATGAAGACTGATGATGCTGGTGGTTGTGCAACTCTGTTCATTGAGCGCGCAGTTCTCTGTAAAACACCTAGGCCAGATGATGGTCCCTTTGTGATCCTTCTGTTCTCTTCAGGAAACATCATGTACCATGAGAAGACTAATGGCATATGGACGACATTACCAAATACAGACCGACTTGCACAAAGATTTGTGGATGTTGCTTACTTGGAAGAGCGGTACGTGGTTGCAATCAGTCAATATGCTTCCATGAAGTTTTGGGACATGTCCATGAAGCCCATTATTACTGAATCTCCTAAATGGATCAAGGGTCCCCTTATGCTCATCCAGTGTAGTCCAGACGCGACCGCGAGTGTGACACCCCAGGTGTCTCACCTTAATTTAACAAATATGAGGAGCACAAATCATAGAAATTATAGCATGAAATGATAAGAGCCCACTTATTAATTTAAAAAAAACCTGCAACCAAAGTTATTGAAGCAATTTAAAATTTCAATACAACTCATGCCAAATAAATTCATCAACAGTTTGATAATAATAAAATAGAATATTATGAATTTATTGGGCATTTTATCTGATTAGCAAGAACCATAATCAATTAATTAATTCTTAAGTAACAAATTAATGCAATTAATAAATTCTAAAAATATTTTTATGAAAATTCCAAATAAATTTCACCAGAGTGTTCTCCACCATTTAAATAGTCATTCCACCAAATTTCGCCATTTTAGGAAATCCCTAGCTATTTTATTTTGAATTAATAAAAACTAGCTTTGACCAGGGACCTTTTTGTGCTAAATCTTTTCTTCCATGGGGTACAGAGGAAAATATCCTCTTCTTCCTCCTCACTGGCGCAGAGCCCCCCTGCCCACGATTCTCTCTGCCGCACGCCAGCACCTGCTCCCGCCTCGGAACCCCGCGGAGCTACAATGCCGTTGACCCCTCTACCCCTCTGCCCCTCTGCCTCTGCCGAGCGCGCGACCCAACGGCCGCTTTCCCCCTCTTCTCCTCTCTGCACGCCACCAGCATGGCTGCTGCCACAGCTTCAATTCCCCGCGCTCTCGCCGCTCCCGGCTGCCAACCACCCCGCTAAAACTTCACGCGGCATCAGGGCGCACCGCAACACACACGTCTTGCCCTCACTCAGCACTTGCTCTCCGCTCTCTCTCGTTTTTCCCTCTGCCTCTCTGCCCCTGCACCCACCATTACCGAGCAAGCTTGAGCTCGAAGTCCTGCTTTTTCACTGCCACCAGAACCTAACCCACACCACCAACCCGCGTGCACACATCTCCTCCACACCCCATCACCAATGCTTGGCCAAGCTTCCAGCAAGTTCGAAGTAATTTGAGAAAAACTGAGCTTCTCCCCGACGACCGACTCCGGCACATCCCCGCAAAATTCTCAGTCCCCGATGAGCCGCGTCGCTTCTTTCTTCTTCTCTCGCGGGTGCAAATACCTGGCACATATCTCTGACATTTTCCTTTCCCTTTTTCACCACTCAAGTCACCGGCATGTTGTTTTTTTTCCCGGTTCTGCTCATCACTGCCGATCACCGAAGCCGCCTCCACGATGAACCCCTACTTCTGGCCATCACCGACGCACGCCGACTAGATGCCGCTCTTCGTGGTGGTCCCGTGAAGCTGTCGGAGCAAACCCCGACCAATTTCATGCCCCAGGCCCCCTCCGTGACGCCACCAAACATCGCCTTTCCGCCGCCTCTCGTCACCGACCATCTTCCAGTGAGAACCCCACCTCGCGAACCCCTCCATCCCCTCCGCCTCGGTGCGCACATCATTTCCTTGCTCCCGCGACGAGCTGTTTCCCCGCGTAGCAACCGCTGGCGAGCCCTCCGGCGAAGTCAGCCCTCTGTGGGGACTGGCGCCTACTAGCAGCCTGGGTGGCGCCGATGTGGGGCCTGAGTGTAACCTAGGTATCGCCTACGTGGCAGCCTTAAACCAGGAAAATACCAGAAAAATTCCCAAAAATTACTTTAACTTTGAAAACCCATAGTAATTCGTTTATAAACCCAATGAGGCCCAAACAAATTTTGTTAGACTCATTTTGAAGTGCTCTATTTTAGTAAAATAACAAATCACTGCCTCTGTACATATATTTTTATCAATATATTAAACTGTACAAACACAAATTAATTCACCAGAAATTCTAGAAATGAAATTAACTCCTGATTTTTGGCATGCTTAGCAATAACACGTTTATATGCTACCACAAATTTTGGTGTGGTAAAATATGAATTATTTTACGCTCTGGAAATTATTTAGTGTGTTCAATTAAATTAATTCTAGCAATTATTCTATAAATAATTGGCTCCTACCACTTGGCACAAAAATCACTCACATAAGTCTCTGTGTACAGTAAATCACACATGTCCAGAAACATAAATTTACTCGAGTAATTATTTTAATTGCTCATATAACTCATCTACTTTATTTAATTGCATAAAGAATATATATACTCAAAATCAAAATTAACGACCCAACTTCTCTGAAGCATATGGCTTCGAGAACATAATGATAATTTTAATTGACATTAAAACACAATGTACTTACATGCATCATGTCACTGTATTCAACGGTATTCCGATAATGCCGTTAATTCAACTCTATCATATAGGCAACGACAACCAGGAACAAGAGGAGGATAGTCAGAAGGACCTTGATCCTCAGGAACAAGAAATTGTAGTTGCTAGCACTAACATCGATCCAGGCAAGCCCTGGTTTACATTCTCCTTTTTCATAAAGTTTGCTAGTTTTCAATATTACTAGTGTCTGTGATTATTGTTGCAGTAGGTCATAGGAGCTGTGATGAGAACATCACCATGCTGGATACGCACATATCATGGCCTTCCCCAAGTTACAAGTCATCACCAACTCGGTCCCCGCGTTCGTCTCGGATTGAGCCGACACCCCTTCACGGTTTTGATGATATCTCCCACATCCGACGTCCAAACGAGGCGTTCTTTGATGCGTTGGAAAAGGGATGACAACGCCGTTGTTTTGTTTCTGGTCCTAGCTCCAGAAGGGTCGTGAGTCATAATATGTGACCATGACAATGTGCTGTGCCACCTATTTTGGGCCAACATGGCCATGTATCGTGTCGGGCCTTAAGCCCATGTTGTGGGCGCCCCCCCCCCTAGTTGCCCCAACCCTAGGATGTCCCTGGTTCATACATAAACTCAGTAGCCGCCATCTTTTAGTTTTGGGTTTTGTTTAGTTCAGTTTTCTAGAGAGAAACTTGATCGAATTATTGTAACTGTAGCGACAAGTCCTTTTACAGTAATACAGGGCTCCTGTTCTTGTTCTACACCACTGTGGCGATTAGTTCTTTTGTGTTCAGAGCTTGAACCTTTTCTTGTGATTCACTTCATCCATATTTGCAATTTCAGATTGCGTGTTTATCCTCTCTTGCTTGTGTTCTCGATTTCGCTTGTAGAAACAATCAAGTTGTGCTTGGTGTAACGGTTGCGGGATTGGATCGTGTTTGATTCAAGCCGGGTCGTCGACGCTGAGTTCCCCAAATTCGAGTTTATCCCCTTACCTCTCGGAAGATTGGGTCATATCTACATCAAGTGGTATCAGATTCTAGGTTTCCCATGAGGTATTATCGTGTTCTTCCCTTCAGATTCGTTTGTGTTCATCACCTTTTTGTCCATGAAAAAGCCTACAAAAAAAATTTCCTCACCATCCCAGACAATGTTTAGCCTATGCATAATTTAATTTCAGAGTCCGTAGTGTTGAGTTTGTGTCCTAGTCGAGTTCAGTTGCTGGCAGGAATATTACTTTGCGTCTGTTATTGCCTACTGATATTAGAAATCATTTTAAACTGCTTATTGAAAATACTGAGAATGAACATGATAACAAACAACTTTGTGATGTTAAACATAAGGCTATTCAGTTAAAGGGAGGTGCTTTTCTTACTATGACATCTACTGTTGCTGAACTTTATGATAATCATGATGCACCTTGCTATACTATGCTTTGTCGTGATATATCTTCTATCGATGATCCTGTATCTTATACTTTGCATTCTGCTAGTACTAACCTTTTGCAGGAGATTGATGATGAGATGGAGTCGAGGGCAACTCCTATTCAAGAAGGGGTGGATGATGAGGACATCACCATGCTGGATACGCGCATATCATGGCCTTCCCCAAGTTACAAGTCACCACCAACTCGGTCGCCGCGTTCATCTCGGATTTAGCCGACACTCCTTCACGGTTTTGATGATATCTCCCACATCCGACATCCAAACGAGGCGTTCTTTGATGCGTTGGAAAGGGGACGATGACACCGTCATTTTGTTTCTGGTCCTAGCTCCAGAAGTGTCGTGAGTCATAATATGTGACCATGACAAGGTGTTGCGCCACCTATTTTGGGCCAACTTGGCCATGTATCATGTCGGGCCTTAAGCCCATGTTGTGGGCGCCCCCCTGGTCGCCCCAACCCTAGGACGTCCTGGTTCATACATAAACTCAGTAGTCACCATCTTTTAGTTTCGGGTTTTGTTTAGTTCAGTTTTCTAGAGAGAAATTTGATCGAATTATTGTAACTGTGGTGACAAGTCCTTTTACAGTAATCCAAGGCCCCTGTTCTTGTTCTACACCACTGTGGCGATTAGTCCTTTTATGTTCAGAGCTTGAACCTTTTCTTATGATTCGCTTCATCCATATTTGCAATTTCAGATTGCGTGTTTATCCTCTCTTGCTTGTGTTCTCGATTTCGCTTGCAGGAACAATCAAGTTGTGCTTGGTGTAACGGTTGCGGGGTTGGATCGTGTCTGATTCATGCCGGGTCATCGACGCCGATTTCCCCAAATTCGAGTTTATCCCCTTACCTCTCGGAAGATCGGGCCATATCTACATCAAGTTGGTTGGAACCCACCTTGCATGACACCAAATGACCTATGCTACTGTCAATAGAACTTTGGTAGTATCGGTACTGTGTCGCTATGCTTAGTAATTGCTAGACTCGGTAGATATCATTACTAAGAAATGAATTGGACCACTGGAACAGGAATGAATAAAAGAAGTTTATTTTGATGTTATGACCAGGCAGGGATGATGCATGTGTAGGTTTGCAGCAACACATGGGTGTTGACTACGGTAGTCCTGCCTTGTCGAACCTAGGACCCGTCCGTGGTCGGCCCCTTGGTCAAGTATTGAACAGTACCGAATACATGCTAGTCTATGGGCACTGGTAAACTGATGTAGCATTGGCGTGGCAATGAGGACGGTACCTAGTACAGTGGTTGTTGATCCTTCTGCTGCTGGAGTGGGTGGTTTATACCACGAAGTACTGTTGGTAGGACAGCATGCCCACTCGCTGAGACTGGACCCGGACCGAGTAGTTTTTCATCCTAGCAAAAGGTTGCCATATATGACCTTAATTGGTGTGTATGTGTCGTATATCTCGAGTTATCCCAGCTGGTGTAAATCAATTGCAATTGTTGTCCCTCGCAGTAATGAGTACCACTTGGCTACTGAGTTGACACGTTGTTGCACATGGTACTTGGAAATTGATTATTATGATTATTGTTGATGTTACTATTATTGCTCTTATGTTGTACTTACCTTATGTATTGCTTTATTATCTTATTGTTGCAACTAAAGTTACATTCTGCTCTACCTAGTTAAATTGAGAAGTAAAACTTGATAGAACTAATAGGTTGCTTAGTGTGACTCTTTTCAAACAAGCCACCTATTAGAGCCATTGCATATCTACATGTCCAACGGGTAACAATTGCTGAGTAATTAGTACTCAGGCTTTGTGCCACTGTTGTTTTGAGGTAATGAAGAAGTAGAATTGCCTGTAGATGTGCTGCCCTGGGATATGCATGTCCCTGAGGGTCGGACCGCCCACTGGGAGTCCGACTCACCGCCGCAGTGATGTGTGTTGCTAGAGTGATGGTTCTTCGGGCATGAACCATTACTATGTTGTATCATCGAGCTCGTAGCTCCTTATCATTATTTACTTCCGCCGTGTTTTCAAAAATGTTATGAACTTGTAATATTCCGCTGCACTCTAATGACTTAATGATGTAATATTCAACTTAAATTCAAACCAAAGTTGTATTATCCAGTGTCTGTGTTATCAGCACCGTTGGGACCTTGATCCTCTGGGAAGGGGTGCCTCAGCGAGGACACGATGTTTCTTGCACGGTTAGATCGTAGCCGGCCTATGGTCATCCAGTTGTGGGGAGAATTTTGTTGGGGACCACCAATCGATAGGCAACTATGGAGCCACCAGTCAGTGTGTGGTATAGTGAATGGCGTCGCATTTTATGAGAGAAGAGAAGATGGTGGATGGGCGGAGTTGAGAGGTTTGTAGGGTGAACGCTCTCTTTTTTTGGGCGCAAATTATCCATTTTGGTTTGTTGTACCAGAAAAAGACATTAAGAAAATGGCTGCATCATTTTTGTATGTTTTAGACCATATGTATGGAGATATGGTGAAGAACCTTGCTAGTGATCACCACGGTCGTGTTAGGCACTATGCCATGATCGATTTCACCCGGTGTCGTCGTTATTCCGAACCACCTCTGCAACTGCAAGCCCCTCTGTTTATCAGCCCCTACCCATCTTTCAAGTAGCCACCCCCCCTATTGTTATTAATCTTTGATGTTTAGTTTAAGTTTGTTTGGGCGGATCACCATGGAACACTTGCTTGTAAGCAATGATTATGCACTCAAATTGTATTTTAACACATGAATGTTTCATGTTTTCTATTGTTTTAATGATGTTATCAATTATGTGTTCAGAGAGATCGAATACCCTGTTGGGCGACTTTAGTTTAATTTTTGTTGCGATACCATGATAATGCAACTCCTTCCATCATTGCTATATCTATGTATAGTTGCAATGACAAACATTTGCATTGCAATATATAAGACCAAACGCAACTAGAAGAATGTTCGTTGCTATATTGATGCAGTGTTGCAACGACTAACAATTTAGTTGCAATATGTAAGACCCCATCGCAACCACACAACTTTACGTTGCTATATCTATGCATTGTTGCAATGACTAACAATTTTGTTGCTATATCTTATTGCAACACCTCGTCCTTCTATTGCAAAATTACCTTATTGCAACAATCAAAGGAAAGCGTTGTAAAAAGTCACCCTTATTACAACGCACATGCAAGCGTGGCGATATATACAATCTATCACAACCAAAATTACCTTTCGTTCCAATTACCCATGCTTATTGCAACGAAAATTACATTGTTGCGATGAATGTCGTGGCATTAGCCCTGAAACCTTGTAGTGGGTATTACGGGAGTGAGCTGTGGACCTACCATAGATGTAATTAACCTCGTGCTTTGGGTCTTGGAAGTCCTCCTTATCTTCATCATCCTTGTCCGTGTCCTTTTTGCCTCCCTTAGGAATCCAAGGATGCTCTCTACAAACTTTCAGGGCATTGTGCGCGAAGCTATTCAGTTTGAAACACTCTTTGGCCTTGTGAGCACCATCATGCAACAAACATGGGCCTTCCAGCATTTTGTCAAAGTCATCCTGAGTGACCTATCTTTTTTGATTGGGACGCTCGGTGTTGGAAACCAATTTATCCTGCTTTTGCTTCTTGTCACCGTCCTTGTTGTAATTGGATGGGCCCGACTGACCATGTTTTGGCGGTGCTTCATCCTTGTACTGATGAACTTGGAAGAGGGCCGACTTGCCTGTTGCGTACTTGTCGGCCACGGTGAACAACTCTTTGGTTGTCAGGCTCCTGGCAGCGTCCAATCTCCCAATCTTCTTGATTAAGTCATCATCGCGAAGGCCGCCTTGGAAAGCAGCGATGACCTGAGCGTCTGAGATGTTGGGGATTGTGTTCTGCACTCGGCAGAAACACTTGATGTACTCCCGCAGCGGCTCTCAGCCCCTCTGCTTGATCCTGGCTAACTCCCAATGATTCCCAGGCCTATCGAATGTTGCTTGAAAGTTGGTAGGCAGATTAGTGAGCCAGGTCCTGGCTGCTAGAGCCTAGCACACGTGCAAATAATTGGCCATAACAGAGCTGTCACTGCCGAGTGCTCTGGTAGTCATCGCACAGACATGAAGCCAATCACGCGAGTCTGTCTTGCCATCATATTTCTTGAGGCTGACTTGTTTGAAACCAGCCGGCCAGTTAATAGCTCATAATTCTTGAGTGAATGCCCTGACACCAGCCTCATCATCATAATCATTGAAGATGGAGGTTCGCTCCCGTTCGTGACCAGCTTCTTCGCGATGTCTATCCTCGCGCCACCCGTGGTTCCGTCGGTCGTAATACCGATCATCTCGGGGCAGCTCTCTCCTGTCGGTATGCTCGTAGTGTCGGTCGTCAACAAAGCTACGACGACATCGTTCGTCTTTATATTCTCGATGAGATGCCTCATCCTGCTCTTGGTACCTATTGTCCAGCCGGATCCGGGCGTCGGCGGTGGTATACCACTGCGAAGATCACCATGTGGGTTCCGGTCATGGTAGTCCACGATAGGCCACCGCCGTGGCCCAGTTGGGGGGTTGCCTGTCGATTGACTCGTTGCCGATCTCTTCTATCCTGGCTAGGCATCAAGCTAGAAGCACCTGACGCTGACTTACTCGATGTCAAATGCGTATTGCGCATCTCTAGTACAGCTGCCGCCTTAATGTGCGCTTTCAGCTTGTTAACCTACGATGTCAACTCCGTGGTTACTTCAAGCATAGGCTCTATCGAGTTTAGCAGGGCTGCTACAGCCATGATGTTGTGTTGTGGGGTCTTGAAAACATCCTCACCATCCAAATTTAAGGTTACGTCTCCCATGTTCAGGTTTTGCATGACCTGGGATCTGTCTTGACGAGCATCCACTCGTCGGAGTAGGGGAGTATCAAAATTTGGCTCGTCGTCTTCAAGCTCAGTCACCTGCCCATCCCGAGGGTCCACATCTTGTATTGTTCCTCATGCGGCACCTGTCGTGGATGTTTCCCCAACGACGCCACCTGGGCCAGTTGGTGCTACCATGAAGACCTCATGGTAATCCAACAAGCAACTTTCGGAATCACTCGGCTCTTCGATCAAGTCTAGGATTGACTCGTGGTCGATGCTGATTGTAGCTACTAATCTTGATCCATGAAAAAAATTGGGATCTTCATCCAACTCTTCCGTATGAGGAGTCGGGAGATCGACCGCAATCAGACCCGAGTCGGCCAAGCTTGCCGGTCGGTCCATCATGGGGAACGCTGAGAGGGAACCCGGGAGGGTTTCTACCTGGAGAACCGCTGCTATATTGTTGAGGCCGAGCGGAAGCCGATGGATCAGATCGACCTTATGTTCAGCCCTTGAAGCTTTGTTGATCACAAGGCTTGACGGCGTGAAGGTCACCGGAAGATCTGTCGAGCATTGCTTGACGAGGCTCCCATTCTCATCGATAACGAAGCTGAGGATGCCAAAGCGGATCTTGTCTCATGGGTGAAACTTGATGTCGAGGAAAGCCATCAATTTCAATGGAGAAACTCAACGCGTCCCCCTTCCTAGCGCGCCAACAGTCAAGAGATAATCTCGATAGTAATCCTAGGTATGTGTTGAGTATGAAATCCGATGGACATAGGACACAGGGTTTATACAGGTTCAGGCCTCCTTGCGGACAAAACCCTAAATCCTGTTTGGTGTTCTTGTATTTCTAGGGTTTGTACTGGACAAATGATTCCTGATACGAGTTCTGATCATCTCTAGAGACCCCCTGTCCTCCTTGTTTAGCTGAAGGGTAGCGGTTTACATGGTAATCTTTGATTCAATTACATTTGATTCTATCTATACACCATATCTCTTGACCTAACTTGTAGCGTACTGTAAACAAATATCCGAATAGTTATCTTCTAGGCCTTGATCTGCAATGCTTCACAACCAAGCCTCTGGTCCACTCGGCCATATTGCCGAGTGGTTAGGTATTCCATATGCATATATACCACATGATGTATCATCAATGCATACGAAACATGCCACCTTTCCTTTCACCTGCCCTGATAGCGCCCTTAGTGCTGAGAATTCACTTACCGTGCAAAAAATAATTGCTATTAAAAATATGTCTATGTCATTACTCATCCCACATACGAACCCCCTCCAATCATAGTGTTTGGAGGTCTTCAAACAATGGTATTAAAAATATGTCTATGTTGTTACTAGGTTCTTTGGGCCCAGATATTAGAGTGGTCAGCAATAGGTACTTACGCTTATGGTAAAACCATGGTGGAATATTGTACATTGCTAGTATCACTGGCCCTGTGCTATGCGGATTCCTTATTTGACGGAATGGATTCATCCTGTCTGTACTCAATCCAAACCGTAGGTTCCTTTTCTCATTAGAGAAGTCTTGATGATTCTCATCTAACTTTTTCCACTGTGTTCCATGTGTGGGATACCCATTTTTAGACTAGAGAGGTCAACATCCTCCTCGCGCTGATCGGCGCTTTCAGGGAGCCGATCGGTGCGTGGGTCCTCTTTGCTCCTGTAGGGTGCTCTGGATCTTCTGTTTGTTTTCCTGACCTCGTAGCTATTGCCTTCAATTGTTCTACAGACTTCGTATTGCCAGGAATAGCCCCTTTGTTGCCTTCAATGGCTTGCGATAACTGTCCCATATGTTGCTCCATAACCTTAGTATGCTTCAAAATATGCTTATTGGAGCTCACAATTTCTATCACCTTGTCATTAATTCCCTCAAGGACATGATTAATCTCCTTGAATTTAGCTTGATTGTCCTTGTTGATCTTCTCTTGAGCTTGGAAGAACTCATGACATTGGAGACGAAGTGGGATAGACTTTTGCATGGACGAACTAGGAGAGAAAGAACTCCATTGCTGCTGATATTGGGGCTTCCATCCACTATTCTTCATATATTCTAGCATCTTCATCTCTTCAGGGTAGTTTTTCTGCACATGACCGAATTCTCCACACTCACCACATGTGGCGCGCGATTCCGCTAGCTTGAGCGGCTCTTCCTTAGGGATATGAAGATTATTGTCCAACCTCTTTTTAGTGGCGTTGAGGCGATCTATAATCAAGTCTTCATGAGTCCTCTCAATCACTCTTCGCCACACCCTTTTTAGGTTGTAAATTCCTTGAACTTCTCTCACCATCCCATGATTGATTTTCAACTAGCAACTTGATCAAATTCTTAGCTTTGGTGGGAGTTTTTGACATGAATGAACCTACAGCTGAAGCATCCAAGTGCTAACGAGATAGTTGATTCAATCCTGTGGGGAATAGCTTCACACGTGCTTGGTCTCCGTCCAATCCCGCTATCTTGAATGTACTACAAACCTCATTGATGTGTTGCAAGTGATGATTGGGATCTTCCGAACCTGTGAACGGTTGTTGTGCCACTATTCCAACATATCTGTCCAATTGATACAAAAGTTGATCTTGAGCTTCTTGGAAATCTGTCTTGACAACATTAATCAATTGAGGCCTGAGACAATTAACCATAGGCAACTCTACCATCTCCTCTTCTTCTTGATCTTCAACTGGATCTTCTATTGTGAATAATGCTCGAGGGGTGGTGCTGACTGCTTCTCCAGCTAAATCTCCAAGTGACTTGCTTCTCTTCTCCGCTGTTCTCTTCTTGTGAAAGAGTCTTTCTGGATCATCGGTGTAATTAGATGGTTTGTTTCACTTAGACCGTCCATACCTGTTAGTTTCACTTAATAGAATATATGTACTAAAGAGACAAGTAAAGCACAATGACTAAACACTAATACATCAAACAATGTTTAAAAACCTACTATGGTCCCCAGCAACGGTGCCAGAAAAAGGTAAGCTTGTTGGTCATAGTTACGCACCCACTTATTTACCACAAGAGGATAGTGTATGATTGTACCACTTTTTCCCTTGAATTGAGTATTCCAAGGTTTATCCAATCCACAGGGACTTTAGGGGTAATTAAACAAAGTTAATAGTAAAAGAACTAATCAAAGCTACTGTCGAATTCAGGTTGCATGAGGGGAGACTGGCCAGCACAAAGGTGCGCCAGACAGTAAATCTGTCATTGTGCCGATCGGCGTAGGCGTTGAGCCGATCGTCACACTGGTGAATCTATTGCTGCATCGATCGGTGCAGGTGTTGAGCCGATCGGCACACTGGTGAATCTAAGCCAAAGTGCACCAAATACCTTGTAAGCCTAAGCTGTTAAGTGAGTAGCCAAATATCTACTAGAGAGATCGTAACCAGAAAGTCAAATCAAATAGCATCATAATGGGTAATTACATGGATCAGTGAAAACCTATAATGAATAAGACTACCCTGCTTTTCGAGCAGCTCCCGATTTATCGCTGCTGAGAGGAAACCCTTAATCGCACGAGTATCTTACCCTACTCAACTATCCAATAGTGTTGCGCAGGCTAAACCACACTACTAGCAACATCAAGCAACCATAACCAATACAATGTCCGAATACTATCCTAGAACTAAGCAACTGGAATAAGCACATGCATGATTATAGAATCAAGATAGACAAATCACCAAAACCATCATCAACATATTCAATCATCCTTAAGATACATAGAGTAAGATTCATCCCCATCGAGATGGCCTACCTTGACGGATCAACTCTTAACACCAATGGTTGTTGAAACTCAACTAAAGATCTATTCTAATAGGGCAAGCCCCGATGGCTCTAACTCACGGATCTATTGTCCCTCTCTCGCCTCTGCCTCCTCTCTAGCCACGACCAGGGTTTACAAGTATTTATAGAGGTTCTACTCGTAGAGGACTCGATTTCTAGCAAATAAGGCGGTTGCACCGATCAGCGTAATCCGTGTTTTCTCTGGTTTCTCCTCCGAGCCGATTCCTCTGTCTTCCACAGCTACCATGTGGGCCTGTTCCTTCGAGATAAAGTCTTGTACTGCACATCGAGGTCTTGAAGTTCCATAAATATTCTAGGCAAATATCTTCAAGTGTCTTGCGTAGTTAAACTTCCATAAACATGTGGAATGGGCCTCGGTCACTTCTGTGGGCTAAAACATCCTTGCGTCGACCGGCTCATGAACTACACCGATCGACGCACTAGGCTTCTTCTGTGCTTTTTGTTGGTTCTGGATTCCTATCCTCTCCAGCATCACTTTAATCACCAATTTTACCATTTTTTGCAATAAAGCTCCAAAACAACGCATATACAAATATATAGGCAATATCATAGGTAAATGACCTAAATTAGTATCAATTATGCTCTAGTTGGTGTAATATTCACATATAAAAGGGGCACCTGGGGAGTGCCAACACCGGGGGGGGGGGGGGGGGGGGTCAGGAGACAGAGAACGGGGACGCTTATTCGCCTCTTGCGCCAACGCCAGCAGGAGGAGAGCGGTGGCTGGATGGAGCGCTGGAGCTAGCCATGATGTGATTGTACGAGTGGTTTGCAGAATCAGTGCGCGATGAGAGAGCTAGTGTGTGTGAGGAGATATGGAGCGCTATACCTGTATTTATGTAGAACCACATCGTGTGTGGTCGTGGCCTTCCTCCTCTGCTCTTGGGAAAATGTGTGGGACATGCAAACTGGTAGTAAAATGTCTGGGAGTGCTGCGACAACCGTGAATTGACCATTCACCACGGCTGGAATGCGATGGGACATGCGGGCCCACCACTGCGCTGCACCTCTGCGCGCACGTCCATCAAACTCCGCACCTTCCGCGTACCCTCGCCTCACTTACAGTTTCACTGAACAGTGGGTCAAATTTTACGGGCCCAACGGTCATTTAGTAGGTCACTCTCCCAAATTCTCTCGCGTTTTGTTGGTGGTTACTAGGTACCCATTTTATCTACCAAAAAGGGGTGTTTTACGTCTTAATTTGGTAGTATTGACTAACAATTCATCCCATATTTGCATATATTTGTAGTTGTTCTGTTTTGGATGCAATTGCAGAAAATAGGAATAAAAC
This sequence comes from Eleusine coracana subsp. coracana, assembly GCA_032690845.1. Classification (NCBI taxonomy): domain Eukaryota; kingdom Viridiplantae; phylum Streptophyta; class Magnoliopsida; order Poales; family Poaceae; genus Eleusine; species Eleusine coracana. The sequence goes on along the minus strand of CM064426.1, from coordinate 33,157,731 downwards.
AGGGCAATTATGGATAAGGAATCAAAGAGCAACAAGGATGGGCCAGGTACAGAGCCGCGCTGATCGGCGCGGGCCTGCGCCGATCAGCGCAGGAGGGTAATTCAGTCGAAGGACAGAGGCCCAGCCCAATATAAGTCGAAGTCAATGGAAGTTGACCTAATCTCGTCGGATATAAAAGTAAGACATCTATCAAGAGCCAAGAAGAGGGAAGAGAGAGGCAGCAATCATGATATCCAGTTGTTAGAACTAGGGTTTCAGGATATTGGCGGCAACGGTTAGACAACACCGACGAGAACCACCAGATGGGAGGTCGTGCCGATCGGCGCGATGGTTGCGCCGATCGGCACGTGAACGTTCCAGAGCTATTTCTCGCCCTTCTGCTATGCTTAGCAGGAGGATGAGCGAGTAGTCTCATAGTCTCTTCTCTGGTGTGGGGATCTGGTCATGTAACACTCATACTTGTTGATACTCCCTTGATGAATTCAATCTATGTAGTGAACTCAATTGTGCATCTATTTCATTAGTGTATTGACCAGTATACTTCTATCCATTGTATAGTGCAAGAAACCAGTGGGGAGCTAATAACCTCTGTAGTGACAACCGGGGTGAACGAAACCACCATGTCTTGTAGAATATTAGAATCATCATCCGAGTTAATAAGAATAAGGTTGCATGCTAGTGAACCAATCCTAAGGAGAGAATCCTTCATTATCCTGTTACATCCCTATTAACATTCATCCACCACTCTCTCATCGTCATCATTCACACCAACCCAACCATTGCAATTTGTTAGTAAGCCCTTAATAGTAATAGTCCCGCTCGTTCTCTGTGCATCCGATATCCTTGGAATACTCTGAGGGAAAAAGAGCTACAACTGTACACCGTCCTCTTGCGGTATATAAGTGGGTGAGTAACTACGGCCAACAAGCATCATTTTCTAGCGCCGTTGCCGGGGAACAAACCAGTTCTTTTACTATTAATATTTTACTAACGTCTAATCCTTTTCTTTTCTAGTTGTTTTTGTTTTTTATTTTGTGTGAATTTTTAAGATGTGTACGATGGAACCTTCTCCGATGCTCAGGGAGCTTTCTTTGCCATCTCCAGACGTGCTGGTGCCTCAGTCCTCAGACGAGAAGGCCACGGCCTCCTCGTATGTGTTGAACCCCATTATCATTAGCATGGCTGAAGCAAACAAATTCTTTGGAGCAAAGGAGGAGAATCCATATACTCACCTACAAGATTTGGAGGCACTTTGCCAAACATTCCATCATAAAGGAGTGCCTCAGGATCTTTATAGATGGCTGCTTTTCCCATTCTCTTTGGGAGGAAAAGCCAAAGAGTGGCACAAGGCCACATCTCGAGAGTGGAGTTTATTAGTTGGAAAGTGGAGTTTATTAGTTGGAAATTTTTGTCTCCACTATTTTCCTTTGCCAAAGGTGCAGAAATTGAGAAGAGAAGTGGTGAACTTCTTACAAAAAGATGAAGAATCTCTCGCGGAAGCCTGGACGCGTTTTAAAACATTGTTGAAACAAGGACCTGATCTCGGCAATGATGAGAATATGTGCGCTCAAACCTTCTACATGGCCACAAACAAGGCATCGAGGATGCATTTGGACGGATCGGTCAGAGGAAGTTTTCTGAGGTTGACAGCCAAGGTGGGGATCGAATTGATAGGCAAAATCACTGAGAATGAAGCTTTGCATAAGCACTGGGAAGAATATCTAGAACCGAATCAGCAATGCCCAGAAGTTATGCAGAAGGAAGAGTCGTCGGCTGAACAGATCTGTATGTCCGAGAGTAGGGCAATGAGTACTCTAGAGCATAAATTTGAAGAGATAGGGCCCTTTAGATCCACTTCCATGGATCTGACGCGCGCCGATCGACGTAGTCTCTGAGCCGATCGGCGCAGTTGCAACAACAGGGGAACTGATCACCCTGACAACTCCGTCAAGCTGCAAGGAATATACCAAGATAGAAGTTGCGATTCTGGGCAACCACCTGAAGGAATTCGAAGGTAACTTTGCTAAACCAAAGGGGTATAGGACATTGGCGAATGCTAAACCACTTGATGAATTTGAGCCAATGGACTAGATTCCTATTGATTTTTCTCAAGAATTGCTCAATATGAGGAGATCCTTCTGTCCACAAGACGCCTCTGAAGCCGGAATTGAGTATAATTTCCCAAGTAATCGCCTCAAGTCAGAATTTTTCGATCAAGAAATTATTGGAAGAGTCTTAGGGAAGCTTTACAAGGATGATATAGAGCTTGATGGAACAGAGGTGAAACAAGCATAGAAATTACTAGACAGTTGCTTTGAGCCATCTCCCTACGAAGGATTATGTGGTGTGTATGCTATAGGTCTCACTGAAGAGCAAGAAGAGGAGCCATACATACCATGTGAGATATCTGTGGAGAAATTTCTGAAAGCCTTGTGTGACTTTGGTTCCCATGTTAGCTTGATGTCTTATAATGCATTCATGAGCATGCCTTATGAAACTCAACAGTGGCTGATGGGGACTGAACTTGAGCTTGTCATGGCAGATGGAAGGAAGACCAAGCCACTGGGAGTGATCAAGAATGTTGAGGTAGAGATTAGCTCAAAAACAATACCAGTGGACTTCTTTGTTCTAGATAATGAGGAAACTAAATTGAAGACATCATTCTAGGGATGCCATTGTTTAGATTAGTACAAGCTATTCTGGATGCTGGGAAAGGTCAAATTACGCTACACTTGGGAGATGAAGAAGTGCAATTTCAATTTAATGATCCGTCTCATCAAGACCCTTCTTGCTATCAAGAATTCTACACAGAGGAGGATAAGAAGAAAGGGATGTATATGGGTGACCCATTAGACCACCTCATGTGCGGAGCTGACAAGGATACTGCCAGCGCCGATCGGCCCAACCAGGAAGATTCTTATTTTGAACCTCTGGGTGAGCTAGATCCAGATTAAGCACCAGAAGTAGAACACTTTCAAAAGAGCTACGCTATAAATATCTAGGGAAAAATAAAACATATCTAGTTATTGTGAATAATGCCCTAACGAAAGAAGAAACAGAAAAGCTGCTTGCTATGCTCAAAAGGTATAAGAAGGCCATTGGTTACACATTTGAAGACATCAAGGGAATCAGCCCCGTATTTTGCACCCACAAGATTAACTTGGAAGAGAATACTAAACCAGTGGTTGAAGGAATGCGAAGGTTGAAGGAATCAATGAAGCCAGTGGTCAAAAAGGAGATTTTGAAGCTGCTTAATGAAGGTATGATCTACCCTGTTGCTGATAGTGAATGGGTTAGTCCAGTACATTGTGTGCCCAAGAAAGGAGGATTGACAGTAGTGCCTAATGGGAATAATGAGTTGATTCCTCAAAGGATTGTAACTGGATGGAGAATATGCATAGATTACAGAAGTTTGAACAAGGTGATGAAGAAAGATCACTATCCTCTTCCGTTCATTGACGAGATGCTTGAAAGGTTAGCAAAGAATACATACTTTTGTTATTTGGATGGATATAGTGGTTTCTTTCAGATACCGGTAAGTCCAGAAGATCAGCAGAAAACTACTTTTACTTGCCCTTTCGGGACATATGCATATAGAAGGATGCCTTTTGGTCTTTGCAATGCTCCTGCCACATTTCAAAGATGCATGAATGCAATATTCACTGAATTCATAGAAGATATTATGGAGGTGTTCATGGATGACTTCTTCGTACATGGTGCTCATTTTGATAGTTGTTTGGAGAATTTAGGGAAGGTTTTGAAAGGTATGTGATGTGGACAAGGGTTTCCGATCTTCCGAAAGGTTCTGGATACGTTGATTCGGTCGGAGGCGACACACAAATCGGTCCGGCTTCAGAACAGCACGTTCTAAACCCCGCAATCGTAGCACGATGTCTCCTCTGGTTATCAACCGTCCTAAAATGATTGACCTTGCTGAGAAGGCTAATCCCTGCCTACGAATCAAGAACACAAGCAAGAACAAAGAAGAAAGCAACACAATTGCAGATGTATTATGAATCTCACGAAGTTGGGGCCTCACAAACCGTGATGACGACGTAACTGTTATGAACAGAATAATCTAAGCAAAACCCAAACCCTAATGGTGTGACGACGGCTGTATGTGAAGACCCTAGGGTCGTGCAAGACCCTCTGGACGCACCCCTACTTGGGCTCAACTAGATACAAAGCCCAAAGGCCAAAAACAGGCGACACAGCACCGAAACAGATTCTGGACTCTCTCTTGTTTCGACGATTCCCGATGACTCCAGATGAATTTTGATATGAGACCGGCCGCATTGGAAAGGTCTTCTTCTTATCTTTCCGTGCATATGTAGAACGTCCAAATCCGAGTCCGTATGCGTCTTGGGCATCCATTTTAGTGCAGACTGGTCCAGAGCCCCAAAACAGACTCGAAGTCGGTTTTGGTTGGGCCTCCACCTTGGCTTCCACGTCCTTGCTGGTCCTCCACGTCTCCAAGTCCTTCTCCCATCATCTCCTGGTCCTCTCCATGGTTCCTAATTATAATATAATCATTAGGTAGCAAACCATTCTCAAAAGTGACATATAATAAAGAATGTAGGAACGAGCTCACCTCTAAATTTAGTCGTCGTGCACGAGCTCTAGTCATTGGACCTTGCAAGTCCAAAATTGGAGGAGTGTTGCATGTATCCTTAGGAGTGATGTCCTCATCAGTATGTTGAATGTGACTTGGTTCTTAATTGGGAGAAGTGTCACTTCATGGTGACAGAAGGAATAGTACTTGGTCATGTCATTGAATAGGGGGATAGAGGTTGATAAGGCAAATGTATCTACAGTTGAGAAATTGCCTCCCCCTACTGATCTTACAACTTTGAGGAGTTTTCTTGGACATGCCAACTTCTATCGCATATTTGTTAAGGATTATTCGAGGATTGCTAAACCCTCGACCGAATTGTTGAAACAAGGTACAGAATTCATTATGCACGATGAAAGACTCTTTGCCTTCAGAAAATTAAAGGAAGCTCTATGCTCTGCACCCATCATGCAGCCACCTGATTGGAGTTTACCTTTTGAAATTATGTGTGATGCAAGTGATTATGCAGTTGGAGCTGTTCTTGGACAATGGAAAGAAGGTAAAGTGCATGCTATTTATTATGCTAGCAAGACTTTGAATGAGGCGCAGATCAATTATACAACAACTGAGAAGGAGATGTTAGCTGTTATATTTGCTTTTGAGAAGTTCTGATCTTACATTCTAAATTCTAAAGTGATTGTATATACTGATCATGCTGCTATAAGATATTTGGTTTCAAAAAAGGAATCTAAGCCTCGGTTAATGCGGTGGGTATTAATACTGAAAGAATTTGATTTGAAAGTAAGAGATAAGAAAAGAAGTGGAAAATTCTGTAGCAGGTCATCTATCTCGTCTTGACTCGTCATCAACTAAGCCAATAAAAGATTAAATGCAACAAGAGCAGCTGTTCGCCGCATTTGATCGTAGAGAGAGTTGGATGACAGATATTATCAAAGGTTTCAAGGGACAAACTGATATGATGAACAAGAATACAAGGAGAAGAGTTAAGAGCGAAATGACAAAATTCATATGGACCGACCCATACTTGTATAGGTATTGTCAGGATGGAGCAGTGACAAGATGTGTACCCAGAGAAGAAAGAGCGAGCATTTTGTCAAAATGTCATTCTTCGGATTATGGGGGAAATTACGGCTATTTCAGAACACAGGAGAAAGTATGGGCGAGTGGATTCTATAGGCCTACTATGCATGAAAATGCAAAAAGGTATGTTGCAACATGTGCCCAATGCCAACGAATAGGAAATGTTAACAATAGGAATGCAATGCCTCTTAAGAAAAATCTTCAAGTCGATATCTTTGATGTATGGGGTATGGATTTTATGGGATCATTTTTGAATTCTCATGGTTGCGAATATATATTGGTTGTCGTTGATTATGTCTCCAAGTGGGTCGAAGCGATGGCATGCAAGTTCAATACTACAAGACAATCAAGGAATATACTCCAGGAGCAAGTTTTCCCAAGGTATGGAATACCAAGGATAATAATTACAGATGGAGGATCGCATTTCACAGGAGGAGAATTTACTAGGTTTTTAGCAAGATCTAGGGTTGAACATAGAATTGGAACAACTTATCATCCTTAGAGAAATGGACAAGCAGAGACGTCAAATAAGCAACTAAAAGGGATTCTGCAGAAGATAGTTACGAAGGAAGGAAAAGATTGGGCTATAAAGCTTAACGGAGCATTATGGGCATATAGGACAGCATTCAAGATACCAATTGGTATGACGCCATATCAATTCGTCTATAGGAAATCATGTCATCTACCTGTGGAATTGGAACATAAGGCTTATTGGGCTATAAAGGAAATGAATTTGGATCTTAATGCCGCCGGTATGAAAAGGAAAATTCAAATAAGCAAATTGGAAGAGATGCAATTACGTGCATATGAAAATACGACAATATATAAGGAAAAGACAAAGAAGTGGTATGATAAGAAGCTTTTGAAGAAGGAATTCAAGGAAGGAGATCGGGTACTCCTATTTAATTCACGATTCAGATTATTTGGTAAAGGCAAACTGCAAAGTAAATGGGAAGGACCTTATCTTGTGAATATGGTGTTACCTTCGGGAGCTGTGATTATAATGGATGGAAAAAGGAACAAGTACACGATGAATGGACAACGTCTAAAGGTATATCTAGAACCTGACACTTTTGAATTAAAATCTTTTGACGTGTACTTCACTGCTTAGTACCCTGTGTGGTCAAGCTTAACGACGTAAAACAAAAGCCCTGTATATGTTTTTAATTTTCATGATTTGTTTTTTGTTTTGATTGAGTAAAAATAGTGTACCGTGCCGATCAGTGCAGCCCTGTACCGATCGGCACGGTAGTGTCTTTTTTGTTTTTGAGTCAGTTTGGGACCTTGCCTTGTTAAGACAGTTGAATTCCGTAAATTAAGAGATAGAGTCCAAGTCCAATTGGAAATCAAGAGATATAAATATGAGAGGGCAGCAACCCCACGGATCAACTCGCATTACATACTCACCAGAACAAAGCCCTAAAGGCAGAAGCTATGGAAGGCGGCGTGTCAGGAAGCAATCAAGGTGGCACCGATCGGCGTGATAGTGGAGCCGATCGACGCGACAGTGGAGCCGATCGGCTTGGCGGTGAATTTCCGCAGCTTTCTGAAATTTGGTCCTGGGACGAAGTTGACAAAGTATTGACGCCAACACGAGATGATCCAGTGGTCTGGTCAGATCTGCGAAAGAAGATCATGAAGGAAAGTGAAGCTGATGCATGGAACGCCGACAAGGTAAAGATGGACAACGAACTTCGGTAGATTATGAGGAGAGTTTTGGTGTGCAAAGGAATATCTATAGGATCTATTGGATGAGAGGCCGTTTCTCAAAGGTACACCATGGAAGGTCTTCTTGATCTTGCTAAGCCTTTGTCATATGAAGATTTCTTGTCTTTTGAAGGATTATTGACTAAGCAAGAGAAACAGGAACTAGATGAAGAGAGCGCTCTCACAATCTATAAGTGTCGGCTTTATAGCGAACATGATATTGCTGCCAAGTATGAACTCCAGCTGCACAAGTCGAAGAAGCTATGTACCAGTTGGATGTGAAAAAGGATCTTCAAGCTAGACAAGATGAAGCCTCTCCCAGGGTTCTTACCGATTGGGAGGGTTTTCAAGGAAACAAGATTCATAGGGATAGTCGCATCGAAAGTTGCAAGTGTCTCCTTTGTGCTAAAGATCTTCAACATAAGGTCGAACTCCAATTGGCAGAAGATCCAACCTTCATACCCAGAGAGGTTGTATATGATGATGGCTATCATGCAATTCCTGGAGGGAAGACACCTAAGGAGAGTAATGATGAAATTTTACGAAGACAACAAAAGAAGGGGATTCATGACCGTAACCTGGAACAATTGGCAGAAGCCGCCAGCTGCGCGAACTGAAGATGGCTGAATTTATTGATCTGACGGATGTGCCAAGTGAAGACGAAGAGCCTGCTGCAAAGAAGTGTAAGACTACACAAGAGGTTTGGAAATCTGCAAGACCATCGGGTAAACCAATTCATCCTAGAATGTCTGGATATGCGGGAGATGATTCTAATATGTAGAGAAGCTCAGGAAGTCCTAAGTTTGAAAATTGGGGAGCGTTTGTAGATTGTAACAATGACAGGGAGGCAGGAACTTCAGCAAGAGTTAATGATAATACGGAGGGAAGCGGAGACAATCGCAGTGAAGAAAGAACATCACCACACCGATCGGCTCAGCCATTGCGCCGATCGGCTCAGAGGGGTTTAAACAGTGTCTCCCCCTATAGTGTTGAAAAACATACTCTGCAACCACCAGTTTGTTGTCCTATCTGCCGCCGGAATATTGAAAGATTGTATCAAGACAGTTATCATGCCTACAGGCATCAAAGGGATGTGGATCGGAGAATCCATGATGCAATCGAGATGAATGAAGCGGATTACACTTTTGTTGTAAGAAACATAAGATGGATTTTTCGAGTCTTGAACAGGCATGGTCTCCATGATTAGTTGAGTTTCTTCTCTTGCAATGAGGACATTGCAAATTTTGAGTGTGGGGGAAGGGCTTCCATTAGTCATGGTCCTTAAGTGTTTTTAAGTTTAGTTTTGTTTGTTTTTCATGGTCCTTAAGTGTTTTTAAGTTTAGTTTTGTTTGTTTTTCTTATTAAGTGTGCTTAAGAGAGTCATGAGTGATGTTGAGAGTTGCTTTAAATGTCTTTATGTAGTTTGAATCATTGCTTTGTCTTTAATAAAGTTAGTGTCAATTGTCAAATTGAAAGTACCCCATATTATTTATCTTATCTTTTTGATGATTGATCGGTTGATTACATGAATTAGTTGGTTACCACTTAACTTTTAAGCTTTGAATTTGTGAAAACTTCTTTTGACTCATCCGAAGCCAAAGCAAAAGCAGGGTCTGATATGCCTACATAAGCCAAGTGAATGAGAGCAAGCTACACTTTTGAATTAATTGAATTGTAAGTAACTTGTCAACTCTTTGCTCATGATTTTGACCAAATTAGGAAAGGATGATCTATTTGTTTACCTCTGTATTTCTAGCCATTCTTATCCATATAAATTCCTTGCTATCATGAAAACCATATGTCTTTGCTTCTCCCTCCTCCTTGATATAACCTATATTCTCAATAAAGAGAGGATTCAGAAAACAATTGCTGCTGGTACAAGACAGAAATTGCCGATCATATTGGGAATAGAATAAAGAGGAAGAAAAAGAAGAAAGAAAAAAATAAATATATAGACTGCGCCAATCGGTGCAGCTGTGGAACCGATTGGCGTAGATAAAAAAAAGGATAAAAAAGAGACAAAGAGAAAAATTATTCCCTGAGATGCAGCAAGATTATCAAAGAAAGCAGCTTTCTGATTATCTCTTACTCTTTGCCATTGTTCTCATTGAAACCTTTTTCTTTAGATATCCTTTGTACGCATGATTGAGCACATTGTAGACATGGTTAACTTTATGGTTTAATTAGTTATATAGCCCTCCAAGATCCATATACAATCATTGATTACATAGGAGAGGGAAGGAAATACACTTGAGAGATTTAGAGAAGACCAATTGCATGATGCTCAATGCTAAGGATGAGTAAAGAAAACTAAAATCATTTTTGAAAAGGTTTTGTGGTAATTTGATTAAATTCAAGTATGAAGTACCGGTTGGTTTGAAAAAGGGTCAGAGAAAATATTTGTGGGGCAAGTAAAAATGATAATTGATATTGATTGAAGGAGAGGTGATGTGAAGATTCTTGCTACATATTTGATTTTGTATTGCTCGAGGACTAGCAATGATCTGAGTGTGGGGAAACTGTTGGTGGTTTCTAGCTACCCATTTTATCTACCAAAAAGGGGTGTTTTACGTCTTAATTTGGTAGTATTGACTAACAATTCACCCCATATTTGCATATATTTGTAGTTGTTCTGTTTTGGATGTAATTGTAGAAAACAGGTATAAAACAGGGCAATTATGGATAAGGAATCAAAGAGCAACAAGGATGGGCCAGGTACAAAGCCGTGCCGATTGGCGCGGGCCTGCGCCGATCAGCGCATGAGGGTAAAAGACAATGAAAAGCATAATTCGGTCCAAGGACAGATGCCCAGCCCAATACAAGTCGAAGTCGGTAGAAGTTGACCTAATCTCGCCGGATATAAAAGGAAGACATCTATCAAGAGCCAAGAAGAGGGAAGAGAGAGGCAGCAATCGCGATATCTAGTTGTTAGAACTAGGGTTTCAAGATATTGGCGGCGACGGTTGGACAACACCAACGAGAACCACTAGAAGGGAGGTCACGCTGATAGGCGTGACGGTTGCACCGATCGGCACGTGCGCGTTCTAGCGCTATTTCTCGCCCTTCTGCTATGCTTAGCAGGAGGATGAGCGAGTAGTCTCATATTCTATTCTCTGGTGTGGGGATCTGGTCATGTAACTCTCATACTTGTTGATACTCCCTTGATGAATTCAATCTATGTAGTGAACTCAATTGTGCATCTATTTCATTAGTGTATCGGCCGGTATACTTCTGCCCATTGCATAGTGCAAGAAACCAGTGGGGAGCTAATAACCTCTATAGTGACAACCGGGGCGAACAAAACCACCATGTCTTGTAGAATATTGGAATCATCATCCGAGTTAATAAGAATAAGGTAAGAATCCTTCATTATCCTGTTACATCCCTAATAACATTCATCCACCACTCTCTCACCGTCATCATTCACACCAACCCAACCATTGCAATCTGTTAGTAAGTCCTTAATAGTAATAGTCCCGCTCGTTCCCTGTGGAGTCGATAACCTTGGAATACTCTGAGGAAAAAAGAGCTACAACTGTACACCGTCCTCTTGCGGTATATAAGTGGGTGCGTAACTACGACCAATACCTTTCGCCTCCCACAACTTCTCATCCTATCATGGACAATCACGGATATCCTCCCACGGCAAAACACTACAAATTGGCTTCAAGTGGCCTCGGTGTAGAGGAGTCTGAAGTGGAAGGATTTGGTCATAACCCGGAGCAATCGTATGTTGTATTTTCCACCCCTTTCTCCATGCATGCATTCAGTTCTAGCGCGCGCATGCAATCTTGTTTGATTTCTACCCTCTCAACCAGGCTGGAATTCATGCCAGGGCCGGTACCACAAATTTTGGAGACCCTATGCTAATAGCAAAATTATAGGCCCTCGGTTGTAGTATACTAATATAATTAAAATTCTTTTTGTCCTTTTAATTACGCATTTCTATCGTCTATAGTTTCAGCCTTTCAGGAATACATGCATATTCTTGTTATTTGCGAGGAAGACGATCGATAGGGTGGCGCATTGTTTTATTTTTTTTGTGGGCTGCTTTGTGTGCATGGGATTGGGCTGGTTAATTTGTGGGCTGCCAGTTTGATGATGAGGCTTAATATCGATCGATAAGAATATACTTTAGGCCCTGTTTGGATATAAAGTATTTTTGGAGTTTTGCACAAATACTATGATTTAGCAAAATACTTTGGTTTTAGGAGGTAGGGAGGTCATTAGATGTGACAAGTTTTGCAGTTTTAGAAACCATGGTATAGCTAAAAGTGCAGGTATTTTGGAGTTTAAAAAACTCTACTCCCCACCTTTTTTTCTAAACCATGGTGGTTTTGCTTGTCGCTGGCTGCTTCTAAAACTATAGTTTCTTAATACTTAATTTGGTTTAGGAAAACTACAACACCCAAACAAGACCTAGCATAACTTTCAACCTGCTTTAGTTTTTGTGTTACAATGTTATCGGCTTGGCTTGAATGATGATATATGCCATTTTAATTTTTAGAGTTAGCCGGTGGCGTTCGCTGCCTCTTGCTCTATCGTATTGTCGGATTGGTGGACGGGATTGCAGCCATTAGGCTGATGACTGTTGGAAAGGAAGAATGCAAGTAGGTGATGAAGTAGCATGGCTTGATACCTGGTATCCCTATGCTACTGACGTCGGCATCCACTCTAGAAGGCCAGATAGAGCCTGATGTTTTTTTGGAATCTTTTAGGCTGCATATTATAGGGCAAGGGACGACGACGACCTCATCATCACAATCAGTCACTGGCAGGTTAGTTGACTGCGAAGGATGACTGGCTTGTCACTATTTATACGGAGTTCTCCCTGAGCCTAGTCAACCCAATCACTGGCAAGAATAACCCACTGCCACCATTGTCATCAAACAACGATAGAAATGAGGAGTTGTTGTCTGATTTCATGAAGACTGATGACGCTAGTGGTCGTGGACCTCTATTCATCGAGCTCTTCTCTGTAAGACACCCAGGCAAAATGGTGGTCCCTTTGTGATCTATCTGTTCTCTTCAGAAAACATCATGTACTATGAGAATATTGATGGCATGTGGATGACATTACCAAATATAGACCGACTTGCACAAAGATTTGTGGATGTTGCTTACTGGGAAGAGCGGTACGTGGAGGCAATTAGTCAATATGCTTCCATGAAGTTTTGGGACCTATCCATGCAGCCCATTATTATTGAATCTCCTAAATGGGTGAAGGGTCCCCCTTATGCTCGTCTAGTGTAGTCCAGACGTGACCGCGAGGCCATGATGTTTCTTGCACGGTTAGATCATAGCCGGCCTATGGTCATCCAGCTGTGGGGAGAATTTTCTTGGGGATCACCAATCGATAGGCAACTACGGAGCCACCAGTTAGCGTGCGGTATAGTGAATGGCGTCGCATTTTATGAGAGAAGAGAAGACGGTGGATGGACGGGGTTGAGAGGTTTGTAGGGTGAACGCTCTCTTTTTCTGGGTACAAATTATCCATTTTGGTTTGTTGTACCAGAAAAAGTCAATAAGAAAATGGTTGCACCATATTTGTATGTTTCAGACCATATGTATGGAGTAATGGTGAAGGACCCTGCTGGTGATCATCACGGTCATGTCAGGCACTATGACATGATCGATTTCACCCGGTGTCATTGTTATTCCAAACCACCTCTGCAACTGCAAGACCCTCTGTTTATCAGCCCCTACCCATCTTTCAAGTAGCCCCCCCCCCCTTATTGTTATTAGTTTTTGATGTTTAGTTTAAGTTTGTTTGGGCGGATCACCATGGAACACTTGCTTGTAAGCAATGATTATGCACTCAAATTATATTTTAACATGTGAATGTTTCATGTTTTCTGTTGTTTTAATGATGTTATCAATTATGTGTTCAGAGAGATCAAATACCCTGTTGGGCGACTTTAGTTTAATTTTTATTGCGATACCATGATAATGTAACTCCCTCCATCGTTGCTATATCTATGTATAGTTGCAATGACAAACATTTGCGTTGCAATATATAAGACAAAACGTAACCAGAAGAATGTTCGTTGCTATATTGATGCATTGTTGCAACGACTAACAATTTAGTTGCAATATGTAAGACCCCATCGCAACCACACAACTTTACGTTGCTATATCTATGCGTTGTTGCAATGACTAACAATTTTGTTGCTATATCTTATTGCAACACCTCGTCCTTCTATTGTGAAATGACCTTATTGCAACAATCACAGGAAAGCAATGTAAAAAGTCACCCTTATTACAACGCACATGCAAGCGTGGCGATATATCCAATCTATCGCAACCAAAATTACCTTTCATTGCAATTACCCATGCTTATTACAATGAAAATTACGTTGTTGCGATGAATGTCGTGGCAATACCCTGAAACAATGTAGTGGGTATTGCGGGACTGCAGGTGATACCGAGTGAACTTCTCGGTAAAGGATCTTTTGCTGACGCTTCGAGTGAGCTGTGGACCTGCCACAAATGTAATTAACCTCGTGATTTGGGTCTTGGAAGTCCTCCTCATCTTCATCCTCCTTGTCTGCGTCCTTTTTGCCGCCCTTAGGAATCCAGGGATGCTCTCTACAAACTTTCAGGGCATTGTGTGCGAAGCTATTTAGTTTGAAACACTCTTTCGCCTTGTGAGCACCATCGTGCAACAAACATGGGCCTTCCAGCATTTTGCCAAAGTCATCTTGAGTGACCTATCTTTTCTGATTGGGACGCTCGGTGTTGGCAACCGTTCTGTCCTGCTCTCGCTTCTTGTCACCGTCCTTGTTGTAATTGGATGGGCCCGACTGACCAAGGTTTCACGGTGCTTCATCCTTGTACTGACGAACTTGGAAGAGGGCCGAGTTGCTGGCTGCGTACTTGTCGGCCATGGTGAACAACTCCTTGGTTGTCACGCACCTGGTAGCGTCCAATCTCCCAATCTTCTTGATTAAGTCATCATCGCGAAGGCCGCCTTGGAAAGCAGCGATGACTTGAGTGTCTGAGATGTTGGGGATTGTGTTCTGCACTCGGCAGAAGCACTGGATGTACTCCCGCAGCGGCTCCTGGTCCCTCAGCTTGATCCTGGCTAGCTTCCAATGATTCCCCGGCCTATCGAATGTTGCTTGAATGTTGGTCGTGAGCTGGATGCATAAGTCTGCCCAAGAACTGATAAAGTTGGTAGGCAGATTAGTGAGTCAGGTCCTGGTTGCTGGAGCCTAGCACACGTGCAAATAATTGGCCATAACAGAGCTGTCGCCGCCGAGTCTGTTGTCGCATAGACATGAAGCCAATCACGCGAGTCTATCTTGCCATCATATTTCTTGATGCTGACTTGTTTGAAACCAAGCTCATAATTCTTGAGTGAATGCCCTAACGCCAGCCTCATCATCGTAATCATCAAAGATTGGGGTTTTCTCCCGTTCGCGACCAGCTTCTTGGCGATGTCTGTCCTCGCACCGCCCATCGTTCCGTCGGTCGTAATTCCGATCATCTCGGGGCAGCTCTCTCCTATCGGTATGCTCGTAGTGTCGGTCGTCAACAAAGCCACGACAACGTCGTTCGTCTTCCTATTCTCGGCAGGAGGCCTCGTCCCACTCTTGGTACCTATTGTCCAGCCGGATCCGGGCATCGCGCAGTGGTATACCACTACGTAGATCAGCATGTGGGTTCTGGTCGTGGTAGTCTACGATAGGCCACCGCCGTGGCCCAGTCGATCAGCTCATTGCCGATCTCTTCTTTCCTGGATAGGCATCGAGCTAGCAGCACTTGATGCTGACTTACTCGGCGTCAAATGCATATTGCGCATCTCTAGTACAGTTGCCGCTTTAATGTGCGCTTTCAGCTTGTTGACCTATGATGTCAACTCCACGGTTACTTCGAGCATAGGCTCTATCGAGTTTAGCAGGGCTGCAGCAGTCGTGATGTTGTGCTGTGGGGTCTTGAAAACATCCTCACCATCCAATTTTAAGGTTACATCTCTTATGTTCAGGTTTTGCACGACCTGGGATCTATCTTGATGAGAATCCACTCGTCGGAGCGAGGGAGTATCAGCATTTGGCTCATCGTCTTCAAGCTCAGTCACCTGCCCGTCCCGAGGGTCCACGTCTTGTATTGTTCCTCGTGTGGCGCCTGTCGTGGATGTTTCCCCGACGGCGCCTGATGGGCCAGTCGGTGCTACCATGAAGACCTCATGGTAATCCGACAAGCAACTTTCAGAATCACTCGGCTCTTCGATCAAGTCTAGGATTGACTTATGGTCAATGCTGATTGTAGCTACAAATCTTGATCCATGAAAAAAATTAGGACCTTCATCCAGCTCTTCCATATGAGGAGTCGAGAGATCGACCACAATCAGACCCTAGTCGGCCAAGCTTGTCGGTCGGTCCATCATGGGGAACGCTGAGAGGGAACCCAGGAGGGTTTCCGCCTGGAGAACCGCTGCTGTGTTGTTGAGGTCGAGCGGGAGCTGACAGATCGGATCGACCTTATGTTCAGCCAACAAAGCTTTGTTGATCGCAAGGCTTGACGGCGTGATGGTCACCGGAAGATCCATTGAGCATTGCTTGACGAGGCTCCCAATCTCATCGGCAACGAAGCTGAGGTTGCCAAAGCGGATGTTGTCTCCAGGGTGAAACTTGACGTCAAGGAAAGCCATCAATTTCAAGGGAAAAACTCAACGCGTCCGCCTTCCTGGCGCGCCAATTGTCAAGAGATAATCTCGATAGTAATCCTAGGTATGTGTTGAGTATGAAAGCCGATGGACATAGGACATAGGGTTTATACAAGTTCAGGCCTCCTTGCGGACAAAACCCTACGTCATGTTTGGTGTTCTTGTATTTCTAGGGTTCGTACTGGGCAAATGATTCCCGATATGAGTTCTGATCATCTCTAGAGACCCCCTGCCCTCCTTATATAGCTGAAGGGCAGCGGTTTACATGGTAATCTTTGATTCGATTACATTTGATTCTATCTGTACACCATATCTCCTGACCTAACTTGTAGCCTACTCTAAACAAATATCTGAATAGTTATCTTCTAGGCCTTGATCTGCAATGCTTCACAACCAAACCTCCGGTCCATTCGGCCATATTGCTGAGTGGTTAGGTATCCCATATGCATATATACCACATGATGTATCATCAACGCATATGAAACATGCCACCTTTCCTTTCACCTATCCTGATAGCGCCCTTAGTGCTGAGAATTCACTTACCGTGCAAAAAATAATTGCTCTGAGTGTGAAGTACACTCTTCAATACTCATCCCACATATGAACCCCCTCCAATCATAGTTTTTGCATGTCTTTAAACAATGGTATTAATAATATGTCTATGTCATTATCAGGTTCTTTGGGCCCAGATATTAGAGTGGTCAGCAATAAGTACTTACGCTTATGGCATAACCATGGTGGAATACTGTACATTGCTAGTATCACTGGCCAAGTTCTATGCGGATTCCTCATTTGACCGAATGGATTCATCCTGTCTATACTCACTCCAAACCGTAGGTTCCTTTTCTCATTAGAGAAGTCTCGATGATTCTCATCGAACTTTTTCCAATGTGTTCCATGTGCGGGATGCCTGAGCTTACTGTCCCCCTTGCACGTATGTGATGCCATCATTGCCGCATCCCTAGGGTTGGCAAAACAAACGTCTGATGCCATCGACCACGGGTAAGTACCACATGGCTAAGGCAGGAACCTTACTATCATCACTGTCATCGATGATAGAACTTCTTTTCTTCTTTCTTCACTTTCTGGTATTCTTCACACCACCATCGGCATCACAATCCATGTTTCTCTTGTAACGACTGCATTTGCACCTTGTGCATTACATAGCATCCTGATGCTCCTTTTGATACAATATGCAATGACTTGGTCATACATGATTTTTTTGCACGCCCAACAAAAGTGGGAAAATCAGCTTTTTAGCAAGGTATGTTGTCCTTGGCAACAAGTTGGGCTTTGACAGTGCATCGGAAATAAGTTCCAACAAATCTGTGAAACTAGCGTCTGACCAACCATGAATGGCCTTTAGCTTCATCACCTCAAGTATAATACGCAATACGGTGAACTCTTTAACACATCCCTTAGATTCATCATATAATGGATCCTTTGATGCCTTCTCTATTCTATGAAAATTATCAAGTCCTTTAGTTGTACCGGCATTGATCAGCTTCACCAGGCGACTCTGTCGCATCTGCACCAAGTGAACTGACAGCCTCAACTTCAACATCAATATGCTCATCAAATTCCATATCAACCACACTATTTTCACCATGTTCTGTCCATCTTGTGTACCCAGCAACAAAACCCCTTTGCACCAAGTGTGAGTTGATCACTTCTATATCTGTCCACAGCTTCTGATTCATGTAATCCAAGCACGGACAATAAATATCATGTGTTCCTTTATGTCAAGCATGTTGTGCAGCCCCTTGGACGAATTTAGAAACTTTTCTTATAAATAATAGATCCGGTCTTGGCGCCTCATAAATCCAAGATCTATCTATCACGAACGACCTTGAACAGAAACCCAAAAATTATTAAAATTCATTAATTAATTATGTGTGACAAAAAAGTAAACATATATATATATATATATATATACGGTAGAACTATTCTACACCCGGCTGTAGAATAAGCTATTCTACACCCACACCCAACCAGCACATACGAACGCAACCCAAACTCTAAATTCTACAAATGTTTGACATACTAAATTCTATAAATGCTTGGCACACTAAATTCTCCAACTGTTTGACACATTAAATTCTACAAATTGTTGGCACACTAAATTCTTCAACAGGTTGCCACACTAAATTCTCCAACTGGTTGGCACACTAAATTCTTGGATTTGCCATAGATCTCTATCACCAAAGGAGAATATGTTGGATTCTAAGGGCCCATACCCTTACATACTAAATTCTCCAATTCATTTCCAAACTAAATACATGGATTCGAATCTATGGTGTAGAATAAGCTATTCTACACCCGGGTGTAGAATAGTGTGTATATATATATATATGGCAGCGCTAAATCACATGATATATTACATCGCACCACGCACGCATAGCCACCTGGGTAGTGCGCCACTCGTAGAGCCAGGATTAAAACAAACCGTTTTTTGATCTGGTCATTAAACATGCCTGGTTTTTTATTGGCACCGGTCCGCCAATTGATTGCGGCATATCAATCAGTCCAGGGATTGAGCAACCTAATAGGATCGGTCTCCATTAAAGAACTGGAAGGTGAAGACGCATGCATGTTGTGACAAATACAAGTGCGAAACATCGCTTGCCTGAGGACAGAAATTGCTCACGTGTTACGATGAGGTTGAATATTTTGAGTAGGTAGCTGTTTTGCGTAAAATATGTCTATGCATGTGCCCTTGTCCCTCTAGTTTTACGCTTGTATAAAAAGTTAGCACCTCTAAGCAGAAATAGTGAACTCCTTTGAACGTATGATATACTAGTTCGTTTTATCATTTGAAATGTGCGTAGATACATTTGAACTACTTTAATGATGGCACGGATAGAAAAGGCAGGGTGCCGTAAATTTTATGATTAGGCGATGTGTCGAAACGCAATTGAGTATATTTAATCGCAGAAGTTGTAATGACTTAGTACAAGATAGGGCTATGGTTTTTTTTTTCACCACATAATCGAAAATCACTGTATATGTTCATTCCAGGTGCCACGTTATTTATTTTCTCCGAATTCTGCTGAGCACTCAGCTGCTCCCTCCAGTTCAATGGGACACAGTTGTTATGATCGTGACCTACTAGTTCGCAAATATCACACAAGTCAGTGGCCCATCCTGGCAACAGTCAGATATGTAAATGATAAGACAACAGAAGTTCAGATTTGTAGTATGAGAATGCAAAATGGAAAGGGGATTTTGCAATTAATTAGCATCTGGGAATAGTCAACTATGTTAATACAATTACAGGCAAAGCTGATACCTTTTTGTGGCCGAGACTATGATTTTGCAATCAGAGCTGGGAGCAAGGGACTCCTGTTCTTCCTTCACAATGTTCATTATTAGTTCCATTTGCCGATAATTATGTCTGGTGTGTGGCCATTTTGGCATGAAATAATATTATAATCTGGAATTAAATGAATTTTATATAGACACCTAGTATCTCCCAGATCGCTTCTGCTTTGAATGTGAAATAATTTTTTTTCTAGCTGAGTGTTATCTTATCTATGTATTATGCATATGTATATCAGGTTGATGATTTCCGGACCAAGCACATTACATTACGTGTGCAACAGAGTGACTCCTGTGACCTTCGCAAAAAAAAAAAAAAAGAGTAACTCCTGTGAGCACGAAATGTACCTACGTGTGATCACAGAATCTGACATACGCAAAATGGCTCGTTGTGGTAAGGTGCAAAATCATAAAAATGTCTGATCAGATATTACTTTCCATATGTCATAATCATGCCGTGCATTAAGCCACAGCATGGTCATGTGTCCACGTGGCAGAAAATGTGGTGCCTGTCCACTTTTATATTAGTGTAAATGCCAATTGAGAACAAATGAAGACGGTGAACCGAGCAGTTAATATTTGCAAGTTGATTAACCTCTGATAGCAGAAAACAAATGAAGCACTTTTATATTAACTCTGAATCGCAACAATACCCTGATAGCAAATAAACAAGGACATGATTGTAAAAGGCAATATTATGATTTATGACAGTTTTTTATGATCTGGTGGATTGGATTTGTAACCAACACAGACAGCTTTATGATCACAACGCCGATCGATCGTATAAAATTAGCCTACTATCAGTGAGGTTTTTCATGATCGTTCTGATGGAAAATATTATAAACTTTCTACGATCAAATTTTACAATTAGAAATGAAGATGGCCAACCATATAATCTTCAACTTTTCCTTGATTAATAACTTAAATATATACCAACGTCAATATTATGGTTTATAAAAAAATAGCTAGTTTCTAGGATCTGGTAGGGTACTGGTTATTAAAAAAACATATTTTGATAGGAAATTGTTCCTGATGGATACTAATAATCATTACTAGGAAACAACAATTTGTACAATATTTATTACAGATACTACATAGTTTCTATGATCTCGCTGGAATTTGCCGCCGCCATTCCCTCAGCTTGCAGTGACAAATATGACGTCTCCAAGGTTGCATCTCACATTCAGTATAAGTCTCTTCTGGAGCTTCTTTGACGTCTCCAGGGTTGCATCTCAAAACATCTAAAAGGAAACTTTGTTATGATCTAAGCAAACGAAAGGACAAAAAAAAAAAACTAGAGTACCTCTTTTTCATGGCCAGAGGAATTATCATGCAATGTAAAAAACGCATAATTTGTGATCTAGAAAATAAAAATAGATAATAATTTTGTAAACTTACAGCTACCACAAAATTGAGATGGCTAACTTCTTCTACATTCATGGATGTCTCAGCCTGCAAATTGAAAAAGGTTATGTGCACATATTACAATTAGGCCAAAAAGCAAAAAAACAACTAAAAACGTGCGCACCTTTTTCTCCAAGGTGGTATGAATCAGCCTCCAAAAACTAATACAAATATTTGTATAATCATAATAGGTCTGATCCAATAAATTAGGTCATCGTGATTAGAATGTTACCCGTGCCTCATTGTCTCCAGACAAGGCCAGTGGCTCGACATCTCGGGTCCGCGTGCGGGACTTAGACTTCTTTGAAGATTGTTCACTCTGCCAGAGCAGGGTAACGAACGCATCGCTTCGTAGGATTCTTCACTGCAACTTCACTACCTCCCCGAACGCATCATCACTGGCTTCTTGGGCAGAACGCGTGCAGCTGCCGCAGACGACCTTTGGCTGTTCTGGCGGAGTCATATTGTCACCTCTCGTTTTTTGCGTGTGATCACCAGCAGCTTGGAGTTTTTCATCACCCTGACAAGGAGAAGATTTCCGCCTTTCATCCTGAAAGAAACAAGGAACTCTGCATCAAGGAAATGCGTACGATAACGCTTTAGATATATACTAGATCTCAATCATGCAGTTCAAACAATCGCGTATCATTACAAATGGAGCTGACAGCAAGAAGTTTGACGGCGTCGAAAGGGACAAACCAACCAGCGGTTCCGAAGATGGATGAACTGCAACTCCGATGCCATGGATTCGTTAGCCAATAATTATTCAACTGCTAGCGGAAGCCAAAAACACAAAATCGCTGAACTCGTTAGCCATGAACGCATACGTACCATGCAAGGTAGAGGTAGGAGCATGACTGTTGTTCAGGATCACAGGACAACGCGACCTGCCGCCGTCGCCGAGATGGACGAAAACCCCATCGAGATGGATGAAAGAAAATGCAGCAGTTAACTTGGCCTGTGCTTCTCGGGAGAGAAATTAGCAACAAATTTATATGGTATAGATGGAATAAAACGACCAGGCTGTATCACGCTGAGCGATGAAAATCCCATAAAAGAGGAATAATTGACGCGTATTTAAGTAGAAACCATATTAATTAATCTGGTTTATTTTTGTTTGGGTTGGTTTTTTATCAGGGCATGCGTCCTGGCTGGTTTGGTTTGGGTTGGCTCAGGTGTGATGTGGCTACCAAGTTGGCTAAAGTGTGAAATACTAAATCACATCCATGATGTGAATTAGCATATATATATATATATATATATATAGCTATATATATATACTAATTCACACCCAGGATATGATATAATATATCTCTCCCTCGTGCCAGCTAAGCAGCTGCGTGCATGCGTGTCAAGGGGTGCGTCACGCCCAGTTATCCAAGAATAAACCAGTTCATGTGCGTAAAACCAACTTTTCTTGAGGACAAAATGTTCACTTACGGTAGCAGAAAAATTACTATTTTGAGCTCCTGACTAGCGTACAGAAGATGAGTGTGTATTGATAGTAAAATCTATGAACTTATGAGGGTGTAAAACAGACACCTTTACGCTGAAAATGTTGACTGGCCTGCAGAATGCAGAAGCTAATTGCTTTGAGCATTTCAGATATGTGTATAAATTTATAATCACATACGATTGCAAATATTAATTTTAATTTTCATGAGTAAGATGCATTGGATCGTAAAAACTATCTCCTGGACAGTTGTCCTGCATGGTTTAATTTCCTTTTCCTGTGCATGCCACGAATCGACGGATCGAATTTTGTGGGTGAGGCTGCATGCGACGCGAGCCGTTTGCTAACAAGCACTGACAGGACCACGTGTAGCTCCCAAATTCCACATTCTTTAATTGTAAGAAATAGATGTGATCGCAAATGGCTACTCCAAGTAAATAATGCTAAGTATTAAATAGCAGAAAAAAAGTAGATGGACATATTCCCTCCATATCCAAAATAATCTGCGTTTTGAATAGCATTTTGCATACCAAAGAGCAGTTAATTTGAAAAAAAAATTCCATACAATAGTATTTGATTGTAAAAAGTTATCCAAAACATAGATATTAAAAAAATTCACGTGATGTTTTTATCATGCAACTAAGATGCTACAGAAATAAAAGTAATGTTGTTTCTTGACAAGGAAAATAATAACATTTATGGCTATATGAAAAGGGTTATGTGAGCCAATCTATAAAAGTTTTGCAACCATAAAAAATAACAATGTTTTACCATAAAGCCTGGACTATTTGCAACTATATTAGTTTGGGAGCAAATATTTTTGTGTGCGACTATAAAAACTATTGGTAATAGAGCAGTCTAATAGTAAATATTAGTTTGCTAATAACATTTTTAATGTATGCTTTACTTTTGCAATTTGTTAATCCAGGATGAACCTAATATACCATAAAACCTCGATCATTTGCTACTCTGATGGCAAATATTATCGCGTGTAACCATAAATATCAATTGTTTGCCATTAGATTAGTTTGATATCAAACATTGTTGTGGGTGACTATAGAAACATTGACTATGTGCTACTAGATTAGACCGATATATTATCTACGTTTCTAATGACATATTTTTATCATAAATTCTACTTATACTCCTATAGTTTGTTAGCCTTGGATGATGTTTGTGAACCATAATAGCTCTCGGCCCTTTACTACTCTGATAGACTATTGTCTTCATATCAGAATAATAGCAACTTGGTAAATATTCAAATTGGTCCATGCGTGCACATTGTAAATATTCAAATTCTTGCCAATGAGTGCATATATTTATTGCCAATATGTGATGAAGTAGCAGCTTTGTTTCAGAGTTGCAAATAAGGAAACGTTTTGACTCAAAATTGACCTCCACATGAAATTGGTCAATCCACAACGAAGCTAGCCAGCCATGAAAACTTCTACTATTTGCTCCTTGGTTTGCCTGATAGCAATACATGCATGTTGTTTGTGAACATAAATTTTGTAGCCAAAATACTCTGATCATAAGGAATATTTATACTTGAATACAAAAAAACAATTTATGGGATCAAACTATCTACTTTGTTCAACCATAAATACTGTGACTATTTTGTCCAATCTGATAGCAAATAATCAATCAGTTCGTTATTCTGTGACCGATGGCGGCACTTCGCAAGGGCAAGCTCGTTAATCGATCAGTTCGTTTGTTCCTGCCTATGCCGCCGCGGCCGTGCAGGCATTGCTGGTCTTGTTGCTCGCGGCACAGCTACGGCGGGCAATGAATCTTGATCGAGAACAAAAACACCATGGATCAGCGGCATATGAATCTTGAACCCAGTTCATGCTTGTAATCATCAGCAGCCTAGGGATCTCCGGCAACCGATCAACTGGGGCCTCCCTTCTATCCTTTGCAAGCACAAAAACAACGGAAAATAATGGCTCAATAGGCAGGAACAAGTGCATGCCTGATCCCTCAAAGAATCGGAAGAAAATGTGTGCAGGGATAAGAAAATCTCAAAATCACCACGGAGGGGGAAAATCACGTACCTGGACAACGAAGCCGGCTAGATGTTCAGTGGCTGTCGACAGGACAAAACAACTGTATTACGGCACCACCACCCTCTAGGATCGGAGAACGAAGTAAAACCTGTCGCCATCGCGGACGTGGTGGACAAGCAACCGCCATGGCCGCTCGCACAGCAACGCGTCCATGCAACTGCAGTAGTCCAGGAAGTGTGGAGCCATTGCCGGCAAGGGAAAGGGCAAGTACCCCGCCGCCATGTCACTCGTCCTCGTCGTGACGAGGGGTAAGGATGGGTCGCCTGCTTCGCGTTGAGTTCGCTACGTGCTGGAGGTGCGCCGCCTCGGCACCCGACGTCAACCGCCCGCCCCGCCCTGCTGCGCAATGCCACCTCTTCTCCCATGGGTCGCCGCCGCCGGGACGGTTCCTCTCCTCTCGGTCCTACGCCTGTCACGGAGCTCAGGAACAAATCACGACCACAGTCCGAATGGAATAAAACATCATGCTGTCTTACGGGGCAGTAATAAATTCCATAATAGCAAGATTCATTTATGGAAATCGCATTAACTAACATTTAATCTTGGTTTATATTTGCCGGTCTGGTTCTTTGTGGTTTGGTTTTTCGACATATCGTGTGGTCAACCCTGAAGCAGTGTGATGTGACTGGTGATTAGGCTGGGTGTGAATTATTATCTCACACCTGGGTGTGATATATATATATATATATATATATCACAAGAAGTGACAAATATTATACAAGATAAAATAAAATAAACATCAAATTATTTTATATATTATTTAACATTTATATAAAATAAGTTAGATATACTAATTTTTTTGTATAGTGATGAAAAGAGATGATCTATGCCTTCATAATCTTCAACTACAACATAATAGAACTATCCAAATCAAACAAATTTACCTAAAATTTGATGAAAATCTAACAAACGTAAAACACAAATTCAACTTGATTTCAAAATGAGAGGAAAAAAGACCTATGGGATGAGTTCCTCTTACCTCAGAGAGCAAATTTATGCAAAAAGAATAAACTCAAAACCTTCCCCCCTTGATTTTTATGATTTGCTCAAATTTTTAGACCGCCAGTATTTAAGTGAGGGTCAAAGCTGTCTGAACACGGCGATAGTTGACATTGTTATGCCCATAATAGCGGTGGTTGATATTGTCGTCCACTGCTATAAACCTGGGCCATTAATAGCGGCATTTGACAAGATCAACCACCGCTATAGTGGGTCTCTGTAGCGGCGGTTTGATTGTGAGCAGTGCCCATGGGCTCTATAGTGGCGGCCAACGTTGGCATGTGCCACTATGCCGTTTTGCCTGCCGCCGCTACAGGCCCAATTTGTGGTAGTTATAGCTGCACACGTACATTTATATGTAGTAGTAAAATCAAGACAATGTACTTCAAGCTTTCAAGGATACTCAGCATGATTTAGAAAAAAAATCTATAGTATGGCTAAGCAAGAAAGAAGATCCAGTTGATTGTCGATGATGCCAATACGTGTGCGACAACTGGTGCCTAATTACATACGCGCCGCTCAATCTCAAGCAACCACAACATTGCACAGACCATATCCAACGTAGTTCCAAAGATCAATCTTCCTTCCATCCTACGCAAATAATGCCATATGTGGGATGAACTGGATGCTACTCATTGTTTACACCACACAAACCCAATAAACAACCCCTGTACAAACCAAAGGTGGCATACTACCTACGATCAAAATCTTTGCACGTCCCTTCTTGCAGGTCATACACCAGAAGCTCCCCCTTTGGCCGCACGATTAGCACAATTTTTTTTCCATCCGACACAAACAACGGGTGCGCGTATAATTCACGACGTCGAGGGAAGAGGTCAACCTGAATGTTGTACTTTTTGACCCAGGTTTCTTCTTTGGTATCGTTCAGGAACCACAGGTCAATGGATGACGCCAGACTCTGCTCGATGTGTGCTGTAACCAAGGAGCCTTCCAGCTCTATTAAATTGAGCAATGGCGACAGAAGGCTGGATGCTACTCATTGTTTACACCACACAAACCCAATAAACAACCCCTGTACAAACCAAAGGTGGCATACTACCTACGATCAAAATCTTTGCACGTCCCTTCTTGCAGGTCATACACCAGAAGCTCCCCCTTTGGCCGCACGATTAGCACAATTTTTTTTCCATCCGACACAAACAACGGGTGCGCGTATAATTCACGACGTCGAGGGAAGAGGTCAACCTGAATGTTGTACTTTTTGACCCAGGTTTCTTCTTTGGTATCGTTCAGGAACCACAGGTCAATGGATGACGCCAGACTCTGCTCGATGTGTGCTGTAACCAAGGAGCCTTCCAGCTCTATTAAATTGAGCAATGGCGACAGAAGGGAAAGATGTTCTTGGAACATCAGATCGTGGTTCTCTAGCTCTACCTGATTGTTGCTTTTCTTCAATGGTTCATGGAGAATTGGCATCCACTCCTCGGTCTCGAGATTTAACGATGCAATGGAACCTGGTGCGACAAAATAAATGTCAAAAGGAAGAAACTGCCCCATACGAGCGATGAAGTACATGACGCTGCCGATGACAGCGGCCCCGTTGCTGATGAGCACATCACACATATGGATACACATAAAACTCCTCCAACTAGGATGAAAGTTCATGCGCATCACTTGAATTTACATGTGAGCTCATTTCTAATGTTTTGTTTATATGGTTTTGAGAATAGATTGCTACCTAATGAATTAATTATTGTTAGTGTTGGTCGCAACTATACACCCACTTATATACCGTAAGAGGATTGTATACGATTATAGCACTTTTTCCCTTGAATTGAGTATTCCAAGGTTTATCGAATCTACTGGGACCTTAGGGATAATTAAACAAAGTTAACAGTACAAGATCTAATCAAAGCTACTGTCGAATTCAGGTTACATAAGGAAAGACTGACCAACGCAAAGGTGCACGAGATAGTAAATCTATTATTGCGCCAATCGGCGTAGGTGTTGAGCCGATCGGCACACTGATAAATCGTCGCGCAGGCTTAGTGCTGTCACCGCTAAACCACACTAGTGGCATCATCAAGCAACCATAATCAATACAATTTACGAATACTATCCTAATCATCACGGTCAAGATAATATCTACTTACTTAGCCTAGAACTAAGCAATTGAAATAAGCACATGCATGATTATAGAATCAAGATAGACAAATCATCAAAACCATCATCAACATATTCAATCATCCTTGAGATACATAGAGTAAGATTTATCCCCGTCAAGATGGCCTACCTTGACGGATCAACTCTTAACATCAATGGTTCTTGAAACTCAACTAGAGATCTATTCTAACGGGGCAAGCCCCGGTGGCTCTAACTCATGGATCTGTTGTCCCTCTGTCGCCTCTGCCTTCATTTTCTACCAAGACCAGGGTTTACAAGTATTTATAGAGGTTCTACTCGTAAAGGACTCGGTTTCTAGCAAATAAGACGATTGCGCTGATCGGCGCAAGCCGTGTCTTCTCTGGTTTTACCTCGGAGTCGGTTCCTTTGCCTTCCACAGCTACCATGTGGGCCTTTTCCTTCGAGATAAAGTCTTGTACTGCAAGTTGAGATCTTAAAGTTTCATAAATCTTCTAGGCAAATATCTTCAAGTATCTTGCGCAGATAAGTTTCCATAAACATCTGGAATGGGCCTCGGTCACTTCTGTGCGCCAAAATACCCGTGTGCCGACTAGCTCATTGACTGCGCTGATCGGTGCACTAGACTTCTTCAGTGCTTTTTGTCGGTTCTGGATTCCTGTCCTCTCCAGCATCACTTTAATCACCAATTTTACTTGTTTCTGTAATAGAGCTCCACAACAACGCTATACAAATACATAGGCAATATCATAGGTAAATGGCCGAAATTAGTATCAATTATTCTCTAATTGGGGTAATATTCACATGTAAAAGGGGGCACTTGGGGAGTGCCAATAGTTTCACCACACTTAAACCTTTGCTCGTCCCGAATAAAGTAAAATAAAGAAAAATCAAAGAACATACTCTTTCTATCATAAAAGACATCTCAAATCAGCAAATATTGAGCATTGTTCTATTATGGTGTATTTCATATTGGTATTCAGCAAAATAGTTCAAATATGGGCATAAAGCTTAAAGTTTCTCCCCAAAGCAATAAATCATGTCCAACTCACAAATTATAACTTTTCCACTCATGTAAATCACCCAAAAGATTGTTGTGAACATAAAGAATCTATCTTCTAAATAATCCATGATAACAACTCATCTTTCAAATCACTCAACCTATATTCTACATCATAATGATCAAATAATATTTGTGTATTGCTTATATGAGTAGCTAGCTGAGGTAGTTCAAGGATTGCAAACATAAATCATCAATATATTATAAAGCTAGGAGATTATTCTTTGTTGGAATTATAGAACTTTAACAAGATGGCCATTAAGAAAGAAAAATTTAAGAAAGGACTTATATTTTGGATATGTGGACATGCACATAGCAAAAATTTGATCTTAGAAGAAAAAGAACTCCCATAATTAGATTGCACATGGTTGGAATGATTCATGGCTATATTAGAATGAATTTCGAGAATAGCCATGTCATATACCCCCCCCCCCCCTCCCACACACTTAAAATTTTGCTAGTCCCTTAGCAAACAGCAAAGTTTTCCCCTTTTTTCTTTTTCTTCTTCTTTTTTTTTATACCCCCCCCCCCCCCCTTTTTAATTCTTTGCTATGCCGATCGGTGCAGGATGTGCCGATCGATTCTTAACCTGAATCACCAACCTTTGTTAGTATTTGATTCGTCTGGTTTCTATAATTATTTAAGAATTAAATATAGCCAGAAATATAGGATATGGTCAAGGAATAATACTCAACAAGATATTTTAGGTTTATGGTAGGATACTCAGCGGAATTGAATTTTTTGCATGAGTAATTCAAGGCTAGAAAAAGATACACAAAGATTTGCCATCTTATTAAAGTTCATACAAAAATGAATTAAATCCTAACCAAACTCAACCATCAATTTAATATTCATCTACTTATCAAATGTTTATGAGAATTGCTCAAACTATGGCATTGGTAGGTAAGGATCTTGAAACAAACAAATTCCAAAGTTCACAACATGAAAATTTATTTATGAAAAGATTGGTACTAAGTTATCATAACAAATTGGACAATACAAATGAAGCACATGGGTACCCAAAAATTGCCCCACATAAGAAATATTTGTCGAATGATCATTATGTGTAAGTTTGAAGTTCTTATTCAATGCTCAATATTATTTGATCTTTATCGGTACTTTTCAAGAAAGAATAGATAATTCAATTCTCTAAAAGAGCATAACGGCCACCATTATATTAAGATCGAGACTCGAATACATGGTGATGATTTTTGCACACACTTGCGTAGAAATAAAATTACTACTAACTACTACTAGCACTCTTGCATAAAAATAAACTTACTACTAGCTACTACTAGCACACTTGCATGAAAGTAAACACACCCGATACATGGTTTCCTAACCCGCTCACACACACATAAGGAAATAAAGAAAAAGATTGCAAAAAACAAGAAAAATGCAAACTGGGAAACTGATACATGTACCAACTCCTAGGCACTATAGGTAAACGGAGGTGGAGGCGGTGGCCGATCGAAGCCATAGCACCGCGCCTTGAGTCGCTCGAACTCCTCCACCATCGCCTCATGGTTGTTCCTTATCTGGGACGAGGCGTCCTCCACTCGCTCAATGTAGTGCACGTTGTTGTCGATGTACCCCTACATGGGCACGAAGAAGTCTGCACCGGGCGCAGGAGGCACCACAGGTACACGTCCTTAGTACCTGTACTCAATACCTACGCTGAAGTAGGTCGCGCCAACCGGCGCGTCGCCTGCACCAACCGGCGCAGAGGGTTGTGAACTGCCCGCTGCATTGCCCCACCCCGGCTGGTACTGCTGAGGGTCCCACTCACTGCCGGCTGCTGTGAACATCACCGGATGTCGAACCCACCCACGACGGTCCTTGAGAGCTCGGTCCCTCTCCAGCAGACCTTCTTCAAGCCAATTTCCTCCCTCCAGCTTGTAATGGAGTAAAACTCCTAGCTCCGCACACGAGAGCCTGATGTTGGTGTCGCCAACATGGAACCCAGCGTGAACACTTCTCGTGACAATATTGCCACGAGTCATATTCTCGCCGATCTCTATTGTGCACTCCCACTTGTCGTCTCACCCTCCCGGTCCGTCGCCTTCACACACGAGGGTTGCTAGGCGTTGAAGATAGGCCCTGAAGGCCAACTTCTTACTCGCATTGCCCATCTTTTCGATCCAACCCTGCACCATCACCGACATAGGGTTGCAATTTGACGGACTCACGATGGCGTCGTAGAGCCACCGCAAGTGTGCATCGGTGACGTTGCTGGAGTCGGCCTTGTCGCCTATGCACGCTGCCAACCACTGATGGAAGACTTAAATGGTCGGGTTACGGATGTTGCCGCGCTTGATCTCTTCCACGAGCAAGAGTCGCCTCCAAAAAGAGTCCAACTCCCCACGTCCCAAGATGCCAATGACATCGGCGTTGGCGTCGAAGCCGAAGGCTTGAGCCGCCGCCTCCATGGTCACCGTGTAGTTGATGTCGTAGACGTGGAAGTTGACGGCCTCGTTGCTGTCTTCGATGGTGCCAAGCCTCATCGTAGAGGCAACCTCGATGATGATGTCAAGGTTGTAGTCCATGGGGAGGAGGTGGAAGTCTTCCCAGCCGAGATTGTTGAACATCCTCCTTATCTCCTCCTACATGCCGATCGTGGTGAGGAAGGTCTCGTCCAAGTCGAAGTTGGGGACGAACCTTCCCCTCACCGCGTTGTAGTGCTATTGTTCCTCCACGCTCCTGAGGGTGAAGCCCGCCTCCATTGGACGTGGCACGAATGCCGGTGGTGGTGGTGATCTGGGAACCCCAAGGCTTGCTACCGTTTGGCTCCTCGTAGCACGCTCCGTTGGAAGGGGCGCGCCGGAGATGGAGTGGCGGGCGCGGATCTCTGCTGCTGAGCTGATGGATTCATCACCCACCAACATGTCGTCGCGAGCGCCGATGCTCCCCCTCGTGGAGGAGTCATTGCTCCACTCGTCGCTGCCACCAAAACTGCTTCCCCGGCGCAGCCTTTTGCCCAACTTGCCAATAGAGGAGCGAAGACAATACATCTGCAAGGAATGCAGAACATGTGCGTGATCGTGGGTAGTGGGGAAGGTGGAGAGATTACTGGGATGGTGTGCTGAACTAGGGGCGCTTGGCCTCCCTTTTATAGTTTGGGAAACTTCTAGGAGAAGGACCCGCCTTGGAATTTCAAAATTTTGAGAGCACGCCGATCGGCAGAATTCAAATTTTGAATGCTCTAACAACTTGGTGCTTGATTCCTCTTCTTTAGATCGCTTCCCGGTACATCATGTTGATAGGGGAATAGCACGGAATCCCGATGTCTTGACACAACTACGCCGATCGGCACAGGCACGCGCCGATCGGCGCGACGTCTCTTTTTTAGCTTTTCGTCAATTCCATGTCCCCTCTGCACCGCACACCTGCATTGCAATCATACCTGCTCTTCAAAATCAACTCATGCCGCCTTTGTTGCCCATTTAGGAACCGCATGGGTACCTGCGCCGATCGGTGCAGTACAGCGCCGAACGGCGTAAGTCCCTTGCACCTCGTCTTTTAATCCGGCGCTGATCCTGATGCCTCTTGTTCATCTCTTTCACCTAATTCTCCACTTTTCCCAATGTTCCTATAGCATTGACATATATAGCGGGGCCTATCTGGTGTCTGCGCCGATTAGCGCAAGCACTTTTCCTTCCTGTTTTTGGTCCATTTTTATTTTATTCCTACGTTGTTAGTCTACAGTATGTGTATACACAGTTTTGCATAAATAAACAGACAACACAAGAGCACATAAGAATTAAGCACACACTTTTTTGATTTCTTTTATTCGAGAGATTGTATTTATTAAAAGCAAGAAAATTAAAAACACAGGGTTGCCCTCCCGGCCAGCACTAATTAACTAGATGAAACAGGTTGCCCTCCCGTAAGCACTAAGCAACTTCTAAATCCCCAATCATTGGGTTGTCTCTCAAGAGCGCTCAAGTTATTTAAAGGTCAAAGAGCTCAACCTCCCCGTAAACAATCAATCCTTAGTGTCACGGTGCGGGATGTGAAGCCGTGACACTACAAGGTTCTCTTATCTACATGGCTCATATAGCTTGGACGACCTATCCATACATCCTCTCCAATTAATCTCGATGCCACATTGCCATGGTGTTTTGTATTTCTTCACTTCATCAACAGTATGACTGTGACACCCCAGTGTCACTACATTCTTTAGATCACATAAAGTGTACCTAGTTCTGATTCATCAAGTCATAATTCAATTTTGGTTGTATATCAAATTTAATTGAATTTGAATTTAAACCCAAGTATGGTTAAGTTATGAAGCAACTTTTAAATTTGGCATACAACCTGGTGCTGCCAAAAATCTATGTGATAGGGTTTGCCATAGAAGAATTTTAGGAATTTTCTTAGAATTTTATTCAAAGAGGAAATACCCAATTAAATTCCTAGAAGTTTGAATTTGGTTGATATTCAAATATTTGGCAAATTCAAACCTTTTGATTTTGAAACTGGACACCTGTCACATTGTGACCTACACATTTCAAACTTTCTGTACAAATCTTCTTGGGACTATTTTAAATCAATTTTTGAAGTTGTGACCGAGTTAAATTCTGGAAATTGTTAAAACATTCCAGTGGGACCTAGCCGTCAGTCTCTCTCTCTTTCCCTTCTCTCTCTCGCTTGCACCCGACGCGATGCACGCCGACACGTCACCCCCCGCGTGTCACCCCTCCTCTGTCGAACCCAGGGGTTAAAACCGCCGTCTCGATCCTCTGCCCGGCTCTCCTCCTCGGCCCCTCCGTCTTTGCCTCGGCTCCTCCGCGCGAAATCCCCTCCCGGCTTCCTTTCTCCTTCTCAGTTCTTCCACCATTGCCGCCACTCTCTAGAGATTCACCCACGGTCGAACCAGTCCACCCAAGCTCGAGCCAAAGCTCAAGATGGAACTGTCATTAGCTGAACAAAACTCCAGAAGAAATCCCACCTCAATCCATTTCCTGGTTAAGGAGAATTTTGGGAAAAATTGGAGTTCTCTGGTTCATAGCACCCGAACCATGAATCGGTGAAATTCTTCTTCACTGGTGAGTTTGATGGGTTCATTTCTCTTCTCATTGATGTGCAACTCTTTGACGCACGTCCTCTTGATCTGGTCTCTATTTTTGCCTTGAGGTCGTCGCCGTTCCACTTTTCCCCTTCCGTCGCCGTCGGCCACCATGGGAGCTCCACGGTGACAGCTTTATCCGGCTCTTCTCCGTCACCTCGGTGACTCCGTCGACCTTCGTCAGAGTCCACTGGTGCTCTCCGACCACTCCGCCTCTCTCTTCGACCCTCACATCGAGCTCGAGCCATCGCCGGTCTTCTCTGTTCCACCACCGCTCGACATCGACGTATCTCCGGTGAGCATCTCGCCTCGCGAACCCTACCAGCGTACTCCCCGTGTCATGATCTACGCTTGGGTGAGCACGAAGTTCAACTCCGGTGACTCCAGAGCCCGGCGACGAGCCCCCAAGCCGCTTCGGCAGCCGCGCCGCTGTGCGAACGCAAGCGCGCGCTCGGTTCAGTTCAAAAAATGAACTGATGGCATTTTCGTAATTACTTCGAAGTTCAAATAAAAATCCAAAAAAATGCTTTAACCTTGTAAAATCCATATCTGGAGATTTATAGCTCCAAAAATTGCAAAATAAATTTTGTTGGATTCCTTGTGATGAGTACTATGCATTTAACATGTTACTTTGCATGTTTTATATGAATAGTTTTGATGTATTAATTAATTAATTTAAAGCTTAATAAATTCATATCTTTAGTTGTAGATTGGGTAAAATAGTAAATTAAATTGCTCTGGTTTTCCCTTGACTTGCTTAGTTTGTATGATAAATTGATGACCCTAGTTTCTGGACATGAAATTAAATATGATTTTATCCTTGAAATGCTTGGAAATGCATTATAATGATTTTTGTAAACATTTATAGTTTATGCTTGTGCACAAAAACCATTCTTGTCATATTGCATCGCCATGAATTTTTGTAGGAATTTATCTGCTGTTTATATTTTACTAGAATTTATTTACTCTTATATCTTGCTAAATGTATTATTAATTAATGGCTCATTATATATTAATGAAACTTGGCAAATTTGCTAATCATACATATATCAATCACCTATAGATCACTCATGTCCAGTAGTATATTTTTATGTTACTAAATGAATTAATTTCATGTAATGTTTAAATAACCATATGTAACGGCAATAGGAAAACTTTATGTGTAATTTTCTATTTTTAGACTTGCTAGCTCTGAAGCATATGGCTTCGAGAACAATATTGAGTAACAAATTTTATTGTTATGCTCATTCTTCATGTGCATCACATTTTATTGCATTATCTATACATTCACCTCGTTAACATATCGGTATTGTGATAGGGAATGTTGACGTGCCAGGGGATAATATTTAGAAGGCCTCCTCGGATTTCTCGGCACAAGAAGATCCTAACTTCAGTACTAACTCCGTGGTTGTAGCCCAAGGCAAGCCCCGGAACATTCCCATGTATTAATTTAATTAATTCCAGTAATTAAATTGCTAGATGTGCATAGGTTGTTTGTGCATTAAGTTTAGAAGTTGGATGAAAACCCACCTGCATTTTCTAAAAATATTCTATTTTATTTTAGACATGGTATACAGGTACTGGTAGTTAATAGAGGAATTATTATGCTTAGTTGTAGTATGGGCACTATTATGGTACTTGAAATATTAGTAACATGATGGTAGTGATAATGTGATGTAAGAATGATAAAATTTGGACTAAATAGGTTTGTATGGGAAAGGGCGAAGGCAAAGTACCTGTGGTGGTTTTTGTCTTGCAAGGTGGCAGTCCGTTTGGGTCAGCAACTAAAATTTGAGACATGGACAGGCCCCGTAGGTGAAAGAGCAAAGATCATGTGCCTTCAGAGGACATGGCTTGCAAGGCTATAGCCCTGTCTCTGTCGACCTAGGACCCGT
Source organism: Eleusine coracana subsp. coracana (assembly GCA_032690845.1). Taxonomy (NCBI): domain Eukaryota; kingdom Viridiplantae; phylum Streptophyta; class Magnoliopsida; order Poales; family Poaceae; genus Eleusine; species Eleusine coracana. The sequence goes on along the minus strand of CM064426.1, from coordinate 33,122,337 downwards.
CCGTTGTTGGCCCTGCTGAGCAAGTATTGAACTGTACCAAATGCATGCTAGTATACGGGAACTAGTAAACTGATGTAGCATTGTCATATGCATGCTTGGACGATAACTTAAAATTCTTGGTGATGTGATCCAGTAGGAGTGGACAGATTCCTGATGTTACCGTGGAATGGCTACCCACTCCGGACTTTTAGATTCGGATCGACATGTATTATGACTTTGCGAAAAGTTATCATACGTGTTCTTAAATGATGTGCATGTCATGTAATTCGGGTTTTCCCAGCTGGTGTAAAACGATTGCAATCGCTGTCCCTCGCAGTAATGAGTACCGCTTGTTCACTGTGTCACATCATAGCTTAAGAACCTACTAATAATAATTAATGGAATGTTGGGATGAAGAATATTGAATTTTAGTGAATCTGAAGTGAAGTTCTTTGTTACTTAATTAAATTTTCAGATTGCTTGTTGTACTTATTACTTTGACAAGCAAGTTATCTTGCACTATTATAGTTATTAGAATGTTCACTAAATTTACTTTTATCCATCTCTGAGCCTTTGCATGTCTAGATTTAATTACTTGTCGGGTAAGACTTGTTGAGCTTAGCAGCTCAGGCTTTGCCATGTTGTTGTTTTCTTTATTTCAGGTAATAACACTGATGCTTATGATCTACCTACGGCTGTTCTTCCTTGGGACATGTCTGTCCCTGAGGGATGTTCTGCCCATTGGGAGACTGAGTAGCCGCTGCTGTTGTGTGTTGCTAGGTGATAATCCATATGGGCTCGGATTTATCACACTTGCTACTATCGTCGAGTTGTAAATTATAGACGTTTAATCACGTTATCTTCCGCTACTTTTAAAATTAAACTTTGTAATATTTCCGGTGTACTTAAGTACTTAACTCTGATGTATAATAAATAACACTCTTTTTACGTAATTTGAACTTGGTCGGTTGTTGTATTATCTTGTGTCTGCTTAATTAGCACCTCGGGAACTACGGTCCAAGGGGGTTGTGACAACAACACTCTTCTACCTTCGGGCGAAATATGAAAGAGTAGAGAATCCTAGTTATATCGAAGCTTATCTCACCACTCCCAACATCAATACCTGCTTTTGCTATCCTCAAGAAGGATCTGCCTAAGATCAACAGGGTCCTCGTCCTCTTATCCATATCAAGTACAATAAAATCAACAGGGACGATGTGATCTCCAAATTGAACAGGCACATCCTCAGCAATTCCATCAGGGAAGCATACTGTTTGATCGGCTAATTCCAGACACATACCCGTAGGCTCCAATTCAGGCAAATTGAGACTTGTAAATATATGACGGGGCATAACACTTACGCTTCCTTCAAGATCGCACAAGCACCTATCAAATATCCTTGTTCCGATCATGCATTTGATGCTTGGTGATCCAGGGTTGGGTTTCTTCTCAAGTGCAACATCATTGGTTGCCGCCGTAAGTTCCTTAGTAACATTCACAACATTCTCAAGAGCTGGAGACTTCTTGTTTTACATCATGTCCTTAATGTACTTGGTGTAGGTGGGTACTTGAATAACATCAACAAAAGGGACATTGATGTAAAGCTTCTTCATAATATCGATAAACCTTGCAAATTGCTCGTCGTGTTGCAGTGCTCTTTCTGTCTTTGTCAGCAGTTGAGTATCTAGGAACATGGCAGGGCCATTCTCCTCTGTCTCCATGTTCATTTTTAGACCAGAGAGGTCAACATCCTCCTCGCGCCGATCGGCGCTTTCAGAGAGTCGATCGGTGCCGTCAAGACCATCGCGCCGATCGGCGCCAGGTGTGCGCCGATCGACGCGGGGCTTCTTTGCTCCCGCAGGGTGCTCTAGATCTTCTATTTGTTTTCCCGACCTCGTAGCTATTGCCTTCAATTGCTCGATAGACTTTGTATTGCCAGGAATAGCTCCTTTGTTGCCTTGAATGGCTTGCGATAACTGTCCCATCTGTTGCTCCATAATCTTGGTATGCTTCAAAATTTGCTCATTGGATCACCCAATTTCTATCACCTTATCATTAATTCCCTCAAGGACACGATCAATCTCCTTGAATTTAGCTTGATTGTCCTTGTTGATCTTCTCTTGAGCTTGGAAGTACACATGACATCGACGATGAAGTGGGATAGAATTTTGCATGGATGAACTAGGAGAGAAAGAACTCCTTTGCTTCAGATGTTGGGCCTTCCATCCACTATTCTTCATATATTCTAGCATCTTCATCTCTTCTGGGCAATCTTTCTGCACATGTCCAAATTCCACACATACATCACAAGTGGAGCGTGATTCTAGTAGCTTGAGTGACTCTTCCTTAGGGATATGAAGATTGTTGTCCAACCTCCTTTGAATAGCGTCGAGGCAATCTATAATCAAGTCTTCCTGAGTCCTCTCAATCACACTCTTTGCCAATCCTTTTGAAGGTTGCAAATTCCTTGAACTTCTCTCACTATCCCATGATTTATTTTCAACTAGCAACTTGATCAAATCCTTAGCTTGGGTGGGAGTTTTTGACATGAATGAACCTATAGCTGAAGCATCCAAGTGTTGACAAGATGGTTGATTCAATCCTGTGTAGAACCTCTCAACAACTTCTCCAACTGTCAGACCATGATGAGGGCATGCATCCTGGTACTCATTGTATCTCTCCCATGCTTCTCCAATGCTCTCATCAACATTCTGTGAAAATTCAAAAATCTTATTCTTCATAGCTTGAGTCTTACCAGGAGGGAAGTGCTTGGCCAAGAATTCAGCTGCTAATGTGTTCCACACCATCTTTACTGGGTTTTCCAATCCATTGTATCATTGCTTAGGGCGTCCAACTAGAGAGAAGGGGAACAACCGCACACGTGCTTGGTTTCCATCCAATCCCGCTATCTTGAATGTACTACAAACCTCATTGAAGTGTTGCAAGTGATGATTGGGATCTTCCAAACCTGTGAATGGTTCTTGCACCACTATTCCAACATATCTCTCCAATTGATACAAAAGTTGATCTGGAGCTTCTTGGAAATCTATCTTGACGACATTAGCCAATTGAGGCTTGAGACGATTAACCATAGGTAACTCTGCCATCTCCTCTTCTTCTTGAGCTTGAACTGGATCTGCCATTGTAAACAATACTCGAGGGGTGGTGTGGACTGCTCCTCCGACTAAATCTCCAAGTGACTGGCATCTCTTATTCGTTGTTCTCTTCTTGCGAAAGAGTCTTTCTAGATCATCAATGTAATTAGAGGGTTTGTTTGACTTAGGACCGTCCATACCTCTTAGTTTCACTTAATAGAATATATGTACTCAAGAGACAAGTAAAGAACAATGACTAAACACTAATACATCAAACAATGTTTAAAAACTTGCTATGGTCCCCAGCAACGGCGCCAGAAAAAGGTAAGCTTGTTGGTCGTAACTATGCACCCACTTATATACCGCAAGAGGACAGTGTACGATTATAGCACTTTTTCCCTTGAATTGAGTATTCCAAGGTTTATCGAATCCACTAGGACCTTAGGGATAATTAAACAAAGTTAACAGTAAAAGATCTAATCAAAGCTACTGTCAAATTCAGGTTGCATGAGGGGAGACTGGTCAGCGCAAACGTGCGCCAGACAGCAAATCTGTCATTGCGCCGATCGGCGCAGGTGTTGAGCCGATCGGCACACTGGTGGATCTAGGCCGAAGTGCGCTAGATACCTTGTAAGCCTAAGCTATTAAGTGAGTAGCCAAGTATCTACTAGTGAGATCGTAACCAGAAAGTCTAATTGAATAGCATCATAATGGATAATTACATGGATCAGTGAAAACCTATGATGAGTAAGACCACCCTGCTTCCGAGCAGCTCCTGGTTTATCGCTGCCGAGAGGAAACCCTTAATCATGCGAGTATCTTACCCTACTCAACTATCCAATAGTGCTGCGCAGGCTTAGTACTATCATCGCTAAACCACACTACTAGCATCATCAAGCAACCATAATCAATACAATGTCCGAATACTATCCTAATCACTATGATCAAGATAATATCTACTTACATAGCCTAGAACTAAGCAATTGGAATAAGCACATGCATGATTATAGAATCAAGATAGACAAACCACCAAAACCATCATCAACATATTCAATCATCCTTGAGATACATAGAGTTAGATTCATCCCCATCGAGATGGCCTACCTTGATGGATCAACTCTTAACACCAATGGTTCTTGAAACTCAACTAGAGATATTCTAACGGGGCAAGCCCCAGTGGCTCCAACTCACGGATTTGTTGTCCCTCTATCGCCTCTGCCTCCTTTTTCTGCCGAGACCAGGGTTTACAAGTACTTATAGAGGTTCTACTCGTAAAGGACTCGGTTTCTAGCAAATAAGGCGGTTGCGCCAATCGGATTGCACCGATCGGCGCAAGCCATGTCTTCTCTGGTTTCTCCTTCGAGTCGGTTCCTCTACCTTCCACAGCTACGTTGTGGGCCTTTTCCTTCGAGATAAAGTCTTGTACTACAAGTTGAGATCTTCAGTGCACCGACCAGCTCATGGACTGTGCTAATCGGCGCACTGGGCTTCTTCAGTGCTTTTTGTCAGTTCTGGATTCCTGTCCTCTAAAGCATCACTTTAATCACTAATTTTACCTGTTTCTACAATAGAGCTCCAAAACAATGCATATACAAATATATATAGGCAATATCATAGGTAAATGGCTTAAATTAGTATCAATTATGCTCTAATTAGGGTAATATTCACATGTAAAAGGGGCACTTGGGGAGTGCCAACAGTTAGGAACCATGGACATGATGATGAGATAGCTAGGGAGGTGATTGGAGGCATGTTGGGACAGCAAGGATGTCCAAGCATGTCATTTGTTATTGAGTAAATGTTGGATTTTTACAAATAATGCTTTGCACAATACCATTGTAAATACCTACTCATTTAAATACAATGGTAGAAGAGTTACTCTTAAACCTATGACCGCTGCTGAAATTTTAGAAGAAGATAAACAAAGGCTTGAGAGAAGAAAAACTGAACTGTTTAGGAAAGAATGGGTTGTTTAAAATATTGAAACAATTTCATCAAAATCTGAATTACTAGAGGATGAACATATTTCTTTACCTTTTGTTACAACTAATACTTTTCAGCATCTACACAAAGAAGAGGATAATGTGAAAGAAAAAGAACAAGTTGTTTCAGGTAAGAACTTTCCTAATGTGTTGAATTGTTCAAACAATCTTGTTGTATTGGAACCTTGTCTTGATTTTTAATTGCCACAAGTTAATTTATCTACTGATCCTTGTGATAAAGAGGAGTTGTGTGCCAATACTTCACTTATACCATTACCACAACAGATTAATGAGCTTGATGATTTTGCTTATGATTCACCTACTAGTGCTGAAATTAAGCATTTGATTTTAGTGTCAAATGAATGGGATGAACAGAAATTATTTTCTTCTCTAAATACTTTGGGTTATATTGAATTTGATGTTCTTTGTGATTTAAATACCGTGGAGAAGCAAATCTTTGTCAAACTGAATTGCCTTTATTGGCAAAAAACAATTTTCATGCTATAGGAAACTATGATCATAGAGGTGTGTTTATGGTGCACAAAGTTTATATTTGCACAAACATGAATCCTCCTTGTGTTGTACAACCAAATGATGAACTAGAAAACTGCAATAACAATTACCATGTCATGTCATGTTTTTTAGTGTTTTTAAGATCGCACATTTTCTATCTTGTCATAAGAGTGAGAATGATGTTCATATTGCTGACTAAGTTTTCAAAGAGGTCATTAATTTGAATGGCATGCCTTGTACTGTAGTTTCACATTGTGATGACAAATTTCAGAATGCATATAAATATGAGTCGCATCCCAAGTTTGGGAATAGTTTCACAATTAATATTTCAGATTTGAGACCATACATGGGTGAAAGAAATGAGCTCGGAACGAGGACGACTCTAATTCAAAAGGGGGAGAATGATAAGGACATCACACATATGGATACACACAACACTCCTCCACCTAGGATGAAAGTTCATGTGCATCACCTGAAATTACATGTGAGCTCATTTCTAATGTTTTGTTTATGTGGTTTTGAGAATAGATTGCTACCTAATGAATTAATTGTTGTTAGGAACCATGGAGATGAAGATGAGATAGTTGGGGAGGTCATTAGAGGCGTGATGGGCCAGCAAGGACGTCCAAGCCAAGGTGGAGGCCCAATCAAAACCAACTTTGAGTCTGTTTCGGGGCCCAGGACCAGTCTGCACTAAAACGGATGCCCAGGACGCATACGGACTCGGATTTGGACGTTCTATATATTCCTGGAAAGATAACTGAAGGACCGAGAAGGCGACCAGAGGGGGGGGGGGTGAATGGGAGCCAATTAAAATTCTTCTCGAGAACTTGGCCTATGTCCCAACTACAATCCAAACTAACCTCTAACCGAGTCACCAAGATTACACACACCAACTTATAATGTGTTAACCCTAGGAATGACTCAAACCAAAAGGACACATAGCGGAAGCACAAGAGAAACAAAAAGGGAAACAAGGAAGATCCGAAAGATCACAAAACTGAGCCTGACGGAAGTTCCGTGATGCCCGACGGAAGTTCCGAAGCCCCCGACGGAAGTTCTGGCAATCATGGAAGTTCCGGGTGACGGGAGAACTGTCACTCATGGAAGTTCCGTGGTTTTTGACGGAACTTCCGTCATGCTCACAGAAGTTCTGTCCTGGCGACGGAAGTTCTGTCCTGGGCAAAACAGCAGCTCCGTTCGGGAAAGAAAATTGCCAAAACCCTATCAAACGAACTCCAAAAATCACGAAATTTGGACCAGATCATCCTCAATACATCATGACCCTCCTATAATGAGATCCACTCCAAAAACACAAGGAATCATCATCAATTTCAGATCTTGTGCCAAGAACACCGAAAAGGGGAAACTAGAGAAAACGTTGAAATCAAAGGTGCTCATGCCTTTGATTCGGTCAAAGACCTATATGGGATTGTTCTAGCACATCATAGCACCAAGATCCCCCACAAAATTCATCCCAAAACTCACTCAAAATCAAGATCGAAAATCACCACGAAAATAGCTTCGAAAATAGGGAAAAAGAGAGTTTCGGGATTCAAGTGAAGAGGAAAATCTTGAGCATGAAAATACTTCTCATATCATATAAAAGGTGCTTACAAGATCCATAGGTACAAGGCTAGGAAGCCACCCTCTTCCTCCCACTATTTGGAAGAGCAAGAGATGTCGCTCACACACCCTTTCCTCTCCTCTAAAACATGAAGTCCTCTCCTAGCACTTTGAATAGAGTCCTAACACAAGGCTAATGGGAAGAGAGACACCTCTCCCACAAGCCACACCTCTTTTTATTTAGGCCTAGGGTCTATTGTCCACATGACCACTCTACCCTTGACCTACATAACACACCCACCTACCATCGGGGGCATAACCGTTCATCTTTTTCCTCATCGCCCGAATGCCATCGGGCGCTTCACGTCTTTGCTTCATCTTGAAGCAAACTCCATGATGGTGCCACGTGCACCACCAACCACCGCCACCGGTTTTGAGGCCCAAACAGGGAAACCGCCTTGCACGCTCCTCAAAGCATGACTTCTCGATGTTGATGCGTGTCACCTTGTCCCGCGATCCTGACCACTGGCAAGTCTCTCCCAGTCCCTGTCCATTGGGCCCCCTTATAACTTGCACCGGCATCCCGTTCGTCTTGACTTGGTCAACACGTCGTCTTCATCACCACCACGGTTTTGAGGCTCAACCGCAAAACCGTCCGTGCTTCTTGCCTCTCCACATGTACGGTGTGGATCACCCTTGACTTCACCCGGCATCCCGATCGTCTGGCCCCAAGTCCCCTACTTGTGCCCGATCCTCTCGCCGTTGACTGCCAAGTTGACTCCAGTGACCTACACATCATGAGATAAGCAAACACATTTCCCATCTCCTGCAACATCACCAATATCTCCACCAACTCCGGTTAGTCATAACCATGATATGCAAACCTCGGCAATCCTTGGATTCCCGTATTTCAACTTAAATACCAAATCCGCTCAAGTCAATTACTCATCAGAAATATAGCAAACCATGGCACATATCCACATGGTTTCTCAATCTCCCCCTTGATGAGTACATTGACAACACCAAATGCACAAAGATTAGAGACTGAAATGTGAAGCTGAATAAGCACATCCAAATGGCCAAACCCAAAGAAAAGGTGAAAACAAGCCATCTAGCAAGTAGGGATCACAAAACCAAGAATTGGCAAAGAAAGCGACTTGAGACGCAAAGAATGTGAAAAGTGCAAGAAACCGCTCAAGATCATGATATGCTCCCCCTCAAGTTGTGGTAGGTCTCATGTAGTGCAAAATGGATCATATGAGTTTCTTAGCATTATTTGTGCATGACCCCAAAATTTTCTCCCCCTTTGGCAATGAACTCATCAAAGAAGCAAAAGAACAAGGAAACATGCAATGCATGAAAATGCAAACCTAAGGAGCTTCAACAATTATGCAAACAAGCATTTAACTTTGCTAACCATAACCATAGTTCCATGAAGTGTAAAGGTATTAGCTCTCAATCATGTAAAGATAAAAAATAGACAGCAAGGCATAAACACCATGAGCTATACAGGCTAAGCAGAAAGATTGACTAGCTTAGATAGAATCAAATTTTGCTTATCATGAGAAAATCTGCCACCACATGTGTAAGTACTCTCATCCATGGCAAAACAAGCACTAAGTGAATCATAAGAATCTAGCCAGTTTCAATCTCAACAAGGGCAACAAGCACTCACAGAAAATGAGCTCTACAAACAGTCACATATGCAACAGAGACTCAGTTTGATCAAGTGATTATTGTTTATCCTCATGTGTCCTCTTATCCATGCGGAGGATCGCACGACTGGGTACGGCAAACACCCCGAGGCTTCAAGTCACAATGTTTGGATTTAGCATTATTGAGTAATTCTTGATCAAAGCACTTAGCAGATTTTTCAGGATTATGCACAAGACAAAAGAGCATGCCTTTGCGGCAAAAGGAACACACATTCCCACAATGTTTCATCATGAGCTAAAATTTTGCAAAGCCTTCCATTTTGCAAACACAAGGTGCCAAAGCCAAGACATCCTCTAGACTAGCCTCAATGCAAGCTTCAACAAGGATAAAAGCAATTATACACATGGTGAGCAAGTTTTAGCAAGATTAGATCATAAGGTTCACAAGAAGCTTAGTTTATCTTCAAGATTAGCAAGTTGCTCACATGAGTTTATAACAGGCCATCTAGAAAATCTAAGCATGAGAGATTACCATCACATTCACACAATTGAGCTCAAGCTCAACCATAGCAAAGAGAAATGCAAGAAAGCATAAGAATTAAAGCTCATCTACCAATGCATATATTACATATGAGATGCAATGCAAAAATGGTAAGATACATATATACAAGAGAAAACCAACTCCCCCTCAAATGATGCCATAGGGATGACAAACACCAAGTTCCCCCCGAAGAAAAGCATGTCTCGAAGCATCTAGGGGCTCAGTGAGGATATCAGCTAGTTGGTTTTTGGTATCAATGTATTTGAGCTCAACATCACCATTCTCAACATTGTCTCTCAGGAAGTGGAATCGCACATTGATGTGTTTGACCTTACCATGTTGGACTGGGTATTTGGCTAAGCATATGGCACTGGAGTTATCACACATGAGTGGATCACCCTTAAAAGTCAACCCATAGTCTCTCATGGTAGATACAATCCATAGGATTTGTGAGCAGCAGCTAGTAGCAGCTACATACTCAGCCTCTGTGGTGGATCGGGCAACACTCGACTGCTTACGAGAAGACCAACAGATCAAAGAAGTACCTAAGAAATGGCAAGTACCAGAAGTGCTCTTCCTATCAATTCTACACCCAGCAAAGTCCGCATCCGAATACCCAATGAGATCAAGAGATGAAGATGCAGAGTACCAAAGACCAAACTCAAGGGTGTATTTGAGATACCTGAAGATGCGCTTGACAGCCTTGCGATGAGTCACCTTTGGGGAAGCTTGAAAGCGAGCACAAAGATACACCGCAAAGTGTATGTCAGGTCTTGTCGCTATCAGGTACAAGAGGGAGCCAATCATGCTCCTGTAGTGGACATTGGTGTAGACAATGGCTTCACATTGACCATGTCAAACTTCTTCAGGAGATCCTTCGTGTACTTGGCTTGATGTATGAAAGTGCCTTGCTTGCACTGCTTGATTTGAAGCCCAAGAAAGAAGGTGAGCTCTCCCATCATCGACATCTGAAATTCACTTGCCATAGCTTCCTGAAACCTGGACACAAGAGCATGAGAGGAACCACTAAAGATGATATCATCCACATAAATCTAAACCATTAGAAAGTCATTGCCATGCTTGAGAGTGAACAAGGTTTTATCAACACACCCCATGACATACCCACGCTCTAGCAAAAAAGTCTTAAGCCTAGCATACCATGCCCTAGGTGCTTGCTTTAGCCCGTACAAAGCCTTCTGAAGCTTGTACACACAGTTTGGGTATTTGTGGTGCTCAAAGCCAGGGGGTTGCCTCACATACACTTCTTCCTCTATGAAACCATTTAGGAAAGCACTCTTGACATCCATTTGATAGAGTCTAATGCCCTTGGAGGTAGCAAATACAAGCAAGATCCTAATGGCTTCTATGCGAGCAACAGGAGCAAAGGTTTCACCACAATCTAAGCCCTCTACTTGGCTAAAACCTTGAGCAACAAGCCTAGCCTTGTTTCTCACAACCTCACCATCCTCCCAATGTTTGTTTTTGAACACCCACTTGGTTCCTATGATATTGACATTTTTGGGAGGCTCTACAAGCGTCCAAACTTTGTTTCTCTCAAAGTTTTCCAACTCTTCATGCATGGCATTAACCCAATGTTCATCAGATAGTGCGCGTCCAACATCCCGGGGTTCAAAGGTTGCAACAAAGAGAGAATTTGTAAAGCAAGCAAGATGTGCAGACCTTGACCTTGTTGTCCTCTTATAGAGATTACCGATCATCTGTTGAGGTGGGTGTCGACACTGAATGTTGTGAGGAGCCTCTCTCTCAGAGTGTACCTCCCCCTCAACCACAGCTGGAGCTCGCTCGGCAACTGCTGAAGTCAATGTAGAAGCTTCTGGACCCTCTGCTGGAGTAGTGGTAGCAGCACGAACAAGCTCAAATGAGAGATGAAGTGAATCATCATCATCATCATCAAAGCCATGTAGGTCCTCTTCTATAAAGATGCTCTCCTTTATCACCTTGTCACCTGCAGACTCAATTACATTCCTTGCACAAGAGTTTGATTCATCAAAGGTTACATCGCAGGATTCTACGATGGTGTTAGTCTCCAAATTCAAAACTCTGGAGGAATGACCATGAAGAGAGTAACCAAGAAAGATTCCATCGGAAGACCTTGACTAAAACTTATCAAGATTACCATGCTTGAGAATAAAGCACTTGCAACCAAAGGCACGCAAATGAGAAACTGATGGCTTTCTCCCAAAATGCAGCTCATAAGAAGTCACATTAAGAATTGAGCACAAGAAAATCCGATTGGAAACATAGCAAGCAGTGCTAATGGCCTCAACATAGAACCGCCTCGGAGTCCTATGCTCATCGAGCATCGTCCGGGCCATCTCCACTAAGGTTCTATTCTTTCTTTCAACCACACCGTTCTGCTGGGGAACACAAGGTGCTGAAAACTGATGCTCAATACCATACTTAAGACAGAAAGCATCAAAGGAGGAGTTCATAAACTCGGTGCCATTATCACTGCGAATCGCTCGTAGTGCACTAGGGACTTCCTTGAACAACCTCAAAGCAAGGCTCCAAAAGTGATGAAACACTTCATCCTTGCTCTCAAGCAAGTGGATCCAAGAGTAGCGAGAATAGTCGTCAACAATCACAAGAACATACCACTTCCCACCCGCCGAACGAACCCGAGAAGGACCAACAGTTTCCATATGAAGTAACTCTCCAGGGCATTCAGTCATCACCAAATTAATTGGTGGATGAGAAGCGGCAGTCATTTTCCCATGACAACACAGAGCACAAACCAAATCCTTATCAAATTTGAGCTTAGGCAATCCTCGGATCAAACCCAGGCCACGCAAGCGACATAGCAAGTCAAAGCTCATGTGACCCAGTCTCCTATGCCATTTCCAGAGCTCAGAAGAAGATTGAGCAAACAAGCACTTGTGAGAACTAGAAGAACCAGCAAAATTAGCCTGAAAAACTCTACCAATGCGAGAAATCCCACAAACTAAGGAACCACTCGAATCAAGAACACAAGAAGCATTCGACTTAAAGCGCACTTCCAAACCAACATCAAGAAGCTGAGAGACAGAGAGGAGATTGTACTTGAGAAACTCAACCAAACCAACATCATTGAGAGTGAAGTTCTCATTTACCTTTACCGCGCCCCTTCCCTTCACTCTTCCTCTCTTGTCATCTCCAAAGGTCATATACTCCTGACGCTTCAAGGGAGTGAGGCTGGAGAACCACTTTGCATTTTCGGTCATGTGGCGCGAACACCCGAAATCCATAAACCACTTGTTCTCCAACCCTCCACCTGCTGCCTACAAAGAACGAGAAGTGAAAGTCGATGGCTCAGTGCTGGGGTTAGTCAAAAAGCATTTGGGAATCCAGCACTTAACCATACGACCGGTAGTAGTCATCACAGTTCTTTGCACTTTATCATTCGAACGCATGGGACAAGAACCACGATGGGGAAAACGTGGCCTGTCAAAGCATCTCGACTCAAACCTTTGGTTTTGAGGATAGAAATTATTTGTGTGAAAGCCAAATCCATGCGAGCGATGCTCACCGCAATGGGGAAAACATGGGGCGCCAAAGCGCTGCTGTGCAAAGCCTCTGTTTCGTGAATCAAAGCCATATGAGGAATGACCCTGTCCATGATAGGCACGAGAAAAAGAGCGAGGCTGAAAGTCAACAAAATCATCATAAAAAGCATTCCTAGTCAACTTAGCTTGCTTCCTCTCAATTCTCTTACGCCTATAACAGAATTCATCCAAGTGGCCCTTGCGACCATAAAACATGCAAATGTATACACCCTTAGGATTAGGCTTGGCTTGCATTGCAGGTTTAGGTTTTGGCTTCTTTGTTTGCTTTGGGTTGAAGGAGGGTTTGGGATTGGGTGGATAGTATGTGTCAGTGGGTTTGATGGTGTTTTCCTCATCCTTGTAGCTGGAGCTAGGTACAAACTTACCCACATTCTCACTCTCCTTGTCACACCTCTCAAATCCAAAACCCATGTTATTGGTTGATCTAGAAGCACTCTCCTTCACTCTTACCATATCACTCTTAATCTTCTCTTCACTCACTAGAGTTATCTGGAGCCTAGACACAAGATAATCATTTTCCTGAAATAGGACTTTGTTTTCCTCCCTAGTGATTAAAAGCTTGTCCTTAAGAGAGAGACACACCTCACAGGGTGATGGAAGGACCTTAGAGCGAGTCTCATGAAGCAACTTGGACTCAAGCTCTTTAACTTTGAGGGACTGAGCTTCCAACTCATCTGTGAGCTTGGGGCACTTCTGACATGCACCCAAAAGAGTTGGTCTAGCTTTGAACTCATCAAGCTCCTTGGGGGCACTCTCAAGCTGACTGGCAACTTGAGCATGCACACTCTCCCTCTGTGCAAGATCACTCATCACAACTTGACAAGACTCACACTCAACAACAATGTCCTCACGAGAAAGCTTGGACCTAAGCGAAGCAATTTCAAAATCAGCACTCTCCAATATAGACTTAAGCTCTCTACTCTCACGAACAGCACTGCGAAGCTTATCATCTTGCAAAAGCAGAACATCGTGCAAATGATCAAGTTCAGAAGAGAGCTCATCAGGAGTAGGAGGTACCTCACTTGTGTCGGAGTCGGATCCAGAGTCGGTGTCGTGGTCGTTCTTTGCCATAAAGCAAAGCCCGGTGAAGTCATCCTTCCTCTTGACTCGTGGCTTTTCAACCTCCTCCTCCGAGCTTGTAAGGCCTTCGCTTGATGTAAGGTCGACATCGCTCAAGGTGGCAACGTAGGCGCGTGCAATGGCCTTGGCGAACTTCTTGGAGTTCTTGCCCTTCTTGTAGAAGCGGTTCTTCTTCTGCTTGAAGTCTTTGGTGTTGTTGTCGCGGTACCCGGCCTTCTTCTTCTTCTTGGGACAATAGCGATGAAGTGTCCCGGGTCACCGCACTCGAAGCAGGTTCTTAAACCACCTCCTCTTCTCTCCTTCCGGTTGTTGTAGAACCTCCTGAAATTCCTTGTGAGCAAGGACAACTCCTCGTCAGGAATGCACTCCATCTGTTCATCGGAAGCTGCAATAAGAGAACACAAAGCAAACTCTAAGGAAAACTTGTCAAGTGAGGGGTTAGTTCCATAAGAAGCACAACTGTGTTCACCCTTCTGAGAACTAGAAAGCAAAGCCATGCTAGAAGCAAGAATAGCAAGATTAGGACGAGATTTCCTAGACAGTTCATGAGATTTCAGCTTGCTATACAGTTGCTCACAGTTTAGGGTATTGAATTCAGCAGTTTCTTCTAGAGCAGCAATTTTAACCCCCCAAACATTTTCATCAAGTGAGTACAGCAGTTGCTTAGCTCTATCATTATCATTGTACACATGGGTACCACAAGCCCGTAAGTTGCACACAATTGCTTCAAACCTACAAAAAGTGTCATCTAGTGACTCGCCCGGTTTTTGAGCAAAGGTTCGGTACTGTCTATTATAAGAATCCTTACGCATAGACTTGACCTGGTTAGTACCCTCATGGTAAGTGCAGAGCTTAACCCAAATAGCATGAGTAGTGTCAAGGTGTGCAACCCTATCATGTTCACTCCTACCAAGTGTAGTGAGCAGAATATCGACAGCTTTGGAGTTGTTCTCATACCTGACTAACTCACCTGTAGAAGCAGTGTTTAGGTCTTGTGGTATAGCATACTCTTGATCAACAATCTCCCAAATTGCATGTCCTTGACTCAGCAGATACACCTTGGTCCGTGACTTCCAGTAGGGGAAGTCCTCTCCAGCAAACATCCACAGCTTGATAGCACGCTTCTCCATGTCGCCTTTGGATCGTAAAGCCGATGAAGGTCAACTAGTGATCAAACCGGCTCTGATATAAATTGAAGGACCGAGAAGGCGACCAGAGGGGGAGGGGGTGAATGGGAGCCAATTAAAATTCTTCTCGAGAACTTGGCCTATGTTCCAACTACAACCCAAACCAACCTCTAACCGAGTCACCAAGATTACACACACCAACTTGTGATGTGTTAACCCTAGGAATGACTCGAACCAAAAGGAGACATAGCAGAAGCACAAGAGAAACAAAAAGGGGAACAAGGAAGATCCAAAAGATCATAAAACTGAGCCTAACGGAAGTTCCGTGGTGCCCAACGGAAGTTCCGAAGCCCCCGACGGAAGTTCTATCAATCACGGAAGTTCCGGGCGACGGGAGAACTGTCACTCACGGAAGTTCCGTGGTTTTTGACGGAACTTCCATCATGCTCACGGAAGTTCTGTCCTAGCCACGGAAGTTCTGTCCTGGGCAAAACAGCAGCTCATTCAGGAAAGAAAATTGCCAAAACCCTATCAAACGAACTCCAAAAATCACGAAATTTGGACCAGATCATCCTCAATACATCACGACCCTCCTCTAAAGAGATCCACTCGAAAAACACAAGGAATCATTATGAATTTCAGATCTTGTGCCAAGAACACCAAAAAGGGGAAACTTGAGAAAACATTGAAATCGAAGGTGCTCGTGCCTATGATTCGGTCAAAGACCTATATGGGATTGTTCTGGCACATCATAGCACTAAGATCCCCCATAAATTCCATCCCAAAACTCACTCAAAATCGAGATAAAAAATCACCACGAAAATAGCTCCGAAAATAGGGAAAAAGAGAATTTCGGGATTCAAGTGAAGAGGGAAATCTTGAGCACGAAAATACTTCTCACATCATAGAAAGGTGCTTACAAGATCCATAGGTACAAGGCTAGGAATCCACCCTCTTTCACCCTCTTCCTCTCACTATTTGGAAGAGCAAGAGATGTCTCTCACACACCCTTTCCTCTCCTCTAAAACATGAAGTTCTCTCCTAGCACTTTGAATAGAGTCCTAACACAAGGCTAATGGAAAGAGAGACACCTCTCCCACTAGCCACACCTCTCCTTATATAGGCCTAGGGTCTATTGTCCACGTGACCACTCTACCCTTGACCTATATAACACACCCACCTACCACTGGGGGCATAACCGTCCATCTTTTTCCTTATCGCTCGAATGCCATCGAACGCTTCACGTCTTTGCTTCATCTTCAAGCAAGCTCCGTGATGGTGCCACGTGCACCACCAACCACCGCCTTGCATGCTCCTCAAAGCGTGACATCTCGATGTTGACGCGTGTCATCTTGTCCCGTGATCCTGACTACTAGCAAGACTCTCCCAGTCCCTGTCAATCAGGCCCTCTTGTCACTTGCACCGACATCCTGTTTGCCTTGACTTGGTCAACATGCTGTCTTCATCACCACCACGGTTTTGAGGCTCAACCACGAAACCGTCCGTGCTTCTTGCCTCTCCACATGTACGGTGTGGATCACCCTTGACTTCATCCAGCATCCCGATCGTCTGGCCCTAAGTCCCCTACTTGTGCTCGATCCTCTCGCCGTTGACCGCCAAGTCGTCTCCAGTGACCTACACATCATGAGACAAGCAAACACATTTCCCATCTCCTACGACATCACCAATATCTTCACCAACTTCGGTTAGTCATAACCATGATATGCAAACCCATGCAATCCCTGGATTCCCGTATTTCAACTCAAACACCAAATCTGCTCAATCAATTACTCATCACAAATATAGCAAACCATGGCACATATCCACATGGTTTCTCAATAACGAAAGAAACATTCCAACCCAACTGGTCCCATGTCAAAATTTGTCCGAAGATGTCATAATCGTCAAAACAATTCGACTTCTAGAATCTGTCCTGGTGCTACAAAACTGTAATTCATCTTTGGGCCATGTATCGAGTTGAGCCCACTTAGGGCTGCGTCCAGGGGGTCTTGCATGATCATAGGGTCCTCATATATAGCCGCTGCCTCTTCATTAGGGTTTGGGTTTTGCTTAGATTATTCTGTCGGTAACAGCTTTGTCGTTTGATCAGTTTGTGAGACCCCAACTTGTGAGATTCATCATATACATGCAAATTTGGTTGGATTCTTCTTTGTTCTTGCTTGTGTTCTTGATTTATAGGCAAGGATAAGCCTTCTCAGTGACGTCAATCATTCTTGAACGGTTGATAACCAGAGGAGACATTGTGTTGCGATTGCGGGGTTCAGAACATGTCGTTCGGAAACCGGATCGATTTGTGTATCGCCTCTGCCTTAATCAAGTTTACTAGAACCTTTCGGAAGATTGGAAACACTTGTCCACATCAGTTGTTGTGCAAGCTAGATCCAGCGACATTGAATGGTGGACTCCTCACGCCCCTCCACCTACCTCTCACGCCATTGCCGCCGCGGTAGGTGAGAAGCTCGACCAGCTGCTTCTAGTCGACAACACGTGGAGGAGGCGGAGCACCTTGTACTCCCAGGTCGGAGCGGCGTGGCCGAACGCGTAGGATATGACCTAGAACTTGTCGGCCCACTGCTGTTACCTTTCCGAGAGCTCGTGCGGCAGCTCAATAGTGGCACCCATAACGGGGTCAAGCACGCAGGCCATGTTATCCGTCCCGACAAGGAACGCCAGGCTGCCGCATGTGAGGATCTCCACAACGTCTCTGTTCTCCGGCGTGCGCCTCCGCCGCACTATGTCGCCAACGAGGTCGATAATGTTGACGTGCCATATGTGGTGGCGGCGGCTGTAGACGTTGGGAGCAGCAGCAAGGAGGAGGGGTCCCTGGCAAACCTTGTGGTCAGTGATGAAGCGTTGGGAGGTGAGCAGGGTGCGCCACGACTTGGAGACAATGCGGAAGTGGCAGGTGGCGTTGGCCAGCAGGCGGAGCAGGACCTCGTATAGAATGTCCGGCGGCACTGCGACGCTGATGGCCCTCGCACTCTTTCTTCTTGCAAATTGCGAACTTGCCCCCGGCAACATCTCTGACCCAGATTCCCCTAGTTGGTGGATTGGGTTTTCTCCTGAAGGAAGACGCCGATACTCGTGCCCGTAAAGGTTTCCTTTATCTCTGAGACATGGATCGGGATCTACGGCACTATGATCTCGTAAAGAAAAATCTGATATCACAAAAACAAATCTGAACGGGGAGATAATAGATGAGAACTTAGGGTCTGTTTGTTTTCCAGTCAGATTATATAATCTAGATTATAGCATTTGATTACATTATATAATCTAAACTAGCAAAGTACCCATGTGCTGCTAGGAACATCAAAATATTCCAACATATGTATCTATAACACAAAGGTGCTAGGATCAGTTGCCATCTCCCCTTTCCATCTCTAGTATGTTGTTTTGAGATCAGAATGATAATTCTAGCCATGGGCCGGAGAGATTTTCCTTTCTCTAGTTATATTGATTTTCTCTACAACTTATTAATTTAGATAAGTCCGCCTGCCGCTCCTAATTAAGAGTGTTTTGTGTTAGTTTTTGATGTTGCAAAGTACACACATAAGGCAAACAACCGTAAGCAAAAGAAAAAACACAATAGGAACCTCGTATGCGGTTCGGTTCTAGACTGGGAACATATTCGGACTCCTAATTGTTTTCTTGTGAATGTGGCTCTGGCCGGGCTTCCAGCTGCGGCTCCAAATGGAAGTCCACGCAACGGGTGGATAGCGCTCCAAAAGGTTGGCCTAGCATTTCAAGTTTGCAACTAGCCAAACATTATTAACCTGACAACCTCATTTAACAATTAATCAAACAAAAAAGATACAAATGGTATCTGTAGAGGAGAATGACTCCGTTTTGCATGTTTGTGGAGAGATCTGCCAATCCTATCATTGAATCGAGTGGCGGTATGCTAGACTAGAAAAGAGGAGAGAGAAAAGAATAAAATGTCTGCAGGAGGAAGACGAGCGAACGAACGCACGTGGGCCGATCTGAATCGAGTCATTCGGAGCTAGGCCATGTGGTTTAGACGCATGCAACTTTCCACTTTTCTTTGCTACGTGGGCTGCACCATCTCCTTTCTTTTTATTCTTTTAAATGTAATTCTTCTCTACTATGTGTCTACTATCTATCTATTATACTACATATTCCATTAGGTGCGGTCGTCTCTTCCTATTAAGGACAGGTACAATGCTACACGTAGGTAGTCTCATAGGCCGTCTCATGCATTGCCACATAGGATTTTTGATGATGTGAAAGAGAGAGACGGTGATGAGAGAAAGATATGATTATTTCGCATAGCAACCACCTCATGCGCTAAAATTTAGAAGTATGAGACGCCTCTCACACCAATGTAGGGGCTCTAGTAGTCTTTTAATATATAAAAATTCCTTTTTATCTCTACAAATTAAAGAGTTTTATAATTAATAGAAGACAACTAATAAGACCATCTATTGTATAAGTTATCTCATAATCCATCTTAAAATTACATGACATGCATAAGATAGCCCATAAGACAACACCATTGTAGTTGCCCTAATTCTGCCCCTTGCCCTCTATCGTGGAAAACCAGGAATTACGGCTGCCGTTGCGGTCGTCTCTTCGTCTTAATTCTGCCCCTGCACTCTGTCCTGGAAAACCAGGAATTACGGCTGCTTTTGCCAAGCGTCCCCTAAAAACCAAGAATTTACCGAGATACTATAAGCCACGACTCTAGAGTCCATCCATAAAAAGAAAATACCACATCGTCGCCCAGACCATGGTGTTGTCATCGTCTGCTGCGTCCCGAAGTCGCAAGAACCGTGCATTATTGCTGCTCGACATACCGATGTTGCCGACGAACAAGTCGACGTATTTGTGTGGCGCCGTTGTGCTAGTGTCGCCTGCCCTAGCACATGGATGCGTTGGTTCGTGCCGCTGTCGCCTGCCCTAGAACATGGATGCGTTGGTTCGTGCCACTGTCGCCTGCCCATGCACCTGCCTGCGCTCATTACGGCAACCCTGTCATCAGGGTCTTCAAGCGTGCGACCATCGACACAACGACACCATACGACAGCGCCGTAACCTTAGCACTGTGTGTGGCATCATGGCCAGCGTGGCGTGGTGGATGCTCATGATCCTCCTGAGCAATGGTGAAGCCCGCGCTGCAGTCCCGGCGTCGAACCAAAGAATTGTTTTAGTGTAATTCTTTCTCCTTCTTTGTAGTTTTTGGCTGTAACCGGCTAATTTTAATTATAACGTTCTCACTGGATATCTGAGAAGATGAACTTACAATACTGGTCCATATTTTTCTTTGTGATGCTTCTGCTCTATTTGGATCTGTGATGACTGATGACGCTCAATTGTTGGATGCCTATAAAATTGTGTCCACCGTGCTTAGTTTTATATTCTGCATGTATACTGAAGAGAGATGACATGAAAATAATACTTTTTTAATTTGTGTGTTTCGAAATCAAAAGATTATCTTCAGGCAGAGGTAATGCAACCATCAAGTTCTATACGCTGCATTCTTAGATTTGTTTTAATTGTTTCGCACATGACTCCACATATTGCTTCTGCTATCTAGGTGCTAATCGCTGTGCTGTTTTGTTGGGTAGACAAGGAAAGAGGTATGAATTGTGAAGATGTCAACTGATCGCTGTGCTGGTCTGCTGGGTAGAGAAGGAAAGAGGTATGGACAGTGATGATGCCTACTATCACCAATCACACGAGTACACTTGACCTGGATATTTTAGCAAGAAATTGCAATTTATTAAAAACCTCTACATCATAACTAACTAGAGATAAGTTTCCTTGAAGCCCCCATCAAACAATTTAATGTTACTTTATGTATCAAATATTTTATATACCTCAAATTAATGGTATTTCTGTAAATTAGTATGTCAGCAGCATATGTCAAGGTCATCCACATCTACAGCTATTTCAATATTTTTTTATTGGATAAATTTTTGTCCTTTTTAGTGCAACAGTTAATCAATTCAGATGTATATCTATTGCCCCTGCTTGTGTCGATTTTTTGTGTATAGTTGTAGGAAAAGGAAGGGAATGAAATGCTACAGGAAGGAAGCATGAAGCTTTGGAGTGATCATTAAGTCATCCCAATCGGCAGGTTCAATTTGTTAAACATGCATGTAAGGATCTAATTGTTTCTTAATAACAGTGTATTTACCTATTTTTCATGAGAGTAAACACAAATCAATAGCGAATATTCCTCTGCTTTCTAAAGCAGTCAGACACCATCCCTTTCTGGGCTCCATCTCTTCTACAGTTTTCTCTCGTCTACATGCAGTCGTGTCCGTCATCAGAACAATACTATTGCAATTGAAGAAATGCATGCAAAGAGTTGCTCCAGGAAGCAAGATCATCAGTTCAAAAAAAATGGAAGCAAGATCATGAGATAATTGGGTTTTTAATCTGAATTTTTTTCTCCATGATCATGATGAAGAAAAATATATGCATATATTCTTAGGCCAGACTAAAATTTAGTGAAAAGTTTTTCTATTGAAAATGTATAATTCAATTATGAAATAACAACAATATGAATGTTCTTCAGCTAAAAATTTTTAGTGTCGCTCAGCTTACATACATAATTTTCTTGCTTTGAGGAAATTAATCTTTATGTCTATGCAGTTCAGGGCAAATTCTTTTCTGAACAGAGGGAAACAACTGTGAAGAGATCTTCATATAATCAGCTTTGAGGAAACGAAATCACAGCCTCAGTTGATGCTTCAATTTCCTTTTGTTGCTTTGTGCCAGTGGTATGAAAATCTAGCCTATCTCATCTTCCCAATTTCACGATTGGTCTGATATCTGTGTTTGTGTTTTAATCGGTTAGTGCCCTTTTAACTTCTTTACTGCCTTCGAATTCTTCGTTTTATTAGGCTACAACACTGTTAATAATCAAATATTCATGCATTACTCATATTTTATTTTATTTGTTTTCTTATTTGTATTCCTGTTCTTTAGGTAGGGTCATAACCATAACATTATTTCCCCCTAATGATTTTGTTTGCCCTCCCATTTTTCAGCAACCGAGCATGCAAATTAAGGTTTACCACAGATATATTGTTGTATACTTTTGTGTAAGGGCTATGTTAGGGAACTACATATATGGTAATTTGCTGAATGTGCCTGGTCCCTTTATGGTTCTCAGCTTTACTTTACTTTTGCAAAAAATTCAGATCATGTTGGGGTCTTCTGGAACATCATCCACCAATGGACGTCACAACCCAAACGACCTAAGTCTGTATGCTCAGGTAAGTTCTGCAAGCTGCTTTTTTGTTGCATGCGATTGTTATTTTTCATATAATAGACAACTGTACCTTGAGCATTTATTTATTATCTTGCATGTTACACGTAAATTGCAGTCATTGCTACTCCGGATCATAGTATGCTAGACAAATTGCTGCTCAGCTGTAGGAATGATTTCCGCACAGGCTTCAGGTTCAGTTCCATCCATTCTGTGCACCGCTATCTATATGTTCACTCTGATGTTGTCTAGGTGCTGACATCATGATTACTTCTTTTTGCTTAATAGAAATTTGTACCTTTAATGTTGAATTTTCTTCTCTGTCTTTGAGACATCACCGCCTATTGTCATGATAAGCACAGGCAACATACATATATTGGTATATGCTCGAGGTAAACCCCTTGGGCGAAATGTTGTTACAGCCTTAGATTGTTTCTTTTGATTTGGTGGTCTCTGGTACTTCAACATTGTTTTTTCTATTTTCCATAACTTGAGAGCCTGCTTCTACAGATGATGGTGTGTTAGATGGAGTATTGGCCAGTTGTCTACTTATTCTTTGTGCCGGCGACTGTTTACTCACTCTAATGGTGCATATCCCCATCACAATACTTATAATAGTCTGCAGCTAATCAGACTTCGGTTCTTGAATGTACATTACATGATGCTTATAATAGTCTCCATTTTCACATGCCATAGAGAGTAGCATTCATGCCTAGCCTGCATTGAAAAGATAAAGTTGTATGCTTTTTTTTATTGTTAACCTGAATTAGAGATTTAGAGGTGTATTTTTTGTTCGGACTGGGATAGAAAATTCCTTTCATCACCATAGATACTGGCTATTTATACTTTCTTTGGGACTAGAATTAGGAAAATGTCTCTCAGACAGCTTCTCTATATATTACCATATGAATTTACAATGTATATTCAGATAACATTTTACTATTGATTTGCCAAACCAACAAATTATTGATCCGAATTCATATGAAATGTCGACAAATTTCTCACTAAAGATTTTTTTAATAAACGTTCTGACTATATAATGGAGTGCGATTGATGCTCATTTACTTTTCCAACACTTCTTTTTGTACTGCTCCTTTCCTGATTCTTTGTTTCCCTACAGATCATGTTCAGAATGATTTTTCAATGTCCTTATTTCTGTTTAGGTTAGTTGCAGAATACTTTCTTGCTTATTAAGTCCATTTTATTCATATGCATAATTAGCCTACAAATGTGATGAGAATGAGAAGCGTGGAAGAATATGCAATAGGTCAACCAAAGTTTTTACCAGTTTTTTTTTCCATGCAACATGCAGGCATAGTATGTTGAACGTGTTGCAGCTGAAGAATGTTTCAGATGATTGATTTCCTTTTTGTGGATGAGTGATATAGGTGCATCACAATTGTTTGGTGTGTGGTTATTGGTCCCTGACTGCTATTTTGTATCTACATATCTTTAAAAGACACAACCCACGAATAGCCCTTAAATTCTATTTCTCCGCTCTCATATTCATCCACGTCACCTTAATTCTTTACAGCCTTTAGATCAAAATCTTTTGTTCATGTCTGTCCGTCCATTTTATCTCTGCGTACACACCCACACCCACCTGGTCACCACCAGCAGTTCTCCAACAATTAATTATCACGCCTGACTGCTTGGTCTCCAGTATCAAATAATTTCCCATTAATTATCCGAAATTGAAGAGTGCTATAATGCTTTTCACTGCTGATTCCAATTTATTACAATTTCATTTCCATAATGGCACAATAGCGTGCCTCCCTTCATCATGACATCATCACTTTCACATGTTCTTGTGCTTTCTCTCCATCAACAAAATGGTTGGTCTCCCTCTGCCGAGTAATAATTTTCTTATGTGCAGATCAGATTTCGTCTCTTTCTGATCTTCTCCAGTACAAGGGAGACGATCAATTGAAGATCACTCCATTCTCATTTTGATCTATGCACAGGTTCTCTTTGTCTCTCTCTCTCTCAAGTTCGTTCGTATTCAGTTCGTGACAACTGTGCAGATGCTTTCACCCTTATCTAACTCATTTTTACTGCAGCAATGAAGACAATCAATCGAAGATCACTGCCTTTCACATTTTAGTCCACGCACTGCACATGTTCTCTCTCTCTCCCACATGTTCTTTCGTTGTTTGGTTCGTGACAGTTTTGTAGATGCTTTAGGTCTTGTTCGGTTTGGCCGGAACAGGCCGGAATGAGCCCTGTTCCGGCTGGATTGATTTGACCCCATTTTGATTCCGGTTCGTTGCAAAATTGTTGTTCGTTTAAACACGGGAAGGGAATGAAATCTGGTCCATTTTGTTAATTTTGTAGACTTTATGAACCGGATTGAATCTTTGTCTTATGAGGTCCGGAATGAAAACAGCCGGATCACTGATTTCCGGCCCAGAACAATTCTTGGTCCTATTTCAATCCCACAGAACCGAACAAAGCCTTAAAAATCGTAAGAGTTAATGAGTCTGAAGTAAAATGGATTTGATATCTTCTTTCTCAGGTATAGACCAAACAACAGTTGGACATAACTGTAGCCGCATGCAGGTATTGTTAATTTCATATTTACATGCGTCTGTCTGAGTCAAGGTTTTGTTTTTGGTGTCATGATATAATGTCTATGGTTAGGCTAATCATTTTGATCAAACATAATCATAGTGGCTACATTTGACAGGTATTAATTTTCTTTGGAATACATTTCAGCACTACTATCTTTAATTTTGAATACTTAACAATCTTAAATTTGAGTTCTCCAGATACTAACATAATTCCCCACTATTTGAACAATCACATAAAAGGCAACTATAACCTTGCAATAGACAAGAAGTGTGCTCAGCTACAGCAACGGAAAACACTTTCCTCGAACTGCCCAGTTAAAGTTTTAGTTTTCGGATCTTCCTTTTTTTGACTCGAAAGATTTTGGATCTTCACAGGTAGCCATTGTACAATTTTCAATAGTTGTGTTATATTCTCTTTATATTTAAGTTACCATTAGGAAAGAAAAACATCAACAAAAATTTCCATAGGTACTACTTATTTAATAAATACAAAGTGTACATAGTTAGTACTTCTTTAAGCAACATTGTTCTTTATTTAATCTTCCCCCGTCGAAAGCACCTTAATGTCAAGATGCAAATAGTATAGAACTACGTACGGGGTATCATCTAGTGTTCTTTTACGAATATTGTCTTTGTAATGATCTGTGTAGTGTTGCGCCTTCATTGATCTAAAAAAAATACTTTGATCATATATTTGAATAATTCAAAAGGTAAGCATAGTGAAAGTATGTTGGTATATATGCTTCTGGATCTACTGATATAAACCATGCATATTGAAAACTGTCACAGCTTGGTGGTCATTATTTAGTGGTATCCATATTTTTATTTTATAAATAACTATGTTAGATTTCCTCTGAAAATGTTGTGATCATTGCCTTTTAGTTTAAAATTATGTTTTCTAAAATCACAACTTTTATTTGAATTTGACAGCCTATGGGGTAATTGGTGTAACGAATAGTGGTGCTGCACTTTTCATCTTAAAAAACCGATGGAAGTCACCCTTTCCAACTGCACGTGGGCAACTTCAATATGAAATTCATAGGTGCTGATCGTAATCTCATGGAGTAGGAAGCAGCCAGCAGCCCCGCAACAATCGAACCCGTGCGTTCCCAGTATTTTGTGTAGTTCTTGTGTATATCAATAAGTTTAATATAGAAGGAGCCTCCCTACAACTTCAAAAGCAGTTGGAGTAAGTATGCTGGTGAAGTTGTAAGGGAATGCCATATCATTTTATTATCTGCTGTAAAAAGAAATAAAGAAACTTCAAGTTACACTAACCTGAACCTGAAAGAAAATGAGTGGTTTGGCATACTAGCCCGCGGCAACGTGCGGGATTTCTGCTAGTACTACATATTAAATTAGGTGAGGTCGTCTCTTCCTCAAAATTTGTACCCTCTGTCCCGTTTTCTACCCCTGGCTGTTAGGAAAGTGGAAACCCATCCATTCTTTGCCC
Source organism: Eleusine coracana subsp. coracana (assembly GCA_032690845.1). NCBI lineage: Eukaryota > Viridiplantae > Streptophyta > Magnoliopsida > Poales > Poaceae > Eleusine > Eleusine coracana. The sequence goes on along the minus strand of CM064426.1, from coordinate 33,095,955 downwards.
CGTGAAAAATTAGAGTTGTGTGAGCTCCGAAGTCGTCGAGGTGAGGATCGAGGAGGACGAACTACGAGGCATGGAGGACAATCTTCTCCCATCATCCATCTGCTCGTGTTCATCGAGGGCTCGGAGTCTACAGCTCAGGTATTTTGTAATCTCATGGAGTAGGAAGCAGCCAGCAGCCCCGCAACAATCGAACCCGTGCGTTCCCAGTATTTTGTAACAGGTTTGTGTAGTTCTTGTGTATATCAATAAGTTTAATGAAGCAGGAGCCTCCCTACAACTTCAAAAGCAGTTGGAGTAAGCATGCTGGTGAAGTTTTAAGGGAATGTCATATCATTTTATTATCTGCTGTAAAAAGAAATAAAGAAATTCCAAGTTACACTAATCTGAACCTGAAAGAAAATGAGTGGTTTGGCATACTAGCCCGCAGCAACGCGCGGGGTTTCTGCTAGTACTACATATTAAATTAGGTGAGGTCGTCTCTTCCTGAAAATTTCTGCCCTCTGCCCTATTTTCTACCCCTGGCCGTTAGGAAAGTGGAAACCCATCCATTCTTTGCCCTGTGAAAAATTAGAGTCGTGTGAGCTCCGGAGTCGTCGAGGCGAGGATCGAGGAGGACGAACTACGAGGCATGGAAGACGATCTTCTCCCATCATCCATCTGCTTGTGTTCATCGAGGGCTCGGAGTCTACAGCTCAGGTATTTTGTAATCTCATGGAGTAGGTGTTGGAGATATGCCCAAGAGACATTATGGATTTGATCCATATGTGAGGGCCATACGGATATTGATCTGTGAGGGATTAATCCACTAATGAGCCAACTTATCAAGGCCCATTAGAAGGGTCTATATAAGTGGAGGCGGGGTAAGGGATGCACGTGACCACCAGTCTAGAACCCTAGCCGCCGCCCTCCTCTCTCTTGGCCACAAACCCTAGCCGTGTTGCCGGTGCTAGCACGCCGCGCACAGTGCTCCAATCCCGTACGTGTGGATACCGTGAGGAGGCGCTGCTATTGCTGCGGTGCCGGACGGCTAGACTAGGAGGAGACGATTGTGATCGACTACTTCCTCTACATCGACGCGCGACTACATTGGACGAGCTGCTCCAACCTTCGCTTCCGCTCCGCCTACGCGTCTAGTGGTAACAGTCCATGATCCCCTCTTGCAAGGTTTCCTGGTTGAACGGTAGAAATTTTATATGCTATCGTAGCCTATCCGTTCCCCTTTAGTGGTATTAGAGCCGACCTTATGTAGTTTGTGATCTGGATCTTGTGCATATAGTTGATGTGTTGATGTATTAGATGAGATCTATTACATGCTTTTCTGTACGAGTTGATTAGATCAATGGTGATAGGGAGGTTCACAAGGTAATGGGCGGATAGCGATACATGGATCATTAATTTATTTGTGTTCTTTCTCCGTGCGCACGTGACTTGTCCCTACCGGCTGGAATCACCATCGGGACTAACTGCATGCGCCAGTAGAAGAGACAATATTATCATGATCATGTACCGCAATCTACTCATGAAAACCTAATGGAAACTGAGGCGTTATGAATGACTCGAAATCAGGTAAATATGATTTTCCCAATAGGATTTCCATTGCGATTTCATAGATATGATCTGTGAAATCCTGTGAGGTTCGCTTCTCGCCGTACGGACATTTGCTTCTCGCCTAGATTCTTACACCCCTTTTTTGCCACACGTTAGCATTCTCTTCTCGCCTAACTTGTTATTGCAGAGAATGTTATGAATGGTATGGCCCAAAAGATGCATGTGATGTATGTATGTGATTTGTATGACCTGCGTGTCATGATTAATTACAGCTGGGTTGTGACTGTCATATTATTATATAACAGCCTACATGTCGGCCTGTGATGTTTGATATTCTCATGTAATTTATTACTAGCTATTAGTTGCAGTAGCTAAGTGTTAGTTCATGGAGGCCTCAAGCGTGATGGTTGAAGGGACGGGAGACATGGCGATGACAATGGAGATGGAGATCACCAATTGAAAGGGGTTATGCTATTTCACAGTTAATATGATTGCCTATGATGATGTTCCTATCATCCTATTCTTTCATGTGTTATTTATATTGGATATGATTAACATGCTAGAATCAATAGCTGCACCTATTAAAATTATGGTCGTTGCATGGTAGGTCTACCAAAGTAGAATACCTCAACTATCTTAATTATTAGGGTAAATGTCGGACATTTACATGCATAGTATTGGTTTAATTAATAAAGCCATCAAAACGGTTTTGGGGTTTGGGGCATGGTGTTGGCGCCAGGACATGTGATGCCACCCAACAAACAAGAGTCACATTGGGATGTGATTAGCAAAGTGTTGCTTACCTATGTCACTAGATTTCTAGCGGTGATGCCAAAGCTCACTAGGATCTAAGTTGAATATGGATCTTGAACCACTATATGTCGTTTTGAGGGAAAACGATTTCAAGCATATAGTGGAATAATAAACTTTTGTTAAAATGTTTAATAAGAGTTTTACATTTACATAGTACTTATATTCGCATATTTTCTGTTGTAGATCATGACACCAACCGCTAGTAACACTTTCAATTTGCGCTCGATTCTTGAAAAAGAAAAGCATAGTGGAACAAACTTTATTGATTGGTATCGCAACTTGAGAATTGTTCTCAAGCAAGAGAAAAAGGAATATGTTCTAGAGCTCCCCTATCCTGATGATCTGCCAGATAATGCTACTGCCACTCAAAAAAGGGAGTATGAGAAGCATACCAATGATGCCCTTGATGTTAGTTGTCTCATGCTTGCCACTATGTCCTCTGAGCTTCAGAAGCAATATGAGAACATGGATGCCCACAATATGATTGAGGGACTCCATGGCATGTTTGAGAACCAAGCAAGGTTTGAGAGGTACAACATCTCAAAGTCCTTGTTTGCGTGCAGGCTAGCTAAAAATGGTTCTGTCAGTCCTCATGTGATCAAGATGATTGGTTACATTGAGAATCTGGAGAAACTTGGTGCTGCTCTACACTCTGATTTGGCCACAGATGTGATTCTCCAGTCGCTTCCCGTGAGCTATGAGCCTTTCATTTTGAACTTTCAAATGAATAGCATGGAGAAGACATTGGCTGAGTTGCATGGGATGCTTAAGACAGCTGAGGCAAGCATAAAAAATTCTGGTCCAAGTCAAGTTAACTTGGTTCAAAAGGATAGCAAGAAGCGAAAGCGCAAGGATAAGGTTAAGGCTACAAATGAGATCTCTAGCACTAAGCCTAAACCTGCAACAACTCCTAATCCTAAACTGGTGGCTGATGATCCTTGTTTTCACTACACGTCCTTATGATTCATGGGTATTTGATACTAGATCAATGATTCATACTTGCAAATCATTGCAGGGGCTTAAAGAAGCAAGGAAGTGTGCAAAGGGCGAGCTGGATGCTCGCGTCGGCAATGGTGCAAAGGTTGCTGCATTGGTCGTTGGAACTTATCCACTTTCATTACCATCAGGATTAGTTTTGGAGTTAAATAATTGTTATTACATTCCTGCCTTAGGCAAAAACATTATTTCTTCAAAGTGTTTGGAGGAACATGATGGTTATGAGGTCATAATAAGAAACAAGTGTTATTCCATTTATTTGAATGATATTCTCTATGGTAATTGCCCATTGGTGAATGGATTGTATTACTTAGATCTTGAGAATAAGCCTATTTATAACGTTGATGCGAAAAGGCTCAAGCCTAATGATTTGAATCCCACATATACTTGGCATTGTCGTTTAGGTCATACAAATGAGAAGCGCATAAAGAAGCTCCATACAGATGGTCTTCTAAGTTCTTTTGATTTTGAATCAATTGATACATGTGAGTCTTGTTTACATGGCAAAATGATTAAGTCGCTTTTCACAGGAAATAGTGAGAGGGTGAGTAAACTATTGGGACTTGTACATACGGATGTATGTGGACTAATGAGTTGCACGGCCAGAGGTGGTTTTCAGTACTTCATAACTTTTACCGACGACTTTAGTAGATATGGTTACATCTACTTAATGAGGCATAAGTCTGAATCCTTTGAAAAGTTTAAAGAATTTCAAAATAAAGTACAAAATCAATTAGGCAAGACTATTAAACTCCAACGAACTGATCGTGGTGGTGAATATTTGACCCATGAATTTGGTGAACATCTAAAGCAATGTGGAATTGTTCCACAATGGACTCCGCCAGGAACACCCCAATGGAATGGAGTATCCGAACGGAGGAACCGAACCTTGTTAGACATGGTTAGGTCTATGATGAGCCAAAGTGATCTTTCATTGTCCTTCTGGGGATACGCTCTAGAAACTGCCGCTTTCACACTTAATAGGGTTCCATCTAAATCTGTGGAAAGGATGCCATATGAGATATGGACTGGGAAGCATACCGGGTTGTCTTTTCTTAAGATTTGGGGATGGGAGGCTTATGTAAAACGTATGACGTCTGATAAGCTTTCTTCCAAGTCTGATAAATACTTCTTTGTAGGATACCCTAGGGAAACCAAAAGTTATTATTTCTACAACCGGGAAGAGGGCAAAGTGTTTGTCGCTCGTAATGGTGTTTTTCTAGAGAAAGAGTTTCTCTCCAAAAGGGTAAGTGGGAGAATGGTGCAACTTGAAGAAGTTGAAGAAGCTCTAGAAAATGTTTCTTCTTCCGCTATACCAGAATTGGATGAACAAATTGTTGTTGAACCAATTGTTGGAACACTAGCCCCGCGTAGGTCAGAAAGGGCACGTCGCGCTCCTGAAAAGTTCACACTCCTAACCACGGGGCAGCGTGACATATTATTGTTAGACAATGATGAGCCTAAGACTTATAGTGAAGCAATGATAGGACCAGACTCTGAGAAATGGCTTGGAGCCATGAGATCCGAATTAGAATCCATGAGAGAAAATCAAGTTTGGAACTTGATAGATCCGCCTGATGGTGTAAAACCCATTGAGTGTAAATGAGTTTTTAAGAAAAAGATAGACATGGATGGAAATGTTCACATCTATAAGGCACAATTGGTGGCAAAAGGTTTTAAGCAAATTCAAGGGGCTTATTATGATGGGACCTTCTTGCCTGTCGCTATGCTAAAGTCTATATGGATCCTTCTAGCAATTGCTGCATTTTATGATTATGAGATATGGCAAATGGATGTCAAAACGGCTTTCCTTAATGGAAACCTAAGTGAGGATGTGTACATGACACAGCCTGAAGGTTTTGTCGATCCACAAAATGCTAGGAAGATATGCAAGCTTCAAAAGTCCATTTATGGACTAAAGCAAGCATCTCGGAGTTGGGCTTTGATGAGGTAGTAAAAGGGTTTGTCTTCATTAAAAACGAAGAAGAGCCTTGTGTTTTATGTGGATGATATATTGCTGATCGGTAATGATATTCCAATGCTTGAAGCTGTTAAGACTTCTTTGAGAAAGAGTTTCTCTATGAAGGACTTAGGAGAGGCAGCTTACATTTTGGGCATTAAGATCTATAGAGATAGATCAAAAAGGCTAATTGGATTATGCCAAAACACGTACATCAACAAGGTATTGAAACGGTTCAATATGCAAGATTCCAAGAAAGGTTTCTTGCCCATGTCGCATGGCATTACTCTTAGCAAGACTCAGTGTTCTTCGGCACCTGATGTAGCTTTTGCTCTAAGCGCTGCAAGCAGATTCCAATCAAACCCAGGTGAAGCTCACTGGGTGGCTAGTAAGAATATCCTAAAGTACTTGAGAAGAACTATGGGTATGTTCCTAGTCTATGGAGGTGAGGAAGAGCTCGTTGTGAATGGTTACACTGATGCTAGCTTCCAAACCGACAGAGATGATTTGAGATTGCAATCTGGATAGTGTTTTGCCTCAATGGAGGCGCGGTGAGTTGGAAGAGTTCCAAGCAAGATACGGTTGCTGACTCAACAACGGAGGCCGAGTACCTTGCCGCTTTAGAAGTTGCAAAGGAAGCTGTTTGGATCAGAAAATTTGTTTCTGAGTTGGGTGTGGTTCCTAGTGCGTCCAGTCTAATGGATCTCTATTGTAACAATGGTGGTGCCATTGCGCAAGCCAAGGAGCCTAGAGCGCATCAAAAGAATAAACACGTACTACGACGTTATCACCTCATCTGGGACATCGTCGCTCGAGGTGATGTAAAGATATGCAAGGTGCACACGGATTCAAACATTGCTGATCCGTTGACAAAGCCTCTCTCTCAGTCGAAGCATGAGGCACATATGAGATTCCTGGGTATTAGATATCTGCATGATTAATGTATGAGAGATTGTGTAATGTCTATGTTTATGTGTGATTGAATAAAGTGTTATTCTATTCCATGGATAATAATTATTGCATTGATTAACAAGTACATGACTTGTTTGTGAAACTTATTATTTTTATAATATTATCCTAAATGATCTCTAGTTCCTTATCATTATGTGGGACAATAATGATTCATGGACTAGCACATGTATTGGTTGATGATAATGTTTCACAGATCACTGATATGGAGATATCAAATCAATAATGTGGACACATGTTGGAGAACATGGTGTTGGATTGACCCACTACAAGACTCTGCTAAGATGTTATATTTGTGCCCTCAGTTGTTGTCTTAAATGATATACCTTTGGGATCCTTAGACTTGAGATCGTCAGTGATTTCCAGAATGCGTAGTAGCACACTTAGGGGTTACCAAACGCTACTCCATAACTGGGTAGTCATAAAGGTAGCTTTCGGTTATGTTATGAAACATGTCATGGGGTGTGAGCATTCAAGATGGAATTTGCCCCTCCTAATAACAGGATAGATATCTCTGGGCCCCTCGAGTTAGAAGGATTTGGAAGTGCATGGCCATACCAATGTGATTAAAAGTTAATCACAATGACTAAGAGTTAGTCATGATAAATCCACTAGACGTTCGAGTGAATGGTCGAGCTATTACTGGGATGGCACGTATCTCACCTTGAGCTTGACTGATATCGTGAGGCAAAGGGATCGCTGAATACGTATGCCAAAGGTTCAGCCGATATGATCTTTATGTATATCCGAGAATCAGTATGTGCTGCTAGGTGCCGCTATTGATTTTTGATTTGAAAAAGGGTTTTCATATCATTGTCGTGCACATGTGAACTTAATGGGTCACACACTTAACGGGTTGGAACATTGCTTGCCTATGTGATTGTCTCTAGTGCAAGTGAGAGATTATTGGAGATATGCCCAAGAGATATTATGGATTTGATCTGTATGTGAGGGCCATACGGATATTGATCCATGAGGGATTAGTCCACTAATAGGCCAACTTGTCGAGGCCCATTAGAAGGGTCTATATAAGTGGAGGCGGGGCAAGGGGTGCACATGACCACCAGTCTAGAACCCTAGCCACCGCGCTCCTCTCTCTCGCCCACAAACTCTAGCCGTGTTGCCGGTGCTAGCACGCCACGCACAGTGCTCCAATCTCGTACGTGTGGATATCGCGAGGAGGCGCTGCTGTTGCTGCGGTGCCGGACGGCTGGACTAGGAGGAAACGATTGTGATTGACTACTTCCTCTACATCGACGCGTGACTATGTTGGACGAGCTGCTCCAACCTTCGCTTCCACTCCGCCTGCGCGTCTAGTGGTAACGATCCATGATCCCCTCTTGTAAGGTTTCCTGGATGAATGGTAGAAATTTTATATGCTATCGTAGCCTACCCGTTCCCTTTCAATAGAAAGCAGCCAGCAGCCCCGCAACAATCGAACCCATGTGTTTCCAGTATTTTGTAATAGGTTTGTGTAGTTCTTGTGTATATCAATAAGTTTAATGAAGCAGGAGCCTCCCTACAACTTCAAAAGCAGTTGGAGTAAGCATGCTGGTGAAGTTATAAAGGAATGTCATATCATTTTGTTATCTGCTGTAAAAAGAAATAAAGAAATTTCAAGTTATGCTAATCTGAATCTGAAAGAAAATGAGTGGTTTGGCATACTAGCCCATGGCAACGTGTGGGGTTTCTGCTAGTACTACATATTAAATTAGGTGAGGTCGTCTCTTCCTCCAAATATCTGCCCTCTGCCCCATTTTCTACCCCTGGCCGTTAGGAAAGTGGAAACCCATCCATTCTTTGCCGTGTGAAAAATTAGAGTTGTGTGAGCTCTGGAGTCGTCAAGGCGAGGATCGAGGAGGATGAACTACGAGGCATGGAGGACGATCTATAGCTCAGGTCAGGACTCCGCTTTCTCGCATGCCCTAACGATGGCTGCGTCACTGGACTGCTTGCTTCCACGGTGCACACGGTGAGTACATGGACCACCCTCGCCGTGGTCGTCCGATTCTCCGTCCCGACCACGATCCAAAGCGGCAGCGGCGTGATGCGGCAGAGCGCATGCGTGAGCTGTGCCAATGACGCGTCCTACTCCATGCCATTGACTGACTGCATGCCTGTGACGATTAAAGCAGGAGATCCATGTTAGGGACACGAGAAGGCGCTACTCGCTGTGTGTTGCTACACGTGCCACTACGGGAAACCAGAGGCACATGACAAAAACTGAAAAACCTATGGCAAAGTCTTTTGCCGTGGGTTGCACATGGCAAAGAGCGCACGGCAAAAAAAACCATCGGCAAAGCCGGCTTTGCCATGTGCCCTAAAAATAGAAAAAAAAAATTTGGGCGTCCAATAATCCTGCACGTCCGTCCCTGTTTCATGTCACAAGTCATAATGTTTTTTTTGTGCGCTACGTGCAAATTGAGCCCGTCAAGATTCGAGCCCACAATCTCACCTTCGCGTAGCACACATTTAGTTGTGTCTATTCTTAGGTTTCACCCTTTTTATATTATACCTATTTGTCAAGTGTATTATGTTGGATACTCAGCAAAGACCATGTTTGCCAAGTGCAAAATATAACATACTCGGCAAAAATAATGTTTGCCGAGTTGACAAACATAATACACTCAGCAAAGACCTTTTTATATATATCCAACATGCTTTTCATTGACTAAATTAGTTCAAATAAAAAAATGTTGAACTATAAAGTTGTATAACTTATTAATATCTACAACTTATATTTTGGTCATTTCTTTATTGATAATGTAGTAGTAATACTATTCATGAATCTTATATGTCTCACGGAATGTTTAATGAAACTATATGAGACTATTATATTTTGTGAACAATATTATAGGTTAAATTGAGTAATGAACAAATGATCAAAATAAAATTTATAGGTATTTACGAGTTAGTCAACTTTGTGGTTCAAATTTTTTTGATTTGAATTGTTTTATGGTTTTAAAATATAATATAAATTTATATTTTGTTGAGTGTTAGGGAAAACATACTCGACAAAGTGTATGTTGGCCGTGTGCCAACAAAAACACACGGCAACGCAAATACCCATCTTTGCCGTGTGCCCGTAATAAAAGACACGGCATAGTTTTTGGCACATGACAAAGATTGATTTTCCAGTAGTGTGCTAAGGAACACGGAGTGGATGGTGCCCACTGATAGGGCACCGGTGGCGACCAGCTAGCGGGCGCGAGCACGGCGAGGGCGCCAACGACAAAACAGAGAGAGCAGTGTATAGTGGCTTTCATCTCTGGGTGCACCCTCTTCCTGGACTTCTTGCCTGCGTCCAATCCCAGCTGCTTGCTACCTTCCATGCTCTTGAAACTCTCGTGTTGGTATGGTAGGAGAAGAAAGCAGCCATACAAATTAGAAATAAATTTGTTTAAGAGATCTAGGTATAAACTACAAGAGGTTTAGTGTTCTTTGGTTTATATAGGGATTCAATGGCGAGGAGTGTCAAGCTCTGCATGGAAGGAAAACCAGATCCTTTGCCAAACACCAATGAGCGTACCAGGAATTGGGTAGATGGTCGCTCCGAGTTAACCGTTGAAGGAGAGATTATTGTGAAGCATCCCGTGATAGTTGAAGTCATGCAAGCCTTGAAAGGTCCCATCATGACACAGACGAAGGCTGGTCTGTTTACACCGGAGTATCACAAGGATGAGCGAGTGAAGGATATTCATGAATCTTATATGTCAACATGGAAGGAAGGATGAGCGAGTGAAGAACATGGTGATCGGGTATGAGGAGTGTCATCATTGGCAACATGGAAGGAAGGTCTCTCTGAGACATTCTCACACCTGTACAAGACGCATACATTGCACAAGAAAGAGCAAGAAGATAAAGCTAAGTAGTATTGGAGGCGGCACCTTCTTATGTTCGCTATCAACAAAGAAAGCAATCGTTTGGCCCCCAACCTGTAGGCTACGATGGATGCATTCTTATGTGGTTCATCCACATCCACACAACCATCTGTCTCCACGCAACCATCAGACTTCGGTCAAACATCAGCCTCCATGCAATCAGAAATAGAGGACATCACTGAGGATACTTCTTGCGAGTTGCATGTGTCATTTGGTTACATGGGGAAGACGATGAAGGTTGCATCCGGCATGGCATTTCCAGGAGAGATGCTCCATAACAGGGATATCCCCCCAGGTTACGTGTGTATCACCATGTTGGAAATAGTACCTGGCATTGAGGACAATGAGATCAAATGCCTGATACTTGAGGCGGGTATAGAAACTCTCCAAGATGCACTCGGCTCTTTCATTATTTGGAAACGTCGTGATGTTGTACCCTCCAAATGAGTTTCTCCACCCCTATTGTCAGGGCACGGGTCCTTTCATTTGAGCTAGCCAATCATTAAATGTGGACAGTTGTCTCATATGTCTATGGCAGCCTCAGGGAACAAGCCCCAATTTTCTCATGTGTGAAGATGCATCTAGGATTCCCTAGTGGATTTTGGTGTACGATGACGAAAGATTAAAATTATGCTAACCTATCCTTGAAGTAAATGTGCAGATAATCAAAGTAGTTGAATAAACCCACATGTGCAAGATGTTTTTTTTACTCCTAAAAGAAGAAAAGAAAATGGACTCAAAGTGCTTCAAAGAGTAGTTATTTTATTTATGTTGAGTCATAGGCATGGTGAACTATTAAGGGGGGTAAACCAATCTTGCTAATGAGGGAATTTATGTGCTCAAGCCTACTAAAAAGTTTAGGATTTTTTAGTCAAAATAATGCCAATCTAAACCAATCTTCTTTGAGCTAACTAGAGACTCACGAAAGTTCCGTGGTGCAAACCATGGAAGTTTCATCATTGCCCTGCTCCACCCTTCAGCCAACCCGAGAGCTACGGAAGTTCCGTGGGTGCCTCCACGGAAGTTCCGTCGTCCTCGGGTTTCCCTTCTCTAGGCACCCGAGACTCACGGAAGTTCTATGGACTCATCCACGGAAATTCCGTCGTCCTCGGGTTGCTCTTTGTAGCTAACCCGCGAGAGCGATGGAAGTTCCGTGAAGTCCATCACGAAAGTTCCATCGTCTCTGTCCTAGTTAAAAACTAGCTCAAGCAATGGCTAAATTTCAAATGACGGAAGTTCCGTGGGTAACAACAAAAGTTCTACCAGACCCAGAAAAATAGTGTAATGACTAGTTTTGGAAGAGCCCCTATTTATAGCTTACCCCTTCCCATATGGGAAGGGTTGGATTCCTTGCCATTTCACTCACTCTTCAGCTAGAGCTCTGTGGCGCCCCTCCCTGAAGGATCGAGGTCCTGACGGTGCTGATAACGCAGACACTTGATAACACAGTGGAAGCAGAGTGCAGCGGAATATTACAAGTTCATAATGTTTTTGAAAACACAGTGGAAGCAAATAACGATAAGGAGCTACGAGCTCAACGATACAGCATAGTAATGGTTCCTGCCCGAAGAACCATCATTGTAGCAACACACATCAATATTGCGGCAGCGAGTCGGACTCTCAGTGGGCAGTCCAACCCTCAGGGACTTGCATGTCCCAGGGCAGCATATTCTCAGGCAACTCAACCTCTTCATTACCTGAAAACAACAATGACACAAAGCCTGAGTACTAATTACTCAGCATGACTTACCCGTTGGACATCTAGACATGCAATGGCTCTAATAGGTGGCTTGTATGAAAAGACTCACACTAAGCAACCTATTAGTTCTATCAAGTTTTATTAATCAAGTTAATTGGGTATAGCAGAAATGTAACTTTAGTTACAACAATAAGATGATAAAGCAATACATAAGTATGTGCAATATAAGAGTGATAATAGTAACATCAACAATAAGCATCATGATCAACTTCCAAGTACTAGGTTCAACTACGTGATGACTCAGTGACCAAGTGGTACTCATTACTGCGAGGGACATCAATTGCAATTGATTTACACCAGCTGGGAAAACCCGAGATATACGACACATACGCACCAGTTGAGGTCGTATATGGCAACCTTTTGCAAGGATGAAAAACAACTTGGTCCGGGTCCAGTCTTAGCGAGTGGGCACCAACAGTACTTCACGGTATGAACGGCCCACTCCAGCAGCAGAAGGGTCAACGACCACTGTACTAGGTACCGTCCTTATTGCCGCGTCAATGCTACATCAGTTTACTAGTGCCCATAGACTAGCATGCATTCGGTACTGTTCAATACTTGACCAAGGGGCCGACCACAGACAGGTCCTAGGTTCGACAAGGCAGGGCTACCACAGTCAACACCCATGTATTGCAGCAAACCTACACATGCATTATCCCGGCCCGGTCATCACATCAAAATAAACTTCTTTTATAAGTCCCGTTCTAGTGGTCATGTTCATTCTTAGTAATGATATCTATCACGCCTAGTAATTACTAAGCGTAGCGACACAGTACCGATTCTACCAAGGTTCTAATGACAGTGGTATAGGTCATTTGGGTATCATGCAAGTGGGTTCCAATCAACTCCTATGACCTAATGCAACAATAATCATATAAACTAGTAATATTGATAACTAGCAACTTTATAAATTAGCGAATGAAAACCGGGGCTTGCCTGGATCGATGTTAGAACTAGCAACTACCACGTCTTGCTCTGGGAAATCAAGGTCCTTCTAAATGTCCTCCTCTTCCTGCTCTTGGTTGTCGTTGCCTATATGATAGAATTGGATTAACGACATATCAAAATACCGTTGAATGCAATGATATGATGCACAACACTTTTGAAAGTCGATAAAAATTATTGTTATGTTCTTGAAGCCATATGCTTCAGAGAAGTTGGGTCGTGTTTTAATGTTAATTAAAATTACTCTTATGTTCTTGAAGCCATATGCTTCAAAGAGACAATTTAAAGTTTCATCATTTTATGTGTGTTATTCATTTATTTAGGATTCTAATAGTTTTTCAGAACAATCAAGCAATTAAAATAGTAACCAATTGATTCTAGACATGAGTGATTTATCATGAACAGAGATATAAGTGAATTACATTTTTACCAATTTATAGCCTCTGGATATTATTATTCTAATTACTAGCATTTAGTCAATTTAGTTAATTAAGTAAATTTAGGTTGCTGGACTTGTGTGTTTTACTGGGTACAGGGGCTTCTAAGAGTGATTTTTGTGCCAAGTGGCAAGGGCCAATTAATTACAGAATAATTACTAGAATTAATTTAAGCAAACACACTAAATAAATTCCAGAGCTTAAAATAATTCATATTTTGCCAAACCAAAATTTGTGGTAATAGATAATTATGTAATTATTAATCATGCCAAAAATCAGAGCTAAATTTGATTCCTAGAATTTTTGGTGAATTAAATATTGTTTGGACAGTTTAATATATATATAAAAATATATGAACAGAGGCAGTGATTTATTATTTTACTAAAATAGAGCAATTCGAAATGAACCTAACAAATTTTGTTTGAGCTTCATTGGAGTTAAATTCGATTTACTAGGAGTTTTCAAAGTTTCATGCATTTTCTGTAACTTCCTGGATATTTTCAGGGTTTAAAAGGGCCACATAGGCACCACGCAAGTGACACGTAGGCGACATCTTAGCAGCCAGTAGGACTACCAGTCGGCAGACCAAAACAGAGGCTGGCCTCGCCGGCGGGCTCGCCAGCGGGCGCTACGCGGGGAAAAAGCTCATCACGGGAGCAAATATTTGACGCGCATGACGAGGCAGAGGGAATGGTGGGGTTCGCGAGGTGGGGTTCTCACCGGAAGGCCATCGGCGGTGAGAGGCGGTGGAGGGACAATGTTCGGCGAGGTCGCGGAAACAGCTCGGTGCACCAAATCGGGCGCGGTCTTCTCCTACAGCTTCACGGAGACGAGGCGGCGGTCGGCATCTCGTCGGAATCGAACGAGGGGAGCCGGAGGTAGGGGCTCATCGTGGGGGTGGCTCAGTTCCGTCGGAGTAGAGGCGGCGACTGGGGATTAGCAGCTATGCCGGCGATCTCATGAAAGAAACACGGAGCAAAAGGGTAAGGGAAGAGAGTCAGACGGGTGCGCACGAGAGAGGGAAAAGAATGGGTGACGTGGCTCACCGGGAGCAGTCAATTTCAGCCGACGGTGCAGAAACTCACCGGAGGGGGTTGCCTCTGATTTTCTTGGGATTCAACCAATGTGCGAGAGGAATCGGCCAAGCAGGGGCATGGGAAGGGAGGAGAGGTCTATGCGCAGTGATTTGAGGCGTAGCTTGCAAGGGAGTGGCAGCGGCGGTTGAGCAGCAAGCTTGGAGCTCGAGTTCTGGCAATGGCAGAGTGATGGAGTGAGAGCGGAAGCGAGATAGAGAGAGCAGAGGGCAGAGAGCGAGAGAGAGTGAGTTTGGGAGCGCTTTGCTATCGCGCGGAGGGAAAGAAGCAAGTGGGGAAGCGAGAGCGGGAGAATCGGTGGGCATTGAACGCTTACCGTGCGGCTAGGTGGCGTGCATAGACAGGGCACGCGGCTGAGAGGACAGGGCAGAGGAGCAGAGGGATGGTAGGCGGCACTGTTCCAAGGTGGAGGGGTGAGGGCGGGCCGGACGGTGCGTCGGCGTCGATAGGGGGGGGGGGGGAGGGGGGCTCTGCGCCAGTGAGTAGGAAGGAGAACAAGATTTTGCGCTGCACCCCCTGGAGTTTTAGATTTCTTACAAACAGGTCCTTGGTCAACATTGGTTTTTAATAAATCGAAGTAAAATAGCTAGGGATTTCCTAAATAGTGAAATTTGGTGGACTGACTATTTAAATGGTGGAGAACACTCTGGTGAATTTTATTTTAAATTTTCATAAACATATTTTTAGAATGTATTAAATGCATTAATTAGTTACTTAAGGGTCTTACCAAGCAGATAAAATGCCCAATAAATTCATAATATTCTATTTTATTATTACCAAACTGATGATTAATTTATTTGACATGAGTTGTATTGAAATTTTTGAATTGCTTCAATAACTTGGTTGCAGGGTTTTTATTTGCCTAGGATTAAATCAATAGATGGGCTCTATCATTTTATGCTATATTAACCATGATTAGTGCTCCTCGTATTTGTTAAATTAAGGTAAGACACCTGGGGTGTCACAGCCCTCCCTCCTTAAAGAAATCTCGTCCCGAGATTTTGAACAAGGTAAACTAGAGGGAAGTGCGGTGGTCACAACATACCCGTGTATGATGACCAAAACTTCGGGTAGTGAGTACAAAGAAATTCCTCAGATTCCCAACTAGACTCATCCTCTGAGTGGTTAATCCATTGAACTTTGTAGAATTTGAGGGTTCTATTACGGGTTGTGCACTCTTTCTCGTCGAGGATCTTTATGGGTTGTTCGGAGTATGTGAGATCGGGTTGGAGTTGGTCATATTCTTCTAAAATCTTGTCGATGGGTGGCTTGAGACATCGCTTAAGCTGAGAGACATGGAAGGTGTGATGAACTCCGGATAGATTAGCGGGTAACTCTAGCTTATAGGCCACGTTTCCACATCGCTCCAGAATTTGGAATGGTCCAATATAACGGGGAGCTAACTTTGCTTTGACTCCAAACCGTTGGATACATTTTATAGGTGACACTCAAAGATAGACGTAGTCACCCTTGTTGAAATATAGTGGCCTACGTCGTCTGTTTGCATACTTCTCTTGACGGCATTTAGTAGCTTTACGATTTGCTTGAATGGTATGAACCTTTTCTTCAGCATTCTTGACAAGGTCAGGACCAAAGGTTACCCTTTCTCCATTAATTCAATTCAGTCTACATGGTTGTTAAAGGACATCATCACATGATTCCTTACATATATGTGCCAACACCTAGCCACGGTATTGTGGAGACATTATGCATGATTCACACTCCTACATCAAACTAGGGATACATATACTACACGACCGTACACAGGGTAGTGAATCATCTACACCTGGAATAAGTCTTCTGGCTCTTCTGGTTCTTCGGGTTCCATAGGTTCTTCTGGTTCCTCCAAATCCATCATTTCCACGTCACCAATATCGGAAGGTGCCATCTCCACATCGTCTTGTTCTCCATACTCTATGAAGATCTCATCCCAATTCCCTTCAATAGGAAGATGGGCAGCCTTGAATGCGTTCAAGTCATCTTGAGCCTCAATCATGTCATGCTCAAAATCTGCTGCGTCCTACAAGGCTTGTCACGTTCTTCCATAATCGCATCCATCTCTTCATTCTTGGCTTGGATTTGCTGGTTCAGTTCTGCAATCTCTTCATCCTTAGCTTGTTTTTTGACCTCAGAAAGTTGAAGTGCAGAACGGAACACATCCAAACGCCGGCACAAGTTTGTGCACAAAGCAGAAGTGGACAAACCATAATACTCTATTATGGGTAGCATAGGATCATGGTGGCGATGGTTTAGGTCAAAGATGAAATCCACATGCCTCATCCACTCGAAGTCCATCACATCATTAATGGGTAGCAAGGCGATGGGTGTTCCAGCAACATCATGCTTGTGGTCTTCATAGAACCGAGTAAGTGCCTTGAATTGAGCTACATTCCAGGTGGAAGGCATATCTGTCTCGATGATGTTAAGGGTCCAAGATTCCCATGCAGGGATGACCGAGTAATTGGCGGGAACCGCCACACGGATGACACATGAGGGGACTCCATGCTCCTGGAAATCCTTGCCAACATAGGTGGGAGGAATGGAATATCCGAATCTCTGGAGCACTCTCCAAAACAGGTGAATCATCCCTGTGAACTCCAGGCCATCGCTAATTCCCAACCCTGTGGTGGTTGTTCTTTGTTTTCAGCCATCTACAAAGAAAGTACTTTGATTGAGTCAATGAGTACGATTAAACTTTGTTGCAGCAACAATAGCTACAAAGGGTACAACCAATGCATAACTAAGTCATCATAGTCTCAGTACATGACTCGGAATATGTGGCCATCGAGTTACAAAAGCATCTCACGCATCAACCCCAAAATACAACAACCTCACATGGATCGACAACAGTTACCTACCCAACTGATCCTGACTACCGAGACTAATCCAGTCTACCACTATCCTCCTAGGTCCTGCCACGAGCTGGTGCCTCGTAGTCTATGTCAGACTCCTCGTCTAGATCCTCCTGTGGCTCCTCCTCCTCCGGTGCTGTCGGCGGTGCAAGGGCCGCCTCAAGCTGCTGCTGCAGGCCCTGGTTTCCTGAGCTAGGGTCTCTAAATCCTCTCCCATAAGCTCCATCTCGTGCTGTGCAGCCGTCAACTGATGTTGCAGGTGCTCGTTGTGGTTGGCGCGGTGCTGCATAATCACGCCACATCTGTCAACCTCCTGCGCGAGGTTGTCGCACTGTCCAGTCACCTCAGTAACGCGAGTCTCACTCGCCTCAAGAGCAGCGGTCAGCCGCTGAATCTCTCTCTACTGTGCGTCGGCCTGTGTCTGTAGGTCATTCCTCTGCACCCAGACCTCCTCAGCCTCAGCCAGTATGATCCTGCTGTGGCTGCTAGCCTCCTCATCCAGGTTGAGGAGGTACTCGGAGTAGTAGGACACACGGTGGTACCCTGCGTGGTACGACGGGTAGTCGTCGCGCCCGATGCGCCTCACGCGCCTCTGCCAGACCAGGTTGGCCTGGTGGCAGATAGGGATCATCTCAAACGGAGTCCCAAAGAGCGCTGTTGTGTGGTGCCCGTAGAAGTGGGTGAGAGCCCTGTGGGCGACTCTCTCCAAGCCCTCACGGAGGCTCCCACAAGTCGTCGTGCTCTCCATATCCGCCATGTCGAGGTTGCGCGGGTGAGTGGGCATGCTGATGTGCACCTCCGCAAGAGTCACGTCATGGCGACAGATCTCGCGGCCCTTGTAGGAGGGCGGCTCGTCGTAGCCCAGCAAATGTAGAAGATCCCACAAAAGTGTAGGAAAGCCACGGTGGTGGAGACCGGTGGTGTAGCGCCACCCGTCATGCAAAAGCTCCTCAAAACTGTGGTCATCCATCTGGGACATAAACCCAATGGTGAGTACAATGTTCCATGAGTAAAATGCATTTCATATATAGTGCTATAAAATACAGAAACAAAGTTTTAGTTCACATTTTCCAGCCTCAAGGGGTAATAATACGGCAATGGGTTTTAAAATGGATTCTGCCTTGACTGTACCACAGTCAGAAAAGTGGATATTTTGAATCAGAAAACAAAGTCTCAAAAATTTAGGCTTGGATCCATGTTACAGTACACTTTCACAGCTTTCCAGATTGTATTTATACTCTTAGAAATCCCAAGTAAATCTGGACTTATGAATTTTGCAAATTCAGGTTGGCAGATTCTGTTTCAGATTGACAGAGGCTTAATGTTTTGGCTCTACTGGACAGAGGAAAACTGGTAAAATGGTGAAACCTATTGGAGACAAAAATAGACTTCAAGGGCTTTCCAGACTGGGTTCAAACACCTAAAAATCCAAAGTATAACTTTAGTAATGAATTTTCTAAATTCAGGTCCATGCTGGAAACAATGAGTTGACAGATTGCACTTGTCCACTGTTTCTAAGGTGGTTACTGTTGTGATCGAAATTCCGTCTCAATTTTTGGTGACAGGGAATGTTGAGACCTTTGTAAAGAGTGTTTATTTTCCTTATTTGGTTGAGTATTTCAATAGATATGAATTTTTGAAGTTGATAGCTAAATTCACGACAGATTCTTATTATCTTGACAATTTGGACTTGTATTTCGAGTTTTTATGTTGAACAAGCCTAGAGATTTAGTATCCAGAGGTTGGTGAGCAAGATGAGAACATATTTTAGTTTAGTTAAAAAGGGATGCATGATGCAGAAAGTGCCATTTTATTAACCTATCGTTCCTCACAACTCAACACGTAATTTGCCGAGACTTAGCAGCACGAATATTTGGTGATGACCCGCACTCAACACGTAAGTCATTCTAAATGTTATACTAACAGCATTAGCGTACCTATAGAAGATCCATTATAGAAACAATACATCAAATTCAAAAGAAACTATGAAAAGAAGCACAGTTCAAGTAGTAATGATCCATGGAAAAGGATCAACCCATGATAAGTCACGAGCCAACAGTGTCTCGTATCCGCCTGCGAGCACAGACACCGATATCACGCGTGTCAGTTAAGCACACACGTACCTTCGTTTAAAGAAGCCGTAGATGCAATAATGTAAACAAACATAACCCAGGTTAGCTTTGTCACCACCCTATTATCTACTAGGGGCAATACTAACATATCCTCACTCATAACATCGTGGTTTTCAAAAATACGATTTATTTGTTGTATTATCATGGACCACGGCTCTGATACCAGCTGTGGCGCCCCTCCCCGGAGGATTGAGGTCCTGACGGTGCTGATAACACAGACACTTGATAATACAAGATTGGT
Organism: Eleusine coracana subsp. coracana; assembly: GCA_032690845.1. Classification (NCBI taxonomy): domain Eukaryota; kingdom Viridiplantae; phylum Streptophyta; class Magnoliopsida; order Poales; family Poaceae; genus Eleusine; species Eleusine coracana. Next base: position 33,076,328 of record CM064426.1, on the reverse strand, counting down.
TCAAATTTAAGTTGAACATTACATCATTAAGTCATCAGAGTGCAGCAGAATATTACAAGTTCATAATGTTTTTGAAAACACAGCGGAAGCAAATAACGATAAGGAGCTACGAGCTCAACGATACAGCATAGAAATGGTTCCTTCCCGAAGAACTATCACTCTAGCAACACACATCAATACTGCGGTGGCGAGTCGGACTCCCAGTGGGTAGTCCAACCTTCGGGGACTTGCATGTCACAGGGCAGCACATTCTCAGGCAACTCTACCTCTTCATTACCTAAAAACAACAATGGCACAAAGCCTGAGTACTAATTACTCAGCAAGACTTACCCGTCGGACATCTAGACATGCAATGGCTCTAATAGGTGGCTTGTTTGAAAAGACTCGCACTAAGCAACCTATTAGTTCTATCAAGTTTTATTCATCAAGTTAATTGGGTACAGCAGAAATGTAACTTTAGTTGCAACAATAAGATGATAAAGCAATACATAAGTAAGTGCAACATAAGAGTGATAATAGTAACATCAATAATAAGCATCATGATCAACTTCCAAGTACCAGGTTCAACTACGTGACAACTCAGTGACCAAGTGGTACTCATTACTGTGAGGGATAGCAATTGCAATTGATTTACACCAGCTGGGAAAACCCGAGATACATGAAACATAGGCACCAGTTAAGGTCGTATATGGCAACCTTTCGCAAGGATGAAAAACAACTTGGTCCAGGTCCAGTCTCAGCGAGTGGGCATGCCGTTCTGCCTACAGTACTTCACGGTATGAACCGCCCACTCTAGCAGCAGAAGGGTCAACGACCACTGTACTAGGTACCGTCCTTATTGCCACATCAATGCTACATCAGTTTACTAGTGCTCATAGAGTAGCATGTATTCGGTACTGTTCAATACTCCTATGACCTAATGCAACAATAATCTTAGACACTAGTAATATTGATAACTAGCAACTTTATAAATTGGCGAATGAAAACCGGGGCTTGCCTGGATCGATGTTAGTACTAGCAACTACCATGTCTTGCTCTGGGGAATCAAGGTCCTTCTGAATGTCCTCCTCTTCCTGCTCTTGGTTGTCGTTGCCTATATGATAGAATTGGATTAACGGCATATCGAAATACCGTTGAATGCAATGATATGATGCACAACGCTTTTAAATGTCAATAAAAATTATTGTTATGTTCTTGAAGCCATATGCTTCAGAGAAGTTGGGTCATGTTTTTATGTTAATTAAAATTACTCTTATGTTCTTGAAGCCATATGCTTCAAAGAAACAATTTAATGTTTCATCATTTTATGTGTGTTATTCATTTATTTAGGGTTGTTATAGTTTTTCAGAATAATCAAGCAATTAAAATAGTAACCAATTGATTCTGGACTTGAATAATTTATCATGAACTGAGACATAGGTGAATTACATTGTTACCAATTTACAGCCTCTGGAGATTATTATTCTAGTTACTAGCATTTATTAAAGTAAAATAGTGATATGAGCAAGTCAATTTAGTTAAGTAAGTAAATTTAAGTTTCTATACCTGTGTGTTTTACTGGGTACAGGGGCTTCTAAGAGTGATTTTTGTGCCAAGTGGCAAGGGCCAATTAATTACAGAATAATTACTAGAATTAATTTAAGCAAACACACTAAATAAATTCCAGAGCTTAAAATAATTCATATTTTTCCAAACCAAAAATTGTGGTGATAGATAATTATGTAATTATTAAGCATGCCAAAAATCGGACCTACATTCGATTCCTGGAATTTCTGGTGAATTAAATATTGTTTGGACAATTTAATATATATATAAAATTATATGAAAAGAGGCAGTGATTTATTATTTTACTAAAATAGAGCAATTCAAAATGAACCTAACAAATTTTGTTTGAGCTTCATTGGAGTTAAATTTGATTTACTAGGAGTTTTCAAAGTTTCATGCATTTTCTGGAATTTCCTGGGTATTTTCAGGGTTTAAAAGGGCCACGTAGGCGCCACGCAAGCGACACATAGGCGACACGTTAGCAGCCAGTAGGACTGCCAGTCGGCGCGCCACAATAGAGGCTAGCCTCGCCGGAGGGCTCGCCGGCGGGCGCTACGCTGGGAAAAAGCTCGTCGCGGGAGCAAATATTTGATGCGCATGACGAAGCAGAGGGAATGGTTGGGTTCGCGAGGTGGGGTTCTCACCGAAAGGCCGTCGGCGGCGAGAGGCGGTGGAGGACAACATTTGGCGAGGTCGCGGAAATGGCTCGGTGCACCAAATCGGGCGCGGTCTTCTCCTACAGCTTCACAGAGGCGAGGCGGTGGTCGGCATCTCATCAGAATCGGATGAAGGGGGCCGGAGGTAGGGGCTAGTCGTGGGGGTGGCTCAGTTCCGTCGAAGCAGAGGAGGTGCCCGGGGATTAGTAGCTATGCCGGCGATCTTGTGAAAGAAACACGGAGCAAAAGGGTCAGGGAAGTGAGTCCGACCGGTGCGCACGAGAGAGGGAAAAGAATGGGTGACAGGGCTCACCGGGAGCAGTCAATTTCGACTAGCAGCACAAAAACTCACCGGAGGGGGTTGCCTCTGATTTTCTTGCGATTCAACCGATGTGCGAGAGGAATCAGCCAAGCAGGGGCATAGGAAGGGAGGAGAGGTCTATGCGTAGTGATTTGAGGCGTAGCTTGCAAGGGAGTGGCAGCGGTGGTCGAGCAGCAAGCTTGGAGCTCGAGTTTTGGCAATGGCAGAGTGATGGGGTGAGAGTGGAAGCAAGAGAGAGAGAGAGAGCAGAGGGCAGAGAGCGAGAGAGAGTGAGTTTGGGAGCGCTTTGCTATCGTGCGGAGGGAAAGGAGCAAGTGGGGAAGCGAGAGCGGGAGAATCAACGGGCATTGAACGCTTGCCGTGCGGCTCGGTTGCGTGCAGAGAGGATAAGAGGGAAGCAGAGGCCGTTGGGCGGGCACGCGGCTGAGAGGATAGGGCGGAGGAGCAGGGGGATGGCAGGCGGCACTGTTGCACGCGCTGGGTTCCAAAGTGGAGGGGTGAAGGCGGGCTTGACGAAGTGCCAGCATCGGCGGGGGGGCGGGGGGGGGGGGGGGGGGGGGCGGCTCTGCGCCAGTGAGGAGGAAGGAGAAGAAGATTTTGTGCTGCACCCCCTGGAGTTTTAGATTTCTTACAAACAAGTCCTTGGTCAACATTGGTTTTTAATAAATTGAAATAAAATAGCTAAGAATTTCCTAAAATGGTGAAATTTGGTGGACTGACTACTTAAATGGTGGTGAACACTCTGGTGAATTTTATTTGAAATTTTCATAAACATATTTTTAGAATTTATTAAATGCATTAATTAGTTACTTAAGAATCAATTAATTAATTAAGGTTCTTGCCAACTAGATAAAATGCCCAATAAATTCATAATATTCTATTTTATTATTACCAAACTGATGATGATCTTATTTGACATGAGTTGTATTGAAATTTTTGAATTGCTTCAATAACTTGGTTGCAGGGTTTTTATTTGCCTAGGATTAAATCAATAGATGGGCTCTATCATTTTATGCTATATTAACAATGATTAGTGGTCCTCATATTTGTTAAATTAAGGTGAGGCACCTAGGGTGTCACAAGCTCTCCCCTCTCACTCCTAGGCTTGTTCTTGAGATTCAAATCCAAGTGAGAGAGATCCAACCACAAAAACATTGAATCCATCCACTCAAAAGCTTGAGCACATCTTTCCCTCCCCGTCAAGATCTGATTTGCTTGTTACTCTTGGAGATTTGGTCTCCTAGACGGCTAGGCGTCGCCCTTGAGCTCCCAACTTCATGTGGTGAGTCAGGGACATTTGTAAAGTTGTGATTCACCTCCGGAGGAAAAGAATCAAGTGGAGAAAGAAATCAGAGCACGATCTTTGTGATTGCTTGGCGGGGAAAAGGGCTGAGAGAGACCCGACCACTTTGTGTGGCTCCTCAACGAGGACGTAGGAACTACTTAGTGTGGTTGCCAAACCTCAGGTTAATTCTACTGTCTCTCTTTACTATGCTGCTTTTATATTTGTGCTTGCTCACTTCTTTCATACTATTGTGCTTGTATCACTTGTTATTTGTGTGGCTAGTCATTCATTCAAGAACCTTAGGTTTACATTGCATTAGCTTCACTTCTACCAAGTTAGTATTTCCTTCTCTTTGTTATCCGCATTAATTTCATTGTTTAGAGGAAGGTTAGTGAGAAGTTATGTCACTTGATAGAACTTCCGTGGCGACGGAAGTTCCGTCACTTCTGATGGAAGTTCCGTCATTCCTATTTATTTGATAAATCTCTAGTGCTTTTTCAGGATTATTTTTTAATTTAAATTGCCTATTCACCCCCCCTCTAGGCAACTTTCAATGTGGAAGTCGACTCGACGCACAGTCCTATAATTTATAGTGACAACAAACCTCTTCCACAGACTGTTCAACTCGAGCCTTCGCCACTTGAGTAGACACTGATAGAGGCTAGTCTGTTTACACCGGAGTATCACAAGGATGAGCTAGTGAAGGCTATTGAGACCAAAGAACATGGTGGTCAGGTACGTGGAGTGTAATCATCGATAACATGGATGAAGGTTTCTCTGAAACATCCTCGCACTTGTACAAGAAGCATACATTGCACAAGAAAGAGAAAGAAGATAAAGCCAAGGAGGACTGGAGGAGGCAACTTCTTATGTTCGCTATCGACAAAGAAAGCAGTCATTTGGACCCCAACCTACAGGCTGTGATGGATGCCTTCTTATGTGGTTCATCCACATCCATGCAGCCATCCATTTCCATGCAACCATCAGTCTCTGGTCAACCATTAGTCTCCATGCAATCAGAAGCAGAGGACATCACTGAGGATACTCCTTGCGAGTTGCATGTGCCATTTGGTTACAAGGGGCAGACGATGAAGGTTGCATCCGACATGGCATTTCCAAGAGAGACGCTCCATAACAGGGATATCCAAACAGGTTACGTGCATGTCACCGTGTTGGAAATAGTACCTGGCTATGAGGACAATGAGATCGAATGCCTGATACCTGAGGCGGTATAGAAACACTCCAAGATGCGCTCGGCTCTTTCGTTATTTGGAAACGCCGTGATGTTGTACTCTCCAAACGAGTTTCTCCACCCCTGTTTTCTAGGCATGGGTCCTTTCATGCGAGCTAGCCAATCATTATAGGTGGATAGCCGTCTCCTATGTCTGTGGCAGCCTCGGGAAACAAGCCCCAATCTCCTCATGTGGAAGCCGACTCGACTCACAGTCCTATAATCTATAATGACAACGAGCCTCTTCCATAGACTGTTCAACTCAAGCCTTCGCCTATTGTCGTCAAGGCTCCGCCAATTCAAGTCCAGTCTATGGCAATTCAAGTCGAGCCTCCGCCAACAGCTGTTGTGATGGTTAAAGTTTAAGCTCCGGTAATCCAAGTACACCCTACGCTTGTCAAGGCTCCGGTAATCCCAAAGACGATTGTCGGTTTTGACAAAGAGCCAAAAGACCCAAAACCAAAAAATGATGTTGATAAGTACTTTGCTGGATTGAAAAAACATCTAGCAAGCACCTGTAAGCTCGTCCTGCAAGAACAAGATCCTCGGGATAGATTGTCTTATGATGATCAAATTTTGGACAATACCGCGGATGATGTGGACTACCCAAAAATTATATTTGGTAAACTCCTTATATCAAAGAACATGTACAAGATCCTTCCGTGGGAGATGCGGAAGTTTCAGAACTAGTACATGATGGCATTGAAGGAAGGGGTCAACAGAATAACTTGTAGGATTCTTAATGAGGTGTTCAAGGAAGAAGGTGATGAACGAACCTTAGGCCTATTTTGGGATGATGTCGATGAAATGTTTCGCCTAGGCAAGATGGACGTCACCTTCAACACCTTGTGGTGCCTGTAAGTTTCACGTTCGATCTACTTCATATTTCAAGCACAATTCAATATATTCTCTTATGTCTTTTTTTTTGTAGAATGAACTCTTTTTTTCAAAGAAAGAGGGTCAATAGAAAAGATTGGAAGGTGGCACGCCAAACCCAATGGTAAATCTGGAAAACTACCCGGATAAGACATTGGAGGAGATAGCTGCAATGCAAGCAGTCCTGAGAAATAAAGCAAGGACTCAGGTTATAAATTCTTTATGCGAGTGCTACCTGAAGTGACAAGATAGAGATTTCATTTTGCCCCCCTACAATTTCAATTAAGTTGGACCACTACTGCCTTCGTCATCTATCATATGTTAAATTTAAATCCAATCGTAAGTAACTTGTTGTCAACATTTTTGTAGCGATCATTCGATCTGTTTTATGATAATTTCCAAAAATGGGTACCTTCTGGTGCTAGACTGTCTGGACTATGACAAGAAGTTATACAACGATATTGTGGAACACATAGATAGGTAACAAATTAGTCAATGTGTATATAATTTAATAATGTTAATATTATCTAATGACATGCTTTTGTCGATCGTTTAGTGCTTACAAGAAGTATGTCTTCTCTATTATAGTGCTATAAGCAAGTAAAAGGAAGTGTGCATTGTGGCTACAACACGTGTGTGTGTTCGCGTCTAGCTCATCATCTTACTTATTACCATATCGTTGAGGAGTCTAATCAAGAGGTAAGTTGATTTTCTTTATGTCCATTTTACTTTATTCTATAGGGAATTTTTAAGATCTCATATCAATATACTCTATTCATGTGACACAGAGAGCCATAAGGGAGAGGACATCACGGAATGCAAAGATGAAGAGGAAAGACGAGATCAGAAAGGGTATGATTGAAAAACCTTGTGGATTTGTGCCATGGTTTGCAATATATGTGATGAGTAATTGACTTGAGCGGATTTGGTGTTTGAGTTGAAATGCGGGAATCCGATGATTGCATGTGTGTGTGCATGATTATGGTTTCAATTAACCGGAGTTGGTGGAGGTATTGGTGATGTTGCAGGAGTTGGGAAATGTGTTTGCTTGTCTCATGATGTGTAGGTCACTGGAGTCAACTTGGCGGTCAACGACAAGAGGATCGGGCACAAGTAGTGGACTTGGAGCCGGATGATCGAGATGCCGGGTGAAGTCTGGGGTGATCCACACTATACACGTGGAGAGGAAAGAAGCATGGATGGTTTCGTGGTTGAGCCTCAAAACCGTGATGGTGATGAAGACGGCGTGTTGACCAAGTCAAGGTGAACAGGATGCCGGTGCAAGTGACAAGGGGGCCCGATGGTGCCAGTGGTCAGGATCGCGGGACAAGGTGACATGCATTAACATCGAGAAGTTGCGCTTTCAGAAGCCTGCGAGGTGGTTTCCCGGTTTAGGCCTCAAAACCGATGGCGGTGGTTGGTGGTGCACGTGGCACCATCATGAAGCTTGCTTCGTGACAAATCAAAGACGTGAAGCGTCCGATAGTATTCGGGTGATGAGGTAAAAGATGGATGATTATGCCCCCGGTGGTAGGTGGGTGTGTTATGTAGGTCAAGGATAGAGTGGTCATGTGGATAATAGACCCCAGGCCTATATAAGGAGAGGTAAGGCTAGTGGAAGAGGTGCCTGTCTTCCCATTAGCCTTGTATTAGGACTTCATTCAAGTAGCTTCCTAGTCTTGTATCTATGGATCTTGTAAGCATGTTTCCATGACATGAGATTTATTTTCGTGCTCAAGATTTTCCCCTCTCCCTAAATCCCGAATTTCTCTTTTTCTCTAATTTTAGAGCTATTTTTTGTGGTGATTTTTATCTCACTTTTGAATGAGTTTTTGGGGCGGACTTCTTGAGAAACTTGTTGCTATGATGAGCTAGAACAATCCTTCATAGGTCCTTGATCAAATCCATAGCTCTAGCACCTTCGATTTGAAGGATTTCTCAAGTTTCCCCCTTTTTGGTGTTCTTGGCACAAGATCTGAAATTCTTGATGATTTCTTGAGCCAATTGAGTTGATTTTCTAAGATTAGGGTTGTGATGTGCTAAGGATTCACTGGTCCAAAAATCACATCATTTGGAGTTCGTTTGATTAGGTTTTGGAGGAGATTTGCCAAAATCCCGAAAGTTTCTACTGTTCTATTGGGGTCCATCGGCACTGCCAACGACTAGGACCAGCATTGCCGGTGGGTTTCAAAACCCTGCACCGGCACTACCGATGGGTTTCACCGGCACTGCCGATGGGGCCAACCCGCACTGCCGGTGGTGGTCCAGTGAGGTCAGGTTTTTGAGTCCTTGATGTTTATTGTTGATTCCGTTGTGTTTCTTTGCTAATGTTGACCACTCCTAGGGCTAGTACATCATGAGTTGGTGTGTGTAGTCTTGGTGATCGGTTTGGAGGTTGGCTTGGGTTGTTTTTGGGATATAGGAAAAGTTCTCTTGGAGAATTTTGATTGGCTCCCATTCACCCCCCCTCTAGTCGCCTTCTTGGTCCTTCAATTGGTATCAGAGCCGGTTTGATCTCTAGTTGACCTTCACCAGCTTTATGATCCGAAGGTGACATGGAGAAGCGTGCGATCAAGCTCTGGATGTTCGATAGGGAGGACTTCCCCTGCTGGAAGTCGTGGACCAAGGCTTATCTCCTGAGTCAAAGACGTGCTATCTGGGTCATCATCGAGCAAGAATACAACATACCTGCCGACCTCAACACCGCTCCTATAGGTGAGTTGACCAAGTATGAACATAGCTCCATAGTTGTTAACATTCTGCTCTCTGCACTTGGTAGAAGTGAACATGATCGCGTTGCACACCTTGACACTACTCATGCTATTTGGGTTAAGCTTTGCACGTACCATGTGGGTACCAATCAAGTCAAGTCTATGCGTAAGGATTCTTACAATAGATAGTACCAAACCTTTGCACAAAAACCTGGCGAGTCACTAGATGACACCTTTCGTAGGTCTGAGGCAATTGTGTGCAACTTGCAGGCTGATGGTAACCTTGTGTACAATGATAATGATAGAGCTAAACAACTGTTGTACTCACTTGATGAAAATGTTTGGGGGGTTAAAATTGCTGCTCTAGAAGAAACTGCTGAATTTAATACCTTGAACTGTGAGCAACTGTATAGCAAGCTGAAATCTCATGAACTATCTAGGAAATCTTGTCCTAATCATGTTTATCCTGCTTCTAGCATGGCTTTGCTTTCTAGCTCTCAGAAGGGTGATCACAGTGGTGCTTCTTATGGAACTAACCCATCACTTGACAAGTCTTCTTTGGAGTTTGCTCTGTCTTCTCTTGTTGCAGCTTCTGATAAACAGATGGAGTGCATTCCTGACGAGGAGCTATCCTTGCTCACAAGGAAGTTTAGGAAGTTCTACAACAACCGGAAGGAGAGAAGAGGAGGTGGTTCAAGAACCTACTTTGAGTGCGGTGACCCGGAACACTTCATTGCTGACTGTCCCAAGAAGAAGAAGAATGTCGGGTACCGTGACAACAACACTAAAGTCTTCAAGCAGAAGAAGAACCGCTTCTACAAAAAGGGCAAGAACTCCAAGAAGTTCGCCAAGGCCATTGCACGCGCCTGCGATGCCGTCTTGAGCAATGTCGACCTCACATCAAGCGAAGGCCTTACAAGCTCAAAGGAGGAGGTTGAAAAGCCACGAGTCAAGAGGAAGGATGACTTCACCAGGCTTTGCTTCATGGCAAAGAATGATCATGACACCGACTCTGGATCCGACTCTGACACAAACGAGGTACCTCCCACTCTTGATGAGCTCTCTTCTGAACTTGATCATTTGTGCAATGTTCTGCTCTTGCAAGATGATAAGCTTCACAGTGCTGTTCATGGGAGTAGAGAGCTTAAGTCTAAGATGGAGAGTGCTGATTTTGTAATTTCTTCGCTTAGGTCTAAGCTTGTCTATGATGTCACTGTTGTAGAGTGTGAGTCATGTCAAGTTATGATGAATGATCTGAGTCAGAGGGAGAGTGTGCATGCTCAAGTTGCTAGTCAGCTTGAGAGTGCCCTCAAGGATCTTGATGAATTCATGGTTAGACCAACTCTTTTGGGTGCATGTCAGAAATGCCCCAAGGTCACAAATGAGTTAGAAGCTCAAACCCTCAAAGTCAAAGAGCTCGAGTCCAAGCTGCTAAATGAGACTCGCTCTAAGGTCTTTCCACCACCATGTGAGGTGTGTGTGTCTCTTAAGGACAAGCTTGTAATCACTAGGGAGGAAAACAAAGTTCTAGTCCAAGAAAATGACTATCTCTAGTCCAAGAAAATGACTATCTAATTTCTAGGCTACAAAGAACCCTAGTGAGTGAGGAGAAAATTGAGAGTGACCTAGCAAGAGTCAAAGAGAGTGCTAGTAGGTCAACCTACAACTTGGGTTTTTGATTTGAGAGGGTTGAAAAACAGAGTGAAAATGTGGGTAAGTTTGTGCCTAGCTGTAGCTGCAAGGATGAGGAACAATCCATCAAACCCACTGACACATACTATCCATGAAACCCCAAACCATACTTCAACCTAAAGCAAACAGAGAAGCCAAAACCCAAACCTCCTGTGCAAACAAAGCCTAAACATGAGACTATCTACATTTGCATGTTCTGTGGTCGTAAGGGTCACTTGGATGAGTACTGTTATAGGCATAAGAGGATTGAGAGGATGCAAGATGAATTAACTAGGAATGTGCATCATGATGATTTTGATGGTTTTCAGCCTCGCTCTTTTTCTCATGCCTATCATGGACAGGGTCATCCCTCATATGGATTTGATTCACAAAACGGAGGCTTTGTGCTACAATGCTTTGGCGCCCCACGTTTTCCCCATCGTGGTGAGCGTCACTCGCATGGATTTGGCTTTCACATAGATGATTTCTATCCTCACAACCCAAGGTTCGAGTCAAGACGCTTTGATAGGCCACATCGTGGTTCTCGTCCTGTGCGTTCGAATGATAAGGTGCAAAGAATTGTGATGACTACTACCGGTCATATGGTTAAGTGCTGGATTCCCAAATGCTTTTTGACTAACCCCAGCATTGAGCCATGGACTTTTCCTTCTTGTTCTTTGTAGGTAGTAGGTGGAGCCTTGGAGAACAAATGGTTGATGGACTCCGAGTGTTCGTGCCACATGACCGGAGATGCAGAGTGGTTCTCCAGCCTTACTCCCTTGAAGCAGCGGGAGTATATGACCTTTGGAGATGACAAGAGAGGGAGAGTGAAGGAAAGAGGCGCGTTAAAGGTAAATGAAAAATTCACTCTCAAGGATGTTGATTTTGTTGAGTTTCTCAAGTACAATCTCCTCTTTGTCTCTCAGCTTCTTGATGTTGGTTTGGAAGTGCACTTTAAGAAAAATGCTTCTTGTGTTCTTGATTTGAGTGGTTCCTTGGTTTGTGGTATTTCTCGCATTGACAGAGTTTTTCAGGCTGATTTTGCTGGTTCTCCTGGTTCTCACAAGTGCTTGTTTGCTCAATCTTCTTCTGAGCTCTGGAAATGGCATAGGAGACTGGGTCACATGAGCTTTGACTTGTTATGTCGCTTGAGTGGCCTAGGCTTGATCCGAGGATTGCCTAAACTCAAATTTGATAAGGATTTGGTTTGTGCTCCTTGTCATTATGGGAAAATGATTGCGGCTTCTCATCCACCAATCAATTTGGTGATGACTGAACACCCTGGAGAGTTGCTTCATATGGACACTGTTGGTCCTTCTCGAGTTCGTTCGGCGGATGGGAAGTGGTACATTCTTGTGATTGTTGATGACTACCCTCGCTACTCTTAGGTTTACTTTCTTGAGAGTAAGGATAAAGTGTTTCATCACTTTTGGAGCTTAGCTTTGAGGTTGTTCAAGGAACTTTATGGTGCATTATGAGCAATTCACTATGATAATGGCACTACGTTCAAGAACTCCTCCTTTGATGCCTTTTGTCTTGAGCATGGTATTGAACATCAGTTTTCAGCACCTCATGTTCCTCAGCAGAATGGTGTGGTCAAAAGAAAGAACAGAACCTTGGTGGAAATGGCCCGAACGATGCTCGATGAGCATAGGACTCCTAGGCGGTTCTGGGCTGAGGCCATTAGCACTACTTGCTATGTTTTTAATCGGATTTTCTTACACTCAATTCTTAATGTGACTTCTTATGAGCTGCGTTTTGGGAGAAAGCCCTCAGTTTCTCATTTGCATGCTTTTGACTGCATGTGCTTCATTCTCAAGCGTGGCAATCTTGATAAGTTTAAGTCGAGATCTTCCGATGGCATCTTTCTTGGCTACTCCCTTCATGGACATTCCCACAGAGTGTTGAATTTGAAAACTAACACCATCATAGAATCCTGCGATGTAACCTTTGATGAATCAAACTCTTGTGCAAGGAATGTGATTGAGTCTACAGGTGATAAGGAGCTGAAGGAAAGCATCTTTGTAGAAGAGGACCTACAGGGCTTGGATGATGATGATGATGATTCACTTCATCTCTCATCTGAGCTTGTTCCTACTGCTACCACTACTCCAGCAGAGGGTCCAGAAGCTTCTACATCGACTTCAGCGGCTATCGAGCGAGCTCCAGCTGTGGTTGAGGGGGAGGTACACTATGAGAGAGAGGGCCCCAGCCACATTCAGCGTCAACATCCACCTCAACAAATGATCGGTAGTCTCTATGAGAGGACAACAAGGTCAAGGTTTGCACATCTCGCCTGCTTTACCAATTCTCTCTTTGTTGCAACCTTTGATCCTCGAGATGTTGGACACGCACTATCTGATGAACATTGGGTTAATGGCATGCATGAGGAGTTGGAGAACTTTGAGAGAAACAAAGTATGGACCCTAGTAGAGCCTCCTGTTGGTGTCAATGTCATAGGAACCAAATGGGTGTTTAAAAACAAGCATGAGGAAGATGGTGAGGTTGTTAGAAATAAGGCTAGGCTTGTTGCTCAAGGTTTCAGTCAAGTGGAGGGCTTAGACTATGGGGAAACCTTTGCTCCTGTTGCACGCATAGAAGCCATTAGGATCTTGCTTGCATTTGCTGTCTCCAAGGGTATTAGACTCTATCAAATGGATGTCAAGAGTTCTTTCCGAAATGGTTTCATAGAGGAAGAGGTTTATGTAAAACAACCACCTAGCTTTGAGCACCACAAATACCCAAACTGTGTGTACAAGATTCAGAAGGCTTTGTGCGGGCTAAAGCAAGCACCTAGGACATGGTATGCTAGGATTAAGACTTTCTTGCTAGAGCGCGGGTAGGTCATGGGGTGTGTTGATAAAACCTTGTTCACTCTCAGGCACGGCAATGACTTTCTAATGGTTCAGATTTACGTGGATGATATCATCTTTGGTGGTTCCTCTCATGTTCTTTTTTCCAGATTTTAGGAAGCCATGGAGAGTGAATTTCAGATGTCGATGATGTGCGAGCTCACCTTCTTTCTTGTACTTCAAATCAAGCAGTGCAAGCAAGGCACTTTCATACATCAAGCCAAGTACATGAAGGATCTCCTGAAGAAGTTCGACATGGTCAATGTGAAGTCGTTGTCTCCTCCAATGTCCACTACACCGGCATTTGACCCTGATGAAGACTGTGAAGCGGTGGACCAAAGGGAGTACAGGAGCATGATTGGCTCCCTCTTGTACCTTGACAGTGACAAGACCCGGCATACACTTTGCAATGTGTCTTTGTGCTCGCTTTCAGGCTTCCCTAAGGGTGACTCATCGCATGGCTATCAAGCGCATCTTGAGGTATCTCAAATACACCTTTGAGTTTGGACTTTGGTACTCTGCATCTTCATCTCTTGATCTCATTGTCTATTCGGATGTGGACTTTGGTGGGTGTAGAATTGATAGGAAGAGCACTTCTGGTACTTTCCATTTCTTGGGTACTTCTTTGATCTGTTGGTCTTCTCGTAAGCAGTTGAGTGTAGCCCAATCCACCACAGACGCTGAGTATGTTGTTGCCGCTAGCTGCTGCTCACAAATCCTATGGGTTGTATCTACCATGAGGGACTATGGGTTAACCTTTAAGAGTGTTCCACTCATGTGTGATAACTCCAGTGCCATATGCTTAGCCGAAAACTCAATCCAACATGGTAAGGTTAAACACATCAATGTGTGATTCCACTTCCTGAGAGACAATGTTGAGAAGGGGGATGTGGAGCTCAAATTCATCGACACCACAAACCAACTAGCTGATATCCTCACCAAACCCCTAGATGCTACTAGACATGCTTTTCTTCTGGGCGAACTGGGTGTGTGTCATCCTTATGGCATCATTTGAGGGGGAGTTGGTGTTCACTTGTATATATGTATCTTATCTTTTATGCATTGCATCTCATATGTAATATATGCATTGGTAGATGAGCTTTGAACCTTATGCTTTCTTGCATTTCTCTTTGCTATGTTTGAGCTTGAGCTAAGTTGTGTGGATGTGATGGTAATCTCTCATGCTTAGATTTTCTAGATGGCCTGTTATAGAATCATGTGAGCAACTTGCTAATCTTAAAGGTAAACTTAGCTTTTTTTGAACCTCATGAACTAATGTTGCTAAAACTTGCTCACCATGTGTATAATTGCTTTTATCCTTGTTGAAACTTACTAGTCTAGAGGATATCTTGGCCTTGGCACCTTGTGTTTGTGAAATGGACGGCTTTGCAAATGTTTAGCTCATGATGGGACATTGTGGGAACGTGTGTTCCTTTTGCCGCAAAGGCATGCTCTTTTATCTTGTGAATAAACCATAGATAATCTGCTAAGTGCTTTTGATCAATAATAATCTAAAATGATAAATCCAAACATTGTGACTTGAGGCCTCGGAGTGTTTGTCGTACCCAGTCGTGCGACCCTCCGTATGGATAAGAGGACACATGAGGATAAATTGAGTCTCTATTGCATATGTGAGCTTTTGTAAAGCTTATTTTCTACGAATACTTGTTGCCTGAGATTGAAATTGGCTACATTCTTATGATTCACTTGATGCTTGTTTTGCCTTGGATGGGAGTACTTACACATGTGGTGGCAGCTTTTGTCATGATAAGCAAATTTGATTCTAAGCTTGTCAATCTTTCTGCTTAGCTTGTATATCTCTTGGTGTTTATACCTTGGTATCTATTTTTGATCTTTGTACGATCGTGAGCTATTTCTTTTCCACTTCATGGCTCTATGGTTGTGGGTAGCAAAGTTAAATGCTTGTTTACATAATTGTTGAAGCTCCTTAGGTTTGCATTTTCACGTTTTGCATGTTTGCTTGTTCTTTGATGAGTTCATTTCCAAAAGGGGAGAAAATATTGGGTCATACATAAATTATGCTAAGAAACTTAAAATGATCCATTTTGTACTACATGAAACCTACCACAAGTTGAGGGGGAGCATATCATGATCTTGAGCGTTTTCTTGCACTTTTCACATTCTTTGCGTCTCAAGTCGCTTTCTTTGCCAACTCTTGGTTTTGAGATTCCTACTTTGCCAGATGGCTTGTTTTCACCTTTTCTTTGGGTTTGGCCATTTGGATGAGTTTATTCGGTTTTGCATTTCACTCTCTAATCTTGTGCATTTGAGGTTGTCAATGTACTCACCAAGGGGGAGATTGAGAAACCATGTGGATATGTGCCATGGTTTGCAATATATGTGATGAGTAATTGACTTGAGCGGATTTGGTGTTTGAGTTGAAATGCAGGAATCCGGGGATTGCATGTGTGTGTGCATGATTATGGTTTCGACTAACCGGAGTTGGTGGAGGTATTGGTGATGTTGCAGGAGTTGGGAAATGTGTTTGCTTGTCTCATGATGTGTAGGTTACTGGAGTCAACTTGGCGATCAACGGCGAGAGGATCGGGCACAAGTAGGGGACTTGGGGCCGGACGATTGGGATGCCGGGTGAAGTCAAGGGTGATCCACACTTTACACGTGGAGAGGCAAGAAGCATGGACATTTTCATGGTTAAGCCTCAAAACCGTGGTGGTGATGAAGACGGCGTGTTGACCAAGTCAAGGTAAACGGGATGCCGGTGCAAGTGACAAGGGGGTCCGATGGACAGGGACTGGGAGAGACTTGCCGGCGGTCAGGATCGTGGGACAAGGTGACACGCGTCGACATCGAGAAGTCGCGCTTTGAGAAACGTGCGAGGAAGTTTCCCGGTTTGGGCCACAAAACCGGTGCCGGTGGTTGGTGGTGCACGTGGCACCATCTCGGAGCTTGCTTCGAGACGAAGCAAAGACGTGAAGCATCCGATGGCATTCGAGCGATGAGGCGAATGATGGATGAATATGCCCCCGGTGGTACGTGGGTGTGTTATGTAGGTCAAGGGTAGAGTGGTCATGTGGACAATAGACCCTAGGCCTATATAAGGAGAGGAAAGGCTAGTGGAAGAGGTGCCTCTCTTCCCATTAGCCTTGTGTTAGGACTTCATTCAAGTAGCTTCATAGTCTTGTATCTATGGATCTTTTAAGCATGTTTCCATGACATGAGATTTATTTTCGTGCTCAAGATTTTCCCCTCTCCCTAAATCCCTAATTTCTCTTTTTCTTTATTTTCGGAGCTATTTTTGTGGTGATTTTTTACCTCACTTCTAGATGAGTTTTTGGGGGTGGATTTCTTGAGAAACTTGTTGCTATGAGAAGCTAGAACAATCCTTCATAGGTCCATGACCGAATCCATAGCTCTAGCACCTTTGATTTGAAGGATTTCTCAAGTTTCCCCTTTTTAGTGTTCTTGGCACAAGATCTGAAATTCATGATGATTTCTTGAGCCAATTGAGTTGATCTTCTAGGATTAGTGTCGTGATGTGCTATGGATTCACTTGTCCAAAAATTGCATCATTTGGAGTTCATTTAGATAGGTTTTGGAGAAGATTTGCCAAAATTCCAAAAGTTTCTGCTATTCTGTCAGGGTCGATCGGCACTGCCGACGACCAGGACCAGCACTACCATTGGGTTGCAAAACCCCGCACCAACACTGCGGATGGGTCTCACCGGCACTGCAGATGGGGCCAACGGGCACTGCCGATGGCTCTGATCGGCACTGCAGTAGTAGTCCAGTGAGGTCAGGTTTTTGAGTCTCTTGACTATTTTGAGTCCTTGCTGTTTATTGTTGTTTCCGTTGTGTTTCTTTGCTAAGGTTGATCACTCCTTGGGCTAGTACATCTCGAGTTGGTGTGTGTAGTCTTGGTGATCGGTTCGGAGGTTGGCTTGGGTTGTTTTTGGGATATAGGCCAAGTTCTCTTGGAGAATTTTGATTGGCTCCCATTCACCCCCCCTCTGGTCGTCTTCTTGGTCTTTCAATGATTCCTAAAGAACATGTTCATTTGAGTACAAATAAAATGTATCTAGTTGTAGCTTCTCTTTGTCATTTTCTTTTGAGAGAGGTAATTAGTCCAGAAGGGAAGTGTTTTGATTCAAACAGTGAACTAGCAACAAATCATAGGTCCCTTTGTGAGTGGGTTGGTTCAAGAGCACCATATGAGCCCAATGTGTCAAAGAAAGATGATCACTATGCATTACGGTTCATATAAGATATTTTGTAATGCTTGAACATTTTGAGATATTGTATATATTCTGTCACTATTAGAATAATGCTTTGTAGTAGCGAGCGCCATTTTTCCTCATTACCGGACATTTGAAGATCCCGCAACTAAGCGCAGTAAAGTAGCAAAACCTCTACTAGGGTCATAAAAATAGTTGTGGGCACCTCAAGCCTGCTACTGAGGGCAAGAGGACTGCTACTGCGGTTCACACAGCAGTAGCGGGCATTGTTTGGCCCGTCGCTAAGGCTTGAAGGCCCAATAGCGATGGGCCCATCAGAGCCAGCCTACCACTGAGGGTGACTTAGTTATATAAAAGGGGAGGTGGTGCGGCGTCAATGAAAATTCACGCACGCCGCAACGCCTCCACCCGCGTCGCAGCTGGCTAGCAAGGGTTAGGGTTTGCCATCCTCCGTGCGCCACACAGCCTCGCCCTGCCACCGCACCACCTCGCCTCTTCCCTTTCCTCCCTTGCCTCCGGCTGTCGCCGCCTCTCCTCCTCCCTCTCCTCCCTCACCTCCGACCACCAAACCTCCAGATCCACCGCCGCCGCCTCTCCTCCTCCCTCTCTTCCGGCCATCAAACATCCAAATCCGCTGCCGCCACCTCTCCTCATCCCTTCTTCCCTCTCCTCCGGCCGCCGCACTGCAATGGGCGGGGGAGGGGGGGGGGGCAGGCACCATCAGGTCCTTTCGCACCACGGATGGCACTCGTGGGGCCGGGTGGCGGTCGTGCACGCCAACACCGGCCTCCGCCTCCCCTCTCCACATCCGGGCCTAGTGGTCCTCAGCCCTCCGCGCAGCGGCGCGTCGGTGGCGGTGGCCGCGTACAGCTCAGTGGAGGGCGCTGTGGAGGTCACGTCGGCCCCTCCTGCGGCACCGAGATAGCGCTAGGCGGGTACGGACGCGAAGCAGCAGCTGGCGATGAAGATAGTAGTGGAGGCGCAGCTAGGGATTAGCTTTTAAATACCCTAGCTAATTTTGTAATATAGTAGCATTTAGGTATGGTGTCAGCGGTAGTCCGTAGACCGCCACTGAGGTCCTTTTTTATGGTACTGCCACGTGTGTCTATAGCGGGTATTAGCCCGCTACTAAGTATGTAATTAGGTAGTGACAGGGCCTCAGTGGCGTTTTAATGTTCCGCCACTGAGACGCCTTTTGGCTCGCCGCTATAGTGCGTTTTTCTAGTAGTGTGTGATGATGTGTTGTAAATTTCTGTAATGACATGTTGTAAATTTACTATGTTGTGATTTCTGTATATATAGACTGAATTTTATTTTATTTTTTTAAAAATAACAAGTAGCAGCGGTTGAAGATGCCAATCGCCGCTACTTCTAGAGCAAACTAGCAGCGGTTGAAGATGTCAACAACCGCTATAAAGTCGTCTGTAGCGGTGTTTGGTTTCGGCATCGGACCACCCGCCGCTACAACACTTATTTGTAGCTGCGTTTGCGTAGCGACGGGGTGGCGTGCCCGCCACTAGGGCCTTTCCAACAGCCGCTACAGACCTTTTTTTACTGTTGTGGGAGTTATTTGGGTAGTTGAAGGGGGAGATTTAGCATAACACATTGATGGTAGTGTTCGTCTGCATGGAAAACAATCCGAAAATTAATGGCATTCGATCATATCACACGACTTAAAATAAACTGCTGGTTGCTATGTCAAAACAAGATGGCCTGTAAGATTTTTTTTTGTGCGCAGGGTTGGCCTGGATAATGAACTATAAGGATTAGCATTGAGCTGACTGGCTACGACGTGCTCAAACGAGAAGAACAATAAGCTGTATTGTTTCTACAAAATCTGCAAGGACATTGACATATTTCGACAAAACTTCTTTTAGAATATATAAAATAATATTGAACACGAGTGTTTATTAAATTTGCTTATTTTATTGTAAGTATTTTAATTAAATTGTTCTCTTACCCATGATAACTTACAACAGGAATCTAGTAGGGTAAACATATATATCCTGACAACCATGATATTGGATGATGTTATAAAGGATCTTCTAGATTATAATCCTAACTATGATGATATATATTAACAATGTCTTATTGAGACATTGTTATAATTATTTAAACGACTATTAATTTATAGTATGTAATGTTCAAGTCCATGGTAACACACGGTCACTTTGCTAGTTTTCTTATATTCCAAAATTAGATTCAGAAACTAAAAGATTAATTTATCTTATACATGACATCATTACTATCTTCTACGACTAGTAGCACTTATACATGTTGCGTGGGCTTCACAGTTGTGCATCTGAGAATCGTTATCTTACATGGATTAACAAGATTACAAGGATGAAAGAACTTATTAAACTGTCTATTATTAGATATAAGAGCTTATATTTGATGTACGGTCAGGGAAACCTCCTATCCTCTTCCTCGCTTCCTCCTCTTCCAATGTTGTGGCGTCGTGTGTAAGAACAGTCCTGCGCCAGTGGCTGGCCGCCGTCGCTGATACCACGAACATGGACAGGAACAATGTGGCCTTGCCTTGTTGATGATGGCCACCGCGTTGCTGGTCAGTGTTGGAACCGAGGATCGACAAACTATCAATAAGAACACAAGACACTCGAATTTGGCAGGTGACGGATGCTCATCGGGCATCGGATGCCCTAGTGATGAATGTTGGACTTCTTTTCTCTGTATTCTCTCGGCACAAATTACACGCAGGGATACATAGTCTTTTGTAGCCTCTCTGCGATGTAGCGCCCACACCATGCACTCCGCCCATCACGCACACGTATGCGTTCTCCTGTGACCCGGCCATCTCCACATTGAGCAACGCACTCCCGTGAGAAAGGGTCTCAAGCTTATCCACAGCCTTGCATGCACTCCTCCGCTTCTGCCACATCGGCCTCAAACTCGCCCACCCTGCAACTACCAGCACGCGCCAATACGTCATGCTCGACCTGACTTGACTATGTGAGCACACACACACACGCATGCCATCATCCACACACGATCACGAACTCATACGTGTATCTGCTACTCTACAGACTCACTATCACACGCTAATAAACTAACTTAGCTTGAACCTATGCACGCACACCTGTACAACTAACATGACTCACGTGAACACACGCACAAGCCCATGTCGAGCTTATGTCTAACAGTCAGCTCTAATGAGGACATCGTCCATTATTACACACTGGCAAAGACACAAAAAATGGGTCAAGTGGCTTAATTGTAGTCGGGCGGCGACCATGTGAGCCTCTGAATAATCCCACCTTGCTTAGCTTGGGAGGAGGAATCCACCTTAAAAGGAAGAGCCACCCATCCCCTATTGGACTACTCTTTTAGGGCGATTGGACCTTTCCTCGAGAGGGTGTGCCGGAGTTGCGATGCTAAGATTGCAGGGGCCAGATCATGCATTTTTGACACCAGATCGATGTGTCGTGCTACTGAAGTTGTGGTGCTAAGACTGTAGGTTTGGATCGCGTATCTAGAATCGGGTCAATGTGTCGTGCTTTACCAACCCTACCTGGGCCAGACTTATCATTTGGTATCAGAGTTGGGCCCTTGTTAGTTAAGAAGGGGAGAACGATGAGGACATCCTCCATTATTACCTGCTGGCAAAGACGTAACAAATGGGCCACGTGGCCTAGTTGTAGTCAGGCGGTGACCATGTAAGCCTCTGAATAATCCCGCCTTGCTTAGCTTGGGAGGAGAAATCCACCTTAAAAGAAAGAGCCACTCTTCCCCTATTGGACTAGTCTTTTAGGGCGATTGGGCCTTTTCGTGAGTGGGTATGCTGGAGTTGCAATGCTAAGATTGCAAGGGATTAGTGTGTCATGCTACCGGAGTTGTGGTGCTAAGTCTGTAGGTTTGGATCACGTATCTAGAATCAGGTCGGTGTTTCGTGCCTTTCCAACCCCACCATGGCCGGACTTATCAAGCTCCTTCTCGTTCCCCATGGCTTCCGTCATCTTCCTGTTGATGTACCTGTGAAGGAACCCGTTGATGCATGTCTCCTACACTACCACAAATAGGGCCTGTAGCGGCGACAGGCAAACCGACGTAGCGGCGCGAGCCAAGGTCGACTGCCACTATAGAGCCAATAGGGACTGCCCCAACTAAAACCGCCAACCGCCGCTATAAACAACCCATGTTTATAGTTGTGGTTGACAATGCCAACCGCTGCTATTTATGACATACTAACGGCGGTTGACACTGCCAACCGCCGCTATAAAGTGCCCAGGCTATAAAAGCCGCGCTCCGACAGCTCCCTTGTTCACTCGAACAGTGGCGATCCAAATTTTTGGGCAAATCACGAAAATCAAGGGGGGAAGGTTTTGAGTTTGTTTTTTTATAGAAATTTGATCTTTGAGGTATGGAGAACTCATCCCATTGGTTTTTTTGTGCTCTCATTTTGAAATCAAGTAGAATTTTGGGTTTTAAGTTTGTTAGGTTTTCATGAAATTTTAGCTAAATTCGTTTGATTTGGATGGTTCTATTTGGTTATAGTTGAAGTTTGTGAAGGCATACATTATCTCTTTTCATCCCTACACAAAAAATTATTATATCTAGCTTGTTTTATGTCAATTAGAATCTAGATCTAGTTTGGTTTTTAGAAGTGAGAGAAGGTAGTATTAGGGCAAGAGGGATGTTAATTATCTTATTATTTCTTGATAAAAATTAAATAATATATAAAATAATTTGATGTTTGTTTCATTTTATCTTGCATAATATTTCTCACTTCATGTATATTATATTTAAATGTTTATATATTTAGTGAATATTTAAATTTTTATATATAATTAATTTATAATATTTTTTGGATAGATGGTAATAAAACTTAAATAATATATAAAATAATTTGATGTTTGTTACATTTTACCTTGCATAATATTTTTAACTTCATGTTATATATGTTGTCACACATAATTTTTTGCCCGTTCAAGGTTGTTCATGATGGATAGATCTTGGATGTACGAGGCACCAAGACCAGGTCCAATATTTTTAGGAGAAGCCTGAAAATTCATCGAAGCGGCCGCACAACATGCTCGACGTGAACGGACGACTGATATATATTGTCCATGTTTTGATTGCAAGAATCAGAAGCTATGGAATGATATAGAAATAATAAAGTCACACTTGGTGCAAAGGGGTTTTGTTGAGGGGTACGTGAAATGGATAAAACATGGTGAGAACAGTGTGTTCGATATGGCATTTGATGAGAATATTGAAGTTGAGGTCAAGGTTGTCAATTCATCTGGTGCAGATGCGATGGATTCGCCTGGTGAAGCTGATTTTGATGTTGAGGAGTTGTTGTGTCACATTGAGCCACAAGTGTTGATCAATGCCGGAACAACTAAAGGGCTTGATAATTTTCATAGAATAGAGAAGGCATCAAAAGATCCATTATATGATGAATCTAAGGGGTGTGGTAAAGAGTTCACCGTGTTGTGTACAATGCTTGAGCTGATGAAGATAAAGGCCATACATGGCTGGTCGGACGCTAATTTCATGGATTTGTTGGAACTTATTTCTGATGCGCTGCCGAAGCCCAACTTGTTGCCAAGGACAACATTGCGGGATACTTGCCTTACAGGTATCCTCATACAAGACTAAGTCGGTAGCCGACCGGGTACTTCATTAACAAGGAAACCGACCGACTTAACTTGGAGCACAAGGCATGTAGAGATAGACTTTCTATGTAAATCCTAAGGGGTTACGACTAGGACTCTTCATGTACCCCCCTGCCGACCAGATATATAAGGCGGCAGGGTACCTCCCATCGAGGGACAAGTAGAGACAAGTTTTTCCGCAACATCAATACAATACACAGAACACAGGACATAGAGATTTTACTCTCATTGAGAGGGCCCGAACCTTTATAACTCGGCGTCTTGTGTTACCATCGTAGTTCTTAGTCTCGACGTAGCCCTATATATTTTACTGCCAATCTCAAGCTTTGACAGTTGGCGTGCCAGGAAGGGAACAAGGCTCACCCGGATTCTCCGTCGACTACGATGGTCGAAATTCCCACTATTCAGTACTCGCCAGATTTCAAGATCTCCTTCGGATCGCTCGACATCACGATCGGCGACAACGGAGCCCTAGGTCTAGAGCAGCACAGGTCCGACTCGGCCGCAGCCGTCTCTATGGCGCGATCACTGAGTTCATCAGATCTGATCCCCGCATTGGTCCCACTCGGATCTAAGGAAGAAGATCCTTCCTTCGGGAACGATTCAAAATCAGATCGGTCCTTTCATGAGGACTCGGTCGGATCCACTTACCCATATCCCCATACTGTCAATGTGGTGGATATAGCAGATCCCGCAGATGGAGACCAAGATCGTGACCAAGACAGTGAACATGAAGATAACCCCTTTGTTGGCCACCCAAATCAACTAGGCGAAGGAGGTCAACAGGAGGAGGACCCTCCAGCTGATGACTTATCGGTCGGACACCACCGTCGACTAAGAGGGTCACACGGTTCATGCAACGCACGCTAACTGGATCTCGGTCCAGAACTCGAAGTGGATGGTGTCATGGTCTACCACACTCCTCAGATTAACATCATAGGGGCCAAAACTTTGCTCGACACTCTAATGGTCGACGCGATTATCAGACCCTTATGATGCAGAAGGCAGTGGCTATGCTTAAGGCCGCTGTGGCTCAAGAGGCCGCAAAATCTCAGTCGGTCACAAGCTCTAGTCACGCGTCTTCGCGAGGTCGGTATAGGCGTAAAGATCTGAGAAATTCTCTCAGTATTCATGATGGACGAGATACCATCAACTCTCACTATGAAGAACACGCTCGGGATAACCAACGCTATGAGGAAGAACACCGTTATTGGAGAACGGACGACCGACGGGATGACCGACGGGACGACCGACAAGAGGACCGTCAAGATCCTCCTCCAAGGCACAACCGTGATGACAGATGTCGACGTGATGATCGGGATCAGTGCGATAACAAGGATAATGACCATCGGCGTTGTGGTCATGATGACAATGTTGGACCGCGACACGGCCGCCATACAACTCTGTCCCCAGATTGGCATAGGCGGTCGATGACGCCGACCGACGATGAGATCGATGGCATCAAAGCTTACATCCCTAGGCTTCGCATAGCTCGATGGCAAAAAGGATTCAAGCCAGTCCCCATTGAGAAATACGATGGTCAGACCAATCCCCGAGAGTGGCTGCAACTTTATAGCACAACGATTCGGTCAGTTGGAGGTGATTCCTACGTAATGGCTAATTACCTTCCGGTCTGCCTGGATCCAGCCATTCGTATATGGCTCACATCTCTTCCAAAGGAGTCGATCACATCTTGGGGAGACCTCAACAGGAAGCTCATAGAAAGTTTCCAAGCTACCTGCAACCGACCGGACAACCACTTCGACCTCACTCGGATGAAGCAGAAGATCGGCGAACCTCTTCGCGACTACATCAAGCGATTTTGCACTAAGAATACTAAGATCCCCAATGTCCCAGACCAATAAATCACTGCCGCCTTCCAAGGAGGGATCCATAGCGATGATTTGGTTTGTGAGATCGGTCGGAGGAATCATGACCTCAAGCTGACCGCTCAAGAATGCTTTGAGATCACTGACAAGTTCACGTCTGTTGAGTTGGCGTTGGATGACCTCCAGGGAAAAGGCAAAGAGAAGCGGTCGGACAAGCCCGAGTCCTCCAAGAAGGACAAGAAGAGGAAGCTTGATAATGTGGTTCACACGGTGGACCAACTTCAGAAAAACACTCGAACAAGCCAACCATCCACAGACGAGCTACTGAGTGGCCCATGCCTTTGGCACCCAAAGGGAAACCACAAAGCAAAGGATTGGTATCGACTGAAGGGTTTTGCAACGGCTATGCTCAATGTGGCTAAAGATCCCCTGAGGCGCAATAACAAAGACAAGACCAATGACGATGGCGACAAGAACAACTCAGGAGAGTTCCAGGAGCCCCACAAGGAAGTCAACTTCATCTTCGGTGGCTAGGATGCCTATGTGTCCAAGCGCAAGCAGAAGCTGGAACTTTGGGAGATCAACTAGATGGAAACGCTGCACCTCAATTCATGAGGTGGTCTGAGATGCCAATCATCTTTGATCGGTCGGATCATCCTAAGCACATCCCAAAGCTGGGTCGATACCCGCTGGTGCTTGCTGCTACAATGAAGAAGGTAAAGTTCAACAAAGTACTCATTGATGGAGGAAGTAGTTTGGACTTAATCTTCACCAAGACTCTCAAAGAGCTCGGTCTGTCAATCAATGATCTTCAGCCGAGTTCTTCACCTTTCCACGGGATTGTACCTAGCAAGACTTCAATTCCTATTGGACAGATTAGTCTGCTGGTCACCTTCGTGACCCGTGAGAATTTCAGGACCGAGCGCATTCTCTTCCAGCTGGCGGATTTTGACTCAGCATATCATGCTATCATCTGTCGATCGGCTATGGCTAAATTCATGCCTATCCCACATTATCCATATTTCACCCTCAAGATGCCATGCCCAAACGGAATAATCTCCCTCCACTCTGATCTTCAGAATTCTTTCGATTGTGATGTATAGAGTTGTGAGATGGCCAATAAACAGTTGATGCTGTCCGACCAGAAGGAGATCCAGCAGGCAGTCGGCATGGAGGAGCAGACTGGAGCGGCGGTTCAAACAAAGAAGCCTACCAAAGACAAGATTCAGACCGATGATATCCAAACCAAGGAAAACCTGCTCGATCCTGAGGACCCTGATAAGGTAACTTATGCTGGGGCCAACCTCGACGAGAAATAGGAACTCGCTCTCACTCTTTTCCTCTAGGAAAATAGGGACATCTTTGCATGGAAACCATCTGACATGCCGGGTGTTCCTAGGGAAAAGATTGAGCACAAGTTAAGGGTACCCCCTGGGGCTACCCCCGTTCGGTAGAGGCTTAGAAGATTCGCGCAAGTTCGCAAGGACGCCATGAGGAAGGAGATAGTTAGACTGTTAGATGCTAAGTTTATAAAGGAGGTGTATCATCCCGACTGGTTAGCAAATCCAGTCCTTGTACTTAAGAAGAATAAAGAATGGAGGATGTGTGTTCACTATATTGATCTCAACAAGGTCTGTCCTAAAGACCCTTTGCTCTTCCTCGTATTGATCAGATTGTAGACTCGACAGCCGGGTGTGAACTCTTGAGCTTTTTGGATACCTATTCGGGCTATCACCAGATCCCATTGAGAGTCAAAGATCAGATCAAGACTTCCTTTATAACACCCTTCGGCGCCTATTGCTATATCACAATGCCTTTCGGTCTGAAGAACGCTAGCACAACTTACCAACGAGGTATTCAACGCTGCCTTGCTACTCAGATCGGTCAAAACGCAGAAGCGTATATTGATGACATCGTTGTCAAGACTCGGAACGTCGAAGAGCTTATTTCTGACCTGGCAAAAACCTTTGACAACCTGAGGCATTATTCAATAAAGCTGAATCCTAAGAAGTGTGTTTTTGGGGTTCCTTCGGGAAAGCTACTCGGTTATATCATTTCGAAATGAGGTATAGAAGCCAACCCGGATAAAATCAAGGCGATCCTTGGTATAGGGCCACCTCATTCTCGAAGGGATGTACAGAAGCTGACCAGATGCATGGCGTCCTTGAGTCGCTTTATTTCCCGACTGGAGGTTAGAGGGTTACCACTTTTCAGACTACTTAAAAAGTAGGAAGGCTTCGTTTGGACTGAGGAGGCGCAGTCGGCGTTGGACGAGTTGAAGGTTTACCTTAGCAGCATTCCAGTATTGGTGCCTCCGGAGCCATGAGAAAAACTTCAACTTTATATATCCACCACAAGTCAGGTTGTGAGTACTGTTTTAACGGTCGATCGAGAAGAAGAGGGACATATACAAAAAGTGCAACACCGGTCTATTTTGTGAGTGAGGTCCTTGGCGCCTCTAAGGTTAAAAACCAATAGATCTTGAAGTTGTTGTATGCATTGTTGGTCACCTCTAGGAAGTTGAAGCATTATTTTCAACCTCATCCAATCGAAATCCAGACCTCCTTCGCACTCGGCACAGTGGTGCACAACCGAGAAGCCGAAAGGAAAATTGCCAAGTGGGCAGTCGAACTTGGTCAATATACCATCACATTCGCGCCTTGGTCAGCTATAAAGGGACAAGTGCTAGCTGATTTCTTTGCTGAGTGGACAGAGATTCAAAACCCACCTACTGCACATGACATCGAGTATTGGAAAATGTACTCCGATGGGTCTCTTCAATTACATGGAGCCGGTGCGGGAGTCGTGTTTATCTCACCCATTAGAGAGAAGCTTCGATATGTCCTTCAAGTGATGTTTCGCGCATCTAACAATGCTGCAGAGTATGAAGCCCTTCTACACGGTCTGCGCATTGCTGCGTCACTCGGCATCAAGCGCCTTGACGTCTTTGGTGACTCGGCTCTGGTCATTAATCAAGTCACTAAGGATTGGAACTGTGTGGATGATAATATGAGTGCTTACTGTCAAGAAGTAAGGAAGCTTGAAGACAAATTCGATGGATTGAAGTTCACGCATGTTCTTTGAGACAAGATGGGATCATCCCGGTCTATGGTCCCACCAGGTGTTTTCTTACACACTCTAGATTCCCCCACGATTTCTCCTCGGTCAGATGTATTAATGAGTGTTGTTACTGATCTTGTTGGTGATGACAACATGGAGACCGATTGGCGCGACCCGCTCATCCAATATTTGGACAAGGGAACGCTGCCTTCGGATCCTAATGAGCAACGGAGATTGGAGACCCGATGTCGAAGGTATTTGTTGGTGGGAGACCAACTCTATAAAAGAGGAGGTTTAAATATCTTGATGAGATGCATCTCGATACCAGAAGGCCATAAGATGGTAGAAGAAATTCATTCCGGGATATATGGCAATCATGCAGCTTCCAAGACATTGGTCGGCAAAGCATTCCGACAAGGGTTTTATTAGCCCACAACGGTTGAAGATGCACACCGGGTCGTTCGGACGTGTGAAGGTTGTCAATTCTTTGCTCAACAAACGCATGTGCCTTCACAGCAACTTCAGATGATACCTTTGACTTGGCCCTTTGCTGTTTGGGGGCTTGATATTATCGGTCCTTACAAGAAGGCGCCAAGCGGGTTCACTTATCTGTTTGTTGCTATTGACAAATTCACCAAGTGGATTGAAGCAAAGCCGGTCGGCAAGATTACATTGAAGAAGGCAATTGAGTTTGTCAAGGATGTCTTCACTCGATTCAGGGTTCCTCATGATATCATCACCGACAATGGCACTCAATTCACTTCAGTGGAGTTCCATGACTTTGTCGATGAGATGGGAATAAAAATCCACTTTGCATCAGTGGCTCATCCTCAAAGCAATGGGCAGGTCGAACGGGCCAATGGTATGATTCTTCAAGGATTGAAACCGCGGATATTCGACAGGATTAAGCCATATGCCGGATGGTGGGTCAAAGACTTGCCTTCAGTTCTTTGGGGGCTTTGCACAAACACCGTTCGGGCAACTGGTCTACGGCTCAGAGACTTGCCTTCAGTTCTTTGGGGGCTTTGCACAAACACCAGTCGGGCAACCTTTCTCACTGGTCTACGGCTCAGAGGCTATGTTGCCGACCGAGGTCAGCCTTGTTTCGGCACGGATTCAGGCGTATGACGAAGCTTTCTGAGGAGAATCAAGAGATTGATTTGATTGCAGCAGAGGAGTTGCGTGATCGCGCTCTATTTTGGTCGACACTTTACCAACAAGGCTTGCATCGATATTATGATAAAAACGTACGTAATCGCCACTTCCAAGTTGGAGATTTAGTGCTTCACTGAGTGCTATCAACGAAGAACCAACATAAGTTTTCTCCAAAGTGGGAAGGACCATATGTTGTGAAGGAAGTCACTCGCCTAGGGGCTTACTGACTGATGTATGAAGACGGCGATGATATACCAAATTCTTGGAACATCAATCAGCTGCGTCATTTCTATACTTAATTATTCCTTTGTATACTTATATATTATTCATGAATGAAACTTTAGTCTTTTTGATGAAAGATTTTTTGATGATTTTCATTCTATATTGTCTCGATTCCTTAATTTATTTTATTAAACAACCGAGCCAGGGGGCTAGTAATAATGCCCCACCTCAGTCTAACCTTATTTTGGTTTTGGACTACTTTCTGACCGATTTCTTCTCTTTGAATACGGTCTTCATTTTCTTGGTCTAACGTCTATACATTATGGTTATATACTCTACACTGCACATCAGACTACCACTACACTAAACCCAGAGCCAAAGTGCGAGAGGTCATGTGTGGATTGGTCGACTCTGCTTGTTACACGATTACGAGTCACAACCTAAAATGTTAAGGAAGACTGATATAATTTGAGTTTCTCAATGACAAAAACATACATTTGATATTTTTATCAATCTTTTAAAGTTGATAAGCATGAAACTAGATTACATACAGGTAACATTGTTTCATTACATAGATATTGCTAATGATCTCTAATATTACAGGATTTACAACTCCTTTGAAGGTGAGGAAGATTCATCTCGTAGCTCAACCTCAGGAGTTGCTGGAGGAGTAGGCACGATCGGATTCTAGGTTGAAGCCCTCCTTGATCTTGTCCAATGGCAGAGCAGGAGACCAAGATTGGCAAATCGCTAGAACCGAACTCTCGGCCTCGGTCACCACTCGTCGAGTGTTATGAGCAATATCTTCTGACACATGCTCTAGCAAGTACTCCAAGGAATGGCCAGACTGCTCCACTCGGCCGGCATGAACATAGTCCATTGCCTTTCGAGTGGCATAAGATAGAGCTGTGAGTGATGATTTCTGGTCAGTATGATCAAAAGAGGAATCAAGTAGATGTGAGAAATAATGAAGGGCTTACTGGCAAGTTTACATTTGAAGGATTTGGAGGTGCTCTTATCTTCGTCTATCTTGATGTCAGCTTCCTTCAGCTCCTTCTACAGCCGAGTGATCTCGGCCTTCTGGTCCTCGACCGACTTGGACAGGTTTTCCTTCTTAGTATTTAAGGCATTGACAAACCTTTGCTGATTGGAAGTCAACTTCTCCAGGTCGGCAACCTTCTAGTCACGAGCTAAAAGACAAACATTTGAATCTTTAAGCGCTAGAGTGATCGGTGGGTTATTTAAACAAGGTGGTGAGTGATCTTACCAGCTAAATCTGCACGGCCTTGGTTTAAGGCCTTGGTCATCTCTCTTTGGTCGGTCTACAGCTTTGGTGACCTGCTGACCGGTGACTAGCAAAACACCAAGCAAATTGTTAGTCTTAATTAAAGACTTGAAGACCAAAGAGTTTAGGACATACCGAAGGTTTTGGCTTCAAGGTATTCCACGCTAGCCTGTTTCCACTCTACGAGAGCGTACATTTTCTGTATACAAAAATGGGTTAAGCTTAAAGGCAAGATTAAGACAAAGCAAAAGCAGAGTATTGAAGTACCTTGCTAGCTTCTCGATGTTGGTGCATAATTTCCACGTCCTCCACTTTGGGTCGACCGAGTAAATCTGCAGATAATGTCGCCTTACCTTTGTCAAGAGGTGAAGGGACGACGGCAGGAGCAGGTTGGGGTACAGGCACCAGAATGGGGGCAGGAATTGCCTTGTTAGTTGGCTTATCCACCTCGGTCGGCGTGTTTGATGACTTGCCGACCGACTTGGGCAGATCAGTCAGAGACTACATCATTCCATCACATCCCACCACAAAGCTTGGTTCCTAAAAAGAATCAAGCTGCTCCAACTGATAAGACCTCCAAAGACAACGCCCCAGATCAATCGACAAAGAAGCCGAGTGATTTGAAGACTTCTCCAAAATCCACTCAACTCGATGCTGGGTATTCCGAAACTCCCACTGCACCAGACCTCAATGTTCCTGAAACGGCTGCAGCTGCCGGTACTCCCACCTCTAGCGAACCAGAAGAACCATCCTTGGTTTTTAAAAGGATGCCGAAGCCTACATACGAATATCCAATTGGTCCTGAAGAAAACATCATGTCGACTCCCATCCACCGAGTGGTAAAAGAAGGCGCTTCAGAAGAGGTCCCGCCTGCCAGGTCTGTATACCACATTGGTAAATTTGCCATTGCAGGATTTGATGAGTCAGTGGAACAAGGCGAATTGAAGACCTTTGAGGATTACACCGAAAAGGCTTACAAGACATTTCAGGTATACTTTCCTTTTTGTGGAAAAATGAATCAAATATACCCATCAACACATCTTCATTGTAGTGATGTTGGAGGTCTTGAAATCCCATATGTGTAGCAAGAACAAGCTGTTACAGCTTGTAGAAAGACATTGTGCAAAGGCCGTGGACCTAGAGGATCAACTTGCGAAAGAAAGACTTGAAGTCAGATGCCTAACGGTTGATCTAAAAGCCCATTCATCCCAGGTGGATGAACATTAGTTCAAGCTACAAGGTACAAAGTTTGTAAATTCTGTACCATGCATGCTGTTTGCTGACCATAATTATTTGACTTTTCCCTTATAGAGGTATCACTAGAGTTGATGCTGAGACGTAAAGAAGATGCCAACTCGGCCACAAAAATTGCTAAATTGCAAGGCCGCATAACAGAGCTAGAGTCGTCTTCCCTGGCTACCGAGGCTTTAAAAAGCAAAAATCAAGGCTTAAAAAAGTAGATCCAGGACTCAGAAAAGGTTAAAAATGATTTTGAAAAGCTGAAAGATGGCTTCAAAACTATGCAAGAAACTCAGGCCCATTGGAAAAAGAGAGCAGAAGGTACAAACTGATATACCTGTGCTTATGAAAACTATTTCCTGCTGACTGACCCTTTGGTAAATATCCAAGTTCGTATGTGCCTGGACATATGTGATTATTGCGCTTCTATAGGGTCAAAAAGGTCCTATGATCTTTTACAAAAGAAATTTATTGAGGGTGATGAAAACCTTCGCTGGTCTCTTGCAGCTCTACAGAAGGACGTAGAAGTGGTCGCCAAGTACATCTTGCCCGAGGAAAAACCACCTCGGTGTCAAGATCTGTTGACCCGATTACAGGAAGCTCCGGGCCGAGTGAAAGAACATGCTCGACATGTTGCTGAGCTAGCCGGCGCTCAAGTACTAGCTATAGTGAAGTCTCATATTCCCAACATAGATCTGGATGTGGTTGTAGAAGGTTTCTATGAAGACCTTTCTGATAACAGTGCGAATCTCTTGTGGTCGAGGCACAGAAAACCGCTCATGTATTAGCTGACCAAATAGAATTAGATCCCTTACCGAAACTGTAAGGTTTGTAATGACTTGTTGGAGACTGTATTTTAATGTCCATATCATAGTAAAACTTGATTCAGTAGACCACTGTGGTCTAGATTCATCACCAATGTTGTAATGAATTCTTGGAATATGTTGCTTCATTTATGTATTGTATGAACTCGTGTTGAACACTCACAACCAATACACTACTCATGTCAGCACTCTAAACAATGCTCCCGATAACCGATATGAACCGTAGAGACTAAGTACTCACTCGGTCAAGCATATGCGAATCAGGAGAGTTGCCTTGGTCCCCAATAGACGACATGAGCCCTGGGGACTAAGTAACCCGCTTGGTCAACATGTACGAGTTGCGGTGATACCAAGTATCAGATTTTAAGTCATGATTTGAACAATATCAACAATCATTTTACATAAATCATAAATAGTATGACTAATTATCATGACCATAATATATATGTACTATATTTAAATGATACCAAAGGAACAAATTATAATACACTATGAAAACTAAGCGTAAAAATGATG
The DNA here is from genome assembly GCA_032690845.1 of Eleusine coracana subsp. coracana. Taxonomy (NCBI): domain Eukaryota; kingdom Viridiplantae; phylum Streptophyta; class Magnoliopsida; order Poales; family Poaceae; genus Eleusine; species Eleusine coracana. Next base: position 33,043,199 of record CM064426.1, on the reverse strand, counting down.
TAGCTGTGATATGTTCCATGAACTTTGAAGCTCCGACCCATCCTCGCGCATCAATCGATAGGCACCAGGCCTAGTGATCTCCTTTACGATAAAAGGTCCTTCCCATGGAGCTGATAGCATGTGTTTACCAACCATAGACTGAACTTGCTTCAAAACCAAGTCACCGACTGAAAAGCCCCCGTGACTGAACATTTTTGTCATGATAGCGCCTCCTTTACGATGTAGCTGTTGGAGGTTTTTTCCTCATACGCTACCACACCTGGGGAGGAAAACAACACCTCGGTTGGCAACATTGCTTCCGAACCATAGACCAGAGAAAAAGGAGAGTGTCCCGTGGCGTGACTGACATTGGTTCTAATACCCGACAGCACCAACGGTAACTCCCGAACCCAACGTCGGGCATACTTTTCCAATCGATCAAATATGTGGGGTTTAATTCCAGAAAGCAGGAGGCCATTTGCCCTCTTGACCTGGCCAGCCGATTTTGAAACCCACTCAGCCCACAAAATCTTTCAACTCTTCTGCCGTGAATTGACTGCCGTTATGAGTGATGATCTTGTATGGGGCACCGAACCAACTGACTATGTCAGTCACGAATTTGATGGCCTTCTTCGTCGATATCTTGTCGACTGGTTTTGCTTCAATCCATTTAGAAAATTTGTCCACCGCCACGAAGAGGTGAGTGAAGCCACCTTGAGCCTTCATGAAGGGTCCAACAATATCCAGACTCCATACTAAAAACTACCAAGTTATGGGAATGTTTTGAACGTCAGTGGCGGGTATGTGCATCTGACAGGAGAAGAACTGGCAGCCTTCACATTTTAAGACGATATCCTTAGCATCTGCACAAGCAGTCGGCCAATAAAATCCTTGCCTTATCGCTTTGGTCGCGATCGTAGATGAGCCCATGTGATTCCCGCATATGCCAGCATGAATTTCCCCCAATATAGCTTTGCCCTCATCTTGTGACAGGCATTTCATGAGTATCCCATGTGGACATTGTTTGTACAAGAGATGATCGACTATGCTGTATGATCTAGACTTACAAGTGACACGGAGGGCTTCTTCTTTGTCAGTCGGCAACGTGCTGCAGTCCAAATACTCGATGAAGGTAGTGCACCAATCTACTTGGATGACATCTACTTGGAGTGTTGCTCCTTCCTTTGGTACTGACTGCACCACAGTTTGCTCGGGTAGTACAGATGGCTTGTGTAAATTATCGAGGAATACTCTATCAGGTATTTTGGATCTACTGGATCCAATCTAGGACAGTTCGTCCGCCTCTTCGATATACTTGCGGAGGACATGCTTGTACTTGATGCCGAGTCATCGGAGACGCTTAACATATGGACGCCGAGTGACACAGCTGTACAAAGTCCGTGCAACAAGGCTTCATACTCCGCCGCATTATTAGATGCGCGGAAATCCATTCGGAGGACATACCATAACTTGGCTCCGTCTGGGGATGTCTATACGACCCCTGCTCCGGCACCTTCCAGTTGTAAGGAACCACCAAACGCCATTGTCCAATAGATTAGTTCTTGCGGGGTGGGCGGTAATTCACAATCTGTCCACTCGGCAATGAAATCAGACAATGCCTGACCTTTGATCGCATCGCGAGGTTTGAAAGTGATGTCATATTATCCAAGCTCGATAGCCCACTTGGCTATTTTCCCAGTTGCTTCTTGGTTGTGGAGCAACTCGCCCAACTCGAATGATGTATGGACCTCAATTGGATGATCCTCAAAGTAATGCTTCCACTTCCGCAATGTCATCAGTAGAGCATAAACTAACTTCTGAAGCTGAAAATATTGTACCTTGGAATTTGATAGGATTTCACTGACGAAATAAACCAGTCGTTGCACCTTTTGCGCCTTGCCATCTTCCGCCCGCTCCACCGTCAGCACCTTGTTGACCATGTGAATGGTTGCGGAGATGTACAGCTGCAAAGTTTCCTTTGGTTCTGGTGGGGTTAGCACCAAAGGACCGCTAATGTAAGCCTTAAAATCATCCAAATCCTTCTGTGCGTCATCATTCCAAATGAATAATTCTTGTTTCTTGAGTAGCTGGAAGAAAGGTAGTCCACGGACGCCTAGTCGTTACACGAACCGACTGAGTACTGCCATGCAGCCGGTTAGCTTCTGAATATCCTTTTGCAAATGTGGGGGTCCCATTCCTAATGTGGCATTCACCATTTCTGGATTTGCCTTGATCCCTCGATGCGACACCAAAAAACTGAGTAATTTTCCTGATGGTACGCCGAAAACGCATTTTTCTGGATTAAGCTTCATATTATATTTGCAAAGGTTGCTGAATGTTTCGTCCATGTCTGATATCAAGTCGGAAGAGAGCCGACTTTTGACCACCACATCATCCATGTAAGCTTCGACGTTCCTCCCTATCTGGCTATCCAGGCATCATTGTATGGTTCGCTGGTAGGTGGCGCCAGCGTTTTTCAGACCAAAGGGCATTGTTGTGTAACAAAAAGCCCTGAATGACATGATGAACAAAGTTTTGAGCTGGTCGGATTGATTTAAGGGAATCTGATGGTACCCTAAGTAGGCATCTAAGAAGCACAACAAGGCGCATCCAGCCATTGAATCGACCACCTGATCAATGTGTGGGAGGGTGAATGGATCTTTGGGGCAGGCTTGGTTAAGGCCGGTATAATCCACACACATTCGCCACTCCTTCTTCTTCTTTCTCACCAGGACTGGGTTGGCTAACCTGTCGGGGTGAAAGACTTCTTTGATAAAACCGGCTGCCAGTAGTCGGCCGATTTCTTTTCTATCGCCTCCTTTCAGTCCTGCGAGAATCATCTAAGTCGCTGCCGTAGGGCCTGGAATTTTCTTCAACGTGAAGTTTGTGCTCAGCCTTTTCCCTTGGAACACCCGGCATATCAGAGGGTTTCCATGCGAACATGTCTTTATTATTTATAAGAAAAAGGATGAGCTTGCTTTCCTATTTATCACCTAAATTGACCCCAATATTGGTGGTCTTCGATACATCACTATCATCTAGGTGAATCTTCTTGGAGTCCATGGCATCTGCCTGTATCGCGGTCTTCAGCGTCTTCTTGGGGGTGAGTCGAGCGTTGCGTCGTCCGTTGTAGCGATTGCTGCCTTCAACTTGGCCAGTTCTGATGTCGCCACCTTCTTTTCTGTCAGCTCGCAACTCCCGTTGACACAGTCGTACGAGGTCCGAACATCTGAGCGAAGCAAAATAACTCCATTCGGTCCTGGTAGCTTTATCATCATATACGGATAATGAGGTATGGCAATAAACTTGGCAATGGCTGGCTGCTCTATGATGGCATGGTATGTAGAATCCACGTCTACAACCTCAAGAAGGTAATTCGCTCCGTCCTGTTGTTCTCCCGAGTGCCGAACGTCACTGGCAGAGTGATTTACCCCAGGGGAACTATCTGCATACCAGGGATCATGCTGTGAAACGGCGAGCGGCTTGGCTTGAGGTTGGTCAGAGGTATGCCGAGCACTTTGAAAGTATTTACAAAGAGGATGTCTAGACTGCTGCTTCCATCCACCAGTACCCTATTCAACTGAACTCGGTTAATAGTCGGTGTCAGTACTAAAGGGTATTTACCGGGTCTAGGGATGTGATCTGGGTGGTCCGAGCAATTGAAAGTAATCGGGACCTCAGACCAACATAGGTAGTGAGGTACTGCTAGTGAAACCTAGTGGACCTCTCTATATAGGATCTTCTGCTGGCACTTCGAATCTGCTGTAGACCTACCGTAGATGTAGTTGACTTCCCACTCAGGATCTTGGAATTTCTCCTTGTCCTCATCTTGGTTGTCCTTATCGGTGTCCTTTCTGCCGCCCTTAGGAATCTAGGGGCAGTCCTTGCAGACTTTAAGAGCATGATGCGTGAAATTTTTCAGCTTGAAGCATTCCCTGGCTTTGTGCGCACCGTCATGCAACAAGCAAGGACCGTCAAGCATTTTGTCGAAGTCATCCTGAGTGATCTGGATGGTATTTTCACTCGGCAGAAGCGCTGGATGTACTCTCGCAATGGCTCTCGGTCCCGCTGCTTGATCCGGGCGAGTTCCCAATGATTCCCCGGCCTGTCGAAGGTGGCTTGAAAGTTGGCGGTCAACTGCCGGCAAAGCTCTACCCATGAACTGATGGAATTGTCAGGCAGATTGGTGAGCCAAGTTCTTGTAGCTGGGGCCAGACATACATGCAAATAATTAGCCATGACAAAACTGTCATCGCCGAGTACTTGCCGTCATACTTCTCAATGCCGACTGGTTTAAAACCGGCCGGCCAACTAATGCTCCGAAGCTCCCGAATAAAGGCCCGAATGCCAGCCTTGTCATCATAGTCATCAAGGATGTGGGTCCGTTTCTGCTCGCGACCAGCTTCTCGACGGCCTCTGTCCTCGCGGCAACCCTTGTCCCATCGATTGTGGTATCAATCGTCTCTGGGCGGCTCTCTCCTGTTGTTGCGCTCGTAGTACCGATCGTCAACGAAACCGCGATGGCGTTGTTCATCTTCATATTCTTGACGGGCTGCGTTGTCCCTCTCTTGGTATCTGCTGTCCAATCAAACCAGCGCATCATGTGGCGGTATACCATTGCGTAGGTCGGCGTCCGGATGCCGATCATGGTAGTCTGCAATGGGCCTTCGCCGTGATGCAGTTGGCGGGGTTGCCTGCCAATTGGTGCGCTGTCGGTCCCGTCTTTCCTGGCTGGGTACCGAACTGGTAGCCCCAGATATCGTCTTACTCGGTTTTGATTGCACCGCATGCATCTCCAGTACATCCGTGGCCCTGATGTGCACTTTTAACTGGTTGACCTGAGGTGTTAACTCTGGGGTGACTTGGAGCAAGGGCTCTAGTGAGCTGAAGAGGGCCGCCGCAGTCGTGATATTATGCTGTGGAGTTCTGAAGACATCTTCTCCATCGATTTTTAAGGTGATGTCACCCATGTCCAAATTCTGCACAACCCGGGAGCCCTGATGAACATCTAGTTGTCGAGGTGGGGGAGTGGTACCGTCTGGGTCATTGTCCTCGGGATTAGTTTCTTGTCCATCACGGTGCTATGAGTTTGCTCGCGCAGCGGCTGCTGCCGATGTTTCTCCATCAGTGCCTCCTTGGGTGGCAGGTGCCACCATGAACACCTCATGATAATCCGACAAGCAACTTTCCAAATCACTCGGTCCTTCAATCAAGTCCAGAACTGACTTGTTTTCAAGGCTGATTGTTGCTACTAATCTCCATTCGTAGAAAAAAATTGGGATCTACATGTCACACCCCCTTGGACCAAAGTTCTCGAGGTGCTGATTAAGCAGACACAAGATAATACAACAACCGACCAAGTTCAAATTACGTAAAAAGAGTATTATTTATTATACATCAGAGTTAAGTACTTAAGTGCAGCGGAAATATTGCAAAGTTCAGTCTTAAAAGCAGTGGAAGATAACGTGATTAAACGTCTACAATTTACAACTCGATAATAGTAGCAAGTGTGTTAAATCCGAGCCCATACGGATTATCACCTAGCATCACACAACAGCAGTGGCTACTCAGTCTCCCAATGGGCAGACCATCCCTCAGGGATAGACATATCCCAAGGAAGAACACCCATAGGTAGATCATATGCATCAGTGTTATTAACTGAAATAAAGAAAACAACAACATGGCAAATCCTGAACTACTAAGCTCAACAAGTCTTACCCGACAACTATTAAATCTAGACATGCTTAGGCTCAGAGATGGATAAAAGTAAATTTAGTGAACCTTCTAATAACTATAATAGTGTAAGATAACTTGCATGTCAAAGTAATAAGTATAACAAGCAATCTGAAAATTTAATTAAGTAACAACTCTAGTTCAGATTCACTAAAATTCAATATTCTTCATTCCAACATTCCATTAATTATTATTAGTGAGGTTCTTAAGCTACGATGTGATGCAGTGAACAAGCGGTACTCATTACTGTGAGGGACAGCGATTGCAATCATTTTACACCAGCTGGGAAAACCTGAAGTACACGACATACGCATCATTCAAGAACTCGTATGACAACTTTTCACAAAGTCATGATACAAGCCGATCCGGGTCCAAAGGCCCGAGTGGGCAGCCATTCCACGGTAATGTCGAGAATCTATCCACTCCTACCGGATCACACGACCAAGCGTTTGGGTATCGTCCAGCATGCACATGACAATGCTACATCAGTTTACTAGTTCCCATATACTAGCATGCATTCGGTACTGTTCAATACTTCTTCAGCAGGGCCGACAAAGGATGGGTCCTAAGTCGACACAGATAGGGCTACAACCTTGCAAGCCATGTCCTCTGAACGCACATGATCTTTGCCCTTTCACCTACGGGGCCTGTCCATGTCTCAAATTTTAGTTGCTGACCTAAACGGCTGTCACCTTGTGAGACAAAAACCACCACAGGTACTTTGCCTTCGCCCTTTCCAATACAGACCCGTTTAGTCCAAATTTTAATATTCTTAATTCACCATGTGACTATCATCATGTTACTAATATTTCAAGTACCATAACAATGTATAACCTAAAACTAAGTATAATAATTCCTCTATAATCTACCGGTTCCTGTATACCATGTCTAAAATAATATAGGATATTTCCAGGGAATGCAGGTGGGTTTTCCTTCAATTCCTAAACTTAATGCACAAACAACCTATACACATCTAGTAAATTAATTACTAGAAATTAATCATATTAATACATGGAAATGTTCCAGGGCTTGCCTTGAGCTAAGACCACTGGATCAGTAGTTAAGTTAGAGTCTTCTTATGCCAAGAATTCCGAGGATAGCTTTTGAATATTATCCCCTGGCACGTCAACATTCCTTATAACAATATCAATATGTCAACATAGGTGAATGCACAAAAAATGCAACAAAATGTGATACATAGGATGAATGAACATATCAATTAAAATTTGTTCCTCAACATTGTTCTCGAAGTCATATGCTTCAGAGCTAGCAACTCCAATAATAGAACTTTACAAATAAAGTTTCCTATTGCATTTACATATGGTTATTTAGACATGAAATGCAAATAGTTCATTTAGTAAAACAAAACTATGCCACTGGACATGAGTGATCTACAGGTGATTGGTATATGCATGATCAGCAGGTTTATCAAGTTTCACAAATATATAATAAGCAATTCATTAATAATACCTTTAGCAAGATTTAAGAGTAAATAAATTCTAGTAAAATATGAACAGCAGATAAATTCCTACAAAAATTCATGGTGATGCAATATGGTAAGCATGATGTTTGTGCTTAATTATATGTCCAGAAACTAGGGTCAAATAAATAATTTCTTGACAGGGCATGTCATGACAATTCTAAAACAATTTACTTTGCTATTTAACCAGATCTATAGGTAAGCATATAGATTTATTAGTGTTTACACTAATTAAATTCTACAACAAAACTTTTCAACTAAAACATGCAAAGTACTAGGTTCATTGCATAGATCTTATCATAAGGAAGCCAACAAAATTTATTTTGTAATTTTTGGAGCTATAAATCTCCAGATATGGATTTTACAAGGTTAGAGCATTTTCTAGATTTTTATTTAACAGTTCATGTTATTTACAAGAATGCCATCAGTTCATTTTTGAACTGAACCAAGCGCGCGCTCGTGCTCGCGCAGCGGCGCGGGTGCCGGAGCGGCTGTTGAGCTCGTCGTCGGAGCCTATGCACGCCGGAGCTCAATTTCGTGCCCACCAAAATGATGCGCAAACCAAGGCGCATTCCACCGGGGTGTTCACGAGGAGAAGTGCTCACCGGAGCTATGTCGGCGACGAGCGGTGGTAGAACAGAGGTGGTCAGAGACGGCGGTAGCTCGACGGGGAGGCCGAGGATTGAAGCGACGGGGTCGGGGAGCATCACTGGACTCCGGCAAAGCTCGACGGAGTCACTGAGGCGACGGAGAAGAGCCAGATGAAACTGTCACCGTAGAGCTCCCATGGTGGCCGATGGCGGCTGAAGGGGAAAAGTGGAACGACGACGACCTCAAGGCTAAAATAGAGACCAGATCAAGACAAGGTCATGCGTCAAAGAGTTGCGCATCAATGAGAAGAGAAATGAACCCATCAAACTCACTAGTGAAGAAGAATTTCACCGATTCATGGTTCGGGTACCATGAACCAGAGAGCTCCGATTTTTCTCAAATTCTAGCTAACTAGTACATTGATTGGAGTGAGGCTTGTTCTGGCTATTAGTTTACTGCATGATGCCTCTGTCTTGATCAAGAGCTCGAGTTTTGCGGCTTGGTTTGGCGAATGTGACGAGCTCTAGAGGGTGGCGGCAATGGCGGAAGAAGAGAGAAGGAGAAAGGAGGCCGGGAGGGGGTTTTGTGCGGAGGAGCCAAGGCAAAGACGGAGGGGGGCCGAGGAGGAGAGCCGGGCAGAGGATTGAGGAGGGCTTTTATGCTCTGATTTCGACAGCAAATTGTCGACACGCGGCGGCGGCGTGTCGGCATGCATGGAGCGCAGGTGCCAGCAAAAGAGAGAGAGAAACAGAAAGAGCCACTGACGGATGGGTCCCACTGCCAGAATTCTTTTCCAATTTATGGGATTAACTCGGCTCCAAATGGCTTGGGGACAGATGTTCAGTTTCAAAATCAAATAACTTGAATCTGCCAATTATTTGAAAATTGTTAAAATTCAAACTTCTAGGAATTAACTAGGACATTTCCTTATTTAATAAAATTCTAAGAAAATTCCTAAAATTCTTTTATGGCCAACCCTGTCACATGAATTTTTAATAGCACCAAGTTGTATGGAAAAATTTGAAATTGCTTCATAACCTATCCATACTTCACTTTGGATTCAAATTTAAATAATTTGAATTGCAACCAAATTTAAATTGTGACTTGATGAACCAGAATTAGGTGCAAGGATGTGTTAAAAAGCATGTGGTTACACTGGGGTGTCACACTTCATCCGACTGATCCATATGAAAAGCCGGGAGATCGACCGCAGTTAGGTCCGAGTCGGCCAGGGTTGCCGATCAGTTTGTTGTGAGCAACGTTGAGCAAGGGCTCGGGAGGGTTTCCCTCTGGAGAACCGTCGCCGCTTTGTTGAGGCCAAGTGGGAACCGATCGGCCGGGTAAATCTGATCGGCCGTCAAAGCCTTCCTGAGCCAGGATCTGAAGGCGCGACGACCACCAGGAAGGTCGCCTGATCTTGCTTGACGAGGTCCTCGCTTTGATCGGCCACGAAGTTGATGGTGCCAAAGCGGATCTTATCGCCCGGGCGGAACTTGATGTCAATGAAAGCCATCGATTTCAACAGAGTAGGACTCAACGCTGCCCCTTCCTGCCGCGCCAACTGCCGAGAGATATTCTCAATAGTAGATCTAAATATGCGTATGGGTATGAAAGATCGATGGACACAGGACACAGGGTTTATACAGGTTCAGGCCTCCCGAAGGATAACAACCCTACGTCATGTTTCGTGTTTCTGTATTGCTAGGGTTGGCACTGGGATTAGGGTTCTAATACGAGTTTTTGTCTTGCCGAAGGCCCTCTGCCCTCCTTATATATCCGAAGGGCAGAGGCTTACATGGTAATCTTTTAATCGGTTACAATAAATCCTATCTATCCAACATATCTCCTAACCTAACTTGCTGCTTACTCAAACAAATATCTAAGTAAATATCTCCTAGGCCAAATACGTCATAACCGAGCCCCCATCCCACTCGGTCATAAGCGGAGTGGTTAGGTATCCTGGGTACATATGTCGCACAGCTATTACGACACACTTAAAATCCGCGTCGCTCAATTAAGTGAAACATTGTAAAATGAATTCTTTTGTGCCATTTTGACTGAATGTCACTCTATAAACATCACAAAATATCAAATTTCTTGTAGTGCAAGGTCGATATTCACCATGGATGGGGTAATACAACAAACTGTCGTATGAGGCAAAGCTGACGTTCGCGCACCCTCCATTAGGAAATGTGTAGGCAATGATAGTTATAAATGTTAGATGTATATGTATTCTTGTAGTTTCCCCATTGTATAAGGGATTTTGTGTATATTTACCAACACCTATACATGTATATATTTGGGCCTAGTGCCCTTATTATGAATACATGTGCTATTCATAACATAATAATACAGCCACGGCTAGGTTTTTCTCTCTAGCCGTTGTTCCTTTTTTTCCCTCCACGCGTGCACTTGTGTGTGGACAAATCACGGCTGGAGTTCTTCATCGCCATCATCCTTCTCGGGACGAGTGGTTGGACCTCTGCTGCTGGAGTTGTCATCGGTTTCCTCTACCCCGCCACCATTCTCAAGCCACCAAGGTCGCCGATTTTGCTTCGCGCCGGCACCGTCAACCGATTTGTAGTGCTGGCTCTTCGATTGGTTATGCAGGCTCTTAATTGGTTGCGCCTCCGTCTTAATTGGTCACCACCTCCGGGAGTCGCCGTCGCTATCGCCAATAGCTGCCACCGTCGTCAGCCCAGGCGCTCAAGGAAGATCGATTCCTCCATCCGATCTGAGCCGGTCGGCTCGATTTGTTTTTGAGCTGGACATCGGCTCGGCTCATGTCGGCTCATTCGGGTCCGGCTCATCGGCTCATTCGGGACTGGCTCAGCTCAGCTAGTTGCCGGGCAAAAAAAAAAAGAGTACCGATCTACTTTTCTGTTTTGGTTGGTTGCTGCGGCTCTTGTTTGCTGCTTTTGACACCACCCTACCTTGTATAGAACATAGAGTACCAGCAAAAAAAAATTGCTGCTACTTGCGCCGCTTTCATTTGAGCTCTCGCCATCGCCCGCCGCTGCTCCTTTTGCGCTATTGCCATCGACATGGCTCTTCCATCGTCCAGTGGGGTTGCTATTCTTCGCTGACCGGTGCTTTTCAATGGCACCAACTATCAGGACTGGGTTCATCATCTTCGGATTCATCGCCTGTGCTTTTCTTACTGGCAAGCTTTCCTATCCACCTCATCCTACGGCTCCTACATCTCCTGTGCTTCCAGTTGCGCCTATTCTTTCCACGACGGCCACTGATCCTGAGAAAACGGTGACAAGGACATCACTTCTATTAATACACACAACACTCCTCCAATTCTAGACTTCCAAGGTCGAATGACTAGAGCTCGTGCACGACGACTAAATTTAGAGGTGAGCTCGTTCCTATGTTCTTCATTATATGTCACTTTTAAGAATGGTTTGCTACCTAATGATTATATTGTAATTAATAACCATGGAGAGGACCAAGAGATGATGGGAGAAACACTTGGAGATGTGGAGGACCAGCTAGGATGTGGGAGCAAAGGTGGAGGACCAACCAAACCGACTTTGAGTTTGTTTTGGGGCCTAGGACCAGTCTACACTAAAATGGATGTCATGGATGCATACGGACTCAGATTTGGACGTTCTACATATGTATGAAAAGATAAGAAGAATGCCTTTCCTCATGTCAAAATTCATCTGGAGTCATCTGGAATCGTCGAAACAAGAGAGGGTCCCGAATCTGTGTTGGTGCTACGTCACCCCTTTTTTGCCTTTTGGCTTTGTATCCAGTTGAGCCCAATTAGGGGCACGTCCAGTGGCTCTTGCACTAGAGTCTTTATATACAGCCACCACTGCACCATTAGGGTTTGGGGTTTTGCTTAGATTATTTTGTTCATAATAGTTTTGCCGTCATCACGGTTTGTGAGACCCCAACTTCGTGAGATTCATAATACATCTGCAATTGTGTAGCATTCTTCTTTGTTCTTGCTTGTGTTCTTGATTCGTCGGCAGGGATTAGCCTTCTCGATGAGGTCAATCGTTTTAGGATGGTAGATAACCAGAGGAGATGTTGTGCTGTGATTGCGGGGTTTAGAACATGCTGTTCTGAAGCCGGATCGATTTGTGTGTCGCCTCCGACCAAAACAACTTATCCAGAACCTTTCGGAAGATTGGGAACCCTTGTTCACATCAAGTGGTAATCAGAGCTTTAGGTGCACCATCAGGTTTGCACTACCCTTAGTTAATTTCATTTTGTGTTCATCCTATCGTCCCCTCCCCCCCCCCCCCCACCCCCGCCCATAACCACGTGTTGAGTTTGTGTCCTACTTCTTGTTTAGTCGCTAGTTTAGTTTGTGTTTTTGTTGTCGGTAGTGTTTCCATTGCAACCCTAGCCGCCATCCCCTTCACCATCCTCTGTTTTGTCAGGTTTGTGTGCTAGGGTTGATTGATCGATACACCTAGCCTAATCCCACCCTAATCCCACCCTAAATCCACCGTCAACACCTCGGACCAATCCCCACAAATTCCACTTTCTGCTGCATCCGCGCCGCCAAAAAAATTCCTATCCGACCCCAAACCCGACCCCTAACCGACTCGGGTTTTGCCTCGGGTTTCTTGAGAACCGATTCCGACACCCCTTCGGTAAAACAGGCATAACTTTTCGCTCGGGTGTCTATTTTGGCTGAAATATTTACAGGAGATTCTTGACAAAAAGTTGAGCATACCCATGCTGGGCTTTGCCCTGTGTGCCCTCATCAAGAAATTCAGAAAAAATCGGGAAGATAAAGAAAAATTCATTCAAGTTGAAACCCGATGCTTTCTGCAACTTCAAGTTTTTCTGTAGGCCACATCCTAGCTCTGTTTGAGCTGAAATTTTCTGTGGATTCTCCCCCATTGTTAGTGAGTTGGAGAAAAATATCAAAAAAAAATGAAAGAAATTTGGGATTTTTACTAGTGCTACATCTACCCCCCTGGAATTTCTGGATTTTGTTATTTTGCACTTAGCCCCCTGTTATCGGCTATGTGCATTTGTCTCCTTGTTTCTACTTTCTTATCACTACTGTTCTAGGACATACTTAGATCAGCAACTAGGGACAAGTTACCTGTGCACTTATTCAGCTTTACTATCTATTTTTGATTTGTGTGCCACTCACATATATATATTTGGCCTTCCTAGGTCTACATATTTCTTCTGGACAGCACACACGTTATTTTGTAACCCTTGCAATTGTGGAACACACCTCCCTGGTATCCTTTGATTTGCTTTTCAGAACTTTGTAAGAGCTTTGCAAGGAGCTTCCTTTTGCTGTGTTGAGATGCACCACTGCTTAGCTATTTTGTAGGGATAACCTTCACTGTTTGGTTCCTGTTTTAGTGTTTCTGATGGTAGGAAGCAATGATGGAGATGTGTCTTGACCCTCAAAAATTGCTGAGTGCGTGAGCCAAGAGCAGCTCCAGAAGGCTTTGCAGGCTGCTTAGAGTGATTTGGAAAGACGATCACCAGAGCCGTTATTGATACGGTCAGCAAGCTTCACATTGGAGAAAGCATCGAGCGGGTAGAGAAGCGGGTCTCCAAGCTCACCGATCAGGTTGTCGAGTTGGAGACCACTCACAAGACCAGCGATACAAGCACCACCATCAACAACAACGACATTGAAGACGACCATGATGAAGACATGGTGTATAAGGCTGATGGCACCGTGGATAGGTCAGCTACAAGAACTGCAAGATTACGATATCGTTTGCAACATAATACTCAAGGTATGAGTGGTTTCCACAACTACAATCGTCGTCCACACGGTAACCATACTCCAGATGACCCGTATGCAAAAATTAAGTTTTCAATTCCTTCATTTTTGGGTCAGTATGATGGTGATGTTTATCTTGATTGGGAGATGATTGTACAACAAAAATTTAATGCCCACTTTGTTCCTGAACAACATAGAGTTAGACAAGCCACTAGTGAGCTTAAGGACTTTGCTATTGTTTGATGGAGTGGTCTAGCTGCTGAAACTAATTTGCCTACTACTTGGGAAGAACTTAATGTAGCAATGCGTGATCGTTTTGTTCCTCCTTCTTTCTATAGAGAGATACATAATAAACTATAGCATTTAGAACAAGGAGATAAAACTGTTTAGGAATACTTTAGTGAGCTTTAGAAGGGTTTGATTAGTTCTGCTGTAGTTGAAAATGTAGAGGACCAGATTTGCCATTTTTATTCTGGGCTGAGAAAAGAAATTCAGGACATCCTTGATTATAAAGAATATTATACCCTCAACCAGTGTTTCCAGTATGCTATGCTTGTAGAGAAAGAATCACATGGACTTTTCCAGGCTTTTGAGGAGTACAGCATGTCCAGGAACTTCTACCTTCCACAGACTTCGGGGCTGCCCAAGCCATCTTCCGGCCGTCCCCACCAGCAGCTGCCGAGGAACCATTGTTGTTTCTGTAGCACCAAGATCAGCCCGTGCACCTTCTACACGCTCAGGTAAAACTTCTGTGCAGGTACCAGTTAGTACTGCCTCCTTTGTTGCTTCGACGGGGCGCATTACAAGGATTCAGTGTTACCGCTGCCATGGACTTGGTCATGTGTAGAAAGATTACCCAAGTAGGCGGGCATATGTGGCGATAGACGATGGCGGTTACATGAGCACCTCAAATGTGGAGGATGAGGAGGAGGAGGATGTCACTGCCACTAGCAGTGGCCTCGTCCTTGGAGGCGGAGACACCACGGGATACATGAACATTATTGTTTAGCGTGCCCTTAGCACACGAGTTCAGCAGCCTGAGACGATGCAGCTTCACAACTTGTTCCAGATTTTCTTCGTCATCAAGAACCGCCGAGCACGTGTCATCATTGATGGAGGGAGCTGCAATAACTTGGTGAGTTCTGATGTGGTCAACAAGCTTACTTTGATCACACGCCCACATCCACATCCATACTACATTCAGTGGTTAAATGACTCTGGAAAAGCTAAAGTAACACAAACTTGCAGAGTTCCTTTTTTCATTGATTCTTATGTGGACTCTATTGATTGTGATGTCGTACCCATGCAAGCACGTTCACTTTTATTGGGTAGACCTTGGGAATTTGATAATGATGTTGTGCACCATGGTAAAAGTAATAAGTACACTTTTATGCATAAAGAAACTAAATTTATTTTATTACCAATGATCCCTGCTGAAATTGTACAAGCTGATTTAGAAAGAGATACTAGTTTGAAAAATAAAGGTCAAGAAAATTCAGCAACCTATTAATTCTTATTCTACACCTAGTAATGTTAATGATTGTTCAAGTTCTAAGGGTGCTGGAATTAAATTACAAGGTCGTTCATGTCTTGCAACAAAATCTGAGCTTGCTGAAATTTCTGCTGCTAATGATATTTGCTATGCTTTGATATGCAAACAAGCTTTGAGAGTATGAAATTTCTGCTGCTAATGATATTTCTGCAGCAACCTAGTATGAGAATATTTTCCCAGCTGAGATACCCTCGGGATTGCCACCTTTGAGAGGGATTGCACATCAAATTAATTTGATTCCGGGTGCTACTTTGCCAAACCGTGCTACTTATAGGACCAACCCTGAGGAACCTAAGGAGATATAACGACAAGTCCAAGACCTTCTGGATTGTGGGTACGTTCAGCAATAACTTAGTCCTTGTGTTGTTCCTGTACTTTTGGTTCCTAAGAAAGATGGTACTTGGCGTATTTGTGTAGATTGTAGACTCATTAATAACATTACTATTATGTATCGTCATCCTATTCCTAGGCTAGACACTAGGAGATGAATGGAAGAGAGCTTTCAAAACCAAATTCGGGTTATATGAGTGGTTAGTAATGCCTTTCGGTTTAACTAATGCACCTAGTACTTTCACGCGCTTGATGAATAAGGTTTTAAGAGCTTTCATTGGCAAATTGGTGGTAGTTTACTTTGATGATATCTTGATTTATAGCAAATCTATGAATGAACATATGAATCATTTGCGTTCTATTTTTGGTGCTTTGCGAGATGTACATTTATTTGGTAACCTTGAGAAGTGCACCTTTTGCATGGATTGAGTCTCTTTTCTTGGCTATGTTGTGACTCCATAGGGAATTGAGCTAGATGAGGCGAAGATTGAAGCCATAAAGAGCTGGCCTGTACCAAAAACTATCACATGGGTGAGGAGTTTTATTGGTCTTGCAGGTTTCTACCGCCACTATGTCAAAGATTTCAGCACCATTGCTACACCTTTGCATGAGTTGACAAAGAAGTGCGTTGATTTTTATTGGGGTAAGGTATATCAGGAGACTTTTGATGCTTTGAAGGACAAACTTATACATGCACCATTGCTGCAATTACCTAATTTTGATAAGACTTTTGATCTTGAATGTGATGCTAATTGTATAGGCATTGGTGGTGTTTTGATGCAAGATGGTAAACCTATAGCATACTTTACTGAGAAAATTACTGGGGTGTTTTGAATTACTCCACGTATGATAAGGAATTGTATGCACCTATATGTTCTTTAGAGACATGGCGTCATTATTTGTTCCCCAAATTATTTGTTATTCATTCTCATCATAAAACACTTAAGTATATTCATTCTCAATGTAATTTGAACCATAGATATGCTAAATGGGTTGAGTTTATTGAGTCTTTTCCTTACATTATTAAACATAAGAAAGAGAAGGATAATGTGATCGTTGATGCTTTATCTAGGCGCTATACTTTGTTGTCTCAACTTGATTGTAGAATTTTTGGACTTGAGGCAATCAAAGAACAATATGTTACTGATGTTGATTTTAATGATGTATTGCTGTATTGTAAAGAAGGTCATGCATGGAACAAATTTGTGTTGAATGATGGATTCTTGTTTAGAGCTAACTGTCTATGCATTCCAGTTGGTTTAGTTCGTCTTTTGTTGTTACAGGAGGCGCATGGAGGGGGATTGATGGGTAGGTTTGGTGCCAAGAAGACGGAGGATATTTTGGCCATACACTTCTTTTGGCCAAGGATGAGAAAAGATGTTGAGCGCTTTGTTGCTCGCTACACTACATGTCAAAAAGCTAAGTCTCGCTTGAATCCATATGGTTTATACATGCCACTTCCTATTCCTTCTATTCCTTGGGCGGATATTTCTATGGACTTTGTTTTAGGACTACCTAGGAGTAATAGGGGGGGGGGGGGGGGTGATAGTATTTTTGTTGTTGTGGATAGATTTTCTAAGATGACACACTTTATACTATGTCATAAAACTGATGATGCTAGTTATATTGCTGACCTCTTTTTCAAAGAAACTGTATGTTTGCAGGGTATGCCTTCCACTATTGTTTCAAATCATGATGCAAAATTCTTGAGTCACTTTTGGCGCACACTTTGGAATAAGTTGGATAGAAAGTTGCTATTTTCTACAACTTGTCACCCACAAACTGATGGACAAACTGAGGTTGTGAACCGCACTTTGGGCAGTATGTTGAGAGCTATTTTGAAGAAAAATTTGAAGCAATGGGAAGAATGATTGCCTCATGTTGAGTTTGCTTATAATCGGGCAACACATTCTACTACCATGGTAAGTCCTTTCAAGGTAGTGTATGGTTTTAATCCCCGTACTCCACTTGATATATTTCCTCCACATATTAATGAGAGAGTTCATGATGATGCTAAGGAGGGTGCTGAATTTATTTTGCAAATGCATGAGACCACTAGACTTACCATTGAAAAGATGAATGAAAAGTATAAAATTGCTGATAGTAAAGGTAGAAAGGAAGTAAAGCTTGATGTAGGAGGTTTAGTGTGGTTACCATTGAGGAAGGATAGATTTCCAGAATTAAGAAAGTCTAAATTAATGCCTAGAGCTGATGGCCCATTCAAAATAATTGAGAAGATTAATGATAATGCATACAAACTTGAGTTGCCTCCCGAGTTGGGGGTTAGTCCTACTTTTAACATTTCAGATTTGAAACCATACTTGGGAGAAGAGGATGAGCTTGAGTCGAGGACGACTCCACTTCAAGAGGGGGAGGATGATGAGGACAACACTCCTTCAATTCTGGACTTCCAAGGTACAATGACTAGAGCTCATGCACGACGACTAAATTTAGAGGTGAGCTCGTTCTTACGTTCTTCATTATATGTCACTTTTGAGAATGGTTTGCTACCTAATGATTATATTGTAATTGGAACCATGGAGAGGACCAGGAGATGATGGGAGAAAGACTTGGAGACGTGGAGGACCAGCTAGGATATGGAAGCAAAGGTGGAGGCGCAACCATAACCGACTTTGATTCTGTTTCAGGGCCCAGGACCAGTCTACACTAAAACAGACACCCAAGACGCATACGGACTCGGATTTGGACGTTCTACATATGCATGGAAATATAAGAATAATACCTTTCCAATGAAGCCGGCCTCATGTCAAAATTTGTTAGGAGTCATTGGGAATCATCAAAACAAGAGAGGGTCCAGAATATGTGTCGGTGTTGCGTCGCCGTTTTTGGCGTTTAGGCTTTGTATCCAGTTGAGCCCAATTAGGGGTGCGTCTAGAGGGTCTTGCACTAGGGTCTTTATACACAGCCGCCACCGCACCATTAGGGTTTGGGTTTTGCATAGATTATTTTGTTCGTAACAGTTTTGGCTTCATCACGGTTTGTGTGACCCCATCTTTGTGAGATTCATAATACATCTGCAATTGTGTTGCATTCTTCTTTGTTCTTACTTGTGTTCTTTATTTGGAGGCAGGGATTAGCCTTCTCGGCGAGGTCAATCGTTTTAGGATGGTTGATAACCAGAGGAGACGTCCTGCTACGATTGCGGGGTTTAGAATGTGTTGTTCTGAAACTGGATCGATTTGTGTGTCGCCTCCGACCAAATCAACTTATCCAGAACCTTTCGGAAGATCGGGAACCCTTGCTCACATCAGGTGGTGTATAAGAAGATGCCTGCTGATTTTGAGGCTGTAGTGGAGAAGCTACATGGTGATTATGAGGTTTGTATGCCATCTTATGAGTCTCAGTACACTGCATATAATACATGGGTTGATGACGATGCTCGGGCTGCTGCTATTCTTGTTGCTAGCATGGATGATCAATACTGTGCGGATATTGTTGAGTTTGAGTATACACATCAGATGTGGGATTTCTTCGTGTGAGATATGAGCCCTCCAGACTGTCTACCTTTCTTGTTGTCATTCATCAGGAGGAGCTTCTTCGATAGGGTGACTCCACAGTTGATGAGTTCTAGGTCAGATTTCTGTGATTTGGCATCAGCTTGACACTCTTGGTCCTTAGTTGTCTCCTAGCACGTGTGAGTCTTGCTTGAGTCAGAAGAAGACACTGGAGCTTCATCGCACTTATGACTTCTTGACTCGCCTTCGTGATGAGTATGAGTCATGTCATGCTCAGCTGCTTGCTCGTTACCCTTGTGTCTCTTTGATGGACGCTCTTGCTGATATTCAAAATGAGGAGGTTCGTCTTCGTGAGGCCGGTCTGCTATCGTCTCCTTCAGTGTTGGTTGCTCGTTCTTCAGCTCCTCCTCCTGTTGTGCCTTCTTCCACGGCGCCTTCTTCTGGGAGTCGGGGTGGCTCTAGTACTTTTCAGTGTGACTATTGTGGTAAGGAGGGACATGTGGAGTCTTATTGCTTCTGGAACAAGAGGGAGAAGAAGGCTCAGACTCGTCATTCTTCATAGGGTACTGGTAGTGTTACTACCAGAGGCTCTC
Organism: Eleusine coracana subsp. coracana; assembly: GCA_032690845.1. Lineage (NCBI taxonomy): Eukaryota > Viridiplantae > Streptophyta > Magnoliopsida > Poales > Poaceae > Eleusine > Eleusine coracana. Next base: position 33,023,743 of record CM064426.1, on the reverse strand, counting down.
AGAGGGGTTCTGCTGGTTCAGATATACAGGAGATCCTCATGTTACTACATCGCCTTGCACCCTCTACACCATCAGGAGCTTCTGGTTTTGTGACTCAGTCTTCTGCACTCACTAGTTCTATTGCTGCTTCTCAGTCTTCCACTGAGGGGCCTCGTTCTTCTTCTACTCCAGGTACTTGTCCATGGATTCATGACTCTGGTGCTTCCTTCCATATGACTCCATACCGCACATGTCTTTCTTCCATGGTATTTGCACCTCCTTCTTGTTTTGTTCATACAACCGATGTATCTCCTCTTCCTGTTATAGGATAGGGCACTCTTCCATCTCATTCTTTCTCTGTTCCTAATGTTTCTTGTGTCCCTGATCTAACCATGCAGCTTATATCAACTAGTCAACTTATAATTGGGGAATAGATTATGATTAAGAACCGACCACCAAGATCAAATAAAGTAGCTTCAACTCTGAAAAACCATGTGGATATGTGCCATGGTTTGCAATATATGTGATGAGTAATTGACTTGAGCGGATTTGATGTTTGAGTTGAAATGCGGGAATTCATGGATTGCATGGGTGTGCATATCATGGTTATGACTAACCGGAGTTGGTGGAGATATTGGTGATATTGTAGGAGATGGAAAATATGTTTGCATGTCTTTCATGATGTGTAGGTTACTGGAGTCGACTTGGCGGTCAACGGCGAGAGGATCGGGCACAAGTAGGGGACTTGGGGCTAGACGATCGGGATAACGGGTGAAGTCAAGGGTGATCCACACCGTACACGTGGGGAGGCAAGAAGCAGGGACGGTTTCGCGGTTGAGCCTCAAAACCGTGGTGGTGATGAAGATGGTGTGTTGACCAAGTCAAGGCGAACAGGATGCCAGTGCAAGTGGCAAGGGGCCTGACGGACAGGAACTAGGAGAGACTTGCCGGTGCTCAGGATCATGGGACAAGGTGATACGTATCGACATCGAGAAGTCATGATTTGAGAAGCGTGCAAGGCGGTTTCCTGGTTTGGTCATCAAAACTAGTGGCGGCGATTGGAGGTGCACGTGGCACTATCGCGAAGCTTGCGTTGAGGGCAAGCAAAGTTATGAAGGGTTTGATGGCATTCGAGCGACAAAGAAAAAGATGGATAGTTACGCCCCCGGTTGTAGGTGGGTATGTTATGTAGGTCAAGGGTAGAGTGGTCATGTGGACAATAGGCCTTAGGCCTATATAAGGAGAGGTGTGGCTAATGGGACAGGGGCCTCTCTCTTTCCATTAGCCTTGTGTTAGGACTCTATTCAAAGTGCTGGGAGAGGACTTCATGTTTTAGAGGATAGGAAAGGGTGTGTGAGAGACATCTCTTGCTCTTCCAAATAGTAGGAGGAAGAGGGTGGCTTCCTAGCCTTGTAACCATGGATCTTTTAAGCACCTTTCTATGATATGAGAAGTATTTTTGTGCTCAAGATTTCCCTCTTCACTTGAATCCCGAAATTCCCTTTTTCCTATTTTCAGAGCTATTATCGTGGTGATTTTTTATCTCATTTTTGGACGAGTTTTTGGACTGGATTTCTTGAGAAACTTGTTGCTAGGATGAGCTAGAACAATCCTCTATGGATGCTTGACCAAATCAATAGCTCTAGCACCTTCGATTTGAAGGATTTCTCAAGTTTCCTCTTTTTGGTATTCTTGGCACAAGATCTGAAATTCGTGATGATTCCTTGAGCTAATTGAGATGCTCTTCTAGGATTAGGGTCATGATATGATGAGGATTCATTGGTCCAAAAATTGCATCATTTGGAGTTCGTTTGATTAGGTTTTGGAGAAGATTTGTCAATTTCCCGATAGTTTCCGCTGTTCTGTTGGGGATGATCGGCACTGCCGATGACCTGGACCGGCACTGCCGGTGGGTCTGAACTCAAATCGGCTTGCCGATAGGAAGAGTCTGAACCCCACACAAGTACTACCGATTGCTCTGACCGGCACTGCCGATCTATCCTGTCTGTAGGTTCCAGAGAGTCCTGTGTTCCGCACCGGCACTGCCGATGGGCGTGACTGGCACTGCCGATGGCTGTGGTCGGCACTGCCGATGAGAGTCCAGAATCGACCTGTTTTGAGCGCTTCGTATTCCTTTTTGTTTCCGCTGTGTTACTTTGCTGTGGTTGATCACTCCGAGGGCTAGTACACCACTAGTTAGTGTTTGTCTTGGTGGTCGGTTCAGAGGTTGGCTTGGGTTGTTTTGGGATATAGGCCAAGTTCTCTTGGAGAATTTTGATTGGCTCCCATTCACCCCCCTACCTCTGGTCGCCTTCTCGGTCCTTCAATTGGTATCAGAGCCGGTTTGATCACTAGTTGACCTTCATCGGCTTTGTGATCCGAAGACGACATGCAGAAGCGTTGTATTAAGCTGTGGATGTTCGATAGAGAGGACTTCTCCTACTGCAAGTCACGGACCAAGGCATATCTGCTGAGTCAAGGACGTGCAATTTGGGAGATTGTTGAGCAGGAATTTGCTATACCACAGGACCTGAATACTGCATCGGCGGGTAAGTTAGTCAGGTATGAGAACAACTCCAAAGCTATCAATATTCTGCTCTCTGCACTTGGTAGGAGTGAATGTGATAGGATTGCGCACCTTGACACTGCTCATGCTATGTGGGTTAAGCTCTGTATTTACCATGAGGGTACCAACCAAGTCAAGTCTATGCGTAAGGATTCTTACAATAGACAGTACCAAACCTTTGCACAAAAACCTGGCGAGTCACTAGATCACACCTTTCATAGGTTTGAGGCAATTGTGTGCAACTTGCGGGCTTGTGGAAACCTTGTGTACAGTGACAATGATAGAGCTAAGAAACTATTGTACTTACTTGCTGCTCTAGAAGAAACTACTGAATTCAATACCTTGAACTGTGAGCAACTGTATAGCAAGCTGAAATCTCATGAACTATCTAGAAAATCTCATCCTAATCTTGCTATTCTTGCTTCTAGCATGGCTTTGCTTTCTAGTTCTCAGTAGGGTGATCACAGTTGTGCTTCTTATGGAACTAACCCCTCACTTGACAAGTCTTCTTTAGAGTTTGCTTTGTCTTCTCTTGTTGCAACTTCCGATGAACAGATGGAGTGTATTCCTGATGAGGAGTTGTCCTTGCTCACAAGGAAGTTCAGGATGTTCTACAACAACCGGAAGGAGAGAAGAGGAGGTGGTTCAAGAACCTGCTTCGAGTGCGGTGACCCAGGACACTTCATTGCTGCCTGTCTGAAGAAGAAGAAGAAGAAGAAGAAGAAGAAGAAGTAGAAGGCCAGGTACCGCAACAACAACACTGAAGACTTCAAGTAGAAGAAGAACCGCTTCTACAAGAAGGGCAAGAACTCCAAGAAGTTCGCCAAGGCCATTGCACGCGCCTGTGTTTCCGCCTTGAGCGATGTCGACCTTATATCAAGCGAAGGCCTTTCAAGCTCGGAGGAGGAGGTTGAGAAGCCACGAGTCAAGAGGAAGGATGACTTCACCGGGCTTTGCTTCATGGCAAAGAGCGACCACGACACCGACTCTGGATCCGACTCCGACACAAGCAAGGTACCTCCCACTCTTGATGAGCTCTCTTCTGAACTTAATCATTTGCGCAAAGTTCTGCTCTTGCAATTTCTGTTCGTGAGAGTAGAGAGCTTAAGTCTAAGTTGGAGAGTGCTGATTTTGAAATTGCTTCGTTTAGGTCTAAGCTTGCCTGTGTTGATACTGCTGCTGAGTTTGAGTCTTGTCAAGTTGTGATGAGTGATCTTGCACAGAGGGAGAATGTGCATGCTCAAGTTGCCAGTCAGCATGAGAGTGCCCTCAAGGAGCTTGATGAGTTCAAAGCTATACCAACTCTTTTGGGTGCATGTCAGAAGTGCCCCAAGCTCACAGATGAGTTGGAAGCTCAATCCCTCAAAGTCAAAGAGCTTGAGTCCAAGTTGCTTCACGAGACTCACTCGAAAGTTCTCCCACATCCGTGTGAAGTGTGTGTCACCCTCAAGGACAAGCTAGTAATCACTAGGGAGGAAAAAAAAGTCCTAGTTCAGGAAAATGACTATCTTGTTTCTAGGCTCAGAGAACCCTAGTGAGTGAGGAAAAGATTCATAGTGATTTGGCAAGAGTGAAGGAGAGTGCTTCTAGGTCAACCTATAACTTGGGCTTGGGATTTGAGAGGTGTGACAAGGAGAGTGAGAATGTGGGCAAGTTTGTTCCTAGCTCCAGCTACAAGGATGAGGAAAACACCATCAAACCCACTGACACATACTATCCACCCAATCCAAAACCCTCCTTCAACCCAAAGCAAACAAAGAAGCCACAACCCAAGCCTGCCATGCAAACCAAGCCTAATCCTAAGGGTATCTACATTTGCATGTTTTGTGGTCGCAAGGGCCACTTGGATGAATTTTTTTATATGCGTAAGAGGATTGAGAGGAAGCAAGCTGAGTTGACTAGGGATGCTTTTTATGATGATTTTGTTGACTTTCAGCCTCACCCTTTTTCTCGTGCCTATTGTGGATAGGGTCATTCCTCATATGGCTTTGATTCACAAAATAGAGGCTTTGTGCAGCAGCATTTTGGCACCCTACGTTTTCCCCATCGTGGTGAGCATCATTTGCGTGGATTTTGTTTTCACAATGATGACTTATATCCTCACAACCCAAGGTTTGAGTCGAGACGCTTTGACAGGCCATGTTTTCCCCATCGTAGTTCTTGTCTTATGTGTTCGAATGATAATGTGCATAGAACTATGATGACTACTACAGGTCGTATGGTTAAGTGCTGGATTCTCAAATCTCTTTTGACTAACCCCAACACTGAGCCATCGACTTTTTCTTCTCATTCTTTGTAGGCAGCAGGTGGAGGCTTGGAGAACAAATGGTTGATGGACTCCGGGTGTTCGCGCCACATGACCGGAGATGCAAAGTGGTTCACCAGCCTCACTCCGTTAAAGCGTCGGGAGTATGTGACCTTTGGAGATGACAAGAGAGGGAGAGTGAAGGCAAGAGGCATGGTAAAGGTAAATGAAAAATTCACTCTCAAGGATGTTGGTTTGGTTGAGTATCTCAAGTGCAATCTCCTCTCTGTCTCTCAGCTTCTTGATGTTGGTTTGGAAATGCGCTTTAAGTCAAATGCTTTTTGCGTTCTTGATTTGAGTGGTTCCTTGGTTTGTGAGATTTCTCGCATTGGTAGAGTTTTACAGGCTGATTTTGCTGGTTCTCCTGGTTCTCACAAGTTCTTGTTTGCTCAATCTTCTTCTGAGTTGTGGAATTGGCATAGGAGACTAGGTCACATGAGCTTTGACTTGTTATGTCGCTTGAGTGGCCTAGGTTTGATCCGAGGATTGCCTAAGCTCAAATTCGATAAGGATTTGGTTTGTGCTCCTTCTCATCATGGGAAAATGATTACCGCTTCTCATCCACCAATCAATTTGGTGATGACAAAACGCCCTAGAGAGTTGCTTCACATGGACATTGTTGGTCCTTCTCGGGTTCGTTCGGCAGGTGGAAAGTGGTATGTTCTTGTGATTGTTGATGATTATTCTCGCTACTCTTGGGTTTACTTTTTTGAGAGCAAGGATGAAGTGTTTCATCACTTTTGGAGCTTAGCTTTGAGGTTGTTCAAGGAACTCCCTGGTGCATCACGAGCAATCCGCAGTGATAATGGCACCGAGTTCAGGAACTCCTCCTTTGATGCTTTCTGTCTTGAGCCAGGTATTGAGCATCAGTTTTCAGCACCTCGTGTTCCCCAGTAGAATGGAGTGGTCAAAACAAAGAATGGAACTTTGGTGGAGATGTCCCAGATGATGCTCGATGAGCATAGGACTCCGACGCGGTTCTGGGCTGAGGTCATTAGCACTGCTTGCTATGTTTCCAATCGGGTTTTCTTGTGCTCGATTCTTAATGTGACTTCTTATGAGCTACATTTTGGGAGGAAGCCATCTGTTTCTCATTTGCGTGCTTTTGGCTGCAAGTGCTTTATTCTCAAGCGTGGCAATCTTGATAAGTTTCGAGATCTTCCGATGGCATCTTTCTAGGTTACTCTCTTCATGGTCATTCCTACAGAGTTTTTAGTTTGGAAACTAACACCATCATAGAATCCTGCGATGTAACCTTTGATGAATCCAACTCTTATGCAAGGAATGTGATTGAGTCTGCAGGTGACAACGAGATGAAGGAGAGCATCTTTGTAGAAGAGGACCTAAGGGGCTTTGATGATGATGACGATGAATCACTTCATCTCTCATTTGAGCTTGTTCCTGCTGCTACCACTACTCCAGCTGAGGGTCCAGAAGCTTCTACATCGACTTCAGCAGCTGTCGAGCGAGCTCCAGCTGTGGTTGAGGGGGAGGTACACTCTGAGAGAGAGGCTCCTCACCACATTCAGCGTCAACATCCACCTCAACAGATGATCGGTAATCTCTATGAGAGGACAACAGGGTCAAGGTCTGCACATCTTGCTTGCTTTACCAATTCTCTCTTTGTTGTAACCTTTGAACCTCGGGATGTTGGACACGCACTGTCTGATGAACATTGGGTTAATGCCCTGCATGAGGAGTTGTGAAACATTGAGAGAAACAAAGTCTGGACCCTTGTAGAGCCTCCCAAAAATGTCAATGTCATAGGAACCAAGTGGGTGTTCAAAACCAAACATGGGGAGGATGGTGAGGTTGTGAGAAACCAGGCTAGGCTAGTTGCTCAAGGTTTTAGCCAAGTGGAGGGCTTAGATTATGGTGAAACCTTTGCTCATGTTGCTTGCATAGAAGCCATTAGGATCTTGCTTGCATTTGCTGCCTCCAAGGGCATTAGACTTTATCAAATGGATGTCAAGAGTGCTTTCCTAAATGGTTTCATAGAGGAAGAAGTGTATATGAGGCAACCCCCTGGCTTTGAGCACCACAAATACCCAGACCGTGTGTGCAAGCTTCAGAAGGCTTTGTACGGGCTAAAGCAAGCACCTAGGGCATGGTATGCTACGCTTAAGACCTTCTTGCTAGAGCGTGGTTATATCATGGGGTGTTTTGATAAAACCTTGTTCACTCTAAAGCATGGCAATGACTTTCTAATGGTTCAGATTTATGTGGATGATATCATCTTTGGTGGTTCCTCTCATGCTCTTGTGTCCACATTTCAGGAATCTATGGAAAGTGAACTTCAGATGTTGATGATGGTAGAGCTCACCTTTCTTGGGCTTCAAATCAAGCAGTGCAATCAAGACACTTCCATTCATGAAGCCAAGTACATGAAGGATCTCCTAAAGAAGTTCGACATGGTCAATGTGAAGTCGTTGTCTACACCGATGTCCACAACAACGGCTCTGGACCCTGATGAAGACTGTGAAGTGGTGGATCAAATGGAGCATAGGAGCATGATATACCTGACAGCGACAAGACCCAACATACACTTTGTGGTGTGTCTTTGTGCTCATTTTCAAGCTTCCCCAAGGGTGACTCATCGCAAGGCTTTCAAGCGCATCTTCAGGTATCTCAATTACACCCTTGAGTTCAGTCTTCGGTACTCTGCATCTTCATCTCTTGACCTCATTGGGTACTTCTTCAATCTGTTGGTCTTCTCGTAAGCAGTCGAGTGTTGGCCAATCCACCAGAGAGGCTAAGTATGTAGCTGCTGCTCACAAATCCTATGGATTGTATCTACCATGAGAGACTATGGGTTAGCTTTTAAGGGTGTTCCACTCATGTGTGATAACTCCAGCGCCATATGCTTAGCCAAAAACCCAATCCAACATGGTAAGGTCAAACACATCAATGTACGATTCCACTTCCTGAGAGACAATGTTGAGAAGGGGGATGTTGAGCTCAAATACATTGATAACAAAAACCAACTAGCCGATATGCTCACCAATCCCCTAGATGCTTCGAGACATGCTTTTCTTCGGGGGGAACTTGGTGTTTGTCATCCTTATGGCATCATTTGAGGGAGAGTTGGTGTTCTCTTGTATATATGTATCTTACCATTTTTGCATTGCATCTTATATGTAATATATGCATCGGTAGATGATCTTTGATTCTTATGCTTGCCTATATTTCTCATTGCTATGATTGAGCTTGAGCTAAGTTGTGTGAATGTGATGGTAATCTCTCACGCTTAGATTTTCTAGATGGCCTGTTATAGACTCATGTGAGCAACTTGCTAATCTTAAAGGTAAACTAAGCTTTTTGTGAGCCTTACGAACCAATCATGCTAAAACTTGCTCACCATGTGTATAGCTGCTTTTATCCTTGTTGAAACTTGCATTGAGGTTAGTCTATAGGATATCTTGGCTTTGGCACCTTGTGTTTGTGAAATGGAAGGCTTTGCAAATGTTTAGCTCATGATGGGACATTGTGGGAACGTGTGTTCATTTTGCCGCAAAGGCATGCTCTTTTGTCTTGTGAATAAACTGTGGATAATCTGCTAAGTGCTTTTGATCAAGAATAATTCTAAAATGCTAAATCCAAACATTATGACTTGAGGCCTCGTGGTGTTTGCCGTACCCAGTCGTGCGACCCTCCGTATGGATAAGAGGACACATGAGAATAAACAATAAACACTTGATCAATTGAGTCTCTGTTGCATATGTGAGCGTTTGTGAAGCTCATTTTTTGTGAATGCTTGTTTCCCTAGTTGAGATTGAAACTAGCTAGATTCTTATGATTCACTTGGTGCTTGTTTTGCCTTGGATGGGAGTACTTACACATGTGGTGGCAGTTTTGCTCATGATAAGCAACTTTCATTCTATCTAAGCTAGTCAATCTTTTTGCTTAGCTTGTATAGCTCATGGTGTTTATGCCTTGCTATCTATTTTTGTTCTTTGCATGATTGGGAGCTATTGCTTTTACACTTTATAGCACTATGGTTATGGTTAGCAAAGTTAAATGCTTGTTTGCATAATTGTTGAAGCTCCTTAGGTTTGCATTTTCATGCATTGCATGTTTGCTTGTTCTTTTGCCTCTTTGATGAGTTCATTGCTAAAGGGGGAGAAATTTTTGGGGTTATGAACAAATAATGCTAAGAAACTTATATGATCCATTTTGCACTACATGAGACCTACCACAACTTTAGGGGGAGCAGTTCATGATCTTGAGCATTTTCTTGCGCTTTTCACATTCTTTGCGTCTCAAGTCGCTCTCTTTGCCAACTCTTGGTTTTGTGATCCGTACTTGCTAGATGGCTTGTTTTCACCTTTTCTTTGGGTTTGGCCATTTGAATATGCTTATTCGGCTTCGCATTTCAATCTCTAATCTTTGTGCATTTGGTGTTGTCAATGTACTCATCAAGGGGGAGACTGAGAAACCATGTGGATATGTGCCATTGTTTGCAATATATGTGACGAGTAATTGACTTGAGCGGATTTGATGTTTGAGTTGAAATGCGGGAATCCAGAGATTGCATGGGTGTGCATATCATGGTTATGACTAACCGGAGTTGGAGGAGATATTGGTGATATTACACGAGATGGGAAATGTGTTTGCTTGTCTCATGATGTGTAGGTCACTGGAGTTGACTTGGCGGTCAACGACAAGAGGATCGGGTACAAGTAGGAAACTTGGGGCCAGACGGTCAGGATGCCGGGTGAAGTCAAGGGTGATCCACACCGTACATGTGGAGAGGCAAGAAGCACGGACAGTTTCACGGTTGAGCCTCAAAACTGTGGTGGTGATGAAGATGGTATGTTGACCAAGTCAAGGTGAACGGGATGCCGGTGCAACTGACAAGGGGGCCCGATGGACAGGGAGTGGGGGAGACTTGCTGGTTGTCACGATTGCGGAACAAGGTGACACGCGTCGATATCGAGAAGTCGTGCTTTGAGAAGCGTGCAAGGCGGTTTCCCGGTTTGAGCCTCAAAACCGGTGGCGGCAATTGGAGGTGCACGTGGCACCATTGTGGAGCATGCGTCGAGGGCAAGCAAAGTTGTGAAGGGCTCGATGGCATTCGGGCGACAAAGAAAAAGATGGACAATTATGCCCCCGATGGTAAGTGGGTGTGTTATGTAGGTCAAGGGTAGAGTGGTCATGTGGACAATAGACCCTATGCCTACACAAGGAGAGGTGTGACTAGTGGGAGAGGGGCCTCTCACTTTCCATTAGGCTTGTGTTTGGACTCTATTCAAAGTGCTAGGAGAGGACTTCATGTTTTAGAGGAGAGGAAAGGTTGTGTGAGAGACATCTCTTGCTCTTCCAAATAGTAGGAGGAAGAGGGTGGCTTCCTAGCCTTGTAACCATGGATATTGTAAGAACCTTTCTATGATATGAGAAGTATTTTCATGCTCAAGATTTCCCTATTCACTTGAATCCAGAAATTCCCTTTTTCATATTTTTGGAGCTATTTTCGTGGTGATTTTCGATCTCATTTTTTGACGAGTTATTGGCCTAGATTTCTTGAGAAACTTGTTGCTAGGATGAGTTAGAACAATCCTCTATGGATGCTTGAACGAATCAATAGCTCTAGCACCTTCGATTTGAAGGATTTCTCAAGTTTCCTCTTTTTGGTGTTCTTGGCACAAGATCTGAAATTCGTGATGAATCCTTGAGCTAATTGAGATGATCTTCTAGGATTAGGGTCCTGATATGATGAGGATTCACTGGTCCAAAAATCGCATCATTTGGAGTTTATTTGATTAGGTTTTGGAGAAGATTTGCTAATTTCCCGAATGTTTCTACTATTCTGTCGGGGACGATCGGCACTGACGATGACCTGGACCGGCACTGCTGGTGGGTCTAAACTCATATCGGCTTGCCCATAGGAAGAGTCTGAACCCCGCACCAGCATTGCAGATTGCGCCGACCGGCACTGCCGATCTGTCCTGTCTGTAGGTTCCAGAGAGTCCTGTGTCCTGCACCAGCACTGCCGATGGTGCCAACTGGCACTGCCAATGGCTATGGTCAGCACTGCAGATGAAAATCTAGAATTGACTTGTTTTGAGCGCTTCTTATTCCTTTTTGTTTCCGTTGTGTTTCTTTGCTATGGTTGATCACTCCTAGGGCTAGTACACCACTAGTTGGAGAATTTTGATTGGCTCCCATTCACCCCCCCCCCCCTTTGGTCACCTTCTCGGTCCTTTAAACTCTCAAATCAGATTACTTCTCAAACTAGGCCTTAGATGATAAATTTTTTCCAAAAATTTAGTCTCATTTATCCAAACAAAACACTCTCTTGCAAAGCATCAAGGCAACACTCATCTTACAAATCTCACAAGCCAAACAACTAGAAGTGACCCTATCTACAAATGTTTAGTGAAAGGCTTTATGTGTAGCTTGTTAGGAAAACAACTAGCAACAACGTAACTTAGAGTATTGTCATATCAAGAGAGAGTTCTAATTGGTTTTACTTGAGACTTGTCAAAAAGGCCATTGGAAAACAATATGAAGAAGAGGAGAAACACACGCTTTAGAAAGGTGGACATGTGCAAAAGTCAAAGAATGATCAAAAGACACAAAGAAAGTTCTCAAAATTGGATTGCGCATGGTTGGAGTGATAGATTTTCAGCCAATTGAATGCACTTACTTGAAGAATAATGGCTTATGCACAAATCTCCTCTCTTGCAACTTGATTGAACATTCTTGATCTTCCATCAACAATATTTTTGAAGTCCATTAGCTAGTGCTTCGGAATGATGAATGACGCCCATCCCCCCGTGCTTAAACGTTGCTCGTCCTCGAGCAAAGGGAGTGGAAAAAGAAGAGCAATAGTTGAATCTGTTATTCCTTCTCTTTGACCATCTGAAACACTTATAATTGCTTTCTGGAGATAACAGAGCGCTTCCTGAATTTTTGAGTCCTGGCTCGGCGCACTTCTGATTTCACCTTGTCTTCTCCTTGTATTGCTCTTATTGCACTTCAAATAGTCTTCAGAAGTATTTATTGATGAAAATCTTCGTCTTCAGCAAGAGGTCTTGGTAGTTTGTGCATAAAACCATAGAAATAGTGCAACGGCTCAACGAGAAACTCATATCATAGGTTGTGGACAAGGGGAGGACATCACCAAAAAAATATGGGTTTACAGGTGGGAATATTCAGTGAGCATTGCTAAATATGAAGAGGCTAGCAAACAAGTGATAGTTATGCAAACAAAATAGCCAACTTCCAAGTCTCATACCAAATGAACACAAACTTGAAACAACTCACCAAATTACATGTTGCAATCTACAGGTGTATCATATAAGTGTAGCATATTTGGCTTTGGTAGGTATGATCAATGCAAGAGAGCAATATTTGCAAGGTTTAGAGACAACATGTAACAGTTTTCCAAAAATTATTAACTACACTAGCTATGTTGGAGTTTTCTTCTTAGAGAACAAAGCATATTGTCATGAAGAACAATTCAACCATATGGGGTCTTTATCAAAACATCTATCAACAAATACCACCACTAAAGCAAATAGAGTTCATAGAATTGGGCTTAGTTGAAAATTCAGCGGTGGACAATTATGTGCAATGAATTATGCAACTTCCAATAATAATAGCAACTTTTATTATATCTCTAGCAAAGATCCTCATCATAATTATGCATTTATTCAGCGTGAAAGCATTATGAGACGACGGTGATGATACAGGCAAGCTCCCCTAGATAAATTAATGACATTTGGTCACCCTAAGGTAGCTATTAGGGATATGTCATTGTCCATTCTATGTTCTAAGTGATAAATTACAAATAACCGTTCGCATGAACAAAATGAGAAGGGTATCACAGAAGAAAAGGAGAGAAAAGACCCAAGTTGGAAGGAGACGGCAAGTACAGGTTTAAGAAGAAAATAAGATTAGGAGAAGTGAAGAATCAAAGGGATGTTACCGCGTTTTAATCAAATGAAGCACAGTGTGTGCCTCCCCCATGCTTAAAATCTTGCTGGATTGCATGAGAGAAGGGCGATAGTAGGGGCAGCGAGGGAGCACCGATCGGCACAAGGTTGCGCCGATCGGAGCAGACAGTTGTGCCTCTCGTCACCTCCATCTCCAGCCTTGATGTGCTGTCCCAATGCTTCCTCTTGTATATGCGGCTGTTGTCACCTCGTTTCCTTCTACTTTCCTCATTTGAGAGTACTTCTTTCATTCCTGCAAAACATTGAAGTGCATATACTACCCCCGATATGATTGTCGGGGATAGAACAACTTCTACCATCTAGCAACAATCTCAAAGGTTCAACTTGTGGCATTTTAATTCTAGTAGCAAAAGAAAACAAAATCCTAATCGGTGTACGTGTGTGCACAAAAGTGGATGCATGGAGTTAATACCACAATGTTAGCAAAGAAACAAGACTATAACAATGTTGTTCCACAATTTTGTCTAAACACCACGTTCACATAAAATTGCTAAATGAATGTGTCATGTACACAATTCTGGGATCAAAATGTTTTCATCATTTAGTCTTGATGCAAAGCAAACGAGCATGTTAGCAACGAAGGTTAGCGGCGTGGAAGCTAAACAAGAACAATGTTTACACCTAGCTCTGAGCACCATGGTTACAACTAGATTGCTAGCAATCTAAACGAAATTCGTTAACAACCAAAGTCTAAACACATTGTTTATCTGACTTAGCTATTGCAAAACCCTGTTGGACTAGAGAGATAGCGCATTGAAGAAGATTAGCAACCAGCCAATGCAAATGATGCAAAACATAGCAAGGCAAATGAACTCTTAAATGTTGTTCAACAAATAAGCATAAACACCTTGTTTACAAAGCTTGCGAAGCCAATTAAATGATCATCATCAAGTTCAAACCAAACTATTATGAGTGGGAAAGTGAATATGAACATGCAAAGTTAGAGGTTTATGCGAAACAAAACAAAAACATGTTAGGTGGCAGTAAAGGAATGCTTAGAAAAGCATTTGGGTGTTGCGCTGATCGGCAATGGATGTGCGCCGTTCGGCGTATTTGGAATTGGCTATAGAATTTGATGGAAAATGAAGGGTGGGAGGCTTAGGTGGGCTGAAGTTAGATGGTTAAATGCATGAAGGCGAAAACATTATGTAAAAACAAAAAAAAACAAAGCAAGTCCTCACAAATTATGCATGTAGTGGATGATTTTTGCAAACAAAACACAAAATGATAGTGATGGAGGTCTAAAAATAAAACGTTAATCTAGAACTAATTTACCACAACTGAATCAGTTGAGTTGGGCTATTCTCACAACACAAAAATTCTAGGTTGCCCTCCTAGTAACACTAATCAATCCAAACAAAATAAAAATACAAAAACATGGGTTGACTCCCGAAAAGCGCTTCAATTAAAGTCATGTAGCTAGACTTCTTACATACCTTGTTGTCATGAAGCCATGGTTCTTGGTGTAAGATCCAAAGATTTCCATGTAACTTGTACTTATGCAATCTTCATCGTGGTTTGCTCATTGCCCGTCTTCATTGTGTTGCATAATGCTCAATGTGTGTATATGATATAATGTTCTAGAGTCTTCAATCTTGTTCAACTTCTAATCATTTACTTGTGGGAGAATTGCTCGAGATATCTTTGTTGTCATCTTCATATTCACATGGAAAATCTTGATGACTTCATCTTTTAAGCATTGGAGCATATGTCGGTTTGTCCTATGACTTGTGAATCCTTATATTTGTTGCACCAGAAAGTCTTAAGGACGAGGAGTAGATGCAACTTCTCAATTCTTGCACAATGATCCATCAAATCGACAGTGAAGAAATCTGTTGTTGCTTTTCTAAACCAATGTCTTTTTTCTAACATTGCGCCGCGACCAGAAGAAATTAGAGGCTCAAACCTGTGCCATTGTGTTGGGCATCAAATTATCTTTCCAAGCAGTACTTATGCGTCCAAATCGGACTCCGTATAAGGGAGATATGACCTTTTTCTAATGGTATGTCAGGCCATTTTGCGACGAATCCGAATTGAATTGAAACTTTCCAAATTTTCAAACTCCATGTTTGGTTGACTGGAATCCATGTTAATCACCAAAAGGAAGCCTCTTAAATGTCTGGAAACCCACAGATCACATAGATATAGGACATTAATTCCATATTTGGCTCAAATTTCCAATTGTTTGCAACTCTCGCGAAATATCCAAACAGCTTGTGCAGCGTCTCGTATTTTGGTCATAAATTCTTGTAGGGAACTCCAAATGACGTAAGGTTTAAACTGTTAGAAACTAGACTTGATGCTCTTCCATAATATCAAATTTGTAGGCCTTCCAATCCTCTGTAAAAATTTTGCACACCTTCTTTTGATCAATGGATAGAACATTGTCTCAATCATCTATTTCTCCCATCATCTATTTCTGTGAACAAGGTGGAATCCTTGCAAAACATTAGTTAAAAAAATATATTGACACAAGGAGCATACCTCCCTTTTCATGGAGTGGTGAGGTGCCGATCGGCATGGGCGTTGCGCTGATCGGCACAAGCGAGTGTTTCATGAACATGGACTCCGCAGCAGATGATGGGCCACTAACAAAGTTAGCACCTACTGCTGCAGAGCAAGAGAATCGATGAAGAGCGAGGTCGTCCAGCGTCAGCATCAATGCAGCACCGATCGGCACATGGTTGCGCCGATCAGCGCAAGCAGCTATGTCACCGTGCTCCAATCAAGGTTGTGTGCCTAGCTTTGTACCTGATTTTCAATGGACACACAAACAAAGAAAAACATGGTATGTGCAATAAAAAGATAAAGGATTAATTCAATAAACTAGATAGATGATGAGGACATCACCATGCTGGATATGCGCATATCATGACCTTCCCCAAGTTACAAGTCGTCACCAACTCGGTCGCCATGTTTGTCTCGGATTCAGCCGACACCCCTTCACGGTTTTGATGATATCTCCCACATCCGACGTCCAAACGAGGCGTTCTTTGATGCGTTGGAAAGGGGACGAAGATGCCGTCGTTTTAATTCTGGTCCTAGCTCGAGAAGGGTCGTGAGTCATAATATGTGACCATGACAAGGTGTTGTATCACCTATTTTGGGCCAACTTGGCCATGTATCGTGTCGGGCCTTAAGCCCATGTTGTGGATGCCCCCCCTGGTCGCCCCCAACCCTAGGACGTCTTTGTTTCCTACATAAACTCAGTAGCTGCCGTCTTTTAGTTTCGGGTTTTGTTTAGTTCAGTTTTCCAGAGAGAAACTTGATCGAATTATTGTAACTGTGGCGACAAGTCCTTTTACAGTAATCCAGGGCCCCTGTTCTTGTTCTACACCACTGTGGCGATTAGTCCTTTTGTGTTCAGAGCTTGAACCTTTTCTTGTGATTCGCTTCATCCATATTTGTAATTTCAGATTGCGTGTTTATCCTCTCTTGCTTGTGTTCTCGATTTCGCTTGCAGGAACAATCAAGTTATGCTTGGTGTATCGGTTGCGGGGTTGGATCGTGTCTGATTCAAGCCAGGTCATCGATGCCGAGTTCCTCAAATTCGAGTTTATCCCCTTACCTCTTAGAAGATCGGGCCATATCTACATCAATAGACCCCTCTAAACAGGTTCGAGTTGCCGATCCCCGACAACGGCGCCAGAAAAAGAGCTTGTTGGTCGTTACCACGCACTCATTTATATACCACAAGAGGACGGTGTATATTGTAGCACTTTTTTCCTTAGAGTATTCCAAGGTATAATCAAATCCACAAGGGATCATCAAGAGAATGGTATTTAGAGTTTACTATTTCATCTAACAATTCAATTCTAGCATAAAGTACATATTGCACATACTTTGCTCAACAGATGCGCCGATCGGCGCGAATGCTTACCTGGGCCAAAGTGCGCCCGATGCTTAGTTAGCCAAGACTTGTGGGAGTAGGAGCATACACATCGACCAAGGAGTATCACCTGGAGTTAGCCTATATTCATCTAGCGGTCAGAGAAAGGCTATGCCGATCGGCACTGAAGCAGTAGTCATTGTCATCTTAATCCTAGCTTACTTGACACTTTAAACAATCGGTAAACATCGAAGATGAGCAAGACCACCCGCCTTTCCAAGCGGCTCCTGATTTATCGCTGCCGAGAGGAAACCCTTAATCGCGTGAGTATCTTAACCCTACTTGACTATCTAAAAGTGTTGCGCGAGCTTAGCTCTGTCACAACTAAACCACACCCTAGCATCATCAAGCAATCATGATTCATACAAGATCCGAATACTAGCCTAATCACCAGAATTAAGAGAGCATCTAAATACTTAGCCTAGAACTAAGCAATTGAATAAGCACATGTGAGATCAATCAATCCAGATGAACACAAATTGTAGTCAAGGATAGAATCAAGATAGATAACATGAATTTATAACTATACCAATATTCATCACCGTCAGGGACATGCTGATCGGCTCAACTGGTGCGCTAATTGGTGCCGCCTTGATGCATCGTTGACAACTCCTGAGGTACATGGCTCTACTTCTCCTAGCTCCGGTGTAGTGCACCATGCAGGGTCCTTACCCGACTAGACTACATCTCTTCAATTTGGTGGCTCTTCAACTCCAGCGGCCTCCTGGCAATGTGCAGTGGCTCCTATAGCCTAGCTCTCCCTCTTGTTTGTAGCTTCCTGTCTTGGACATCATATGGGTGTTTATATAGCCTCTGGTCACGTCCTCCCTTGCTTGGCCTCCAAGTTTAGCTCATAGAGATTGAATCCAAGTCGGTTTCGTACCTTCCATAAACAGCACCGACTTACTTTAATCATAACCGACGCTTTCAAAGTCCAAATAAAGCAATCCTGGACTCTATCTCGTATCCCTTGAAAATATCTACAACTTTGGTATTATTTGGATCCTCAGATTCAGAGGTTTAGATACCCAAAATTGTGATGCCAAAATTTCTGACCTGATTCGGATTCCTCTACACAGACTGCCTTGCGGGGCCCATATTGCCCAGCTCTATAGTCTAATAAATGCAGATCATATATGTTTTGGAAAGAACTCGACGAGATCTTCAACTTTGGTATTCTGATATTACCTATTTGACCACGTCTTGGGCTTTGAAATCGCGTGACAATACAGTGCTGTTTCTGGACTCCGCGAATTGAACTTTCCTTCCGGATAAACCTTCCAGAAATCCTTAGGCATTGGGTCTCGATCTTGGGCTTGCACATTGGACCTCATGGACGTCTAGGTGTGTCTTGTTAGCTTCATGGGCTAGTGGGAAGCCCTCCTTGCACTGCGAGTCGGGCTTCATATCGGTACTTCTCATATAAGAGCCATTTTGTCGTCTTTTCACATGTTTCTACAATAAAGCACTAAAACAACACTACATGTGGAAATCTTAAATATTAGAGGTAAAACACATAATTATGACGAGAATATGGTACGATATTGGTGGTTGTTGGCATGTAAAACGGGTACTTAGGAACCACCAACAACCATAGAGCAAAATGTGACATACATGACTACACCTAATATGGAACCATGTATCTTTGGGATGCCATCATCATTTTCCCTACAAGGGGAATTAGGAGGCCAGCATATAGTTGTCAACTTTGGATCACAGAGGACTCCAAGATGTCATCATCCGGTCCTACATCGACTATTCCAAATGTCAATGTATCAACTGATGACTGGGCTATGAAGATTGCTGAGGTGATGAGAGAACAATTTTAGCTGAGGCCAAAGTAGCAGACGTATATGTATCAACCTCCGTATCCACCCAGCTATGATTTGATTCCTATGCCGAGTCAATACAGGCCACTAAAGTTCACTAAGTTTACTGGACAAGATAATACTACTACAGTTGAGCATGTTCACCAATTTTTAGTGCAATGTGGAGAAGTTGATAATACAGAAGCATTGAAAATCAGGCTATTTCTATTGTCCTTATCTGGATTGGCATTTTCTTGGTTATCATTGCCCCTAAATTCAATTATTACTTGGGCTGATCTCAAACAACAATTCCTCAAATACTTCTTCGCTGAAACTAGAGAGTTGAGGTTGTTCGACTTGATTGATGTAAGGCAGAAGGCTAGAGAATCTGTACATGATTACGTACAGAGATTCAGAGATGTGCGCAACAAGTGTTTCAATTTGCAATTGATCAATACATAGATGGCAGAAATAACATTCAATGGCTTAGTTGCACCTCTAAGGGAAAAGTTTCCCTCGGTTGAGTTTGAAAGCCTGTCCCAGTTAGTACAAAAGATGTCTATTCAGCAGAACCTGACTCGAGGGGCACGTTCAAGGCCAATTCAAGTCAACTACAATGATTATGAGTCTGAGTCTGAAGAAGATGCTGAAGAAGTTAATATGGCTGAGTGGACTAGAAACAAGAATGTGTTATCGTGCCTATGGTTGAAACAGAATGAACCAGGGGAAAAGTATGATTTTGATATCACTAAGGCCGATAAGACATTCAATATGCTATTGCAAGAGAAGCACATTCAATTGCCGTCCAATCATGTGATAGCTCCTACTGAAGAATTGAAGAAGATGAGGTACTGCAAGTGGCATAGTTCGCCTTCTCATAATACTAATGATTGAAAGATGTTCAGGAGACAGATTCAGATGGTGATTGAGTAGGGAAAAATAAAATTCAGCAAACGTACTATGAAGATTGATGGACATCATTTCCCTGCAAATATCAACATGGCTGGTATCGACAATGTGGAAGCATTCAATAAAAGGTACCAAAAAAAGGGGGATAGGGAAGTGAAGGAGTCATAGTTTGATCCACATTGGGAGTGCCCATTCTTTCAGTACTGCTGGGATTATGATATGAAACTACCATCAATCAACAATTGTTCTAGATGCAGTAAGCACACAGATTAGATGTATAGGAAAGCCCCAAAAACTCATCGGCACCAGTATCGACATGATGAAACTAGAGAGTCGATGGCAGAATCAGCCGATAGACAGGAAAGAGTTTCTATGTTTGATCGGCTTGGAACTAAAAGTACAAGCAATGAAGCTGAATTTGACAAGGAAGACGATGCGGAAATGCAGAAAGGACAAGAGCAAGCTGATTAGTGGTGTCCATCTGATATTTTCTCTAGAAGTTGGAAGCGCAAGATACAAAGGATGCGTTGCAGGCAGATAAGGGCTAGTAAATATTATTATCATGAAGATGGTGATCAACCGCCAAAGAAGGTCTGGAAGCCAAAAGTTAAGTCGCAAGTACAAGCATCAAGTGCTACAGTAGGCATGGTAATGATGTTGTCCCAAGAATTTATGGCTTCAGAAAAAGAGTTGTTTGCTATTGAAGAATGTGAACCACAAATTATTTGATTCTCAGCAAGCAATATTTGATAAACCAGATGAGTCTAGACATCGGTACTTGAAGGCTCTGTACTTGAAGGGGTTCGTCAATGGGATGTCGATGGGAAAGATGATGGTTGATGGAGGTGTTATAGTAAATATAATGTCGATCACAACTATCAGGAAATTGGGGAAGACTAAAGAAGATTTGATCGATACAGATATGATTCTTAGGGATTATGGTGGTCGTACTATATCAGCCAAGGGAGTTTTAAACATGGAGCTTACAATCGGTAGTAAAACTTTGCAGGTTACTTTCTTCGTCATTGATGGAAAAGCAACCTACAGTCTTTTGTTGGGTCGTGATTGGATACATGCGAATTGCTATGTTCCATCCACAACGCACTAGTCTCTAGCCCAGTGGACTGGCGATCAAGTGGAGGTAATCCCGATCGATGAAACCGTCAATGTTGCATTGACCGATTTAGTGTCACGGCATGTGGATGATATGGTGTGTTTGTCTGGCAAGATCTGGGATGGGGACTACGTTAAGATTGCTACACAGGGTCTTGAGGTTGTGGACCAATCAAATTCTAAATTGTTTCTCTAATAGGCACCCCATTGGAATTTGCAGAAGATGGGAAGTTGGGAAAAGGATTCATGTCAGCCGATCATGTACAGGAAGTCGATATAAGAGATGGTGACAAATCGAGGCTGACATTTAACAGTATATATATTCTTGTAGTTTCCCCATTATATAAGGGGGTTTTGTGTATATTTACTAACACCTGTATATGTATATATTCGGGCCTAGTGCCCTTATTATGAATACAAGTGCCATTCATAACAATAAACAGTTTGTATCTCTCAACCAGAAAACCTGGTAAAAGGGATCAAGGATCATTACTACTAGACGAGCATGCGTAGCAGAACCTAGGTTGCAAAAGTGAGTTCCAATGTAGTGCGCGTCAATGTACAGGACACAGTTGTTCACCGCAACTATCTCCTCCTCGTCTAGCTGAAGCACCACAGCAGCATCGCCTCCTCGTGGAATTCACATGTATGAGATTGAAAGGATGTGATACAGTTCTTCTTCCTCTTCCCGACATCATGCATCCGTTGCTTTGTCGTCAGCCCGAAAAATGTTTAGCTGCGGTTTGTACCCCGGAGGATGCGAAGGGTATGGGTAGGGCGGCTAGGGAGCTGCTGGCAGCGGTGCTCGCCGCAAACGGAGGGAGCAGCAGCGGCGTGGTGTTGAGTTCATGAGTTAACGTAGTGATGGTTGGTTAGAGTGCGATGAGATCGATGCCGGCCACGGTGGTGGTCACCATCAAGAGTATCAAAGCCGATAGGTTAGCGAAATGCTGGGCAGGAGGGGTGGCATGATGAGGCGGCATAATGCTAGGAAAAAAATGCGGGAAACAAAAAATTTTGAGGGTCACCAAAAACATGAAATTTCAAAAAATTTCAGAAATTTTGATGAACAAATTTGATTTTTTTTAGAATAATTGACATGATTTCACAAGAAATTATCTTCAATCCATAAGATATTACGGTTACATACCTGAACAAAGCAATTTGAATTGGTTAAAGGTAATCAACTATAAATTTTTGACCATGTTGATATTTTGAATTTTATTTCAAACCACATTGAAAAATACAAAATTTCAGATATTTCGATAAAATTTTACGGAAATTGTTTTCCTAGGCACGAATGTGCCACCTGCTGTGTCCGTGGTGGGAAGGGGAGGCGGAGGGCTCTCCAATGGTGAGCGTCGGCTTCACCTTGCACATCCAAGGGGCTCCATCACCCTTGGATGTCCATGCTCCACGGCAGCCGGCTCTGGGAGTGAATGGAAAGAGGCATGAAGCTGATTTGTCGCAGCCACCGCCAACACATTCTACTGTGTTCTTGCTTGATTCTAATATCTCCGAGTTAACATAAATCAGTGACAAAATAGTTGGAGTTGCTTGGAACTGGTTTGCATAATTTCAGCAATATCCTCGGTCACCATAGCACCAGACGAAATATTGGATCGAGTGCAATTTTTCTCTCGACGTGAATTTTAACTTGTTGCCCATTTAACTAGAGCCCAATTCCTGTTGTAGGATGAGAATCGAGTCTTAAAAGAAAAGTTAAACAGATAGGTTGTTATATGACCACACATCACACACACACACTGTACGGGCAATCACGTAAACAACTCGGCGATAAGGCAAAATATATATCCTCAACCCAACGTTGGTGCTCAGGGATGGACGGGACTCACCCGCCTGTTTTTGGAAGCCAAAGCCGGCGGTATGCCAGGAATAAGCGGAGGCAGGAATGGAGGGAGAAGAGTCGGCGGTGGTGGTGGCGGTGGGTGGGCAAACAGTGGCGGCAGCAGCGGCGGTATGATCGACGACGGCGGCGGCTGTGGGACCAGCGGCGGCAGGATGGACGGCGGCGACGGTGTGGGAAAGATCGGCGGCACGAGCGAAGGCGGCGCCGGCGTGATAGGGTTTGGTGGGATCGGCACGCCGCCAATGTTGGGTGGCTCCGGCACGAACGGGATGGGTGGGAAGAAGATGCCCTTTTTGCTGCACAGCTCTGGGTCGACGGCGAACTCGCCGGCGGAGAAGACACGGGCGCCGCGGCGGTTCTTGGTGGCGACGGGGCGGAGGCCTGCAGTGGTGGTCGCGGCGGTGCACGATGTTGGTGACGATGGATGCTGGAGCTGCACGGAGCATGACGTCACGGACTGGAGCCGGACGCTTGGGTCCTGGTCGAGGTGGACTTGGAACTTGCCGGTGCTGTCCGTGACGGCTTGCTTCACGAAAACGGTTCGCCCGTTCCCATCGCGGCAACGGACGGCGACCCGGGTGCCTGAGACACGTTAGAAAATTCGAAAAGAAATGTGTCAAAGATAAGACTAAGGTTAGGACAGTGTGAGATAAATTGGTGGCTCCAGTTTCTTGGCAACAGAAGGTTTCAGCAGATCGAGTGATACGGAAGGTGCTGACCTGAGACAGGCGGCTCTGAGCCGGAATGGATGGAGCCCACCACGAGGGCGCCGGATAGCGCTTGCTTCTCGTTGCCGTGGTGGAAGGCGGCGAGGTGGCACTGGGAGCAAGAGAGCAGCACTAGAAGCAGCAGCAGTACGCTGGAAGAGTTCATGTTCACTACTGGACTAGCTAGTGCTGGTACACATCGTCCCGTGAATGGGTGGAGAGGCGGTGCTATGTCTCGATTTGGCGTTTCTTTATAGATGTGTAGAAGAATGGCCTACACGCACAGTCCATATCCTTGTCGTATACGACGCTACTAGTTCAGTCTACACCTACGCTGTCAGTGAGCAAGCCACTAGCTCATTACAAGCGTCGGCTTCGACGAATTTATGATCTTAAATAGAAAATATTTTTTTAGCTGTAACTTTCAATCATCGCTTTGAGCCATTAAATCTAAATCCAATAATTTATAATTATTATATAGAAATTCTATAAAAGAAAAATCAAGACATAAGAAGTAACAAACTATTGAAAGCTTTAAGTTAATTAAAATCCAGGAAAGATGAATGTTTAATAAAAATTGATCTTAACAGTTTTAATTAAAATCTGCACTAACTAATATATTTGCCAACTGTATAGATTTTCATATGTGCTACGTAGCACGATTAATCCACTACATGGATGCAACCACAATATGGATTGCAATGTATTGTTTTCTACATTTTTAAACCATTGTTACCATTGATTTTTTTGGTTATGTTTGATCACATGTTTGTTATGATTTATTTTATCACTACAGCCAATTAAACATAACTTACAATTCTATATATTTGAACTAAATTTTAAATAACAGAAATAGTCAAACGTAATTCAAAAAGATATTACAACAACAATTCAAAACTAGAGGAAGTATGTTTGATCTTTGTCATCCCCCGTTCACCCGAACACCACCCATTACTTTGTGCGCCACCCGCATGGCCTGAGCTCTACCACACGTCACTACTAGAATTATGCACTACAGTGGCAGGCTAAAAGTGACCATAGCGGTTTAGTATTTCGCAAAAAAAAAAGAGGGTAATTTAGTAGCGTGCAAGAAACCACCGCTACCTAGAAACCCTTGCAGTGGGCTTGGTGATGTCACAGTGTTTGCGACTATGTGCAACCAGTAATGTAGCGGGCCAGCTGATGTAAGCATACCCGCGACAAGATTTCCGAAATTGCCGCGGGCTACATGACATCAACCGTCCACTAATAATATTGCCTGCTACTATTTGTGTTATTGTGCCCGCTGCTAATTTTTAGATGCTGCAACCACAGAGCTGAAGCTCATTACAGAATATGTACACATTTTAACAAAATCACAAATCACTGCAGAGTGACAGGCACAATTCACAAATCATATAGAACCATAATATAGGAAACATATATATAGATATCACAATTTGTCATATCTGATATCTCTATGAACAACACATGAAAATTGTCATAAACAACAAGAAGTAATATGGTACAAAGTAATGACTCCAAACTGTTTCAACACCGTCTCAAAACTGAAAAGAGTGGAAGAATATCTATGCCGCAGAATGTTACAAATACAACTCAATCATTGTTTCAAAGTATTACACAGTTCTACCTCCACGAGGTTTTTTGTATACTGCCTTGCACCGCTCATCAGTCATGCACAATAATGTCATTGAACATACCATCACAATATGCAAGGTGAGTCTTGTTAACCAACTGTCCAGTAGCGTCAAAGAAGGCACCCAAAGGAGAGATGACATCGTCTAGGGTGAAACCACAAATCCGAGCTTCCATTTCATCGTATAGTTGTTCGTCAGTGAAAAATGGTTTCCGTGGCTGCAATAAATATAGAAGGTGAAAAAGGTAAACAATGATAGAAAAGAAAGTGAGTTGACCTTAAAGTGGTACATATATAACTTACATCTTTTGCAGGTTTGTCCTTGATGAGTTGCAAGTATTTTGCCCAGTTGGCCATAACAAGCAAGTGTAATATCCACAATGAACCGATCCAGGCCGTTGCTTATTGCACTTCCAATATGACAATAATGTATAGCATTAAGTACATAACTAGTGTAGGCAAGTTTGAAAGGGAGAATTGAGAAGTGGAGTGTATAATACCGAAATGCTGTGATGGACAAACATATCATGGGTCCTTTTCGGGTTGAACCGCACATTATCTTTTTTGCAATAAGATCTGAAAGCACTATATCACGAGGCATAAGATAAGTTAGATATAACATACTAATTTTATGGTATTGTAAGAAGTAGTTGAGTTGAGGCATTACAAATTGACAACTCTGATGAACTCATTATAATCTTTTGAATCTTTGTCAACACCATCAAGCACAACCATGTAGCTCATGCTAGGGATGAGAATGACACATATCCAATGGTCACTACATATAACAAAATGAATATGTTCAACGTTATTTCTATAAAAGGAAGGTATTTATGTAAAACATAATTTAATGGAAGGTTGTAGAAAAATATGGCTTACTTGAAGTTGTAGGGAGCAATGATGCACTTTTTATCTGAGCACAGAACCATGCATCTTAATATGTACGTTGCAACGTCGGACCTTACTTTTTTGTTCAACTGTGCCTTATGGTCTACTTGTTGTTGTGCCATCATTTCCTTCCATTGGGTGGAATGGACATTGATGGTTGGATTTAGTGCAGACTGAGAGATCATCACCGGGTTGAGGAACACCACTGGGTGTGTGTCATCACTTGCATATATGCACCTATAGTTGACAAAAGCAAACTTTGATCAGTAATTCATCACTGAAAGAACAAAACTTGTTAATGTGAAACAAGATAATTGACAAGTCACTTACAAGCACTAGAGCTGAATCATAGTGATGTCTAGCCTTTATAGATGAAACATTCTTTGGAATTCCTCAAACAGGGTGGTCAACTTGAAAGACTTGCTGTTGAACACATCTCCATAAACCCAGGCAGATATTTCATTCAATTCTTCTTTATAGGCAGCCATATACCACTCGTGCAACATTTGCATCTTTTTAGGGAGTACTTGAAGCTGGTTAGGTGCAACGAAAGGCTTGCCATGTGAAAAGGTGTTGTAGTCCTTAGTCACAATTTTCTTACCCTTATCCATCTTAGTCTTTGTAGCCACAGACACATTTTGTCTTCACAGCTGCATATTGGTTCACTTCATTGTTATGAAAAATTGATTTAGGCATTGATGACATAGCAGCAAAAATGGGCTTAGACATATTAGTTGGAGGAGATGACGACTTCCTCGACGGTGAGGTCTGGCCTACAACACGAGCAGCAGCAGTTATAGAAACAACACCACCACCGTCACCAGGATCAACAGTAGCTGCAATGGCTTCAACAGCAGCAGCAGCAATATCATCAACAATAGCATGGTGGACATCCACGGCAACATCAATTAGAGCATTAGGAGCATCACCATGAGCAGGAGGCCTAGAAGCAGCATCAACAGGAGTAGTAGCAGCATCAATAGGAGCAGTACCAGCATCATCAACAGAAGCAGTAGCAACAACATGAACAGGATTAGGTGTAGAAGTCAGTCCCGGTGAACAATACTCAGGTTGGATCACTATATCAGCCCACTACCACAATATAAAGTTATCGATGGCATCACCAAGAGTGCTTATTGATGCTTCTGCATTAGGGACTTCTATCTCATCATTCATGTACCGGGGAAAAACCTCTTGGACTTCAACTTTGGCATATGCATCAGGGATAGGCATGTGGTGGAAGGTACGCCCCGGGATTGCACGACCTCTTGCGACATGCACAAGCTTCTGCTGCCTTCCCATTGGCATGTACAAGTCACATGGTGTGCCCTCAACAATAGCATCAACCGGATACTTAGAAGGCCAAGAAGCTGCACTACATGAAGGGGGGAGGGGGGAAGTTCACTAAAGGTATTGTTGCTGATGGTGGCGGACAAGTTGCGTCTTCCCCGCTGCTGATGTTGATATTGGGGACAAATCCTTGCTGCTGCATATGGAACTGCAGGTTAGCTGCTATGAATTTGTAGAAATTGCTCCATAATTCAATCATCTGATTCATATCTGGCTGAGGAGGTTGCTGCCTTGGAGCCCCCTTGTATGGTTCGTCCTGTGCAAGTGCAACACCCCAGGTCGTCTTGAATGAAACAGCTCGGGTGCGCCCTCGATGCTCTTTGTTGCCATGAGCCTTGTTGAGCTGGTCATTTTGTCTATATGACTTGAACTCACCAGACTTCTATTGCTGCGCAACTTCTTCCACCTTGTGGATCACATAAGTTGTCTTTGCCTATGCCACTATGCGACCCTCATCGGTTATTTGGCTCCTAGCATATATCCAATTCCGAGTCCTTTCCTCACACTCAAGTACCGGGTTTGGTCGTCCTTGCAACCGGTCCTCCTCTTTCTTCCTCCATTCTGCAATCTTCCTCTTGTATCCACCTGGACCTAAATGGTGTTTGTATTTATTTTTGGCATTCAACTCTGCCAATGCTGCACTCAAGGACACAAACTTGTCAGTGTCCTTCTACTTAACAAATTCTGCCCATGCTGATGATATGTTGCCAAACTTCTTGAAAGGGGTCCGGTTTTTCCTCACATAGTTGACTACCAACCTGGCCTTGAAATTGCAAAGTGCCCTTCCAATAGCCTGTATAGATGCCTTCTTTGCTCGCTCAAGATTGCAGTCTAGGGGAAAGCAGATGTGCTGTTGCAGCATTTCCCACAACAAATCTTTGTAATCCCCAGAAACATTCCTCCAATCCTCCCAAGTGATCTGGCACTTCTCCCTTGCTAGACGTGCACACCGATTTCACCACTTGGCATGTATTCCTTTGGGCTCTACTAGCTCTGCATCTTCGTCAATGGCACGGACATCATAAATACCATCAGCTTTGTTTGCTGCCCCGTCCCCCCTTGCTCTCTTGCGGCCATGTTGCCTATCCGTTGCGGCATCACGTTCTACATTGCTGCCTTGTCGCTTCTGGCGTTGTGTCTCCCTCTACAAAATTAATTTGTACAATGTTAACAACGGTATGGTAAAGTGCTATATTAATGTATTTATGGCTGCAATTTCGAACATAGTACCTCTGGGGATCGATTGTAATCAGGGACCTGGCTGCCTAACCGCTCTCTAGTCTGAGGCGGAGAAGGATGAGGGTCGGATGGAGAGGAGTGTGATGAGGGTCCATCAGAACTGCTTCCAGAACTACTTTCATTGCCGTCAGCGGCAGGACCTGCACCTCCTCCTTCTTGCTCAGATTCATACTCGAGCCACTCATCCATCATAAAATCTGAATTACAAACACGGTACATGATGAGAAACAACTAGCAGCAACAAGCAGCAGCAATAACTAGCAACAAGCACCACCAATAAGTAGCAACAAACAATAGTAAAAAGTGGCAACATGAATCTTAATATATTAAAGCAAACATGTCAGCTAGAGAAGGCCATAAATCCTGCCGACTGCACTGCTGGATGCATACGGTGAGCCAAGACATCACATGCAACATGCGTTGGGTATCCAAGGTATTAGAGAAGGGTGGAGTGTCATTCTGATACGTGGTGAAGTAATTGCAGCTAGTGAAACAACAACACACCCCTAAACCAGTTAAGCGATGCCATTTTGAGGTTTGTGCATTTCTGTCCCTCACATGTCTAGCAATGCCCACAAACTGTTTGATCGATTGTCCAAGAAATTATGTATTTCAGTTGATAAGTCTTAAATCCGAATCTTCCAAAAAATAAATTGTTATAAAAATATTATCCTATTTTTCAGCTTTCAGTTCAGTATAAATACTTTTCCAGACATAGAATAGCTATGCTTTTCCCTTGTTAAAAATTATCAGTTATATAGGCTTTAACAATAGTGAAAGCTTTATAAATTGTTATCTGTGATTGTCAATCCTTTTTCATAGAAAATTGTCACAACCCCCTTGGACCAAAGTTCCCGAGGTGCTGATAAAGCAGACACAAGATAATACAATAACCGACCAAGTTTAAATTACGTAAAAAGAGTGTTATTTATTATACATTAGAGTTAAGTACTTAAGTGCAGCGGAAATATTACAAAGTTCAGTTTTAAAAGCAGCGGAAGATAACGTGATTAAACGTAGCAAGTGTGATAAATCCGAGCCCATATGGATTATCAGCTAGCATCATACAACAATAGTGGCTACTCATTCTCCCAGTGGGCAGATCATATGCATCAGTGTTATTACCTGAAATAAAGAAAACAACAACATGGCAAAGCCTGAGCTACTAAGCTCAACAAGTTTTACCCGACAAGTAATTAAATCTAGACATGCAAAGGCTCAGAGATGGATAATAGTAAATTTAGTGAACATTCTAATAACTATAATAGTGTAAGATAACTTGCATGTCAAAGTAATAAGTACAACAAGCAATCTGAAAATTTAATTAAGTAACAAAGAACTTCTGTTCAGATTCGCTAAAATTCAATAATCTTCATCCCAATATTCCATTAATTATTATTAGCGAGGTTCTTAAGCTACGATGTGACGCAGTGAATAAGCGGTACTCATTATTGCGAGGGACAGTGATTGCAATCGTTTTACACCAGCTGGGAAAACCCGAAGTACATGGCATACGTATTATTTAAGAACGCGTATGACAACTTTTCATAAAGTCATAATACTTGTCGATCCGTATCTAAAAGTCCCGAGTGGGCAGCCATTCCATGGTAAAGTCGGGAATCTGTCCACTCCTACTGGATCACATGACCAAGAATTTTAAGTTATCGTCCAAGCATGCATATAACAATGCTACATCAGTTTACTAGTTCCCATATACTAGTATGCATTATGTACAGTTCAATACTTGCTCAGCAGGGCCGACAACGGACGGATCTTAGGTCGACACAGACAGGGCTACAACCTTGCAAGCCATGTCCTCTAAAGGCACATGACCTTTGCCCTTTCACCTAAGGGACCTGTCCATGTCTCAAATTTTAGTTGCTGACCTAAACAGACTACCACCTTGTGAGACAAAAACCATCACAGGAACTTTGCCTTCGCCCTTTCCCATACAGACCCGTTTAGTCCAAATTTTAATAGTCTTAATTTACCATATGACTATCATCATGTTACTAATATTTCAAGTACCATAACAATGTACGACTTACAACTAAGTATAATAATTCCTCTATTAACTACTGGTACCTGTATACCATGTCTAAAATAAAATAGGATATTTCTAGGAAATGCAGGTGGGTTTTCATCCAACTTCTAAACTTAATGCACAAACAACCTATGCACATCTAGCAATTTAATTACAGGAATTAATCAAATTAATACATGGAAATGTTCTGGGGCTTGCCTTGGGCTACAACCACGGAGTTAGTACTGAAGTTAGGATCTTCTTGTGCCGAGAAATCTGAGGATATCTTCTGAATATTATCCCCTGGTACGTCAATGTTCCCTATCACAATACCGATATGTCAACAAGGTGAATGCATAGATAATGCAACAAAATGTGATGCACATGAAGAATGAGCATAACAGTAAAATTTTTTCAACAACATTGTTCTCGAAGCCATATGCTTCAGACGTAGCAAGTCTAATAATAGGAAATTACACATAAAGTTTCCTATTGCATTTACATATGGTTATTTAAACATTACATGAAATTAATTTATTGAGTAACATAAAAATATGCTACTGGACATGAGTGACCCACAGATGATTGATATAGGTATGATCAGCAAATTTGCAAGTTTCACTAATATATAATGATCAATTAATTAATAATACATTTAGCAAGATTTAAGACTAAATAAATTCTAGTGACATATGAATAGCAGATAAATTCCTACAAAAATTCATGGTGATGCAATATGACAAGTATAATTTTCTTGCACAAGCATAAACTCTAAATGTTTATAGAAATTATTATAATGCATTTCTAAGCATTTCAAAGATAAAATCATATTTAATTTTATGTCCAGAAACTAGGGTCATCAATTTATCATATAAACTAATCATGTCAAGGAAAGACCAGAACAATTTAATTTACTATTTTATCCAGTCTACAACTAAAGATATGAATTTATTAACCTTTAAACTAATTAATTAATACATCAAAACTTTTCATATAAAACATGCAAAGTAACATGTTCAAAGCATAGTACTCATCACAAGGAATCGAACAAAATTTATTTTCCAATTTTTGGAGCTATCAATCTCCAGATATGGATTTTAGAAGGTTAAAGCATTTTCTGGATTTTTATTTGAACTTCGATGTAATTATGAAAATGCCATCAGTTCATTTTTGAACTGAACCGAGGGCGCGCTCGCGCTCGCGCGGTAGCGCGGCTGCCGGAGCGGCTTTGGAGCTCGTCGTCGGGCTCTGGGATCACCAGAGTTGGGCTCCGTGCTCACCAAGCGTAGAGCATGACACGGGGAGCATGCTAGCGGGGTTCGCCAGGCGAGGTGCTCACCGGAGATGCGTCAACGTTGAGCGATGGCGGAACAGAGAAGGTCGGCGATGGTGTGAGCTCGACTTGGAGGTTGTGGAGAGAGGCGGAGTGGTCGGAGAGCACCAGCGGACCTCGACGAATGTTGACGGAGTCACCGAGGGAGCGGAGGATGGCCGGGTGAAGCTGTCACCGTGGAGCTCCCATGGCGGCCAACGGCGGTGGAAGGGGAAAACCCGAATGGCGACGACCTCGAGGAAGAAACCAGAAGCAGATCATGTTAGGGACGAGCGCCAAGGATGTGCGTTGCGAAGAGGAGAGGATTGAGGCTACAGAACTCACCAGCGATGTTGAATTTCAAGAATTCACGGTTCGAGCGCCATGAACAGGGGGTTCGGGTTTTTCTCAAATTTCCAGCCACTTGGTTCGAGATTTGGAATAAGGTTTTAGGGGAAGCTAAAGCTTGATCTCACGTAGCTCTCGGTGGTCTCATTACGGCCAGAGACAAAGAAGGGCAATCGCTTCACGAGCTTGAGCTCGGTGCAGCCATGGTGGCTGTTCAGAGGAGAAAACGAGAGAGAAGGACGAGTGCAAGATGGAGAAAATGAGAAGGGTGTCGGAGGAGCCGAGGAGGAGAGCCGGGCGAAGGATCGAGGCGGCGGTTTTAACCCCTGGGTTCGACAGAGGAGTGGTGACATGCAGGGGCTGGCGTGTCGGCGCGCATGGTCGTTGAGCGCCAGCGGGAGAGAGAAGGAAGAGAAAAGAGAGCCTGACCTGTGGGACCCACGAGAAGGTTTTAACAATTTCCATAATTTAACTCGGCCACAACTTCACAAATTAATTTAAAGTAGTTCCAAACTCCAAATTGACTTGGAAAAATTTGTACTGAAAGTTTGAAATGTGTAGATCACAATGTGACAGGTGTCCAGTTTCAAAATCAACTAGTTTGAATTTGCCAAATATTTGAATATGAACAAAATTCAAACTATTAGGAATTTAATTGGGTATTTCCTCTTTGAATAAAATTCTGAAAAAATTCCTAAAATTATTTTATGGCAAACCCTATCACATAGGTTTTTGGCAGCACCAGGTTGTGTGCCAAATTGAAAGTTGCTTCATAACTTAACCATGCTTGGGTTTAAATTCAAATTCAATTAAATTTGAAATGCAACCAAAATTGAATTATGACTTGATGAATCAGAACTAGGTGCAATTTATGTGATCAAAAGAGTGTAGTGACACTGGGGTGTCATAGCCCTCCCTCCTTAAGAAAATCTCGTCCCGAGATTTAAAGTGAACTAGAGGTAGGAAAATGCAAAAGTTGTTACCTGAGAATTGCTACAAAAATTCCGGATAATGGGTATTTAGGAACTCTGCAGATTCCCAAGTTGCTTCATCCTTGAAATGATTTTTCCATTGAACTTTATATAACTTGATTGTTCTTTTTCGAGTAACTCGATCTTTTTCATCCAAGATTTTTATTGGATGCTCAGAATAAGTCAAATCAGATTGTAGATGTTCATAATCATCCAAGATAACATCTACGGGCGGCTTAAGGCATTTCTTCAACTGTGAGACATGGAATATATCATGCACACCGGAAAGATTTTTAGGCAACCTTAACTTGTAGGCCACATTTCCACATCGTTCCATTACTTGGAATGGACCAATATAACGGGGAGCTAATTTGCCTTTGACTCCAAACCGTTGAATACCTTTCATAGGTGATACCTTTAAATAGACATGATCGCCCTTTTCAAAAATTAGCGGTCGACATCTTTTATTGGCATACATCTCTTGACGTTGTTTAACCGCCTTTAGATTAGCTTGAATTATTCGTATCTTTTCTTCAGCTTGTCGCACTGGATCAGGTCCGAAGGTAACTCTTTCTCCAGATTCTGACCAATTTAAAGGAGTTCTACAACTACAGCCATATAATGCTTCAAATGGAGTCATACTTATACTTTCTTGATAACTGTTGTTATAAGAAAATTCTAGGAGAGATAAATAATCATCCCAATTACCACCATGTGCTAAAACACAAGCTCTAAGCATGTCCTCCAAAATTTGGTTCACACACTCGGTTTGTCCATCAGTGGTAAGGTGATATGCAGAGCCTCGGATTAAATGGGTACCCAGAGATGCATGAATTTGCTCCCAAAATCTTGCTACAAATTGAGTACCTCGATCTGAAATGATTGTCCTTGGAACTCCAAGTAAACATAAAATTCGAGAGATGTATATTTCATCATACTTCTTGATATCATATCGAGTATTAACTAGAATGAAATGTGCTGACTTAGTAAGTCGGTCCACAATTACCCAAATAGAATCATGTTTTTGGGTAGTTAATGGAAGACCCACTATAAAATCCATACTAATATCATCCTATTTCCAAGCTGGAATCCTTAGTGGCTGTAATAAACCAGCTTTCTTCAAGTGATCAGCTTTGATACGTTGACAAGTATCACATTCCGTGACATAACGGGCAACTTCCTGTTTCATTCGTGTCCACCAAAAATTTTCCTTCAATCCTTGATACATTTTGTTGCTACCAGGATGAACGTGGTGCTTGGATTGATGGGCTTCATCTAAAATCTTGCAACGTAATTTAAAATTTCTTGGGACAACAAGGCGATAGTTAAACCATAACACACCATTTTCATCTTGGCAGAAACATGTAGCTTTTCCATCCTTGATATTTTTCCTGATGTGTGCCATGCCTTTATCATTTTTCTGAGCAACAATTACTTCATCTCTGATGGGAGAATGTATTGCTAAATTATGTATAGCAACCACAGGTAAAATATGGACGCTTGGTTCAGTAGATGAAATGTCCTTGCTGCTGTCCCAAGTTAATAAATTCAGATCATTGCAGTGTTCTTTTCGGCATAAAGCATCGGCTACGACATTGGCCTTACCGGGATGGTAATGGATCTCTAAGTCATAATCCTTAATCAGTTCAAGCCATCTACGCTGACGCATATTCAGATCTGATTGAGTGAATATATATTTCAGACTCTTGTGATCGGTATAGATATGCACTAAATTTCCCAATAAATAATGTCGCCAAATCTATAGTGCAAGAACCACCGCTGCTAATTCCAAGTCATGAGTTGGATAACGTCTTTCATGCTTGCGTAATTGCCAAGATGCATAAGCAATCACTCGACCTCCTTGCATTAAAACACAACCCAATCCCGTTTCAGAGGCATCACAATAAACATCAAAGGATTTAGTGATATCTGGTTGAGCTAAAACGGGTGCAGTGGTAAGTAATTTCTTCAATTTCTGAAAAGCTTCTTCACATTGCGGAGTCCATGCAAAAGTCACATTGTTTTGCAGCAGCATAGTAATAGGTTTAGCAACTTGAGAGAAATTTGGAATAAACCGTCGATAGTATCCAGCAAATCCAAGGAAACTGCGGACTTGAGTGACGGTTCGAGGAGGTTTCCAATTTAATACATCTTGTACTTTTCCTGGGTCGACAGAGATGCCCTCTGCTGAAACCACATGACCAAGAAATGGTACTTGTTTCAACCAAAATTCACATTTCCTGAACTTAGCATATAACTTATGATCTCGCAAGCGTTGAAGCACGATGCGAAGATGTTCCGCATGTTCGTCTTTAGATTTGGAATAGATAAGAATATCACCAATGAAGGTCACCACAAACTTGTCTAACTCCGGCATAAATACTGAATTCATCAAGTACATAAAGTATGCTAGAGCGTTGGTCAATCCAAATGACATAATCAAATATTCATAAAGTCCGTATCTCGTGGAGAATGCGGTCTTCGGAATATCCTCTTCTCTGATTTTTATTTGATGGTAGCCTGATCAGAGATCAATCTTTGAAAATACTTTGGCACCAATCAATTGATCGAATAAAATATCAATCCTGGGCAAAGGATATTTATTCTTGATGGTGACTTCATTTAATGGCCGATAATCAACCACTAATCGCAGGCTATCTTCTTTCTTCTTTACGAACATTGTCGGACAGCCCCAAGGTGATGAACTTGGGCGTATATAACCTTTGTCCAGCAACTCCTTAATTTGTTTCTTGAGTTCTTCCAATTCATACATTGCCATTTTATATGCTTGTAGAGAAATTAGAGAAGTCCCTGGTTGTAAATCAATTCTGAATTCAACCTCACGGTCAGGGGGTAGACCAGGAAGATCATCCGGAAAAGCATCTGGGAACTCATAGACAACTGGAATTTTATCCACAAACTTTTCCTCAAGATGATGGACAGTAATGGCAATGACCGAAGATAGATGCAAAGAAATTGAGTCAATGCCATGAACTGGAGAATTTATGTGGACAACACGAGACACAATATCTAACATGACCTTATGAAATGCCATCCATTGCATGCCCAAAATTAAATCTATGCCCTACTGTTCCAACATTATAAAATTTGCAGAGTAGACCTTGTGATTCAACCTAATTGAGGCTTTGGGCAGAATTTGATTAGCACAAATTTATCCACCCGGAGATTTAATATTATAAGGTGTAGTGGTAGTATAGGTTGATAATCCAAGCCTTTGTATACAAGCTTTACTAACAAAGTTATGCGATGCACCGGAATCAAATAATAGGATGACAGGTGAATCATTAAGCGAGAATGTACCCGCAAGTACTGGCTCGCCCTGAGGAATGTCATCAAGATTAGTGTAGTTGACATGTCCAGATTTATTTCCTTACCCTCACTGTTGATTTGCAGCACGGTCACGAGCTTGTTTTCTAGCTTCACTTCGGGGATAGGTACATTCCTTCGAGAAATGACCGACACGGCCACAATTATAACAGGGATAAGGGCTGTACTATCCCGTTGTTGGTGCATTGCATGCATTCTGATTTTGTTGTTGTGAGGATACACGTGACACTTGGGGCTGTTGATGTGGACAAGGGTTCCCAATCTTCCAAAAGATTCTGGATATGTTGATTTGGTCGGAGGCGACACACAAATCAATCCGGCTTCAGAACAACATGTTCTAAACCCCGCAATCGCAGCACGACGTCTCCTCCGGTTATCAACCGTCATAAAATGATTGACCTCACCGAGAAGGCTAATCCCTTCATGCGACTCAAGAACACAAGCAAGAACAAAGAAGAATGCAACACAATTGCAGATGTATTATGAATCTTACAAAGTTGGGGTCTCACAAACCGTGATGATGGCGAAACTGTTATGAACAGAATAATCTAAGCAAAACTCAAACCCTAATGGTGCGGTGGTGGCTGTATATGAAGACCCTAGGATCGTGCAAGACCCTCTGGACGCGTCCCTAATTGGGCTCAACTAGATACAAAGCCCAAAGGCCAAAAACAAGCAACGCAGCATCGAAACAGATTCTGGACCCTCTCTTATTTTGACGATTCCTGATGACTCCGGATGAATTTTGATATGAGACCAGCAGCATTGGAAAGATCTTCTTCTTATATTTCCGTGCATATGTAGAACCTCCAAATCTGAGTCTGTATGCGTCCTGGGCATCCGTTTTAGTGCAGACCAAGTTTCATTCTAATTTGATGGTAGTCACTATGCAAATCAAGTTTAGTGAAAATTATAGCACCACATAACTCATCAAGCATGTCATCTAGCCTAGGAATAGGATGACGATACCTAATAGTAATATTATTAATGGCTCTACAATCTACACACATACGCCAAGTACCATCTTTCTTAGGAACCAAAAGTACAGGAACAGCACAAGGACTAAGTGATTGATGAACATACCCACGATCCAAAAGGTCTTGAACTTGTCATTGTATCTCCTTAGTCTCCTCAGGGTTGGTCCTATAAGCAGCACGGTTTGGCAATATAGCACCCGGAATCAAATCAATTTGATGCTCAATCCCTCTCAAAGGTGGCAATCCCGAGGGTATCTCAGCTGGAAAAACATCCTCATACTCCTGCAAAAGGTTAGTGACAGCAGGAGACACAGCACTACAAGCAATATCATCAAGCGAAAACAAAGCTTCTTTGCATATCAAAGCATAGCAAATATCATCATTATCAGAAATTTCAGCAAGCTCAGATTTTGTTGCAAGACATGAACGACCATGTAATTTAATTCCAGCACCCTTAGAACTTGAAGAATCATTAACATTACTAGGTGTAGAATTAGAATTAACAGGTTGTTGAATTTCAGGACCTTTATTTTTCAAACTAGCAGCTCTTTCTAAATCAGCTTGTCCAATTTCAGCAGGGGTCATTGGTAACAAAGTAATTTTAGTTCCTTTATGCATAAAAGTGTACTTATTACTTCTACCATGGTGTACAACAACATTATCAAATTCCCAAGGTCTACCCAATAAAAGTGAACATGCTTGCATGGGTACGACATCACAATAAACAGAATCCACATAAGAACCAATGGAAAAAGGAACTCTGCAAGTTTGTGTTACCTTAGCTTTTCCAGAGTCGTTTAACCACTAAATGTAGTATGGATGTGGATATGGACGTGTGGTCAAAGCAAGCTTGTTGACCACATCAGAACTCACTAGGTTATTGCAGCTTCCTCCATCAATGATGACACATGCTCGGCGGTTCTTGATGACGAAAAAAAAAATCTGGAACAAGTTGTGGCGCTGCATCGTCCCGAGCTGATGAACTTGTGTGCTAAGGACACGTTGAACAATAATGTTCATGTATCCTGTGGTGTCTCCGCCTCCAAGGACGAGGTCACTGCTGGTGGCAGCGACATCCTCCTCCTCATCCTCCATATTGGAGGTGCTCATGTAACCGCCATCGTCTGTCACCACATATGCCCGCCTACTTGAACAATCTTTCTGCACATGACCAAGTCCATGGCAGCAGTGGCACTGAATCCCTGTAGTACGCCCCATTGACGCAACAGAGAAGGCACTACTAGCTGGTACCTGCACAAAAGTTTTACCTGAGCGCGTAGAAGGTGTAGGGGCTGATC
The DNA here is from genome assembly GCA_032690845.1 of Eleusine coracana subsp. coracana. Lineage (NCBI taxonomy): Eukaryota > Viridiplantae > Streptophyta > Magnoliopsida > Poales > Poaceae > Eleusine > Eleusine coracana. Next base: position 32,985,249 of record CM064426.1, on the reverse strand, counting down.
TTGGGGCTGCAGAAATAACACCGGTTCCCTTCGTAGCTGCTGGTGGGGGCGGCCGGAAAGATGGCCTGGGCAGCCCCAAAGTCCCCGTCGTGCGTGGGGGGTAGGTTTCTCTGCAAGCATAGCATACTGGAAACACTCGATGAGGGTATAATATTCTTTATAATCAAGGATGTCCTGAATTTCTTTTCTTAAACCAGAATAAAAGCGACAAATCTGATCCTCTACTTTTTCAACTACAGCACAACGAATCAAACCCTTCTGATGCTCACTAAAGTACTCCTGAACAGTTTTATCTCCTTGTTCTAAATGCTGCAGTTTATTACGAATATCTCTATAAAAAGAAGGAGGAACAAAACGATCACGCATTGCTACCTTAAGTTCTTCCCAAGTAGTAGGCAAATCAGTTTCAGTAGCTAGACCACTCCACCAAACAATAGCAAAGTCCTTAAACTCACTAGTAGCTTCTCTAACTCTATGTTGTTCAAGAACAAGGTGGGCATTAAATTTTTGTTCTACAGTCATCTCCCAATCAAGATAAACATCACCATCATACTGACCCGAAAACAAAGGAATTGAAAACTTAATTTTAGCATACGGATCTGGAGCATAGTTACCGTGTGGACGACGATTGTAGTTATGGAAACCACCCATACCTTGAGTATTATGTTGCAAACGACGTCGTAATCATGCGGTCCTTGTAGCTGACCTATCCACGGTGCCATCAGCCTTATACACCGTGTCTTCATCATGGACGTGTTCAACATCGTTGTTGTTGTTATTGGTGTTTGTATTGTTGGTTTTAGGAGCGGTCTCCAATGCGACAACCTGATCGGTTAACTTAGAGACCCGCTTCTCTTACCGCTCGATGCTTTCTTCAATGTGAAGCTTGCTGACTGCATCAGTAACGGCTCTGGTGATCGTCTCTGCCAAATCACTCTGAGCAGCCTGCAAAGCCTTCTGGAGCTGCTCTTGGCTCAAGCACTCAGCAAATTGTGTGGGTGAAGCCATCTTTCCGTCATCACTTCCTGCCATCACAAACACCAAAACAGGAAACAAACAGTGAAGGTTATCCCTACAAAACAGCTAAGCAGTGGTGCCTCTCAACACAACAAAAGTAGACTCCTTACAAAGCTCTTACAAAGTTCTAAAAAGCAAAGCAAAGGATACCAGAGAGATGTGTTCCATGATTGCAAGGGTCACAAAATAACCTGTGTGCTGTCCAGAAGAAATATGTAGAACTAGGAAGGCCAAATATATATATGTGAGTGGTACACAAATCAAAAACAGATAGTAAAGCTGAATAAGTGCCCAAGTAAATTGTCCCTAGTTGCTGGTCTAAGTATGTCCTAGAACAGTAGTGATAGCAAAGTAGAAACAAGGAGACAAAGGCACAACCGGCGATAACAGGGGGCTAAGTGCAAAACAGCCAAATCGAGAAATTTCAGGGCGCTAGATGTAGCATTAGTAGAAATCCCAAATTTCTTTTTTTTTATTTTATTTTTTTGATATTTTTCTCCAACTCACTAACAATGGAGGAGAATCCACAAAAAATTTCAGCTCAAATAGAGGTAGGATGTGGCCTATAGAAAATATTGAAGTTGTAGAAAACATTGGGTTTAAACTTAAATCAATTTTTTCTTTATCTTTCTGGTTTTTTTTTGAATTTTTTGACGAGGGCACACAGGGCAGAGCCGAGTGTGGGTATGGCCAACTTTGAGTCAAGAATCTCCTGTAAAAATTTCAGCTAAAATAGACAACTGAGCGAAAAGTTATGCTAGTTTTACCGAAAGGGGGTCGGAGTTGGTTTTCCAGAAACCTGAGTCGGGTTAGGGGTCGAGTTTGGAATCGGGTAAAATTATTTTTGGCGGCGTGGATGCAGCGGAAAGTGGAATTTGAGGGGATTGGTCCGAGGTGTTTGAGGGTGGGATTAGGGTGGGTGTATCGATCAATCAACCCTAGCACAGAAAGCCGATAGAACAGAGGATGGTGAAGAGGATGGCGGCTAGGGTTGCAAGGGAAACACTACTGATGACAAAAACACAAACTAAACCAGCGACAAAACAAAAACTAGGGCACAAACTCAACACTTCGGACTCTGAAATTGAAATATGCAAAGGCTAAACACGTGGTTATGGGCGGAGGGGAAATTTTTTTTTTGGCTTTTCTGTGGATGATAGGATAAACACAAAACAAAATTAACTAAGGGTAGTGCGAACCTGACGGTGCACCTGATGCTCTGATTACCACTTAATGTGGACAAGGGTTCTCGATCTTCCGAAAGGTTCTGGATATGTTGATTTGGTCAGAGGCGACACACAAATCGATCCGGCTTCAGAACAGCACGTTCTAAACCCTGCAATCGTAGCACGACGTCTCCTTTGGTTATCAACCGTCCTAAAACGATTGACCTCGCCGAGAAGGCTAATCCCTACCTGTGAATCAAGAACACAAGCAAGAACAAAGATGAAAGCAACACAATTGCAGATGTATTATGAATCTCACGAAGTTGGGGTCTCACAAACCGTGATGACGGCGAAACTGTTATGAACAGAATAATCTAAGCAAAACCCGAACCCTAATGGTGCGGTGACGGCTGTATATGAAGACCCTAGGGTCGTGCAAGACCCTCTGGACGCACCCCTACTTGGGATCAACTAGATACAAAGCCCAAAGGCCAAAAATAGGCGACACAGCACCGAAACAGATTCTGGACTCTCTCTTGTTTCGACGATTCCCGATGACTCCGGATGAATTTTGATATAAGACCAGCGGTATTGGAAAGGTCTTCTTCTTATCTTTCCGTGCATATGTAGAATGTCCAAATCCGAGTCCGTATGCGTCTTGGACATCCATTTTAGTGCAGACTGGTCCTGAGCCCCGAAACAGACTCGAAGTTGGTTTTGGTTGGGCCTCCACCTTAGCTTCCACGTCCTTGCTGGTCCTCCACGTCTCTAAGTCCTTCTCCCATCATATCCTAGTCCTCTCCATGGTTCCTAATTACAATATAATCATTAGGTAGCAAACCATTCTCAAAAGTGACATATAATGAAGAACGTAGGAACGAGCTCACCTCTAAATTTAGTCGTCGTGCACGAGCTCTAGTCATTGGACCTTGCAAGTCCAAAATTGGAGGAGTTGGACCTTGCAAGTCTAAAATTGAAGGAGTGTTGCATGTATCCTTAGGAGTGATGTCCTCATCAACGGTTTCGTCCATAAACCGTGCCAACTTTTTTTATTGTAGAGGATGCTCATCATGGTAGTTTTATGAGCATGGGTCCACTTGCGAGGACCGTGGTTTCGCAAGGCGGTTTGTTTCATGAACTGTTGCCAAGTAGTATATAAACTGCTTATTTTTGTAGTTTCTTTTGAATTTCATGTAATGTTTCTGAAATGATCTCTTGCAGGTACACTAATCACGTTAGCGTGTGTGTGTGTCGAAAACTTAGAATGTTTGCTCGTGAGTACGGGTCGTCACCAAAAATTACGAATATCTCAATGTGTCGGTATATGTGTTTATATATTTTGTTTTGAGTGAGGAACGGTTAGGATCAAAAATAATTCACTTGCATTCATGGCATGGGCATTCTAATCCAATGCACTAAAATTTGATCTTACCTCTGTTTCAACTTCTCATTTGTGTGATTAAAATCTGAGCAATGCTTCAACTTCTCATTTGTGTGATTAAAATCTGAGCAAAGTAACTTGTAAAGCTTGAAACCAATCTGTCCAAATCAAAACTAAGTTGTCCACTCCAAACTGATCTGTCCTGTTTTTCAAAAAATTCATAGATGATTAGTTCTTTGGAGTTTTGGAGCATATAAATACTTTCTGGAAAGAGCTGGAAATCCTCTTGATGTTCCAACTCTTGTCGAAATTTAATTCGGTTGATAAATGCTCCAGAACTGAAGATTTTGTAAATCGGTTTTCTGTTGATCAAAACCTAACAGATCAGAGGAAACGTTTCATATCTTCTGACATGTTTATCCTAAATTTCTCTATGAGTAACCGTTGGAAAGATCCTTTCAAGAGCTACAACTCTATAGTTATGCATTTTGCCTGATTCTGGATGCAATTTGGTCAGATTCGTTCAAAAAGTTCAATCTGATATTCTGCTTCTTGTTCAGACTGACAGAATAATGAGCTAATTGCAAAATTCATAACTCCAGTTTTATTTTGGCTAAATTGTTGAGCAAATATGGGTTGGAAAGATATTGAAGAAATATTCGATTTACAACTCAATTGTAAATTTAAATCCTTTCAACACAGGCTCCAGAATGTCAACTTTTACACCTTACACAGTTCAGATCCGTATGATCTAGCATTAACTTAAGAATTTTACATCTTTATTTTTGTTGATGTGGTGAACATGTATGTGTATATTCTAGAAAGCTTATGAAGTCCTCTATGTGAAGATGTTATGCATAATTTTTGAGTTGACTCGAAAATTTCCAGAATTGTGAAACTTTGACACCTTGTTCAATAGAAAGTAAAATTCTGTTCTTGTGCTAGTGACCAATTTATCGTTAGCAGTCATAATAAATTTTTGCCTTAAAAGTTTTTGGTTTTGTCATTCTAATAATGTGATTGAACCATTCCTTTGTGTAGATGGATCCTCATGTACACATTTTACATGATGGTTGGACTTACACCGAGGCTCTCCACCGTCCCAGTTTGCCGGCATTCTTATGGGGAATGTTGCAAACTTTTGGGTACACTGAGCCACCTACATATGTTGGTAGGGAATACGCTGATTTGCCTGGAGGTTCAAGTACGACACATGTGTGCGTTCCTCCTAAGCTCACCTATCCCTACCATGATGGCTGGTTTGTGACAGCAGAGGGATCCCATTTTTTTGGGACTTGGGAGATGGCTGCTCTTAAAGCCATCACCACTTTCTATGAGAACAACACTGATGTTGCTGGAACGGTGTATTCTCTTTTGCCTATGACAAACCTGGCCAATAACCACTTATGGCGTCTCCGTATGGCTCTTGTTCAGGACATGTCAGCTATTACTTACAATCCATATGTGGTGATACCTTGTTACTATGCCACCGAGCTCTATACTGGTTAGCAGCGCCGTGAGTCCGAAGTACGCCTACAGGTAGAGGGACTTTAGTTTGCTATTGAGCATGAGAGGGAGCATGTTGATGAGCAGCTCCAGCTTAATGCTACTCAGGCTGCACGTATCACTGAGCTTGAGCAGCAGTTAGTTGCTAGAGAGGAGCAGCTAGCTGAGGTTCAAGAACAGCTAGGACTTGCCCAAGAGGTTAATCATGACTTGCAAATTGATTTGGAGGATGCTCAGCATGATTTTGAGTTGTTACACCACTTAGGTGTACAACATCAACTCCAGCATCACCCTCAGGTTATCCCTCCAGATGAGCTGATTTTGGGTAACCTTGCTGCGGATTCTACTACTCTTCCTCCCGCTATGGATGAGGACGATGACACGGATGTTGTTAGCAGCACCCTCACTCTTTAGATGAGGAACTAGATGGTTTTATAAGTTGTACTAGTATCGATGTAATTATGTGTATATCTTGTAGTAACCATGTAGTTCTGTTTGAACTCATCCTTGTATCATATCATGAAGTATGGTGAATGTATGATATCTAGTCTAACTTTGTAATGCTACACCCATATATTTCCTTTTGAGAGCTGAATGAAAAATGGTTGTGGTTGTTTTAACTATGGGGTCAATTCTGAAATTTTAATTTTTGCTCATGTCAAGTTATGATTTATTCATTCATTCATGTATTTAATATGAATTAATGTATGATCTGAAATTTCAGAATGGTTACCACCCGCCGTGGTGAGCCGGAGAGCTCACAACAAGGAGCTCAAAATGATGATCCTCCACCTCCGCCACCAAATATATGGGCTCAAGTTATGTCCATGGTGTTTGAATCAAGACAGGAAGATACTGAGCAACTCAGGCAAATAGCTCAACTCCTGAGCCGTAATGGTGGACGCCGTGATGATCAGCCATGGCAAAGCACTTATCAAGACTTCTTGTCTACACATCCCCCAACCATTGAGCATGCTAGAGAGCCACTAGATGCGGATAATTTTATTTGTATCATCGAATCTAAGTTCAGGCTGCTGCAGTGCACCAATGCCCAGAAGCCGCTATTTGCTGCACAACAACTGCTGGGGTCAGCAAATGTATGGTGGGCAAACTATATGGCCTCACTCTAAGAAGGTCATATTGTGCTATGGGACGAGTTCAAAAATGCATTCTGTTCCCATTTTATACCTGCTGGAGTTATGGAGAGAATGCTCCAGGAATTTCTAGATTTGAAATACGGAGGGAGGACCATGCTAGACTCCGACCCCCTTTCGGTAAAACTAGCATAACTTTTCGCTCGGTTGTCTATTTTAGCCGAAATTTTTACAGGAGATTCTTGACTCAAAGTTGGCCATACCCACACTCGGCTCTGCCCTGTGTGCCCTCGTCAAAAAATTCAAAAAAAAACCAGAAAGATAAAGAAAAAATTGATTTAAGTTTAAACCCAATGTTTTCTACAACTTCAATATTTTCTATAGGCCACATCCTACCTCTATTTGATCTGAAATTTTTTGTGGATTCTCCTCCATTGTTAGTGAGTTGGAGAAAAATATCAAAAAAATAAAATAAAAAAAAAGAAATTTGGGATTTCTACTAATGCTACATCTAGCGCCCTGAAATTTCTCGATTTGGCTGTTTTGCACTTAGCCCCCTGTTATCGCCGGTTGTGCCTTTGTCTCCTTGTTTCTACTTTGCTATCACTACTGTTCTAGGACATACTTAGACCAGCAACTAGGGACAATTTACTTGGGCACTTATTCAGCTTTACTATCTGTTTTTGATTTGTGTACCACTCACATATATATATTTGGCCTTCCTAGTTCTACATATTTCTTCTGGACAGCACACAGGTTATTTTGTGACCCTTGCAATCATGGAACACATCTGTCTGGTATCCTTTGCTTTGCTTTTTAGAACTTTGTAAGAGCTTTGTAAGGAGTCTACTTTTGTTGTGTTGAGAGGCACCACTGCTTAGCTGTTTTGTAGGGATAACCTTCACTGTTTGTTTCCTGTTTTGGTGTTTGTGATGGCAGGAAGTGATGACGGAGAGATGGCTTCACCCACACAATTTGCTGAGTGCTTGAGCCAAGAGCAGCTCCAGAAGGCTTTGCAGGCTGCTCAGAGTGATTTGGCAGAGACGATCACCAGAGCCGTTACTGATGCAGTCAGCAAGCTTCACATTGAAGAAAGCATCGAGCGGTAAGAGAAGCGGGTCTCTAAGTTAATCGATCAGGTTGTCACATTGGAGACCGCTCCTAAAACCAACAATACAAACACCAATAACAACAACAACGATGTTGAACACGTCCATGATGAAGACACGGTGTATAAGGCTGATGGCACCGTGGATAGGTCAGCTACAAGGACCGCATGATTACGACGTCGTTTGCAACATAATACTCAAGGTATGGGTGGTTTCCATAACTACAATCGTCGTCCACACGGTAATTATGCTCCAGATCCGTATGCTAAAATTAAGTTTTCAATTCCTTCGTTTTTGGGTCAGTATGATGGTGATGTTTATCTTGATTGGGAGATGACTGTAGAACAAAAATTTAATGCCCACCTTGTTCTTGAACAACATAGAGTTAGAGAAGCTACTAGTGAGTTTAAGGACTTTGCTATTGTTTGGTGGAGTGGTCTAGCTACTGAAACTGATTTGCCTACTACTTGGGAAGAACTTAAGGTAGCAATGCGTGATCGTTTTGTTCCTCCTTCTTTTTATAGAGATATTCGTAATAAACTGCAGCATTTAGAACAAGGAGATAAAACTGTTCAGGAGTACTTTAGTGAGCATCAGAAGGGTTTGATTCGTTGTGCTGTAGTTGAAAAAGTAGAGGATCAGATTTGTCGCTTTTATTCTGGTTTAAGAAAAGAAATTCAGGACATCCTTGATTATAAAGAATATTATACCCTCATCGAGTGTTTCCAGTATGCTATGCTTGCAGAGAAAGAATCATAGGGACTTTTCCAGGCTTTTGAGGAGTACAGCAAGTCAAGAAAAACCTACCCCCCACGCACGACGGGGACTTTGGGGCTGCCCAGGCCATCTTTCCGGCCGCCCCCACCAGCAGCTACGAAGGGAACCGGTGTTATTTCTGCAGCCCCAAGATCAGCCCCTACACCTTCTACGCGCTCAGGTAAAACTTTTGTGCAGGTACCAGCTAGTAGTGCCTTCTCTGTTGCGTCAATGGGGCGTACTACAGGGATTCAGTGCCACTGCTGCCATGGACTTGGTCATGTGCAGAAAGATTGTTCAAGTAGGCGGGCATATGTGGTGACAGACGATGGCGGTTACATGAGCACCTCCAATATGGAGGATGAGGAGGATGATGTCGCTGCCACCAGCAGTGACCTCGTCCTTGGAGGCGGAGACACCACAGGATACATGAACATTATTGTTCAACGTGTCCTTAGCACACAAGTTCATCAGCTCGGGACGATGCAGCACCACAACTTGTTCCAGATTTTTTTTTCGTCATCAAGAACCGCCGAGCATGTGTCATCATTGATGGAGGAAGCTGCAATAACCTAGTGAGTTCTGATGTGGTCAACAAGCTTGCTTTGACCACACGTCCATATCCACATCCATACTACATTTAGTGGTTAAACGACTCTGGAAAAGCTAAGGTAACACAAACTTGCAGAGTTCCTTTTTCCATTGGTTCTTATGTGGATTCTGTTTATTGTGATGTCGTACCCATGCAAGCATGTTCACTTTTATTGGGTAGACCTTGGGAATTTGATAATGTTGTTGTACACCATGGTAGAAGTAATAAGTACACTTTTATGCATAAAGGAACTAAAATTACTTTGTTACCAATGACCCCTGCTGAAATTGGACAAGCTGATTTAGAAAGAGCTGCTAGTTTGAAAAATAAAGGTCCTGAAATTCAACAACCTGTTAATTCTAATTCTACACCTAGTAATGTTAATGATTCTTCAAGTTCTAAGGGTGCTGGAATTAAATTACATGGTCGTTCATGTCTTGCAACAAAATCTGAGCTTGCTGAAATTTCTGATAATGATGATATTTGCTATGCTTTGATATGCAAAGAAGCTTTGTTTTCGCTTGATGATATTGCTTGTAGTGCTGTGTCTCCTGCTGTCACTAACCTTTTGCAGGAGTATGAGGATGTTTTTCCAGCTGAGATACCCTCGGGATTGCCACCTTTGAGAGGGATTGAGCATCAAATTGATTTGATTCCGGGTGCTATATTGCCAAACCGTGCTGCTTATAGGACCAACCCTGAGGAGACTAAGGAGATACAATGACAAGTTCAAGACCTTTTGGATCGTGGGTATGTTCATCAATCACTTAGTCCTTGTGCTGTTCCTGTACTTTTGGTTCCTAAGAAAGATGGTACTTGGCGTATGTGTGTAGATTGTAGAGCCATTAATAATATTACTATTAGGTATCGTCATCCTATTCCTAGGCTAGATGACATGCTTGATGAGTTATGTGGTGCTATAATTTTCACTAAACTTGATTTGCATAGTGACTACCATCAAATTAGAATGAAACTTGGAGACGAATGGAAAACAGCTTCAAAATCAAATTTGGATTATATGAGTGGTTAGTAATGCCTTTTGGGTTAACTAATGCACCTAGTACTTTCATGCGCTTGATGAATGAGGTTTTAAGAGCTTTCATTGGCAAATTTGTGGTAGTTTACTTTGATGATATCTTGATTTATAGCAAATCTATAGATGAACATATGAATCATTTGCGTGCTGTTTTTGATGCTTTACGAGATGCACGTTTATTTGGAAACCTTGAGAAGTGCATCTTTTGCACGGATCGAGTCTCTTTTCTTGGCTATGTTGTGACTCCACAGGGAATTGAGGTGGATGAGGCGAAGATTGAAGCCATAAAGAGCTGGCCTGTACCAAAAACTATCACACAGGTGAGGAGTTTTCTTGGTCTTGCAGGTTTCTACCGCTGCTTTGTCAAAGATTTCAGCACCATTGCTGCACCTTTGCATGAGTTGACAAAGAAGGGCATTGATTTCCATTAGGGTAAGGTACATCATGAGTCTTTTGATGCTTTTAAGGATAAACTTACACATGCACCATTGCTGCAATTACCTAATTTTGATAAGATTTTTGAGCTTGATTGTGATGCTAGTGGTATAAGCATTGGTGGTGTTTTGATGCAAGATAGTAAACCTGTTGCATACTTTAGTGAGAAAATTACTGGGCCTGTTTTGAATTACTCCACGTATGATAAGGAATTGTATGCACTTGTACGTTGTTTAGAGATGTGGCGTCATTATTTGTTGCCCAAAGAATTTGTTATTCATTCTGATCATGAATCACTTAAGTATATTCGTTCTCAATGTAATTTGAACCGTAGACATGCTAAATGGATTGAGTTTATTGAGTCTTTTCCTTACATTATTAAACATAAGAAAGGGAAGGATAATGTGATCGCTGATGCTTTATCTAGGCGTTATACTTTATTGTCTCAACTTGATTGTAGAATTTTTGGACTTGAGGCAATTAAAGAACAATATGCTGCTGATGTTGATTTTAAGGATGTATTGCTGCATGGTAAAGACGGTTGTGCATGGAATAAATTTGTGTTGAATAATGGATTCTTGTTTAGAGCTAACCGCCTATGCATTCCAGTTGGTTCCGTTCGTCTTTTGTTGTTACAGGAGGCGCATGGAATTTTGGACTTCCAAGGTCCAACTCCTCCACTTCAAGAGGGGAAGGATGATGAGGACATCACTCCTAAGGATACATGCAACACTCCTCCAATTTTGGACTTGCAAGGTCCAACTCCTCCAATTTTGGACTTGCAAGGTCCAATGACTAGGGCTCGTGCACGACGATTAAATTTAGAGGTGAACTTGATCCTATGTTCTTCATTATATGTCACTTTTGAGAATGATTTGCTACCTAATGATTATATTATAATTAGGAACCATGGAGAGGACCAGGAGATGATGGGAGAAGGACTTAGAGACGTGGAGGACCAGCAAGGACGTGGAAGCCAAGGTGGAGGCCCAACCAAAACCGACTTTGAGTCTGTTTCGGGGCTCAGGACCAGTCTTCACTAAAACGGATGCCCAAAATGCATACTGACTCGGATTTGGACGTTCTATATATGCACGGAAAGATAAGAAGAAGACCTTTCCAATGCCACCGGTCTTATATCAAAATTCATCTGGAGTCATCAGGAATCGTCGAAACAAGAGAGAGTTCAGAATCTGTTTCGGTGCTGCGTCGCCTGTTTTTGGCCTTTGGGCTTTGTATCTAGTTGAGCCCAAGTAGGGGTGCGTCCAGAGGGTCTTGCACGACCCTAAGGTCTTCATATACAGCCACCACCGCACCATTAGGGTTCGGGTTTTACTTAGATTATTCTGTTCATAACAGTTCGCCGTTATCACGGTTTGTGAGACTCCAACTTCGTGAGATTCATAATACATCTGCAATTGTGTTGCTTTCTTCTTTGTTCTTGCTTGTGTTCTTGATTCGCAGGCAGAGATTAGCCTTCTCGGCGAGGTCAATCATTTTAGGACAGTTGATAACCAGAGGAGACGTCGTGCTGCGATTGCAGGGTTTAGAACGTGCTGTTCTGAAGCCGGATCGATTTGTGTGTCACCTCCGACCAAATCAACATATCCAGAACCTTTCGGAAGATCGGGAACCCTTGTCCACATCAACCATCTCACGAAACCACAGCCCTCGTGAGTGAACTCTACGCTCCAACACTTGTTCAAGGAGACAAAAAGAAAATATGTTGGCAACGATTCATAGAAAGGAATCGTCTCGTAAAGCCACAGTCCTTGCAAGCAGACTTTAAATGTCAATGGAAATCCAAATAGCAAACCAACTCAAACATAACCCGTTAGCTTGTCACCATTCTAACCTTTACTAAATAGTTGGGCATATACTAATATATCCTCACTGTATACGCCATATTTTTAAAATATGTCTAAATTATTGTATTATCCCTGAACATAGCTCTGGTACCAGCTGTCACAACCCCCTTGGACTAAAGTTTCCGAGGTGCTGATTAAGCAGACACAAGATAATACAACAACCGCCCAAGTTCAAATTACGTAAAAAGAGTGTTATTTATTATACATCAGAGTTAAGTACTCAAGTGCCATGGAAATATTACAAAGTTCAGTTTTAAAAGCAGCGGAAGACAACATGATTAAACGTCTATAGTTTACAACTCGACGATAATAGCAAGTGTGATAAATCTAAGCCCATACGGATTATCACCTAGCATCACACAACAGCAGCGGTTACTCATTCTCCCAGTGGGCAGACCATCCCTCAGGGATAGATATATCCCAAGGAAGAACACCCATAGGTAGATCATATGCATCAGTGTTATTACCTGAAATAAAGAAAACAACATGGCAAAGCCTGAGCTACTAAGCTCAACAAGTCTTACCTGACAAGTAATTAAATCTAGACATGTAAAGGCTCAGAGATGGATAATAGTAGATTTAGTGAACATTCTAATAACTATAATAGAGTAAGATAACTTGCATGTCAAAGTAATAAGTACAACAAGCAATCTGAAAATTTAATTAAGTAACAAAGAACTTCAGTTCAGATTCGCTAAAATTCAATATTTTTCATCCCAACATTCTATTAATTATTATTAGTGAGGTTCTTAAGCTACGATGTGACGCAGTGAACAAGCGGTACTCATTACTGTGAGGGACAGCGATTGCAATCGTTTTACACCAGCTGGGAAAACCTGAAGTACACGACATACGCATCATTTAAGAACGCGTATGATAACTTTTCACAAAGTCATAATACATGTCGAAATCTAAAAGTCCCGAGTGGGCTGCCATTCCACGGTAACATCGGGAATCTTTCCACTCCTACTAGATCACATGACCAAGAATTTTAAGTTATCGTCCAAGCATGCATATGACAATGCTACATTAGTTTACTAGTTCTCATATACTAGCATGCATTCGGTACAGTTCAATACTTGCTCAGCAGGACCGACAACAGACGGGTCCTAGGTTGACATAGACAGGGCTACAGCCTTGCAGGCTATGTCCTCTGAAGGCACATGATCTTTACCCTTTCACCTACGGGGCATGTCCACGTCTCAAATTTTAGTTGCTGACCTAAACAGACTGCCACCTTGCGAGACAAAACCACCACAGGTACTTTGCCTTCGCCCTTTCCCATACAGACCCATTTGGTCCAAATTTTAATAGTCTTAATTCACCATATGACTATCATCATGTTACTAATATTTCAAGTACCATAACAATGTACGGCTTACAACTAAGTATAATAATTCCTCTATTAACTACCGGTACCTGTATACCATGTCTAAAATAAAATAGGATATTTCCAAAAAATACAGGTGGGATTTCATCCAACTTCTAAACTTAATGCACAAACAACCTATGCATATCTAGCAATTTAATTACTGGAATTAATCAAATTAATATATGGGAATGTTCTGGGGCTTGCCTTGGGCTACAACCACGGAGTTAGTACTGAAGTTAGGATCTTCTTGTGCCGAGAAATTCGAGGATACCTTCTGAATATTATCCCCTAGCACGTCAATGTTCCCTATCACAATACCGATATATCAACGAGGTGAATGCTTAGATAATACAACAAAATGTGATGCACATGAAGAATGAGCATAACAGTAAAATTTGTTCCTCAACATTGTTCTCGAAGCCATATGCTTCAGAGCTAGCAAGTCTAATAATAGGAAATTACACATAATGTTTCCTATTGTATTTACATATGGTTATTTAAACATTACATGAAATTAATTCATTTAGTAACATAAAAATATGCTACTGGACATGAGTGATCCACAGATGTTGATATAGGTATGATCAACAAATTTGCCAACTTTCACTAATATATAATGAGCAATTAATTAATAATACATTTAGTAAGATTTAAGACTAAATAAATTCTAGTGACATATGAACAGAAGATAAATTCCTACAAAAATTCATGGTGATACAATATGGCAAGTATGATTTTCTTGCACAAGCATAAACTCTAAATGTTTATAGAAATTACTATAATGCATTTCAAAGATAAAATCATATTTAATTTTATGTCTAGAAACTAGGGTCATCAATTTATCATACAAACTAATCATGTCAAGGAAAGAGCAGAACAATTTAATTTACTATTTTATCCAGTCTACAACTAAAGATATGAATTTATTAAGCTTCAAACTAATAAATTAATACATCAAAACTTTTCATATAAAACATGAAAGGTAACATGTTCAAAGCATAGTACTCATCACAAGGAATCCAACAAAATTTCTTTTGCAATTTTTGGAGCTATAAATTACAGATATGGATTTTAGAAGGTTAAAGCATTTTCTGGATTTTTATTTGAACTTCAAAGTAATTACGAAAATGCCATCAGTTAATTTTTGAACTGAACCGAGCGCGCGCTCGCGCTCACGCGGCGGCGCGGCTGCCGGAGCAGCTTTGGAGCTCGTCACCGGGCTCTGGGATCACCGGAGTTGAGCTCCGTGCTCACCCAAGCGTAGAGCACGACACGGGGAGCATGCTAGCGGGGTTTGCGAGGCGAGGTGCTTACCGGAGATGCGTCGATGTTGAGCGGTGGCAGAACAGAGAAGGTCGGCGACGGTGTGAGCTCGACTTGGAGGTTGAGGAGAGAGGCGGAGTCATCGGAGAGCACCAGCGGACCTCGATGAATCTTAACGGAGTCACCGAGGGAGCGGAGGATGGCCGTGTGAAGCTGTCACCATGGAGCTCCCATGGCGGCTGATGGCGGCGGAAGGGGAAAACTCGAACGATGATGACCTCGAGGCAAAAACCAGAAGCAGATCATGTTAGGGACGAGCGCCAAGGATGTGCGCAGCCGAGAGGAGAGGATTGAGGCTATAGAACTCACCAGTGATGTTGAATTTCAAGAATTCACGGTTCGGGCGCCATGAACAGGGGGTTCAGGTTTTTCTCAAATTTCCAGCCACTTGGTTCGAGATTTGGAATAAGGTTTTAGGGGAAGCTAAAGCTTGATCTCACGTAGCTCTCGGTGGTCTCGTTACGGCCAGAGACAAAGAAGGGCAATCGCTTCATGAGCTTGAGCTCGGTGCGGCCATGGTGGCTATTCAGAGGAGAAAACGAGAGAGAAGGACGAGTGCAAGATAGAGAAAATGAGAAGGGCGTCGAAGGAGCCGAGGAGGAGAGCCGGGCGGAAGATCGAGGCGGCGGTTTTAACCCCTGGGTTCGGCAGAGGAGTGGTGACATGCGGGGGATGGCGTGTCGGCGCGCATGGCCGTCGAGTGCCAGCGGGGGAGAGAAGGAAGAGAAAAGAGAGGCTGACCGGTAGGACCCATGAGAAGGTTTTAAAAATTTCCAGAATTTAACTCGGCCACAACTCCAAATTGACTTGGAAAAATTTATACTGAAAGTTTGAAATGTGTAGATCACAATGTGACAGGTGTCCAGTTTCAAAATCAACTGGTTTAAATTTGCCAAATATTTGAATATGAAAAAAATTCAAACTATTAGGAATTTAATTGGGCATTTCCTCTTTGAATAATATTCTGAAATAAATTCTAGAATTCTTTTATGGCAAACCCTATCACATAGATTTTTAGCAGCATCAGGTTGTATGCCAAATTGAAAGTTGCTTCATAACTTAACCATGCTTGGGTTTAAATTCAAATTCAATTAAATTTGAAATGCAACCAAAATTGAATTATGACTTGATAAATCAGAACTAGGTGCAATTTATGTGATCGAAAGAGTGTAGTGACACTAGGGTGTCACAAAAATTTCATTTTCTACATTTTTGGCAATTTTAGTAACCTTGAGTTTTCTTTGTTTAACTTTAATATCAGTGCATGCTATCTAATCATAACTTATCCATTTGATCAACCGTATTGACTTGCTATAGTTTTATCCAATAAAGCATGCATAACACATATTTACCACTTTTTCTTCCCCTGTATGTACCCAGCTTCTCAAATATAAAGGGTCTGATGCTTCTAATTCCATTGTAGATGCTTCTAATTCCATTGTAGTTTCTTCTTTTACTTTCAACCACTAATACTCATCATTCTAATAAAATGGTTGGAAAGATCATTGACATAGAACTAATTGCTCTTGTATTACCTTTGTATGAAAGTCAAGAAATAAGGACAAAAAAATCAATCATATCACTTCATATTGTATTACCTTGATGCAGTCCGGCGTGGAGCAAGGATGCAGAGAGGTCGAGTGGGTCAGCCCAACGGGAGCGAGGGGGTGATTGGAGTTGCCGTTAAGGCGCCGGTGGGGGGCAGGGCGGTTGAGACGCGCTAGTGGGGGTTCACGCGTGACACCAGCTGATGCGGTTGTGACGCGCTGGTGGGGATCGTGCGGGACGGCGGCAGATTGGGTCGTGCTGTGTTTGGCACGCACGGGATGCGGCGGCACGGGTTTGTGGCCGAGGGTGGTCGCCGGTGGTGGTAGCGCCCGGGTGTGGGTGCGGGTGGTGGTGGAGTAGCGCACAGGCGAGATGCATTGCACGGCGCTCGGGCGGCTTGCGGTGGGCGCGACAGGATGCGGTGCAGAGCGCGCGGGAAAGATACTGTGGGCATGGGCGGGTTGTGGTGCAGCATGGCGGTGGATGCAGTGGGCGGGGCAGCGGGTGGTGGCGCGTGATGCGGTGTGCGGCGGGCGGGATGCGGTGGGCGGGGCGGCGGCGGTGAACGCGAGTGAGGTTGGAGAGCCGGCTGGCGGTCGGGGGTAGATAGGGTATGTACGGCCCAGATGAGTTATGCAAATTTTTTTTAGATCAAGAAGTGTGAATTCCCACTCGTCTTGTTCAACACCATTTGGATTTTTCACCCATTTGCACCTAAGAACATGAATTTGCAAAGAGGGTCCATAATCAAGTTCCCATATATCCTCAATGTAACCAAAGTACGTTGTTTTCATTTCTTCCTCATTTGCAGATTCAACATGAATTCCACTATTTTAACACTTACTCTTATGATCTTTATTCTTGGTCTAAAAGGTGAAACCATTGATTTCATATGCTGACCATGTCGTAACCAAACATGATGGCCCCACAGAAAGAAGTTTAAGTACTCTTCTTTCATCAAAGTCACCACAATTTATTTCTTGTTCCCTAAACCAATGAAGAAAGGTGTCCTTATGAATGTCCGATATCACTGACTCATCTGCATGGCCATTGCTTTCCAGAATTTGTTCCAGGTGTTGCTGGATGTAAGGTGCTACTATTGCCAATTGTTGTAAAACACTGAAATGTGCCTGTCTCACATTCGTGTATTGTATGTCTTGCCTTGTTTTCCTCCCTGTTGTGCCTTTACTAAAACTCTACCTCGGTATCTAGACATAGGAACACCAATTGGGTCTTCACCTTCTATAAAATCAAGAAAACATACAACTGCCTCCTCAGTAGTGTAGGCTTCAATAATTGAACCTTTTGGATGAGCTCGATTACGGACATATCCTTTCCACACAGACATGGCATGCTCTAAAGGAAACATGTGATGGAATTGCATAGGACCAAGAGCCATTATCTGATCAACCAAATGGATCATCAAATGTTCCATAATGTTGAAAAATGAAGGAGGGAAAACCATCTCAATTTGGCACATTGTCACTTTAATGTGAGTTCGGAGAGCATTCAATCCATCAAGGGTTACATTGTTCTTGGCTATGACATTGAAAAAGTAGCACATATGTGTCACAACCAACTTCAACCAATCCGACTTCACAGCTCTGATTGCAATAGCCAGAAACACTCGAAGCATTACATGACAATCATAAGTATTGTACCCACTAACCTTCAACTCTGACACATTAACATGGTTCCTGATGTTGGTCGAGTACCCAGTGGGGACTTTGATATCTCGGAGGCATTGACAGAATTCCTTCTTTTCTTCATTCGTGAGAGTGTAACTGGCCGGTGGGAGCAATACTTTCCCATTCCCAAGTGGTGTCGGGTGAAGCTCATGCCTAATATTCATGTCAACCAAGTCCTTTCGAGCCCATACTCCGTCTTCGTACTTTCCAGCCATGTCCAAGATGATTGCAATTGCGTGATCAAATACCCCCTTGCCAATGTGCATGCCATCAAAAGCATAAAAAATCTACAAATTTTCCCAATACTCCAGATAATCATATAAGATGGACCACTTCTTGAAAGGACTCTCATTTGGCACTTTATCTTTCTTTATTCCCTTCACTGATTTGCCCAATACAACCTTAATATGCTTCACCATCTCATACACCATTTTCCCGTTATATCATTTAGGAGGCTGATGGTTTTCCATTGTACCATCAAATTCTCTAGTCTTCTGATAGACAGGGTGACTAGCGGGAAGATATCGGCGGTAGCATATATACACCCCCTTCTGTGATGACTTCAAATACACATAACTGATTCCATCAACACAAATAGTACATGTCGTCTTCCCTTTCTTCTGTCCAAGTAAAGCCAACAAACCAGGTCAATCAGTTATTGTGACAAATATAACTGCATATAGAGTGAATTCTTGTTGCCTGTAAGCATCATACATCAACACACCATTTTCCCATAGCTTCTTCATATCTTCCAACAAAGGTACAAGAAAAACATCAATATCAATCCCTTGCTGCCTTGGTCCGGCTATCAGGCATGCTAGTAACATATATTTACGTTTGTGACATATCCATGGAGGGAGGTTATAAATGCACAACACCACTGGACAAGTGCTATGTGGATTCCTCATTTCACCATGAGAATTCATTCCATCTGTACTTAATCCCATTCTTAAATTCCTTTCACCACTAGCAAAATCCTTATATCTTTTGTCAAAATTCTTCCACTGTGTAGCATCAGATGGATGATTGAGCTCACCCTCCTTCCTCATCTCTGCATTCCACAAATACCAAGTCATCATCTTAGCATCCCTCGGGTTAGCAAACAAACGCTTCAAGCGATCGATGACAGGAAGATACCACATGACAATACTTGGTACTTTCCTATCATTCATCGCAATAACATCATCTTGAACAACACTAGAACCACTACTTTTCCTCTTTCTTCAAGGGCCCTTCTTCATTTTATTATTTCCATTCCCATGAACAACACCATCATCAGTTGCATCATCACTAGCATCCTTCTTGTACCTACTTGTCTTGCAAATTGGGCAACAGATTGCATTTTCATTATCCCCACGGTACAATATGCAATGATTTGGACATGTATGAATTTTTTGCACGCCCAATGTGACTGGACATATTACTTTCTTTGCATAATACGTATTCTTTGGCAATCCATTTGGTTTTGGCAAAACGTCTCCAACAAACTCCAATAAATCACTGAAACTTGTATCGGAACATCCATGTCTTGCTTTCATCTTCATCAAGCCTAACACTGTATGCTGAACAGTGCAATTCTCATGGCACCCCTTTGATTCATCATACAACCGTTCCTTGTTTGCCTTACCCAATGGGGTACTATTATCCAACCCCGGATTCACACCAGCAAGGAGGTCATCCACACACATAGTACAAAGGATTTCTTCTAAATTCAATTCCCCAACATTATCCTCCTCTTCCATAGGACCATCGGGTGCACCCTCACATTGTTGCTCATCTTGGACCATACCATCATTCTCCGAACCCTCACCATGAAATGTCCACACTTAGTAATCCTTAACAAAACCTTTTGTGACCAGATGACCCAGATGACCTTAGATTTCACTAATGTTTTTGAAAACAATTCGGTTTTTGCATATCTCACATGGACAATGAATTCCATTATTCAACCCTTGCCTTTCTGCATGCTCCACAGCAATGACACAAAATTCTCTCACTTTATCCATATAAGGAGTCTCAACTCGGGGCCAATCATACATCCATGACCTATCATCCATCACCTATATAATGAAGGAACAAAAAATAAATTCAGTTATTTGGATATATAAAATGAAACAAAATTTCCTAACTAAACCATGACTACAAGTAACCTAAACCTATATATATATATATATGGGAACGTATCAGGTGCAAACCAACCTCTCCGTGCAAACCATGCAAACCAACATCTGGGCCACAAGATGTTGATCCAAGGGACGCGCTCTTTACAAATCACCCCTCCCACCTCCCATGCATTTTTGCAAATTCCCCCTTTCATCTCCCATGCATTTTTGCAAATCACCCTTCCCACCTCCTAGACATGTTGGTTTGCACAGTTTGTACAGAGATGTTGGTTTGCACCTGATATGTTCCCTATATATATATATATATATATATATATATATATATATATATATATAGGCCAGCGCTATTTGGTACCCAGGTACTGAATAGCTTATTCAGTACCCAGGTCCGAACACTCCCGCCTTGCCACCAGGTCGCACCCGAATGACAAACGCACGCACATGGAAAGCCAATCAAAAATAAATTACCGGTGCATGCATGTCGGACAAAATTGAAGCAAGAATTTAATAACCCGTGCATGCATGCAAAGCCATGTGCTACCTTTTTGATTTTTTTTCTTATTATGATTCAACGCTAAACACACACAAGTTTGTCTCTTCCTTTTTATGCAACAAAAAATCACTCATGTGTCTGATTAGCAAACCGTTTACACCATAGATCACTTGTGTTTTTGTGCACAATCAAAGCCTGAATATCTATACTTTTTTTAAGAAGATATTTTTACAATTTGAATGCAAGTATTTTTACAACTTGTTATTCTTGAAACTCATAGAGCTCACTGATTCAGAAATATGCCGCTCATATAAAAAAACAATTCCATGACTGTAAAATTCCAAGCTTTCCTGAGTGGGTTTGCAAATACAATATAGTATACCATCTATTTAACTATCGAGACCACAATTCTTAATTTTTCAATACTATCGATTTAGTAGATCATGTGTCAAAAAATATTGAGGGCATGAACATATATTGGCATAAGTAAGAAAGGTCAGTTGGGTTATAAATAAATACTAGTAGTTTAAATAATAAATTTCATGGATGATTAGCAAAATATTCTAGGAGAACACTACAAATCTATGCCATCATGGCTCTCTGAATGACCCAGTCTCTCTTATACATACTTATATGATTAACATGAAGTTTGTTCATGGAGTAGCAAAGCCCCTCTTCAGTAAATCTGCCATCACTATTGTACTATGGAAATTTTACACCTTGCTAGGAGATATAATAAAGGCTCCTTTCGGATAAAGTATCAAAATCGTTAACATTTTTAATTCTGATCACACTATTTGTAAATATATCAAGTTCAAAATGTTAATATAAATAATATACAAACTTCTGAGTTGCTTAATGATCATGTCTGCATGAGATGTATAGAAAAATAAATCACTAATATGAAACCATAAGGGTTAGCATGGTAGGGGTATAAAACTGAAATGGTTAAATCATAAATCAAAGGATGTGTAGACTAAAATGATTCTTTTAGTGTGAAACTAGCGTTTTGAGACTTTAAAGTTCTCATATGTGAATTCAGAAACATCGTTTGAGATCAGAATTCCAGAACACTATGTGCATCAGAGAAGTGAGAAAGACCAGTATGGTTCAATCATAAAAACTGTGATGTCAGTCATGCATTTGAACATAAAACTAGTGATGTGAAGTCATATACTACCAGAATATTTGATTATTCATGTGCAAATCATCTGGTTAAATTGCTAAATTTCTTGGCATGCGCATTAAAGCTAATGATATTAAATCGTAAATTTCTAGTTGTACAAGTCATGTAGATTATTATTGTTTTGGCTCATGACATGATATCATAAAGATGGTAGATGGTGATTGATAAAAATATTAGTTAAGAGCATAAATATTAACATGGGTAGCTGAGACAGATTAGTTGGATCAGAACATAAAAACTAGTAACTCAGGATTGTAAAATCTAGGAGCCGTAAGCAAAAAGAAAAAAACTAGTAACTCAGGATTGAACATACAAGTACTATTTACGGTATGAATCCTTCTTGTGATGAATACAAATGACAAAGAAAAAAACATTTTTTTTCAAATACATTCAAGATTCACTTGATGCACAAGCCAGAATCTGCTGGTGTCATGCCAATAATCTATGCTGGTTGATGGGGCAAATTTGCAGCATCGACAATTCTTGATGTGATTTGCTCTGATTTACCCAGATACAGTGTAATTTTTCAATTCAAATTTTCGTTCAGTACATGAAACCTTTTACAGCATATATAGAAACTAAAAAACGTCAGCAATAAATATTTCGTCATGCAATGGAGCGTACGTGAAATTGATCCAACTTGACATCTTGGCTCCTGCACATGATGCTTGCAGCAGAGATCGATTCCAGCGATGCAGCGTCCGAGGAGATGGTGAGTTTAAATTTTCGACAGCATCGTCGGCATGCATCTGTTTTGCCATGCAGTTGTAGTAGTGGCCGCTGTTGCATCCCGCTTCGTGTAGCTACCCGTAGTCACCTCATTGTTTCTCTAATTAACCTTCCTAGGTTCCTTGCTCTGATCCTTCCACACAAGTCTCGTCGTTGCACAACAAAAAGAAAAATCAGCACGTCCGAGTAAGTCAATGAATATCTAAAAACATGGCGTAAGAAAAACAAAATAGATACGTACCTTGTCAACATGGATCCTCTAGGAATCAGGCGTCATGAGGAGCGTTTGGTCCTCCTGGCGCCGTGAGATTTGCAACGGCCG
Source organism: Eleusine coracana subsp. coracana (assembly GCA_032690845.1). Lineage (NCBI taxonomy): Eukaryota > Viridiplantae > Streptophyta > Magnoliopsida > Poales > Poaceae > Eleusine > Eleusine coracana. The sequence goes on along the minus strand of CM064426.1, from coordinate 32,962,505 downwards.
CTCCTGGCCTCGATGCGTAGAGCTAGCTCATCGTTGGATTTCCACGGCAGACACACCACCGCCTTCCTGATGTGCAGGTTGCCTCGAAAAGGAGGAACATTTATATAGAGAGAAGAAAATCTAAGAGAATAAATGGTATTATTTAATATGGCAATAAGACATGATGATTTTTGACCTTAATTATTGCCCCAAAATCAAGGAGCATTTAATGAGTAGAAAATTACTAATGCATGCGTGCGTGCTTTGGGGCTGGTTGTTGGCATGTTAGGTCGGCTGGCTCGTGGAGGAACTTTGTTTCCTGAGTTGGACTCCGACCTGGGTACTGGATAGTTATTCTGAACCCAGGGTGTTGTATAGGGATTATATATATATATATATATATATATATATATATATATATATTAAGTCAAAACTTTCTATTACATATTTTTGTATGTTCCCTTCTTATACTCATGGTACTAATTAAGTTCAACCTCTATTCCATTGTAATAATATATCTAGCCAATCACCGTCAAAACATCTAAAACCGAAATTAAAAAGGGCCTAGGGCACTCCCATACCTCACTTGTTAATATTGGCCACCAAAAACAGCTTCAAAACCACCCCACCACCTCCCCCACTTCCGCCGTGCGAACTGCCACCGCCGCTGGGTTGAAGAGCAAAGAAACAGGGCTTTGGGAAGAAATGAACCGTGTGGGGCCTTTTTATATGGCCATTTTAGTGGTAGGCCTTTTCCTTGCCCGCTACAGCTAAGAACTAGTAGCGGGCGCTATGGCCCGCTACTAAGTGTACAAAACTTAGTTGCGGGCCATCAGTCTAGGTTTTACTGTTGTCCATATTAGTGGCGGTCCTCCTAAATGCCCGTCACTACCCAATTTTCCCCATCTGTCACTGTAGTGGGTTTTTGTACTAGTGCGTCAACATGCCCTGCTGCTGTCGATCGAGCTCCACTGCACGCCCTCCTTACAATTTCAAGTAGGGTTATATTTGCCCGCACCTCATGATGTTGCAAATGGAGTACTTTAATTAATGAGAGAAACATTTCTAGGGAGACTAAAAAATTGTTGGAGAATCCAGAACCTGTTAGGTAATTAGGCATTCTCATGATAAATTTAATCCATATTAATTGTACAAATAGTAGCATGCAGTTGATGACAATTTTGACAAAGACAGGATTACTAGTTAAGATCTCAATAAAACTAGTTATTCCGAGCCGTATTAGGATGTAACCTACGGAGGGAGTAGTGCCAGGGGCACCGGCGGCTTCATTCGCACCAGTAATGGTATGTTGCTTGAAGTAGTTGATCTTAGTTGATGCAGGAAGAACGTCGATGCTGTGCAGTCCCTCGAACAGCTTCTGGGGTGCGAGAAGACATGAGCAGTCATGCCTGTCATGACGCTCCCAAAAAACCTGATTGCCCGCACCACTCGTGCAAGTGTCGCCTTGCGGGAAAGGTTCCGGAGGCCTGCTCTCCCAGAGCTCCGTGCGCGCGGATTGCCGGGACGTGGAAGACTCGGAAGGCAACTCGAGGGGAGGAGAGGAAATTTTTTCGCTAATTGGGGCAAAATAGAACATGGCCAAGAAAGGCTTATATAGTGGTCGTTGGTTAATGGAAATAGTGGCTTTGCAATCAACACCATAACGAAAGGACTAAATGAGATTTATTCCTTTGCATAATAGAAGCACTAATCATGACAGTTTACAAAATTGAAACACGCCCAGCCTGCCTGCCAGGTCACGCACGCAGCAGCCAGCCAGCCATGGCATGGCACAGCACGGCTCGGCTCGGTGGAGGCGGCGGTGTGCACGCATGTGTCTTGCCCTTTTCCTATCTCAACTTCTCTAGGGGGTATACTGGTATTCCACTATAAGGTTCATGACTATTGAGGTCACCCCAAGATATGGTGTTTTGGTGATGAATGACAAACATAAAATGAGACTAATGTCTACACGAGTGTTGTCCATATAGGAAACCTTTTCTATCTTATGATGATTGTCAACGACATCCTTGGTGATTGATGACAATGACCGCAAGCATGGAGGCTTGTGAACTTGATGGAAGTCCAAGGGTTGATGGAGATGGATCAAAGCGGAGAACAAGCTATGGTGCAAGTGTTTGGAACACTTTAGTAGTTGTTAGGGCTTTGAGTCCATAGGAAAAACTGGACTATCAAGGGGGTCTAGGTCATTCTCTTAGGTCATGTCTAGTCGGTGATGTGCAAGGTTGCTCGGTGAAATCATAGACACTAGGTGACAGTGGAGAAGGTAAGGAGCTATTCAGAGAAGCCGAGAAACGAAGTCAAGCGAGGATGACAAATTTCAACTTCTGGACATAGAGACCAGACAGAGGGGTCAGTGGAGACCAGACTGTACGGTCACTATGTGGAGTTGTCCAGGACATAGCACAAGGAGCAGGAAGTCTGTCAGCAGGAGACTCTGTATAGACCAGACGGTCTGGTCTGCTGACCGGATGGTCCGGTTAGTAGGAGTGCAGGAACGGCAGAGAGGGTGCATTTCAGGGAGGCTCTTGGAATGGAGAGAGAAAGTGGACAGGACGGTCCGGTCCAGTGATCGGACAGTCCGGTCAGTTCAGAGGAATTGCATGGACAGAGAAGCCAATGGTTCTGGGAACCGTTACCAGAGTGACCGGATGGTCCGGTCAGGCAGTGACCGGACAGCCTGGTCTGAATGTCCAGAAAGGTAATTTCATGGAGCAATGACTAGTTTGAGGTTGGGAGTCCATATAACTTCGTTGCTGGGGTCTTGGAGACCTCTCTTGGCCAGTGGAATACCTGAGAGTATTTGGTATGGTCCAAGAGGAAAAGAGGAGAGCACTAGGAGGAGATATTGCACATCTTGAGAGTGCTAAAGAAGAGTAGCTTGAGCATCTTGCACATCTAAGGCTAGGGTGTCCTTGAGGGTGTGATCTATTTTGTTACTCTTGATCTATGGTGAGACCTAGACCGGTTAGGTGTCGGTGATCGAGCCTATTGTGATCAGTTGTGAAGGTCGTAACATGTTTATACACGGTTTGAGCCCGCCGTTGAAAGGGGCATCGCTAGTGAGAGCCCGTGCCGCCTCGGGGAGTCTGGCAAGTTCTCGAGGGAGGCGAGCTTGTGCTTTGTGCAGCGGTGACGCACACCGTGTCTTCACTCTAGGAGTGATTGGGGGCTCGTGGGCGAGAACTCCACTTGGTGGCGGGAGGGACTTGGACTCCGGCAGGAGTGGTCCAACGAGGAGTAGGGGAAGGCGCCATCCTTCCAAGACCTCGGGAAAAAATCATGAGCCATCTCTTACTCTACTCCTTATTGTGATGCTTTACTTTCCGTATTTACATACCATGCTATTCATGCTTATGTGCTTACCTTGCTTTAGTTGACTACCTTGTAGACTTGCATGAATAGGCTTCTTTACTTGCTAGTAGTGCTTAGCCTTCATACTTGATCGCTAGCATGTAATAAAGTTGTTTTGGCTTGATTGATCACCCTAGTATGTATTGTCCTACTCATGCTTATATGCTTTCTATATGCTTGTTAATCTAGTAGCTTTGCTTGAGTAGAACTCCTTGCTAGCTAGTTGGTTGCTTCTGCGTATCTTTGGTAACTAGCTTGCATAGGAGTTGTATTGCCTTTATGTGATTCACTAGTATGCTTAGCTTGTTGTTCCTTCCATAGGACTATTATCTTGCTAGTGTGATCACCACTAGGATTGTGTAGGAGTTGTTTTGAGTGGTCGATTTTAGGAATTGGCGAATTTGGTACATAGTGCGAGTTCCCGATTCACTCCCCCCCCAGGTCACTCGGTCCTTTCAAGTGGTATCAGAGCTAAGTGCTCATTATATGGCTTAACCGCCTTGAGTAGTGACCGTATTGAGTTGGGATGTCATCCCATTCGGGACCGGATCATGGCTCATGGAACGATCGCTTTAAAAGCTACCTAAATGCCATGATTCCAGATGAGTTAATGAGCACTCTTGTGGACTTTGCCAATACACTTACCGATGATCAGGTGTATGATGATTGTGATGATGGTGTGGATGTGCCTTGTACTAGTTAGTGCCTAGATTCTTCTAGCAATGACTTGATAGGTTGCTCTACTAGTGTGCATAACATGATGATTGATAATGATGTGTCTCTTGATCTTGTTTGCTCTAGTAGCATTGATGATGTTTGTGAGCCTCCTATTGATCATGCTAGTAGTTCTCTTGTTGATGAGTTCTTTACTTTTCATGCTAATGACAATGAGGACTTACTTGACTCTCTTATTCGCTTGCGAGGTACTGTGGACAGGATTGAGGTGACTTCTTTTGAGCTTCCCAAGATCATGATAGTTGAGAAGATCCTCTCCTTCCTTCCGAGTAGGAAGCTCTATGTCACTCTTGATCTTCTCATGGAGAAGAGTCTCTTTGTCGAGGACGTGATTGAGCTACTCTTCAAAGATGAGGAGATTACCATGAGCATGGCGTGGAAGAAAACATTCAAGACGAACCATGAAGCATCTTCTAGCAAAGGGAAACAAGTAGCTTCGAGCTCAAACATCTTTGATCCCTCTACAAGATTGTCTTGCAACAACTTCTACAACCCCTTCAGGGCAAGACATCCTTCGGGCGCTCCGTCAAGCTCTACCTCAAGTGCCATTCCAAGTTCTACTACAAGCACCTTGAGTGGACCGAGCATTGGCGTAGGGAGAGCACCAACAACAATGCTCGCTCGATCGTTTGAGATGATTAATCTTGCGGCTTCAGCTCTGGTGCCTCCACTTCCTCCACTCCCTCCACCACAAGATCATCTTTGGCATCTTCGTCGAGCTCACCAACAGGATCTCTTCTTTGAATTCGGTGAATTTGTGAGAAATCCGAATGTTGACCTTTGTGAAAATCTATTGAGCATCTATGATCTTGTGTGTAGGATAAACTCTTCTAGGGGACTTCAGAGGATTGCACCACATGAAGTGATTGACAAGCTCCTCCAACAAATCACAACTCCTGAGAGGGGTTTCTTACTTGAGGAGATAGTCAACAGGAGACATGAACTATCAATTGAGAAAGCAATGGAGATGATACTCGTGCTCCATTCACAAGTGGGGCATGTGCTTGAGCACATCACTGGACTCTATGACCCTCCCGATTACTACATCAACCATGACAATGTGCACATGTGGGATGGTCATGGACATAAGGGTTACCATGCTCCTCACTATCCCATTAGGAGGAGACTACTGGATGAGATTGCAAGAATCCCTATCTATGAGGATGGTCTTATTGCTCGACACGATGAGGTTAGTGCTAGTCAATCAAGTAATGCTTTGGATACTAACCCCTCTTCCTCTAGTGTTTGTCTTATGGCTACCACCAAGGTCAACTACGAGAGTGGAGGCACTCATTGGATTCTTGATAGTGGGTGCACTAAACATATGACTGGGAAGAGAACCATGTTCACCACCATCGATGAAGATGAAGATAGTGAGAAGGCGACTTTTGGGGATAACTCGAAGGGAAGAGTTAGAGGCTCGGGCAAGGTGGCCATCACAAATGACCTCCATCTCTCCAAGGTCTTTCTTGTAGAAACCCTTAAATTCAACCTTCTATCTATTGGTAAACTATGTAACATGGGTTTCAAGTGCACATTTGATGAGGACGGTGCAAAGATTGAGAATGACAAGAGAGGGCTAGTATTTCATGGAGTAAGGTATGTGAACTTGTATGTCACGGACTTCAAGTCAAGCAACATGCCACCAAGCACTTGCCTATTCACTAAGGCATCCAAGGGATGGTTGTGGCATAGAAGACTGGCACATGTTGGAACGAATCAGCTCAAGAAGATTGTCAAGAGGAATCTAGTTGAAGGAATCAAGGATGTGGCCTTTGAGAAGGATAGACTATGTAGTGCTTGTTAGGCAGGAAAACAAGTTGCATCTTCACATCCCACCAAGTCATTCATGTCTACATATCATCCTCTAGAGCTCTTGCACATGCATTTGTTTGGGCCAACACACTACAAGAGTCTAGGAGGCAATCTATATTGCTTGGTGATTGTTGATGATTTCACGAGATACACTTGGACCTTCTTTCTTGTTGACAAATCTCAAGCTAGTGGTATCTTCAGAAAGTTTGCCAAGAGAGCAAAGAATGAGTTCAATGCTAGCATTATGAAGATAAGGAGTGACAATGGGACGGAGTTCAAAAATACCATAGTGGAAGAATACTGTGACAAGAAAGGGATCAAACATGAATTCTCATCTACATATACTCCCGAGCAAATGGAGTAGTGGAGAGGAAGAATAAGACGCTCATCACTCTTGCTCGTGCCATGTTGGATGAGTATGGAACTCATGAGAGGTTTTGGGCGGAGGCAATCAACACGGCATGCTACACTTCTAACCGTGTCTATCTCCACCGGTTGTTGAAGAACACGCCATATGAGCTATTGGTGGGACCAAAACCCAATATTTCCTATTTTCGAGTCTTTGGATGCAAGTGTTACATTCTCAAGAAGATGAGAAAGCCTGGGAAGTTTGAAAGCATAACTTATGAAGGCATTCTTGTTGGGTACTCTGGGACTTCTAAAGCCTATACGGTCTACAACTCAGCCACAGGATGTGTGGAAGAATCCTATGATGTGCACTTTGATGAGTCAAATGGGTCTCAAAAGGAGGATGAATTTCATGAAGTGAACATTGGAGATGAGCCTATGAGGGAAGCCTTAAGAAGAATGCCCGTGGGCGAGGTTTTACCCCACGAGGTCAATGATGGTGATATTGATGAGCCCTCCACTCCACCACCTCCACCAACCCCCTCCTCTGAGATACAACAAACAACCCAAGATGCCACAATTACTCCCACAAGCTCCTCCCTAGATTCATTGAGAGTACACTCACCAAATGATGAGGAAACCCAAGTGAGAAGTGAGCCACAAACCTCCCCACATAATTCACCACAAGCCACTTCTCCTAGCTCTTCACAAGAAAGCATAAGAGTGACTCTTCCGCCTCTATTAGGATCCAAGACACTCATATATCAAGAGAGCAAACAATCCATGATGCACAAGATATTTCATCTATAGCTTCACCTATTCGAAGAAAATACCATCCTAGACCCAAAGCTATCAACAAAGATCACTCACAAGACTTGATCATTGGGAGTCCATCTCAAGGAATAAAAACAAGGATGAATCAATATAAACCCAACTATATGAGTGAAGAGGATGATGATGAGGCAAATGTTGAGATTGAGAACTTCTCCTTCGTCTCTATGATTGAGCCCACAACCATTGATGAGGCTATGGATGATCATAAATGGGTTATTGCCATGCAAGAAGAGTTGAATAACTTCAAGAGGTGCAAAGTATGGAAATTGGTTGAGAGGCCCAAGCATCATAATGTGGTTGGCACCAAGTGGGTCTTCAAGAACAAGCAAGATGAGAAAGGAGCAATTGTTAAAAACAAGGCTCGCCTAGTGGCTAAGGGATACTCTCAAGTGGTAGGGATTGACTTTGAAGAGACCTTTGCTCCCATGGCCCGTCTTGAAGCTATTCGAATCTTACTTGCCTATGCTTCACACAATGGCTTCAAGCTCTTTCGAATGGATGTCAAGAGTGCTTTTTTGAATGGAGAGATCAATGAGAAAGTCTATGTGGAACAACCTTCTGGATTTGAGGACCCAAAACACCCAAGACATGTGTACAAATTGAAGAAAGCTCTCTATGGTATCAAGCAAGCACTATGGGAATGATATGAATATTTGAGGAACTTCCTACTCAAAAATGGATTCACCATTGGAAGCATTGATAGCACCTTGTTCATGAGGCATGTTGGGAAGGATCTCTTTGTGTGACAAATCTATGTGGATGATATCATCTATGGGTCAACAAATGAGAAGTTCAATGAAGAGGGGAGATGATGGCTTGGGAATTCCAAATGTCAATGATTGGAGAGTTGCATATGTTCCTTGGATTCCAAGTCAAGCAATTGAGAGAGGGAAACTTCAGCTATCAAGAGAAATATACTAAAGACCTTCTCAAAAGATTCAACATGGAGAATTGCAAGCCTTTGCACACACCTATGCCTACTAGCAAGCCCTCTGATGATGATGTGACAGGAAAACCGGTGAACCCCAAGCTATATAGGTCAATCATTAGGTCTTTGCTCTACCTCACCGCTTTGAGACCGGACATCATGTTTAGTGTGTGCTTGTGTGCATGCTATCAAAAAAATCCAAAGGAGTCACACTTGAAGGCCGTGAAGAGAATTATGAGATACCTCAAGTACACACCTACAATGAGCTTATGGTATCCTAGAGGAACAAACTTTGAGTTGCTTGGGTATTTGGATTCAGACTTCATGGGGTGCAAAGTGAATAGAAAGAGTACATCGGGAGGTTGCCAATTTCTTGAAAGATCTCTAGTATCTTGGAGCTCAAAGAAGCAAAACTCTGTGGCCCTATCTACCGCCAAAGCGGAGTATATGGCGGCTGGAGCATGATGTGCACAACTTCTATACATGAGGCAAACACTCTCAGACTATGGCCTCAACTATACTCAAATGCCACTATATTGTGATAGTGAGGCGGCAATCAAGATGGCCCTCAAGATGGGAGATCATGGTCAAGCAAAGCACATTCAAGTGAGGCATCACTTCATAAGACACCATGTTGAGAAGAAGGACATCGAGTTGGTGAGTGTGCGAACTCATGAACAATTGGCAGACATCTTCACCAAGCCACTCGATGAGAAGACCTTCAACAAGCTAATGGGAGAACTCAATGTTCTTGACCTCTCCAACTTCACATGAGTAACCCTTGAGCTTGTCCTTTATATATATGTATAGTGTTTTGGTTGTTCTTGTTTGTGTTTTGTTTGTGCTTGTTTCTTTTCTTTTGTAGGTTGACTTCGGATCTTCTTGAGATAGCAATGGACACGGCTTAAGCTTGGAAAGGTGGTTCATGGCGTACCACTCGTTGTTGACACTTTGGTTTGTAGCGATTCTCTCTCTTTTTCTTTAGCATCACATCATTCATTATATACTTGTTGCGTTTGCATTCTTTGCATTTATGCATCCTTGCATTATGATACCATGCATTCCTCCAAGCATGTGTCTAGGGGGAGTTACTCATTCACAATGTGAGTACATGACTCTCTAGATAATCAAATAGTGATATTTGTGCTTTATACCCATTGAGCCATGTTCGACCGAGCTCCGAGGTTAAATTTACTCACGCAGCTCAAAGACAAGTGGCTCATATATTCCCACCTCTATAATGACTAACCCTTGAACATTTGAGAAAATCTTTTGTTGAGTCATAAGTGTAGGGGGCGATATGGTGAAATGCCACTTCGACCAAGGAGGAGCACCGTGAAAGGGGGAGTTATTCTAACTCTTGCCAACTATTTTATGCCTCTTGGTTTTGTTACATTATTGTGTGGTTTTTGGTGATAGGTAACAAAGGGGGAGAAGAAACATGAAGATCCAAAAGCCAAGTCTAGATCAAGGAGGGAGAAGAAACATGAAGATGATCGATATCTCAAAGGGGGAGGAGAACATAAAGAAGAAACGTGAAGATTCAGGGAGATGGAACATGAAGATCAAATCAAGATGGACATCTACACCAACATGGAGAAGAACAACGATGGTGCATGTCTACGGCAACAAGGAACACCTTCACCGACATGAGAATCTACGTCCTTAGTGCATGTCTACATCAACAAAATCGACTACCATGACACCAAGGCGGGCGCATATTCAACTGAAGCTCAATATCAAGTGCGCTACATATTTGGGCAGTTCTCCCTCCACACCTAGCATATTCCAAGGGGGAGACAATGTCCAAGGTAAGGACCAAGGTTTGCCTTTCAATCTTCTCTTTTCCTTTGGTTCTTTCTTGCTCTTCCATTTTGGATCATTATAAGTAGTGGTTTTCATCCATCACCAAAAAGGGGGAGATTGTAAGGTTCATGACCATTGAGTTCACCCCAAGGTATGGTGTTTTGGTGATGAATGACAAACATGAAATAAGACTAATGTCTACACGAGTGTTGTCCATGTAGGAAACCTTTTCTATCTTATGATGATTGTCGATGGCATCCTTGGCGATTGACAACAATAACCGCAAACATAGAGGCTTGTGAACTTGATGGAAGTCCAAGGGTTGATGGAGATGGATCAAAGCGGAGAACAAGCTATTGTGCAAGTGTTTGGAACTCTTGAGTAGTTGTTAGGACTTTGACTCCATAGGAAAAATCAGACTATCAAGCGGGTCCAGGTCATTCTCTTAGGTCATGTATAGTCGTTGATGTGCAAGGTGGCTCGGTGAAATCACAGGCACTAGATGACAGTGGAGAAGCCAAGGAACTATTCGGAGAATGTGGGAAACGAAGTCAAGCGAGGGCGTCAAGTTTTAGCTTCTGGATATAGAGACCGGACAGAGGGGTCAGTGAAGACCGGACTATACGATCACTATATGGAGTTGTCCAGGACTTAGCGCGAGGAGCAGGAAGTCTGTCAGCAGGAGACTCTATATAGACCGGATGGCCCGGTCTGCTAACTGGACCGTCTGGTTTGTAGGTGTGCAGGAACAACAGAGAGGGTGCATATCGCGGAACTCATGGAATGGAGAGAGAAAGTGGACCGGAAGGTCCGGTCCAGTGACCTAACAGTCTAGTCAGTACAGAGGAATTGCCTAGATAGAGAAGCCAATAGTTCTAGGAACCGTTACCAGAGTGACCGGACGGTCCGGTCAGGCAGTGATCGGACAGTCCGGTCTGGATGTCTAGAAAGGCAATTTCGTGGAGCAACGGCTAGTTTGAGGCTGGGAGCCTATATAACTTCGTTGTTGGGGTCTTGGAGACCTCTCTTGGCCAGTGGAATACCTGAGGGCATTTGGTAAGGACCAAGAGAAAAAGAGGAGAGCACTAGGAGGAGATATTGCATATCTTGAGAGTGCCAGAGAAGAGTAGCTTAAGCATCTTGCACATCTAACGCAAGGGTGTCCTTGAGGGTGTGATCTAGATTGTTACTCTTGGTCTATGGTGAGACCTAGACCGGTTAGGTGTCGGTGATCGAGCCTATCGTGATCGGTTGTGAAGGCCGTCACACGTTTGTACACGGTTTGAGCCCGCCGTTGAAAGGGGCATCGCTAGTGTGCGCCCATGCCGGCTCGGGGAGTCCGGCAAGTTCTCGAGGGAGGCGAGCTTGTGCTTTGTGCGGCGGTGACGCACACCATGTCTTCACTCTAGGAGTGATTGCGGGCTCGTGGGCGAGAACTCCACTTGGTGGCGGGAGGGACCAGGACTCCGGCGGGAGTGGTCCAATGAGGAGTAGGGGAAGGAGCCATCCTTCCAAGACCTCGGGAAAAGAATCATGAGCCATCTCTTACTCTACTCCTTACTATGATGCTTTACTTTTCGTATTTACATACCGTGCTATTCATGCTTGTGTGCTTTCCTTGCTCTAGTGGACTACCTTGTAGACTTGCATGAATAGGCTTTTTTACTTGCTAGTAGTGCTTAGCCTTCAGACTTGATCACTAGCATGTATAGGAGTTGCTTTGGCTTTATTGATCACCCTAGTATGTATTGTGCTATTCATGCTTGTATGCTTTCTAAATGCTTGTTGATCTAGTAGCTTTGCTTGAGTAGAACTCCTTGCTAGCTAGTTGTTTGCTTCCGCGTATCTTTGGTAACTAGCTTGCATAGGAGTTGTATTGCCTTTGTGTGATCCACTAGTATGCTTAGCTTGTTGTTCCTTCTATAAGACTATTATCTTGCTAGTGTGATCACCACTAGGATTGTGTAGGAGTTGTTTTGAGTGGTCGGTTTTAGGAATTGGCGAATTTGGTACATAGTGCAAGTTCCCGATTCACCCCCCCCCCACCCCTCTCAGTCACTCGGTCCCTTCATCCACCTAATAAGTTGAGGCAGTTAATGATAGGAATCCCATGTGAGACTAAATTAATATAGTATTAAATATAGGCCTAGACTAATTAGAATTAATAGAGATAATATGGACTTTAATGGCCCATAATATCCAACAATCCCCACCAAGTCTAGTGCTCTTAGAAAAAGCTCTCAGAAAACTTCCTCTCGTTTGATATATTAGTGTTTTGATGGAGATTGTTAAGTTAAACTTCCACCTAGAATAGAGGTTACACCTTCTCACAACTGAACAATGGACTAAGCCTTGAATTGACAGTTTTGTGCAAAAAAGGTTTCACCAAAGCCCTTTACTGATACAAGGTTGCCACAAGCATCCCCTCTGGTTGGAGTGTATAAGTCATAATCCTGGCCCTTTCGTGAGTATCTAGAGATTCCCATCATCTCACTGACTGTGACTAGCAGTCGGACTCATATAGGTGTAATCCTCAAGAGATATCCTGTAGGATGATATCTCTGCTTCACATAAGCCATTGGAATACATTAAGACCATCCTACCATACAACATAGGAAAGAAGTACACCTGAGGTGGACCAATAAGGAGTCTTTTCTCTCGGACTAGTTCTAGCTTGTTTTGCTATTCAACATCCTAGGATCTCCGATCACATGGAATGGGTTGCTACCAAAACAGTCCATCTGGTGGGTCTCACGCCCATCTCACTCGATGCACTATCTATCACGTTACATGACAGTCCCTTTGTAAATTGATCTGCCAGATTTTTAGATATGTGGACATAGTCCAACGCTGATACTCTAAAGTTTCTCATCTATCTAACAGATTTCAACCGCGTTTTTACATGCCTAGAGGACTTCATGTTATTCTTGGAATAGTTTACCTTGACTATCACAGTCTGGTTATCGCAATTCATGGAGATAGCCGGTATTGGTTTTTCAACCACCGGTAAGTCCATAAGTAAGTCACGAAGCCACTCAGCCTCAATGCTGGCGGTGTCTAATGCTGTTAATTCTGCTTCCATGGTGGACCTCATTAAGATGATCTGCTTGCAAGACTTCCAGGAAACAGCGCCACCTCCAAGTAGAAACACATTACCACTCTTGGCATAGATCTCATCAGCATCCGATATCTAGTTAGCATCACAATAACCCTCTAGTACCCTCAGATACCCATTTTAGTGAATGCCATAGCTCATTGTATCCTTTAGGTAACGCATTACCCTCTCAAGAGCACGCCAATGATCATCTCCCGGGTTTGAAACAAACCGGCTCAATTTGCTCACAGCAAAAGAGATGTTAGGCCTCGTAGCGTTAGCTAAGTACATGAGTGAACCTATGATTTGGGAGTATTTTAGTTGATCCCTTGCTTTTTTTCGATTTTTCCTCAATAGCACACTAGGGTCATAAGGGGTTGGAGAAGATTGACAGCCGCTAAACACGAAGCAACTTAAGACCTTCTCCACATAGTGGGATTGCACCAGTTTGACCGCACCATTACCTTCCCTAATCAGCTTCATGTTAAGTATAACATCAGCTTCTCCCAAATCCTTCATCTCAATATTATTGGATAGAAAATATTTTACCTCCTTAATCACATTAAGGTTGGTCCCAAAGATTAAAATGTCATCAACATACATACACAAGATAACTCCCTCACCCCCACCATACTGATAATATACACATTTGTCAGCTTCAATCACAGCAAAGCCGTCCAATATGAAAGTTCTTTCGAACTTCTCGTGCCATTGCTTAGGTGCTTGTTTTAGGCCGTATAGGGATTTATGAAATTTACACACAAGTCCCTCTTGACCATCAATCACAAACCCATCAGCTGAACCATATAGATCTCCTCCTCTAACTGTCCATGTAGGAAAGTTGTCTTAATGTCCATCTGGTGGATGAGAAGACCGTGTGAGGCTATCAGGGAAAGTAACATTCAAATTATGGTCAAACGAGCAACAGGTGAATAGGTCTCGAAATAATCTCCACCTTCCTTTTGTGAATATCCCTTTACCACAAGCGTTGCCTTGTAACGCTCGATAGTACCATCAGGCCTCAACTTCTTCGTAAACACCCATTTGCATCCTATAGGTTTGCAACCATAAGGACGCTCAACGACTTCCCAAGTACCATTGGACATAATTGAATCCATCTCGCTCCTTATTGCTTCCATCCACAGGTCAGCATCTGGCGAGGAACATGCCTCCTTAATGGTACCGGGTGTGTGATCCTTAAGGTACACAATGAAGTCATCACCAAAGGATTTTGCAATTCTCTGTCTCTTACTCTTTCGAGTGACTGCATTGTCATCCTTCTCAAGATTTTCCACAAGGGGTTCCTCATTGTGTATAACTGGTGTAAAGATCTCATGGGAAATTATAGAATCATGACCAAAAATGCTATGTTTGATCTTCATACGAAAATTACTCTAAAAAAATGTAGCATCTCTGGACTCACAAATTGTACCGACCATCATGTCAGGTAGTCTAAATTTAATAACTAAGAACCCATAACCCACGCTGTTGAAGCCATAACCTAGGAAAATACAATCAATAGTTTTAGATCCAAGTTTGCACTTCTTGATGTGATTGGCACATTCACCATAGCCAAGCAACCCCAAGTGCGCAAGTATGAGAGATTTACTTTCCTTTTGAACCATTCCAACAAATAGTGAATTTCTTTATTCTTTGTGGGCACTTTATTCAGGACATGACATGCTGTCAATATTGCCTCACCCCACCATTCCTTAGAAAGCCCCGCGGTTTCTAATGTGGCATCAACCAAATCAGTTAGAGTGCGGTTCTTTCATTCAGCGATCCCATTAGATTCAGGTGAGTAGGGCGGTGTCCTCTCATGAATAATTCCATGCTCAGCGTTGAAGTCAAAAAATTCATTAGAAAGATATTCTCCACCGCGATCGGACTATCATAGTTTTATTTTCCTCTCAAGTTGGTTTTCTACTTCAGCTTTATAGATCTTAAAATAATGTAATGCTTTATCTTTTGTTTTTAACAAATCAATATAGCAAAAACAGGAACAATCATCTATAAGAGTCATGAAGTATTTTTTGCCGCCTTTAGTCAACTCGCCGTTCATTTTGCACGGATTGGTACGAACAAGTTCTAATGTCTCTAAGTTCCTCGCCTCTGCAGCCTTATGAGGCTTACGAGGTTGCCTAGATTGCACGCTTGTATGATATTTGGAACCTTTGACTAAATGAAATTTAGGAATTAAATTCAAATTTGCTAACCGCGACATAGACGTGAAATTAACATGACAAAGCCGTGAATACCAAATATTCGACTCATTCGAGATCAATACATTATTCATAACATTATTATGGATATTATCATGTAAAGAAAAATGGAACAAGCCTCTGCATACATATCCTTTTCCAATAAATGTCCCACTTAGAAAGTACACATTTATTCGACTCAAGAACAATTTTAAAACCATCTCTACATAGTAGAGAGCCGCTAACTAGATTTTTCTTGATGGAGGGTATATGCTGGACATTCTTCAAATGCACGGTCTTTCCTGAAGTAAGATTCAGAATGACCGTACCAACACCAAGAACACGCGCATGTGACCTATTTCCCATCAATAATGCTCCAGTTACGCCGGCCTGATAAGAAGAAAATAATGAAATATCAGCACATACATGAACATTAGCCTGAGTGTCCATCCGGCAAATGACAAACTAAAAGAATAGTAGGTAAAAAATTACCGTACCCCAATGTTGCTACAATTTCGCTAATTACCATGTTTGCTGATTTCTTTGGCTGAATAAATTTACGATCTGGACATGCACTTGCCCAATGCTCACTACTGCCGCAAACAAAACAACCCTCATTTTGTTTTTCCTTTTTCTTCTTAAACGTGGTAGTCTGTTTTGGCTTCTCTTTGTTTTCCTGCTTCTTCTTTTTATTGCAAGGTGCATTAAAATTATTTTTCTTCTGCGCCATATTAGCGGTGGAAGACTCAATGCTGTTTCCGCGCGTGTCTTTTGCTCTCGCCCTCTCCTCAACATCAAGAGTCCCAATAAGGTCAGCCACGCTGAACTCTTTTTTCTTGTGTTTTAGAGAAGTAGTAAAATCCTTCCAAGAAGGTGGTAACTTGGAGATAATACCTTCGGCCACAAACTTGTCAGGCAACACACAAGGGAATTGTTCGAGTTCTTTTGCTAGTGCTTGTACTTCATGAGCTTATTCAACTACAGAACGGTTCTCAACCATCTTATAGTCAAATGTTTGCTCCATAACATACAGCTCACTCCCAGTATCAGAGACACCAAATTTAGCGTCCAATGCATCCCACAATTTATTGGTTGTTTTATATGTGATGTAGAAATCAACATATTTGTCAGCGAGAGCATTAATCATTATTCCTCTAAACAGGTTGTCGGATGCCTCGAACGCACTCTCCTCTTCAGGAGTGAATTGTCCGGCCTTCCCCTGCGCGGCGTAAAAGCAATTCATCGCTGTCAACCATAGCATCATCCGTGCATGCCACCTCTTGTAAAACATACCATCAAAACTGTCGAGTTTCAAGGCAGCAGCAAATCCTCTAACAGAAAAATACCTATCAGGTTTTTGGATTGTTAGGTAGTTAGGCATTTTCATGTTAAATTTAATCTATATTAACTGTACAAATAGAAGCATGCAGTTGATACCGTCACGGCATGACACGGCTCGGCTTGGCGGTGGCAGCGCGCACGTGTGGCTTGCGCTTGTCCTGTCTCAACTTCTCTAGAGAATATACTGATATTCTACCTAATATGTTGAGGCAGTTAATGATAGGAATCTCATGTGAGACTAAATCAATATAGCATTAAATATGGATCTAGACTAATTAGAATTAATAGATATAACAAGCGCTTTAATAGTCCATAATATCCAATAGAACCTAGCTAGCCGAACACACCCTAATGCCTCAAACGACTGATTCAAATATATCACAATTCTTCATTTTTTTTTCTAGAATTGGTGTCTCCGTTGAACTAGAGGCTAGAATAGTTCATATCCCTTCTTCAGAATATCATAATCCCATTCAAGGTATGAACGCCGCATTCGAACATACCGACCAGTTGCCTTGGAAAAAGCCAATCGTGTCAAATGGACATCAGGACGCGAGCGAATGAGCGATGGAGATGTTTTCGGAGCTTCTGCCTTTCTCAATCCTCGAAGAGTCATGTGTGCATGTACTCTGCGGCCAGCATTATTTGTTGACCTTTGAATCCTGCCTCGCTTGTTGGCTTCTAGCTTCACGGGCTGCTGTTTGAAGGCAAAACTTGTCAATAGGGAGAAAGGATAAGTTTTCCATGGTTTGGCTTGTAGCTATATTATTGTTATGTGGTGCTGCGCTGCTCTTACAATACCGCTTGATTGTGTGCTTCATGTTGGTGTCGGTTGCAAACGACATAGTTTCATATCTTTAACACAATGAAAGATATTCAAAATGATATAATATTTTTCAACATAATAATTTGAGTGTAAAAATTGAAATTACTTGCAAAATAACATAATGCGCTTTTGAGTTAACACTTGACTACAAAATAGGACACAAATACATTGAGTGCATATGAAGGACTATTTCTACACTCTGATATACCTCCGACCCTAATCAATAGCCAGTACCATCTCACGCCTCTCTGCACGTTTTCTAATAGAATCCAACAGCGCCGTTAGTAGTTGCGGCCTAACAATATTGAGGCATTCAGCTGTAGTGGGTAGAGTATATATATATATATGATCCAGGAAAGCAGCTACCACATTCGCTTTCAAGATCTAGAAATTACCATATTAATTAGAAAAAATAAGAAACAAAATTTACCTACTATTATCATTATAAAATAATTAAACCAAAATAACCTTATGTTTACTTTTCTATCATCCACAGTGCCATTAACCGTTCGTTTGCCCACCAATGCTAATCTTTGTGCCCTAAATTTATACCCTCTAAAAAAATACCACATCAAAATTAAATATACCACATCTTTTATCATATAAAAAAAAATCAAATAGACCGCCTGTCATGGATTTCGAAACATGCACTTCTGCACATGATGATAGGAAATCTTAAACCGTCTCCTCGGAGCACCATTGCCCTGCATCCTGTTTGTCAGATGTAGCGAACAGAAGGATAATCCACACCCTGCACCAGCTATCGAGCCTAGCCGTGACTACGCAGCAACATGCTTAGCTGCTTTATTTTGTTATTCGTAGCTACGTGAAAGTCTGTCCAATACGCATCTAACGATGAGAAAAAATACCGCTTAACAAACCTTTGTACGTCATCATATCAAAATCATTTATAGTTCACTACATAGAGCAGAAGACCATCATCATCCATCGTTGTAGCTGCCACTCAGCCCTACAACAAGTCAACAACAAGACGCCATCATCTCCCATCCTGAATATGTGAACGATTTCACAGTCTGTGGTTGCAATCACTGCAGACTGTGGTCGGCAATCCTGCACTCTACCTGTTGCCCGTAAAGAAACCCGCACTCGCCATTTCCATCGCCCTCACAGATCGTAATAGCACGGCCAGCCCCATTGGATTTGTTGGTACGAGCGATAGATAAGATTACTAATCAATTGGTGGGCATCAGCAATTGCCATTGTCCTCCACGTGGTGTTGGATTTGAAGGTTAGCATGCACTTGGTTTGATTTTGTGAGGCTTGGTTAGGCTAACATTGTTTTTTTTTGTTTCTCAAAACTCAGACTAACATTGTTGAATGCGTTGATGTTAGATCTTAGGGATCTTCTAGGGTAGATCAAGTGGGATTCTTCATGTGTTTCTGTGAGTGATCTTTGATTCTTGAAGATTAGCAAGTAGAGAGAGAAGGAGGGAGGGGAGAGATGCGTACCAGGGTCTGCTCATGCTCCCTGGTTCATTGGTGAAGTCTGCGCACGGGCAGTGACGGTCGGTGTAGAGATCGCCGGCGAAGGGTCTAGTGGCCATCCCGTCGCTGGCAGGCCAACCTCTGAGATCGGTCTAGGTGGGGAGGCACTGTAGCAGTGACGAACCTCATGGTGTGTGCCACTATGCTCCCCACCTCTCTTTATAGGGCTGCGTGACGGGGGCCCACTAGCCTTGTTTCTGGTAGGACGCCCCCTATCAGGGCGTGGTCAAGGGCCCAATGGGCCGATCAAACTGACATTCTGATGAGGATATGACCCTTATGGATACACCTAGCTCTGATACCATGAGGACATCACTCCTATGGATACACACAACATTCCTCCAATTTTGGACTTCCAAGGTCCAATGACTAGAGCTCGTGCACGACGACTAAATTTAGAGGTGAGCACGTTCCTACGTTCTTTATTATATATCACTTCTGAAAATAGTTTGCTACCTAATAATTATATTATATTAGGAACCATAGAGAGAACTAGGAGATGATATAAGAAAGACTTGGAGATGTGGAGGACCAGTAAGGGCGTGGAAGCCAAGGTGGAGGCCCAACCAAAATAGAATTTGAGTCTATTTTGGGGCCTAGACTAGTCTGCACTAAAACGGACGCGCAGGACGCATACGGACTCAGATTTGAACGTCCGTTTTTGGCCTTTGGGCTTTATATCCAGTTGATCCCAATTAGGGGCGCGTCCAGAGGACCTTGCACGACCCTAGAGTCTTTATATACAGTCATCGTTGCACCATTATGGTTTAAGTTTTGCTTAGATTATTCTGTTTATAACAATTTCGCCATCATAACGGTTTGTGAGATCAGAACTTCATGAGATTCATAATACATCGACAATTGTGTTGCATTCTTTTTTGTTCTTGCTTGTGTTCTTAATTCGCAGGCAGGGATTAGTCTTCTCGGCGAGGTCAATCGTTTTAGGATGGTTGATAACTAGAGGAGACGTCGTGCAGTGATTGCAGGGTTTAGAACGTGATGTTCTAAAGCCGGATCGATTTGTGTATCGCCTCCGATCAAATCAACTTATCCAGAACCTTTTAAAAGATCGGGCCTATTGGTGATAGATCAAACTAACATTCTGATGAGGACATGACCCTTATGGATACACTTAGCACCCTGACAACCCTTATGGATACATGAAGGATGTATTATCTGCTACTACTCTTGTGTCGGGGCTCAAGAAGCTATTTCCAGGAGCTGTTGTTCATACGGAACAAGTGAAGAGGCTGAAGCAGTATATTCTGATTGGTTCCATACAAATAGAGTTGGAATGCAGTCCAACATAAGTCCATTGCAAATTCCAACCCTGCATATGTCCTCAAGTTTTCGTAGGTGGGTCAGTTTGTTAATTACAAGTATTAGCATAGCTGCCGGAATATAATACAATAATTCTTATGCATGTACGTGAGTTGTGTTTTGTTTGGTGCTGCATGCACTTGAGTCCAAGTCGGTATTTGTATTAGTCAGAGTCGGACTACAGGGTGGCCTGTGTGCCTTTCATTGGGGCGTGGCCCTTGTATTAGGGGATTAGGTTTTATTTAGTGTTTCTTTCTGCTGAGGTTTTATCCGGAGAGAAGAACAGCGCCGTCATCTCTCTACTGTGGTGACGGCATCCATTCATCCATCAAGGATTATGTGAGAATGTGATCAAGCTGCTGTGCTTGGGTGCATTCTAGAATTCCTGCAAAATTCATCTCTCTTTGATCGTGTTCTTCTTGGACACGGGTGGAGAGTTTTATCTAGGTTTGGTTGAAATACTGTAAGCTGATCCTTTAATCTATCAATGAGTTCCTGTTTGGTTAATCAATATCAGTCACTGGAATCTGACGTGAGTTACTTGGTTTGCTAATTTGCGTCATCAAGATTAATCAAAGGTAGTACGTTTGCATATATAATATACTATTTGTTGGTTGTGACATAGTTCCTAGTGGTGAGGACTATTGAATAATATTATCTACGTAGCATTATTTGAAGACATCAAGTTATTTTGAAGTGATTTATTGTTCTTGCTGTTTGTTATTTTGGTGCTGGCTGTTTCATTAACAAAATTCAAAGGAAGATTATTTTGCTACTAGTACCGTGAAAGATTGGGACATCCTAGACACCGTCATCATGTTCTTATCATTTGGTATCAGTTTAGCCTGGTTAATCACGGTACTCTACTAAATTTTTGTGATGGATTCCTACGATTTTGACATGTACTTGAAGTTTGTGCCAATGCTATATCCAACAAGTTCTCAATTCGAGTATTATGAGTGGGAGGATGCTATAGAGGCTTTTTATAGGATTGAAGAATTGCCATTAAACCGGTAAATTTGGCAAAGCAAATATTCTCCTTTGCTATTTTGCTGTGGCGGAGAAAGTTGCAGCAAGATCTTGGTTACCAAGGTGATGACTATTGCACATCTTGGGCAGCCATGTAGTCGGAATTACGACATCGATTTGATCCGCCACTTGAGTCAGATGAAGAAGTTTGCTGATCATGAGTGCTTGGAAGTTCCAAACTAAGAATATGCTACAATTTATGATTGTGTCAAGGAGGTTGTTAATGTTGTTTTTTTTAACATAAGAAAATGGAGAGGTGTTTTAATGTGAACAAATCAAAAGTAGAGCTGGAAATTCCTAAGTCTTCTTCTGCTGATCATGTCAAACCATTAATTGAAGTTGTAGATGATCTTGTGGGCTTATCTTTGATGTCTCAGGAAGTAAATTCAGATGGCGTCGTTGCAGATGTCAAGGGGCAGTGTTGCAATATTTTTCAGTCAGAGTGCAAAATTAAAAAGAAGGTATGCAAATTACTTATTGATGGTGGAAGCTTCAATAATGCTATTAGTTCAGATTTGGTACATGCATTATCTTTATCTACATGGAGGCTTCCTACACCTCGTTACATGCAATGGATGAATAAAAGTGGCACGCTGAAAATTACTCATAGGATAAGAGTAAAATTTTTAGTGGGAGACTACATTGACTCTGTGGACTGTGACGTGGCACCGATTAGTGTGTGCCATCTGTTGCTTGGGAGACCATGGCAGTTTGATCTTGATGCAGCCCATAGTGGTCGTTCTAACAATTACTCATTCATGCTTAAAGGGGTTCATCATATTTTAAAGCCAATGAAGGAAAAAAATATTAAAGCTGAAATTTTTGTTGCTACTGCCAAAAAGAAGAAACAAAGTGCTGAAATTACGTCAAAGCCAAGGACGGCTTTGGTCCAAGGGGTGGAGAATGATGTAGCTGTTACAGGTCAGGAAACTTTTGCTCATATTTCAGAAATAATTTCCAATGATATGAACAGTTCATCTATTAAAATGAGGTCTATATCTATTACGTTGAATGAGAAGAATGAAGGGAAAAAGGATATTGCGGCCTCTCCTATTATATCGGTTTCATTAGCGGAGAAGTGTACTTGTTCTGTAAGATCGTGCATGGAAATAGTAGCTGGAGATCCAACTATAGAAGTAGCTACCAAATTTTAGCAGAGCCGAGGACGGGTTTGGTCCAAGGGGGAGAGAATGACGATCCCATGGCTTATGAAATTAATTCTAAAAATAACATGAACTTGCATTTTGGTTGGTGTAGTGCTAGGTGTATCCATAGGAAGAATGATGAAAACTCCTATAAAGATGATAATGTGATGCATATTGTGCATCTAAAGTGATCTACCAAAGAAAATGTGATCGTCTAGGGAGTACAACGGTCATATTAATGATACTCCTAAAGTAATGATATAGATGTATTCGAAGAGTTTTGACAATGGAATACTAAGATGGTACTTAAAGTGCCATAAAGAATAAAGTCATAACAGAGTAAACCCAATCATAAAGTTTAAAGAGTTTGAAGACATGTCGTCTTTGAAGACGATGATAATCTTGGGTAGTAAGACTTGAAGAAAAGTAGGACTTTGTATCCACTTTAATGATTCAAGAACAACAAATTTCTTGTTACACAAGAGATTATAGAATTAATTGCCTATAGTAAATAAAAGAGAGTCCCATATGAAACAGGTGCCCATAGCAAAGAATAAGACAGGTGATCCCACCCAAGTTGATAAGACCATGATGAGCATTCACATGTTCGAATGGCAAAGATGAAATGTAATTGATTAATCCTGATAAGACTATCGTGGGTCTACAATATCAAATGTGACTCCAAAGGGAACACGGATCCTAATAGAGTCAAAATAGTAGGCCGTTATGGGTCTATAAGATTAATGTGACTCTAGAAGGAATATATATGATAAAAGTCTTTATGCCAAGAGAAGAGAAATGTTACTATGAGACATTTTCTGATGTCTCATGTAATAATTTCTTTAGATTTATAATGGCATTAGCGACACATCATGACTTAAGCTATATCAGATGAAAGCAAAGACGATCCTCCTTAGTGAGGGTCCAAGGAAAATGTATTTACATGGCACAACCAAAAGAAAAAGAACTTTAGACATCGCAGAAAATCCATCTATGGATTGAAGACAAGTTTCTAAAAGGAGATGTTTAAAATTTTTGTTAGAGTAATAAGAATTTTGGGTTTTCTTAAAGAGTATGAGGACAATTGCATTTTTGCAAAAGATATAGAATGGGAAGCTCATTTCCTAATCATGTGGATGACGTCCTACTTGCTAGTGGTGATGTCAATCCAATGTAGAAGAAGAAAACGTTCTTGTCCTTAAAGTTTAAAAGAATGTTCTCGATTGAATGTCTCTTGTTATTTGAGATGAGATTCACCAAGATAAAGAGAAGGGATATTAGAAATATTACATATGCATGATGAGAAGTCTCTAAAGTATGCATACAAGAAAACATACGCTTGTTCTTATAGTCAAGGGTAATGGATTTGGGAACTTTAGTATTTCAAAAGATAATATGAAAAGGATCAAATGAATATGGTACCATATGGTTTAGCTATTAGAAGCTTGATATTACCCTAACGCAACTTTATTATCTAGGTTGCTTTGGCAATGTCCAGTCCACATTTAGATCACTAGAATGGAGTTAAAGATATAAGGCTCATGCTAAAAGAAACAAGTACTCTCAAAATGTTATTAGTACAAAGATAGATAGGTACAAGGGCTCTCAAAAGGTTGTGAGCGCAAGATAGAACGCATGAAATGTGTAGCGAAATCCATAATTGTCGCTAACTTTCACACTTGGAGTTTCTATGTGGAAAAGTTTTAAAGAATAAAAGAATTATCATCAATGTGATGAAAATATATGACTTAGCATGATATGAGGCTGAGGGACAGGCAAAATGGTTAAGGAAACATGTACCCGGAATTGATAATGGTTAATAACAGCAACAACCATCAAGTATTTCACTCTTGTGACAAAAAGTCAAATGTGGTGCCAAACACATTGACACAAGTTATATGTTGTTGAGGAGAAGGTTCGGAGTTATGTTGGAATGTTTGGAGCACAAAAGAAATGGAAAAATGTTAGCACATCTGCTCATTAAAGGCTTACTGCCCAGAGCACACAGTCGACATGGATTTTATGGTATAGTTTATGATTTCCGGACAATAAGAGGCCCAGGGTTAAATGATCTACTTCAAAAAAAAGGAGTGTGTTGTAGCCGTTGATTCTATCGGTGATTGGTCGTGATGACGAAACATCCTCTACATACATCGGGAAGCTTTGCACAAGCACTAGGAAAAATATCTGGAACCAAATCAGCAATTCCCAGAAGTTATGTAGAGGGAAGAGTCCCCGGCTGAATAGATCTTGATGTTCGAGAGCAGAGCAATGATTACTTCAGAGCATTAATTCAAAGAAATAGCAGTCTCTGAGCCGATCGGCGCAGTCGCAACGACAGGAGAATATATTACCCTGACAAGTCTATCGAGTTGCAAGGGATATACCAAGATAGAAGTTGCAATTCCGGACAACCACCTGAAGGAATTTGAAGGCAACTTTGTTAAATCAAAGGGGGATAGAACATTGGCGAATGCTAAACCACTTGATGAATTTGAGCTAATGGACTGGATTCCTATTATTTTTTCGCATGTGTTGCTCAATATAAGAAGATCCTTCAGCCCGCAAGACGCTTCCGAAGCCGGAATTGAGTATAATTTCCCAAGTAATCGCCTCAAGTCGGAAACTTTTGATCAAGAGATTATTCGGAGAGTTTTAGGGAAGCTTTACAAGGATGATATAGAGCTTGATGGAACGGACGTGAAACAAGCGAAGAGATTGCTAGACAGTTGCTTTGAGCCATCTCCCTATGAAGGATTATGTGGTGTGTATGCTGTAGGTCTCAATGAAGAGGAAGAGGAAGAATTGTACATACCATGTGAGATATCGGGAAAGAAATTTCTGAAAGCCTTGTGTGACTTTGGTTCCCGTGTCAGCTTGATGACTTACAATGCATTTATGAGCATGTCATATGAGACTCAACAACGGCTGATGGGGACTGAACTTGAGCTAATCATGGCCGATGGAGGGAAGACCAAGCCACTAGGAGTGGTCAAGAATGTTGAAATTGAGATCAGCTCGAAAACAATACCAGTAGATTTCTTCGTTCTAGACAACGAAACTGGGGTTGAAGATATCATTCTAGGAAGGCCATTTTTAAGATTAGTACAAACTGTTCTGGATGCTGGGAAAGGTCAAATTACACTACTCCTAGGAGAGGAAGAAATGCAATTTCAATTTAATGATCCATCTCATCAAGCCCCTTCTTACAGTCAGGAATTCTACCCAGAGAAATATGAGAAGATAGGGATGGATATGGGAGACCCACTAGACCACATCCTGCGCAGAACTGGCAAGCGTACTGCCAGCGCCGATCGACGCGACACCTGCGCCGATCGGCTCAACCAGGAAAATCCCGCCGATCGGCGCGATGCTTGCGCCGATCGGCTCAACCAGGGAAATCCAGATTTTGAACCTCTCAGGGAGCTGGATCCAGATGAAGCACCAGATGTGGAACAAAAGGAACTTCCGAATGAGCTAAGCTATGAATATCTAGGGAAGAATAGAACATATCCAGTTATTGTGAACAACGACCTAACAAAAGAAGAAATAGAGAAGCTGCTTGCTATGCTCAAAAGATATAAGAAAGCCATTGGTTACACATCGGATGACATCAAGGGAATTGGCCCTATATTTTGCACCCACAAGATTAACTTGGAGGAGAATGCTAAACCAGTGGTTGAAGGGATGCGAAGGTTCAAGGAATCAATGAAGCGAGTGGTTAAAAGGGAGATTTTTAAGCTGCTTATTGTAGGTATGATCTACCATGTCACTGATAGTGAATGGGTTAGTCCAGTACATTGTGTGCCCAAGAAAGAAGGGTTGACAGTAGTACCTAATGAGAACAATGAGTTGATCCCTCAAAGGACTGTAACTAGATGGAGAATGTGCATAGATTACAGAAGTTTGAACAAGGTGATGAAGACAGATCACTATCCTCTTTCATTCATTGACGAGATGCTTGAAAGGTTAGCAAATAATTCATATTTTTGTTATTTGGATGGATATAGTGGTTTCTTTCAAATGCCGGTAAGACCAGAAGATCAATAGAAAACTACTTTCACCTGCCCTTTTGGGACATATGCATATAGAAGGATGCCATTTGGTCTTTGTAACACACATGCCATATTTCAAAGATGCATAAAGGCAATATTTGCCGAATTCATAGAAGATATTATGGAGTTATTTATGGATGACTTCTCTGTGCATGGTGCTGATTTTGATAATTGTTTGGAGAATTTGGAGAAAGTTTTGAGAAGGTGTGTTGAATCCGAGTTAGTTCATAATTCGGAGAAGTGTGACTTTATGGTAACAGAACGGATAGTACTTGGTCATGTCATATCTAATAGAGGGATAGAGGTTGATAAAGCAAAGGTATCTACAGTTGAGAAATTACCTCCCCCTACGGATCTAACAACTTTGTGGAGTTTTCTTGGACACGCCAACTTCTATCGCAGATTTGTTAAGAATTATTCGAAGATTGCTAAGCCCCTGACAGAATTGTTGAAGGAAGATACATAATTTGTCATGAACGATGAAAGACTCTTTGCCTTCAGAAGTTTGAAGGAAGCTCTATGCTCTGTGATGTGGACAAGGGTTCCCGATCTTCCGAAACATTCTGGATACGTTGATTTGGTCGGAGACGACACACAAATCGATCCGGCTTCAGAACAGCATGTTCTAAACCCTGCAATCGCAGCACGACGTCTCCTCTGGTTATCAACCGTCCTAAAACGATTGATCTCGCCGAGATGGCTAATCTCTGCCTGCGAATCAAAAACACAAGCAAGAACAAAGAAGAAAGCAACATAATTGCAGATGTATTATGAATCTCACGAAGTTGGGGTCTCACAAACCATGATGACGGCGAAACTATTATGAACAGAATAATCTAAGCAAAACCCAAACCCTAATGGTGCGACGGCGGCTGTATATGAAGACCCTAGAGTCGTGCAAGACCCTCTGGACGCACCCCTACTTGGGCGCAACAGGATACAAAACTCAAAGGCCAAAAACAGGCGACACAACACCGAAACAGATTCTGGAGTCTCTCTTGTTTCGATGATTCCTGATTACTCCGGACGAATTTTGATATGAGATTGGCGGCATTGGAAAGGTATTCTTCTTATCTTTCTGTGCATATGTAGAACGTCCAAATCCGAGTTCGTATGTTTCTTGGTCATCCGTTTTAGTGCAGACTGGTCCTGAGCCCCAAAACAGACTCGAAGTCGGTTTTGGTTGGGCCTCCGCCTTGGCTTCCACGTCCTTGCTGGTCCTCCACGTCTCCAAGTTCTTCTCCCATCATCTCCTGGTCCTCTCCATGGTTCCTAATTACAATATAATCATTAGATAGCAAACCATTCTCAAAAGTGACATATAATAAAGAATGTAGGAACGAGCTCACCTCTAAATTTAGTCGTCGTGCACGAGCTCTAATCATTGGACCTTGCAAGTCCAAAATTGGAGGAGTGTTGTATGTATCCTTAGGAGTGATGTCCTCATCATCCTCCCCCTCTTGAAGTGGAGTCGTCCTCGACTCAAGCTCATTCTCTTCTCCCAAATATGGTTTCAAATCTGAAATGTTAAAAGTAGGACTAACCCCGAACTCGGGAGGCAACTCAAGTTTGTATGCATTATCATTAATCTTCTCAATTATTTTGAAAGGACCATCAGCTCTAGGCATTAATTTAGACTTTCTCAAATCTGGAAATCTATCTTTTCTCAAGTGTAACCATACTAAATCTCCTACATCAAGTTTTACTTCTTTTCTACCTTTACTACCAGCAATTTTATACTTGTCATTCATCTTTTCAATGCTAAGTCTAGTGGTCTCATGCATTTTTAAAATAAATTCAGCACGTTACTTAGCATCAACATGAACTCTCTCATGAATAGGTAGAGGAAGTGTATCAAGTGGAGTACGGGGATCAAAACCATGCACTACTTTGAAAGGACTTAGCTTGGTAGTAGAATGTGTTGCCCGATTATATGCAAACTCAACATGCTTCAAATTTTTCTTCAAAATAGCTCTCAACATAGTACCCAAAGTGCGGTTCACCACCTCAGTTTGTCCATCAGTTTGTGGGTGACAAGTTATAGAAAACAACAACTTTGTACCCAACTTATCCCAAAGCGTGCGCCAAAAATGACTCAAGAATTTTGCATCACGATCTGAAACAATAGTAGAAGGCATACCATGCAAACGAACTATTTCTTTGAAAAAGAGATCAGCAATATAACTAGCATCATCAGTCTTATGACATGGTATAAAGTGTGCCATCTTAGAAAATCTATCCACAACAACAAAAATACTATCACTCCCCCTCTTAGTCCTAGGCAGTCCTAAAAAAAGTCCATAGAAATATCCACCCAAGGAATAGAAGGAACAGGAAGTGGCATGTATAAACCATGTGGATTCAAGCATGACTTAGCTTTTTGACATGTAGTGCAGCGAGCAACAAAGCGCTCAACATCTTTCCTCATCCTTGGCCAAAAGTAGTGTGTGGCCAAAATATCCTCCGTCTTCTTGGCACCAAAATGACCCATCAATCCACCTCCATGCGCCTCCTGTAACAACAAAAGACGAATGGAACCAACTGGAATGCATAGGCGGTTAGCTCTAAACAAGAATCCATCATTCAACACAAATTTATTCCATGCACGACCTTCTTTACAATGCAGCAATACATCCTTAAAATCAACATCAGCAGCATATGGTTCTTTAATTGCCTCAAGTCCAAAAATTCTACAATCAAGTTGAGACAATAAAGTATAGCGCCTAGATAAAGCATCAGCGATCACATTATCCTTTTCTTTCTTATGTTTAATAATGTAAGGAAAAGACTCAATAAATTCAATCCATTTAGCATGTCTACGGTTCAAATTACATTGAGAACGAATATACTTAAGTGATTCATGATCAGAATGAATAACAAATTCTTTGGGCAACAAATAATGATGCCACGTCTCTAAACAACGTACAAGTGCATACAATTCCTTATCATACGTGGAGTAATTCAAAACAGGCCCAGTAATTTTCTCACTAAAGTATGCAATAGGTTTACTATCTTGCATCAAAACACCACTAATGCCTATACCACTAGCATCACATTCAAGCTCAAAAATCTTATCAAAATTAGGTAATTGCAGCAATGGTGCATGTGTAAGTTTATCCTTCAAAGCATCAAAAGACTCATGATGTACCTTACCCCAATGGAAATCAATGCCCTTCTTTGTCAACTCATGCAAAGGTGCAGCAATGGTGCTGAAATCTTTGACAAAGCGGCGGTAGAAACCTGCAAGACCAAGAAAACTCCTCACCTGTGTGATAGTTTTTGGTATAGGCCAGCTCTATATGGCTTCAATCTTCACCTCATCCACCTCAATTCCCTGTGGAGTCACAACATAGCCAAGAAAAGAGACTCGATCCGTGTGAAAGATGCACTTCTCAAGCTTACCAAATAAACGTGCATCTCGTAAAGCATCAAAAACAGCATGCAAATGATACATATGTTCATCTATAGATTTGCTATAAATCAAGATATCATCAAAGTAAACTACCACAAATTTGCCAATGAAAGCTCTTAAAACCTCATTCATCAAGCGCATGAAAGTACTAGGTGCATTAGTTAACCTAAAAGGCATTACTAACCACTCATATAATCCAAATTTGGTTTTGAAAGCTGTTTTCCATTCATCTCCAAGTTTCATTCTAATTTGATGGTAGCCACTACGCAAATCAATTTTAGTGAAAATTATAGCACCACATAACTCATCAAGCATGTCGTCTAGCCTAGGAATAGGATGACGATACCTAATAGTAATATTATTAATGGCTCTACAATCTACACACATACGCCAAGTACCATCTTTCTTAGGAACCAAAAGTACAGGAACAACACAAGGACTAAGTGATTGACGAACATACCCACAATCCAAAAGGTCTTGAACTTGTCGTTGTATCTCCTTAGTCTCCTTAGGGTTGGTCCTATAAGCAGCACGGTTTGGCAAAATAGCACCCGGAATCAAATCAATTTGATGCTCAATCCATCTCAAAGGTGGCAATCCCGGGCGTATCTCAGCTGGAAAAACATCCTCATACTCCTGTAAAAGGTTAGTGACAGCAGTAGGCAAAGCACTAGAAGTAATATCATCAAGCGAAAACAAAGCTTCTTTGCATATCAAAGCATACCAAATATCATCATTATCAGAAATTTCAGCAAGCTCAGATTTTGTTGCAAGACATGAACGACCTTGTAATTTAATTCCAGCACCCTTAGAACTTGAAGAATCATTAACATTACTAGGTGTAGAATTAGAATTAACATGTTGTTGAATTTCAGGACCTTTATTTTTCAAACTATCAGCTCTTTCGAAATCAGCTTGTATAATTTCAGCAGGGGTCATTGGCAACAAAGTAATTTTAGTTCCTTTATGCATAAAAGTGTACTTATTACTTCTACCATGGTGTACAACATCATTATCAAATTCCCAAGGTCTACCCAATAAAAGTGAACATGCTTGCATGGGTACGACATCACAATCAACAGAATCCACATAAGAACCAATGGAAAAAGGAACTCTGCAAGTTTGTGTTACCTTAGCTTTTCTAGAGTCGTTTAACCACTGAATGTAGTATGGATGTGGATATGGACGTGTGGTCAAAGCAAGCTTGTTGACCACATCAGAACTCACTAGGTTATTGCAGCTCCCTCCATCAATGATGACACATGCTCGGCGGTTCTTGATGATGAAAAAAAAATCTAGAACAAGTTGTGGCGCTGCATCGTCCCGAGCTGATGAACTTGTGTGCTAAGGACACGTTGAACAATAATGTTCATGTATCCTGTGGTGTCTCCGCCTCCAAGGACGAGGTCACTGCTGGTGGCAGCGACGTCCTCCTCCTCATTCTCCACATCGGAGGTGCTCATGTAACTGCCATCGTCTGTCGCCACATATGCCCGCCTACTTGGACAATCTTTCTACACATGACCAAGTCCATGGCAGAGGTGGCACTGAATCCCTATAGTGCGCCCTGTCGAAGTAACAGAGGAGGCACTACTAGCTGGTACCTGCACAGAAAGTTTACCTGAGCGCGTAGAAGGTGCAGGGGCTGATCTTGGGGCTGCAGAAACAACACTGGTTCCCTTTGTAGCTGCTGGTGGAGGCGGCCGGAAAGATGGCCTAGGCAGCCCCGAAGTCCCCGTCGAGCATGGGGGGTAGGAGTTCTTTGACTTGCTATACTCCTCAAAAGCCTGGAAAAGTCCCTGGGATTCTTTCTCTGCAAGCATAGCATACTGGAAACACTGGATGAGGGTATAATATTCTTTATAATCAAGGATGTCCTGAATTTCTTTTCTTAAACCAGAATAAAAGCGAGAAATCTGATCCTCTACTTTTTCAACTACAACACAACGAATCAAACCCTTCTGAAGCTCACTAAAATACGCCTGAACAGTTTTATCTCCTTGGTTTAAACGTTGCAGTTTATTATGAATCTCTCTATAAAAAGAAGGGGGAACAAAACGATCACGCATTGCTACCTTATGTTCTTCCCAAGTTGTAGGCAAATTAGTTTCAGCAGCTAGACCACTCCACCAAACAATAGCAAAGTCCTTAAACTCACTAGTAGCTTGTCTAACTCTATGTTGTTCAGGAACAAGGTGGGCATTAAATTTTTGTTCTACAGTCATCTCCCAATCAAGATAAACATCACCATCATACTGATCCGAAAACGAAGGAATTGAAAACTTAATTTTAGCATACGGGTCATCTGGAGCATAGTTACCGTGTGGACGACGGTTGTAGTTATGGAAACCACCCATACCTTGAGTATTATGTTGCAAATGACGTCGTAATCGTGCGGTCCTTGTAGCTGACCTATCCACGGTGCCATCAGCCTTATACACCGTGTCTTCATCATGGACGTCTTCAACATCGCTGTTGTTGTTATTGGTGTTCGTATTATTGGTTTTAGGAGCGGTCTCCAACGCAACAACCTGATCGGTTAACTTAGACACCCGCTTCTCTAACCACTCGATGCTTTCTCCAATGTGAAGCTTGCTGACCGCATCAGTAACGGCTCCGGTGATCGTCTCTGCAAAATCACTCTGAGCAGCCTGCAAAGCCTTCTGGAGCTGCTCTTGGCTCACGCACTCAGCAAATTGTGAAGGTGAAGCCATCTCTCCGTTGTCACTTCCTGCCATCACAAACACCAAAACAGGAAATAAACAGTGAAGGTTATCCCTATAAAACAGCTAAGCAGTGGTGCCTCTCAACACAACAAAAGGAAACTCCTTACAAAGCTCTTACAAAGTTCTGAAAAGCAAAGCAAAGGATACCAGAGAGATGTATTCCACGATTGCAAGGGTCACAAAATAACCTGTGTGCTGTCCAGAAGAAGTATGTAGAGCTAGGAAGGCCAAATATATATATGTGAGTGACACACAAATCAAAAACAGATAGTAAAGCTGAATAAGTGCCCAAGTAACTTGTTCCTAGTTGCTGGTCTAAGTATGTCCTAGAACAGTAGTGATAGCAAAGTAGAAACAAGGAAAGAAAGGCACAACAGGCGATAACAGGGGGCTAAGTGCAAAACAGCCAAATCCAGAAATTTCAGGGGGCTAGATGTAGCACTAGTAGAAATCCCAAATTTCTTTTATTTTATTTTATTTTTTTGATATTTTTCTCCAACTCACTAACAATGGAGAAGAATCCACAAAAAATTTCAGCTCAAACAGAGGTAGGATGTGGCCTACAGAAAATCTTGAAGTTGCAGAAAACGTCGGGTTTAAACTTAAATCAATTTTTTCTTTATCTTCCCGATTTTTTTGAATTTTTTGAAGAGGGCACATAGGGCGGAGCCTAGTGTTTCAGCCAAAATGGACAACCGAGCGAAAAGTTATGCCTGTTTTACCGAAGGAGGGTCGGAGTCGGTTTTCTAGAAACCCGAGTCGGTTAGGGGTCGAGTTTGGAATCGGGTAAGATTTTTTTTGGCGGCGTGGATGCAGCGGAAAGTGAAAATTGTGGGAATTGGTCCGGGGTGTTGATGATGTGTTCAGTGTGGGATTAGGGTGGGACTAGGCTAGGTGTGTTAATCAATCAACCCTAGCACAAAAAGCCAACAAAGCAGAGGATGGTGAAGGGGATGGCGGCTAGGGTTGCAAGGGAAACACTACTGACGACAAAAACACAAACTAAACCAGCGACTAAACAAGAACTAGGGCACAAACTCAACACTACGGACTCTGAAATTGAAATATGCAAAGGCTAAACACGTGGTTATGAACACAAAACGAAATTAACTAAGGGTAGTATGAACCTGACGGTGCACCTGAAGCTCTGATTACCACTTGATATGGACAAGGGTTCCCGATCTTCCGAAAGGTTTTGGATACGTTGATTTGGTCGGAGGCGACACACAAATCGATCCGGCTTCAGAACAGCACGTTCTAAACCCGGCAATCGCAGCACGACGTCTCCTCTGGTTATCAACCGTCCTAAAACGATTGACCTCGCCGAGAAGGCTAATCCCTGCCTGTGAATCAAGAACACAAGCAAGAACAAAGAAGAAAGCAATACAATTGCAGATGTATTATGAATCTCACGAAGTTGGGGTCTCACAAACCGTGATGACGGCGAAACTGTTATGAACAGAATAATCTAAGCAAAACCCAAACCCTAATGGTGCGACTGCGGCTGTATATGAAGACCCTAGGGTCGTGAAAGACCCTCTGGATGCACCCCTACTAGGGCCCAACAAGATACAAAGCCCAAAGGCCAAAAACAGGCGACATAGCACCGAAACAGATTCTGGACTCTCTCTTATTTTGACGTTTCCTGATGACTCCGGACGAATTTTGATATGAGACCGGAGGCATTGGAAAGGTCTTCTTCTTATCTTTCCGTGCATATATAGAACGTTTAAATCCGAGTTCGTATGCGTCTTGGGCATCCATTTTAGTGCAGACTGGTCCTGAGCCCAGAAACAGACTCGAAGTCGGTTTTAGTTGGGCCTCCACCTTGGCTTCCACGTCCTTGCTGGTCCTCCACGTCTCCAAGTCCTTCTCCCATCATCTCCTGGTCCTCTCCATGGTTCCTAATTACAATATAATCATTAGGTAGCAAACCATTCTCAAAAGTGACATATAATGAAGAATGTAGGAACGAGCTCACCTCTAAATTTAGTCGTCGTGCACGAGCTCTAGTCATTGGACCTTGCAAGTCCAAAATTGGAGGAGTGTTGCATGTATCCTTAGGAGTGATGTCCTCATCACTCTGCACACATTATGCAGCAACCTGTTTGGAGTTTACCTTTTGAAATTATGTGTGATGCAAGTGACTATGCAGTTGGTGTTGTTCTTGGACAACGGAAGGAAGGTAAAGTGCATGCTATTAATTATGCTAGCAAAACTTTGAATGATGCACAGATCAATTATACAACAACTGAGAAAGAGATGTTAGCTGTTATATTTGCTTTTGAGAAGTTTAGATCCTACACTCTAAATTCTAAGGTGATTGTATATACTGATCATGCTGCTATAAGATACTTGGTTTTAAAGGAGTCTAAGCCTCGGTTAATGTGATGGGTATAAGAAAGGAGTAGAGAATTCTATAGCAGATCATTTATCTCACCTTGAATCATCATCAACTGAGCCAATAAGAGATGCTAATGCAACAAGAGTAGTTGTTTGCCGCCTTTGATCGCAAAGAGAATTGGATGATAGATATTATCAAAGGTTGCAAGGGACAAACATATATGATGAATAAGAAAACGAGGAGAAGAGTTAAGAGTGAAATGAGAAAATTTATATGGGCCAACCCATAATTGTATAGGTATTGCGAGTATGGAGCAGTACGGAGATGTGTACCCAGAGAGGAAAGAGCGAGCATTTTAGCAAAGTGTCATTCTTCGAATTATGGGGACATTATGGATACTTTAGAACACAGGCAAAGATATAGGCAAGTGGATTCTATTGGCCTACAATACATGAAGATGCGAAGAGGTATGTTGCAACATGTGCTCAATGCCAATGAATAGGGAATGTTAACAGTAGGAATGCAATGCCTCTTAAGTACAATCTTCTAGTCGATATCTTTGATGTTTGGGGTATGGAAATTGTCGGACCCTTTGTGAATTATCATGGTTTCGAGTACATATTGGTCGCCATTGATTATGTCTCCAAGTGGGTCAAAGCAATGGCATGCAAGGCCAATACTACAAGAGAATCAAGGAGTATACTTCAGGAGTAGATATTTCTTAGGTATGGAGTACCAAGGATAATAATTACAGATGGAGGATCCCATTTTACAGGATGAGAATTTACTAGGTTCTTAACTAAATCTGGGGTTGAACATAGAATTGGAACAACCTACTATCCCCAAACGAATGGACAAGCAGAAACATCAAATAAGCAATTGAAGGGAATTCTGTAGAAGATTGTTACAAAGGAAGGAAAAGATTAGGCCACGAATCTTAATGGAGCAATACGGGCATATAGGACAGCATTCAAGACACCAATTGGTATGACACCATATCAACTCGTCTATGGCAAATCATGTCACCTACCGGTGGAATTGGAACATAAGGCTTATTGTGCTATAAAGGAAATGAATTTGGATCTTGATGCCACCGGAGTAAAAAGAAAGATGCAAATAGGTGAATTGGAAGAGATGCGATTACGTGCATATGAAAATGCGGCCATATCATATTCGCAGTTTGCCCTTGCCAAATAATCTGAATCGCGAATTAAACAGAAGCAAATGGGAAGGACCTTATCTTGTGAATATGGTGTTACCTTTGGGAGTTGTAATCATAATGGATGGCAAGAGAAACAAGTACACGGTGAATGGACAACATCTATAGGTATATCTAGAACCCAATACATTTGAATTGAAATCATTTGATGTGTATTTCACTGCTTAGTGCCCCATGTGGTCGAGTTTAATGACGTAAAACAAAAGCTCTGTATGTATTTTGAATTCCCTGATTTTTCTATTTCTGATTTGGTAATTTAGTGTACCGAGCCGATCGGCGCGGTGGAGTCTTTTGGGTTTCAGAGTCGGTTTTGGACCTTGCCTTTTTTTAAGGCTCGTTAAATTCCACAAAAAGAGATAGAGTCCTAGTCCAGTTGTAAATTAAGGGATATAAATATGAGAGGACAACAATCCCATGGATCAACTCGCATTACATCATCACTAGAACAAAACCCTAAGAGTAGAAGCGATGGTAGGCGGCGCATCGGGCAGCAACCAAGGCGGCGCCGATCGGCTCGGCGGTGGATTTCTGCAGTCCTCTACAAATTGGTCCTGGGAAGAAATCGACGAAGTGCTGATGCCAACACCAGATGATCCTCTTGTCTGGTCGAACCTACAGAAGAAATTCATGAAGAAAAGCGAAGCTGATGTGTGGAACGCCGACAAGGTGAAGATGGATAATGAACTTTGGCAGATAATGAAGAGAATATTGGTGCGCAAAGGAAAATCTGTAGCACCTATTAGAGGTGAAGCTATTTCTCAAAGGTATACCATGGAAAGTCTTCTTGATCTTGCTAAGCCCTTGTCGTATGAGGATTTCCTATCTTTTGAAAAATCATTGACTAAGCAAGAGAAGGAAGAGCTAGATGAGGAGAGCTTTCTCATGATCCATAGGAGCCGATTTTATAGTGAACACAACATTGCCGCCAAGTATGAACTCAAGCTATGAGAGGAAGCTGAAGAAGCCATGTACGAGCTAGATGCGGATAAGGATCTTCAAGCTAAAAGTGATGAATCCTCTTCTAGGGTTCTTAACGATTGGGAATGTTTTCAAGAAAATAAGATTCATAAGGACAGTCGTATTGATGGTTGCAAGTGTTTCTTTTGTGCTAAAGATCTTCAACACAAGCTTGACCTCCAATTGGCAGAAGATCCAACTTTCATACCTAGAGATGTAATGTATGATGATGGCTATCGTGCAGTTCTTGGAGGGAGGACGCCTAAGGAGATTATCAATGAGATTTTACAAAGACAGCAGAATAAGATGATCCGTGAGTGTAATCTAGAGCAATTAGCTAAGTATATGAAGGAAATTGCCGATCGGCGTGACCTGAAGATGGCTGAATTTATTGATCTTATGGCTGTGCGAAGTGAAGATGAAGAGCCTGCTGCAAAGAAGTGTAAGACTACACCAGAGGTTCGCAGATCTGCTAGACTATCAGGTAAGCCAATTCAAAAGTATTCTGAATGGGATAACGACTTTGATTAGTTATACAGTTTGGAATCTTTGGAGAGCGGTGGTCCTAGTATGTCTGGATATTTTGGTGATGATTCTGATATGCGAAGGAGCTTTGGTAGTCCTAAGTTTGAAAATTGGGGAACACCTACAGAATGCAATAATGATAGGGCAGCAGGAACTTCAACGAGAGTTAATGGTAATGCAGTGGGAGGTGGAGGAAGTTGCAATGGTGAAAGAACACCAGCTCGCCGATCGGCGTAGCCTATAACCGCATGCTTGCTGTCCTGTTTGCCGAAGAAACATTGAGCACCTGTATCTAGACAAAGATCATGCTTACTAGCATCAAAGGGATGTGGATCGCAGAATCCAGGATACAATCGAGATGAACGAAGCGGACTACACTTTTCTCACAAGGAATATAAGACGAATTTTTTGAGTCTTTAATAGGCATGGTCTGCATGATTAGTGTGTTGAGTTTCTTCTCTTGCAATGAGGACATTGCAAATTTTGAGTGGGGGGGAAGGGCTTTGCCATTAGTCATAGTTTTTAAGTGTTTTTGAGTCTAGTTTCTTGTTTGTTTTTTTGAGTGTTTGTTTTTCTTATGAGTGTTTATTTAAGTTTATGTGTGTGCTTAAGAGAGTCATGTGTCATGTTGAGAGTTGCTTCAAGGTCTTTTATGTAGTTTGAATTATTACATTGTCTTTAATAAAGTTATTGTCGATTGTCAAATTGAAAGTGCCCCCATACTATATATCTTGTCTTTTTGATGATTGATTGGTTGATTACTTGAATTAGTTGGTTACAACTTAACTTTTGGGCTTTGTATTTGTGAAAATTTCTTTTGACTCATCATAAGCTAAAGCAAAAGCAAGGTCTAAATATGCTTACATAGTCGAGAGAATGAGAGCAACTATACATTTGAACTAATTAGATTGTAAGTAACTTTGTCAACTTTTTGCTCATGATTTTGACCAAGTTAGGAAAGGATGATCTATTTGTTTATCTCTATATTTCTAGCCATGTATATCCATTCACATTCCTTGCTATCATGGAACCCATACATCTTTGTTTCTCCCTCCTCCTTGATACCACCTATATTCTCAATAAAAGACAATTCAGAAAATTTTCGCTGCTAATACAAGACATAAATTGCTGATTATATCGGGAATAAATAAAGAGTGAAAGAAAAGAAAAAGTATATGGACCGCGCCGACCAGCGCAGTGTTGCACCGATCGGCGCTGTTGCAAAAGAAAGAAAAAAAATATGTATCTAAAAAGGGAGATTAAGAGAAAATGTATTCCCAGAGAGGCAATAAGGTCATCAAAGGAAGTAGCTTTCTGATTATTTCTAATTCTTCACCATCTTCTAGATTCCTCTTCTCCATTAAAGTTCTTTTTCAAGAAAATTCTTTCTTAGTGGGCATGATTGAGGACATTGTTGACATGGTTAATCTTATGGTTTAATTGAGTCATATAGCCCTCCAAGATCCACATACAATCCTTAATTAGATAGGAGAGGGAAGGAAATACCCTTGAGAGATATAGAAAGGACCAAATACTTGATGTTTAATGCTAAAGATGAGTCGAGGAGAACTAAATTTCTTGCTGAAAAGGTTTTGTGGTGATTTGATTAAGTTCAAGTATGATGTGCCGATTGGTTAAAAGGAGATGAGAGAAAATCTTTGAGATTGATTGCATGAGAGATGGTGTAAAGATTCTTGTTACATATTCAATTTTGTATTGCTCGAGGACTAGCAATGATTTGAGTGTGGGGGAACTATTAGTGGTTTCTAGATGCCCATTTTATCTACCAAAAAGGGATGTTTTGCATCTTAATTTGGTGGTTTGGACTAACAATTAACCCCATATTTGCATATGTTTGTAGTTGTTCTATTTTGGATGTAATCGTAGGAAACAGATGTAAAACAGGGCAATTATGGATAAAGAACTAAAGTGCAACAAAGATGGGCCAGATCTGGAATGAAAAGATGATGAAAACCCAGTCTGGGGAAGAGGAAGGACCAGCCTAGAATGAGTCCGTGTCGGTGGAAGTTGACCTAATCCCGTCGGATATAAAAGGAAGATATTGATCAAGAGCCAAGGGGCAATCAGAGAGACAACAATCATGAGAATCAGTTATTAGAACTAGGGTTCCAGGATATTGGTGGCGGAAGGTCGGTCAACACCGACGAGATCCACCAGAAGGGAGGTCGTGTCGATCGGCGCAACGCTTGCACCGGTCGGCTCGTGTGTGTTCCAATGCTATTTCTCATCCCTCTGTAATGTCTAGCGGAAGGATGAGTGAGTAGTCTCATATTCTCTTCTCTAGTGTAACTCTCATGCTTATTGATACTCTCTCGATGAATTTAATCTATGTGATGAACTTGATTGCATATCTATTTATCGCTTTCATTAGTGTATCAGCCAATACAATTTTGCCCATTACATAATGCAAGAAACTAGTGGGGAGATAATAGCCTCTGTAGTGACAGCAGGGGTGAACGAAACCACCATGTCTTGTAGAATATTAGAGTCATCACTTGAGTTGATAAGAATAAGGTTGCATGCTAGTGAACCAATCCTAGGGAGAGAATCCTTCATTATTCTCTTACCTCTTCAATAACATTCACCCTCCACTCTCTCACCGTCACCATTCACACCAACCAACTTATTACAATTTGTTAGTAATCCTTTAATAGTAATTGTTTCGCTCGTTCCTTGTTGATTCGATAACCTTGGAATATTCCGAGGGAAAAAGAGCTACAACTGTACACCGTACTCTTGTGGTATATAAGTTGGTGCCCAATTACAACCAGTAGAGAGCCAAGAGAAAAAGAGGAGAGCACTAGGAGGAGATATTGCATATATTGAGGTTGCTAGTGAGAGTAACTAGAGCATCTTGCACATCTAAGGCTAGGGTGTTCTTGGGTTTGTTCTAGGTTGTTACTCTTGGTCTATGGTGAGACCTAGACCGGTTAGATGTTGGTCATGGATCCTATCACCACTAGGTTCGAGCCCACCAGTGAAACGAGCATCGCTAGTGAGCGCTTGTGTCGGCTTGAGGAGTCCGGCAAGTCCGGTGAAAGGGGTATCGCTAGCTTGTGCCTTGGTGGAAGTGGTGATGCAATAGTGTCTTCGTTTCGGGAGTGATTGCAGGCTCGTGTGCGAGAACTCCACATTGGTGGTGAAAGGGACCGGTACTCCGGTGGGAGTGGTCCAACGAGGAGTAGGGGAAGGCGCCATCTTTCTGAGACCTCAGGAAAAAAAATCATGAGCCATCTCTTACTCTACTCCTTACTTTGATGCCTAACTTTCTGTATTTACATATCGTGCTATTATGCTTGTGTGCTTACCATGGTCTAGTTTATTAGCTTGTAGAGTTGCATGAATATGCTTCTCTAGTTGCTAGTTGTGCTTAGCTTTCACTTGATCACTTGCATGTATAGGAGCTGCTTTGGCTTGATTGATCACCCTCCTATGTGTTGTACTACTCATGCTTGTGTGCTTATCTTGTACTTGATGATCTAGTAGCTTTGCATGAGTAGGCTCCATTGCTAGCTTGTTGTGTGCTTCCACTTGTTATTGATTACTATCTTGCATAGGAGTTGCACTGCCTCGTGTGTGATCCACTAGTATGCTTAGGTTGTCTTTCCTTTCATAGGGTGATCTTGTTAGTGTGATCACCACTAGAATTGTGTAGGAGTTGCTTGACTGGTTGGTTTTAGCATTTGGCAAATTAGGTACGTAGTTTGAGTTCTAGATTCACACCCCCTCTTGGTCACTCGATCCTTTCAAGTGGTGTCGGAGCCAAGTGCTTATCAAAGGGCCTAACCACCATGAATTGTGACCGTATTGAGTTGGGAAGTC
Source organism: Eleusine coracana subsp. coracana (assembly GCA_032690845.1). Classification (NCBI taxonomy): domain Eukaryota; kingdom Viridiplantae; phylum Streptophyta; class Magnoliopsida; order Poales; family Poaceae; genus Eleusine; species Eleusine coracana. Next base: position 32,921,142 of record CM064426.1, on the reverse strand, counting down.
ATCCTATTCGGGGCCGGGTCACGGCTCATGCAAGGATCACTTGAAAAGCTACCTAAATGTCATGATTCCGGATGAGTTGATGGATACTCTTGTGGACTTTGCCAATACCTTTACTGATGATCATGTGTATGATGATAATGATCATTGTGTGGATGTGCCTAGTTTTATTGAGTGCCTAGATTCTTCTAATGATAACTTGATAGGTTGCTCTAGTAGTGTGTCCAATGTGATAATTGATAATGATATGCCTCTTGATCGTTCTTGCTCTTCTAGCATGACTAAGATTGATGATAGCGTGCCTCTTGATCACATCAGTGTCTTACTTGTTGAGGAGTTTTATGCCTTTCATGCTAATGACAATGAGAACTTACTTGACTCTCTTATGCGGTTGCGAGGTATTGTGAATGCGATTGAAGCAAATGAAGAATCATTCAAGCTTCACAAGAATGTGATAATTGAGAAGATTCTCTCCTTGCTCCGTAGCAGCAAGCTCCTCTACATCACACTTGATCTTCTCATGGAGAAGAATCTCTCTATCAAAGATGTGATTGGATTGCTCTTGAAGGATGAGGGGATAACCGCAAGCTAGACTGGGGGGAAGACATCCAAGGAAAACAGTGGAGCCTCCTCAAACAAAGGGAAAGAAGTAGCTTCGAGATCAAACATCTTTGATCCCTCCACAAGATTGCCTTGCAACAGGTTGTACAACCCCTTCGGATCAGGACCTACACCAAATTCATCATCAAGCGCTTCGTCAAGCTCTACCTCAAGTGCCATCCTAAGATCTACTTCAAGCACTTCGGGTGGACCATGCATCGGTGTTCGAGGAGCACCGACCATGATGCTCACACAATCACTTGAGATAATCGACCTCACCACTAACGCTCCGATGCCTCCACATCCTCCACCATGTTGGTCGTAGTTACGCACCCACTTATATACCGCAAGAGGACGGTGTATAGTTGTAGCTCTTTTTTCCTCAGAGTATTCCAAGGTTATCGAATCCACAAGGAACGAGCGGAACTATTACTATTAAAGGATTACTAACAAATTGCAATGTGTTGGTTGATGTGAGTGGTGACGGTGAGAGAGTGAAGGGTGAATGTTATTGAAGAGGTAATAGGATAATGAAGGATTCTCTCCTTAGTATTGGTTCACTAAGATGCAACCTTATTCTTATCAACTCGAATGATGATTCTAATACTCTACAAGACATGGTGGTTTCGTTCACCCCGGCTGTCACTACAGAGGTTATTAGCTCCCCATTGGCCGATACACTAATGAAAGAGATAAATAGATATGCAATCAAGTTCATCACAGAGATTAAATTCATCGAGAGAGTATCAATAAGCATAAGAGTTGCCCTGCACGAGAGAAGAGAATATGAGACTACTCACTCATCATTCCTCTAGACATAGCAAATGGATGAGAAATAGCGCTGGAACGCGCACGAGCCAATCGGTGCAAGCGTCACGCAGATCGGCGCGACATCCCTTCTGGTGGATCTCATCGGTATAGACCGACCTTCCACCGCCAATATCCTGGAACCCTAGTTCTAATCACTGGTACTCGTGATTGCCATCTCCATTGTTGTCTTCCATCTCTCGATAATTATCTTCCTTTTATAACCGGCTGGATTAGGTCAACTTCCACTGACTCTTACTCATTCTAGGCTGGGCCTTCCTCTTCCCCGGATTGGGTCGTGTTTTCATCATCTTTTCATTCCTACGCCGATCGGCGCGGCCTCCACATCTGGCCCATCTTTGTTGCTCTTTAGGTCTTTATCCATAATTGCCCTGCTTTACACCTGTTTCCTGCGATTACATCCAAAACAGAACAACTACAAATATATGCAAATATGGGGTTAAATTGTTAGTCCAAACCACCAAATTAAGACGCAAAACATCCCTTTTTGGTAGATAAAATGGGCATCTAGAAACCACCAAAAGTTCCCCCATACTCAAATCATTGCTAGTCCTCAAGCAATACAAAATCAAATATGTAACAAGAATCTTTACACCAGCTCTCATGCAATCAATCTTAATCATCATTTTTACTCGCTATCCATCCATAAAGATTTTCTCTCATCTCCTTTTAACCAATCGGCTCATCATATTTTGAACTTAATTAAATCACCACAAAACCTTTTCAAAAACAATTTTAGTTCTCCTCAACTCATCTTTACAAACCAACATCAAGCATTTGGTTTTTTCTACATCTCACAAGTGTATTTCCCTTCCTCTCCTATCTAATCAATGATTGTATGTGGATCATGGAGGGCTATATAACACAATTAAACATAAGATTAACCATGTCAACAACATGCTCAATCATGCCCACTAAGAAATAATTTTCTTGAAAAAGAACTTTAATGGAGAAGAGGAATCTAGAAGATCTAAAGAAAGAAAATGTTTCAATGAGAACTATGGCAAAGAATTGGGAATAATCAGAAAGCTACATTCTTTGATCAAGGAATACATTTTTGCTTTATCTCTCATTATATATATATATATATATATATATATATATATATATATATATATATATATATATATTCTTTCTTGCAATGGCGCCGATTGGCGCAACACTGCGCCGGTCGGCGCAGTCTAGTTTTTCCTCTCTCTCTCTCTCTTTTTCCTTTCACTCTTTTTTTTTTTCTAATCCTGATACAATCAACAATTTCTATCTTGTACCAGCAGCGGAAATTTTCTGAATTCCCTTTTTATTGAGAATATAGGTTGTATCAAGGAGGAGGGAGAAACAAAGATGTTTGGTTTCCATGATAGAAAGGAAATTAAATGCATAAAAATGGCTAGAAATATAGAGATAAACAAATAGATCATCCTTTCCTAACTTGGTCAAAATCATGAGCAAAAAGTTGACAAAGTTACTACAATCCAATTAGTTGAAATGTGTAGCTTGCTCTCATTCACTCGGCTATGTAGGCATATTTAGACCTTGTTTTTGCTTTAGCTTATGATGATTCAAAAGAAATTTTCACAAATATAAAGATCAAAAGTTAAGTGGTGACCAACTAATTCAAGTAATCAACCAATCGATCATCAAAAAGACAAGATAAATAGTATGGGGCACTTTCAATTTGACAATCGACACTAACATTATTAAAGACAATGAAATAATTCAAACTACATAAAGGACCTTGAAGCAACTCTCAACATGGCTCATGACTCCCTTAAACACGCTCATAAACTTAAATAATCACTCATAAGAAAAACAAACACTCATAAAAACAAATGAGAAACTAGACTCAAAAACACTTAAAAACTATGACTAATGGCAAAGCCCTTCCCCCACACTCAAAATTTGCAATGTCCTCATTGCAAGTGAAGAAACTCAACACACTAATCATGAAGACCATACATGTTCAAGACTCTAAAAATTCGTCTTATATTCCTTGTGAGAAAAGTATAGTCCACTTCGTTCATCTTGATTGTATCCTGGATTCTGCAATCCACATCGCTTTGATGCATGTAAGCACGATCTATGTCTAGATACAGGCGCTCAATGTTTCTTCGGCAAGTAGGATAGCAAGCAGGCGGTTGCAGGTTATGATTTTCAACACTGTAAGGGGAGACACTATTCAAAGTCCTCTGAGCCGATCGGCGCAAAGGCTGAGCCGATCGGCGCAGTGGTGTTCCATCACCATTGCGACTTCCTCCACCTCCCACGGCATTACCATTAACTCTTGAAGTTCCTTCTGCCCTGCCATTACTGTATTCTGCAGGTGTTCCCCAATTTTCAAACTTAGGGCTACCAAAGCTTCTTCGCATATCAGAATCATCAGCAGAATATCCGTACATACTAGGATCACCATTCTCCAAAGTTCCGAACAATATAACGGATCAAAGTCGCTATCCCATTCAGAATACTTTTAAATTAGCTTACTCGATAGTCTAGCGGATCTGCAAACCTTTGGTGTAGCCTTACACTTCTTTGCAACAGGCTCCTTGTCTTCACTTGGCAGATTTGTCAGGTCAATAAATTCAGCCATCTTTAGGTCGCGTCGATTGGCTCCAGTGTCGCGCCGATCGGCGTAGCTGGCATCTTCCTTCATATACTCAGCTAACTGCTCTAGATTATGCTCACGGGTCACCTTATTCTGCTGCCTTCATAAAATCTCATCGTTAATCTCCTTAGGCGTCCGCCCTTTAAGAACTGCGCGGTAGCCATCATCATATATTACATCTCTAGGTATGAAAGTTGGATCTTCTGCCAATTGGAGGTCAACCTTGTGTTGAAGATCTTTAGCACAAAAGAAATACTAGCAACCCTCAATACGACTATCCTTATGAATCTTATTTTCTTGAAAATATTCCCAATTGTTAAGAACCCTGGGAGAGGATTCATCCCTTTTAGCTTGAAGATTCTTTTCCGCATCCAGCTCGTACATAGCTTCTTCAGCTTCCTCTCGTAGCTTGAGATCATACTTTGCGGCAATGTCGTGTTCACTATAAAGTCAGCTCCTATGGATCGTGAGAAAGCTCTCCTCATCTAGCTCTTCCTTCTCTTGCTCAGTCAATGATTTTTTGAAAGATAGGAAATCCTCATCCGACAAGGGCTTAGCAAGATCAAGAAGACTTTCCATGTGTACCTTTGAGAAATAGCTTCACCTTTAATAGGCGCTACATATTTCCTTTGCCCACCAATACTCTCTTCATCATCTACCGAAGTTCATTATCCATCTTCACCTTTTTGGCATTCCATGCGTTAGCTTTGCTTTTCTTCATGAATTTCTTCCGCAGGTTCGACCAGACAAGAGGATCATCTGGTGTTGGTGTTAGCACTTCATCGACTTCTTCCCAGGACCAATTTGCAGAGGACTACAGAAATCCGCCACCGAGCCGATCGGCGCCACCTTGGTTGCTGCCCGATGCGCCGCCTACCATCGCTTCTGCTCTGAGGGTTTTATTCTGGTGACAATGTAATGCGAGTTGATCCATGGGGTTGCTGTCCTCTTATATTTATATCCCTTAATTTCCAACTGGACTAGGACTCTATCTCTTTTCATGGAATTAAACGAGTCTTAAAAAGGCAAGGTCCAAAACAAAACCCAAAAGACTCCACCGTGCCGATCGGCGCAGCAACACGCTGATCGATGCGGTACACTAAATTACCAAATCAGAAACAGAAAAATCACGGGAATCAAAATACATATAGAGCTTTTGTTTTACGTCGTTAAGCTCGACCACTTGGGGCACTAAGCAGTGAAATACACATCAAAAGATTTCAATTCAAATGTGTTGGGTTCTAGATATACCTTTAGACGTTGTCCATTCACATTGTACTTGTTTCTTTTGCCATCCATTATGATTATAGCTCTCGAAGGTAACACCGTATTCACAAGATAAGGTCCCTCCTATTTGCTTCGTAGTTTGCCCTTGCCAAATAATCTGAATCACGAATTAAATAGGAGCACCCGATCTCCTTCCTTGAATTCCTTCTTCAAAAGCTTCTTATCGTACCACTTCTTTGTCTTCTCTTTGTATATGGCCGCATTTTCGTATGCACGCAACCGCATCTCTTCCAATTTGCTTATTTGCATCTTTCTTTTCACTCCGTCGGCATCAAGATCCAAATTCATTTCCTTTATTGCCTAATAATCCTTATGCTCCAATTACACTGGTAGGTGACATGATTTCCCATAGATGAATTGATATGGTGTCATACAAATTGTTGTTTTGAACGTCATCCTATTTGACCATAACGCTCCATTAAGCTTCGTTCCCAATCTTTTCCTTCCTTTGTAACAATCTTCTACAGAATTCCCTTTAATTGCTTATTTGATGTTTCTACTTATCTATTTGTCTGGGGATGGTAGGCTGTTCCAATTCTATGTTCAACTCCGGATTTAGCTAAAAACCTAGTAAATTCTCCTCCTGTAAAATAGGATCCTCCATCTGTAATTATTATCCGTAGTACTCCATACCTAGGAAATATCTGCTCCTGAAGTATACTCCTTGATTCTCTTGTTGTATTGGCCTTGCATGCCATTGCTTCGACCCACTTGGAGACATAATCAACGGCGACCAATATGTACTCGAAACCATGAGAATTCACAAAGGGTCCCATAAAATCCATACCCCAAACATCAAAGATATCGATTTGAAGATTCTACTTAAGAGGAATTGCATTCCTACTGTTAGCATTCTCTATTCGTTGGCATTGAGCACATGTCGCAACATACCTCTTTGCATCTTCATGCATAGTAGGCCAATAGAATCCAGTTGCCCATACCTTTGCATGTGTTCTGAAGTAGCCATAATGTCTCCCATAATCCAAAGAATGACATTTTGCTAAAATGCTTGTTCTTTCTTCTCTGGGTACACATCTCTGTACTCCTCCATCCTCGTAATACCTATACAAGTATGGGTCGGCCCATATAAATTTTCTCATTTCACTCTTAACTCTTCTCCTCGTGTTCTTATTCATCATATATGTTTGTCCCTTGAAACCTTTGATAATATCCATCATCCAATTCTCTCCGTGATCAAAGGCGGCAAACAACTACTCTTGCTGCATTAGAATCTCTTATTGGCTCAGTTGATGATGATTCAAGGCGAGATAAATGATATGCTACAGAATTTTCTACTCCTTTCTTATGTCTTATCTCCAAATCAAATTCTTGCAGCATCAATACCCATCGTATTAACCGAGGCTTAGAATCCTTCTTTGAAATCAAGTATCTTATAGCAGCATGATCAGTATATACAATCACCATAGAATTTAGAATGCATGATCTAAACTTCTCAAAAGCAAATATAACAGCAAACATTTCTTTCTCAGTTGTTGTATAATTTATCTGCGCCTCTTTCAAAGTTTTTCTAGCATAATATATAGCATGCACTTTACCTTCCTTCCGTTGTCCAAGAATAGCTCCAACTGCATAGTCACTTGCATCACACATAATTTCAAAAGGTAAACTTCAATTAGATTGCTGCATAGTGGGTGCAGAGCATAGAGCTTCCTTCAAACTTCTGAAGGCAAAGAGTCTTTCATCGTTCATGAAAAATTCAGTATCTTGGTTCAGCAATTATGTCAGGGGCTTAGCAATCTTCGAATAATTCTCAACAAATCTACGATAGAAGTTGGCATGTTCAAGAAAACTCCTCAAGGTTGTAAGATCAGTAGGGGAGGTAATTTCTAAACTGTAGATACCTTCGCTTTATCAACCTCTATCCCTCTATTAGATATGACATGACCAAGTACTATCCCTTCTGTTACCATGAAGTCGCATTCAACACATCTTTTCAAAACCTTCTCCAAATTCTCCAAACAACTATCAAAATGAGCACCATGCACGGAGAAGTCATCCATAAATACCTTCATACTATCTTCTATGAATTCGGCGAACAATGCATTCACGCATCTTTGAAATGTGGCGGGCGCGTTGCAAAGACCAAACGACATCCTTCTATATGCATATGTCCCAAAAAGGCAGGTGAAAGTAGTTTTCTGCTGATCCTCTAGTCTTATCGGTATTTGAAAAAAACCACTATATCAATCGAAATAACAAAAGTATGAATTCTTTGCTAACCTTTCCAGCATCTCGTCAATGAATGGAAGAGGATAGTGATCCTTCTTCGTCACCTTGTTCAAATTTTTGTAATCTATGCACATTCCTCATCCAGTTATAGTCCTTTGAGGGATCAACTCATTGTTCTCATTAGGCACTACTATCAACCCTCCTTTCTTGGGCACACAATGTAGTAGACTAACCCATTCACTATCAGCAACAGGGTAGATCATACCTACATTAAGCAGCTTCAAAATCTCCTTTTTAACCATTGGCTTCATTGATTCCTTCAACCTTCGCATCCCTTCAACCACTGGTTTAGCATTCTCGATCAAGTTAATCTTGTGGGTGCAAAATGCAGGGCTGATTCCCTTGATGTCATCCAATGTGTAACCAATGGCTTTCTTATACCTTTTGAGCAAAGCAAGCAGCTTCTCTGTTTCTTCTTTCATTAGGGCATTCTTCACAATAACTAGATATGTTCTATTCTTCCCTAGATATTCATAGCGTAGCTCCTTCGGAAGTTCCTTCTGTTCCACTTCTGGCGCTTCATCTGGATGCAGCTCCCTGAGAGGTTCAAAATCAGGATTTCCCTGGTTGAGCCGATCGGCGCAGGTGTCATGCCGATCGGCGCTGGTAGTATGCTTGTCAGTTCCACGTAGGATGTGGTCTAGTGGGTCTCCCATTTCCATCCCTATCTTCTCGTTCTCCTCTGGGTAGAATTCCTGACTGTAAGAAGGGCCTTGATGAGACGGATCATTAAATTGAAATTGCACTTCTTCCTCTCCTAGGAGTAGTGTAATTTGACCTTTCCCAGTATCTAGAACAACTTGTACTAATCTTAAGAATGACCTTCCCAGAATGATATCTTCAACACGAGTTTCTTTATTGTCTAGAATGAAGAAATCTACCAGTATTATTCTCGAGCTGATCTCAATTTCAACATTCTTGATCACTCCTAGCCGCTTGGTCTTCCCTTCATTCACCATGATGAGCTAAAGTTTGGTCCCCATCAGTCGCTGTTGAGTTTCATAAGGCATGCTCATGAATGCATCGTAAGTCATCAAGTTGACACGGGAACCAAAGTCACACAAGGCTTTCAGAAATTTCTTCCCTGATATCTCAAATGGTATGTACGGTTCTTGTTCTTCCTTTTCAGCAAGACTTACAGCATACATACCACATAATCCTTCGTAGGGAGATAGCTTAAAGCAAGTTTCTAGTAATCTCTTCGCTTGTTTCACCACCATTCCATCAAACTCTATATCATCCTTGTAAAGCTTCCTTAAAACTCTCCCAATAATCTCTTGACCAAAAATTTCCGACTTGAGGCGATTACATGGGAAATTATACTCACTTCCGGCTTCGGAAACGTCCTGCGGGCTGAAGAATCATCTCATATTGAGTAACTCGCATGAAAAATGAATAGGAATCCAGTCCATCGGCTCAAATTCATCAAGTGGTTTAGCATTTGCCAATGTTCTATCCCCCTTTGGTTTAGCAAAGTTGCCTTCAAATTTCTTCATGTGGTTGTCCAGAATCGTAGCTTCTATCTTGGTATATTCCTTGCAACTCAATGGAGTCGTCATGGTGATTGCTTCTCCTGTTGTCGGGACTGCACCGATCAGCTCAGAGACTGCACCGATCGACGCACACATCAGATCCATAGAAGCGGGTCTAACCGGCTCTATTTCTTCAAATTCATGCTCTAAAGTAATCATTGCTCTGCTCTCGGACATCAAGATCTGTTCAACCAGCAACTCTTCCTTCTGCATAACTTCTGGGTATTGCCGACATGGTTCCAGATATTCTTCCCAATGCTTGTGCAAAGCTTCATTTTTGGCAATTTTACCTAACAACTCAATCCCTGCCTTGGCTGTCAATCTCAGAAAACCTCCTCCAGCCGATCCGTCCAAATGCATCCTCGATGCCTTGTATATGGACATGTAGAAAGTTTGAGCACACATATTCTCGTCAATGCCGAGGTCAGGTCCTTGTTTCAACAATGTTTGAAAACGCGTCGAGGCTTTCGCGAGAGATTCTTCATCTTTTTGTAAGAGATTCACCACCTCTCTTCTCAACTTCTGCACCTTTGCCAAAGGAAAATAGTGGAGACAAAAATTTCCAACTAACTCACTCCCCTTACCTTTTGCTTCTCGAGATGCTGCTTTGTGCCACTCTTTGGCTTTTCCTCCCAAATAGAATGGGAAAAGCAGCCACCTGTAAAGATCCTAAGGCACTCCTTCATGATGGAATATTTGGCAAAGTACTTCCAAATCTTGTAAGTGAGTATATGAGTTCTCCTCCTTCACTCCAAAGAACTTGTTTGCCTCAACCATGCTAATGATAATGGAGCTCAAAATATACGAGGAGGCCATGGCCTTCTCATCTGAGGATTGAGGCACCAACACGTCTGGAGATGGTAGAGAAAGCTCCCTAAGCGTAGGAGAAGGTCCTGTCATACTCATCCTAAGAATTCACATAAAACACAAAAACAAAAACAACTAGAAATAAGAGGATTAGACATTAGTAAAGTATTAATAGTAAAAGAACTGGCTTGTTTCCGGCAATGGCGCCAGAAAAAGGCAGCTTGTTGGTCGTAGTTACGCATCCACTTATATACTGCAAGAGGAGGGTGTACTTTTGTAGCTCTTTTCCCTCAGAGTATTCAAAGGTTATCAAATCTAGAAGGAATGAGCGGAACTATTACTATTAAAGGATTACTAACAAATTGCAATGTGTTGGTTGATGTGAATGGTGACGGTGAGAGAGTGAAGGCTGAATGTTATGGAAGAGGTAATAGGATAATGAAGGATTCTCTCCTTAGGATTGGTTCACTAGCATGCAACCTTATTTTGATCAACTCAAATGATGATTCTAATATTCTACAAGACATAGTGGTTTCGTTCACCTTGACTGTCACTACAGAGGTTATTAGCTCCCCACTGGTTTCTTGCACTATGTGATGGGCAAAAGTGTATTGCCCGATACACTAATGAAAGGGATAAATAAATATGCAATCAAGTTCATCATATAGATTAAATTCATGAAGAGAGTATCAATAAGCATGTGAGTTACATGACCAAATCCCCGCACCAGAGAAGAGAATATGAGACTACTCACTCATCCTTCCGCTAGACATAGCAGAGGGATGAGAAATAGCGCTGGAACGTGCACGAGCCAATCAGCGCAAGCATCGCGCGGATCAGCACGACCTCCCTTCTAGTGGATCTCATCGGTATAGACCGACCTTCCGCCACCAATATCCTAGAACTCTTGTTCTAATAACTAGTTCTCGTGATTGCCGTCTCTGTTATTGTCTTCTGTCTCTCTATAATTATCTTCCTTTTATAACCGATGGGATTAGGTCAACTTCCATCGACTCTGACTCATTCTAGGCTGGGCCTTCCTCTTCCCCGGTCTGGGTCGTGTTTTCATCATCTTTTCATTCCTGCGCCGATCGGCGCGTGGCCTCCACATTTGGCCCATCTTTGTTGCTCTTTAGTTCTTTATCCATAATTGCCCTATTTTACACTTGTTTCCTACCATTACATCCAAAACAGAACAACTACAAATATATGCAAATATGGGGTTAATTGTTAGTCCAAACCACCAAATTAAGACGCAAAACTTCCCTTTTTGGTAGATAAAATGGGCATCTAGAAACCACCAACACACCACAAGGTCGACTTTGACATCTTCATCGAGCTCACCAACAGGATCTCTTTTTTCAATTTGATGAATTTGTGAGGAATCCGGATGATGATCTTTGTAAGACTCTCTTGAGCATTTATGATCTTATGTGCATGGTAAACTTCTTGAGAGGTCTTTGGAGGATTCCATCATATGAAGTGATTGATAGGCTCCTCTTGCAAATCAAAACTCATGAGAGGGGTTTGTTACTTGAGGATGTAATCAATAGAAGGCATGAGATCTCAATTGAGAGGGCAATGGCGATTATACTTGTGCTCCACTCATAAGTGGGACACGTGCTTGAGCATGTCACTGGCCTCTATGATCCTCTCCACTACTACATCACCCTCGACAATGTGCACATGGAAGATGGTCATGGACAATGGAGGTATTGTGCTCCCAACTATCCTATAAGGAGTAGACTTCATGAAGGGATTGCCAAGATCCCTAACTATGAGGATAGTCTAATTCAATGTGATGAGGTTAGTACAAGTCAATTGATCAATGCTTTGGAGACTAATCCCTCTTCCTCTAGTGCTTATATTATGGCTACCACCAGTGTCAACTACAAGAGTGCAGGCACCCATTAGATACTCAATAGCGGGTGCACCCAACATATGACCGGGAAGGTAACCATGTTCACCAATATTGATGAAGATGAAGACAGTGAGAAGGTGACTTTTAGGGATAACTCAAAAGGGGGAGTTAGAGGATCAGGAAAGGTGGCCATTACTGAGGACCTCCATCTCTCCAATTTCTTTCTTGTGGAAACCCTCAATTTCAACTTCCTGTCTACGGTCAACTCTGTGACATGGGATTCAAGTGCACATTTGATAAGGATGGTGCTTTGATTGAGAATGCAAAGAAAGGGCTAGTATTTCATGGAGTGAGACATGAGAACTTGTATGTCACAAACATCAAATAAAGCAACATGTCACCAAGTACTTACCTATTCACTAAGGCAACAATATGGTTATGGCATAAAAGATTAGCACATGCTAGAATGAATCAACTCAGAAAAGTGGTCAAGAGGAATTTAGTTGAAGGAATCAAGGATGCCACCTTTGAGAAGGATAGATTATGTAGTGCTTGTCAGGCTGGAAAGTAAGTTGCATCATCTCACCCCACCAAGTTATTCATGTCTACATCTCGTCCTCTAGAGCTCTTGCAAATGGACTTGTTTGGGCCAACACATTACAAGAGTCTTGGAGGGAATCTATATTGCTTGGTGATTATGGATGACTTCGAAAGATACACTTGGACTTTCTTTCTTATGGACAAGTCTCAAGCAAGTGGAATCTTCAGGAAGTTTGCAAGGGGAGCAAAGAATGAATTCAAGGCTAGCATAGTGAAGGTAAGGAGTGACAATGGGACTGAGTTCAAGAACCCGACAATGGAGGAATATTGTGACAATGTTGACACCGGATTTTGGCACGTTTATGGTAGTTCAAGAATTTTGTAAGAAAAGACGTTTGAGCAGGCAAAGTTGGTTCCTGATCATGTTGAAGTCAAAGTCATGCGTGATGAAGAAGAAGATGTATGTTGAGCAGGAAAAGTTGGTTCCTGATGGAGGAAGAAGAAGATGTCCTTTTACGCCTGATGCTGGTAAGCATTGGTAATTTCCATCCATGATGTGCGAGAGGAGCTACAAATGAGCATGGGGATTAATTTGGAAATACATATATACATAGATGACTTATATACTGGGTAGTTATGCCAAAGGAAAACATAGCAATATCAAGATATGTCAAATCTTGCCAGAATAACTGATGAAGCTTTGTTGGGGAATAAAGTCAAGGGTGGTCGATTATGGAAATTTGTGCGTATGAGAAAGAAGATGTGGATGGAATAAAGGTTGTGCATGTAAGCCCGTTTGTTTAGTTTAGAGATTAGCGTATGACCAAAATTTTTTATTACTATAATCTTGTAAGGTTACGAGTTGTTAGCAATAGTCAGTTTAGGTTAGTTTTTTCCTTGTATAGGACATCGGATATTCCCTCTGGATATAATGGGGGCACATCATTTGTAATCTATCTTTTGATCAGAACACGTTTTAGCGCATCGGCAACTCTAGAAATAGGTCAACCCGCGCGGGTTCTTCATCTATAGCGGGCTCTCCGCGATAGTTGTAGGACTCGTCACCCCGGTGGGTTTGTCGTCATGAAGTAGGCTGCATCAACTAGTTTGACCTCAGTGATGTGGTGGAGGACCCACCACCCCGGTGATCGTGGCGACCTACCCAAGACTGTCTCGGTGCGGACCGATCTTCTAGGTTGTTTTGCTAGGATTAGCTGCATACTATCTTGGGAAAACCAATTTAGAGCGATTCAATTCTAGTTTGATCTGTATATTTGAGTCACTTCTGGGTAGTTTTTAGCGATTAGATCTAGTACTGTGTGGTTGTTTGTTCGTTCCAAAAATGGTCTTGTCCCTGACCAATCTTCTGGGATATCTAGAACTATCTCGGTTAAGTCCGATCTTCTAGTTGGACAACCATACAAGAATGATCTCATCGCGAGGGTCTGTTCATGGTATCGTCAGAGTGTTTTGCCAAGAGTTATCTTATTACTAGCAACATCCGAAAGGTGACTAGATGCTTAGCTTTTATATCGGCTTTGGTTCATCGACTCTCTGTATTGGAAAAGATCTATTTGTATAGTTGACGAATAATCATATAGCATATATGTTAGTATTGTATCAGCTATGTATTGTGATTCTATTAACTGACCGATATAATATTAATTGTTACAATTAGTCTAGTGTGCATTATCTTGTAGATTTATGCTTTATGATATTAAGATAAGCCGATGCTCAATCATGTACTTAGCTTACATCGACTCTGTGCCTGGAGGCCATCATTGGTCGACTTGCAGGCGCACAACTTGTCAGTTGAATGGTCAAACTGACTTGCCCGCCGTGCACCATCTACAATGCGCCATCAGACCTACACTAGAGCTAAGTAGATCTCCTAGGTCTCGTGTTTGAGCATGGAGGATTGACAATCTATTTTTTCGTCAACACTCTTTTCGGTTCTAGAAGCCCTCTCGATCAATATACATCTTCGGCGTATCACCAAGCCTGGAAACAGGTATACCTCATTGGGTTCTTCATCTAGAGCAGCCTCTCCATGATAGATGTAGGATTCTTCACCACAACGGGTTCGTCTTCATGAAATAGGTTGCATCGACTAGTTCGACCTTGGCGATATGGTGGAGGACTCGCCGCCCTGATGATTGTGCCGACCAGCCCAGGATTGTCTCAACACTGACCAATCTTCTGGTTTGTTTGTCGTGGTTGCTAGTTATCCGGTATACTAGATCTTTCTAGATTGTTTTACTAGGATTAGTTGCATACTGTCTTGAGAAAACCGATCTATCATTGTTAATTCTAGTGATGCAATTATAGTTACATCTGCATATTCGAGTCACCTCTAACTAGATCTTAGCAATTGGATCTAGTATTGCCTGGGCATTCATTCATTCCAATAACAGTCTTAGCTCGGACTGATCTTCTAAAATATCTAGAACTGTCTTGATTAAGTCCGATCTTCTAGTTGGACAACTAAGCAAGAATGATCTCGTCGCGCGGGCCTGTTTGGGGTATCGTCGGATTGTTTAGCCGACAAATTATTAGGTTACTAGCAGCAGCCGATAGATACTCACATGTTTCATTCTTCTATCGGCTCTGGTTCATTGGCTATTGGTCTATCGGCTTTAGGTATTGCACTAGTCTTATTAGTCTAGTGGATGAATAATCATATAGTTTATTTATTTATCATTATTGTATCGGCTAGGTACTGTGATTCTATTAACTGGCCGATATAATATTAATTGTTATAATTAGTTTAGAGTGCATCGGCTAGTAGATTTATGCTTTATGTTATTAAGATAAAGCCGATGCTCAATCATGCACTTAGCCTACATTGACTCAGTGCCTGTATTGATTCTGTACCTGGAGGCCATCATCTGTTGACTTGCAGGGACACACCTTGTCAGTTGAATAGTCAAATTGACTGGCATGCCATGCACCGTCTATAGCACGCCATCGAACCTGCACTTGAGCTAAACAGATCTCTCTGCCTCGTATTTGCACGTGGAGGATCGACAATCTGTTTTTTTGCGTCAACGCACTTTTGGGTTCTAGAAGATCTCACAATCAATATACAACTTTGGCGCATCGCCGACCCTAGAAATAGGTACACCCCAATGGGTTTTTCGTCTAGAGTGGGCTCTCCGTGATGGATGTAGGACTCGTCACCTCGGTGGGTTCGTCGTCATGAAGCAAGTTGTGACGACTAGTTCGACAATGGAGACATAGCCGAGGACTTGCCACCCCGGTGATCGCGGCGACCTACCCAGGACTAATTCGTCATAGACCAATGTTCTGGTTTGTTTGCCGTGGTCGCTAGTTATCCGGTATACTAGATCTTTCACTATTGTTTTACTAGGATTAGTTGCATCCTGTCTCTAGAAAACCAATCTATTGTAGTTAATTCTAGTGATGCAATTCTAGTTAGATATGTATATTCGAGTCACCTCTAAATGGATCATAGCAATTGGATCTAGTATTGCCTGGGTATTTGTTCATTCCAAGAACTGTCTCGGCTCAGACTGATCTTCTAGAATATCTAGAAATGTCTTGGTTAAGTCCGATCTTCTAGTTGGACAACCCAGCAAGAATGATCTCGTCGCGAGGGCCTATTTGGGATACTATCAGAGTGTGTAGCCAACAAATTATTTGGTTACTAGCAGCAGTCGATAGATACTCACATATTTCATTCTCCTATCGACTCTGGTTCATGGACTATTGGTCCATCGACTTTTGGTATTGCACTAGTCTTATTTGTCTAATCAATGAATAATCACATAGTTTATTTATTTATCATTATTGTATCGGCTAGGTATTGTGATTCTATTAATTGGCCGATATAATATTAATTTTTACAATTAGTTTAGAGTGCATCGGCTTGTCGATTTATGCTTTATGTTATTAAGATAAAGCCGATGCTCAATCATGTACTTAGCCTACATCGACTATGTGCCTGTATCGACTATGTACCTGGACGCCATCATCGGTTGACTTGCAGGGACATACCTTGTTAGTTGAATGGTCAAATTGACTGACACACCGTGCACCATCTACAGTGCGCCATCTGACCTGCACTGAAGCAAAGCAGATCTCCCCGGCCTTGTGTTTGCACGGGGAGGATCGACAATCTATTTTTTTGCATCAACACACTTTTGGGTTCTAGAAGATCTCTCGATCAATATACAACTTTGGTGCATCGCAAACCCTGGAAACATGTATACCCCAATGGGTTCTTCGTCTAGAGCGGACTCTTCGTGATAGATGTAGGACTCGTCACCTCAGTGGGTTCATCGTCATGAAGTAAGCTGCATCGGCTAGTTTGACCCTGGAGACACGACCGAGGACTCACCACCCCGGTGATCACGACGACCTACCCAGGACTATCTCGGTGCAGATCAATCTTCTGGTTTGTTTGCCGTGGTTGGTAGTTATCCGGTATACTAGATCTTTCTGGATTGTTTTACTTGGATTTGTTGCATTCAGTCTCAAGAAAACTGATCTACCGTAGTTAATTGTAGTGATGCAATTCTAGTTAGATATGTATATTCGAGTCATCTCTAAATTTATCTTAGCAATCGGATCTAGTATTGCCTGGGCGTTCGTTCGTTCCAAGAACTGTCTCAGCTCAGACTAATCTTCTAGAATATCTAGAACTGTCTCGGTTAAGTCCGATCTTCTAGTTGGACAACCAAGCAAGAATGATCTCGTCGTGATGGCTTGTTCAGGGTATCATCAGAGTGTTTAGCCGACAAATTATTAGGTTACTAGAAGTAGCTGATAGATACTCACATGTTTCATTCTTCTATTGGCTCTGGTTCATCGACTATTGGTCCATCAGCTTTAGGTATTGCTCTAGTCTTATTTGTCCAGTTGATGAATCACCATATAGTTTATTTATCATTATTATATCGGCTAGGTATTGTGATTCTATTAACTAGCCGATATAATATTAATTGTTACAACTAGTCTAGAGTGCATCAGCTTATTGATTTATCCTTTATGTTACTAAGATAAAGTCAATGCTCAATCATGTACTTAGCCTACATCGACTATGTGCCTGTCTTGACTCTGTACCTGAAAGCCATCGTTGGTTGACTTTTAGGGGCACACCTTGTCAGTTGAATGGTCAAATTAACTGGCACGCCGCACACCGTCTAAAGCGCGTCATCGGACCTACACTGGAGCTAAGCAGATCTCCTAGGCCTCGTGTTTGCGCGCAGAGAATTGACAATCTATATTTTCACATCAACACACTTTTGGGTTCAATAAGATCTCTGGATCAATATACAACTTTGGCATATTGCCAACCCTGGAAATAGGTATACCCCAATGGGTTCTTCGTCTAGAGCAGGTTCTCCAAGATAGATGTAGGACCCATCACCTCGGTGGGTTCGTCATCATGAAGCAAGCTGCATCGACTAGTTCGACCTCGATGACATGGCCGAGGACTCGCAACCCCGGTGATCACAGCGACCTGCCCATGGTAATCTCGGCGTAGACCAATCTTTTGGTTTGTTTGCCGTGGTTGCTAGTTATTCGGTATACTGGATGTTTATAGATTGTTTTACTAGGATTAATTGCATGTTTATAGATTGTTTTACTAGGATTAATTGCATACTGTCTCAAGAAAACCGATCTACCATAATTAATTCTAGTGATGCAATTCTAGTTAGATCTATATATTCAAGTCACCTCTAAATAGATCTAGCCATTGGATTTAGTATTGCCTAGGCGTTCGTTCATTCCAAGAACTGTCTTGGCTCATACTGATCTTCTAGAATATCTAGAACTGTCTCGGTTAAGTCCGATCTTCTAGTTGGACAACGAAGCAAGAATGATCTCATCGCGAGGGCCTGTTCGGTGTATTGTCGGAGTGTTTAACCGATAAATTATTAGGTTACTCGAAGCAGCCGATAGATACTCACATGTTTCATACTTCTATCGGCTCTGGTTCATCGACTATTGGTCCATAGGCTTTAGGTATTGCACTAGTCTTATTTGTCTAGTCAAAGAATTATCATATAGTTTATTTATTTCTCATTATTGTATCGGCTAGGTATTATGATTCTATTAACTAACGATATAATATTAATCCTTACAATTAGTCTAGAGTTCATCGGCTTGTAGATTTATGCTTTATGTTATTAAGATAAAGCCGATGCTTAATATGTACTTAACCTACATCGACTCTGTGACTGTACCGACTCTATGCCTGGTGGCCATCGTCGGTTGACTTGCAGGTGCACACCATGTCAGTTGAATGGTCAAACTGACTGGCACGCCGTGCACCATCAATAAACGCGCCATCGGACCTGCAGTGGAGCTAACTAGATTCCCAGGCCTTGTGTTTGCACGCAGAGGATCGACAATCTGTTTTTTTGCTTCAACACACTTTTGGGTTCTAGAAGATCTCTCGATCAATATACAAATTTGGCATATCGCCAAGCCTGGAAATAGTTATAGCTCGATGGGTTCTTCATCTAGAGCAGGCTCTCTATGATAGATGTAGGATTCGTCACCCTGGTGGGTTTGTTGTTATAAAGCAGGCTGCATCAACTAGTTCGACCTTGACGACATGGCCGAGGACTCTCCACCCCGATGATTGTGGCGACCAGCCCAGGATTGTCTCGGTGCAGATCGCTCTTCTATTTTGTTTTACTATGACTAGTTGCATACTATCTCGAGAAAAATGATCTATCATACTTAATTCTAGTGATGCACTTCTAGTTAGATCTATGTATTCGAGTCACCTCTAAATAGATCTTAGCAATTCGATCTAGTATTGCCTATGTGTTCATTTGTTCTAATAACTATCTCGGCTCAGACTGATTTTCTGGAATATCTAGAATTGTCTCGATTAAGTCTGATCTTCTAGTTGGACAACCAAGCAAGAATGATCTCGTTACAAGGGCCTGTTCGGGGTATGGTCAGAGTGTTTAGCCAACAAAATATCAGGTTACAAGGGCATGTTTGATCCTTCTACCGGCTCTGGTTCATCGACGATTGGTCCATCAGCTTTAGGTATTGTACTAGTCTTATTTGTCTAGTCGATGAATCATCATATAGTTTATTTATTTATCATTGTTGTATCGGCTAGGTATTATGATTCTATTAACTGGCCCATATAATATTAATAATTAGTCTAGTTTGCATTGGCTTATAGATTAATGCTTTATATTATTAAGATAAAGTCGATGCTCAATCATGTATTTAGCCTACATCGACTATGTGCCTTTATCGACTTTGTGCATGCATCATGTGAAGACAGTCAATATTTTGATCCATACGTGTGGCTGGGGACAATATTTTGCATGTGAGGAATAAATATTGAAAAGATTAATACATGAGGTGGGGCTGAAGCTGATGAGTGGGTGAAAACAGAACTTTAGTCAAAGCTTATTTGGTCAGCCACCAGAAGATGGGCATATGAGGATGAAGTTGATTCAGCAGGCTTGATTTTCTCGCTGCATCGGAAAGATTGAATATACAAGAACGAGAAGAGATTAGAAAATCACCAACCAGGGAGTTAACGGTGATGTATTGCAAACATCAACTTGGCTACAGTAGTGGCGGTTGTATACTGAAAAGCCGATGTGTGATACAAAGAATCAATATAATTCTTATTCTACCATCAGCTATTTCAGTAAGTGCCTAGACAAATGAGATAGCCAAAGTGATACAGAATAAATCTCCAGTGGAACTTGCAAAGGTGTCATCAGCAAGATGCCGCATCGACTCCAGGGGCAGAGCCGATGGATGATTACATCATGTGAAAAGAGACTGTCATCAACATTATATTCATCGGCTTGCCACTATGAAGCATTGAAGCCTAGCTTATTTGCTCGTCATGTGTGCATGCCAGCTTTCTCTCTATCGACTTTCCCTGAGTATCAAACTTCAGCACAGGGAACATTCTATATCGGCTAGGAGAAGGCGGGCAAAGAAGTTGCATGCATGCAGGTATGCTTGCCGCATGAGAGATACCATGGGACATGGGAATAATATTTGTTTATGGAATAAATCTGGACACAACAAAGGGTTGATCGATATGGTTATCATTAGTGAGCATCGAGCTTATTACAACATCAATTCTTTATCAACATGGTGAGGCAAGCATCGACTTGCGTAATGTTTAACGAGAAGGGTACAAGGTAAACCATGATGTTTATGAGATAATTTGGACGTCACGCATAAAGGAAAATGTGCATCATTTATAATATTCCACACGTGAGCATTGTTAGTTGCTTCGATTGGACTATCTGTCTCTCTCCATCGGCTAGGCAATTTTACTAAAGTGTTGTTGAGCCGATGGTGCTCGTCACACGTGGACTCCTGTGTGTTGAACCATAAGTGAATTGCCCATCCTTCCCCGTCAGCTTAGGTTTTTGTGGGTAACTGGTTGATGCATAGTAGCTTAACATGGTATCAGGCCAGAGGTCTTGAGTTCAAGTCCTGGTGACCGCATTTTTCGCTACGCCGCTCCTATATCCACGTTTGCGTCCCAAGGGAGCTGCACGTGACGGGGAGTGTTGAACCATAAGTGAATTACCCAACCTTCCCCATTAGCTTAGGTTTTTGGATGTAACTGGTTGGTGCATAGTAGCTTAATACTGTGGAAATCAAGTTTTGGATTTGAGAGTGAGGAGCAATAAACAAGTCAACTCCATATATGCCATTATATTCGTTCCACCATCTATTGGATCCATATGTGTGAGATCAGTGCTTTTGTGCATGAAGAAAATTTCAGCCGATAATCACAATTATTCCAGTTCATAAGACAAACGACATCAACACTCACAGTGGGAGCTTGTTGGTATGATTATTTCTCATAAAGAAATTTTGGAGTCTCTTCTGATGAATACTGGATGGAGCTGTGATGTGGTTACCTGATTTGTGATGGGTTCCTTGGCTGGTAGCATACTATCATGGATTTGCATGGCCTTCTCGGTGTGATATTTAACGTTTTTCCATGAGAAGCTGGAGACATGAATACTGGATGGAGGTGTGATGTGGTTACCTTTATGTGGTTTATGAATTATGAGGTAGCCAAGAAGTTACTTGATCATTGTGAGAGTTACATTATTTCAGGCTGCTGGAATCATATTGTGATAGCCTTTCTTTCTCCATCGGCTAGAATTTGGAAGAAGTCTTGGAGGGCAGGTGATTTAAATTGAACCGATGTGTGATAGAGTATTTGAGGACAACCGGTATCACTATTTCACTATCCGCTGATGATTATTGCTATGAAGTAATAGACAGAGTTGGAGGACCTAATCTATCTTCAGGCAATATTGATACAAAACCAAGCCGAAGAAGTGCTCAGAAAGTTGGGTCTTGCAGCAGTTGGTTGACATGATTTTTGGAAGCTGATGGTGGTTACATTGTGAGAAGACAACCTGTATTATTTTCACTACTACACCATCGGCTGAAAAGCGGTTGATAAGATACTCAAATGGCCAAGTTTTGCAGCCGTTGGAAGATTGAAGACAGGGATTCTCGAAGCACAAATGTGAAAATCGAAGAAGAAAATATTGGGGTTGATGCTTCTCGCCTTGTCTGTCTACTTTGTTGAATGTGTCCGTGTGAGGAAAGATTGAATGCATTCATGCACAGGTGTTTGACGTGAAGGAGACATACTTGTCAAATGTTTTTGCTTGCTTTGTGCTTGCAATTGACCAGATCAGCTCTGGGTTGTGAGTATTCGAGATTTGAAGCTAGGTGCCTCTATGATGAGAACATCATCCATATGGATACATCCAGCACACCGCTAACCAAAATGCTAGTTCATGCGCGACAACTGAAGTTACGAGTGAGCTTGTTCCTAATAATTTCTCTATGTGATTTTGAGAATATATGACTATCTAATGAATTAATTATTGTTAGGAACCATAGAAATGATGATGAGATAGCTAGGGACATGATTGGAGGCATGATGGGCCAGCAAGCACGTCGAAGCCAAGGTGGAGGCCCAATCAAAACCGACTTCGAGTCTGTTTTGGGGCCCAGGACCAGTCTGCACTAAAATGGACGTCCAAGATGGATGTGGACTCGGAATTGGATGTTCGACATTGTCTGGAAAGATAACAAAAAGATCTTTCCACCACAACTGGTCCTATGTCATAAATCATCCCGACCCGTCCGGAAGCGCCAAAACAAGTTGACGTTCAGAATCTGTCCTGGTGCTGCGACATCATAATCGGTCTTTGGGCCTTGTATCGAGTTGAGCCCACTTAGGGCTGCATCTAGGCGGTGGTGCACGACCCTAGGATCCTAATATATAGGCGCCGCCTCCTCATTAGGGTTTGGGTTTTTCTTATATTATTCTGTTCATAACAGTTTCGTCGTTTCATCGGTTTGTGAGAGCCCAACTTCGTGAGATTCATAATACATCTACAACTGTGTTGCACTCTTCTTTTTTCTTGCTTATGTTCTTGATTCACAGGCAGGGATTAGCCTTCTCGGTGAGGTCAATCGTTTTAAGACGGTTGATAACCAGAGGAGATATCATGCTGTGATTGTGGGGTTTAGAACATGCTGTTCCAAAGCCGGATCGATTTGTGTGTTGCCTCCTACCAAATCATCTTATCCAGAACATTACAGAAGATCGGGAACCCTTGTACACATCAAGTGGTAACCAGAGCTTCAGGTACACCATTAGGTTTGCTCTTATCCTTGTTATTTTGTTCAATCCTAAAGTCCAGAGAATTACCACACTAAAATATTTGTTCATCGTGTTTCTGCTGTCCTACATTCCCCTTGTGCCCCATAATTTTCAGTTTAGTTTGCTTCTCTGAATTTTTGTCCCTACAAGGTCATTGTGTTACTGGTCTAGTGCTTGTTCTTTGGTCTTGTTTGGGTCGTATGTGTCCTTGTTCATAGACAATCAAGAGAAAAAAAATCAGATTATAGCACACGTTGAGAGAATAGTACTGCTGGAATTATGTGCATTATTTATTTATTTAACATCTAGCCTTCCACTTTTTGTGTGCAAAAGAAACTTAGATTGTTTTTCTGTTACACATTGTTCCTTGAGTCAAGTGGTTGCTGCACGTTGATACAAACGAGAATTTTTGGTTCAATTCTACGTGTACATCTATTCCTTACAAAAAGAGTGCAAAAAAGAAAGTTCAGATTTTCTTTTGTGCTATAAAGTTGCAACTCTTGCTGTAGTTTTGTGTCAAGAGAAGAAAAAAATCATGAAAGAAGTAAAAGGAAAAGAGGTACTAAAAAAAAAGATGAAAAAGTCGCACCCATAACAAAAGAAAAAAAAGGAAAGGAAAAGAGAAAAAAAAATTCAGAATTGCTTGCAGCCTTTGCGTCCTTTGTTGAGTCATTTGCTTACTTGCTTGAACTATGTCCGAGACAAGTTTAGGCCAGTGACATAGATTAGCTTGGGACTATTATTCAGTTTTGCAACTTCTGAATTGAAATTTTGCTAATCCTTGCTACCTAATATTGCCTATCCAAGCTCTATTTATATCCTTCTGAACAGAACCAGATTTTTGGACCCTCGCAATCATCAGATCACACTCTCCAAGGTATCCTTCGTTTTGCTTTTAAGAATCTTGTAAGATCTTGGTAAGGTGCTACCATTTGCTTGTGGAGAGTTTCCACCGTGATCACATAGTAGTGACAGGAAAATATACTCTTGTGTGTTTTCTTGTTTGCTACTAACAATGACATGTTACAACACTGATGATGATGAGTCGATGGTGTCTAATGAGGATGATACAAGTGTTGTAGCACAATGAGTGATCAGTTCTCAAATGGAGAAGGTAGAGAAAAATCAGTTAAACAACTTGTTTCAGACTCACTTTGTTGTGAAGGATTGATGTTGCCATGTCATTATTGATGGAGAGAGTAGTAGCAATATTGAAAGCCTTGAGTTGGTCGAGAAGCTTGGCTTGACAACTCGACCACACCCGTGTCCATACTACATCCAATGGGTCAATTATTGTGGTAAGATAAAGGTTGACAGAATTGCACGCATTGAATTTTTATTGGTTCTTATAAGGATAGTGCAGAATTTGATATAGTACCTATCCAAGCATGTCATTTGTTATTGGGTAAACCTTGGATTTCTACAAATAATGTTTTCTACAATACCATTGATAATAGCTACTCATTTAAATACAATGGTAGAAGGGTTACTCTTAAACCTATGACTGCTGCTGATATTTTAGAAGAGGATCAACAAAGATTTGAGAGAAGAAAGAATGAACCATTTATGATAGAATGGGCTATTTCAAATGTTGCAACACTTCCATCAAAATCTAAATTGCTAGGGGATGAACATATTTCTTTGCCTCTTGTTGCAACTAATACTTTTCAGCACATACACAAAAAAGATGATATTGGGAAAGATAAAGAACAGGTTGTTACTTCAGGTAAGAGCTTTCCTGATGTGATGGATTATTCTAATAGTCTAGCTGTATTGGAAACTTATGATCATGTTCCTTTGTCACAAGTTGATTTACCTAGTGGTCCTTGTGATAAAGAGGAGTTGTGTGCCAATGGTTCACTTACACCTTTGCCACAACAAATGAATGAGCTTGAGGCTTTTGCTTATGATTCACCCACTAGTGCTGAATCTAAGCATTTAACTTTAGTTACATGTAAAAATGATGAGCTGAAATTTTTGTCTTCTCTAAATACTTTGGGTTATATTGAATTTGGTATTCTTTGTAATCTAAGTGTTTTGGAGAAGCAAATCTTTTCTCAAACTGAATTGCATTTATTGACAAGAAACAATTTTCATGCTATAGGAAACTATGATCATAGAGGTGTGTTTATGGTGCATAAAGTTTATATTTGCTCAAACATGAATCCTCCTTATGTTGTACAACCAAATGACCAACTAGAAAACTGCAATCAAAATCACCATGTCATGTCATCTTTTTCTAATATTTCTAAGATTACACATTGTCTACCTTGTCATAAGAGTCAGAATGATGCTCATATTGTTGACCAAGTTTTCAAAGATATTATTAATTTGCATAGAATGCCTTCTACTATAGATTCTCATTGTGATGACAAAATTCATAATGTATATAAATAAGAGTTGCATTCCATGTTTGGGAATAGTTCTACAATTAATATTTCAGATTTGAGACCATACATGAGAGAAAGAGATCAGCCTGAGTCGAGAATGACTCTAATTCGGAACGGGGAGAATGATGAAGACATCACCCTTATGGATACACCCAGCACTCCGCCAACCAAAATGCAAGTTCATGTGCGACAACTAAAGTTATGAGTGAGCTTGTTCCTAATGATTTCTTTATGTGATTTTCAGAACATATGGCTACCTAATAAATTAATTATTGTTAGGAACCATGGAGATGATTGAGAGATAGCTAGGGAGGTGATTGGAGGCATGATTGTCCAGCAAGGACGTCCAAGCCAATGTGGACGCCCAATCAAAAAAGACTTCAAGTTTGTTTTGGGGCCCAGGATCAGTCTACACTAAAATGGACGCTCAGGATGCTTACATACTCGGAATTGGACATTCTACATATGCATGGAAAGATAACGAAAAGAGCTTTCCAACCCAACTTCTACCATGTCAAAACTCATCCCGAGCCGTCGGGAATCGGCGAAACAACTCGAAGACCAGAATCTGTCCTGGTGCTGTGACACCTTAATCGGTCTTTGGGCCTTGTATCGAGTTGAGCCTACATAGGGCTGCGTCCAGGGGGTGGTGCATGACCCTAGGGTCCTCATATACAGCTGCCGACTCCTCATCAATTAATATTTGAGATTTGAGACCGTACATGGGAGAAAGAGATGAGCTCGAGTCGAGGACAACTCTAATTCAAAAGGGGGAGAATGATGAGAACATCACCCTTATGGATACACTCAGCACTCCGCCAACCAAAATGAAAGTTCATGCGCAACAACTAAAGTTATGAGTAAGGTTGTTTGTAATGATTTCTTTATGTGCTTTTGAGAACATATAACTACCTAATAAATTAATTATTATTAGGAACCATGAAGATGATGATGAGATACCTAGGGAGGTGATTCGAGGCATGATGGGCCAGCAAGGATGTCCAAGCCAAGGTGGATGCCTGAAAGGATTGAGTGACCGAGAGGGGGGGGGGGTGAATCGGGAACTCGCACTATGTACCAAATTTCCCAATTCTCAAAACCGACCACTCAAAGCAACTCCTACACAATCCTAGTAGTGATCACACTAGCAAGATAATAAACCTATGAAAGGAACAACATCCTAAGCATACTAGTGGATCACACAAAGACAATACAACTCCTATGCAAGCTAGTAATAAAGAAATGTGAAAGCACACCACAAGCTAGCAAGGGAGCCTACTCATGCAATTCTATAAGATAGGTAACTAGTGCACACGAGCATGAGTAGTACAACACATACAAGGGTAAGCAATCAAACCAATGCAACTCCTATACATGCTAGTGATCAAATGCGCAAGATCAAACACTACTAGCAAGTAAGGAGCCCATTCATGCAAGTCTATAAGGGAATCAACTAGAATAAGGCAAGCACACAAGCATGAATAGCATGGTAAGTAAATGCGAAAGTAGTCCATCAAAGTAAGGAGTAGAGTAAGAGATGTCTCATGATTTTTTTCCGAGGTCTCAGAAGGATGGCGCCTTCCCCTAATCCTCGTCGGACCACTCTCGCCGGAGTCCTAGTCCCTCCCGCCACAAAGTGGAGTTCTCGCCCATGAGCCCGCAATCACCCCTAGAGTGAAGACACGGTGTGCGTCACCGCTGCACAAAGCACAAGCTCGCCTCCCTCGAGCTGACACGGGCTCTCACTAGGGATGCCCCTTTCACCGGCAGGCTCAAACCATGTACAAACATGTGACGGCCTTCACAACTGATCACGATAGGCTCGATCACCGACACCTAACTGGTCTAGGTCTCACCATAGACCAAGAGTAACAATCTACATCACACCCTTAAGGACACCCCAGCCTTAGATGTGCAAGATGCTCAAGTTACTCTCCACTAGCACTCTCAAGATATGCAATATCTCCTCCTAGTGGTCTTCCCTTTTCCTCTTGGACCTTACCAAATGCTCTGAGGTAATCCACTGGCCAAGAGAGGTCACCAAGACCCCAGCAACGAAGTTATATAGGCTCCCAACCTCAAACTAGACGTTACTCCATGAAATCAGCTTTCTGGGCCTACTGACCGGACAGTCCGGTCTCTGCCTGGCCGGAAAGTACGATCACTGCAGCACAGTGCACCAACGGCTCTGACCCCTACTAATTCTCCTACTGACCAGACCATACAGTCACCTGATTCGACCATCTGGTCTATTTCTCTCTCCAGTCCAGGAGCCTTCATGCAATCGCTTCCTCTCTATCCTATGCAAGTCCTACTGACCGGACCGTCCGGTCAGCAGACCGTACGGTCTCGTCTGTACAGACTCTAGTACAGACAGATTCCTTGCTTCTCACTGAAAGTCCCAAACAACTCCCCATAATGACCGTACAGTTCGGTCTCCACTGACCCCTCTATCCGATCTCTATGTCCACAAGCCGAACAGATCCTTGGCTCCTCCACTGTCACATAGTGCCTGTGATTTCAATGAGCAAGCTTGCACATCGTCGACTAGACATGACCTAAGAGAATGACCTAGACCCTTTTGATAGTCTAGTTTTTCCTATGGACTCAAAGCCCTAACAACTAGTCAAGTGCTCCAAACACTTGCACCATAGCTTGTTCTCCACTTTAATCCATCTCCATCAACCCTTGGACTCCATCAAGTTCAGAAGCCTCCATGCTTGCGGTCATTGTCATCCATTGCCAAGGATGCCTAGACAATCATCATAAGATAGAAAGGGTTTCCTAGAGGAACAACACTCATATAGATATTAGTCACATTTCATGTTTGTCATGCATCACCAAAACTCCATACCTCGGGCTGACCTCAAAGGTCATGATCCTTAAAATCTCTCCCTTTTTGGTGATGGATGACAACCACTACTTATGATGATCCAAAATGAATGAGCAAGAAAGAACCAAAAGAAAAGCAAAGATTGAAAAGCATACCTTGGTCCTTACCTTGGAAGTAGTCTCCCCCTTGAGATGTGTTAGGTGTTGAGGGAGAACTACCCACTCATCTAGCGCACTTGGATTATAATCTTGAGCTGAAATTGCGCCCACCTTGGTGTTGTGATTGTCGCTCTTGTTGATGTGGACACGCACCAAGAACGTAGTTGCTCATGTTGGTGAAGATGTACAGTGTTGTCGTACACATGCACCATCATTGTTCTTCTCCATGTTGGTGTAGATGTTCATCTTTATGTGTGTTGATGATCAAGACCGGCAGTAAATATATAGGGCTACGTTGAGACCAAGAACTACGATGGTTACAAAAGACACCGAATTATACAGGTTCAGGCCCTCTCAATGAGAGTAAAAACCCTACATCCTATGTTCTGTATTGTATTGATTGTCACGAGATGTTAAGCCTAAATTGCCTCTAACTATCTATCTCCCTCCATGAGGGGGGGTACCCTGCCACCTTATATATCTGGTCGGCAAGGGGGTACAAGCAGAGTCCTAGTCGTACTCTACAATGATTCTATATAGCAAGTCTAATCTTTCTTGTCTTGCACTCCAAGCCGAGTCGGTCGTCTTCCTTGTTGATGAAGTACCCGGTCGTCCACCGACTTTAGACTTGTATGAGGATACCCATAAAGCATGTATCCCACAGCAGCCCCAGTGCTTTCTGATTTTGATCTTTAATTCTCCAAATGATCTATAGATCATAAATTAGGAAGACCTCCTTATCGAAGTTTTTGATAGATCTCGTGCACCGGGCAGGTGCACCTGATCAGGTGTAGCCCCCGACTCTTGTATAATTTGGAGATTAACAAATAATGCAAGAGTCTAATTGTATTAGCTCTTATTAATTTGTGTATAGATATTCAAACCATCAAGTTTGAATCTTTTAGACCTCTGGTTATCAAACCCTTGAGTCCTATTGCTAAGTGACCACTTTGCCGACCGATCATTAGACCGGCCGAGTGGCACATATTATTCCTGAGTGATAGGTTGGTCGGAAATTTATGACTCTAGTCATACTCAATATTTAGCTAAATGACTTTTGTCAAAATAGCTCTTCCCTAATTCCAATCACCCGTTCAAGTCCAAATTTGGTAATTCTGGTTATTTGACTTTAGTCAATACCATAACCTTTGAACTTGTACCATATGACCATCAAGTCCTTTGATACATGATCATCAAATCACATAGATATGGTGAAATAATTCTCGGGTACTTCTCATCAAAGAAGCCCCCGAGTCTCATTTTTCTGGGTTTGTAACCCTAATGGGCTTAAGCCCTTAATTAACTTCTAAGTTAATATTAGGGTCGCACTACAGTACAGCCCACCCTGGCCCATGGGATCCTTAGGTAAATAAGGCAAGGGTATAAAAGGCTGCACCAGGTTGACCTTCAGTCCACGCCGCATTTGCCCGCGAACTCTTCGTCTTCCTTGCGCCTTCTCTGCTCTCGCGACTCCTCTGTTTTTCCGGCTAGGGTTAGCTTTCTCGCTTCCGGCCACCATAGATCCCGCCGCGTTTAGCCCCCGAGCTTTGGCAAAGTTTTTCGAACTCCTTCACTGCGTTCAATCCTATTCGCGATGGGTCGTAAGAGGACTTCCATTTCAATCCCAGCTTCTTCCGCCGCCGTCGCCGCGTCGTCCTCGTCATAGGTCGACATCCCGGAGCAACTTCGGGAGTTCTCAAAGAGCAGCCTTTCACAGGCTGACATGAACAAGATGGTGTTGGATGGCGTCCTTCCAGAGCAGGCTCGGATCGACTGGAAGGTACCCCACGAATCCTGCCCCATCCCCATTCATCAGCAGATCGTAGTGTTTTGCTCATTCTTTGAGCATGGCTTGGGAGTTCCCTGCTACAGTTTTTTGCGCGGGCTCCTTTTTTTTTTTTGGGATTGAGCTTGTCAACCTCAATCCCAACTCTATTCTTCATATTGCCATCTTCATACATTTGTGCGAAGCTTTTCTTAGCGTTCTCCCCCATTTAAATCTCTTCTGCCATCTGTTTGTCCTCCGACCGCTGCCCACCAAGGAAAACCAAGTGGCCATAGGCGGGGTCGGCGTCCAGTTACATAAGAAGGAGGTCTACATCAATGTCTCATTGAAGACCGAAAACAAGAATTGGAAGGACGAGTGGTTCTATTGTGACAACCCTCCCCCTGTTCTTGCCGACTTCACTGATGCAAAGGCTATTCCCCAAGCGCATTGGACAGAACGATCCGACCGATCCTCAAGTGGTCGCCCTGCTCAAGAAAATTGGCGATCTGAAGGCTGAAGGCGTTGATGGTATCACAGTGGCCAAAAGCTTTATCATCCGACGAGTTCAGCCCCTAAAGCTTCAATGTCACCCGGCATGGGACTATGTTAATGAGGATGAGACTAGGGAGGTGCCGGATCCACTAAATGGCGAACTCCGCCGAAGACGCTTGGTGAAGATGTTTGAAAGGGAAATCCTTCAGGACCATTCTTTGGTCTCAAAGGCGTATAACAAGGGCACAATGCGAGCCTGAGTAAGCCTCAGTCTGCCTTTAGCTAGCCCTTGTTATCCTATCTTGAGATTGTACTCATTGTTTTGATCTTTATGCAGGTGCTAGATACTTATGTATCTCATCCCCCGCTCCCTCAGACCGATACTGAGGGACCTGATTATGTCAAAAAGACACCGCTGACCAGCGCTAGGGGTTCAAGTTCCTCCGCAGGCGCTCGGTCAGTCAGCGTCACTCCCATCGTTGCTCTGGCCACCCCTGACAAGCTCCAGAAGCGGACCATCGCGCGTCGTCGCCAATATGTGGGGGACCAGGACGACGATGAAGAAATAACTACCACAGATGCTAGTCAACCTGCTCCTGCAACCTCCAGCCGACCTTCAGACCGACCGGAGCCCCTGAGCCAAACTCAGAGGTCAACGGAAGAGGTAGTGCAGACTGGCAAGACTAACTAGCCCTCTCAAAAGTCGAAGGAGACTGACTTTCAGTCAACTTCTTCAAAGAAGAGGCTATGCCGGATCAAGCTCAAGAAGGCTCCCAGGTTTAATCTTTAAACCCTATACTCCTTGTCTCTTATTGTTGATCTCAACATCTCCTGATCTCTTTCTTTTATTTATTTATTTATTCTTGGCAGTCGGACAAGTGATTCTCAGAGTGCTCAGGGATCTGAGGGTACTCGGTCTACACTCCCACTTCGTCCAACTGGAGTGTCCCATTCGGTTGGCAAGTCTTCGAACACGCCAACCGAAGTGGATAGACTGTTTGAACAGACGGTTCCTGCCTCCACTCCCGAGCCTCTGTCTCAGACCACTCCGACTAATATCTCTTTGCCTCTTGAGAAAGGTAAAAGAACTCTTCCAGCAGATATGCTTAGTCGGCCTGAGGTAGAGGATGCGGAGATTTTGCACCAACACCGGGAGTCCAGCAAGGTAACTCAACATGATGCTTTTACTTTTCCTCGCTCTCATCTTTTAGCTCATTTATGTTCTGCATATCAGAAAGTGTATGCTCTTGTGGAGCAAAAGCAGGCTAGAGTGGAATATCTTGAAGCCGAAACTTTCGGTATGTCCTTGGTCACCTAATCTTCTTGTCTTTATGTTTTAGACTAACTTCTTATTTGTCTTGCTAGTCACCGGTCAGCAGCTCTCTAAGGCCCTAGAGGAAAACAAGAAGCTGTTGGCCGACCAACAAGAGATAAACAAGGTCTTAGACCAAGTTTGTGCAGATCTGGCTGGTAAGTTTTACTTCCATCCATATTTAAGCAATCTGCTGACCACTCTAATGCTAAAAGCTTTACTTTTAGCTCATGATCAAAAAATCACCGATCTGGAGAAGTTGACTTCCAACCAACAGAGGTTCGTTGACACCTTGAAGGTTGAGAAGGAAAGTCTCTCCAAATTGGCTGAAGACCAGATGACCGAGATCACTCGGCTGCAGGAGGAACTGAAGGGGTCTAACGCAAAGATAGAGGAGGCTAAGGGTGTCTCCAAATCTTTCAAACGTAAACTTGCCAGTAAGCCTTCGACTTCTTCCTTCTACTTGATTCTTCTGTTGAT
The DNA here is from genome assembly GCA_032690845.1 of Eleusine coracana subsp. coracana. Classification (NCBI taxonomy): domain Eukaryota; kingdom Viridiplantae; phylum Streptophyta; class Magnoliopsida; order Poales; family Poaceae; genus Eleusine; species Eleusine coracana. The sequence goes on along the minus strand of CM064426.1, from coordinate 32,888,733 downwards.
CATACTGACCAATAATTATTATTTGCAGCTTTATCTTACGTCGCTCGGAAAGCAATGAACTATGTTTATGCTAACCGAGTAGAGCAGACGAGTCACTCTCTGGTCTACTTGTTGGAGCATGCATCGGAAGCCATTGCTCATAACACTCGGCGAGTGGCGACCGAAGCCGGGAGTCAAGTGTTGGCAATTTGCCAATCCTGGTTTCCTGCTCTGCCATTGGACAAGATCAAAGAGGGATTTAATCCCGACCTGAGCAACAACCAATGTCAGCTGCTCCTGGATTCCATGCTAGAGACTTCCCAGGCCTTGGTCGAAAATATAGAAATCAATCCGACCGTGCCGACTCCCCCAGCAACTCCAGAGGTCGAACTTTGGGCTGACTCTTCTTCTCCTTCAAAGGAGATATAATCCTGTAATATTGTAAAACATTAGTAGTATTTTTGTAATGATACTTGTGTATAAACTAATCTTATGATTTTATAGCTTTAGAAGTTTGACAAAGATATCATTGACATGTTTCTATCAAGAGAAACAAAGATTGCATCGGTCTGCCAAAACATATTAGGTTGTAACCCGTAACCGTGTAACAAACATAATTGACCAATCGACACATGACCTCTCACACTTTTGGCTCCGGGTTTAGTGTAGTGGTAGTCTGATGTGCAGCACAAAGTATTTAACCATAATGTATAAGCATAAGACCAAAATAATAAAGACCAAAACTCAAGATCTTATAATAATAAGTCGGTCAAAAAATAGGCCAAAACCAAAATATGGTTAGACCGAGATGGGACATTATTGCTAGCCCCCTGGCTTGATTGTTTAATAGTATAAATTAAGAAATCGAGACAGATATAGAATGAGAATCATCAGAAAATCTTTCATTAAAAAAGACTGAAGTTTCATTCATAAATAATGTATAAATACACAAAGTAATAGCTAAGTAAAGACCGAATATCATTGTTGTCTTCGTACATCAGTCGGTAAGCCCCCGGGCGAGTGACTTCCTTCACTATATACGGTCCATCCCACTTCGGAGAGAGCTTATGCTGATTCTTTGTCAATTGCACTCGGCGAAGCCCTAGTTCTCCAACTTGAAAGTGGCAACTGCGGATATCATAATAACGACGCAAGCCTTGTTGGTAGAGTGCCGACCGAAACAGAGCGCGATCACGCAACTCCTCTGCCGCAATCAAATCAATCTCTCAGTTCTCCTCAGGAAGCTTTTCATCATACGCTTGAACTCGTGTCAAGACAAGACTGACCTCAGTCGGCAACATAGCTTCTGAGCCATAGACCAATGAAAAAGGTGATTGTCTAGTAGCCCGACTGGTATTTGTCCGAAGCCCCCAAAGAACTGAAGGCAACTCTTTGACCTACCGACCGGCATAAGGTTTGAGTTTGTCAAATATCCGCGGCTTTAATCCTTGAAGAATCATACCATTGGCCCGTTCGTCCTACCCATTGCTTTTCGGATGATCCACTAATGCAAAGTGGATCTTTATTCCCATCTCATCGGCAAAGTCCCGGAACTCCACTGAAGTGAATTGAGTGCCATTATCGGTAATGATATGATGATGTAATCTTGCCGACCGGCTTCGCTTCAATCCACTTGGTGAATTTGTCGATAGCAACAAACAAATGAGTGAACCCGCCTGGCGCTTTCTTGAAAGGACCGACAATATCAAGCCCCCAAACAGCAAAAGGCCAAGTCAATGGTATCATGTGAAGTTGCTGTGAAGGCACATATGTTTGTCGAGCGAAGAATTGACAACCCTCACACTTCCGAACAACTTGGTGTGCATCTTCGACCGCCGTGGGCCAATAAAACCCTTGCCGGAAAGCTTTGCCGACCAAAGTCCTGGAAGCTGCATGATTGCCGCACATTCCCGAATGAATCGCTTCTACCAACTTCTATCCTTCAGGAATTGAGATGCATCGCATCAAAATTTTGGAACCACCCCTTTTGTAAAGTTGGTCCCCCACCAACAAGTATCCTCGAGATCGGATCTCCAATCTTTGCTGCTCATCAGGATCCGAGGGCAGTGTTCCCTTATCCAAATACTGAATGAGTGGGTCGCGCCAGTCGGTCTTGAAGACGTCATCGTCAATAAGTTCAGCAACAATACTCATCAACACGTCCGACCGGGAAGAAATTGTTGGGGAATCCAGAACATGTAGGAAAACACCCAGCGGTACTACAGACCGAGATGATCCTATCTTGGCTAACTCATCAGCCGCCTGGTTATTATCTCAGAAAACATGTGTGAACTTCAATCCATCAAACATGTCTTCGAGTTTTCGCACTTCTTGGCAATAAACACTCATGTTGTCATCTACACAATTCCAATCCTTGGTGATCTGATTAATGACCAAGGCCGAATCTCCAAATATGTTGATACACTTAATGCCAAGTGACACAGCAATTCGCAGACCGTGTAGGAGAGCTTCATATTCCACAACATTATTAGACGCGCGAAACATGATTTGAAGGACGTATTGAAGCCTTTCTCCAGTAGGCGAGATAAATACAACTCCCGCACCTACCCCTTGTAATTGAAGGGAACCATCAAAGTAAATTTTCCAGTACTCGATATCTTGGGCAGCAGGAGGATTTCTAATCTCTGTCCACTCGGCAAGGATTTCAGCTAACGCTTGTCCCTTTATAGCCGACCGAGGCGCGAACGTAATAGTATACTGACCAAGCTCGACTACCCACTTGGCTATTTTTCCTTCAGCTTCTCGGTTATGTAATACCGTCCCAAGTGCAAAAGAAGTTTGAACTTCAATTAGATGAGCTTGGAAATAGTGCTTCAACTCCCTCGAGGTGATCAATAATGCATATAACAACTTCAAGATCTGCTGGTACCTTGCCTTAGAGGCGCTCAGAACCTCGCTCACAAAGTAGACCGGATGCTGTACTTGTTGCACATGTCCCTCCTCTTCTCGGTCGACTGTCAAAACAGTACTCACAACCTGGGTTGTGGCCGAGATGTAAAGCTGAAGTTTTTCTCCAGGCTCCCGAGGCACCAACACTGGAATACTGCTAAGATGAATCTTTAATTCGTCCAGTGCCGACTGCGCCTCCTCAGTCCAAACAAAGCCGTCCTGCTTTTTAAGCAACTGGAAGAGTGGTAACCCCGTAACCCCCAATCAGGAAATAAAGCGACTCAAAGATGCCATGCATTCGGTCAGCTTCTGAACGTCCCTTTGAGAATTAGGCGGCTTCATATCAAGGATTGCCTTGATTTTATCTGGGTTAGCCTCTATACTTTATTTTGAAACGATGTAACCGAGTAACTTTCCCGATGGAATCCCAAAAACACATTTTTTAGGATTCAGCTTCATTGAATAATGAGTCAGATTGATAAAGGTCTCTGCCAGGTCAGAGAGAAGTTCTTCAACTTTCTGAGTCTTGACAACAATGTCGTCAACATACGCTTCAGCGTTCCGACCGATCTGAGTGGCAAGGCAGCGTTGAATACCTCATTGGTAAGTCGCGCCAGCATTTTTCAGACTGGATGGCATAATGATATAGCAATAGGCGCCAAAGGGTGTTATAAAGGAAGTCTTGATCTGATCTTCGACTCTCAGTGGGATCTGGTGATAGCCTGAATAAGCATCCAGAAAGCTTAAAAGCTCACACCCGGCTGTCGAATCTACAATCTGATCAATACGAGGAAGAGCGAAGGGGTCTTTTGGGCAGACCATGTTGAGAACGGTATAATCAACACACATCCTCCACTCTTTATTCTTTTTAGGTACAAGGACTGGATTTGCTAACCAGTCGGGATGATACACCTCCTTTATAAACTTAGCTTCTAACAATCTAACTATCTCCTTCTTCATAGCGTCCTTGCAATCTTGTGCAAATCTTCTAAGCCTTTGGCGAACGGGGGTAGCCCCTAGAGGTACCCTTAACACGTGCTCAATCTTTTCCCTAGGAACTCCCGGCATGTCAGATGGTTTCCATGCAAAGATATCCCTATTTTCTTGGAGGAAAAGAGTGAGCGCGAGTTCCTATTTTTCATCAAGGTTGACCCCAGCATAAGTCACCTTATCAGGGTCCTCAGGATCGAGCAAAATCTCCTTGGTTTGGATGTCATCGGTCTGGATCTTGTCCTTGGTAGGTTTCTTTGTAGGAACCTCCGTTCCAGTCTGCTCCTCTATACCAACCGCCCTCTGGATCTCCTTTTGGTTCGATAGCATCAACTGTTTGATAGCCATCTCACAACTCTGTACATCGCAATCAAAAGAATTCTGAAGATCAGAGTGGAGGGAGAGATACAGATAGTGTGGAACAGCCATAAACCTGGCCATCGCTGGTCGACCGATGATAGCATGGTATGCTGACTCGAAGTCTGCCACCTGGAAGAGGATACGCTCTATCCTAAAATTATAACGGGTGCCAAAGGTGACTGGCAGAGTGATTTGTCCAATTGGGACTGAAGTCTTGCCAGACACAATCCCATGGAAGGGTGAAGAACTCGGTTGAAGGTCATTGATTGACAGACCGAGCTCTTGAAGGGTCCTAGTGAAGATTAGGTCCAAACTGCTTCCTCCATCGATGAGTACTCTGTTGAACTTCACCTCCTTCATAGTCTCAGCAAGCACCAATGGGTAGCGACCTAGTTTTGGTAGATGTTTTGGATGGTCCGACCGATCAAAGCTGATTGGCATCTCAGACCACCTCATGTACTGAGGTGTAGCTGGCTCCACCGAGTTAATCTCTCGAAGCTCTAACTTTTGCTTGCGCTTGGATGTATAGGCATCCGGGCCTCCAAAGATGAAGTTTACTTCTTTGCGGGGCTCCTGGAACTCTCCTGAAATCCTTGTCATCATCATCCTTAGGCTTGTCTTTGTTGCTGTTGTTGCGCCTCGGGGGATCTTTGGCCACCTTGAGCGCAGCTGTTGCAAAACCCTTCAGATAATTACAATCCTATGCTTTGTGGTTTCCCTTGGGATGCCAAGGGCAAATGGCACTCAACAACTCATCAGTAGACGGCTGGTTCGTCCGAGGATTCTTCCGAAACCGGTCCACTGTGTTGACAGCATTGTCAGGTTTTCTCTTCTTGTCTTTCTTGGAGGACTCAGGCTTGTCCGACCGCTTCTCCTTGCCCTTTCCTCGGATATCATCAAGCGCAGACTCCCCTGATGCATACATATTAGCAATCTCGAAGCACTCTTGAGTTGTGAGCTTGAGATCATGGTTCCTCCGACCGATTTCCCGGACCGGATCGTCACTGCGAATTCCACCTAGGAAGGCAGTAATGATTTGCTGATCAAGGACGTTGGGGATCTCGATCTTCTTAGTGCAAAACTGCTTGATGTAATCACGAAGAGGCTCGTCTCCTTTCTGCTTGATCCGAGTGAGGTCGAAGTGATTGCCCGGTCGGTTGCAAGTTGCTTGGAAACTTTCTATGAGTTTCCGGTTGAGGTCTCCCCAGGATGTGACTGACTCCTCAGGTAGAGATGTGAGCCATATCCGAATGGCAGGATCTAAGTAGACCAGAAGGTAGTTAGCCATTACGTAGGAATCACCTCCGGCCGACCGGATTGTCGTGCTATAGAGTTGTAACCACTCTCGGGGATTGGTTTGCCCATCATATTTTTCGATGGGAACCGGCTTGAATCCTTTTGGCCATCGAGCAATGCGAAGTCGAGGGACATAAGCCTTGATGCCATCAATCTTGTCATCAGTCAGCGTTGGTGATCGCCTTTGTCAGTCTGGGGACGTGGTTGGGCTACGACGGTGGCGTGGGCCAACGTCCTCGTCATGACGACGTCGTCGATTACCATCATTATTGCGCCGATCCCGATTGTCATGTCAATGTCGGTCGTCACGGTTGTCTCTTGGAGGAGGGTTCTGACGATCATCATGTTGGTTGTCCCATCGGTCTTGTCGTCGGTCATCCCACCGGTCTTCCCGTCGGGCGTCTATTCTTTGTTCACGCCGCTCTTCCTCATAGCGTCGGTTGTCCCGAGCGCGCTCCTCATGGTGAGAGTTGATGGTGTCTCGTCCATCACGGAGGCTGACAGAATTTCTCAATTCTTCACGCCTTCACCGACCCTAAGGAGATACATGGCTAGAACTTGTGACCGACTAAAACTTTGCAGCATCTTGTGCCGCTGCGGCTTTGAGCATAGCCACCACCTTCTGCATAGTAGGAGTTTGATAGTGGGCATCAACCATTAAAGTGTCAAGCAATGTCTTGGCCCCGGTGATGTTGTTCTGTGGGGTGTGGTAGACCTTAACACCATCCACTTCAAGGTCAGGGCCAAGATCCAGTCGGCGTGCGTTACGCGATCCGCGTGACCCTCTTGGTCGACGGCGTTGACCAACCGATAATTCATCAGCTGGTAGGTTATCATCCTGTCGGCCTCCTTCAATCGGCTGGTTTTGGAGACCACCGGCTGGATTCCCTTCTTCTTCGGCATCTGGATCCTCATCCTGGTTTCCAGCAGCAGGATCTACTATATCCACCATGTTGACTGTATGGGGATACGAGTAGGTCGATCCGACCGTGTCCTCATCAAAAGACCAATCTGACGTCGAGTCATATCCGAAGGAAGAGTCTTCCTGCTTGGATCCGAGTGGGATCAATGCAGGGATAATGTCAGACGGACTCGATGATCATGCCATGGGACTGGCTGCGGTCGAGTCTGATCTGTAGTCATTGAGACCTAGGACTCCATTGTCGCCGACCGTCTGGCGATCCAAAAGAGATCTTGATGTTCGACGAGTATTGGATGAAGGGAAGTTCGGCCATCGTAGTCAATGGAGAATCTCGGCGAGCCTTGTCCCCTTCCTGGCGCGCCAACTGTCGATAATAAAGACCGGCAATAAATATATAGGGCTACGTCGAGACCAAGAACTATGATGGTTACACAAGACGCCGAATTATACAGGTTCGGACCCTCTCAGTGAGAGTAAAAACCCTACGTCCTGTGTTCTATATTGTATTGATTGTCACGAGATGTTAAGCCTAAATTGCCTCTAACTATCTCTCTCCCTCCATGGGGGTACCCTGCCGCCTTATATATCCGGTCGGTAGGGGGGTACAAGCAGAGTCCTAGTTGTACTCTTCAATGATTCTATATAGCAAGTCTAATCTTTCTTGTCTTGCACTCCAAGTCGAGTCGGTCGGCTTCCTTGTTGATGAAGTACCCGGTTGGCCACCGACTTTAGCCTTGTATGAGGATACCCATAAAGCATGTATCCCACAATGTGATCTTCATGTTCTATCTCCTCGAATCTTCATGTTTCTTCTTCATGTTCTCCTCCCGCTTTGTGTTATCGATCATCTTTATGTTCATTCTCCCTCTTTGATCTAGACTTGGCTTTTGGATCTTCATGTTTCTTCTCCCCCTTTGTCACCTTTCACCAAAAACCACCCAAAAGCATAACGAAACCAAGAGGCATAAAATAGTTGGCAAAATTTAGGATAACTCCCCCTTTCATGGTGCTCCTTGGTCGTAGTGGTGTTCCATCATAGCTCCCCCTACACTTATGGATCAACAACATATTTTCTCAAATGTGCAAGGGTTAGTTATTAGAGAGGTAGGAATATATGAGCCAATTGTCTTTGAGCCGCGCGAGTAGATTTATCCTCGGAGCTTGGTTGAACATGACTCAATGGGCATGAAGCACAAATATCACTATTCGATCATCTAAAGAGTCATGTACTCACATTGTGACACCCCAGTGTCACTTTGCCCTAATGGTGTGTCATCTCACTTAATCCACAAGCCCAAGAGAAAATTTATGGACTTAAGATTAAATAAAAGATCAAAGATATGAATAATTGAGCCCAAATAATTGAAATCAAGGGAGATCACAAACCCAAGTATTTTCAATATAAGTGTACCAATATTTTTACATAATCATGATGGGCATATAAAAAGGGAATTTTAAGAAATTTACCAGAATTTTTGGTAAAGGGTTAATAGCTGGAAAAATTCAAAGAAAGCAGAAAGACAGAGTTCAGTGTGGATTTTTTATAAAATTTTGGAGGACGAATGCCAGGAAAAGTCCTATACAAAAATTGCTCCAAATATTGTCCCACATCTCCACAAAACATTTCAGGCCAATCAGAACTATCGAAGACCCCCAATTGACTCAAAAAGTGAGTCTTCAGGAGAGAGAAGATCGGGTTGACATTTCGTCAAATGTCTACAGCGCCAGCGGGCCACCGGGCTGTGGCAGCGGTGTCCGGCGCCCATACCGCTGACGGTGAGCAGCTGGCCGGCCCGTCCTTCACCATTTACACTGCCGTCCTCACGCTTGATCGTGTCAAGCCGCCATTGCTCTCTCTCCCTCGCCTTCCTCTCTCTCGGTCTCCTCTCATCGCCGCCAGCCTTATCCAGAGACCGGAGCGCAAGTTCGTGCACTAATGCCTCTCCAGCAGCTGCTACACACTCTGCGCACTCCCCTGCAAGGCACTGCTCGCCACTGAGCCCTGCTACTCTCCGGTGAACGCCCTGATTTCGGCACAGCCCCTGATTTTCGGAGTCGGGCTCGCCATGGCCACTGCCATCGATTATGGTGAGCGCTGCTCGATTCCTCACACCCGAGCAAGCACAGGACCACCTCGGAGCTCACTGCTCACTCCTAATTCATGCTGTGCAGTGTGCTCGCCGGAATCGGAAGTAGCTGAGTGGGCTCATGGCGACAGCCCAGCTCCGACCAACCCGACGTCGAAACTAACCCCCACCCAGCTTCACGGCCTTCAGGTGATGCCTCCAGACCCTTTGCCTTGCTTTGTCAAGCTCTGTGCGAGGGGCTCGCCATCGGCCAAGGTGGCGCAGCACCGCCGCCCGTCACGGGCAATGCTCTGGTGACTCCCTGCACTCGCTACCACCACACACCGAACCCTAGTGAACCCCTAGTCGCGTAGAGCAACACGAAGCCTCGAGTCCTGCTGCCGATCGCTGCCAGCAGGCCAGCCGTGCCGCAGCGCCGCCGCGCACGCGCGGCTCTGTTTGAAAATGTGTCGATGGCATTTTTGGTAAATACTAGTGAACTTTTGATTAAAATTGAAAAATCGATATCTCCAAAAGTATAAGGCCAAAAATTGCAAACTAAATTGTTTTGGAATCCTTGTAAGCTGTACTTTGTCCTGGTTAGCAGGAAGTTTAGCATTTTGAGATAAATTTGGGAGAATTTAATTCCAAATAAACAACCTTTGTAAAGCTAATAAAATCATAATTAATTCTGTAAAAATGACTAAATCACAAATTTTGGCATGCACACTCCTCATGGCATATGTGACCCACTGACAAGTGGCTATACTTAATTTATGCATATTTTCATGATTATGTGCATTTCTTGCATTTTAAGTATATGAATTTATATGAATTAATGGCATAGAAATTTATTCTGAGAAATTTCATACATGTCTATTATTCTTTTATATGTTAGTGGAAAATTCCATGTAATTAATTTCCATTTAGAACTATTTTAGTTAATTCAACCTTGCTAATCTCAATATTATTCTTAACAATTGCGTAATTGTCACTTTGGCTTATATATTTAAAAACATCCTTTCTGAAATTTTACCTTAGCACTACATTTTATAATTAACTTCATCATGTAGTGCAGTAGGGTATTCCATGGTACCATGCTCATACTTAAAAGCCTACAAACCCTATGGTTATAGTGATAACTGTAGTATTTCTTCTAATTAGAAGTTTGTCCCCTCCAATTAATTGATTGTTCCAACATACATGTTATTGCACCACATTTCATGCATGAGCATCACTTCATTAATTTTATCTGTTGAGGAAGTGCCATGAATTATCATACGAAATCTTACTTTGCATTGCATCACATCATTTTAATGTTTTGTTTGTTCTACACAAGTATTAGTGTCATGACTTGTGCATTTCCGTGTAGGAATTGATCGAAACCATAGATGCCTTATTGATTCCTTAATACCCATGGTCTAGTTCAGATTAGGTATAAGCCTTTTCGGTAGCCAAATGCTATGCTTAATAATGAGTCAGCGATAGAGATATCGAGTGGTATGGAGACCGCTCGGTATAGGTTCTTATACTGATATCCCTCACATTATCATACTTATGCAAATGAAGGCCGTACGGGAATCGCATGTGTAGAGAGCGGTAGCAGGGTTCTTCCCTGCCTGCCATAGCCCGTACGTGTCGCGTATGGATCGTTGTGACTCCGCGAGCAAGTATTGAATAGTACCAAGTGCATACCTTCGTATGGGAGTCGGTAAACTTAGTAGCATGAGCATCGTAAGGTTGTCCGCTCACTTCCCACTTTGTGCAAAGTGTCGGCCACGGTGGATGCACGGGTTTGTGGAAAGTTGGAGGATGTATGGTTTAAGCCTTGGACCCGATGATGAACAACGGTCGCAAGGGGGACATATATCCGGAGTGGGGACCCGGTTCAGCTATATGATAATCTTGTGAAAGGTGGCCATACATGTTATTAAATTATGCGTATGTCGTGCATTTGTGTTTCTCCTGCAGGATGTAAATCGATATATATCGCCGTCCCTCACGGATATGAGTACCACTTGTCTCGAGCAGATTGCAGCGTAGTAAGAACTAATGATGAAGATATACTTGCTGTTTGAATCACTTAAATTGCTGTATTGCAACCTATCTTTGATAGGTCACAGCTCATTAAATTTATATTTATGTCACAACCCTATTAATATGGCTAAAAGATGAAATTAGAACTTTTGTAGGAGCTGTTTTTGGCAAATGCAAGTCCCCGCAAGCCCGGTCGGCCCCCTGTATATTAGGAGTCGGCTTTAGAAAGCCATTTTGACGGGTAAGTCTTACGGACTATATTAGATACTTAGGGTTTATTGTTAAATTTTATTGCAGGCATGTCTTCCTCTAACTTCTATTTGAGCCATGAGCATGATGGGTGGGTCGAGGAACCAAGTAATGAATGGACCTTTGAGTGGGTTCCTTGCTCACCGAATCATGGACCCGAGGAGTGAACCATGACTAGGTCTGTTATGGTTTACTTAGGGTTATCTACCATCGTGTTTAATTACCGCTTCTGCTATGTGATGTAATAAACTATGCACTCAGAACATATGTATTGTAATTTCCACTCGGACATGTGTGTATGTAAAATTCTAAATTCCGAACTTGGTTTGTAAGATTAATCACCACTTGGGTTGTACTAATGCACATCACTCTTATGTATCTTTGCAAATGATGGTATGTTCGTTTGTATGTACTGTGTATGTCGGCTTCGTCCAGCATCGCCCAAAAGTGATTCTGGATCGGTCGTCCCCCCTGGTTCGAGGTGCGGGATGCCACAGGTGGTATCAGAGCCATTTTGGGAAAAGTACTACACTTAAGAACATTATTAAATTGAAAATTGTGTTTTTTACGGTGAGGTACGAGTAGAGAGCCCAATTAGGGATGATTAGTAGTAGCCAATGTGGCAAAACTAACCCTGGGTTATGATTGTTTAAATTACTTGCAACTACGGATCCTTCAACAAAGGTACATGTGTGACTCGAATACACTCTTATTCGAGAGCTCCCATGCGAGGCGAGGTGGTCATGGATTTGTTGTGCTTAGATAGGAATTTATTCAAATTGGTGTGACTCGAATACACTCTTATTCGAGAGCTCCCGTGCGAGGCGAGGTGGTCACGAATTTTCTTTTGGATTGTTTCTTTTGAATTTGATGGTTGTTTCTGCAATGGGTTTTTCTGCAGGTACACTAACCACGAGTCATAGTTTGAGTAGTAACGTGATGAGATCGTGTGTGTGTTGCCACCGTTGTGCTATCGGTTGGTTATATACCGGCCGTTGTTTTAATTTGGCAAGGATGTAGGGAACCATTATATTGAGCACTAACATTCACGCATATCATATGCATTCATCCTCACCAACTCATGTAAAAAGTCACAAATATTACAAACATGTGAAATAATCAAACTCCGGGAAATTTTTGGATCACTATGACACCTGAAACGAATGTTTGAACTTATTCGGGAAGAAACTGAACTTTGCCAGGAAAGTCAGTTTGACTAAAACCAGTGTAACTCCCTCAGTTTTAGTCCGATGAAGGTGTATGAGTATCCGTTGGAAAGATAATAAGTTTCTCTACGAGTTTGGTATAATGACCTGCCCTAGGAAAAATTTGGAACTAGGTCGAAAATGGCGAGAACAGAATGGTTTTCTGGGATTACAAAAAGTGCCCAACTCTGTCCGCTGACTCCCGATGATCATAACTCTTGGCGTGTTGGCCGGATGGAGCTGTATTTGTAGGCGTTGGAAAGCTAGAGAAATTCTCTAGAACTTTCCTAACTAGTAAAAATTCTGATCTTGAACCAACCTAAGTCGAAATTCCGAGTGTTCAGGGTTATGTTAATTCTGTCCGCCGAGCAGGAAATTTTGAGTTTCGGGAAGCTGGTTGCATATATTTTTCCTATGCAATTACTTATCATCCATTGAGCATATGGTCCTTTGGCATATGTATTTCTATCTGGTTATAAAGTTTTGACTCATTGTCTCAAAACTTAATGGCATAGATGGATGTCGATCAGCTTCGGGCGGAGATAACCGCTATGGCTGCCCAGCTGCGGGAGGTGGAATCCCAGCTGGAGGAAACCGATGACAAGTACCGGGCGCTGCAGGCTGAAGATGAGAACCACCGTGTGCGCATTATCCATCTTGAGGCTGAAAATTTCTCCCTCAAAAATCAGGTGGCCCAGCTAGGAGAAGAGAAGGACGAGTTGAAGGATGAGCTCGAGGAGGTGAAGACCACAACCGATTTCATTGAGCAAGAAAATTTGGAGGCGGAGACCGAACTCCACCATACCCGCCTCATCAACCAAAACCTGCAAGGCACTATCCACTTTCTGGAAGTCCATTTGGAGATTGTCCAAAACAACTTGGAGGAAGCCAACCATGCGGCGGTAGTGCTTCAGGAGCAGGTGGAGCAAGCTCAGGAGGATCTTGGGCAAATCATCATGCATCAGCAGCCCATGGATCCACAACCACAACCGCTAGAAGTGGATGATCAGGAGCAGGAGCACGATGCATCGGGTGTCGACTACGAGGCCTCGGCGTCGCCTAACGACGTGGACATGCTATCCGATGGTGATAGCCATGCACTGTAGGCGGATGGAGCAGATGGTGTAGTAGTGGATATCTAGGTGATGTGATGTAACCTAGTGATAGTAGAACTCGGACGTGGGCCTTACCGTCGTGTACGTGTAGTACCGGTAAATTTTGTTGTAGATACTGAAGTGCCTAACCCTCCTAGCTAGTTAAATCTCCGAGGTCAGCAACTTAGACGTAACCCCGTGGGTTGTAGTACCTTTCCAACCCATGCTTTTGGTTTGTATAAAGGTGTACCACTACCGTCATGTACGAAGCCATGTTTATAAGTAATAAAATATGTGTTTCGTTATCAAGTATTCAAGTGACTAGTCATTTCTATCGGCGCCCTTCTAGAATTTAATTTTTTTTTCTCCTTGCTGTCAGACGAGTTGTCATCGTTCCATGGTGTTCAAATGTTGCATGGACTAACGATGCTTTTGTTCATATGGCAGATGGTGAACACTCGTAGCGGGGCGGAAACTTCCGTGGACGCACCCGAAGGGTCTCAACGCGGGGGAGGAGCACCACGACCCCCGAACCCTCCTCCAATGAGTCCAATGGAGCAGCTGATCCACAATCAAAATCAGCTCTTCCAAATGTTTCTGGCAGGCCAAAACAACCAGGGGGGTCAGCCAGCACATCCACCACGAGAGCCCTCATACAATGATTTCTGGGCGACTAAACCTCCGCTCTTCATGGAAGCCGAGGACCCGCTGGAGGCTGACACTTGGCTCCGCATCATTGAGTCCAAGTTTGCTCTCATCAACTGCACTGACCACCAGAAGCCATTGTTCGCGGCCCAGCAACTTCGCGGGTCAGCAAGTACGTGGTGGGCGAACTTTCTGGACTCATTCCCCGCTAACCACCAGGTCACGTGCTCCGCATCATTGAGTCCAAGTTTGCTCTCATCAACTGCACTGACCACCAGAAGCCATGTTCGCGGCCCAGCAACTTGCGGGTCAGCAAGTACGTGGTGGGCGAACTTTGGACTCATTCCCCGCTAACCACCAGGTCACGTGGAATGAGTTACCGAAGCTTTCTGTGCCCACCAATTCCGCTGGTCTCGTGAAGCGGAAGTTACAGGAGTTTCTGAACTTAAAGCAAGGTTCCATAACTATACAAGAGTACGTGTGCAAATTTAATCACCTGGCTCAATATGCTTCCCATCATGTCGGCTCCGATGAGAAGAAGAAGGATGCTTTCGGGAGGTCTTAGACCGATACAAGATCGCCTAGCACAAGTCACCAACGCTGACCTATTTTCATGGATTGGTGGAATGCCGCGATCGTACAAGAGGGATGCCATGCGTGACCAATCCAAGGAGATAAGAAGAGGAAACGCGCCATGGAGCTCGTCCAAGCACCCCTCCCCACAAGTACAAGTTGGCAATCACGTCACCGCTTGGGACAACGGTTCCGGGCTGTGATGCCACCAAGGGGTGGATACCACTCTTCGTCTTAGCAGCAGCAAAGACCATTCCCTGGCTCATACCAGCAGCGTGCACCAGCGCCACGCCCCCACAGCAAGTGTATCAAAATGCTAGGCCGGGACCGCAGCAGCCTTGCTACAATTGCGGCCAGACCGGGCATTTCGCGAAGGAATGCACCTTTCTGAAACGTTCATAAGGCGGTGATAACCAGCAGCACCCCAACAATGGCAACAACAACCACCACCACAACAACAATAACAACCGCTCCCAACCCTCTACACTAGCACCGAAGACCGTCCATGTCAACTACACTTCAGCTGAGGAAATTCAGCCGGTGAACCGGTACTTTTGGGTAGATTCACTATTAATGATCACTCCGTTATCGTTCTCTTTGACTCGGGAGCAACACATGATTTTATTAGCCAAGCATGCATAGAAAAGCTACAAATTACTCCCTGTACCTTGGAAAACCCCTATGTCATTACTTCCTCGGGTGGAAAGTTGGTTGCAAATTTTAGAGTAAGGCGGGTGGAACTCAACCTAGGAGGGAAAGTGTATCCTTCATCTTTCATCATGTTGGTGGGACAGGGCATAGATATTATTTTGGGCATGAGTTGGATGAAATGCCACAAAGCCGTCTTAAATATCAATGCTCGGCAGATCCATTTGGACTCCCCACTGCACGGTCCAGCAACCTTATTTCTGCCCCACCCGAAACCTACCACTTCCAAAGTCTACCTACTGGAGGGGAAAGATCTTAAGGACATTCCCGTGGTATGTGAGTTTCCCGATGTGTTCCTGGATGACTTACCCGGTATGCCACCCGACCGAGATGTGGAATTTAGAATTGAACTCCAACCTGGTACCGCTCCAATCTCCCGAAGACCTTATCAAATGGCCCCTAACGAATTGGCGGAATTAAAAGAGCAGCTAAAGGAGCTTATGGACAAGAAATTCATTCGTCCTAGCTCATCACCGTGGGGCTGTCCCACGCTATTTGTGAGTAAAAAGGACGAGTCACTGCGTCTATGTGTCGACTATCGACCATTAAACGCGGTGACAATCAAGAACAAGTATCCTCTGCCGCGTATTGACATTTTATTTGATCAATTAGTTGGTGCTAAGGTTTTCTCCATAATTGACCATCGATCCGGCTATCACCAAATTAAAATTCGGCCAGAAGACATTCCAAAGACAGCTTTCTCTACGAGGTATGGTCTCTACGAATACCTAGTCATGTCATTTGGACTAACGAATGCTCCAGCTCATTTCATGTATTTCATGAACTCGGTATTCATGCCGGAGCTGGACAAGTTCGTGGTGGTATTCATTGATGACATTCTCATTTACTCGAAGTCAGAAGAAGAGCATGCTGATCATCTCCGAACTGTGCTCCAACGACTTTGTGATCATGAGCTTTATGCCAAATTCAGCAAGTGCGAATTTTGGTTGAAACGAGTTCCTTTCTTGGGCCACATCATTTCTGCGGCTGATATTGAGGTTGACCCAAGTAAGGTTGAAGACGTACTCAAGTGGAAGACCCTAAAGACAGTGAAGCACATCCGTAGTTTCCTCGGACTTGCCGGGTATTATCGAAAGTTTATTCCCAATTTCAAGCACTGCCAGACCAATGACTAAATTACTAGAGAAAGACACTAAATTTAAGTGGAGCGAGAAATACAAAGAAGCCTTCCAAACCCTCAAGAGACTTTTGACTACCGCTCCCGTTTTGGCTCAGCCCGATCTCGCCAAGCCATTCGACGTGTATTGTGATGCTTCCGGCACGGGTATAGGCTGCGTGTTAATGCAAGAAGGCTGCCCAATTGCCTATACCTCTCATCAACTTCACAAGAACGAGCAGAATTACCCAGTACATGATTTGAAATTAGCTTCGGTAGTTCTTGCTCTCAAGACCTGGAGACATTATCTTCTCGGGAATCTTGTTCACCTCTACACTGACCATAAGAGCCTTAAGTATATTTTCACCCAACAAGAACTGAATATGAGGCAGCCAAGATGGTTGGAATTAATTAAAGACTATGAATTGGAAATCCATTATCACCCCCGGCAAGGCTAATGTCATGGCCGATGCATTAAGTCATCAGAATCAATGTAATTTCCTCACACTTTGCCGTAGGGATGAGGGTGCTAAATCTGATCTTGTGGAGCCAAGCCTCCGAATTCTTCCATATGGTGCTTTATATAACTTGGCTCTTGTGCCCACACTCCGAGAGGAAATCATTGAAGCCTAAAAGAAAGATGAAAGAATGGAACATATTCAACAGAATTTGGGTAAGGAAAAGGCCAAATGTTTTCGGGAAGATGCCGATAGTGTTCTATGGTTCAAGGACCATCTTGTTGTACCAAAGGATATGGCGTTGCGAAAGAAGATCTTGGATGAAGCCCACCTTTCTAAGTATTCCATTCACCCAGGTAGCAATAAAATGTACTAGGGGCTAAAGGAAAAATTTTGGTGGACTCGGATGAAGCGGGAAGTTGCCCGATATGTGGCCAAGTGTGACAGTTGTCAACATGTGAAGGCCGACCATTTGCGAAAGGCTGGACTGTTACATCCATTAAATATTCCGGCATAGAAATGGGAGGACATCTCTATGGATTTTGTGGTTGGTTTGCCACTCACATCTAAGAAGCATGATTCCATATGGGTCGTCATGGATCGATTAATGAAATCAGCACACTTTATTCCAGTCCATACAACCTATTCCAGCAAGAAGTATGCCGAGCTCTACATTTTCCGAGTGCTATGTTTACATGGTATACCGAAGACCATCATCTCCGATCGGGGACCCCAATTTGTTTCCCGATTTTGGGAACAATTGCACTCTTGCCTCAACACTACCTTATTGCGAAGCTCCACATATCATCCGCAAAACAACGGGCAAACTGAACGGTTAATTCAATATTTGGAAGACATGTTGAGAGCGTGTGCACTAGATCATCGAGGCAGTTGGGATGATTATTTGTTGTTCGTCGAGTTCTCTTACAACAATAGTTATCAAGAAAGTTTGAGAATGTCACCATTTGAAGCCTTGTATGGTCATTCTTGCCGTACTCCATTAAATTGGTCCAAATTAAATTGGTCCAAATCAGGCGAAAGGATTACCTTTGGTCCAGATTTAGTCAAACAAGCCGAAGAAAAGGTACGAGAAATTCAAGCTAACATGAAAGCCGCACAATCCCGACAAACTAGCTACGCCAACAAGAGAAGACGTCCACTGGAATTTGAAGAGAGTGGCCATGTATATCTTCGGGTTTCTCCCAATAAAGGCATATCACGATTCGGGGTTAAAGGCAAATTGACTCCCCGGTATATTGGTCCATACCCGATCGTGGAGAAATGTAGTTCGGTCGCTTACCAATTACAATTACCGGAGAATTTATCTCGCGTCCATAATGTGTTCCATGTCTGCCAACTCAAGAAGTGCTTAAAGCCCCCTATCAATGTTGTCATTGATGACACGACACAATTACAAGAATATTTGTCATACCCCGAACACCCCGTCCGGATTCTTGATCAAAAGGACCGGGTGACACGCAGTCGGACTATCACCTTCTACAAGGTGCAATGGAGTAATCACTCTGAAGAGGAAGCTACATGGGAACAGGAGGAATTCTTGAAGTCCAACTTTCCCGCATTTTTTGATTCACAAGTAAGTTAATTATTCCATCTTTTCGTTTCCCCGCCAACCCTTATTATAATCTCGGGACTAGATTTTCTCTAAGGGGGGAGGACTGTGACACCCCAGTGTCACTTTTCCCGAATGGTGTGTCATCTCATTTAATCCACATGCCCAAGAGAAAATTTATGGACTTAAGATTAAATAAAAGATCAAAGATAAGAATAATTGAGCCCAAAAAATTGAAATCAAGGGAGATCACAAACCCAAGTATTTTCAACAGAAGTGTACCAATATTTTTACATAATCATGATGGGCATATAAAAAGGGAATTTTAAGGAATTTACCAGAATTTTTGGTAAAGGGTTAAAAGCTGGAAAAATTCAGAGAAAGAAGAAAGACAGAGTTCAGTGTGGATTTTGGAGGACGAATGCCAGGAAAAGTCCTATACAAAAGTTGCTCCAAATATTGTCCCACATCTCCACAAAATATTTCAGGCCAATCAGAACTTCCGAAGACCCCCAATTGACTCGAACAGTGAGTCTTCAGGAGAGAGAAGATCGGGTTGACATTTCGTCAAACGTCTACAGCGCTGGCGGGCCACCGGGCAGTGGCAGCGGCATCCGGCGCCCATACCGCCGACGGTGAGTAGCTGGCCAGCCCGTCCTTCACCATTTACACCGCCGTCCTCGCGCTTGATCATGTCCAGCCGCCATTGCTCTCTCTCCCTCGCCTTCCTCTCTCTCGGTCTCCTCTCTCTCATTGCCGCCGGCCTTATCCAGAGACCCGAGCGCAAGTTCGTGCACCAGTGCCTCTGCAGAAGCCGCTACACACTCTGCACACTCCCCCACAAGGCACTGCTCGCCGCTGAGCCCTGCTACTCCTTTCTTCTCCGGCGAGCGCCCCGATTTCGGCACAGCCCCTATTTTTTGACGGTCGGGCTCGCCATGGCCGCTGCCGTCGATTAAGGTGAGCGCTGCTCGATTCCTCACACCCGAGCAAGCACAGGACCACCTCGGAGCTCACTGCTCACTCCTAACTCATGCTGTGTAGTGTGCTCGCCGGAATCGGAAGCAGCCGAGGCGCCGTCGTCTCCGCGCGGAGGGGGCTCACGACGATAGCCCAGCTCCGGCCAACCCGACGTCGAAACCACCCCCACCCAGATTCACGGCCTTCAGGTGATGCCTCCAGTCCCTTTGCCTTGCTTTGTCAAGCTACATGCGAGGTGCTCGCCATCGGCCATGGTGGCGCAGCACCGCCGCCTGTCGGCAATGCTCCGGTGACTCCCTGCACTCGCCACCACCACACACCGAACCCTAGTGAACCCCTAGTCGCATAGAGCAACATGAAGCCCCGAGTCCTACTGCCGATCGCCGCCGGCAGGCCAGCCATGCCGCAACACCGACGCGCGCACGGCTCTGTTTGAAAATGTGTCAACGACATTTTTGGTAAATACTAGTGAACTTTTGATTAAATTGAAAAATCGATACCTCCAAAAGTATAAGGCAAAAAATTACAAACTAAATTGTTTTGGAATCCTTGTAAGCTCTATTTTGTCCTGGTTAACATGAAGTTTAGGATATTGAGATAAATTTGAGAGAATTTAATTCTAAACAAACAACCCTTGTAAAGCAAATAAAATCATAATTAATTCTATTAAAATGATTAAATCACAAATTTTGGCATGCATACTCCTCATGGCATATGTGACCCACTGACAAGTGGCCATACTTAATTTATGCATATTTTCATGATTATGTGCATTTCTTGCATTTTAAGTATATGAATTTATATGAATTAATGGCACAGAAATGTATTCTGAGAAATTTCATACATGTCTATTATGCTTTTATATGTTACTGGAAAAATCCATGTAATTAATTTCCATTTAGAACTATTTTAGTTAATTCAACCTTGCTAGTCTCAATATTATTCTAAAATTTTTAGAACAATTGCGTAATTGTCACTTGGGCTTATATATTTAAAAACATCCTTTCTGAAATTTTGCCCTAGCACTACATTTTATACTTAACTTCATCATGTAGTGCAGTAGGGTATTCCATGGTACCATGCTCATACATAAAAGCCTACAAACGCTATGGTTATTGTGATAACTATAGTATTTCTTCTAATTAGAAGTTTGTCCCCTCCAATTAATTGATTGTTCCAACATACATGTTATTGAACCACATTTCATGCATGAGCATCACTTCATTAATTTTATTTGTTGAGGAAGTGCCATGAATCATCATACAAAATCTTACTTTGCGTTGCATCACATCATTTAGGAAACGAGACCGGACACAAGACCGAGACAAGCAACCCCGAGGAGCCCAGAGTTGAACTGAATACCGTTGGAGCTACTAACTTCGAACAGCTCCAAGGCAAGCCCCGGTGCACCCCTATGATTTTAATGTTTTCTTTGTACTACACAAGTATTAGTGTCATGACTTGTGCATTTACGTGTTATTAAATTATGCGTATGTCGTGCATTTGGGTTTCTCCTGTAGGATGTAAATCAATATATATCACCGTCCCTCGCGGATATGAGTACCACTTGTCGCGAGCAGATTGCAGCGTAGTAAGAACTAACGATGAAGATATACTTGCTGTTTGAATCACTTAAATTGCTGTATTGCTACCTTGCTTTGATAGGTCACAGCTCATTAAATTTATATTCATGTCACAACCCTATTAATATGGCTAAAAGATGAAATTAGAACATATGTAGGAGCTATTTTTGGCAAATGCAAGTCCCTGCAAGCTCGGTCGGCCCCCTGCGTATTAGAAGTCGGCTTTAGAAAGCCATTTTGACGGGTAAGTCTTGCGGAGTATATTAGATACTTAGGGTTTATTGTTAAATTTTATTGCAGGTATGTCTTCCTCTAACTTCTATTTGAGCCGTGAGCATGATGGGTGGGTCGAGGAACCAAGTAACGAATGGACCTTTGAGTGGGTTCCTTGCTCACCGAATCACGGACCCGAGGAGTGAACCATGACTAGGGCTGTTATGGTTTACTTAGGGTTATCTACCGTCATGTTTAATTATCGCTTCCGCTACGTGATGTAATAAACTATGCACTCAGAACATATGTATTGTAATTTCCACTCGGACATGTGTGTATGTAAAAATCTGAATTCTGAACTTGGTTTGTAAGATTATTCACCACTCGGGTTTTACTAATGCACATCACTCTTATGTAACTTTGCAAATGATGGTATGTTCGTTTGTACGTACTATGTATGCCGGCTTCGTCCGACATCGCCCAAAAGTGATCCTGAATTGGTCATTCCCCTCGGTTCGAGGTGTAGGATGCCACAGATTTATCCTCGGAGCTTTGTTGAACATAACTCAATGGGCATGAAGCACAAATATCACTATTCGATCATGTAGAGAGTCATGTACTCACATTGTAAATGAGTAACTCCCCTAGACACATGCTTGGAAGCATGTATGGTATCACAATGCAAGAATGCATGAATGCAAATGCAACAAGTATACAATGCATGATGCGATGCTAAAGAAAGGAGAGAGAACCGCTACAAACCAAAGTGTCAACAACGAGTTGTTCCCTTGTCAAGATTGCTCACAATGGACCATTCTTCAAAGCCTTGGATACTCCGTGAACCACCTTCCCAAGCTTAGCCCATGTCCATTGCAATCTCAAGAAGGTCCGAATTCAACCTACAAAAGACGAGATACAAGCACAAACGAAGACACAAACAACAAAAACAAACAAACACTATACATATGTACAAGAGACCATCTCAGGGGTTACTCATGTGAAGTTGGAGAGGTCGAGAACATTGAGCTCTCCCCTTAGCTTGTTGAAGGTCTTGTCATCGAGTGGCTTGGTAAAGATGTCCGCCAATTGTTCATGAGTTTGCACGCTCACCAACTCGATGTCCTTCTTCTCAACATGGTCTCTTATGAAGTGATGCCTCACTTGAATGTGCTTTGCAAGACCATGATCTCCCGTCTTGAGGGCCATCTTTATTGCCGCCTCACTATCAAAATATAGTGCCATTTGAGTATAGTTGAGGCCATAGTCCGAGAGCGTTTGCCTCATGTAAAGGAGTTGTGCACAACACACTCCCGCCGCCATATATTCCGCTTTGGCGGTAGATAGAGCCACCGAGTTTTGCTTCTTTGAGCTCCAAGATACTAGAGATCATCCAAGAAATTGGCAACCTCCCGATATACTCTTTCTACTCACTTTGCAACCCGTGAAGTTCAAATCTGAATACCCAAGTAACTCAAAGTTTGTTCCTCTAGGATACCATAAGCCCATGGTAGATGTGTACTTGAGGTATCTCATTATTCTCTTCACGGCCTTCAAGTGTGATTCTTTTGGATTTGCTTGGTAGCATGCACACAAGTACACACTAAACATGATGTCCGGTCTCGAAGCGGTGAGATAGAGCAAGGACCCAATAATTGATCTATATAGCTTGGGGTTCACCGGTTTTCCTTTCACATCATCATCCAAGGGTTTGCTAGTAGCCATAGGTGTGTGCAAAGGCTTGCAATTCTCCATGTTGAATCTTTTGAGAAGGTCCTTAGTATATTTCTCTTGATAGATGAAGTTCCCTTCTCTCAATTGCTTGACTTGAAAACCAAGGAAAACATGCAACTCTCCAATCATTAACATTGAAATTCCCTAGTCATCATCTCCCGAAATTCCTCATTGAACTTCTCATTGGTTGACCCATAGATGATATCATCCACATAGATTTGGCACACAAAGAGATCCTTCCAACATGCCTCATGAACAAGGTGCAATCAATGCTTCCAATGGTGAATCCATTTTTGAGTAGGAAGTTCCTCAAGTGTTCATACCATGCCCTTGGTGCTTGCTTGAGGCCATAGAGTGCTTTCTTTAATATGTACACATATCTTGGATGTTTTGGGTCCTCAAATCCTGAAGGTTGTTCCACATAGACTTTCTCATTGATTTCTCCATTCAAGAAAGAACTTTTGACATCCATTTGAAAGAGCTTGAAGCCATTGTGTGATGCATAGGAAAGTAAGATCCGAATAGCTTCAAGACGGGCCACGGGAGCAAAGGTCTCTTCAAATTCAATCCCCATCACTTGAGAATATCCCTTAGCAACTAGGCGAGCCTTATTCTTCACAATTGCTCCTTTCTCATCTTGCTTGTTCTTGAAGACCCACTTGGTGCCGACCATATTATGATTGTTGGGCCTCTCAACCAATTTCCATACTTTGCACCTCTTGAAGTTGTTCAACTCTTCTTCCATGGCAATAACCCATGTGTGATCATCCATAGCTTCATCAATTGTAGTGGGCTCAATCATAGAGACAAAGGATAAGTTCTCAATTTCATCATTGGCCTCATCATCATTCTCTTCACTCACATAGTTGGGCTTATATGGATTTCTCCTTGTCTTTATCCCTTGAGATGGTCTCCCAGTGATCAAGTCTTGTGAGTGATCTTTGTTGATGGCTTTGGGTCTAGGATGGTATTTTGTTTGAGTGGGAGGAGCTTTAGGTGAAATATCTTGTGCATCATGGATTGTTTGCTCTCTTGATATATGAGTGTCTTGGATCCTAAGAGAGGTGGTTGAGTCACTCTTATGCTTTCTTGTTTTGGACTTTGAACTTGAGGTGGATGGGAGGGTATCTTGTGAAGAGCTAGAAGAAGTGGTTTATGGTGAAGTTTGTGGGGAGGTTTGTGGCTCACTTCTCACTTGGGTTTCCTCATCATTTGGTGAGTGAACTCTCAATGAATCTTGGAAGGAGCTTGTGGGAGTATTTGTGGTATCTTAGGTTGTTTGTTGTACCTTAGAGGAGGAGGTAGGTTGAGGTGGTGGAGTAGAGGGCTCATCAATATCACCATCATTGGTCTCGTGGGGTAAAACCTCGCTTACGGACATGTTTCTCAAGGCTTCCCTCATGGGCTCATCTCTAATCTTCACTTCATGAAATTCATCCTCCTTTTGAGACTCATTTGACTCATCAAATTGCACATCATAGGATTCTTCCACACATTCTGTGGCTAAGTTGTCGACTCTATAATCTTTAGAAGTCCCAGAATACCCAACAAGAATATCTTCATAAGTTCTTCTCTCAAACTTCCCGGGCTTTCTCCTCTTCTTGAGAATGTAACACTTGCAGCCAACGACTCGGAAATAGGAAACATTGGGTTTCCGTCCCACCAATAGCTCATATGGCGTCTTCTTCAACAACCGGTGAACATAGACACAGTTCGAGGTGTAGCAAGCCATGTTGATTGCCTCCGCCCAAAACCTCTCATGAGTTCCATACTCATCCAACATGGCACGAGCAAGAGTGATTGTTGGCACTTCCTAGGTGCCCCTATTATATGTGAATATAACCCCAATTAGAGCATAATGATGCCAATTTAGGCCATTTACCTATGATTTTGCCTATATATTTGTATATGCGTTGTTTTGGAGCTTTATTGTTGAAACATGTAAAATTCATGATTAAAGTGATGCTGGAAGAGGACAGGAGTCCAGAAGCAACGAAAAGCACTGAAGAAGCTCGGTGCGCTGATCGGCGCAACCCATGTGCCGATCGGCGCAAGGATGTTTTGGCCCACATAAGTGATCTAGGCCCATTCCACGTGTTTTATGCAAGCTTATGTACAGCATACACTTGAAGATATTTGCCTAAGAAGATTTATGGAACTTCAAGATCTCGACGTGCAGTACAAGACTTAATCTTGAAGGAAAAGACCCACATGGCAGTTGTGGAAGACAGAGGAACCAACTTGGAAGAAAAATCAGAGAAGACACAGCTTGCGCGGATCGGCACAACCACCTCATTTGCTAGAAACTGAGTCCTTTACGAGTAGAACCCTTATATATACTTGTCAGCCCTAGCCTCAAGAGACGAGAAGGCGTTGGAGGGACAATAGATCTGTGAGTTAGAGCCACCGGGGTTCACCCCGTTAGAATAGATCTCTAGTTGAGTTTCAAGAACCATTGTTGTAAGAGTTGATCTATCAAGGTAGGCCATCTCGGCGGTGATGAATCTTACTCTATGTACCTCAAGGATGATCGAATATGTTGATGATGGTTTTGGTGATTTGTCTATCTTGATTCTTTAATCATGCATGTGCTTATTCCAATTGCTTAGTTCTAGGCTAAGTAGGTTGATATTATCTTGATTGTGGTGATCAGCATAGTATTCGGACATTGTATTGATTACGGTTGCTTGATGATGCTAGTAGTGTGGTTTAGCGGTGACAACACTAAACCTGTGCAGCATTATTGGATAGTCGAGTAGGGTAAGATACTCATGCGATTAAGGGTTTCCTCTCGACAGCGATAAATCGAGAGCCGCTCAAAAAGGTGGGTGGTCTTATCCATTATAGGTTTGCATTGGTCCATGTAATTACCATTATGATGCTATTTGATTAGACTTTCTGGTTATAATCTCACTAGTAGATATCTGGCTACTCACTTAACAGCTTAGGCTTACAAGGTATCTGGCGCACTTTGGCTTAGATTCGTTCGTGTGCCGATTGGGTCAACTCCAGCGCCGATCGGCGCAATCACAGATTCAGTAGTGTGTTGATCGGCTCAACTCCAGCGCCGATCGGCGCAACAACAAATTTGCTGTCTAGCGCATCTTTGCGCTGGCCAGTCTCCCCTCATGCAACTCGAACTTGATAGTAGCTTTGACTAGATCTTTTACTGTTAACTTTGTTTAATAATACCTAAGGTCCCTGTGAATATGATAAGCCTTGGAATACTCAATTCAAGGGAAAATTGCTACAATCATACACTGTCCTCTTGCGGTATATAAGTGGGTGCGTAGTTACGACCAACAAGCTCTTTTCCTGGCGTCATTGCCGGGGACCATAGCAGGTTTTTTAAACATTGTTTGATCTATTAGTGTTTAGTCAATGTGCTTTACTTGTCTCTTTAGTACATATATTCTGTTAAGTGAAACTAACAGGTATGGACGGTCCTAAGTCAAACAAACCCTCTAATTACGCCGATGATTCAGAAAGGCTCTTATGCAAGAAGAGAATAGCGGAGAAGAAAAGCAAGTCACTTGGAGATTTAGCTGGAGAAGCAGTCCGTGCCAACCCTCGAGTATTATTTACAATTGCAGATCCAGAAGGAGAGGAGATGGCAGAGTTACCCTTGGTGAATTGCTTCAAGCCTCAATGGACTAATGTTGTCAAGACAGGTTTCCAAGAAGCTCAAGATCGGAGCCCATATCAACGGGAGAGATATGATGGATTAGTGGCGCAACAACCGTTCACAGGTTCAGAGGATCCCAATCACCATTTGCAGCACTTTCTTGAAGTTTGCAGTACATTCAAGATAATGGGATTGACCAAAGATCAAGCACGTGTGTGGTTGTTCCCCTTCTCTCTAGTTGGACGCTCCAAGCAATAGTACAATGGATTGGAAAACACAGTAAAAAATGCGTGGGAAACTTTAGCAGTTGCATTCTTAGCCAAATACTTCCCTCCTGGTATGACTCAAGCTCTAAAGAATAAGATTCTTGGATTTACGTAGAATGTTGATGAGAGCATTGGAGAAGCATGGGAAAGATACAATGATTATACTAATGCATGCCCTCATCATGGTCTAATGGTTGGAGAAGTTGTTAAGAGATTCTACATGGGATTGAATATTTAATCTCATCAACATTTAGACGCTTCAGCTGCGGGTTCATTCATGTCGAAGACTCCCACCCAAGCTAGGGAATTGATCACGTTGCTGGCTGAAAATCAATCATGGGATAGTGAGAGAAGTTCAAGGAATTTACAACCTTCAAAAGGAGTGGCAAAGAGTGTGATTGAGAGGACTCATGAATACTTGGTTATGGATCGCCTCAATGTTATTCAAAGAAGGTTGGACAATAATCATCATATCCCTAAGGACGAGCTGCTCATGCTGGTGGAATCACGCTCAACTTGTAGTGAGTGTGGAGAATTTGGACATGTGCAGAAAGATTGCCCTGAAGATATGAAGATGCTAGAATATATGAAGAATAGTGGATGGAAGCCCCAATTTCAGCAGCAAAGGAGTTCTTTCTCTCCTAGTTCTTCCATGCAAAATTCGATCCCACTTCATGTCCAATGTCATGAGTTCTTCTAGGCTCAAGATAAGAGGAATAAGGACAACCAAGCTAAATTCAAGGAGATTGATCGTATCCTTGGGGGAATTAATGACAAGGTGATAGAGATTGGGAGCTCCAATGAGCAGATTTTGAAGCATACCAAGATTATGGAGCAGCAGATGGGACAGTTATCACAAGCCATTCAAGGTAACAAGGGGGCTATTCCTGGCAATACGATGTCTGTAGAGTAGTTGAAGGCAATAGCTACACGGTTATGAAAGCAAACAGAAGATCCAGAGCACTCTACGGGAGCAAGGAAGACCCGCACCAATTAGCTCACACCTAGTGCCTATCGGCGCGACGGTACTATAGGCACCGATCGGCTCAATGAGAGCGCCGATCGGCGCGAGGAGGATATTGACCTCTCTGGTCTGAAAAAGGGCATGGAAATAGAGGAGCATGGCCCTGCCACATTCTTGGATACTCAACTGCTGACCAAGACAGGAAGAGCGTGGCAACACGAGGAGCAATTTGCAAGGTTTGTCGATATTATGATGAAGCTTTACATCAATGTCCCTTTTGTTGATGCTATTCAAGTACCTATCTACGCCAAGTACATCAAGGACATGATGCAAAACAAGAAATCCCTGGTTTCTGAGGAGGTTGTGATAGCTACTAAGGAAGTTACAGCGGCAATCAATGATGTTGCACTTGAGAAGAAACCCGACCCTGGATCACCAAGCATCAAATTCATGATTGGAACAAGGATATTTAATAGGTGTTTGTGCGATCTTGGAGCGAGTGTAAGTGTTATACCACTTTATATATTCACAAGTCTCAATTTGTCTGAATTGGTGCCTACGGGTATGTGTATGGAGTTAACTTATCAATCGGTACGCTCCCCTGATGGAGTTGCTAAGGATGTGCCTGTTCAAATTGGAGATCACATCGTCCCCATTGATTTTATTGCGCTTGATATGGATTAGAGGACAAGGACCCTGTTGATCTTAGGCAGACCCTGCTTAAGGATGACAAAGGCAAGTATTGATGTTGGAAGTGTTGAGATAAGCTTTGATGTAAGTGGGACTCCCTACTCTTTCAAATTCTGCCCAAAAGGAGAAGAGTGTCATGTTGTTGATGAAGTGAAGAGATACAAGACACCATGGAAACGTGTCATCGAGTAATTGGAGGGAATATATGGATAGGTCGTCCGAGGTATATGAGCCATAGAGATGAGAAAACCTTGTAGTGTCGTGGCCTCACATCCCGCACCATGACACTAAGGATTGATTGTTTGCAGGGAGGTCAAGCTCTTTGACCTCTAAATAACTAGAGCGCTCTTGGGAAGCAACCCAATGATTGGGTGATTTAGAAGTTGTTTAGTGCTTATGGGAGGGCAACCCATTTTATTTAGTTAATGCTGGCAGGGAGGGCAACCTAGTATTTTTAGTTTGCTTGCTTGTAATAAAAACATTCTCCTGAATCAATGAATTAGAAAAAGTGTGTGCTTAATTTTTGTGTGCTCTTGTGTTGTCTGTTTATTGGTGCAAAATTATGTATATACATACTATAGACTAACAATGCAGGAATATGAAAAGAAAAAAACCAAAAATAGGAAGGAACAGAGCTCACGCCGATCGGTGCACTCAGGAGCCGATCGGCGCACTGTTGCACAGGTCAGGACAGCAGGCTGACGACACCCAGAAAGGGGTGCTAAAAGGCAACCAGCACAGTAGTCTTCAGACACGGGGCTATTTTCAAGGTAATCAAAAATCTTTTTGAATTAATTTTTGTGTGCAAAATGGTTGTTAAATACGTAGGAAACAAGGGCGGCATCTAGCAAAGAAGCCAGGAGCCAGGATCAGAAAAGGACATTGCACTGATGGGCACGAACCAGCACCGATCGGTACGGCTACCAGATGGGCCCCTCTACGTGTGTCAATACTATAGGAACATTGGAAAAGTGGAAATTAGGAGAAGGAGATAAACATGAGGCATTAGGATCAGCGCCGGACCCCAAGATGAGGTGCAGGGGACATGCGCCATTTGGCACAATGCAGGGCCGACTGGCACGGGTACCCGTACAGTTCCTAGACAAGCGACAAAACCGGCAGGTGTTGATTTCAAGGAACCTGTATGATTTCTATGCAGGTGTTCAGTGCAGAGGAGACATGAAATTGACCAAAAGTTGAAAGGAGATGGCGCACCAATCGACACGGGCCCTCGCCGATTAGCGCAATCAATCAAGACGTCGGGATTCCGTGCTGTTCTCCTACCAACAACATAATGTACCGGGAAACAACACAAAGGAGGGGAATCAAGGGCCACAATTTCAGAGGATTCAAAATTTGAATTGTGCTGATTTGCGCATCCCTGAGCTGATCGACGCGCTCTCAAAGTTTTGAAAATTCAAGGCGGGTCCTTCTACTGGAAGTTTCCCACGCTATAAAAGGGAGGCCAGGTGCCCTAGTTCGGCACACCATCTCGATAACCTCTCCACCTTCGCCACTACCCACGATCTTGCACACATTCTGCATTCCTCGCAGATGGATCATCTCTGTTCCTCCGTTGGCAAGTTAGACAAGAGGCTACGCTGGGGAAGTAGTTCCGGTGGTAGCGGCGATTCAAGCGGTGACTCCTCCGCAAGGGGAGGCTCTGGTGCTCGCGACGACATGTCGGTGGGAGGTGCATCCAATGGCTCGGTGGCGGCAACCTATGAGATCCGTGCCTGTCACTCCGTCTCTAGCACGTCCCTTCCAACGGGGCGTGCTACGAGGAGCCAAACGGCGGCAAGCCGTAGGGTTCCCAGATCATCACCATCGGCATTCACGCCGTGAACGGTGGAGGAGGGCATCACCCACCTGAGCACGGGGGAACAAGAGCACTACCTCGCGGTGAGGGGAATGTTCATCCCCAACTTCGACTTGGACGAGACCTTCCTCACCTCGATCGGCATATGGGAGGACATAAGGAGGATGCTCAGCAACCTTGGCTGGGTGGACTTCCACCAACTTCCTATGGACTTCAACCTCGACATCATCACCGAGGTTGCTTCTACGATGAGGCTCGGCACCGATAAAGTCGGCAACGAGGCTGTCTACATCCTCGTCTGCGACATCAGCCACACGATGACCATGGAGACGGCAGATTTGGCCTTCGCCTTCGATGCCGACACCAACATTGCCGACATCTTGGGACGTGAGGAGTTAGACTCCTTTTGGAGGCGGCTCTCGTACGTGGACGAGATGAAGCGCGGCAACATCCGCAACCCAACCATTCAAGTCTTCCATAAGTGGTTGGCGGTGCGCACAAGCGACAAGGTCGATTTTCCAACAACGTCACCGATGCGGACTTGCGGTGGCTCTACAACGCCATCGTGAGTCCATCTCACTGCAACCCCATGTTGGTGATGGTGCGGGGTTGGATCAAAAAGAGGAGCAAGAAGAGCAAGAAGTTTGCCTTTTGGCCTATCTTTAGCGAATAGCAGCCCTCGCCTGGACAGTGACGGATTGGAAGGGCGCGACGACAAGTGGGAGTGCGCGACAGAGATCGGCGAGAATATGACTCGTGGCAATATTGTCACGGGAAGTGTTCACGCCGGCTTCCATGTCGGCGGCACCATTGTAAGGCTCCCATGTGTGGAGCTAGGGGTTTTTCTCCCTCGCAAGCTGGAGGGAGGAAATTGGCTTGAAGATGGTCTCCTGGAGGGGGGCCAAATTTCCAAGGACCGCCGTGGGCGGGTTCGGCAACCGGTGACATTTGCAGCGGCCGGCAGCGAGTGGGACTCGTTGGGATCATGCCAAGAGCCTCAACAGTACCAGTCAGTGTGGAGCAACGCAGCGGGCGGTTCACATCCCTCTGTGCCGGTCGGCACGGCAGCGCACTAATCGGCGCCACCTACTTCAGTGCAGGCATTGACTACAGGTACCAAGGACGGGTACCTGTGGTGCCTCCGGTGACCAGTGCAGACTTCTTCGTGCCCATGCATGGGTACCTCGACAACAACATGCATCACATCGAGCACATGGAGGATGACACGTCCCAATGGAGGAACAACCATGATGCGATGGTGGTGTAGTTCGAACGACTCAAGGCACGGTGCTATGGCTGCGATCAGCCACCGTCTCCACCTCCGTTTGAATAGAAGTGCCTAGGAGTTGGCACATGTATCGGTTTTCCAGTTTGCATTTTCTTTTATCTTTTGCAATCTTTTTCTTTATTTGCTTATGTGTGTGTGAGCGAGTTGGGAAACCATGTATCGGGTGTGTTTATTTTCATGCAAGTGTGTTAGTAGTAGTTAATAGTGTGCTTACTTTTATGCAAGTATTTTAGTAGTAGTTTTATTTTTGTGCAAGTGTGTGCAAAAATCATCACCATGTATTCGAGTTTTGATCTTAATATAATGGTGGCAGTAATGCTCTTTAGGAGAATTGAAGTACTTATGCTTTCTTGAAAAATGTCAATGAAGACCAAATAATGTTGAGCATTGAATAAAATTCGAACTTACACTTAACAATTATTCGGAAATATGTCTTATGTGGAGCAATTCTGAGTACCCATGTGCTTCATTTGCATTGTCCAATTCGTGATGATAACTTAGTACCAATCTTTTATAAGTAATTTTTTCATGTTATGAACTGTGGAATTTATTGTTTTCAAGATCCTTACCTATCAATGCCATAATTTGAGTAATACTCATGAGCCTTAGATATGTAGATAAACATCAAACTGATGGTTGAGTTTGGTTGGGATTTAATTATTATTGGTATGAACTTTACTAAGATGGCCAAATCTTCGTGTATCTTTTTGTAGTCTTGAATTACTCATGCAAAATTCAATTCCGCTGAGTATTCCACCATAAACCCAAAATGTCTTGTTGAGTATCATTCCATGACCACATCCTATATTTCTGGCTTTATTTTAAGCCAGAAGAATCAAATACCAACAAATGCTGGTGTGTTCAGGTTAAGAGCCAATTGGTGCATTCTGAGCCGATCATCACAGCAGAAAAAAAAGAAAAAAAGAAGAATAGAAAAATAAGAAGAAGAAAAAAAATGAAAAAAAAGTGAGGAGCATGATACCTTGCAATCCTCATAGAAAGGGACTAGTACCAAAAGAAGAACAACAAGAAGAAGAAGAAAAAAAAATGAAAAAAGTGACTAGTACCAATCTCATTGTGTCGAGCAATAAGACCATCCTCATAGACAAGAATTCTTGCAATCCCGTCCTCAAGTGTTCCCCTGATGGGATAGTGAGGAGCACGATACCTCCAATGTCCATGACCATCCCCCATGTGCACATTGTCAAGGTTGATGTAGTTATGGGGAGGGTCATAGAGTCCTGTGATGTGCTCAAGCACATGCCCCACTTGTGAATGGAGCACGAATATCATCTCAATTGCTCTCTCAATTGAGAGCTCATGACTCCTGTTGACTACCTCCTCAAGTAAGAAACCCCTCTCAGGAGTTGTGATTTGTTGGAGGAGCTTGTCAATCACTTCATGTGGTGCAATCCTCCGACGTCCCCTGAAAGATTTTATCCTACACACAAGATCATAGATGCTCAATAGATTTTCACAAAGGTCAACATTCGGATGTCTCACAAATTCATCGAGTTCAAAGAAGAGATCCTGTTGTTGAGCTCGACAAAGATGCCAAAGATGATCTTGTGGTGGAGGGAGTGGAGGAGGAGGAGGCACCGGAGCCGAAGCCGCAAGATTGATCATCTCAAACGATCGAGCGAGCATTGTTGTTGGTGCGCCCCCCCCCCCCCCCTACGCCAATGCTCGGTCCACTCAAGGTGCATGGAGTAGAACTTGGAATGGCACTTGAGGTAGAGCTTGGCGAAGTACCCGATGAATGTCTTTCCCCGAAGGGGTTGTAGAAGTTGTGGCAAGACAATCTTGTGGAGGGATGAAAGAAGTTTGAGCTCAAAGCTACTTCTTTCCCTTTGCTTGAAGATGCTTCATGGTTTGTCTTGGATGCCTTCATCCACGCCATGCTCGCGGTGATCTCCTCATCCTTGAAGAGTAGCTGAATCACATCCTCGACGGATAGACCCTTCTCCATGAGAAGGTCAAGGGTGACGTAGAAGAGCTTGCTGCTCGGAAGCAAGGAGAGAATCTTCTCAATTATCACAATCTTGGGAATCTCAAAAGAAGTTGCCCCAATCCTGTCCACAATACCTTGCAAGCAAATAAGAGAGTCAAGTAAGTCCTCATTGTCATTAGCATGAAAAGTAAAGAACTACTAGCATGATCAATAGGAGGTTCACAAACATCATCAATACTAGTCATGCTAGTAGAGCAAGCAAGATCAAGAGACACATCATTATCAATCATCATATTAGGCACACTAGTAGAGCAACCTATCAAGTTATTGCTAGAAGAATCTAGGCACTCACTAGAGCAAGGTACATCACAATCATCATACACATGATCATTGGTAAAGGTATTGGCAAAGTCCACAAGAGTATGCATCAACTCATCCTAAATCATGGCATTTAGGTAGCTTTTAAAGCGATCCTTCCATGAGCCATGACCCAGCCTCGAATGGGATGACATCCCAACTCAATACTGTCACTACTCAAGGCGGTTAAGCCTTAAAATGAGCACTTGGCTCTGATACCACTTGAAAGGACCGAGTGACCGAGAGGGGGGGGGGGGGTGAATCGGGAACTCACACTATGTACCAAATTCGCCAATTCTCAAAACCGACCACTCAAAGCAATTCATTTACAATCCTAGTGGTGATCACACTAGCAAGATAATAAACCTTTGAAAGGAACAACATCTTAAGCATACTAGTGGATCACACAAAGGCAATTCAACTCCTATGCAAGCTAGTAATAAAGAAATACAAAAGCACACCACAAGCTAGCAAGGGAGCCTACTCAATCAATCCTACAAAATAAGTAACTAGTGCACACGAGCATGAGTAGTACAACACAAACAAGGTTAAGCAATCAAACCAATGCAACTCCTATACATGCCAGTGATCAATTACGGAAGCTCAAACACTCCTAGCATGTAAGGAGCCTATTCATGCATGTCTACAAGGGAATCAACTAGAACAAGGCAAGCACACAAGCATGAATAGCATGGTATGTAAATGCGAAAGAAGTGCATCAATGTGAGGAGTAGAGAAGAGATGGCTCATGATTTTTTTCCGAGGTCTCGAAAGGATGGCGCCTTCCCTTAATCCTTGTTGGACCACTCCTGCCGGAGTCCCGGTCCCTCCCGCCACAAAGTAGAGTTCTCGCCCATGAGCCTGCAATCACTCCTAGAGTGAAGACACGATGTGCATCACCGATGCACAAAGCACAAGCTTGCCTCCCTCAAGAACTTGCCGGACTCCCCGAGTCAACACGGGCGCTCACTAGCGATGCCCCTTTCACCGGCGGGCTCAAACCGTGTACAAACATGTGATGGCCTTCACAACCAATCATGATAGGCTCGATCACCAACACCTAACTGGTCTAGGTCTCACCATAGACCAAGAGTAACAATCTAGATCACACCCTCAAGGACACCCTAGCCTTATATGTGCAACATGCTCAAGTTACTCTCGACTATCACTCTCAAGATATGCAATATCTCCTCCTGGTGCTCTCCTCTTTTCCTCTTCGACCTTACCAAATGCTCCAAGTAATCCACTGGCAAAGAGAGGTCCCCAAGACCCCAGCAATGAAGTTATATAGGCTCCCAACCTCAAACTAGCCGTTGCTCCATGAAATCAGCTTTCTAGGCCTACTGACATGATAGTCCGGTCACTGTAGCACAGTGCACCAACGGCTCTAACCCCTGCTGATTCTCCTGTTGGCCGGACCGTACGGTGACCTGACCGAGCCGTCTGGTCCATTTCTCTCTCTAGTCCAGGAGCCTTCGCGCAATCGCTTCCCTATGCAAGTCCTACTGACCGGACCGTCCAGTCAGCAGACCATACCGTCTGGTCTGTATAGACTCTGGCACAGACAGATTCCTTGCTTCTCGCTGAAAGTCCCAGACAACTCCCCATAGTGACCGTACAGTCCGGTCTCCATTGACCCCTCTGTCCGGTCTCTATGTCGAGAACTCGAAACTTGTCGTCCTCGCTTGACTTTGTTTCCCGGCTTCTCTGAACAGCTCCTTGGCTCCTCCACTATCACCTAGTGCCTGTGATTTCACCGAGTAACCTTGCACATTACCAACTAGACATGACCTAAGCGAATAACCTAGAACCCCCTTGATAGTCCTTTTTTCCTATGGACTCGAAACCCGAACAACTAGTCAAGTGTTCCAAACACTTGTACCATAGCTTGTTTTTGGCTTTGATCCATCTCCATCAACCCTTGGACTCCATGAAGTTTACAAGCCTCCATGCTTGTGGTCATTGTCATCCATCGCCAAGGACACCGTTGCCAATCATCATAAGATAGAAGAGGTTTCCTACACGAATAATACTCATGTAGATATTAGTCACATTTTACATTTGTCATTTATCACCAAAACATCATAGCTTGGGGTGACCTCAATGGTCATGATCCTTACAACGCCCAATCAAAACCGACTTCGAGTCATTTTTGGGGCCCAGGACCATTCTGCACTAAAACAGACGCACAGGCCGCCTATGGCCTTGGAATTGGACGTTCTACATGTACCTGGAAAGATAACGAAAAGACTTTTCCAACCCAACCGGTCCCATGTCAAAACTGGGCCCGAGCTATCGGGAATAGCCAAAATAAGTCAATGTCCAGAATCTGTCTTGGTGTTGCAACACCGTAATCAGTCTTTGGGCCTTGTATCGAGTTGATCCCACTTAGAGCTGCGTCTAGGGGGTGGTGCACGACCCTAGGGTTCTCATATACAGCCGTCGCCTCCTCGTCAATTAATATTTTCATATTTGAGACCATACATGGGAGAAAGAGATGAGCTTGAGTCGACAACAACTCTAATTCAAAAGGGGGAGAATGATGAGGACATCATCCTTATGGATACACCCAGCACTCCGCCAACCAAAATGCAAGTTCATGCGCGACAACTGAAGTTACGATTGAGCTTATTCCTAATGATTTCTTTTTGTGATTTTGAGAACATATGGCTACCTAATGAATTAATTATTGTTAGGAACAATGGAGATGATGATGAGATAGCTAGGGAGGTGATTGGAGGCATGGTGGGCCAGGAAGGACGTCCAAGCCAAGGTGGAGGCCCAATCAAAACTGACTTCGAGTCTGTTTTGAGGCCCAGGACCAGTCTGCACTAAAATGGACGCCCAACATGCATACGGACTTGGAATTGAATATTCTACCCATGCCTGGAAAGATAACGAAAAGATCTTTCCAGCCCAACCAGTCCTATGTCAAAACTCGTCCCGAGCCATTGGGAATCATCAAAACAAGTTGACGTCCAAAATCTGTCCTCATACTGCAACACCGTAATCCGTCTTTGGGCCTTGTATTGAGTTGAGCCCACTTAGGGCTGCGTCCAGGGGGTGGTGCACGACCTTAGGGACCTCGTATACAGCTGCAGCCTCCTCATTAGGGTTTGGGTTTTGCTTAGATTATTCTATTCATAACAGTTTCACCGTTTCATCGGTTTGTGAGACCCTAACTTCGTGAGATTCATAATACATCTATAATTGTGTTATATTCTTCTTTGTTCTTGCTTGGGTTCTTGATTCGTAGGCAGGATTTAGCGTTCTCGGTGATGTCAATGATTTTATGATGGTTGATAATTGAAGGACCGAGAAGGCGACCAGAGGGGGGTGAATGGGAGCCAATTAAAATTATCCAAGAGAACTTGGCCTATTTCCCAATTACAACTCAAGCCAACCCCTAAACCGATTGCTAAGGCTACACACACCAACTTGTGATGTGCTACCCTTTGGAGTGATCAACAACAGCAATGGAACGCAGCGGTAACAAAGGGAATCAACAAAGACTCGAAATAGTCAAGAACCTCACAAAACCAGACCTTACTGGACTACCACCGGCAGTGCCGATCAGAGCCATCAGCAGTGCCGGTTGAACCCATCGGCAGTGCTAGTGTGGGATTCGGATGACCCATCGGCAGTGCCGGTCCTAGTCGTCGGTAGTGCTGATCGACCACGACAGAACAGGAAAAAGTTTCGGGATTAAGCAAAAACTTGGTCAAAACCTAATCAAAAGAATTCCAAATGATGCGATTTTTGGACCAGTCAATCCTCAACACATCACGACCCTAATCCTAGAAAATCCACTCAATTGGCTCAAGGAATCATCACGAATTTCAGATCTTGTGCCAAGAACACCAAAATGGGGAAAATTGACAAATCTTTCAAATGGAAGATGCTAGATCTCTTGATTTGGTCAAGGACCTATGTAGGTGAGAAACCATGTGGATATGTGCCATGGTTTGCTATATTTGTGATGAGTAATTGATTTGAGCGGATTTGGTGTTTGAGTTGAAATACGGGAATCCAGGGATTACATGGGTTTGCATATCATGGTTATGACTAACCGTAGTTGGTGGAGATATTGGTGGCATTGCAGGAGATGGGAAATGTGTTTGCTTGTCTCATGATGTGTAGGTCACTGGAGTCGACTTGGCGGTCAATGGCGAGAGGATCGGGCACAAGTAGGGGACTTGGTGCCAGACGATCGGGATGCCGGGTGAAGTCAAGGATGATCCACACCGTACACGTGGAGAGGCAAGATGCACGGACGGTTTCGCGGTTGAGCCTCAAAACCGTGGTGGTGATGAAGACAGCATGTTGACCAAGTCAAGGCGAATGGGATGCCGGTGCAAGTGACAAGGGGGCCCGATGGACAGGGACTGGGAGAGACTTGCCGGTGGTCAGGATCGCAGGACAAGGTGACACGTGTCGACATCGAGAAGTCGTGCTTTGAGAAGCATGCAATGCGGTTTCCCGGTTTGGGCCTCAAAACTGGTGGCGGTGGTTGGTGGTGCACGTGGAACCATCACGGAGCTTGCTTCGAGATGAAGCAAAGACGTGAAGCGTCCGATGGCATTCGGGCGATGAGGAAAAAAAATGGACGGTTAAGCACCCGGTGGTAGGTGGGTGTGTTATATAGGTCAAGCGTAGAGTGGTCATGTGGACAATAGACCCTAGGCCTATATAAGGAGAGGTGTGGCTAGTGGGAGAGGCGCCTCTCTTCTATTAGCCTTGTGTTAGGACTCTATTCAATGTGCTAGGAGAGATTTTCATGTTTGAGAGGAGAGTAGTGTGTGTGTGAAAGACATCTCTTGCTCTTCCAAATAGTGGGAGGAAGAGGGTGGCTTCCTAGCCTTGTACCTATGAATCTTGTAAGAACCTTTCTATGATATGAGAAGTATTTTTGTGCTCAAGATTTCCCTCTTCACTTGAATCCCGAAATTCCCTTTTTCCTATTTTTGGAAGCATTTTCGTGGTGATTTTTTATCTCACTTTTGGACAAGTTTTTGGCCCGGATTTCTTGAGAAACTTGTTGCTAGGATGAGCTAGGATAATCCTCTATGGATCCTTGATGGAATTATTGGCTCTAGCACCTTCGATTTGAAGGATTTCTCAAGTTTCCCCTTTTTGGTGTTCTTGGCATGAGATCTAAAATTCGTGATGATTTCTTGAGCCAATTGAGTTGATCTCCTAGGATTAGGGTCGTGATGTGATGAGGATTCACTGTTCCAAAAATCACATCATTTGGAGTTCGTTTGATTGAGTTTTGGAGAAGATTTGAGAAGATCCCGAGAGATTTTCTGTTCTGTCGGGGGTCGACCGGCACTGCCGATGACCAGGACCAGCCCTGTCGATTGGTCCAATATGTAGGTTCCAGTGCGACAGCATCTCGCACTAGCACTGCCGATAGGTGGGACCGGCACTGCCACTGACATGCACCGGCACTGCCGATGGGAGTTCAGTTCTGAACTGTTGAGGATTGCTTCTTCCCTTTTTGTTTCCGCTATATTTCTTTGGTGTGTGTAGTCTTGGTGATCGATTTGGAGGTTGGCTTGGGTTGTTTTTGGGATATAGGCCAAGTTCTCTTGGAGAATTTTATTTGGCTCCCATTCACCCCCCCCCCCTTTGGTCGCCTTCTCGGTCCTTCAATTGGTATCAGAGCCGGTTTGATCACTAGTTGACCTTCACTGGCTTTGTGATCTGAAGGCGACATGGAGAAGCGTGCTATCAAGCTGTGGATGTTTGATGGAGAGGACTTCCCCTACTGGAAGTCTTGGACCAAGGCGTATCTGCTAAGTCAAGGACGTGCAATTTGGGAGATTGTTGATCAGGAGTATGCTATACCACAAGACCTGAACACTGCTTCTGTAGGTGAGTTAGTCAGGTATGGGAACAACTCCAAAGCTGTCAATATTCTGCTTTTTGTACTTGGTAGGAGCGAACATGATAGGGTTGCACACCTTGACACTGCTCATGCTATTTAGGATAAGCTATGCACTTACCATGAGGGTACCAACCAGGTCAAGTCTATGCATAAGGATTCTTACAATAGACAGTACCAAACCTTTGCACAGAAACCGGGTGAGTCACTAGATGACACTTTTCGTAGGTTTGAGACAATTGTGTGCAACTTGCGGGCTTGTGGTACCCTTGTGTACAATGACAATGATAGAGCTAAGCAACTGCTGTACTCACTTGATGAAAATATTTGGGGGGTTAAAATTACTGCTCTAGAAGAAACTGCTGAATTCAATACCCTGAACTGTGAGCAACTGTATAGCAACCTGATATCTCATGAACTATCTAGGAAATCTCGTCCTAATCTTGCTATTCCTGCTTCTAGCATGGCTTTGCTCTCTAGTTCTCAGAAGGGTGATCATAGTTGTGCTTCTCATGGAACTAACCCCTCACTTGACAAGTCTTCCTTGGAGTTTGCCTTGTCTTCTCTTGTTGCAGCTTCCGATGAACAGATGGAGTGCATTCCTGACAAGGAGCTGTCCTTGCTCACAAGGAAGTTCAGGAAGTTCTACCACAACCGGAAGGAGAGAAGAGAAGGTGGTTCAAGAACCTTCTTCGAGTGTGGTGACCCGGGACACTTCATCGTTGATTGTCCCAAGAAGAAGAAGAAGGCCGGATACCGCGACAACAACACCAAAGACTTCTAGCAGAAGAAGAATTGCTTCTACAAGAAGGGCAACAACTCCAAGAAGTTCACCAAGGCAATTTCACGCGCCTGCATTGCTGCCCTGAGCGATGTCGACCTCACATCAAGCGAAGGCCTTTCAAGCTCGGAGGAGGAGGTTGAAAGGCCACGAGTCAAGAGGAAGGATGACTTCACCAGGCTTTGCTTCATGGCAAAGAACGACCACGACACCGACTCTAGATCCGACTCCGATACAAGCGAGGTACCTCCCACTCTCGATGAGCTCTCTTCTGAACTTGATCATTTGTGTGATGTTCTGCTCATGCAAGATGATAAGCTTCACAGTGCTGTTCGTGAGAGTAGAGAGATTAAGTCTAAGTTGGAGAGTGCTGATTTTGAAATTGCTTTGCTTAGGTCCAAGCTTGCTGGACATTGTTGTTGAGTGTGAGTCTTGTCAAGTTGTGATGAGTGATCTTGCATAGAGGGAGAGTGTGTATGCTCAAGTTGTCAGTCAGCTTGAGAGTGCCCTCAAGG
Source organism: Eleusine coracana subsp. coracana (assembly GCA_032690845.1). Taxonomy (NCBI): domain Eukaryota; kingdom Viridiplantae; phylum Streptophyta; class Magnoliopsida; order Poales; family Poaceae; genus Eleusine; species Eleusine coracana. The sequence goes on along the minus strand of CM064426.1, from coordinate 32,847,903 downwards.
AGCTTGATGAGTTCAAAGCTGGACCAACTCTTTTGGGTGCATGTCAAAAGTGCCCCAAGATCACAGATGAGTTGGAATATCTGTCCCTAAAAGTCAAAGAGCTTGAGTCCAAGTTGCTTCATGAGATTCGCTCTGAGATCCTTCCACCATCTTGTGAGGTGTGTGTCTCTCTTAAGGACAAGCTTGTAATCACTAGGGAGGAAAACAAAGCCCTAGTTTAGGAAAATGACTATCTTGTGTCTAGGCTCCAGAGAACCGTAGTGAGTGAAGAGAAGATTGAGAGTGATTTGGCAAGAGTGAAGGAGAGTGCTTCTAGATCAACCTATAACTTGGGTTTGGGATTTGAGAGGTGTGACAAGGAGAGTGAGAATGTGGGTAAGTTTGTACCTAGCTCCAGCTACAAGGATGAGGAAAATACCATCAAACCCACTGACACATACTATCCACCCAATCCAAAACCTTCCTTCAACCCAAAGCAAATAGAGAAGCCAAAACCCAAACCTGCAATGCAAACCAAGCCTAATCCTAAGGGTGTCTACATTTGCATGTTTTGTGGTCGCAAGGGCCACTTGGATGAATTCTGTTATAGGTGTAAGAGGATTGAGAGGAAGCAAGCTGAGTTTTCTAGGGATGCTTTTTATGATGATTTTGTTGACTTTCAGCCTCGCTCTTTTTCTCGTGCCTATCATGAACAGGGTACCGCGACAACAACACTGAAGACGTCAAGCAGAATAAGACCCGCTTCTACAAGAAGGGGAAGAACTCCAAGAAGTTCACCAGGGCCATTGCACGCGCCTGCGTTGCCGCCTTGAGCGATGTCGACCTCACATCAAGCGAAGGCCTTACAAGCTCGGAGGAGGAGGTTGAAAAGCCACGATTCAAGAGGAAGGATGACTTCACCGGGCTTTGCTTCATGGCAAAGAACGACCACGACACCGACTCTGGATCCGACTCTGACACAAGCGAGGTACCTCCCACTCTTGATGAGCTCTCTTCTGAACTTGATCATTTGCGCGATGTTCTGCTCATGCAAGATGATAAGCTTCGCAGTGCTGTTCGTGAGAGTAGAGAGCTTAAGTCCAAGTTGGAGAGTGCTGATTTTGAAATTGCTTCGCTTAGGTCCAAGCTTGCTCGTGAGGACATTGTTGTTGAGTGTGAGTCTTGTCAAGTTGTGATGAGTGATCTTGCATAGAGGGAGAGTGTGTATGCTCAAGTTGTCAGTCAGCTTGAGAGTGCCCTCAAGGAGCTTGATGAGTTCAAAGCTAGACCAACTCTTTTGGGTGCATGTCAAAAGTGCCCCAAGATCACAGATGAGTTGGAATATCTGTCCCTAAAAGTCAAAGAGCTTGAGTCCAAGTTGCTTCATGAGATTCGCTCTGAGATCCTTCCACCATCTTGTGAGGTGTGTGTCTCTCTTAAGGACAAGCTTGTAATCACTAGGGAGGAAAACAAAGCCCTAGTTTAGGAAAATGACTATCTTGTGTCTAGGCTCCAGAGAACCGTAGTGAGTGAAGAGAAGATTGAGAGTGATTTGGCAAGAGTGAAGGAGAGTGCTTCTAGATCAACCTATAACTTGGGTTTGGGATTTGAGAGGTGTGACAAGGAGAGTGAGAATGTGGGTAAGTTTGTACCTAGCTCCAGCTACAAGGATGAGGAAAATACCATCAAACCCACTGACACATACTATCCACCCAATCCAAAACCTTCCTTCAACCCAAAGCAAATAGAGAAGCCAAAACCCAAACCTGCAATGCAAACCAAGCCTAATCCTAAGGGTGTCTACATTTGCATGTTTTGTGGTCGCAAGGGCCACTTGGATGAATTCTGTTATAGGTGTAAGAGGATTGAGAGGAAGCAAGCTGAGTTTTCTAGGGATGCTTTTTATGATGATTTTGTTGACTTTCAGCCTCGCTCTTTTTCTCGTGCCTATCATGAACAGGGTCATTCCTCTTATGGCTTTGATTCACGAAATAGAGGCTTTGTGCAGCAGTGCTTTGGCGCCCCATGTTTTCCCCATCATGGTAAGCGTCACTCGTGTGGATTTGGCTTTCACACAGATGATTTTTATCCTCACAACTCAAGGTTTGAGTCGAGATGCTTTGACAGGCCACATTTTCCTCATCGTGTTTCTCGTCCCATGCGTTCGAATGATAAAGTGCAAAGAACTGTGATGACTACTACCGGTTGTATGGTTAAGTGCTGGATTCCCAAATGCTTTTTGACTAACCCCAGCACTGAGCCATCGACTTTCACTTCTCGTTCTTTGTAGGCAGCAGGTAGAGGCTTGGAGAACAAGTGGTTGATGGATTTTGGGTGTTCGCGCCACATGACCGGAAATGCAAAGTGGTTCTCCAGCCTCACTCCCTTGCAAATTGGTTCTCCAGCCTCACTCCCTTTGGAGATGACAAGAGAGGAAGAGTGAAGGGAAGGGGCGTGGTAAAGGTAAATGAGAACTTCACTCTCAATGTTGTTGGTTTGGAAGTGCACTTTAAGTCGAATGCTTCTTGTGTTCTTGATTCTAGTGGTTCCTTGGTTTGTGGGATTTGTCGCATTGGCAGAGTTTTTCAGGCTGATTTCGCTGGTTCTCCTAGTTCTCACAAGTGCTTGTTTGCTCAATCTTCTTCTGAACTCTGGAAATGACATCGGAGACTGGGTCACATGAGCTTTGACTTGTTATGTCGCTTGAGTGGCCTAGGTTTGATCTGAGGATTGCCTAAGCTCAAATTTGATAAGGATTTGGTTTGTGCTCCTTGTCGTCATGGGAGAATGATTGCCGCTTCTCATCCACCAATCAATTTGGTGATGACTGAACGCCCTAGAGAGTTGCTTCATATGGACACTGTTGGTCCTTCTCAGGTTCGTTCGGCGGGTGGGAAGTGGTATGTTCTTGTGATTGTTGACGACTATTCTCGCTACTCTTGGGTTTACTTTCTTGAGAGCAAGGATGAAGTGTTTCATCACTTTCGGAGCCTAGCTTTGAGGTTGTTCAAGGAACTTCCTGGTCCATTACGAGCAATTCGCAGTGATAATGGCACCGAGTTCAAGAACTCCTCCTTTGATGCTTTCTATCTTGAGCATGGTATTGAGCATCAGTTTTCAGCACCTCGGGTTCCCCAGCAGAACGGTGTGATTGAAAGAAAGAACATAACCTTAGTGGAGATGGCCCGGACGATGCTCGATGAGCATAGGACTCTGAGGCGGTTCTGGGCTGAGGCCATTAGCACTGCTTGCTAAGTTTCTAATCGGATTTTCTTGTGCTCAATTCTTAATGTGACTTCTTATGAGCTGCGTTTTGGGAGAAAGCCCTCGGTTTCACATTTGCGTGCCTTTGATTGCAAGTGCTTTATTCTCAAGCGTGGTAATCTTGATAAGATTGAGTCAAGGTATTCCAATGGAATCTTTCTTGGTTACTCTCTTCATGGTCATTAGAGACTAACGCCATCGTAGAATCCTGCGATGTAACCTTTGATGAATCAAACTCTTGTGCAAGGAATGTGATTGAGTCTGCAGGTGACAAGGAGATAAAGGAGAGCATCTTTGTAGAAGAGTACCTACAGGGCTTTGATGATGATGATTCACTTCATCTCTGATCTGAGCTTGTTCTTGCTGCTACCACTACTCCAGCAGAGGTTCCAGAAGCTTCTACATCGACTTCAGCAGCTATCGAGCAAGCTCCAGCTGTGGTTGAGGGGGAGGTACACTCTGAGAGAGAGGCTCCTCACCACATTCAGCGTCAACATCCACCTCAACAGATGATCGGTAATCTCTATGAAAGGACAACAAGGTCAAGGTCTGCACATCTAGCTTGCTTTACCAATTCTCTCTTTGTTGCAACCTTTGAACCCCGGGATGTTGGACACGCACTATCTGATGAACATTGGGTTAATGCCATGCATGAGGTGTTGGAAAACTTTGAGAGAAACAAAGTCTGGACCCTTGTAGAGCCTCCCAAAAATGTCAATGTCATAGGAACCAAGTGGGTGTTCAAAAACAAACATAGGGAGGATGGTGAGGTTGTGAGAAATAAGGCTAGTGATGTAGATATGGCCCGATCTTCCAAGAGGTAAGGGGATAAACTCGAATTTGGGGAACTCGGCGTCGATGACCCGGCTTGAATCAGACACGATCCAACCTCGCAACCGTTACACCAAGCACAACTTGATTGTTCCTGCAAGCGAAATCGAGAACACAAGCAAGAGAGATTAAACACGCAATCTGAAATTGCAAATATGGATGAAGCGAATCACAAGAAAAGGTTCAAGCTCTGAACACAAAAGGACTAATCGCCACGGTGGTGTAGAACAAGAACATGGGCCCTGGATTACTGTAAAAGGACTTGTTGCCACAGTTATAATAATTCGATCAAGTTTCTCTCTGGAAAACTGAACTAAACAAAACCCGAAACTAAAAGACGGTGGCTACTGAGTTTATGTAGGAAACAGGGATGTCCTAGGGTTGAGGGGCGACAAGGGGGGGCGCCCACAACATGGGCTTAAGGCCCGACACGATACATGGCCAAGTTGGCCCAAAATAGGTGGCATAGCACCTTGTCATGGTCATATATTATGACTCACGACCCTTCTGGAGCTACGACCAGAACCAAAACAACGGCATCATCGTCCCCTTTCCAACGCATCAAAGAATGCCTCATTTGGACGTCGGATGTGGGAGATATCATCAAAACCGTGAAGGGGTGTCAGCTGAATCCGAGACAAATGCGGCGACCGAGTTGGTGACGACTTGTAACATGGGGAAGGCCATGATATGCGCATATCCCGCATGGTGATGTCCTCATCAGCTAGGCTAGTTGCTCAAGGTTTTAGCCAAGTGGAGGGCTTAGATTATGGTTAAACCTTTCCTCCTGTTGCTCGCATAGAAGCCATTAGGATCTTGCGTGCATTTCCTGCCTCAAGGGCATTAGACTCTATCAAATGGATGTCAAGAGTGCTTTCCTAAATGGTTTCATAGAGGAAGAAGTGTATGTGAGGCAACCCCCTGGCTTTGAGCACCACAAATACCCAAACCGTGTGTACAAGCTTCAGAAGGCTTTGTACGGGCTAAAGCAAGCACCTAGGAGATGGTATGCCAGGCTTAAGCCCATCTTGCTAGAGCGTGGGTATGTCATGGGGTGTGTTGATAAAACATTATTCACTCTCATGCATGGCAATGACTTTTTAATGGTTCAGATTTACGTGGATGATATCATCTTTGGTGGTTCCTCTTATGCTCTTGTGTCCAGGTTTCAGGAAGCTATGGAAAGTGAATTTCAGATGTCGATGATGGGAGAACTCACCTTCTTTCTCGGGCTTCAAATCAAGCAGTGCAAGCAAGGCACTTTCATACATCAAGACAAGTACACGAAGGATCTCCTGAAGAAGTTCGACATGGTCAATGTGAAGCCGTTGTCTACACCAATGGCCACTACAACGGCTCTTGACCCTGATGAAGACTGTGAAGCGGTGGATCAAAGGGAGTACAGGAGCATGATTGGCTCCCTCGTGTACCTAACAGCGACAAGACCCAACATACACTTTTCGGTGTGTCTTTGTGCTCGCTTTCAAGCTTCCCCAAGGGTGCCTCATCGCAAGGCTATCAAGCGCAGCTTTAGGTATCTCAAATACACCCTTGAGTTTGGTCTTTGGTACTCTGCATCTTCATCTCTTGATCTCATTGGGTATTCGGATACGGACTTTGCTGGGTGTAGAATTGATAGGAAGAGCACTTTTGGTACTTGCCATTTCTTGGGTACTTATTTGATCTGTTGGTCTTCTCGTAAGCAGTCGACTGTTGCCCAATCCACCACAGATGCTGAGTATGTAGCTGCTGCTAGCTGCTGCTTACAAATCCTATGGATTGTATCTCCCATGAGAGACTATGGGTTGACTTTTAAGGGTGTTCCACTCATGTGTGATAACTCCCGTGCCATATGCTTAGCCAAAAACCCAGTCCAACATGGTAGGGTCAAACACATCAATGTGCGATTCCACTTCCTGAGAGACAATGTTGAGAAGGGGGATGTTGAGCTCCAATACATTAATACCAAAAACCAACTAGTTGATATCCACACCAAGCCCCTAGATGCTTCGAGACATGCTTTTCTTTGGGGGGAACTTGGTGTTTGTCATCCCTATGGCATCATTTGAGGGGGAGTTAGTTTCTCTTATATATATGTATCTTACCATTTTCGCATTGCATCTCATATGTAATATATGCATTGGTAGATGAGCTTTGATTCTTATGCTTCCTTGCATTTCTCTTTGCTATGATTGAGCTTGAGCTAAGTTGTGTGGATGTGATAGTAATCTCTCATGCTTAGATTTTCTAGATGGCCTTTTATAAACTCATGTGAGCAACATGCTAATCTTAAAGGTAAACTGAGCTTCTTGTGAACCTTATGATCTAATCTTGCTAAAACTTGCTCACCATGTGTATAATTGCTTTTATCCTTGTTGAAACTTGCACTAAGGCTAGTCTAGAGGATGTCTTGGCTTTGGCACCTTGTGTTTGCAAAATGGAAGGTTTTGCAAATGTTTAGCTCATGATGAAACATTGTGGGAACGTGTGTTCCTTTTGCCGCAAAGGCATGCTCTTTTGTCTTGTGCACAATCTTGAAAAATCTGCTAAGTGCTTTGATCAAGAACTACTCAATGATGCTAAATCCAAACATTGTGACTTGAAGCCTCGGGGTGTTTGCCGAACCCAATCGTGTGACCCTCCGCATGGATTAGAGGACACATGAGGATAAACTATAATCACTTGATCAACTGAGTCTCTGTTTCATATGTGATCGTTTGTAGAGCTTATTTTCTGTGAGTATTTGTTGCCCTTGTTGAGATTGAAACTGGCTAGATTCTTATGATTCACTTGGTGCTTGTTTTGCCTTGGATGAGAGTACTTAGACATGTGGTGGCAGATTTTCTCATGATGAGCAAAATTTGATTCTATCTAAGCTAGTCAATCTTTCTGCTTAGCCTGTATAGCTCATGGTGTTGATGCCTTGCTATCTATTTTTGATCTTTGCATGGTTGGGAGCTATTGCCTTTACACTTCATGGCACTATGGTTATGGTTAGCAAAGTTAAATGCTTGTTTGCATAATTGTTGAAGCTCCTTAGGTTTGCATTTTCATGCATTGCATGTTTGCTTGTTCTTTTGCCTCTTTTATGAGTTCATTGCCAAAGGGGGAGAAAATTTTAGGGTCATGCACAAATAATGCTAAGAAACTCATATGACCCATTTTGCACTACATGAGACCTACTACAACTTGAGGGGGAGCATATCATGATCTTGAGCGGTTTCTTGCACTTTTCAGATTCTTTGCGTCTCAAGTCGCTTTCTTTGCCAACTCTTGGTTTTGCGATCCCTACTTACTAGATGGCCTGTTTTCACCTTTTCTTTGGGTTTGGCCATTTGGATGTGCTTATTCGGCTTTGCATTTCAATCTCTAATCTTTGTGCATTTGGTGTTGTCAATGTACTCATCAAGGGGGAGATTGAGAAACCATGTGGATATGTACCATGGTTTGCTATATTTGTGATGAGTAATTGACTTGAGCGGATTTGGTGTTTGAGTTGAAATACGGGAATCCAGGGATTGCATGGGTTTGCATATCATGGTTATGACTAACCGGAGTTGGTGGAGATATTGGTGGCAATGCAGGAGATGGGAAATGTGTTTGCTTGTCTCGTGATGTGTAGGTCACTGGAGTCGACTTGGCGGTCAACAGCGAGAGGATCGGGCACAAGTAGGGGACTTGGGGCCAGACGATCGGGATGCCGGGTGAAGTCAAGGGTGATCCACACCGTACACGTGGAGAGGCACGAAGCACGAACGGTTTCGCGGTTGGACCTCAAAACCGTGGTGGTGATGAAGATAGCGTGTTGACCAAGTCAAGGCGAACGGGATGCCGGTGCAAGTGACAAGGGGGCCCGATGGACAGGGACTGGGAGAGACATGCCGGTGGTCAGGATCACGGGACAAGGTGACACGCGTCAACATCAAGAAGTCATGCTTTGAGAAGCGTGCAAGGCAGTTTCCCGGTTTCGGCCTCAAAACCGGTGGCGGTGGTTGGTGATGCACGTGGCACCATCACGGAGCTTGCTTTGAGATGAAGCAAAGACGTGAAGCGTCCGATGGCATTCGGGCGATGAGGAAAAAAGATGGACGGTTATGCCCCCGGTGGTAGGTGGGTGTGTTATGTAGGTCAATGGTAGAGTGGTCATGTGGACAATAGACCCTAGGCCTATATAAGGAGAGGTGTGGCTAATGGGAGAGGCGCCTCTCTTCCATTAGCCTTGTGTTAGGACTCTATTCAAAGTGCTAGGAGAGGACTTCATGTTTGAGAGGAGAGTAGTGGGTGTGTGAAAGACATCTCTTGCTCTTCCAAATAGTGGGAGGAAGAGGGTGGCTTCCTAGCCTTGTACCTATGGATCTTGTAAGCACCTTTCTATGATATGAGAAGTATTTTCGTGCTCAAGATTTCCCCTCTTCACTTGAATCCCGAAATTCCCTTTTTCCTATTTTCGGAAGCATTTTCATGGTGATTTTCGATCTCACTTTTGGACGATATTTTGGCCCGGATTTCGTGAGAAACTTGTTGCTAGGATGAGCTAGGAGATCTTTGATGGAATTATTGGCTCTAGCACCTTCGATTTGAAGGATTTCTCAACTTTCCCCTTTTTGGTGTTCTTGGCACGAGATCTGAAATTCGTGATGATTTCTTGAGCCAATTGAGTTGAACTCCTAGGTTTAGGGTCGTGATGTGATGAGGGTTCACTAGTCCAAAAATTGCATCATTTGGAGTTCGTTTGATTGAGTTTTGAAGAAGATTTGAGAAGATCCCAAGAGATTTTCTATTCTATCGGGGGTCGACCAGCACTACCGATGACTAGGACCGGCACTGCCGATTGGTCCAGTATGTAGGTTCCAGTGCGACAGCATCCCGCTCCAGCACTGCTGATAGGTGGGACTGGCACTGCCGATGACGCGCACCAGCACTGCCGATAGGCGTGACCGGCACTGCCGATGCCCACCGGCACTACCGATGGCAGGGATTGGCACTGCCGATGGGAGTTCAGTTCTGAACTGTTGAGGATTGCTTCTTCCCTTTTTGTTTCCGCTATGTTTCTTTGGTGTGTGTAGTCTTGGTGATCGATTTGGAGGTTGGCTTGGGTTGTTTTTGGGATATAGGCCAAGTTCTCTTGGAGAATTTTATTTGGCTCCCATGTACCCCCCCTCTGGTCGCCTTCTCGGTCCTTCAGTAGGATTGATCTAGCTCATCATAGCGTGAAGTTCCCCAAGAAATCCGCCCCAAAAACTCATCCATAAAGGGGATCAAAAATTCCCATGAAAATGGCTCCGAAAATAGGAAAAAAGTGAAATTTGGGATTTAGGGAGAGAGGAAGATCTTGAGCATCTCATATCATGGAAATATGCTTACTAGATCTGTAGGTATAAGGCTAGGAAGCCACCCTCTTCCTCCCACTATTTGGAAGAGCAAGAAACGTCTCTCACACATCCTCTCCTCTCCTCTAAACCATGAAGTCCTCTCATAGCACTTTCAAAGAAGACCTAAGGCAAGGCTAAGCGAAAAAGAGACTCCTCTTCCACCAGCCCTACCTCTCCATATATAGGCCCAAAGTCCACATGACAACACTACCCTTGACCTACATAACACACCCACTACCACCGGGGGCATAATCATCCATCTTTCTCCTCATCGTCCAAATGCCATCGGACCCTTCACAACTTTGCTTTGCCTCGACGCAAGCTCCGCGATCGTGCCACTTGCACCACCAACTGCCACCACTAGTTTTGAGACCCAAACCAGGAAACCGCCTTGCACGCTTATCAAAGCATGACTTCTCGATGTCGATGCAGGTTACCTTGTCCCACGATCCTGACCACCGGCAAGTCTCTCCCGGTCCCTGTAAAAAGGACCGAGTGACCGAGAGGGGGGGGGGGTGAATCGGGAACTTGCACTATGTACAAAATTCGCCAATTCCTAAAACCGACAAGTCAAAACAACTCCTACACAATCCTAGTGTTGATCACACTGGCAAGATAATGAACCTATGAAAGCAACAACTACCTAAGCATACTAGTCGATCACATAAAGGCAATACAACTCCTATGCAATTCTAGTGGTGATCACACTACCAAGTGGAGTTATCGCCGACGAGCGTCACCGTTGCACAAAGCACAAGCTCGCCTCCCTCGAGAACTTGCCGGACTCTCCGAGCCGGCATGGCCGCTCACTATTGATGCCCCATCCAACAGCGAGCTCAAACCGTGTACAAACTCGCGATGGCCTTCACAACCAATCACGATAGGCTCGATAACCGACACCTAACCGGTCTAGGTCTCACCATAGACCTAGAATAACAACCTAGATCACACCCTCATGGACTCCCTAGCCTTAGATGTGCATGATCACTCCGTTTACTCTCACTAGCACTCTCAAGATATCCAATATCCTCTCCTAGTGCTCTCCTCTTTTCTCTTGGACCTTACCAATTATCCTCAGGTATTCCTCTAGCTAAGAGAGGTCTCCAAGACCCCAGCAATGAAGTTATATAGCGTCCCAACCTTAAACTAGCCATTGATCCACAAAATTGCCTTTCTGGACACACTATCCGGACTCTCCGGTCACTGCCTGACCGGACCGTCCACTCACTCTATAATGGCTCTCTCCTGCTGTCGGCTCCTCTGTCCAGGCAATCCCCTTGTATTGACCAGACCATCCGGTCAGTACACCAGACCGTCCGGTCTGTACAACTGTTGGACAAGTCCGACACATCGGACATCATTGTCGGACTCTAGAACGCTGGCTTCCTCTCTGACCCGTGCTTCATCCGTACATACCGGACCGTCCGGTCTGTAGACCGGACCGTCTGGTCTCTGTGGTCCCTCGCATAGACAGATTCCTCACTCCTCGCTGGAAGTCCCACACAACTCCACATAGTGACTGTACAGTCCGGTCTCCACTGACCCCTCTGTCCGGTCTCTATGTCCAGAAGCTAAAACTCATCATCCTCGCTTGACTTGGTTTCCCGGCTTCTCCGAACAGCTCCTTCGCTTCTCCACTGTCACCTAGTGCCTGTGATTTCACCGAGCAACCTTGCACATCACCGACTAGACATGACCTAAGAGAATGACCTAGACCCCCTTGATAGTCCGGTTTTTCCTATGGACTCAAATCCCTAGCAACTACTCAAGTGTTCCAAACACTTGCACCATAGCTTGTTCTCCACTTTGATCCATCTCCATCAACCCTTGGACTCCATCAAGTTCAGAAGCCTCCATGCTTGCGGTCAGTGTCATCCATTGCCAAGGATGTCTAGACAATCATCATAAGATAGAAAGGGTTTCCTACACGAACAACACTTGTGTAGATATTAGTCACATTTCATGTTTGTCATGCATCACCAAAACTCCATACCTCGGGGTGACCTCAATGGTCATGATCCTTACAATCTCCCCCTTTTTGGTGATGGATGACAACCACTACTTATGATATCCGAAAAGGGACGAGCAAGAAAGAACCAAAGGAAAAGAAAAGATTGAATGGCATACCTTGGTCCTTACCTTGGAAGTAGTCTCCCCCTGAGATGTGCTAGGTGTTGAGGGAAGACTACCCAATTATGTAGCGCAATGGATATTGAGCTTGAGCCAAATTTGTGCCCGCCTTGGTGTCGTGGTAGTCAATCTTGTTGATGTAGACACGTACCAAGGACGTAGATGCTCATGTTGGTGAAGGTGTTCATTGTCGCCATAGACACGAACCATCGTTGTTATCATCATGTTCATGTTCATCTTGATGTGATCTTCATGTTCCATTCTTCACGGGTTTGTCTTTTGAATCTTCATGTTCTCCTCTCCCTCCTTTGTGTTATCAACCGCCGTCTTCATGTTTCTTCTCCCTCTTTGACCTAGACGACTTGGCTTTTGGATCTTCATGTTTTCTCTCCCCCTTTGTCACCTATCACCAAAAACCACATAAAAACATAACAAAAACCAAGAGGCATAAGATTATTGGCAAGAGTTAGAATAACTCCCCCTTTCATGGTGCTTCTTCTTGGTTGTAGTGATGTTCCATCGTAGCTCCCCCTACACTTATGACTCAACAAAAGATTTTCTCAAATGTGCAAGAGTTAGTCATTAGGGAGGTGGGAATTATGAGCCACTTGTCTTTGAGCCGCGCGAGTAGATTTAACCTTGGAGCTCGATCGAACATGACTCAATGGGCATTAAGCACAAATGTTACTATTTGATCGTCTAGAAAGTCATGTACTCACATTGTAAATATGCAACTCCCCCTAGACACATGCTTGGGAGCATGTATGGTATCATAATGCAAGGATGCAAAAAATGCAAAGAGTGCAAATGCAACAAGTATACAATGCATGATGTGACGGTAAACAAAAGAGAGAGAACCACATCCTCTATGAGGTAGAGCTTGACGAAGCGCCCAATGTATGTCTTGCTACAAAGGGGTTGTAGAAGTTGTTGCAAGACAATCTTGTGGAGTGATCAAAGAAGTTTTAGCTTGAAGCTACTCCTTTCCCTTTGCTCGAGGATGCTTCATGAGTTGCCTTGAATGCCCTCTTCCATGCCATCCTTGCGGCGATCTCCTTATCCTTGAAGAGCAGCTCAATCACATCTTCTATAGAGAGACTCTTCTCCATGAGAAGGTCAAGTGTGATGTAAAAGAGCTTGCTACTCGGAACCAAGGAGAGGACCTTCTGCACTATCATGATCTTGGGAAGCTCGAAAGAAGTTGCCCCAATCCTGTCCACAATACCTCGCAAGCGAATAAGAGAGTCAAGTAAGTCCTCATTATCATTAGCATGAAAAGCAAAGAGATCCTCAACAATAGAACTACTAGCATGATCAATAGGAGACTCACAAACATCATCAATTCTAGTAGAGCAAGCAAGATCAAGAGACACATCATTATCAATCATCATGTTAGGCATACTAGTAGAGCAACCTATCAAGTCATTGCTAGAAGAGTCTAGGCACTCACTAGTACAAGGCACATCCACACAATCATCACAATCATCATACACATGATCATCGGTAAAGGTATTGGCAAAGTCCACAAGAGTATCCATCAACTCATTCGGAATCATGGCATTTAGGTAGCTTCTAAAGCGATCCTTCCATGAGCCATGACCCGGCCCTGAATGGGATGACATCCCAACTCAATACGGTCACTACTCAAGGCGGTTAAGCCTTATGATGAGCACTTGGCTCTGATACCACTTGAAAGGACCGAGTTACCGAGAGGGGGGGGGAGTGAATCAGGAACTAGCACTATGTACCAAATTCGCCAATTCCTAAAACCGACCACTCAAAACAACTCCTACACAATGCTAGTGGTGACCACACTAGCAAGATAATGAACCTATGAAAGGAACAACAACCTAAGCATACTAGTGGATCACACAAAGGCAATACAACTCCTATGCATTTCTAGTGGTGATCACACTAGCAAGATAGTAGTCCTATGGAAGGAACAACAACATAAGCATACTAGTGGATCACACAAAGGCAATACAACTCCTATGCAAGTTAGTTATCAAAGATACATGGAAGCAAACAACTAGCTAGCAAGGAGTTCTACTCAAGCAAAGCTACTAGATCAACAAGCATATAGAAAGCATACAAGCATGAGTAGCACAATACAGACTATGGTGATCAATCAAGCCAAAGCAACTCCTATTCATGCTAGTGATCAAGTATGAAGGCTAAGCACTATTAGCAAGTAAAGGAGCCTATTCATGCAAGTCTACAAGGTAGTCAACTAGAGCAAGGTAAGCACACAAGCATGAATAGCACGGTATGTAAATGTGGAAACTAAAGCATCATAATAAGGAGTAGAGTAAGAGATGGCTCATGATTTTTTCCCGAGGTCTCGGAAGGATGGCGCCTTCCCCTACTCCTCGTTGGATCACTCCCACCGGAGTCCCGGTCCCTCCCGCCACCAAGTGGAGTTCTCACTCACGAGCCCGCAATCACTCCTCGAGTGAATACACGGTGTGCGTCACCGCTGCACAAAGCACAAGCTCGCCTCCCTCAAGAACTTGCCGGACTCCCCGAGCCGTCACGGGTGCTGACTATTGATGCCCCTTCCAACGGCAGGCTCAAACCATGTACAAACTTGTGATGGCCTTCACAACAAATCACGATAGGCTCGATCATCGACACCTAACCAGTCTAGGTCTCACCATAGACCAAGAGTAACAACCTAGATCACACCCTCAAGGACACCCTAGCCTTAGATGTGCAAGATCACTCCATGTTACTCTCACTAGCACTCTCAAGATATCCAATATCCTCTCCTAGTGCTCTCCTCTTTTCCTCTTGGACCTTACCAATTATCCTCAGGTATTCCTCTGGCCAAGAGAGGTCTCCAAGACCCCAGCAACGAAGTTATATAGCCTCCAACCTCAAACTAGCCGTTGCTCCATGAAATTGCTTTTCTGGACACACTGACCGGACGGTCAGATCACTGCCTGACCGGACCATCTGCTCACTCTGTAACAGCTCTCTCCCGCCATCAGCTCCTCTATCCAGGCAATCCCCTTGTACTGACCAGACCATCCGGTCTATGCAACTATCGGACAAGTCCGACATGTCAGACATCGTCGTCGCACTCCAGAATGCTGGCTTCCTCTCTGCCCAGTGCTTCACCCATACAGACCGGACCGTCCGGTCTGTATACCAGACCATCCAGTCTCTATGGTCCCTCGCACAGACAGATTCCTCGCTCCTCGCTGGATGTCCCAGACAACTCCACATAGTGACCATATAGTCCGGTCTCCACTGACCCCTCTGTCTAGTCTCTATGTCCAGAAGCTGAAACTCGTCATCCTCGCTTGACTTGGTTTCCCGGCTTCTCCGAACAGCTCTGTGGCTTCTCCACTGCCACCTAGTGCCTGTGATTTCACCGAGCAACCTTGCACATCACCGACTAGACATGACCTAAGAGAAGGACCTAGACCCCCTTGATAGTCTGGTTTTTCCTATGGACTCAAAGCCCTAACAACTACTCAAGTATTCCAAACACTTGAACCATAGCTTGTTCTCCGCTTTGATCCGTCTCCATCAACCCTTGGACTCCATCAAGTTCACAAGCCTCCATGCTTGCGGTCATTGTCATCCATTGCCAAGGATGCCATAGACAATCATCATAAGAAAGAAAGGGTTTCCAGAACGAACAACACTCGTGTAGATATTAGTCACATTTCATGTTTGTCATGCATCACCAAAACTCCATACCTCGGGGTGACCTCAATGGTAATGTTCCTTACACCCTGTCCATCGGGTCCCCTTGTCACTTGCACCGGCATCCCGCTCACCTTGACTTGGTCAACACGCCATTTCACCAACACCATAGTTTTGAGGCTCAACCGTGAAACCATCCGTGGTTCTTGCCTCTTGACGTGTACGGTGTGGATCACCCTTGACTTCACCCGACATCCCAATCGTCCGGGCCCAAGTCCCCACCGCCAAGTCGACTCTATTGACCTACACATCATGAGACAAGCAAACACATTTCCCAACTCCTGCAACTTCTCCAATGCAATCAACAACTCCGGTTAGTCCAAACCATGATATGTACAAACTCATGCAATCCCAAGATTCCCGTATTTCAATTCAAACACCGAATCAACCAAGGTCAATTGCTCATCACATATTATAAACCATGGCACATATCCACATGGTTTCTCAATCTCCCCCTTGATGAGTACATTGACAACACCAAATGCATAAGGATTAAGATTTGAAATGCGAAATCGGACAGAAACATCCAAATGGCCAAACCCAAATTAAAGGAGAAAACAAGCCATCTAGCAATGTAGGGATCACAAAACCGACTTGAGACACAAAGAAAGCAACTTGAGACACAAAGAATGTGAAAAGTGCAAGAAAATGATCGAGATCATGATATGCTCCCCCTCAAGTTGTGATAAGTCTCATGTAATGCAAAATACTTTAAGTTTCTTAACATTAGTTGTGCATGACCCATATTTTGTCCCCCTTTGGCAGTGAACTCATAAAAAAAGGTAAAATAACAAGGAGAGATGCAATGCATGAAAATGCAAACCTAATGAAGGGCCGAGAAGGCGACAAGAGGGGGGGGGGTTGAATGGGAGCCAATCAAAATTCTCCAAGAGAACTTGCCCTATATCCCAAAAACAACCCAAGTCAACCTCCAAACCGATCACCAAGACTACACACACCAACTCGTGATGTACTAGCCCTAGGAGTGATCAACCACAGCAAATAAACACAGCGGAAAATACATGAAATAGTAGAGACACGAGATAGTCAAAAACCTCACAAAGTTGTACCTTCTGGACCACCACCGGCAGTCCCGATCAGATCCATCGGCAGTGCCGGTTGGCCCCATTGGCAGTGCCGGTGAGACCCATCGGCAGTGCCGGTATGGGGTTTTGCAACCCACCGGTAGTGCCGGTCCTGGTCATCGGCAGTGCCGATCGACCCCGATAGAATAGGAAAAACTTTCGGGATTTTGGCAAATCTTCCCCAAAACTTAATCAAACAAACTCCAAATGGTACAATTTTTTGACCAGTGAATCCTCATCACACCACGACCCTAATCCTAGAAGACCATCTCAATTGGCTCAAGGAATCATCACGAATTTCAGATCTTGTGCCAACAATACCAAAAAGGGAAAACTTGAAAAATCCTTCAAATTGAAGGTGCTAGAGCTATTTATTCGGCCAACGATCCATAGGGGATTGTTCTAGCTTATCCTAGCAACACATTTCTCAAGAAATCTAAGCCAAAAACTCGTCCAAAAATAAGATTGAAAATCACCATGAAAATAGCTCTGAAAGTAGTGAAAAAGAGAAATTTGGCATTCAAAGGAAGAGGGAAATCTTGAGCACGAAAATACATATCATATCATAGAAAGGTGCTTACAAGATCCATGGTTACAAGGCTAGGAAGCTACCCTCTTCAACCCACTATTTGGAAGAGCAAGAGATGTCTCTCACACACCATCTCCTCTCCTCAAAAAAATGAAGTCCCCTCCTAGCACATGTAGTGAGTTCCTAAACACAAGGCTAATAGGAGGAGAGGCACCTCTCCCACTAGCCACACCTCTCCTCATATAGGCCTAGGGTCTATTGTCCACATGACCACTCTACCCTTGACCTACATAACACACCCACCTACCACCGGGGGCATAACCATCCATCTTTTTCCTCATCGCCTGAATGCCATCGGATGCTTCACATCTTTGCTTCATCTCGTAGCGAGCTCTGTGATGGTGCCACGTGCACCACCAACCACCGCCACCGGTTTTGAGGCCCAAATCGAGAAACCACCTCGCACACTTCTCAAAGCATGACTTCTCGATGTCGATGCGTGTCACCTTGTCCCGCGATCCTGACCATCGATAAGTCTCTCCTAGCCCCTGTCCATCGGGCCCCCTTGTCACTTGTACCGGTATCCCGTTCACCTTGACTTGGTCAACACACCGTCTTCATCACCACTACGGTTTTGAGGCTTGGCCACGAAACCGTCCGTGCTTCTTGCCTCTTCATGTGTACGGTGTGGATCACCCTTGACTTCACCCGGCATCCCAATCGTTTGACCCCAAGTCCCCTACTTGTGCCCGATCCTCTCACCGTTGACCGCCAAGTCGACTCCAGTGACCTACACATCATGAGACAGGCAAACACATTTCCCAACTCCTGCAACTTCACCAATACCTCCATCAACTCCGGTTAGTCAAAATCATAATCATGCACACACACATATGCAATCCCCGGATTCCTGCATTTCAACTCAAACACCAAATTAGCTCAAGTCAATTACTCATCACATATATTGCAAGCCATGGCACATATCCACATGGTTTCTCAATCTCCCCCTTGATGAGTACATTGACAACCTCAAATGCACAAGATTAGAGAGGGAAATGCAAAACCGAATAGGCACATCCAAATGGCCAAACCCAAAGAAAAGGTGAAAGCAAGCCATCTAGCAAAGTAGGTATCACAAAACCAAGAGTTGGCAAAAAAAAGCAACTTGAGACGCAAACAATGTGAAAAGTGCAAGAAAACGCTCAAGATCATGATATGCTCCCCCTCATCTTGTGGTAGGTTACATGTAGTGCAAAATGGATCATTTTAAGTTTCTTAACATAATTTGTGCATGACCCAATAATTTCTCCCCTTTTGGCAATGAACTCATCAAAGAACGAGCAAACATGCAAGACATGAAAATGCAAACCTAAGGAGCTTCAACAATTATGCAAACAGACATTTAACTTTGCTACCCATAAACATAGAGCCATGAAGTGTAAAAGCAATAGCTCACAACCATACAAAGATCAAAAATAGATAGCAAGGCATAAACACCAAGAGCTACACAAGCTAATCACAAAGATTGACAAGCTTAGATAGAATCAAATTTGCTTATCATGAAAAAATCTGCCACCACATGTGTAAATACTCCCATCCAAGGCAAAGCAAGCATCAAGTGAATTATAAGAGCCAGTTTAAATCTCAACTAGGGCAACAAGCATTCGTAGAAAATGAGCTTTACAAACGCTCACATATGCAATAGAGACTCATTTGATCAAGTGTTTCTTGTTTATCCTCATATGTCCCCTTATCTATACGGAGGGTCGCACGACTGGGTACGGCAAACACCCTGAGGCCTAAAGTCACAGTGTTTGGATTTAGCATTTTAGAGTTATTCTTGATCAAAAGCACTTAACAGATTATCCACATGTTATTCACAAGACAAAAGAGCATGCCTTTGTGGCAAAAGGAACACACGTTCCCACAATGTCCCATCATGAGCTAAACATTTGCAAAGCTTTCCATTTCATAAACACAAGGTGTCAAAGCCAAGATATTCTCTAGACAAGCCTCAATGCAAGTTTCAACAACGATAAAAGCAATTATACACATGGTGAACAAGTTTTAGCAAGATTAGTTCATAAGGCTCACAAGAAGCTTAGTTTACCTTCAAGATTAGCAAGTTGCTCACATAAGTCTATAATAGGCCATTTAGAAAATCTAAGCATGAGAGATTACCATCGTATCCGCACAACTTAGCTCAAGATCAATCATAGCAATGAGAAATAGAGGCAAGCATAAGAATCAAAGCTCATCTACCAATGCATATATTACATATGAGATGCAATACGAAGATGGTAAGATACATATATACAAGACAACACCAACTCCCCCTCAAATGATGCCATAAGGATGACAAACATCAAGTTCTCCCCGAAGAAAAGCATATCTAGAAGCATCTAGGGGCTTGGTGAGGATATCAACTAGTTGGTTTCTGGTGTCAATGTATTTGAGCTCAACATCACCCTTCTCAACATTGTCTCTCGTAAAGTGGAATCGCACATTGATGTGTTTGACTTTACCATGTTGGATTGGATTTTTGGCTAAGCATATGACACTGGAGTTATCACACATGAGTAGAACACCCTTAAAAGTTAACCCATAGTCTCTCATGGTAGATATAATCCATAGGATTTGTGAGCAGCAGCAACATACTCAGCCTCTGTGGTAGATTGGGCAACACTCGACTGCTTATGAGAAGACCAGCAGATCAAAGAAGTACCCAAGAAAAGGCAAGTACCAGAAGTTCTCTTCCTATCAATTCTACACCCAGCAAAGTCCGCATCCGAATACCCAATGAGATCAAGAGATGAAGATGCAGAGTACCAAAGATTGAACTCAAGGGTGTGTTTGAGATACCTGAAGATGTGCTTGACAGCCTTGTGATGAGTCACCCTTGGGGAAGCTTGAAAGCGAGCACAAAGACACATCGCAAAGTGTATGTTGGGTCTTGTTGTTGTCAGGTACAAGAGGGAGCCAATCATTCTCCTATACTCCCTTTGGTCCACCGCTTCACAGTCTTCATCAGGGTCAAGTGCCGTTGTAGTGGACATTGGTGTAGACAACGGCTTCACATTGACCATGTCGAACTTCTTTAGGAGATCCTTCCTATACTTGGCTTGATGTATGAAAGTGCCTTGCTTGCACTGCTTGATTTGAAGTCCAAGAAAGAAGGTGAGCTCGCCCGTCATTGACATCCAAAATTCACTTTCCATCGCTTCCTGAAATCTGGACACAAGAGCATGAGAGGAACAACCAAAGATGATATCATCCACGTAAATCTGAACCATTATAAAGTCACTGCCATGCATTAGAGTGAACAAGGTTTTATCAACACACCCCATGAAATACCCGCGCTCTAGCAAGAAGGTCTTAAGCCTAGCATACCATGCCCTAGGTGCTTGCTTTAGCCCGTACAAAGCCTTCTGAAGCTTGTACACACTGTTTGGGTATTTGTGGTGCTCAAAACCAAGTAGTTGTTTTACATAAACCTCTTCCTCTATCAAACCAATTAGGAAAGCACTCTTGACATCCATTTGATAAAGTCTAATGCCCTTAGAGGTAGCAAATGCAAGCAAGATCCTAATGGTATCTATGCATGCAACAGGAGCAAAGGTTTCCCCATAGTCTAAGCCCTCCACTTCACTAAAACCTTGGGCAACAAGCCTAGCCTTGTTTCTAACAACCTCATCATCCTCCCCATGCTTGTTTTTAAACACCCATTTAGTTCCTATGACATTGACACCAACAGGAGGCTCTACTAGGGTCCACACTTTGTTTGTCTCAAAGTTCTCCAATTCCTCATGCATGGCATTAACCCTGTCGAAGCTTGAGATCGGCAGTAAATATATAGGGCTACGTCGAGACTATGAACTACGATGGTAACACAAGACGTCGAGTTATACATGTTCGGGCCCTCTTGATGAGAGTAAAAACCCTACGTCCTGTGTTCTGTGTATTGTATTGATGTTATGGAACTTGTGTCGTCTCTTGTCACTACTGCTGTCCCTCGATGGGGGGTACCGTGCCGCCTTATATATCCGGTCGACAGGGGGGTACATGAAGAGTCCTAGTCATAACCCTTTAGGATTTACATAGAAAGTATATCTCTACATGCCTTGCGCTCCAAGCCGAGTCGGTCGGCTTCCATGTTGATGAAGTACCCGGTCGGCTAACGACTTAGTCTTGTACGAGGATACCCGTAAACCAAGTATCCCACAGCAGCCCCCGAGTGCTTCCTGATTTTGAGCTTTGATTCTCAGAGTGATCTTCAATGTTGATCATAAATTAGGAAGACCTCTTTATCGAAGTTCCTGATAGATCTGGTGCACCGGTCAGGTGCACCTGATCAGGTGTAGCCCCTGACTCTTGCATAATTTGGAGACTGACAAATAATGCAATAGTCTAATCATATTAGCTCTTATTATTTTGTAGGTATTTTACTCAAACCATCAAGTCTGAGTCTAACAGACCTCTGATCATTAAACGAGTGGCTCGCTTTGGAAGGTTTCAACCTTGCCGACCGATTATCAAAAAGACCGAGTGATATATACTATGTCCGAGTGACTAGTCGGTCTGAATTTCATGATATCAATCATACTCAATTCATGTGAACCAATATGACATCAATCATATAATGGTATTAAGCTAAGTGACATCAATCATAATATAGCCTTTCCCTAATAATTAGTCACTCTATCTATTCATGAGTCCAATTTTGGCAATTTGGTTATTGACTTCAATCAGTACCATAACCTTTGAACTTATTTCCATACGACCATCAAGTCCTTTGCTACATGATCATCAAATCATATAGATATGGTTAAATATTTTTAAATGCTTCTCATCAAAGAAGCCCCCGAGTTTTACTTCTCAAGGTTCTAGACCCTAAACAGGTTTAAGGCCCTTAATTAATTTTCTGATTAATCAAAAAGCAGGGTCACTCTACGGCCCATCCCGGCCCATGGGACTCTTAGGTCAAAAAGCGAGAGTATAAAAGGGCAGCATCAAGTTGACCCTCAGCCCAAGCCGCATTTGTGCACGAACTCTTCGTCTTCCTTGTGCCTCCTCTACTCTCAGTGACGCCTCTGCTTCTTTGGTTAGGGTTAGTGCATTAGCTTATGGCCGCCGCAGATCTCGCCGCACTTAGCCCCCAAGCTTTTGCTAGGGTTCAGTACTTGATCCACCGTGCCCAAAGCAACTATTGCCATGGGTCACAAGAAGGTTTCCACCTCGATTCCTGCAACTTCCACTGCCACCGCCGCATCCTCCTCGTCGGAGATCGACATCCCGGAGCAGCCTCGGGAGTTCTCGAAGAGCAACCTCTCCCAGGTTGATATGAACCAAATGGTGGTTGACGGCATCCTTCTAGAGCAAGTGCGGATCGACTGGAAGGTACCCCGCGAATCTTGCCCCATCCCTATTCATAAACAAATTGTTGTATTCCGCTCGTTCTTTGAGTATGGCTTTGGAGTCCCCTGCTGCAGCTTCTTGTGCGGGCTCCTATTCTTCTATGGATTGAGCTTGTCAACCTCAATCACAACTCCATTCTTCATATCACCATCTTCGTACATATGTGCGAAGCATTTCTGGGCATTCTCCCCCACTTCAATCTGTTTCGCCATTTGTTCGTCCTTCGACCGTTGCCGACCAAGGACAATCAAGTGGCCATTGGTAGAGTTGGCTTCTAGTTGCGCAAGAAGGAGGCCTACATCAATGTGCAATTGAAGACCGGAAAAATAAGAACTGGAAGGATGAGTGCTTCTACTGTGACAACCCTCCCCCTGTTCTTGCCGATTTCACCGGTGCCAAGGCAATTCCTCTAGCGCAATGGATGGAGAAGCCTGATCTGCCCGACCCTCAGGTGGTCGCTCTATTAAAGAAGATAGCTGACCTCAAGGCTGAAGGCATTGACGGAATTACCGTCGCCAAATGCTTCGTAGTATGCAGAGTGCAGCCCCTAAAGCTTCAGAGTCACCCGGCGTGGAACTATGTTAATAATGACGAAACCAAGGAGGTGCCAGACCCGTCGAATGGTGATCTTTGTAAGAAACACCTATCAAAAATGTTTAAAGGGGATATCCTTCAGGATGACTCGCTGATCAGGAAGGCGTATAACAAGGGCACTATGTGAGCCCCAGTAAGCCTCAGTCTGCTTTGAGCAATCCCTTATTTTCTTGTCTTGATGTCCTGCTTTGTGACACCCAGGTGTCTCTTTTTCTTGCTTAGCACAAATTGCCAAAATTTTGAATTCAAGTATGAGCATGAAATAATGGGAGCAAGTTGAAATTCTGGATTTCCTTAAGTTAAAATAAAACCCTGCGAGCAAAATCTTTAAAGCAAATTAATTTCCTATAAATCATAGGCCAAATAATTACATCAGAACTATGGTAATAATAAAATTTGAATTTTGGGCCAAAAACCAGAATTTTATTCCATTCAGAAATCAATCAAATAAATTGTTTAAACCTATAAACGATTTAACTTTAATTCATAATTCCAATTAAATTATTTCCTTTCTGGTCAATTAGACTTCACTAATAAATTGTCCATATCCTATTTAACCCACATTTAAAATTTCAGCTTAATTGGACCTAAGGAAGTATCTTAAATCAATTAAAACAGATCAAAGGACTTCTTTGCAAACCTTTTGAGAAATCAAGGACCCTTCTACAAAGTTGCTTGTCTTCTTCCTCCCGTCGCGCGCGCTCGCGCGAATCGGCTACCCACGCACCCGCGTCTCTGCCGTCGCGTCCGCCTGGCCGCCTCGGTACTTGCCGCCGCACTCCCGCGCCTCCGTATTTGCCGTCGCCGCACCCGCTGCCGTCCGGCCGCTAGCCACCGCAGGGACAAGTTACTTTCGCCCCTGCCCGATGCCGCCGGCCTGCTGCCACTACCTTGATTCTTGACGGCTAACAGCTCCCTGATTCCTGGCCGTAGACTGCTCCCTCTCGTGCGCCAGCCCCGTCCCATCCTAGCTCATCTCCCCGCGATGCGCCACTAACCGCCACTGCGCCGAGTTGCTTTTCGCCCTGCCCAAGACCTCGCTCCTCCACCAGGTCAATTCGCCCCGCTGCTGCTCCTTGGTTTTCGGCCACTGATGGCTCCCTCTGCGCCAACACGCCTAAACCCACGCGTGATCGCCTCGTCCCCTCACCCCTGCTCCCTCCCGCACCACACTCTGCTAACCGACGCGAGTGCGAGTTACTTTCCCCTCTGTCGTGCTCTACCTCTGCTGCTGCGCCCGCGCTGTTCCCCACACGCCAACGGCTCCCGCCGGTCCGACAACCCTCAAACCCGACGCGCAAACCCTTTGCGAGCCTGTGAACCTCCTTCGGCACCATGTGACCCGACCCCGGCCTATAAATTCCCCTCCCCTCGGACATTTTCCCCTCCCCTGCTCACCCGCCATTGCTGGCTCCAGCACGAGCTCGAGCGCCAGCACCGCCAGGCCTTCCCGCCAGGGCCAAACCCCTCCACGTATGCTCTATCCCCTGTGCTCCCTCCCCAACAAGAACCCGGCACCCTGCTACCTCCGAAGCTACCCAATTTTGAAGAAAACTCCTCTGCACCGCCTTGTCTGAGCCGCCTCATCGACGAGCTTCCCCTTCCGGCCCTCCTCGACGGTCGCTGACATGATGCCGGCCATTCCCCTACCCCCGTGATGCAAAAGGAGCCAGCCACGGTCGGTTTGCTGCTCCGAGTCCATGTCATGATGTCACCGAACCTCGTCTCTCCACCACCGCTCATCGTCGACCCATCTCCGGTGAGTTTCCGACTTCACGAACTCCTCCAACCTCCCCGCCTCCCCCTGTTCTTGCCGATTTCACCGGTGCCAAGGCAATTCCTCTAGCGCAATGGATGGAGAAGCCTGATCTGCCCGACCCTCAGGTGGTCGCTCTATTAAAGAAGATAGCTGACCTCAAGGCTGAAGGCATTGACGGAATTACCGTCGCCAAATGCTTTGTAGTATGCAGAGTGCAGCCCCTAATGCTTCAGAGTCACCCGGCGTGGAACTATGTTAATAATGACGAAACCAAGGAGGTGCCAAACCCGTCGAATGGTGATCTTTGTAAGAAAAACCTATCAAAAATGTTTGAAGGGGATATCCTTCAGGATGACTCGCTGATCAGGAAGGCGTATAACAAGGGCACTATGTGAGCCCCAGTAAGCCTCAGTCTGCTTTGAGCAATCCCTTATTTTCTTGTATTGATGTCCTACTTTGTGACACCCAGGTGTCTCTTTTTCTTGCTTAGCACAAATTGCCAAAATTTTGAATTCAAGTATGAGCATGAAATAATGGGAGCAAGTTGAAATTCTGGATTTCCTTAAGTTAAAATAAAACCCTGCAAGCAAAATCTTTAAAGCAAATTAATTTCCTATAAATCATAGGCCAAATAATTACATCAGAACTATGGTAATAATAAAATTTTAATTTTGGGCCCAAAACCAGAATTTTATTCCATTCAGAAATCAATCAAATAAATTGTTTAAACCTATAAATGATTTAACTTTAATTCATAATTCCAATTAAATTATTTCCTTTCTGGTTAATTAGACTTCACTAATAAATTGTCCATATCCTATTTAACCCACATTTAAAATTTCAGCTTAATTGGACCTAAGGAAGTATCTTAAATCAATTAAAACAGATCGAAGGACTTCTTTGCAAACCTTTTGAAAACTCAAGGACCCTTCTATAAAGTCGCTTGTCTTCTTCCTCCCGTCGCGCGCGCTCGCACGAATCGGCTTCCCGCGCGCCCACGTCTCTATCGTCGCGTCCGCCTGGCCGCCTCGGTACTCGCCACCGCACTCCCGCGCCTCCGCATTCGCCGCTGCCACACCCGCTGCTGTCCGGCCGCTAGCCACCACAGGGACGAGTTACTTTTGCGCCTGCCCAATGCCGCCGGCCTGCTACCGCTTCCTTGATTCCCGACGGCCAACAGCTCCCCGATTCCTGGCCGTAGACTGCTGCCTCTCGCACGCCAGCCCCGTCCCATCCCCGCGCGCATCTCCCCGCGACGCGCCACTAACCGCCACTACGCCGAGTTCCTTTTCGCCCTGCCCAAGACCTCGCTGCTCCACCACGTCAATTCGCCCCGCTGCTGCTCCTCGGTTTTCGGCCGCCGAAGGCTCCCTCTGCGCCAACACGCCTAAACCCGCGCGTGATCACCCTGTCCCCTCACCCCTGCTCCCTCCCGCGCTGCACGCTGCTAACCGACGCGAGTGTGAGTTACTTTCCCCTCTGCCGTGCTCTGCCTCTGTTGTCGCGCCCGCGCTGCTCCCCACGCGCCAACAGCTCCCGCCGGTCCGACAACCCTCAAACCCAGCACGCAAATCCATCGCGAGCCTATGAACCTCCTTCGGCACCATGTGACACAACCCCGGCCTATAAATTCCCTCCCCTCAGAAATTTTCCCCTCCCCTACTCACCCGCCATTGCTAGCTCCAGCGCGTGCTCGAGCGCTAGCACCGCCAGAGCCAAACCTATCCGTGCACGCTCTATCCACTGTGCTCGCTCCCCAACAAGAACCCGTCACCCTACTGCCTCCGAAGCTGCCCAATTTTGAAGAAAACTCTTCTGCGCCGCCGTATCCGAGCCGCCTTGTCGATGAGCTTCCCCTTCCGGCCCTCCTCGATGGTCGCCGACATGATGCTGGCCATTCCCCTGCCCCCATGATGTTGTAGGAGCCAGCCGCGGTCGGTTTGCTGCTCCGAGTCCACGTCGCAACATTGCCGAACCTCGTCACTCCGCCGCCGCTCGTCGCCGACCCATCTCTAGTGAGTTTCCGACTTTGCGAACTCCTCCAACCTCCCCGCCTCGCCGTGCCCATCATTTCCCCTCCCCTGTGGCAAGTTTTTGGCCACCATACTGCCCTGCGGCGAGCCCTCCGGCCGCGCGCCGCCTCTCTCTGGTGAAGCCCCCCCTTGGCTTTTACAGCTGGTGCCTACTGGCGCTGACCTGGCCGCTTCGGTGGCGCTGATGTGTTAAAAGATAAAACCAAAATCCGTGAAAATTACAGAAAAGCTGCTGAAACTTCTAAAATGCATAGTAAATTCATTTCAAGTCCAATTGACTTCAAATCAATTTTGCCAGTTTCATAATAATGTGCTTTATTTTAGTAAAATGATAACCAGCTGCCTCTATCAATATATTTTAGTTAATTAAATAACTTGTGTAAACACTAAATAAATGTTTAATAATCCTTGGAATGGAATTTAATTCTAATCTTTTGCATGTACTGTTATTTCATATTAATACATCACCCTGATTTTGGGTTAAGTTAAATCTGCAGTATTTAATACTCTATTAATTGTGCAAAGCTTTAACTTGAATAAATGTTAGTAAATAGAATAATAATATCCAGGGGCTGTAACTTGGTGACAATACAATTCATATATGTCTCTGTTCATGATAAATCACTCAAGTCCAGAATCATTTGGTTACTATTTCAATTGCTTAATTATTCTCAAAACTATAACAACCCTAATTAAATGATTAACACACATAAAATGATGAAAGTCTAGTTTGCTTCTTTGAAGCATATGGCTTCAAGAACTTGTTAATAAGGTTGTTAGCACCAAAACCCTAATGCATTATGCATCCCTCATTTGATTGCATTTATCATGTCATTGCATGTAATGGTGTTTCAACACTACCGTCAAACCCTTGTTCATCAATAGGTAACGACACTCAGGAGCAGGACCCTGATGTCCAGCAGGACCAAGAGCCCGAAGAACTAGAGATGCTAACACATGCGTGGATCCAGGCAAACCCCAGTTTGCATTAGCCTCTTTAAAAAGTTTTGCTAGTTTATATCACTACTAGTGTCTATGTTTATTTTTTGTATTAGGTCATAGGAGTTGCTTGAAACCCACCTTGCATGTTACCCCAAATGACCTATGCTACTGTTATTAGAGCCTAGGTAGGCTCGCTACTAAACGGCTATGCTTAGCAATTAATAGTTTTGGTAGTAATTATTACTGTGGAATAAACTTGATCACTAAAATTCAACTTATAAAAGAAGTTTACTATTGATGTATGGCCGGGCAGGGATTTTGCATGTGTAGGTTTGTAGCAACACATGGGTGTTGGCTGCGGTAGCCCTGTCTTGCCCACCCTAGGACCCGTCCGTGGTCAGTCCCTTGATCAAGTTTTGAATAGTACCGAATGCATGCTAGTTTCATAGGCACTAGTAAACCAATGTAGCATTAAAGGCCGCTTACATCAAGGGCGGTTAAGGTGCGTTGGTCTTAGGACCCCTCGGCTGCTGGAGTGGGCGGTCCATACCGCAAAGTACTGCTGGCAGGACGGCATGCCCACTCGACGTCACCACACCCAGGCCTGGATGTGGGTGGTTTTTCTTGTGAAAGGTTGCCATATACGACCTTAATTGGTGCGTATGTGTCATGTTATTCAGGTTTTCCCAGCTGGCGTAAATCAATTGCAATTGTTGTCCCTCGCAGTAATGAGTACCGCTTGTTCACCGCGCCAATCACGTAGTTGCACATGATATTATGGATATGGATTTATGTTGGTTGTTGCTGATTACCATTACTGCTCTATCATTGTACTTACTTTATGTATTGTTTTATTATCTTATTGTTGCAACTAAAGTTACATTCAGCTCAATCCATTTAATTTGAAAAACAAAACTTGATAGAACTAATAGGTTGCTTAGTGCGAGTCCTTTTTAAACAAACCACCTATTAGAGCCATTGCATGTCTAGTTTTTTGACGGGTAAGTCTTGCTGAGTAATTATTACTCAGGCTTTATGCTTATGTGGTTTTCAGGTACTAAAGAGATAGAATTGCCCGTAGATGTGTTGCCTTGGGACGTGCAAGTCCCTGAGGGTTGGACTGCCCACTGGGAGTCTGACCTGCCGCCGCAGTGTTTGTGAGTGCTGCTAGGGTGTTGATTCTCTAGGCATGAATCATCACCATGCTGTATCGTCGAGCTCGTAGATCTTATCATTATTTCACTTCCGCTGTTTCTGAAACATCATGAACTTGTATTTCCGCTGCACTTTGATGTAATAATTAAACTTAAATATTGGATCATTGTTGTATTATCAAGTGTCTGCATTATCAGCACCTTCAGGACCTCGATCCTTCGGGAAGGGGCGCCTCATTCTTGATATTTTGATTCTTGTGCAAGTTCTGGATACGTATATATCCCATCCTCCGCTCCCTCCGCTCGATACCGAGGGACCAGATTATGTCGAGAAACCACAGCAGACCGACATTGGAGGCTCAAGCTCTTCTGCAGGCGCTCGTGCTGATCCAGTAGTCACCCTGCCTCCCCCCAGTCGACTAGTGAAGTAGATTGTTGGGCGCCGATGGCAATATTTTGGGGATCAGGGTGATGATGAAGAATTGCCATCTGCTGATGCCGGTCAACCCACCCCTACTCCCCCCGACCGACCTTCAAGCCAAACTCAGAGTGATGCTGGGGTGGTGGATCAGACCGACAAGGTAGGAAAATCAGCCCAGAAAAGGAATGAGACTGATTCTCAGTCGACTTCTTCGAAGAAGAGGTTGTGCCGAATCAAGCTCAAAAAGGCTCCCAGGTTAATCCTTTAACCTTATACTCCTTCTCTCTTATTGCAGTAGTCGGACAAGTGATTCTCAGAGTGCCCAAGAGTCCAAAGCCACTCGGTCAGGACCTCCTCCTCGTCCCACTGATCTGCCCAAGTCGGTCGGCAAGTCATCAAACACACTGTGGGATACTTGCTCTACGGGTATCCTCATACAAGGCTAAAGTCGGTGGCTGACCGGGTACTTCATCAACAAGGAAGCCGATCAACTCGGCTTGGAGTGCAAGATAAGAAAGATTAGACTTGCCATATGGATCCATTGTAGAGTACGACTAGGACTCTGCTTGTAACCCCCCTACCGACCGGATATATAAGGTGGCAGGGTACCCCCCATGAGGGGGGGTCGAGAGTTAGCTAGAGGCAATTTAGGCTTAACATCTCAAAACAATCAATACAATACAGAACACAGGATGTAGGGTTTTTACTCTCATTGAGAGGGCCTGAACCTGTATAATTTGGCATCTTGTGTAGCCATCGTAGTTCTTGGTCTCGACGTAGCCCTATATATTTACTGCCGGTCTTGAGCATCGATAGTTGGCGTGCCAGGAAGGGGACAAGGCTCACCGGGATTCTCCTTCGACTACGATGGCCGAACTTCCCATCAGCCAATACTCTCCGGACTTCAAGATCTCTTTTTGGATTGCTCGACTTCACAATTGGCGACAATGGAGCCCTAGGTCTGAACAACTACAGATCAGACTCGACCGTAGCCAGCCCATGGCGCGATCACCGAGTCCATCTGACATTATTCCTGCATTGATCCCACTCGGATCCGAGCAGGAAGACTCTTCCTTCGGATATGACACGACGCCAGACCGGTCTTTTGATGAGGACACGGTCGAATCGACCTACTCATATCCCCATACAGTCAACGTGGAGATAGTAGATCCTGCCGCTGGAAACCAAGAGGAGGATCCAGATACCATAGAAGAAGGGAATCCAGCCGGTGGTCTCCAAAACCAGCCGGTTAAAGGAGGCCAATAGGATGATAACCCGCCAGCTGATGAATTATTGGTCGGTCACCACCGTCGACCAAGATGGTCGTGCGGGTTGCGTAATGCACACCGACTGGATCTTGGCCCTGACCTTGAAGTGGATGGTGTTAAGGTCTACCACACCCCACAGAACAACATCACTGGGGCCAAGACATTGCTTGACACCTTAATGGTTGATGCCCACTATCAAACTCCTGCTATGTAGAAGACGGTGGCTATGCTCAAAGCCACATCGGCACAAGATGCTGCAAAGTCTTAGTCGGTCGCAAGTTCTAGCCATGTATCTCCTCAGGGTCGGCAAAGGCGCGAAGATCTGAGAAATTCTCTCGGCCTCCATGATGGACGAGACACCATCAACTCTCACCATGAGGAGCGTGCTCGAGACAACTGACGCTACAAGGAAGAACGGCGTGAACAAAGAATGGACACCCGACGGGAAGACCGGAGGGATGACCGACAAGAAGACCGACGGGCTAACCAACGGGATGATCGTCAAAACCATACTCCAAGAGACAACCATGACGACCGACGTCGACATGATGATTGGGATCGGTGCAATAATGATGGCAATCGATGACATCGTCATGTTGAGGATGTTGGCCCACGCCACCGTCGTAGCCTAACCACGTCCCTAGACCGACAAAGGCGGTCACCAATGCCGATTGATGACGAGATCGATGGCATCAAGGCTTATGTCCCTCGGCTTCGCATTGCTTGATGGCCGAAAGGATTCAAGCCAGTTTCCATCAAAAAATATGATGGACAAACCAATCCTCCAGAGTGGTTACAACTCTATAGCACGACGATCCGATCGGCTGGAGGTGATTTCTATGTAATGGCTAATTACCTTCCGGTCTGCTTAGAGCCTGCCATTCGGATATGGCTCACATCTTTACCTGAGGAGTCAGTCACATCCTGGGGAGACCTCAACCGGAAATTTTCCAAGCAACTTGCAACCGACCGGGCAACCACTTCGACCTCACTTGGATCAAACAGAAAGGAGATGAGCCTCTTCGTGACTACATCAAGCGGTTTTGCGCTAAGAAAACTGAGATCCCCAATGTCCCCGATCAGCAAATCATTACTGCCTTTCTGGGTGGAATTCAAAGTGACGATCTGCTCCGGGAAATTGGTCGGAGGAACCATGATCTCAAGCTCACCGCTCAAGAGTGCTTTGAGATTCCTGATAAGTATGCATCAGGGGAATCTGCACTTGATGATATCCGAGGAAAGGGCAAGGAGAAGCGGTCGAGCAAGCTTGAGTCCTCCAAGAAGGACAAGAAGAGAAAACCCGACAATGCTGTCAACACAGTAGACCGGTTTCGGAAGAATCCTCGGACGAACCAGCCGTCTACTGATGAGTTGCTGAGTGGCATTTTCCCTTGGCATCCCAAGGGAAACCACAAAGCAAAGGATTTCTATTATCTAAAGGGTTTTGCAGCAGCTGCGCTCAAGGTGGCCAAAGATCCTCCGAGGCGCAACAACAGGAACAAAGACAAGCCTAAGGATGATGATGATTAGGATGATTTAGGAGAGTTCCAGGAGCCCCGCAAAGAAGTAAACTTCATCTTCGGAGGCCCGAATGCCTATACATCCAAGCGTAAGCAAAAGTTAGAGCTTCGAGAGATTAACTCGGTGGAGCCAGCTACGCCTCAGTACATGAGGTGGTCTGAGATGCCAATCACCTTTGATCGGTCAGACCATCCAAAACATCTACCAAAACCAGGTCGCTACCCATTGGTGCTTGCTGCGACTATGAAGGAGGTAAAGTTCAACAGAGTACTCATCGATGGAGCAAGCAGTTTGGACCTAATCTTCACCAGGACCCTTCAAGAGCTCGGTCTGTCAATCAATGACCTCCAACCGATTTCTTCACCCTTTCATGGGATTGTGCCTGGCAAGACTTCAGTCCCAATTGGACAAATCACTCTGCCAGTCACTTTTGGAACCCATGATAATTTTAGGACGGAGTGTATCCTTTTCCAGGTGGCAGACTTCGAGTCAGCATACCATGCTATCATCAGTTGATCGGCGATGGCCAGATTTATGGCAGTTCCGCACTATCCGTATCCCACCCTCAAGATGCCAGGCCCAAACGGAATAATCTCCCTCCACTCTGATCTTTGGAATTCTTTTGATTGCAATGTACAGAGTTGTGAGATGGCTACCAAACAGTTGATGCTATCAGACAAAAAGGAGATCCAGAAGGCGGTTGGTATAGAGGAGTAGACTGGAACGGAGGTTCCTACAAAGAAACCTACCAAGGACAAGACCAGACTGATGACATCCAAACCAAGGAGATTTTGCTCGATCTTGAGGACCTCGATAAGGTGACTTATGCTGGGGTCAACCTTGATGAAAAATAGGAACTTGTGCTCACTCTTTTCCTCCAGGAAAATAGGGATATCTTTGCATGGAAACCATGTGACATACCGGGAGTTCCTAGGGAAAAGATTGAGCACGTGTTAAGGGTACCTCAAGGGGCTACCCCCGTTCGCCAAAGGCTTAGAAGATTTGCGCAAGACTGCAAGGATGCTATGAAGAAGGAGATAGTTAGATTGTTAGAAGCTAAGTTTATAAAGGAGGTGTATCATCCCGACTGGATAGCAAATCCAGTCCTTGTACCTAAAAAGAATAAAGAGTGGAGGATGTGTGTTGATTATACCAATCTCAACAAGGTCTGCACAAAAGACCCCTTCGCTCTTCCTCGTATTGATCAGATTGTAGATTCGACAACCGGGTGTGAGCTTTTAAGCTTTCTGGATGCCTATTCAAGCTATCACCAGGTCCCACTGAGACTCGAAGATCAGATCAAGACTTCCTTTATAACACCCTTCGGCGCCTATTGCTATATCACTATGCCGTTCGGTCTGAAAAATGCTGGCGCGACATACCAACGAGGTATTCAACGCTGCCTTGCCACTCAGATCGGTCGGAACGCTGAAGCGTATGTTGACGACATTGTTGTCAAGACTCGGAAAGTTGAAGAACTTCTCTCTGACCAGGCAGAAACCTTTGACAATCTAAGACATTATTCAATGAAGCTGAATCCTAAAAAGTGTGTTTTTGGGGTTCCATCGGGAAAGTTACTCAGTTACATCGTTTCAAAACGAGGTACAGAGGCTAACCCAGATAAAATCAAGGCAATCCTTGACATGAAGCCGCCTAATTCTCAAAGGGACGCTCAGAAGCTGACCGGATGCATGGCATATTTGAGTTGCTTTATTTCCTGATTGGGCGTTAGGGGGTTACCGCTCTTCTGGTTGCTTAAAAAGCAGGACGGCTTTGTTTGGACTGAGGAGGCGCAGTCGGCACTGGACGAATTAAAAATTCATCTCAGCAATATTCCAGTGTTGGTGCCTCCGGAGCCAGGAGAAAAACTTCAGCTTTACATCTCGGCCACAACCCAGGTTGTGAGTACTGTTTTGACAATCGAGCGAGAAGAGGAGGGACATGTGCAAAAATGACAGCATCCGGTCTACTTTGTGAGTGAGGTTCTCAGCGCCTCTAAGACAAGGTACCAGCAGATCATGAAGTTGTTATATGCATTATTGATCACCTCGAGGAAGTTGAAGCACTATTTCCAAGCTCATCCAATTGAAGTTCAAACATCTTTTGCACTTGGGACGGTGTTACATAACCGAGAAGCTGAAGGAAAAATAGCCAAGTGGGCAGTCGAACTTGGTCAGTATACTATTACGTTCGCATCTCGGTCAGCTATAAAGGGACAAGCATTAGCTGAATTCGTTGCCGAGTGGACAGAGATTCAAAATCCTCCTGCTGCCCAAGATATCGAATACTAGGAAATGTACTTTGATGGTTCCCTTCAATTACAAGGGGCAGATGCGGGAGTTGTATTCATCTCGCCTACTGGAGAAAGGCTTCGATATGTTCTTCAAATCATGTTTCGCCCGTCTAATAATGTTGCGGAATATGAAGCTCTCCTACACGGTCTGTGCATTGCTGTGTCACTCGGCATTAAGCGCATCGACATATTTGGAGATTCGGCCTTGGTCATTAATCAGGTCACCAAGGATTGGAATTGTGTAGATGACAACATGAGTGCTTATTGCCAAGAAGTACTAAAACTCGAAGACAAGTTTGATGGATTGAAGTTCATACATGTTCTCCGAGATAATAACCAGGCGGCTGATGAGTTGGCCAAGATAGGATCATCTCGGTCCGCAGTACCGCTGGGTGTTTTCCTACATGTCCGGGATTCCCCAACAATTTCTCCCTGGTCGGACGTCTTGATGAGTATTGTTGCTGATCTCATTGACGATGACGTCTCCAAGACTGACTGGCGCGACCCACTCATTCAGTATTTGGATAAGGGAACGCTGCCCTCGGATCCTGATGAGCAGCAAATATTGGAGATCTGATCTCGAGAATATTTGTTGGTGGGGGCCCAACTTTACAAAAGGGGTGGTTCCAACATTTTGATGCGATGCATCTCGATTCCTGAAGGCTAGAAGTTGGTAGATGAGATTCATTCGGGAATATGCGGCAATAATGCAGCTTCCAGGACTTTGGTCAGCAAAGCTTTCCGGCAAGGGTTTTATTGGCCCACGGCGGTCGAAGATGCACACCAAGTTGTTCGGAAGTGTGAGGGTTGTCAATTCTTCACTCAACAAACACATGTGCCTGCACAGCAACTTCACATGATACCATTGACTTGGCCTTATGCTGTTTGGGGGCTTGATATTGTCGGTCCTTTCAAGAAAGCGCCAGGCGGGTTCACTCATTTGTTTGTTGCTATCGACAAATTCACCAAGTGGATTGAAGCAAAGCCGGTTAGCAAGATTACATCCAAGAAGGCGATTGAGTTTGTTATAGATATATTCATTCGGTTTGGAGTTCCTCATGATATCATTACCGATAATGGCACTCAATTCAATTCAGTGGAGTTCCGGGACTTTGTCGATGAGATGGGAATAAAGATCCACTTTGCATCAGTGGCTCATCCAAAAAGCAATGGGCAGGTCGAACGGGCCAATGGTATGATTCTTCAAGGATTAAAGCTGCAGATATTTGGCAGACTCAAACCTTATGCCGGTCGGTGGGTCAAAGAGTTGCCTTCAGTCCTTTGGGGGCTTCGGACAAACACTAGTCGGGCTACTGGACAATCACCTTTTTCATTGGTCTATGGCTCAGAAGCTATGTTGCCGATTGAGGTCAGTCTTGTCTTGGCACGAGTTCAAGCATACGATGAAAAGCTTTCTGAGGAGAACTGAGAGATTGATTTGATTGCGGCAGAGGAGTTGTGTGATCACGCTCTATTTCGGTCGGCACTCTACCAACAAGGATTGCATCATTATTATGATAAGAACGTCCGCAGTTGCCACTTTCAAGTTGGAGACCTAGTGCTTTGCCGAATGCAATCGACAAAGAATCAGCATAAGCTCTCTCCGAAGTGGGAAGGACCATACGTAGTGAAGGAAGTCACTCGCTCGGGGGCTTACCGACTGATGTATGAAGACGGCGATGATATACCAAACTCCTGAAACATAAATCAGCTACGTCGTTTCTATACTTAGCTATTATTTTGTGTATTTATACATTATTTATGAATGAAACTTTGGTCTTTTTTAATGAAAGATTTTCTGATGATTTTCATTCTATATCTATCTCGATTCCTTAATTTATACTATGAAACAATCGAGCCAGGGGGCTAGCAATAATGTCCCATCTCGGTCTAACCATATTTTGGTTTTGGCCTATTTTTTGATCGACTTATTATCAGAAGATCTTGAGATCTTGAGTTTTGGTCTTTATTATTTTGGTCTTACGCTTATACATCTTGGTTAAATACTTTGTGTTGTACATCAGACTACCACTACACTAAACCTAGAGCCAAAAGTGTGAGAGGTTACAACCTAATATGTTATGGCAGACGGATGGAGTCTTCGTTTCTCTTGATAGAAACATATCAATGATATCTTTGTCAAACTTCTAAAGCTATAAAAGCATAAGATTAGTTTATACACAAGTATCATTACAAAAATACTACTAATGTTTTACAATATTACAGGATTATATCTCCTTTGAAGGAGAAGAAGAGTCAGCCCGAAGTTCGACCTCTGGAGTTGCTGGGGGAGTCGGCATGGTCGGATTGATTTCTATATTTTCGACCAAGGCCCGGGAAGTCTCTAGCATGGAATCCAAGAGTAGCTGACATTGGTCATCGATCAGGTCGGGGTTAAATCCCTGTTTGATCTTGTCCAATGGCAGAGCAGGAGACCAGGATTGGCAAATTGCCAGCACTTGACGCCCGGCTTCGGTCGCCACTCGCCAAGTGTTATGAGCAATGACTTCTGAAGCATGCTCCAACAAGTAGTCCAGAGAGTGACCAGTCTACTTTACTCGGTTAGCATGAACATAGTTCATTGCTTTCCGAGTGGCATAAGATAGAGCTACAAATAATAATTATTGGTCAGTATGATCAACAGAAGAATCAAGCAGAAGGAAGAAGTCGAAGGCTTACTAGCAAGTTTACATTTGAAAGATTTGGAGACAGCCTTAGCCTCCTCTATCTTCGTGTCAGGCCCCTTCAGCTCCTCCTGCAGCCGAGTGATCTCGGTCTTCTGGTCTTCGGCAAATTTGGAGAGGCTTTCCTTCTCAACCTTCAAGGCGTCAACGAACCTCTGTTGGTTGGAAGTCAACTTATCCAGATCGGTGATTTTTTTATCATGAGCTAAAAGTAAAGCGTTTAGCGTTAGAGTGGTCAGCAGATTGCTTAAATATGGATGGAAGGAAAACTTACCAGCCAGATCTGCACGAACTTGGTCTAAGACCTTGTTTATCTCTTGTCGGTCGGCCAAGAGCTTCTTGTTTTCCTCTTGAGCCTTGGAGAGCTGCTGACCGGTGACTAGCAAGACAAATAAGAAGTTAGTCTAAAACATAAAGACAAGAAGATTAGGCGACCAAGGACATACCGAAAGTTTGAGCTTCAAGATATTCCACTCTAGCCTGCTTTCGCTCCACAAGAGCATACATTTTCTGAGATGCAGAAGATAAGTGAGCTAAAAGATGAGAGCGAAGCAAGGTAGAAGCATAATGTTAAGTTACCTTGCTGGACTCCCGATGTTGGTGCAAAATCTCCGCACCCTCGACCTCAGGCTGACCAGACACATCTCCAGGAAGAGTTCTTTTACCTTTGTCAAGAGGCAAAGAGATATTAGTCAGAGTGGTCTGAGACAGAGGCTCGGGAGTGGAGGCAGGAACCGTCTGTTCAAGCAGTTTATCCACTTCGGTCAGTGTGTTTGAAGATTTGCCAAGCGAATGGGACACACCAGTCGGACGAAGTGGGAGCGCAGACCGAGTATCCTCAGATCCCTGAGCGCTCTGAGAGTCACTTGTCCGACTGCCAAGAATAAATAAATAAATTAGGAGATGTTGAGATCAACAATAAGAGACAAGGAGTATAGGGTTTAAAGATTAAACCTAGGAGCCTTTTTGAGCTTGATTCGGCATAGCCTCTTCTTTGAAGAAGTTGACTGAAAATCAGTCTCCTTCCTCTTTTGAGAGGGCTGGTCAGCCTTGCCAGTCTGCACTACCTCTTCCGTTGACCTCTGAGTTTGGCTTAGAG
Source organism: Eleusine coracana subsp. coracana (assembly GCA_032690845.1). NCBI lineage: Eukaryota > Viridiplantae > Streptophyta > Magnoliopsida > Poales > Poaceae > Eleusine > Eleusine coracana. Next base: position 32,809,816 of record CM064426.1, on the reverse strand, counting down.
GCTCCGGTCGGTATAAAGGTCGGCTGGAGGTTGCAGGGGCAGGTTGACCAGCATCTGCGATAGTTATTTCATCATCGTCGTTCTGGTCCCCCACATATTGGCGACGACGCGTGATGGTCCGCTTCTGGAGCTTGTCAGGGGAGGGCAGAGTGACGACGGGAGTGACGCTAACTGGCCGAGCGCCTGCGGAAGAACTTGAACCCCCGGCGCCGGTCAGCAGTGTCTTCTTAACATAATCAGGTCCCTCAGTATCGGTCTGAGGGAGCGGGGGATGAGATACAAAAGTATCCAACAGCTGCATAAAGATCAAAATAATGAGTACAATCTCAAGATAGGATAACAAGGGGTAGCTAAATGTAGATTGAGGCTTACTCGGGCTCGCAGTGTGCCCTTGTTATACGCCTTTGAGACCAAAGAATGGTCCTGGAGGATTTCCCCATCAAACATCTTCACCTAGCGTCTTCGGTGAAGTTCGCCATTTGGTGGATCCGGCACCTCCCTGGTCTCATCCTCATTAACATAGTCCCATGCCGGGTGACATTAAAGCTTCAGGGGCTGAACTCATCGGATGATAAAACTCTTGGCCACTGTGATGCCATCAACGCCTTCAGCCTTCAGATCGGCAATTTTCTTGAGGAGGGCGACCACTTGAGGATTGGCCGGATCGGGCCTCTCTGTCCAGTGCGCTTGGGGAATAGCCTTTGCACCAGTGAAGTCGGCAAGAACAGGGGGAGGGTTGTCACAATAGAACCACTTGTCCTTCCAATTCTTGTTTCCGGTCTTTAATGGGACATTGATGTAGACCTCTTTCTTGCGTAACTAGACGTCAACACCGCCTATGGCCACTTTGTTTTCCGTGGTGGGTAGCGTTCGAAGGACAAACAGATGGCAAAAGAGATCAAAATGGGGGAGAACGCAAAGAAAAGCTTCGCACAAGTGTATGAAGATGGCAATATGAAGAATGGAGTTGGGATTGAGGTTGACAAGCTCAATCCCAAAGAAAAAAAAGAGCCCGTGCAAAAAACTGCAGCAGGGAACTCCAAAGCCATGCTCAAAGAATGAGTGAAACACTACGATATGTTGATGAATGGGAATGGGGTAGGATTCGTGGGGTACCTTCTAGTCGATTCGAGCCTGCTCTGGAAGGACGCCATCCAACACCATCTTGTTCATGTCAACCTGTGAAAGGCTGCTCTTTGAGAATTCCCGAAGTTGCTCCAGGATGTCGACCTCTGACAAGGACGATGCGACAGCGGCGGCAGCAGCGGAAGAAGCTGGGATCAAAATGGAAGTCCTCTTGGGGCCCATCGCGAATAGGATTGAACGCGGTGAAGGAGTTCGAAAAACTTCGCCAAAGCTCAGGGGCTAAACGCGGCAAGATCTGTGGCGGCCGGGAGCGAGAAAGTTAAACCCTAGCCGGAAAAATAGAGGAGTCACGAGAGCAGAGAAGGCGCAAGGAAGACGAAGAGTTCGCGGGCAAATGCGGCGTGGACTGAAGGTCAACCTGGTGTAGCCTTTTATACTCTTGCCTTTTTGACCTAAGGGTCCCATGGGCCGGGGTGGGCCGTACCGTATTGTGACCCTAATATTAACTTAGAGGTTAATTAAGGGCTTAAGCCCATTAGGGTTACAAACCCAGAAAAATGAGACTCGGAGGCTTCTTTGATGAGAAGTACCCGAGATTTATTTCACCATATCTATGTGATTTGATGATCATGTGGCAAAGGACTTGATGGTCGTATGGTACAAGTTCAAAGTTTATGGTATTGACTAAAGTAAAAAAACCAGAATTACCAAATTTGGACTTGAACGGGAGATCGGAATTAGGGAAGAGCTATTTTGACAAAAGTCATTTAGCTAAATATTGAATATGACTAGAGTCATAAAAATCCGACTGACCTATCACTCGGGAATAATATGTGTCACTCGGCCGGTCTAATGATCGGTCGGCAAAGTGGTCACTTAGCAATATGACCCAAGGGTTTGATAACCGGAGGTCTGAAAGATTCAAACTTGATGGTTTGGATATCTATAAACAAATTAATAAGACCTAATACAATTAGACTCTTGCATTATTTGTTAGTCTCCCAATTATACAAGAGTCGGGGGCTACACCTGATCAGGTGCACCTGCCCGGTGCACCAGATCTATCAAAGACTTCGATAACGAGGTCTTCCTAATTTATGATCTTTAGATCATTTGGAGAATTAAAGCTCAAAATCAGAAAGCACTCGGGGGCTGCTGTAGGATACTTGCTCTACGGGTATCCTCATACAAGGCTAAAGTCGGTGGCCGACCGGGTACTTCATCAACAAGGAAGCCGACTGACTCGGCTTGGAGTGCAAGATAAGAAAGATTAGACTTGCCATATGGAACCATTATAGAGTACGACTAGGACTCTGCTTGTAACCCCCCTACCGACTGGATATATAAGGCGGCAGGGTACCCCCCATGAGGGGGGGTCCAGAGTTAGCTAGAGGCAATTTAGGCTTAACATCTCGGAACAATCAATACAATACAAAACACAGGACGTAGGGTTTTTACTCTCATTGAGAGGGCCCGAACCTGTATAATTTGGCGTCTTGTGTAACCATCGTAGTTCTTGGTCTCGACGTAGCCCTATATATTTACTGTCGGTCATGAGCATTGACACACGCAGACCGAGGTCGATAAGCCATCTGACAAGGCAATTCCTGCCTCCATTCCGGCGCCTGCACCCCAACCTGCTCCAGCCGTAGTCCCTTCACCTCTTGACAAAGGTAAGGCGACATTGTCTACAGATGTACTCGATCGGCCCAAAGTGGAGGACATGGAAATTATGCACCAACATCGAGAAGCTAGCAAGGTACTTCAATACTCTGCTTTTGCTTTGTCTCAATCTTATCTTTAAGCTTACCCCTTTGTGTATACAGAAAATTTATGCTCTCGTAGAGTGGAAACAGGCTAGGGTGGAATACCTTGAAGCCGAAACTTTTGGTATGTCCTAAACTCTTCGGTCTTCATGTCTTTAAGTTTAAGACTGACACCTTGCTGGTGTTATGTTAGTCACTGGTCAGCAGCTTGCCAAAGCACAAAAGGAAATTGAAAAGCTGTAGACCGACCAAAGAGAGACAACCAAGGCCGTGCAGATATAGCAGGTAAGATCACTCACCATCTATGTTTAAATAATCAACTAATCACTCTAGTGCTAAAAGTTCAAATGTTTGTCTTTAGCTTGTGATTAGAAGATTGCCGATCTAGAGAAGTTGACTTCCAATCCGCAAAGGTTTGTTAATGCCTTGAATGCTGAGAAGGAAAACCTCTCCAAATTGATCGAGGACCAGAAGGTCGAGATCACTCGGCTGCAGAAGGAGCTGAATGAGGCTGACAACAAGATAGAGGAAGCTAAGAGCACGTCCAAATCCTTCAAATGTAAACTTGCCAGTAAGCCCTTCATTATTTCTCACATCTGCTTGATTCCTCTTTTGATCATAGTGACCAAAAATCATCACTCGCAGCTTTATCTTACGCCGCTCGAAAGGCAATGGACTATGTTCATGCCGACCGGGCGGAGCAGTCTGGCCATTCCTTGGAGTACTTGCTGGAGCATGCATAAGAAGATATTGCCCATAAGACTCGATGAGTGGCGACCGAGGCCGGAAGTCAGGTTCTGGCGATTTACCAATCTTGGTCTCCCGCTCTGCCATTGGACAAGATCAATGAGGGCTTCAACCTAGACTTGACCAACGACCAATGCCAGCTGCTTTTGGATTCCATGCTAGAAACTTCGTGAGCCTTGGTCGACAATATAGAGATCAATCCGACCGTGCCTACTCCTCCAGCAACTCCTGAAGTTGAGCTATGAGCTGAAACTTCCTCTCCTTCAAAGGAGCTATAAATCCTACAATGCTAGAGAACTTTAGTAATATTTATGTAATGAAACAATATTACCTGTATGTAAATTAGTTTCATGCTTATCATCTTTTAAAAGATTGATAATAATATCATAATTATGTTTCCGTCATTGAGAAACTCAAATTTTATTGGTCTGCCTTAATATATTAGGTTGTGACTCGTAACCACGTAACAAGCAGAGTCGACCAATTGACACATGACCTCTCGCACTTTGGCTCTCGGTTTAGTGTAGTGGTAGTCTGATGTGCAGTATAAAGTGTGTAACCATAATGTATAGACATTAGAACAAGAAAATGAAGACCGTATTCAAAGAGAAGAAATTGGTTGGAGAATAGTCCAAAACCAAAATGAGGTTAGACTAAGGTGGGACATTATTACTAGCCCGCTGGCTCGATTGTTTAATTGAATGAATTAAGGAATCGAGACAATATAGAATGAAAATCATCAAAAAAATTTTCATAAAAAAGACCGAAGTTTCATTTAGAAATAATGTATAAATATACAAAAGAATAACTAAGTATAGAAACGACATAGCTGATTTATGTTCTAGGAATTTGGTATATCATCACCGTCTTCATGCATCAGTTGGTAAGCCCCTATACTGGTTCTTGGTTGATTGCACTCGGCGAAGCACTAAATCTCCAACTTGGAAGTGGCGAGTACGCACATTTTTATCATAATACCGACGCAAGCCTTGCTGGAAAAGTGTGGACCAAAATAGAGCACGATCACGCAACTCCTCTGTTGCAATCAAATCGATCTCTCGCTGTTCCTCAGAAAGTTGTTCATCATACGCCTGAACCCGTGCCGAAACAAGGCTAATCTCGGTCGTCAGCATAGCCTCTGAGCCATTGACCAATGAGAAAGGTGACTGACCAGTTGCCTGACTGGTGTTTGTGCGAAGCCCCCAAAGAACAAAAGGCAATTATTTGACCCACCTATCGGTGTAAGGCTTAAGCCTATCGAATATCCGCGGTTTCAATCCTTGAAGAATCATACCATTGGCCCGTTCGACCTGCCCATTGCTTTGATGATGAGCCACTGATGCAAAGTGGATTTTTATTCCCATCTCACTGGCAAAGTCATGGAACTCCACTGATGTGAATTGAGTGCCATTATCGGTGATGATATCATGAGGAACTCCAAACCGGGTGAAGATATCCTTGACAAACTCGATTGCCTTCTTCGATGTAATCTTGCCAATCGGCTTTGTTTCAATCCACTTGGTGAATTTATCAATAGCAACAAACAGATAAGTGAACCCGCCTGGCGCTTTTTTGAAAGGTGACAATATCAAGCCCCCAAACAACAAAGGGCCAAGTCAAAGGTATCATCTGAAGTTGCTGTGAAGGCACATGCGTCTATTGAGTGAAGAATTGACAACCTTCACACTTCTGAATGACCTGATGTGCATCTTCGACCGCCGTAGGCCAATAAAACCCTTGCCAGAACGCTTTGCCGACCAAAGTCTTGGAAGCCGCATGATTGCTACATATCCTAGAGTGAATCTCTTCTACCAACTTTTGGCCTTCTGGTATCGAGATGCATCTCATCAAGATGTTTGAACCTCCTCTTTAATAGAGTTGGTCTCCCACCAACAAATATCCTCGGCAACTAACCTCTGTTGCTCATTAAGATCCGAAGGTAACATTCCCTTGTCCAAATATTGGATGAGTGTGTCACGCCAATCGGTCTCCATGTCGTCATCACCAACAAGATCAATGACAACACTCATTAGTACATCCGACTGAGGAGAAATCATGGGGGAATCCAGAGTGTGTAAGAAAACACCTGGCGGGACCGTATACCGGGATGGTCCTATCTTAGCCAATTCATCGGCCACTTGGTTATTGTCTCGAAGAACATGCGTAAACTTCAATCCATCGAATTTGTCTTTGAGCTTCCTTACTTCTTAACAGTAAGCACTCATACGATCATCCACACAGTTCCAATCCTTAGTGACCTGATTAATGACCAAAGTCAAGTCAGCAAAGACGTCAAGGTGCTTGATGCCGAGTGACACGGCAATGCGCAGACCGTGTAGAAGGGCTTCATACTCTGCAGCGTTATTGGACGCGCAAAACATCACCTGAACGACATATCAAAGCTTCTCTCCAGCGGGTGAGATAAACACGACTCCTGCACCAGCTCCTTGTGATTCAAGAGATCCATCAAAGTACATTTTCCAATACTCGATATCTTATGCATTAGGTGGGTTTTGAATCTTTGTCCACTCGACAACGAAATTAGCTAATGCTTGTCCCTTTATAGCCGACCGAGGCGCTTACGTGATGGTATATTGACCAAGTTCGACTGCCCATATGGCAATTTTTCCTTCGGCTTCTCGATTGTGTAGCACTGTGCCGAGTGCAATGGAGGTCTAGACTTCAATTGGATGAGCATGAAAATAATGCTTCAACTTCCTGGAGGTGATCAACAATGAATACAACAACTTCAAGATCTATTGATACCTAGTCTTAGAGGCTCCAAAGACCTCACTCATAAAGTAAACCGGGTGTTGCACTTTTTGTATATGTCCCTCTTCTTCTCGGTTGACTGTTAAAACAGTATTCACAACCTGAGTTGTGGCCGATATGTAAAGTTGAAGTTTTTCTCCTGGCTCTGGAGGCACCAATACTGGAATGCTACTGAGGTAAACCTTCAACTCATCCAATGCCGACTGCGCCTCTTCAATCCAAACGAAGTCGTTGTGCTTTTTAAGCAGTCAGAAAAGTGGTAACCCTCTAACCCCCAGTCGGGAAATAAAGTGACTCAAGGACGCCATGCATCCGGTCAGCTTCTGTACATCCCTTTGAGAATTAGGTGGCCCCATACCAAGGATCACCTTGATTTTATCTGGGTTAGCCTCTATACCTCATTTCAAAATGATGTAATCGAGTAGCTTTCCTGAAGGAACCCCAAAAACACACTTCTTAGGATTCAGCTTCATTGAATAATGCCTCAGATTGTCAACGGTTTCTGCCAGGTCAGAAATAAGTTCCTCGACATTCCGGGTCTTGACAACGATATCATCAACATATGCTTCCGCGTTCCAACCGATCTGAGCAGCAAGGCAGCATTGAATACCCTGTTGGTAAGTCACGCCAGCGTTCTTCAGACCGAAAGGCATTGTGATATAGAAATAGGCGTCGAAGGGTGTTATAAAGGAAGTTTTAATCTGATCTTTGACCTTCAGCGGGATCTGGTGATAGCCTGAATTAGCATCCAGAAAGCTTAAGTACCCGGCTGTTGAGTCTATAACCTTGTTGAGATCAGTATAATCAACACACATCCTCCATTCTTTATTCTTCTTGGGTACAAGGACTGGATTTGCTAACTAGTCGGGATGATACACTTCCTTTATAAACTTAGCATCTAACAGTCTAACTATCTCCTTCTTCATGGCATCCTTGCGATCTTGTGAGAATCTTCTAAGCCTTTGCCGAATGGGGGTAGCCCCAGGGGGTACCCTAAACTCATGCTCAGTCTTTTCCCTAGGAACTCCCGGCATGTCAGATGGTTTCCATGCAAAGATGTCCCTATTTTCCTGGAGGAAAAGAGTGAGTGCAAGTTCCTATTTCTCATCGAGGTTGGCCCTAGCATAAGTTACCTTATCAGGGTCCTCAGGATCGAGCATGACTTCCTTGGTTTGGATGTCATCAGTCTGAATCTTGTCTTTGGTAGGCTTCTTTGCTGGATCCACCGCTCCAGTCTGCTACTCCATGCCAACTGCCTGCTGGATCTCCTTCTAGTCAGATAGCATCAACTGTTTATTGGCCATCTCACAACTATGTACATCGCAATTGAAAGAATTTCGAAGATCAGAGTGGAGGGAGATTATTCCATTCAGGCCTGGCAACTTGAGGGTGAGATATGGATAATGTGAGATAGCCATGAATTTGGCCATCGTCGGTCGACCGATAATTGCATGATATGCCGAGTCGAAGTCCGCCACCTGGAAGAGAATGCGCTCGGTCCTAAATTTCTCACGGGTTCCGAAGGTGACCGGCAGACTGACCTGTCCAATAGGAACAAAAGTCTTACCAGGCACAATCCCATGGAAAGGTGAAGAACTCAGTTGAAGATCATTGATTGACGGACTGGGCTCTTTAAGGGTCTTGGTGAAGATTAAGTCTAAACTACTTCCAACATCAATAAGTACTTTGTTGAACTTTACCTCCTTCATCGTAGCAGCAAGCACCAGCGGGTATTGACCCAGTTTTGGTATATGCTTGGGATGATCCAACCAATCAAAGGTGATTGGCACCTCAGACCATCTCACGAATTGAGGCGCAGCGGGTTCCACCGAGTTGATCTTCCGAAGTTCTAGCTTCTGCTTACGCTTGGACACATAGGCATCCGGGCCGCCGAAGATGAAGTTGACTTGCGGGGCTCCTGGAACTCTCCTGAATCATCCTTGTTGCCATCGTCCTTGGTCTTATCTTCGCTACTGTGCCACGGGGGATCTGTGGCCACCTTGAGCGCAGTTGTTGCAAAACCCATCAGTCGATAGCAATCCTTTGCTTTGTGGTTTCCCTTTGGATGCCAAAGGCACGGGCCACTCAGCAGCTCATTCACGGATGGTTGGTTTGTTCGAGGATTCTTCTAAAGTCAGTCCACGGTGTGAACCGCATTGTCAGGCTTCCTCTTCTTGTCCTTCTTGGAGGACTCGGGCTTGTCCGACCGCTTCTCCTTGCCTTTTCCTCGGATGTCATCTAATGCCGACTCACCAGATGCAAACTAGTCAGCAATCTTGAAGCACTCTTGAGCGGTCAGCTTAAGGTCATGATTTCTCCGACCGATCTCACAAACCAAATCATCGCTGTGGATCCCTCCTTGGAAGGTGGCAATGATTTGTTGATCTGGGACATTGGAGATCTCAGTCTTCTTAGCGCAAAATCGCTTGTTGTAGTCACGAAGAGGTTCGTCGGTCTTTTGCTTGATCCGAGTGAGGTCGAAGTGGTTGCCCGGTCGATTGTAGGTAGCTTGGAAACCTTCTATGAGCTTCCTGTTGAGGTCTCCCCAAGACGTGATTGATTCCACAGGAAGAGATGTGAGCCACATCCGAACGGCTGGATCTAGGCAGACTAGAAGGTAATTAGCCATTACGTAGGAATCATCTCCAACCGACCGAATCGCCGTGCTGTAGAGCTGCATCCACTCTCGGGGGTTGGTCTGACCATTGTATTTTTCGATGGTGTGGGATACTTGCCTTACGGGTATCCTCATACAAGACTAAGTCGGTAGCCGACCGGGTACTTCATTAACAAGGAAACCGACCAACTCAACTTGGAGCACAAGGCATGTAGAGATAGACTTTCTATGTAAATCCTAAGGGGTTACGTCTAGGACTCTTCATGTACCGCCCTGCCGATCGGATATATAAGACGACAGGGTATCCCTCATCGGGGGGACAGAAGTTTTTCCGGAAACATCAATACAACACACAGAACACATGACGTAGGGTTTTTACTCTCATCGAGAGGGCCCAAACCTATATAACTCGACGTCTTGTGTTAGCATCATAGTTCTTAGTCTTGACGTAGCCCTATACATTTTACTGCTGATCTCAAGCTTCGACAGTTGGCGTGCCAGGAAGGGGACAAGGCTCGCCAGGATTCTCCATCAACTATGATGGCCGAAATTCCCTTCATCCAGTACTCACCGGACTTCAAGATCTCCTTTGGATCACGTGACTTCACAGTCGGTGACAATGGAGCCCTAGGTCTGGAGAACCACAGATCCGACTCGACCGCAGCCATTTCCATGGTGCGATCACCGAGTTCGTCTGGCATGATCCCCGCATTGGTTCCACTCGGATCTGAGGAAGAAGATCCTTCCTTCGGGAACGATTCAAAATCGGATTGGTCTTTTGATAAGGACTCGGTCGGATCCGCTTACCCATATCCCCATACTGTCAACATGGTGGATATAACAGATCCTGCAGATGGAGACCAAGATGGTGATAAAGACGGTGAACAAGAAGTAACCCCGTTGATGGCCACCGGAATCAACTAGCCGAAGGAGGTCAACAGGAGGACGACCCTCCAGCTGATGACTTATTAGTCGGACACCACCGTCGACCAAGAGGGTCACGCGGTTCACACAACGCACGCCGACTAGATCTCGGTCCAGAAGTCAAAGTGGATGGCGTCAAGGTCTACCACACTCTTCAGAATAACATCACAGGGGCCAAAACTTTGCTCGACACTCTAATGGTCGACGCGAATTATTAGACCCCTACGATGCTGAAGGCAATGACTATGCTTAAGGCCGCTGCGGCTCAAGAGGCCACAAAATCTCAGTCGATCACAAGCTCTAGTCACGCATCTTTGCGAGGTCGGCATAGGTGTGAAGATCTGAGAAATTCCCTTAGTATATGTGATGGACGAGATACCATCAACTCTCACTACGAAGAACGCGCTCGGGATAACTGACGCTATAAGGAAGAACGCCGTGATTGGAGAACGGATGACCCACGGGACGAACGACGAGAGGACCATCAAGATCCTCCTCCAAGGCACAACCATGACGACCGACGTTGACGTGACGATCGGGATCGGCGTATAATGATGATAACGACCATCAGCGTCATCGTCATAATGATGATGTTGGCTCGCGACACGGCTATCGTGCAACTCCGTCCCTAGACTGGCATAGGCGGTCGATGACGCCGACCGACAATGAGATCGATGGCATCAAAGCTTACATCCCTAGGCTTCGCATAGTTCGATGGCCAAAAGGATTCAAGCCGGTCTCCATCGAGAAATACGATGGTTAGACCAGTCCTCGAGAGTGGCTGCAGCTTTACAGCATGGCGATTCGATCGGCTAGAGGTGATTCCTATGTAATGGCCAATTACCTTCCAGTATGCCTGGATCCAGCAATTCGAATATGTCTCACATCTCTTCCTGAGGAGTCGATCACATCTAGGGGAGACCTCAACAGGAAGCTCATAGAAAGTTTCCAAGCTACCTGCAATCGACCGGGCAACCACTTTGACCTCACTCGGATCAAGCAGAAGACCGATGAACCTCTTCGTGACTATATCAAGCGATTTTGCGCTAAGAAGACTGAGATCCCCAATGTCCCGGACCAACAAATCATTAACGCCTTCCAAGGAGGGATCCGCAGTGATGATTTGGTTCGTGAGATCGGTCGGAGGAATCATGACCTCAAGCTGACCGCTCAAGAGTGCTTCGAGATCGCTGACAAGTTTGCGTCTGGTGAGTTGGAGTTGGATGACATCCGGGGAAAATGCAAAGAGAAGCGGTCGGACAAGCCCGATTCCTCCAAGAAGGACAAGAAGAGGAAGCCTGACAACATGGTTCACACGGTGGAGTGACTTCAGAAGAACCCTCGAACAAGCCAACCGTCCACGGATGAGCTGCTGAGTGACCATGCCTTTGGCACCCAAAGGGAAACTGATGAGGACATCACCATGCTGGATACACGCATATCATGGCCTTCCCCAAGTTACTAGTCATAACCAATTCGGTCGCCGCGTTCATCTCGGATTCAACCGACACCCCTTCATGGTTTTGGTGATATCTCCCACATCCGACGTCCAAACGAGGCGTTCTTTGATGCGTTGGAAGAAGGACGACCATCGTTTTGGTTCTGGTCCTAGATCCAGAAGGGTCGTGAGTCATAATATGTGACCATGACAAGGTGCTGCGCCACCTATTTTGGGCCAACTTGGCCATGTATCATGTCGGGCCTTAGGCCCATGTTGTGGGCACCCCGCCTGGTCACCCCCAACCCTAGGACGTCTTTGTTTCCTATATAAACTCAGTAGCCGCCGTCTTTTAGTTTCGGGTTTTGTTTAGTTCTATTTTCCAGAGAGAAACTTGATCGAATTATTGTAACTGTGGCGACAAGTCCTTTTACAATAATCCAGGGCCCCTGTTCTTGTTCTACACCACTGTGGCGATTAGTCCTTTTGTGTTCAGAGCTTGAACCTTTTGTTGTGATTCGCTTCATCCATATTTGCAATTTCAGATTGCGTGGTTATCCTCTCTTGCTTGTGTTCTCGATTTCGCTTGCAGTAACAATCAAGTTGTGCTTCGTGTAACGGTTGCGGGGTTGGATCTTGTCTGATTCAAGCCGGGTCGTCGACGCCGAGTTCCCCAAATTCGAGTTTATCCCCTTACCTCTCGGAAGATCAGGCCATATTTACATCAGAAACCACAAAGCAAAGGATTGCTATGGACTGAAGGGTTTTGCAACGGCTGCGCTCAAGGTGGCTAAAGATCCCCCGAAGCGTAACAACAAAGACAAGGCCAATGACGATGGCGACAAGGACGACTCAGGAGAGTTCCAGGAGCCCCGCAAGGAAGTCAACTTCATCTTCGGTGGCCCTGATGCCTACGTGTCCAAGCGCAAGCAGAAGCTGGAACTTTAGGAAATCAACTCGGTGGAACTGGCTGAACCTCAGTTCATGAGGTGGTCTGAGATGCCAATCACCTTTGATCAGTCGGATCACCCCAAGCACATCCCGAAGTTGGGTCGACACCCGCTGGTGCTTGCTGCTACAATGAAGGAGGTAAAGTTCAACAAAGTACTCATTGATGGAGGAAGCAGTTTGGACTTAATCTTCACCAAGACTCTCAAAGAGCTCGGTCTGTCAATCAATGATCTTCAGCCGAGTTCTTCACCTTTCCACGGGATTGTGCCTGGCAAGACTTCAGTTCCTATTGGATAGATCAGTTTGCTGGTCACCTTCGGGACCCGTGAGAATTTTAGGACTGAGCGCATTCTCTTTCAGGTGGCGGATTTCAACTTGGCATATCATGCTATTTTCGGTCGACCGGCTATGGCTAAATTCATGGCTATCCCGCATTATCCATATCTCACCCTCAAGATGCCAGGCCTAAACGGAATAATCTCCCTCCACTCTGATCTTTGGAATTCTTTCGATTGCGATGTACAGAGTTGTGAGATGGCCAATAAACAGTTGATGTTGTCCGACCAGAAGGAGATCCAGCAGGTAGTCGCCATGGAGGAGCAGACTAGAGCGGCGGTTCCGACAAATAAGCCTACCAAGGACAAGATTTAGACCGATTACATCCGAACCAAGGAAATCCTGCTTGATCCTGAGGACCCCGATAAGGTAACTTATGCTGGGGCCAACCTCGACGAGAAATAGGAACTCACGCTCACTCTTTTCCTCCAAAAAAATAGGGACATCTTTGTATGGAAACCATCAGACATGCCGGGAGTTTCTAGGGAAAAGATTGAGCACAAGTTAAGGGTACCCTCTAGGGCTGCCCCCGTTCGGCAGAGGCTTAGAAGATTCGCGCAAGATCGCAAGGACGCCATGAAGAAGGAGATAGTTAGACTATAAGATGCTAAGTTTATAAAGGAGTTATATCATCCTGACTGGTTAGCAAATCCAGTCCTTGTACACAAGAAGAATAAAGAATGAAGGATGTGTGCTGACTATACTGATCTCAACAAGGTCTGTCCTAAAGACCCCTTCGCTCTTCCTTGTATTGATTAGATTATAGACTCGACAGCCGGGTGTGAGCTCTTGAGCTTTCTGCCTGCCTATTCAGGCTATCACCAGATCCCACTGAAGGTCAAAGATCAGATTAAAACTTTCTTTATAACACCCTTTGGTGCCTATTGCTATATCACAATGCCTTTCGGTCTGAAGAACGCTGGCGCGACTTACCAATGAGGTATTCAACGCTGCCTTGCAACTCAGATCGATCGGAACATGGAAGCATATGTCAATGACATTGTCGTCAAGACCCGGAACGTCGAAGGGCTTATTTCTGACCTGGCAAAAACCTTTGACAATCTGAGGCATTATTCAATAAAGCCGAATCCTAAGAAGTGTGTTTTTGGGGTTCCTTCGGGAAAGCTACTCGATTACATCGTTTTGAAACGAGGTATAGAGGCTAACCCGGATAAAATCAAGGCGATTCTTGGAATGGGGCCACCTTATTCTCAAAGAGATGTACAGAAGCTAACCGGATGCATGGCGTCCTTGAGTCGCTTTATTTCCCGACTGGGGGTTAGAGGGTTACCACTTTTCAGACTGCTTAAAAAACAAGAAGACTTCATTTGGACCGAAGAGGCCCAGTTGGCATTGGACAAGTTGAAGGTTTACCTCAGCAGCATTCCAGTATTGGTGCCTCCGGAGCCAGGAGAAAAACTTCAACTTTACATATCGGCCACAACTCAGGTTGTGAGTACTGTTTTGACGGTCGACCGAGAAGAAGAGGGACATGTACAAAAACTGCAACACCCGGTCTATTTTGTGAGTGAGGTCCTTGGCGCCTCTAAGGTTAAATACCAATAGATCTTGAATTTGTTGTATGCATTGTTGGTCACCTCCAGAAAGTTGAAGCATTTATTTTCAAGCTCATCCAATCGAAGTCCAGACCTCCTTCGCACTCAGCACAGTGCTGCACAACCGAGAAGCTGAAGGGAAATTGCCAAGTGGGCAGTCGAACTTGGTCAATATACCATCATGTTCGTGCCTCGGTTGGCTATAAATGGACAAGCGCTAGCTGATTTCGTTGCTGAGTGGACAGAGATTCAAAACCCATCTACTGCACAAGACATCGAGTATTGGAAGATGTACTTCGATGGGTCTCTTCAATTACAAGGAGCTGGTGCAGGAGTCGTGTTTATCTCACCCACTGGAGAGAAGCTTTGATATGTCCTTCAGGGGATGTTTCGCGCGTCTAACAACGCTACAGAGTATGAAGCCCTTCTACACGGTCTATGCATTGTTGCGTCACTCGGCATCAAGCGCATTGATGTCTTTGGTGACTCGGCTCTGGTCATGAATCAAGTCACCAAGGATTGGAACTGTGTGGATGATAATATGAGTGCTTACTATCAAGAAGTAAGGAAGCTTGAAGACAAATTCGATGGATTGAAGTTCACGCATGTTCTTCGAGACAATAACCAAGCGGCTGATGAATTGGCCAAGATGGGATCATCCTGGTCTGTGGTGCCACCAGGTGTTTTCTAACACACCCTGGATTCCCCCACGATTTCTCCTTAGTTGGATGTATTAATGAGTGTTGTTACTGATCTCGTTGGTGATGACAACATGGAGACCGATTGGCGCGACCCACTCATCTAATATTTGGACAAGGGAATTTTGCCTTCAGATCCTAATAAGCAACGAAGGTTGGAGACCCGATGCCGAGGATATTTGTTGGTGGGAGACCAACTCTATAAAAGAGGAGGTTCAAATATCTTGATGAGATGCATCTCGATATCAGAAGGCTAGAAGTTGGTAGAAGAAATTCATTCCGGGATATGCGGCAACCATGCGGCTTCTAAGACTTTGGTCAGCAAAGTTTTCCGATAAGGGTTTTATTGGCCCACGGCGGTTGAAGATGCACACCGGGTCGTTCGGACATGTGAAGGTTGTCAATTCTTCGCTCAACAAATGCATGTGCCTTCACAGCAACTTCAGATGATACCTTTGACTTGGCCCTTTGCTGTTTGGGGGCTCGATATTGTCGATCCTTTCAAGAAGGCGCCAGACGGCTTCACTTATCTGTTTGTTACTATTGACAAATTCACCAAGTGGATTGAAGCAAAGCCGGTTGGCAAGAAAGAAGGCTATCGAGTTTGTCAAGGATGTCTTCACTCGGTTCGGAGTTCCTCATGATATCATCACCGATAATGGCACTCAATTCACATCATCCTCAAAGCAATGGGCAGGTCAAACGGGCTAATGGTATGATTCTTCAAGGATTAAAACCATGGATATTCGACAGGCTTAAGCCTTATGCCAGTCGGTGGGTTATAGAATTGCCTTCAGTTCTTTGGGGGCTTCGCACAAACACCAGTCAGGCAACTGCTCAGTCACCTTTCTCATTGGTCTATGATTCAGATGCTATGCTGCCGACCGAAGCCAGCCTTGTTTTGGCACGGGTTCAGGCGTATGATGAACAGCTTTCTTAGGAGAATCGAGAGATTGATTTGATTGCTGCAGAGGAGATGCGTGATCGCGCTCTGTTTCGGTCGACACTTTACCAACAAAGCTTGCATCGATATTATGATAAAAACAAGTGTAATCGCCACTTCCAAGTTGGAGATTTAGTGCTTCGCCGAGTGCAGTCAACGAAGAACCAGCATAAGCTTTCTACAAAGTGGAAAGGACCATATGTTGTGAAGGAAGTCACTCGACTGGGGGCTTACCGACTGATGTATGAAGACGGCGATGATATACCAAATTCCTGGAACATAAATCAAATATGTCGTTCCTATACTTAATTTTTCCTTTGTATACTTACACATTATTCATGAATGAAACTTTGGTCTTTTTGATGAAAGATTTTTTAATGATTTTCATTCTATATTGTCTTGATTCCTTAATTTATTTTATTAAACAATCGAGCCAGGGGGCTAGTAATAATGTCCCACCTCTATCTAACCGTATTTTGGTTTTGGACTACTTTCTAACTGATTTCTTCTCTTTGAATACGGTCTTCATTTTCTTGGTCTAACGTCTATACATTATGGTTATATACTTTACACTGCACATCAGACTACCACTACACTAAACCCAGAGCCAAAGTGTGAGAGGTCATGTGTCGATTGGTTGACTCTGCTTGTTACGCAGTTATGAGTCACAACCTAAAATGTTATGGCAGACCGATACAATTTGAGTTTCTCAATGACAGAAACATACTTATGACATTTTTATCAATCTTTTAAAGTTGATAAGCATGAAACTAGATTACATACAGATGACATTGTTTCATTACATAGATATTGCTAATCATCTCTAATATTACAGGATTTATAGCTCCTTTGAAGGAGAGGAAGATTCAGCTCGTAGCTCAACCTCAGGAGTTGCTGGAGGAGTAGGCATGGTCTGATTGATCTCTACGTTGTCGACCAAAGCTCGGGAAGTCTCCAGCATGGAATCCAAGAGCAACTAGCATTGGTCATCAGTCAAGTCAGGGTTGAAGCCCTCCTTGATCTTATCCAATGGTAGAGCGGGAGACCAAGATTGGCAAATAGTCAGAACCTGACTCCCGGCTTCGGTCGCCACTTGTCGAGTGTTATGAGCAATATCTTTTGATGCATGCTTCAGATAGTACTCCAAGGAATGGCCAGACTGCTCCACTCGGCCGGCATGAACATAGTCCATTGCTTTTCGAGCGGCGTAAGATAGAGCTGCGAGTGATAATTTTTTGTTAGTATGATCAAAAGAGGAATCAAGCAGATGTGATAAATAATGAAGTGCTTAGTGCCAAGTTTACATTTGAAGGATTTGGAGGTGCTCTTAGCTTCCTCTATCTTGGCGTCAGCTTCTTTCAGCTCCTTCTGCAGCCGAGTGAACTCGGCCTTCTGGTCCTCGACCGACTTGGAGAGTTTTTCCTTCTCGGTATTTAAGGCGTTGACAAACCTTTGCTGATTGGAAGTCAACTTCTCTAGGTCGGCAACCTTCTAGTCATGAGCTAAAGATAAACATTTGAATCTTTAGCGCTAGAGTGATTGGTTGATTATTTAAACAAGATGGTGAGTGATCTTACCAGCTAAATCTGCACGGCCTGGGTTTAAAGCCTTGGTCATCTCTCTTTGGTCGGTCTGCAGCTTTACAATCTCCTTCTATGCTTTGGCAAGCTGTTGACCGGTGACTAGCAAAACACCAGCAAAGTGTTAGTCTTTCTTAACGACTTGAAGACCAAAGAGTTTAGCACATACCGAAGGTTTTGGCTTCAAGGTATTCCACCCTAGCCTGTTTCCTCTCTACGAGAGCATACATTTTATGTATACAAACAGGGGTCAAGCTTAAAGGCAAGATTTAGACAAAGCAAAAGAAGAGTATTGAAGTACCTTGCTAGCTTCTCGATGTTGGTGCATAATTTCCACGTCCTCCACTTTGGGCCGACTGAGTAAATCTGTAGATAATGTTGCCTTACCTTTGTCAAGAGGTGAAGGGACGACGGCAGGAGCAGGTTGGGGTACAGGCGTCGGAATGGGGGTAGGATTTGCCTTGTCAGTTGGCTTATCCACCTCGGTTGGCGTGTTTGATGACTTGCTGACCGACCTGGGTAGATCAGTCGGACAAGGAGGAGGTCTAGACCGAGTGTCTTCAGACTCTTGGGCACTCTGAGAATCACTCGTCCGACTACTATCAAAACAAAGATAGACGAGATTAAAATGTGTTACGGATAGCAATGAGAGACAAGGAGCATAAGGTTAAAGAATTAACCTAGGAGCCTTCTTGAGCTTGATTTAGCACAATCTCTTCTTCAAAGAAGTCAACTGAGTATCAGTCTCCTTCCTCTTCTAGGAAGATTTTCCTGCCTTGTCGGTCTGATCCACCCTCCCAGCATCACTCTAAGTTTGGCTCGGGGGCTCCGACTGGCTTGAAGGCCAGTCGGAGGGAGTGGAGGTGAGATGACCAGCGTCAGCAGATGACAATTCTTCATCATCATCCTGATCCCCTATATATTGCCGTCGGTGCTCAACGGTCTGCTTTACTCGCTGACTAGGGCGAGGCAGGGTGGTGACCGGGGCAGTACGAGCGCCTGCAGAAGAGCTCGAGCCACTAGTGCCGGTCTGCTGCGTCTTCTCGACATAATCCGGTCCCTCGGAATCGGTAGGAGGGAGAAGAGGATGAGAAATATAAGTATCCAAAACCTGTACAAGAGGATGAGAAATATAAGTATCCAAAACCTGTACAAGAATCAAAATATCAAGCAGGGCATCAAGACAACAACATAAAGGATTGCTCAAAGCAGACTGAGGCTTACTCGAGCCCGCATGGTGCCCTTGTTATACGCCTTCTTGATCAGCGAGTCATCCTGACGGATATCTCCTTCAAACATTTTTTATAGGCGTTTCTTACGAAGTTCACCATTCGGCGGGTCAGGCACCTCCCTTGTTTTGTCATTATTGACATAGTTCCACACCGGGTGACTCTGCAGCTTTAGGGGCTGCACTCTGTGTACTATGAAGCTTTTGGCGATGGTAATTCTATCAATACCTTCAGCCTTCAAGTCGGCTATCTTCTTCAGCAGAGTGACCACCTAAGGGTCGGTCGGATCGGGCTTCTCCATCCATTGCGCAAGAGGAATTGCCTTGGCACCGGTGAAGTCAACAAGAACAGGGGGAGGGTTATCACAGTAGAACCACACATCCTTCTAGTTCTTGTTCCCGGTCTTCAATGGCACATTGATGTAGGCCTCCTTCTTGTGCAACTGGAAGCCGACGCCACCTACAGCTACTTGATTGTCCTTGGTCGGCAGCGAACAGAGGACAAACAGATGGCGGAATAAATTGAAGTGGGGAAGGATGCCTAGAAATGCTTCGCACATGTGCATGAAGATGGTGATGTGAAGAATGGAATTGGGATTGAGGTTGACAAGCTCAATCCCATAAAAGAAAAGCAGCCCGCGCAAGAAGCTGCTGCAGGGGACTCCAAAGCCATGCTCAAAGAACGAGTACGCCTTCTTGATCAGCGAGTCATCCTGAAGGATATCTCTTTCAAACATTTTTGACAGGTGTTTCTTACGGAGTTCACCATTCGGCGGGTCAGGCACCTCCGTGGTTTCGTCATTATTGACATAGTTCCACGCCGGGTGATTCTGCAGCTTCAGGGGCTGCACTCTATGTACTATGAAGCTTTTGGCGACGGTAATTCCGTCAATACCTTCAGCCTTTAAGTCGGCTATCTTCTTCAGCACAGTGACCACCTGAGGGTCGGTCGGATCAGGATTCTCCGTCCATTGCGCCAGACGAATCGCCTTGGCACCGGTGAAGTCGGCAAGAACAGGGGGAGGGTTGTCACAGTAGAACCACACATCCTTCCAGTTCTTGTTTGGTCTTAAATGGCATATTGATGTAGTCCTCCTTCTTGCTCAACTGGAAGCCGACGTCGCCTATAGCTACTTGATTGTCCTTGGTTGGCAGCGAACAGAGGACAAACAGATGGCGGAATAAATTGAAGTGGGGAAGGATGCCCAGAAATGCTTCGCACATGTGCACGAAGGTGGTGATGTGAAGAATGAAATTGGGATTGAGGTTGACAAGCTCAATCACATAAAAGAAAAGGAGCCCATGCAAGAAGCTGTAGCAGGGGACTCCAAAGTCATGCTCAAAGAATGAGCAGAACACAACTATCTGTTTATGAATAGGGATGGGGCAAGATTCACGGGGTAACTTCCAGTCGATCCGCACTTGCTCTGGAAGGATTCCGTCGACCACCATCTGGTTTATATCGGCGTAGGAGAGGTTGCTCTTCGAGAACTCCCGAAGCTGCTCCGGGATGCTCTTCGAGAACTCCGATGAGGAGGATGCGGCGACGGCGGTGGGAGTGGTAGGGATCGAGGTGGAAACCTTCTTGCGACCCATGGCGATGATTGTTTTGAGCGTGGCAGATCAAATGTTGAACCCTAGCGGAGGCTTGGGGGCTAAGCGCGGCGAGATCTATGGTGGCCGGAGGTGAAGGTGCTAACCCTAGCTGGAAAGTTGAGGAGTGCTGAGAACAGAGGAGGCGTGAGAAAGACGAAGAGTTCATGCACAAATGCGGCGTGGACTGAGAGTCAACTCGACGCTGCCTTTTATACTCCCGCTTTTTGACCTAAGGGTCCCAAGGGCCAGGGTGGTTTGTACAGTGATAACGATTTTTTGCTTAAGCAAAGATTAATTAAGGGCCTTAAAATATGATTAGGGTCTAAGACCTTGAGAAATAAAGCTCGGACGCTTCTTTGATGAGAAGCATTTGAAAAATATTTAACCATATCTATATGATTTGATGATCATGTAGCAAAGAACTTGATGGTCATATGGATATAAGATCAAAGGTTATGGTATTGATTGAAGTCAATAACCAAATTGTCAAAATTGGACTTATGGATAATTAGAGTGACTAATTATTAGGGAAAGGCTATATTATGATTAATGTCATTTAGCTAAGTACCATTATATGATTGATGTCATATTGGTTCACATGAATTGGATATGATTGATATCATAAAATTCAGACCGACCAGTCACTCGGACATAGTATATGTCACTCGGCCTATTTAATAATCGGTCGGCAAGGCTGAAGCTTTACAAGTTGACTTACTGGTTTGATGACCAGAGGTCTGTTAAACTCAGGCTTGATGGTTTGAGTATAAAATATATACAAAATAATAAGAGCTAATATAATTAGACTCTTGCATTATTTGTTAGTCTCTAAATTATACAAGAGTCGGGGGCTACACCTGATCAGGTGCACCTAACCGGTGCACCATATCTATCAGGAATTTTGATAAAGAGGTCTTCCTAATTTATGATCTACATTGAAGATTATTTTGAGAGTTGAAGCTCAAAATCAGGAAGCACTTGGGGCCTGCTGTGGGTTACTTGCCTTACGGGTATCCTCATACAAGACTAAGTCGGTAGCCAAACAGGTACTTCACTAACAAGGAAACAGACCGACTCAACTTGGAGCACAAGGCATGTATAGATAGACTTTCTATGTAAATCCTAAGGGGTTACTACTAGGACTCTTCATGTACCCCCCCTACTGACCGGATATATGAGGCGGCAGGGTATCCCTCATCGGGGGGATAGAAGTTTTTCCGTAAACATCAATACAACATAGAGAACACAGAACGTAGGGTTTTTACTCTCATCGAGAGGGCCCGAACCTGTATAACTCGGCGTTTTGTGTTACCATCGTAGTTCTTAGTCTCGACGTAGCCTTATACATTTTACTGCCGATCTCAAGCTTCGACAGATGGGGACCGGCTTGAATCCTTTTGGCCATAGAGCTATGCGAAGCCTAGGTATGTAAGCTTTGATGCCATTGATCTCGTCGTCGGCAGGCGTCGGTGACCACCTATGCCATTTTGGAGATGGAGTTGGACGGCGGCCGTGTCGCGGACCAACATCATCGTCATGACGACGTCGCCAATGGTCGTTACCATCATTATCATGCCGATCCCGATCGTCACGTCGACATCGGTCGTCACGGTTGTCTCTTGGAGGAGGATCTTGACGGTCCTCTCATTGGTTGTTTCATCGGTTGTCCCATCGGTCTTCCATTCTCTAATCACGGTGTTCTTCCTCATAGCGTCAGTTGTCCCGAGCGTGTTCTTCATAATGAGAGTTAATGGTATCTCATCCATCACGGAGACTGAGAGAATTTCTCAGATCTTCATGCCCATGACGACCTCGTGAAGATACGTGACTAGAGCTTGTGACTGACTAAGACTTTGCGGCCTCTTGAGCCACAACAGCCTTAAGCATAGCCACCGCCTTCTGCATCGCAGGGGTCTGATAATTTGCATCGACCATTGGAGTGTCGAGCAAAGTTTTGGCCCCTGTGATGTTATTCTAAGGAGTGTGGTAGACCTTGATGCCATCCACTTCGAGTTTTGGACCGAGATCCAGTCGGTGTGCGTTGCGTGAACCGCGTGATCTTCTTGGTCAACGGTGGTGTTCGACCGATAAGTCATCAACTAGAGGGTTATCCTCTTGTTCACCGTCTTGGTCACTATCTTGGTCTCCATCCGTGGGATCTGCTATATCCACCATGTTGACCGTGTGGGGGTATGGGTAAGCGGATCCGACCGAGTCCTCATCAAAAGACCGATCCGATTTTGAATCGTTCCCAAAGGAAGGATCTTCTTCCTCAAATCCGAGTGGAACCAATGCAGGGATCATGCCAGACGAACTCGGTGATCGCGCCATGGAAACGGCTGTGGCCGACTCGGATCTGTGGTTCTCCAGACCTAGGGCTCCATTGTTGCCGACTGTGAAGTTGAGCGATCCAAAGGAGATCTTGAAGTCTGGCGAATACTGAATGACGGGAATTTTGGCCATCGTAGTCGACGGAGAATCCCGGCGAGCCTTGTCCCATACCAGGCGCGCCAACTATCAAAGCTTGAGATCGACAGTCAATATATAGGGCTACGTCGAGACTAAGAACTACGATGGTAACACAAGATGCCGAGTTATACAAGTTTGGGCCCTCTTGACAAGAGTAAAAACCCTAGGACATGTGTTCTGTGTATTCTATTGATGTTATGAAACTTGTATCGTCTCTTGTCGCTACTATTGTCCCTCGATGCGGGGTACCCTGCCGCCTTATATATCCGGTCGGTAGGGGGTACATGAAGAGTCCTAGTCATAACCCTTGAGGATTTACATAGAAAGTCTATCTCTACATGCCTTGCACTCCAAGACGAGTCAGTCAGCTTCCTTGTTGATGAAGTACCCGGTCAGCTACCGACTTAGTCTTGTATGAGGATACCTGTAAAGCAAGTATCCCACAAACCCAATGTTCATCAGATAGTGCGTGTCCAACACCCCAGAGTTCAAAGGTTGCAACAAAGAGAGAATTGTAAAGCACGCGAGATGTGCAGACCTTTACCTTGTTGTCCTCTGAGAAACCATGTGGATATGTGCCATGGTTTGCTATATTTGTGACGACTAATTGACTGGAGCGGATTTGATGTTTGAGTTGAAATGTGGGAATCTAGGGATTGCATGGGTTTGCATATCATGGTTAAGACTAACCGGAGTTGGTGGAGGAATTGGTGATGTTGCAGGAGTTGGGAAATGTGTTTGCTTGTCTCATGATGTGTAGGTCACTGGAGTCGACTTGGCGATCAACGACGAGAGGATCGGGCACAAGTAGGGGACTTGGGGCCGGACGATCAGGATGCCGAGTGGAGTCAAGGGTGATCACACCGTACACATGGAGAGGCGAGAAGCACGAACAGTTTCGTGGTTGAGCCTCAAAACCATGGTGTAATGAAGACAGCATGTTGACCAAGTCAAGGCGAGCATGTTGACCCCTGATGGACAGGGAATGGGAGAGACTTGCCGGTGGTGTGGATCACAGGACAAGGTGACACGGGTTGACATCGAGAAGTCATGCTTTGAGAAGCATGCGAGGCGGTTTCCCG
Source organism: Eleusine coracana subsp. coracana (assembly GCA_032690845.1). Taxonomy (NCBI): domain Eukaryota; kingdom Viridiplantae; phylum Streptophyta; class Magnoliopsida; order Poales; family Poaceae; genus Eleusine; species Eleusine coracana. The sequence continues at coordinate 32,786,027 of CM064426.1, read as the reverse complement.
GTTTGAGCCTCAAAATCAGTGGCGGAGGTTGGTGGTGCAGGTGGCACCATCCTGGAGCTTGGTTCGAGGTGAAGCAATGTTGTGAAGGGCTTGATGGCATTTGGGCGATTAGGCAAAAGATGGACGATTATGCCCCAGGTGGTAGGTGGGTGTGTTATGTAGACCAAGGGTAGTATTGTCATGTGGGCAATATTTCTTGGGTCTATATGAGGAGGGGTAGGGCTGGTGGAAGAGGGGCCTCTCTTCCATTAGCCTTGTGTTAGGAACTCAATACAAAGTGCTAGGAGAGGACTTCATGTTTTAGAGGAGAGAAGAGGGTATGTGAGAGACATCTCTTGCTCTTCCAAATAGTGGGAGGAAGAGGGTGGCTTCCTAGCCTTGTACCTATGGATCTTGTAAGCATGTTTCCATGATATGAGAAGATTGCTTAAGATTTCCCTCTTAACTTGAATCCCAAAATTTCCTTTTTCCTATTTTCGGAGCTATTTTTGTGGGAATTTTCAGTCTCCTTTTTGGATGAGTTTTTGGAGTGGATTTCTTGAAGAACTTGTTGCTATGATGAGCTAGAACAATCCTTCATAGGTCCTTGACAAAATCAAGAGCTCTAGCACCTTCAATTTGAAGGATTTCTCAAGTTTCACCTTTTTGGTGTTCTTGGCATAAGATCTGAAATTCGTGATGATTTCTTGAGCCACGTGAGTTGATCTTCTAGGATTAGGGTCCTGATGTGATGAGGATTCATTGATCCAAAAATCGCATCATTTGGAGTTCGTTTGATTAGGTTTTTGAGAAGATTTGCCAATTTCCCGAAAGTTTCTATTGTTCTGTCAGGGACGATCGGCACTGCCGATGACCTAGACCGGCACTGCCAGTGGGTCTGACTCAAATCGGTCTGCCGATAGGGAGAGTCTGAACCCTGCACCAGCACTGCCGATTGCATCGACCAGGACTACCGATCTGTCTTGTCTGTAGGTTCCAGAGAGTCCTGTGTCCCGCACTGGCACTGCCGATGGGCGTGACCGGTACTGTCTTGTTTGTAAGTTCCAGAGAATTGATCTGTTTTGAGAGCTTCTTGTTCCTTTTTTTTCCGTTGTGTCTCTTTGTTGTGGTTGATCACTCTTAGGGCTAGTACACCACAAGTTAGTGTGTGTAGTCTTAGTGATTGATTTGGAGGTTGGCTTGCATTGTTTTTGCGACATATGCCAAGTTCTCTTGGAGAATTTTGATTGGCTCCCATTCCCCCCCCCCCTCTGGTCGCCTTCTCGATCCTTCAATTAGTACCAGAGCCGGTTTGATCACTAGTTGACCTTCACCGGCTTTGTGATCCGAAGGCGACATGGAGAAGCGTGCTATTAAGCTCTGGATGTTCGATGGAGAGGACTTCCCCTACTAGAAGTCATGGACCAAGGCGTATCTGCTAAGTCAAGGACGTGCAATTTGGGAGATTGTTGAGCAGGAGTATGCTATACCACAAGACCTGACAACTGCATCTGCAGGTGAGTTAGTCAGGTATGAGAATAACTCCAAAGCTGTAAATATTCTACTCTCTGCACTTGCTAGGAGTGAACATAATAGAGTTGCACATCTTGACACTGCTCATGCTATTTGGGTTAAGCTCTGCACGTACCATGAGGGTACCAATCAAGTCAAGTCTATGCGTAAGTATTCTTACAATAGACAGTACCAAACCTTTGCACAAAAACCTGGCGAGTCACTTGATTACACTTTTCATAGGTTTGACGCAATTGTGTGCAACTTGCGGGCTTGTGGTAACCTTGTATACAATGACAATGATAGAGCTAAGCAACTACTGTACTCACTTGATTGTGACACCCCAGGCGTCCCATTTCATTTAACCAACATGGAGGGCTTAGGTAATGAACAACATAGCATGAAATACTAGGACTCACTCCCTTTTATTAATTCTAGGCAAATAAAAACCCTGCAATCAAGTTATTGAAGCAATTCAAAAATTTCAATACAACTTATGCTAAATATATTCATAATCATGTTACTAATAATAAAATAGAATTTTATGAAATTATTGGGTATTTTATCTGCTTGGCAAGACCCCTAATTAATTAATTGATTATTAAATAACTAATTAATGCATTTAATTAATTCTAAAAATATTTTTATGAAAATCACAAATAAAATTCACCAGAGTGTTCTCCACTATTTAAATAGTCCACCCACCAAATTTCACTATTTTTGGAAACTCCTAGCTAATTTATTTTGATTTTACAAAAATCAACTTTGACCGAGGGCCTATTTGTAAGAAATCAAAAACTCCAGGGGGTGCAGCGCGAAATCTCTTTCTTCTTCCCTCTCACTGGCGCAGAGCCGATTCTCGGCCGATTTCTACCGACGCCGGAGCATCGCGCGGCCGGCCTTCACCCTCGCCTCGGGACTCCATGTGCGACAGTGCCGCTAACCTCCCCGTGTTGTCCCATCCCCTCTGTCTCAGTCGCTCACGCGCCCAACCCTCTCCGTTCCCTCTGCACCGTGCCATGATCACCGGCAAAACTTCAATTCCGCCCGCTCTCTCCGCTCCCGCTTCTCCCCACTCACTCTTATCTCTCCGCAACTTGGGAGCGAACCTACAAACTCATGAAACCACTCTCTCTCGCTCTCAGTCTTCTGCTCTCTCTATTTTCTCTTCTCTTTGCCCTCTCCGCCATTGCTGAACCTGAGCCGACCTCGCGCAACCACTGCTCCTTTGCCTTCCAGCCCAAACTGAGGGTCGCAAAGCACTCGCGTACTTCCCCTTTACTCTCTTTCGGCCTGCCTAGCCAAGAGCGTGCGCAACCAGAGCAAATTGGAGGAAAACCAGGAGTGAACTCCCCCGGAGACGTCCTCTACCGCTCACCAGAATTCACTGCCGTCGGTGAGTCTCATCGTCCTGTTCCTTTTCACTCGTGAGCGCAAGTTTCCCCCGTGACCCCTGACTCCATCTCGTTCGATTCCGTGCATGAGGGCGCCGGCATTTCCATTTTCCCCCGGCCGCCGCCTCTGCTCCGGCCAACCGAAGCCGCCCCCACGACGAGCTCCTACCTCCGAACCCCCTCGCCCGATTCCGATGAGATGCCGACCGCCGCCTCGTTCCCGTGATGCTGTAGGCAAAGACGGCGACCGAATCCGTGCACCGAAGCTGAGACGTGACTCCGCCGAAGACCTCTGCTCCGCCGCCTCTCATCGCTGACCCCCTTCTGGTGAGCCTCCGTCCTCGCCTACCGCCAAAATGAGTTCGCCTCGATGTGTGCGTCACGTGTGTAGTCTCGCGGCGAGCCTCCATCGCACGCAGCCGCCGGCAGTGAGGTTTGACCCTCCTCCGGCGAGCCCGGCGCCACTGACCCCCTTGCACACTGGCATCCTACTGGCAGCTGACGTGTAGCCTACGTGTCGCTCATGTGTCGCTTACGTGGCTCCCCCTTTAAACCAGAAAATACCAGAAATTCTAGAAAAATGTGTAAAACTTTGAAAACTCCTAGTAAATCGAATTTAACTCCAATGAAGCCCAAACAAAATTTGTTAGGTTCACCTTGAAGAGCTCTATTTTAGTAAAATGATAAACCTTAGCCTCTGCTCTTGCATTTTTATTAATTCATTTAATTGTCCAAACACAAATTAATTCACCAGATATTCTAGGAACCAAATTTCATTCTGATTTTTGCCATGCTTAACAATTGCATAAGTATCTGTCACCACAATTTTTGGTTTAGAAAAATATGAATTATTTTAGACTCTAGGAATTATTTAGTGTGTTCAATTAAATTAATTCTAGTAATTATTTTATAATTAATTGGCCCCTGCCACTTGGCACAAAAATCACTCACGCAAGCCTATGTGCCCAGTAAATTACATAAGTCCAGAAACCTAAGTGTACTTAATTAAATTAAATTAATTGCTCATACCACTATTTTACTTTAATAAATGTTAGTAATTAGAGTAATTATAACCAGAGGCTATAAATTGGTAAAAATACATTTCATCTATGTCCCTGTTCATGATAAATCACTCAAGACCAGAATCAATTGGTTACTATTACAATTGCTTAATTATTTTCAAGGACTATAATAACCTTAAATAAATGATTAACACACATAAAATGAAGGAACTCTAATTTGTTTCTTTGAAGCATATGGCTTCAAGAACATTGAAGCATATGGCTTTGAGAACATTGAAGCATATGGCTTCAAGAACATAATAATAATCAACATTTAAAGACGTTGAGCATCATACCATTGCATTCTACGGTATTTTGATAATACCGACAATTCAATTCTATCATATAGGCAACAACAATCCGGAGCAGGAAGAGGAAGATCTACAGAAGGACCATGATCCCCAAAAGCAAGACGTTGTAGTTGCTAGCACTAACATCGATCCAGGCAAGCCCCGGTTTTTCATTCGCCATTTTATAAAGTTGCTAGTTTTCAATATTACTAGTGTCTCTGATTATTGCATTAGGTCATAGGAGTTGATTGGAACCCACTTGCATGATACCCAAATGGCCTACGCCATTGTCATTAGAACTTTGGTAGTATCGGTACTGTGTCATTAGAACTTTGCTTAGTAACTATTCGGCCTGATAGATACTAATACTAGGGAATGAACTTGACCACTGGAATGGGAACCTAAAAAGAAGTTTATTTTACTGTTATAACCAGGCAGGGAAGATGCATGTGTAGGTTTGCAGCAATACATGGGTATTGACTGCGGTAGTCCTGCCTTGTCGAACCTAGGACCCATCTGTGGCCGGCTCTTTGGTCAAGTATTGAACAGTACCGAATACATGCTAGTCTATGGGCACTAGTAAACTGATGTAGCACTGGCGCGGCAATGAGGACGGTACCCAATACACTGGTCGTTGACCCTCCTGCTGCTGGAGTGGGCGGTTCGGACCACGAAGTACTGTTGGTAGAACGGCATGCCCACTCGCTGAGACTGGACTCGGACCAAGTTGTTTTTCGTCGTTGTGAAAAGTTGCCATATACGACCATAACTGGTTCGTATGTGTCGTGTATCTCGGGCTATCCCAGCTTGTGTAAATCAATTGCAATTGCTGTCCCTCGCAGTAATGAGTACCACTTGGTCATTGCGTCGTCACGTAGTTGAACCTGGATTGGAAGTTAACTATGATGCTTATTGATTGGTGTTACTATTATTGTTCTTATGATGCACTTACTTTATACATTGCTCTGTTATCTTATTGTTGCAACTAAAGTTACATTTCTGCCATACTCAATTAAATGGAAGAATAAAACTTGATAGAACTAATAGGTTGCTTAGTGCGAGTCTCTTCAAACAAGCCACCTATTGGAGCCGTTGCATGTCTAGGAGTCCGACGGGTAAGACTTGCTGAGTAATTAGTACTTAGGCTTTGTGCCACTGTTGTTTTCAGGTAATGAAGAAGTAGAATTGCATGTAGATGTGCTGCCCTGGGACATGCAAGTCCCTGAGGGTTGGACTGCCCACTGGGAGTCCGACTTCCCGCCGCAGTGATGATGTGTGATGCTAGAGTGATGGTTCCTCGGGCATGAACCATTACTATGTTGTATCATCAAGCTCGTAGATTTATCGTAGTTGCTTCCGCTGTTTCAAAACAATTCAAGAACTTGTACTATCTCTGCTGCACTCTGATAACTATTTGATGAAATATTTAATTTAAATTCGAACCAATGTTGTATTATCAAGTGTCTGTGTTATCAGCACCGTCAGAACCCCGATCCTACGGGGAGGGGCGCCACATTGATGAAAATGTTTGGGGGGTTAAAATTGCTGCTCTAGAAGAAACTGCTGACTTCAACACCTTGAACTGTGAGCAACAGTATAGAAAGCTAAAATCTCATGAACTATCTAGGAAATCTTGTCCTAATCTTGCTATTCCTTCTTCTAGCATAGCTTTGCTTTCTAGCTCTTAGAAGGGTAGTCACAGTGATGCTTCTTATGGAACTAACCCCTCACTTGACAAGTCTTCATTGGAGTTTGCCTTGTCTTCTCTTGTTGCAGCTTCTGATGAACAGATGGAGTGCATTTCTGACGAGGAGCTGTCCTTGCTCACAAGGAAGTTCAGGAGGTTCTACAACAACCGGAAGGAGAGAAGAGGAGGTGGTTCAAGAACCTTCTTCGAGTGTGGTGACCTGGGACACTTCATCGTTGATTGTCCCAAGAAGAAGAAAAAGGCCGGGTACCGCGACAACAACACTGAAGACTTCAAGTAGAAGAAGAACCGCTTCTACAAGAAGGGCAAGAACTCTAAGAAGTTCGCCAAGGCAATTGCACGCGTCTGCATTGCTGCCTTGAGCGATGTTGGTCTTACATCAAGCGAAGGCCTTACAAGATCGGAGGAGGAGGCTGAAAAGCCACGAGTCAAGAGGAAGGATGACTTCACCGGGCTTTGCTTCATGGCAAAGAACGACCACGACACCAACTCTGGATCCGACTCCAACACAAGTGAGTTACCTCCTACTCTTGATGAGCTCTCTTCTGAACTTGATCATTTGCACGATGTTCTGCTCTTGCAAGATGATAAGCTTTGCAGTGCTGTTCGTGAGAGTAGAGAGCTTAAGTCTAAGTTGGAGAGTGCTGATTTTGAAATTGCTTCACTTAGGTCTAAGCTTGCTTGTGTTGATACTACTGCTGAGTGTGAGTCTTGTCAAGTTGTGATGAGTGATCTTGCACAGAGGGAGAGTGTGCATGCTCAAGTCGCCAGTCAGCTTGAGAGTGCCCTCAAGGAGCTTGATGAGTTCATAGCTAGACCAACTCTTTTGGGTGCATCTCAGAAGTGCCCCAAGCTCACAGATGAGTTGGAAGCTCAGTCCCTCAAATTCAAAGAGCTTGAGTCCAAGCTACTCATTGAGACTCACTCTAAGGTGATGAGGACATCACCATGCTGGATACGTGCATATCATGGCATTCCCCAAGTTACAAGTCGTCACCAACTCGGTCACCGCGTTCGTCTCGAATTCAGTCAACACCCCTTCACGGTTTTGATGATATCTCCCACATCCGATGTCCAAACGAGGTGTTCTTTGATGCGTTGGAAAGGGGACGATGACGCCGTCATTTTGGTTCTGGTCGTAGCTCTAGGAGGGTCGTGAGTCATAATATGTGACCATGACAAGGTGTTGTGCCACCTATTTTGGGCCAACTTGGCCATGTATCGTGTCGGGCCTTAAGCCCATGTTGTGGGCGCCCCCCCTGGTCGCCCCTAACCCTAGAACGTCCCTGTTTCCTACATAAACTCAGTAGCCACTATCTTTTAGTTTGGGGTTTTGTTTAGTTCAGTTTTCCAGAGAGAAACTTGATCGAATTATTGTAACAATGGCGACAAGTCCTTTTACAGAAATCCAGGGCCCCTGTTCTTGTTCTACACCACTGTGGCGATTAGTTCTTTTGTGTTCAGAGCTTGAACCTTTTCTTGTGATTCACTTCATCCATATTTGCAATTTCAGATTGCATGTTTATCCTCTCTTGCTTGTGTTCTCGATTTCGCTTGCAGGAACAATCAAGTTGTGCTTGGTGTAACGGTTGCGGGGTTGGCTCGTGTTTGATTCAAGCCGGGTGGTCGATGCCAAGTTCCCCAAATTCGAGTTTATCCCCTTACCTCTCGGAAGATCGGGCCATATCTACATCAAGTGGTATCAGATTCCTAGGTTCCCCGTGAGGTATTATCGTGTTCTTCCGTTTAGATTCGTTTGTGTACATCACCTTTTATCTACGAAAAAGCCTACAAAAAAATATTTCCCCACCATCCCAGACATTGTTTAGCCTTTGCATAATTTAATTTCAGAGTCCATAGTATTGAGTTTGTGTCCTAGTCGAGTTCAGTTGCTGGTTTGAATTTGTGTTTTGATTCGATTTATGTTTTGATCTCCGTTGCACACCACCATCACCATCATGTTTTTCTATTGGATTCACCATCGTGTCACCCACCCACCATACCCACAATCTGTTGCCAACAAAAAAATCCTACCCGATTCTGTCCCCCCCCCCTCCCCCCTCAAACCCTATCTTGACATACCTTCGATAAAACAGGCATAACTTTTCGCTCGTTGCTCCGATTGGGCCGAAATTTTTACAGTAGATTCTTGACTCAAAGTTGACATGACCCACACTCGGCTCCGCCCTTTGTGCCCTCGTTAAAAAATACAAAAAAATTGGAAAAAAATACAAAAAAAATTGTGAAGTCAAAAATAGCGCTTTCGGTGAAACTTTGAGATTTTGCCTACCCTTTGTTTTCCCTCTGTTTGAGTTGAAACTTCTTGTGGTTCCTTCCTTTGTGTTCCTCTATCACAAAAAAATAATGGAAAAATCATACAAAAAAAATCAAGATTTTGATTTGCAACCCCCCCCCCCCCCCCGCCCTGAAAATTCTAAGTCTGTGAAGTCTGTTTTGATCCTTGCTGCCTTTGCCATTTTTCTTGCTGTCACAACTATTTTTGAACACGATTCTTTTGCCAGAAATTAGGACACTGCTTTGGACATTTATTCAGTGCTACTATCTGTTATTAAATTGTGTTCCATTGACATACATATTAGCCTTCCAAGCTATACATATTGTAGCACAGGTTTCTTCCTTGCAACTGTTACACCCAAGCTCAACTACAGATTGTGTCGACCTGTTTGGCTTTGGTAAGAACACTTGCAAGATTGTGATACATTGCTTCTGATATTGTTTTCCACTTTCTACACCCTCTGCTGCCTGCTAGTTGATAGGGCTAATCTTTTTGTTTAGTCTTGTCTTTTGCTTTTAACCATGTCAGAGAAAGAGAAAGGGACACCTGGAGAGTTGGAGTCCCCTACAGACTTCAATGATTGCGTGTCCAAGGCCGAGCTCACGAAGCTTCTTGTGAACCAGCGTACATTCATGGAAACGAAGTTTGCCGAGTTGATGGGTCACATCAACACTGTTGTCCACCGCATTGAGGATGTTGAACGACGACCTCCACCTTAATGAGCTGCTGCTGATGATGATTTTGACCGTGATGCAGACCGTCTTCACCGTAATCGACACAGTATGGGAGGTAATAACAATCGTGGTAATACTGATACTTTTGTTAAGCCCAAATTTAACATACCACCTTTTGCCGGTAGTGCTGATCCTGAAGCATACTTGGATTGGGAACTTGCTGTTGAACAAAAATTTAATTCTCATTTAGTTCCTGCTAAGCATAGAGTTAGACTTGCTACTACTGAGTTTATAGGTTTTGCTCTCTTTTGGTGGAATGATCCTTGCAATACTAATGCTGCTATACCTGCCACTTGGCCTATTTTGAAACAACGCATGAAATCTTGTTTTGTTCCTCCTTATTACCAACGTGATTTACGTTTGAAATTATAATCTTTAACACAAGGTAGTAACACAGTAGAGGAATATTATCAGGAATTGCTTATTGGTTTAGCACGTTGTGATATACATGAAGATGATATTGAAACTAGTGCTAGATTTTTTGGTGGTTTGAACCGTGATATCCAGAATATTGTTGACTATAAAGAGTGGAATAGGTTCAGCCAATTGTATCATATTGCTCTTAAGGCTGAACGAGAAGTACAGGGACGCCTTCCACAACAATCTTGCAGGTCCAACACTGAGCAATATCTCCAGCAACGCACTGGAGTAGAGAACTTGAAGAGTCATGTTGCTAAGACACCAGCAACAACTTTTCCACTTGTGCCTACTTCTGCAGCGCAATCGTCTAGTGTGCAGCACCAACACCAGAAGAAGGTTACTACTTCCGGTACTAGGAGTGGCTCCTCCACCACCATTATTTGCCACCGCTGTAAGGGCATGGGACATGTCATGAAGGATTGCCCTAGTCGTCGTGCTTTCATTGCTACCGCTGATGGGTATGAAAGTTCTAGTGATGTTGAAGATGAATTTGCTCGTATGCCTAACCTTGTTGCAGATTCGATGGAGGAGCAGGAGAATACCGCCATTGATTCCATTGCTGCCACCGCGGGCTTTCCTAGCCTCATTGTACAGCGTGTGTTGACCACTCGGGTGGGACAAGAGGAAGAACAACAACGCAACAATTTATTCTACATGTACCTCATTGTTGCGGACCGCCGTGTTCTCACCATCATTGATACTGGGAGCTGTAACAACTTGGTAAGTTCTGATTTGGTAAGCAAGCTTGGCTTGACCACGCATGCACTACATCAGCCCTGCCACATCAAATGGTTCAACAATAGTGGTACGGCACAAGTAACTCGATCAGCACGCATACACTATTCAGTAGGTTCTTATCAAGACTCTGCTGATTTTCATGTTGTACCTATACAAGCATGTTCGCTTTTATTAGGCCGTACATGGGAATATGATACGGATGCTGCCCACCATGGTAGAACTAATACATATACATTCGTGCATAAGGACAGGAATATTACTTTGCGTCCGTTGTTGCCTGCTGATATTAGAAATCATTTTAAACTGCTTGCTGAAAATACGGAGAATAAACATGATAACAAACAACTTTCTGATGTTAAACATAAGGCTATTCAGTTAAAGGGAGGTGTTTTTCTTGCTATGACATCTACTGTTACTGATCTTTGTGATAATCATGATGCACCTTGCTATACTATGCTTTGTCGTGATATATCTTCTATCGATGATCATGTATCTTGTACTTTGCATTCTGCTAGTACTAACCTTTTGTAGGAGATTGATGCTGAGATGGAGTCGAGGGCGACTCCAATTCAAGAAGGGGAGGATGATGAGGACATCACCATGCTGGATACGCGCATATCATGGCCTTCCCCAAGTTACAAGTCGTCACCAACTCGGTCGCCACGTTCGTCTCGGATTCAGCCGACACCCCTTCATGGTTTTGATGATATCTCCCACATCCGACGTCCAAACGAGGTGTTCTTTGATGCGTTGGAAAGGGGACGATGACGCCATCGTTTTGGTTCTGGTTGTAGCTCCAGGAGGGTCGTGAGTCATAATATGTGACCATGACAAGGTGCTGCGCCACATATTTTGGGCCAACTTGGCCATGTATCGTGTCGGGCCTTAAGCCCATGTTGTCGACGCCCCCCCTGGTCGCCACCAACCCTAGGACGTCCCTGTTTCCAACATAAACTTAGTAGCCGTTGTCTTTTAGTTTCAGATTTTGTTTAGTTCAGTTTTCCAAAGAGAAACTTGATCGAATTATTGTAACTGTGGTGACAAGTCCTTTTACAGTAATCCAGGGCCCCTGTTCTTGTTCTACACCACTGTGGCGATTAGTCCTTTTGTGTTCAGAGCTTGAACCTTTTCTTGTGATTCGCTTCATCCATATTTGCAATTTCAGATTGCGTGTTTATCCTCTCTTGCTTGTGTTCTCGATTTTGCTTGCAGGAACAATCAAGTTGTGCTTGGTGTAACGGTTACGGGGTTGGATCATGTCTGATTCAAGCCGGGTCGTCAACTCCAAGTTCCCCAAATTCGAGTTTATCCCCTTACCTCTCGAAAGAACAGGCCATATCTACATCATATGGTCTTTTCACCACCATGTGTGGTGGCCATATCTACATCATATGGTCTTTTTGCCACCATGTGTGGTGTGTCTGTCTCTTAAGGATAAGATTGTAATCACTAGGGAGGAAAACAAAGTCCTACTCCAAGAAAATGACTATCTAATTTCTAGGATTCAAAGAACCCTAGTGAGTGAGGAAAAGATTGAGAGTGATTTGGTAAGAGTGAAGGAGAGTGCTTCTAGGTCAACCTATAACTTGGGCTTGGGATTTGAGAGGTGTGACAAGGAGAGTGAGAATGTTGGTAAGTTTGTACCTAGCTCCAGTTACAAGGATGAGGAAAACACCATCAAACCCACTGACACATACTATCCACCCAATCCAAAACTCTCCTTCAACCCAAAGCAAGCTGAGAAGCCAAAACCTAAGCCTGCCATGCAAACCAAGCCTAATCCCAAGGGTGTCTACATTTGCATGTTTTGTGGTCACAAGGGCCACTAGGATGAATTCTATTATAGGCGTAAGAGGAATGAGAGGAAGCAAGCTGAGTTGACTAGGGATGCTTTTTATGATGATTTTGTTGACTTTTAGCCTCGCTCTTTTTCTCGTACCTATCGTGGACAGGGTCATTCCTCATATGGCATTGATTCACGAAACAGAGGCTTTGCGCAGCAGCGCTTTGCACCCTACGTTTTCCCTATCGTGGTGAGCGTCATTCGTATGGATTTGGCTTTCACACTCATGATTTCTATCCTCACAACCCCAGGTTTGAGTCGAGACGCTTTGACAGGCTACGTTTTCCCCATCGTGGTTCTCGTCCTATGTGTTCAAATGATAATGTGTAAAGAACTTTGATGACTACTACCGGTCGTATGGTTAAGTGCTGGATTCCCAAATCTCTTTTGACTAACCCCAGCACTGAGCCATCGACTTTTCCTTCTCGTTCTTTGTAGGCATCAGGTGGAGGCTTGGAGAACAAATGGTTGATGGACTCCGGGTGTTCGTGCCATATGACCGGAGATGCAAAGTGGTTCTCCAGCCTCACTCCCATAAAGCGGCGGGAGTATGTGACCTTTGGAGATGACAAGAGAGGAAGAGTGAAGGCAAGAGGCATGGTTTTTGTGACTGTTGACCACTATTCTCGCTATTCTTGGGTTTTCTTTCTTAAGAGCAAGGATGATGTGATTCATCACTTTCGGAGCTTAGCTTTGAGGTTGTTCAAAGAACTCCCTAGTGCATTACGAGCAATCCATAGTGATAATGGCACCGAGTTCAAGAACTCCTCCTTTTATGCCTTCTGTCTTGAGCATGGTATTGAGCATCAGTTTTTAGCACCTCGTGTTCCTCAGCAGAATGGTGTGGTCGAAAGAAAGAACAGAACTTTGGTGGAAATGGCCCGGACGATGCTCGATGAGCATAGGACTCCGAAGCGGTTCTAGGCTGAGGCCATTGACACTACTTGCTATGTTTCCAATCGGATTTTCTTGCTCTCAATTCTAAATGTGACTTCTTATGAGCTACGTTTTGGGAGGAAGCCATCTGTTTCTCATTTGCGTTCTTTTGGCTGCAAGTGCTTTATTCTCAAGCATGGCAATTTTGATAAGTTTGAGTCGAGATCTTCCGATGGCATCTTTCTTGGTTACTCTCTTCATGGTCATTCCTATAGAGTTTTGAATTTGGAAACTAACACCATCATAGAGTCTTGTGATGTAACCTTTGATGAATCAAGCTCTTGTGCAAACAATGTGATTGAGACTGCAGGTACCAAGGAGATGGAGGAGAGCATCTTTCTAGAAGAGGACCTACAGGGCTTTGATGATGATGATGATGATTCACTTCATTTCTCATCTGAGCTTGTTCCTGCTACCACCACCACTCCAGCAGAGGGTCCAGAAGCTTCTACATCTACTTGAGCAGGTGTCGAGCGAGCTCCAGCTGTGGTTGAAGGGGAGGTATACTCTGAGAGAGAGAGGCTCCTCACCACATTCAGCGTCAACATCCACCTCAACAAATGATTGGTAATCCCTATGAGAGGACAACGAGGTCATGGTCTGCACATCTCACTTGCTTTACTAATTCTCTATTTGTTGCAACCTTTGAACTCCGAGATGTTGGACACGCACTATCTGATGAACATTGGGTTAATGCCATGCATGAGGAGATGGAAAACTTCGAGAGAAACAAAGTCTGGACCGTTGTAGAGCCTCCCAAACATGTCGATGTTATAGGAACCAAGTAGGTGTTCAAAAACAAACATGGGGAGGATTGTGAGGTTGTGAGAAACAAGGCTAGGCTAGTTGCTCAAGGTTTTAGCCAAATGGAGGGCTTAGATTATGGTGAAATCTTTGCTCCTGTTGATCGCATAGAAGCCATCAGGATCTTGCTTGCATTTGCTGCCTCCAAGGGCATTAGACTTTATCAAATGGATGTCAAGAGTGCTTTCCTAAATGATTTCATAGAGGAAGAAGTGTATGTGAGGCAACCCCCTGGCTTTGAGCACCACAAATACCCAAATCGTGTGTACAAGTTTCAGAAGGCTTTGTATGGGCTAAAGCAAGCACCTAGGGCATGGTATGCTAGACTTAAGACCTTCTTGCTAGAGCATGGGTATGTCATGGGGTGTGTTGGTAAAACCCTGTTCACTCTTAAGCATGGCAATGACTTTCTAATGGTTCAGATTTACGTGGATGATATCATCTTTGGTGGTTCCTCTCATGTTCTTGTGTCCATATTTCAGGAAGCCATGGAAAGTGAATTTCAGATGTCAATGATGGGCGAGCTCGCCTTCTTTCTTGGGCTTCAAATCATGCAGTTCAAGCAAGGCACTTTCATACATCAAGCCAAGTACACGAAGGATCTCTTGAAGAAGTTTGACATGGTCAATATGAAGTCGTTGTCTACACTGATGTCCACTACAACGGCTCTTGACCCCAATGAAGACTGTGAAGCTGTGGACCAAAGGGAGTACAGGAGCATGATTGGCTCCCTCTTGTACCTGACAACGACAAGACCGGACATACACTTTACGGTGTGTCTTTCTGCTCGCTTTCAAGCTTCCCCAAGGGTGACTCATCGCAAGGCTGTCAAGCGCATCTTCAGGTATCTCAAATACACCCTTGAGTTTGGTCTTTGGTAATCTGCATCTTCATCTCTTGATCTCATTGGGTATTCAGATGCGGACTTTGCTGGGTGTAGAATTGATAGAAATAGCACTTTTGGTACTTGCCATTTCTTGGGTACTTCTTTGATCTGTTGGTCTTCTCGTAAGCAGTCGAGTGTTGCCCAATCCACCACAGAGGCTGAGTATGTAGCTACTGCTAGCTGCTGCTCACAAATCTTATGGGTTGTATCTACCGTGAGGGACTATGGGTTAACATTTAAGAGTGTTCCACTCATGTGCGATAACTCTAGTGCCATATGCTTAGCCAAAAACCCAATCCAACACGGTAAGGTCAAACACATCAATGTGCGATTCCACTTCCTGAGAGACAATGTTGAGAAGGGGGATGTTGAGCTCAAATACATCGACACCAGAAACCAACTAGCTGATATCCTCACCAAGCCCCTAGATGCTTCTAGACATGCTTTTCTTGGGGGGACCTTGGTGTTTGTCATCCTTATGGCATCATTTGAGGGGGAGATGGTTTTCACTTGTATATATATATCTTACCATTTTTGCATTGCATCTCATATGTAATATATGCATTGGTAGATGAGCTTTGATTCTTATGCTTTCTTGTATTTCTCTTTGCTATGATTGTGCTTGAGCTAAGTTGTGTGGATGTGATGGTAATCTCTCATGCTTAGATTTTCTAGATGGCCTGTTATAGACTCATGTGAGCAACTTGCTAATCTTAAAGGTAAACTGAGCTTCTTGTGAACCTTATGATCTAATCTTGCTAAAACTTGCTCACCATGCGTATAATTGCTTTTATCCTTGTTGAAATTTGCATTGAGGCTAGTCTAGAGGATATCTTGGATTTGGCACCTTGTGTTTGCGAAATGGAAGTCTTTGCAAATGTTTAGCTCATGATGTAACATTGTGAGAACATGTGTTCCTTTCGCTGCAAAGGTATGCTCTTTTGTCTTGTGCATAAACTTGAATAATCTGCTAAGTGCTTTGATCAGGAATAATTCTCAAATGCTAAATCCAAACACTATGACTTGAAGCCTCGGGGTGTTTGCCGTATCCAGTCGTGCGACCCTCCGTATGGATAAGAGTACACATGAGGATAAACAATAAACACTTGATCAATTGAGTCTCTGTTGCATATGTGAGCGTTTGTGAAGCTCATTTTCTACGAATGCTTGTTGCCCTAGTTGAGATTGAAACTGGCTAGATTCTTATGATTCACTTGTTGCTTGTTTTGCCTTGGATGGGAGTACTTACACATGTGGTGGCAGTTTTGCTCATGATAAGCAACTTTCATTCTGTCTAAGCAAGTCAATCTTTCTGCTTAGCTTGTATAGCTCACGGTGTTTATGCCTTGCTATCTATTTTTGATCTTTGTATGATTGGGAGCTATTCCTTTTACACTTCATGGCACTATGGTTATGGTTAGCAAAGTTAAATGCTTGTTTGCATAATTGTTGAAGCTCCTTAGGTTTGCATTTTCATGCATTCCATGTTTGCTTGTTCTTTTGCCTCTTTGATGAGTTCATTGCCAAAGGGGGAGAAACTTTTGGGGTCATGCACAAATAATACTAAGAAACTTGTATGATCCATTTTGCACTACATGAGACCTACCACAACTTGAGGGGGAGCATATCATGATCTTGAGCATTTTCTTGCGCTTTTCACATTCTTTGCGTCTCGAGTCGATTTCTTTGCCAACTGTTGGTTTTGTGATACCTACTTGCTAGATGGCTTGTTTTCACCTTTTCTTTGGGTTTGGCCATTTGGATATGCTTATTCGGCTTCATATTTCAATCTCTAATCTTTGTGAATTTGGTGTTGCTTGTTTTCACCTATTCTTTGGGTTTGGCCATTTGGATGTGCTTATTAGGCTTCGCATTTCAATCTCTAATCTTTGTGCATTTGATGTTGTCAATGTACTCATCAAGGGGGAGATTGAGAAACCATGTGGATATGTGCCATGGTTTTCTATATTCGTGATGAGTAATTGACTTGAGCGGATTTGATGTTTGAGTTGAAATGCGGGAATCCAGGGATTGCATGGGTTTGCATATCATGGTTATGACTAACCAGAGTTGGTGGAGGAATTGGTGATGTTGCAGGAGTTGGGAAATGTGTTTCCTTGTCTCATGATGTGTAGGTCACTGGAGTCGACTTGGCGGTCAACAGCGAGAGGATCGGGTACAAGTAGGGGACTTGAGGTCGGAAAATCAGGATGTCGGGTGGAGTCAAGAGTGATCCACATCATACACATGAAGAGGCGAGAAGCACGGACGGTTTCACAGTTGAGTCTCAAAACCGTGGTGTAATGAAGACGGCGTGTTGACCAAGTCAAGGCGAGCGGGATACCGGTGCAAGTGACAAGGGGGCCCGATGGGCAGGGACTGGGAGAGACTTGCCGGTGGTCAGGATTGCGGGACAAGGCGATACGCATTGACATCGAGAAGTCGCACTTTGACGCACCTGGAAGGGGCAGCATTGAGTGTAGCTTCGTCGAAATCGATGGCTTTCGTTGACATTAAGTTTCGCCGAGGAGACAAGATCTGCTTTGGCACTGTTAGCCTCGTCGCCGATCAGCATGGGAACCTCATCAAGCGTGAGGGCGTGGCCCACTCGGACGTTGCCTCGACCGACCAGAGCAATCCGGCTGGCCGACTCCCGCTCTGCCTCAACAACGCGGCAACAGCTTTCCTGGCGGAAATCCTTCCGGGTGGCAACTCAACGTTGTCCGCAATACCCCGATTGGCAACCTTGATCGATTCGGGTTACACTACGGTTGATCTCCCGACTCATCACATGGACCAGTCGGACGAAGATCCCAAAATTTTTGACGAATCAAGATTCATCGCAGCAATCGGTCTCGAAAGCGAGTCACTCCTGGACTTGATTGAAGAGCCGAGTGATTCAGAGAGTTGTTCCTCTGATTTCCACGAGGTATTCATGGTAGCACCTGCCGCTCAGGGGCAAGCAGACGGCAAACATCGGCGGATGCTACTGCGCGCAGTACTGCGCCACGTGTAGACAGACATGAAACCGACCTCAAAGACGGTGATCTAGACGCCGCCACTCCTCCGCTTCAAAGACCGGACACTCAGCAGAGACCCCGAGTCGTGCAAAACTTAGATATGGGAGACCTCACCTTAAAACTTGATGGTGAGGACGTCTTCAAGACCCCACAACACAACATTACGGCTACGGCAACTCTCCTGCAAACAATAGAGTCCCTGCTCCAAGTCTCCCCAGAGTTGACACCTCAGGTCAACCAATTGAAAGCGCATATCAGGGCCGCGGCTGTACTAGGGATGCATGCGGCATGGTCAACACCGACTAAATCAGTCTCTGGAGCCGCTAGTTCTGTGCCCAGGGAGGATAGAAGAGACCGACAACGCTTCAACCGGGAGGCAACCCCGCCTACTGTTCCCATGCGTAGACCCATTGCAGAGTACCATGATCGACATCCGAGCGCTGACCTGCGCAACGGCATACCACCACGTGATGCGCGGGTTTGGTTGGACAACAGATACCGGGTGCGCGACGATGCGGCCCGCTGAGAGTATGAAGATGAACGGCGTCGGCGTGGTTATGTCGACTATGAGCGTGACAATAGACGGCAGCCACATTTAGAAGATCATTACCGCGATCGATGGGATGAGGGTCGCCGCGATGATAGATATTACTGAGAGGCTGGCCACGAACGAGAACGTACTCCGGCCGCCGATGATTATGATGAGGAGGCTAGCATCCGATCCTTCACTCGGGAACTTTGAACCGTCAGCTGGCCAGTTGGCTTCAAGCCAGTCGGCATTGAGAAGTATGATGGCAAGACAGACCCGTGCGACTGGCTTCATGTCTATTCGACAGCCATACGAGCTCTCGGCGGTGATAGCTTTGTCATGGCCAACTACTTGCATGTGTGCTTAGCCCCAGTAGCAAGAACTTGGCTCACTAATCTGCCCGATAACTCTATCACCTCCTGGGTAGATCTCTGTCGGCAGTTCGTGGCAAATTTTCAAGCCACCTTCGACAGACCAGGGAATCACTGGGAACTCGACCGGATCAAGCAGCGAGACCGGGAGCCACTTCGAGAGTACATCCAACGCTTCTGCCGAGTGAAAAATACCATCCCTAACATCTCGGATGCTCAGGTTGTCACCGCCTTCTAGGGAGGACTCCGCGATGATGACCTAATAAAGAAGATTGTAAGGTTGGATGCCGCCGATAGACTGTCATCCAAAGAATTATTCACTATGGCCAACAAATATGCTGCTAGCAATTCAGCACTATTTCAGGTTCGCCAGTACAAGGAGGCGACCCCAAGGAACCAGTCGGGCCCATCCGATTACAGCAAGGACGGCGATAGGAAGCGCAAGCAAGACCGAATGGTGGCCAACACCGAGCGCCCGACCAGGAGGAAAACAGTCACTCAGGATGACTTTGATAAGATGCTCTATGGCCCTTGCCTACTACATGATGGAGCTCATAAAGCCAGGGAATGTTTCAAGCTGAAAAATTTTGCCCATCACGCCTTGAAGGTCTGCAAAGAATGCCCCTGAATCCCCAAGGGTGGCAAAAAGGATTCAGATAAGGATAACCAAGACGAGGACAAGGAGGACTTCCAAGACCCCGAACGTGAGGTCAATTACATCCATGGCCGATCTACGGCCGACTCGAAGCGCCAGCAGAAGATCCTCTACAGAGAGGTCCACTCTGTCTCACCAGTGGTACCTCAATATCTACGATGGTCACAGGTTCCAATTACTTTTGATCGGTCCGACCATCCGGATCACATCCCCAGGCCTAGGAAATATCCCTTAGTGTTAATGCCGACTATTAACCGAGTCCGGCTAAATCAGGAACATATAGATGGTGGTAGCAGTTTGAACATCCTTTTTGTGAAAACCTTCAAGGAGCTTGGCATACCCTTGATGGACCTTAAGCCGAGTCGGTCGCCGTTTCATGTTGTGATCCCGGGCATGCAAACAGTCCCTCTAGGACAAATCACTTTGCCCGTGACTTTCGGCACTCGGGAAAACTACAGGACGGAGTGAATTACCTTCGAGGTCGCCGACCTCGACTCTATGTATCACGCCATTATAGGGAGGCCAGCCATCGCTAAATTCATGGCGGTACCTCATTATCCTTATATGATGATGAAGCTGCCAGGACCAAACGGTGTCATATCAATCCACTCGGATGTGAGGACCTCATACGACTGCGACAACGGCAGTTGTGAGTTGACCGAGAAGATAGTAGCAGCATCAGAGCTGGCCGAGCTGATGGAAGCAATTGCAACAGCGGAGGAGGCCATGCTTGACCCTACTCCAAAGAAAACGATGAAGACGGTGGTACAGGCGGACGCTGTGGAGTCCAAGAAGATTAGCCTAGACGACAATGATGTATCCATGACCACTAATATTAGGGTCAATTTAGGAGATAAATAGGAAAGCGCGCTCATCCTTTTTCTTAGAAATAATAAAGATATATTTGCATGGAAACATTCTGACATGCCAGGTGTTCCAAGGGAAAAGGTTGAGCACAAACTTCACGTTCGCGAAAACGCCAAGCCAGTAAGGCAACGGCTTAGACGATTCTCGCAAGACTGAATGGATGTGATTAGGAAAGAAATTGACCGATTGCTGGCAGCCGGTTTTATCAAAGAAGTTTTCCACCCCGACTGGTTGGCTAACCCAGTTCTGGTGCGGAAGAAGAATAAGGAGCGGCGGATGTGTGTGGATTACACCGGCCTTAACCAAGCTTGTCCGAAAGATCCGTTCACTCTCCCACGGATTGATCAAGTGGTCGATTTGATGGCTAGATGCGCTCTGTTGTGCTTCTTAGATGCCTATTCAGGGTACCACCAGATTTCCTTAAACCAATCCGACCAGCTTAAAACCTCGTTCATCACACCGTTTGGAGCCTTCTGTTACACAACAATGCCCTTTGGCCTGAAAAACGCTGGCGCCACCTACCAGCGGACTATGCAGCGATGTTTGCACAACCAGATAGGAAGGAATGTCGAGGCTTATGTTGATGACGTGGTAGTCAAGACTCGGATCTCCACCGACTTAATATCCGACCTAGATGAAACATTCGGCAACCTTCAGAAATACAACATAAAGTTAAATCCGGAAAAATGCGTCTTTGGGGTCCCATCAGGAAAATTACTTGGTTTTTTGGTATCACACAGAGGGATTGAAGCTAATCTAGAAAAGGTAAATGCCATATTACGAATGGGACCTCCACACTCGCAAAAAGACATTCAAAAGCTCACCGGTTGTATGGCTTCGCTCAGTCGGTTTGTATCTCGGCTCCGCGTCTGAGGCTTACCCTTTTTTTGATTACTCAAGAAGCAAGGATCATTCATCTGGAATGACGACGCACAGAAAGCTTTGGATGATTTTAAGGCTTATATTAGTCGTCCTCCAGTCTTAACTCCCCCGGAGCCAAAGGAACTTTTGCAGCTGTACATTTTCGTAACCAAACACGTTGTCAGTACTGTGCTGGCGGTGGAGCGGGCGGAAGATGGCAAGGCTCAAAAGGTGCAACAACCAGTATATATCATCAGTGAAGTCTTATCAGAATCCAAGGTACGGTACTTCCAGCTTTAGAAGTTAATTTATGCATTATTGATGACATCTAGGAAGTTGAAGCATTACTTTGAGGATCATCCAATTGAGGTCCACACGTTGTTCAGCCTAGGCGAATTGCTTCACAATAGAGAGGCCACTAGAAAAATCGCCAAATGGGCTGTTGAGCTCAGATCATTTGATATCACCTTTAAGTCACGTGATTCGATCAAAGGTCAAGCTTTGTCGGACTTTATCGTCGAGTGGATAGAATGTGAGTTACCACCTAACTCACAAGAGTTATGCTATTGGAAGATGGCGTTTGATGGCTCCTTACAATTGGAAGGCACCAGAGTAGGAGTCATACTGGTATCTCCTGACGGAGCCAAGTTGCGGTATGTTCTTCGAATGCACTTTCGTGCCTCTAACAATGCTGTAGAGTATGAGGTGCTGCTACATGGACTTCGGACAGCTATCTCACTCAGTGTCCAACGGATAAGCGTCTCTGGCGACTCGGCGCTAGTTATAAATCAAGTAACAAAGGAGTGGTGTTGTTCCCACGAAAGCATGACAGCCTACTGCACCGATGTTCGGAAGCTCGAAGACAAGTTTGATGGCATTGAGTATAAACACGTCCTGTGAAAGTACAATGAAGAGGCGGACGAACTGGCCAAACTTGGGTCTAGCAGATCTAAAATACCCGACGGAGTATTCCTTGATGATCTGCATAAGCCATCTATACTAACCCAGCAAACTATGGAGTAGTCGGCACTAAAGGCGGGGGTAGCACCGCATGTAGCTGTCATTGAGGTAGATTGGCGAACTCCTTTCATTGATTATCTAGATTGTGATACATTACTGACCGACAAAGACGAAGCCCTCCGAATTATTTGCAAGTCGTGTTCATATCATATAGTTGACCATCACCTATACAAGCAAAGCCCACATGGAGTACTAATGAAATGCTTGTCTCAGGATGAAGGCATAGCTATATTAGGAAACATCCACGCTAGCATTTGTGGGAATCCCGCAGGCCCATCCACAATTGCGGCCAAAGCAATGAGGCAAGGGTTTCATTGGTCGATTGCCGGTGCTGATGCCAAGGAAATTGTCCGAAAGTGTGAAGGTTGTGAGTTCTTCGCTCGTCAGATGCACGTACCTGCTACAGAGCTTCAAAATATACCAATAACATGGCCGTTTTCAGTATGGGGTTTAGACATTGTCGGACCTTTCATGAAAACTCAAGGGGGTTTTACTCACCTTTTCGTAGCAGTGGATAAGTTTTCTAAATGGATCGAAGCAAAGCCAGTCGGTAAGATTTCGACAAAGAAGGCCATCGAGTTTATGACCGAAATACTCACTCGGTTTGGTGCCCCTCACAAGATAATCACCGACAACGATACTCAATTCAAAGTAGAGGAGTTTAAAGAGTTTGCGGGCCAAGTCGGTTTTAAGATTGGTTATGCCTCGGCCGCCCATCCATAGAGCAATGGTCAGGTTGAGAGGGCAAATGGCCTCCTGCTTTCTGGAATTAAGCCTCGTATATTTGATCGATTGGAAAAGTATGTTTGATGATGGGTTCTTGAATTACCATTTGTGTTGTGGGGGCTTAGAACCAACATAAGTCGTGCCACCGGGCACTCCCCTTTTTCTCTGTTTTATGGCTCAGAAGCCATGTTACCCACCAAGATTATTTTTGCCTCCCCCCGTGTGGCAGTGTATGATGAAAAAACCTCCAACGACTATAGGTGTGACGACTTGTTATTGTTGGAGGAACAGCGGGATGCCACCGTAATTCGGTCAGCAAAGTACCAGCAAAATTTGTGATGTTATCACGACAAAAACGTTTGTACACGGGGTTTTTCTATCGGTGACCTTGTTTTGAAGCAAGTTCAGTCTAAGGTCGGCAAGCATAAGCTGTCGCCTCCATGGGAAGGACCTTTTATTATAAAGGAAATCACTCGGCTAGGCGCCTATCGATTGATGAGTGAGGACGGATCGGACCTTCAAAGTTCCTGGAATGTTTCACAGCTACGTCGTTTTTATACTTAGTAATTATAGTTTATTGTATTTCTATTATTAAATATATATACACAATAGTCATGATATTTGATTTTGCAATTTATGATTTCTGTGAATAATTGTTGTTATTTACATCATGACACAAATTCTGATACTTGGTATCACTCTAACTCGTGCATGTCGACCAAGCGGGTTACTTAGTTCCCAGGCTTCTTGCCGTCTCTTAGGGACCAAGGCAATTCTCCTAATTCGCATATGCTTGATCGAGTGAGTTCTTAGTCTCCATGGTTCATATTGATTATTGGGGGCATTGCTTAGAGGGCTGACATGAGTTGTGTATTGGTTGTGAGTGTTTAACATGAGTTCATACAATACATATACGAAGCAGCGCGAACCAAGAATTCATTACAATACTGGTAATGAATCTAGACCTTAGCAGTCTATCGAACATTGATTATATTATGATATCAGAGCTGTGCCATAGTATTTTAAGCTCTATAATTTTTTACAATTTAGGTAAAGGATCTAGCTCTATCTGGTCGGCTAATTTGTGAGCTGTTTTTTGCGCCTCAGCCACGAGAGCTTCACGTTGTTCATCAGAGAAATCTTCATGAAAGCCTTCGGCTACCACATCTAACTCTATGTTGGGGATGTGGGACTTTGAAATTGCCAGAACCTGTGCGCCGGCTAGCTCTGCAACATGTCGAGCATGTTCTTTCAGTCGGCCGGGTGCCCCTTGTAGCCTCATCAACAGGTCTCGACATCGAGGTGGTTTTTCTTCAGGATATATGTATTGGGCGACCACCTCTGCATCCTTCTGAAGAGCTGCAAGAGACCATCGAAGGTTTTCATCACCCTCTATAAATTTCTTCTACAATAGCTCATAGGACCTCTTTGATCCTATAGGAGCATAATAATCATATATGTCTAGCACAATGGAATTCAATATCAAGGTATTAGTTGAATAAACATTTACCTCTTAGGCATTTCTCGGCTTCTATATTCTCAGCCTCCAGGGTGGCGACTTTTTCCTTATATTCTTCTTTTTGCTTTTCAATTTTATTGAAGGCTTTTTGGAATTGGTTTAGCTCATCCACAGCCTTTCTGGCTTTTTATTATTTCTTCAGCGCCTATTAGTAACAAACATTTTAGTGCATAAATATATTCCTGCACATACAGGTATATTCATTTTTACCTTCAGCTCTTTTCTTCCACGAATTTTGTTTTTCTTGCATTGTTTTGAGATCGTCTTTTAGCTTTTCAAAATTCCTCTTGATCTCTGCCGAGTCCTGGATCTGCTTCTGTAACTCTTGATTCTCAGCCTTCAAAGTTTCAAGAGCTTGGGCAGATGACTCTAGTTCTCTTATACGGCCTTCAAGACTTGCAATTTGAGCGGTCGTCTGGGCATCTTGGTTTTGTTTCAATTCCAGTGACCACGATGCCTCTGTATGGACGAGGTTAAATGTTCATGTCACACAGATAACGTGTGAGGTATAAGCTATATTGGTCTTATACCTTGTAGCTCGAATTGAAGTTCATCAACTTGAGATGAACGGGCTTTTAGCGCTATTAATAAGCGCCCTACTTCCAGTCTCTCTTTGGCAAGTTGATCTTCTAAATCGACGGCTTTAGCACAATGCCTTTCGACAAGTTGCAGAAGCTTATTCTTGTTGGCCATATGAGTTTTCAGAGCCTGCAATAATGGCAAATTATATGTTTGAAATTTCATAACCAGGAACGGTGATTATTATTGACAAAAAGGACAGAATACCTAGAAGGAATGATAGGCTTTTTCGGTTTGCTCTTCAAAATTTTTCAAATCCGCTTGCTCTGTCGACTCATCAAATCTGGCGATGGCAAATTGGCCACTATGATATATTGATCTAGTCGGCGTTGGCTGATCTGAGGCACCTTCTCTTACCACTCGGTGAATAGGAGTCGGCGTGACATTTTCCTCCGGACCGATTGGATATTCATATGTTGGCTCTAGCATAGATTCAAAAACCAGTGATGGCTCTTCGGGCTTGGTGGAGGCAGGAGTATCAGTACCCGTTGCCATCTCAGATGTATTCAGGTCTGGGATGTTGGGTGATTTAGCTTGGTTATCTTCTAGCTGAGTGGATTCGGGTGCACTTTTTTCACTCGGTTTCTTTGTCGACTGGTCTAGGACATCATCTTTGGATGACCCAGCCTGTGGTGTCTCATGGGCTTTTCGGGAACTGGACTTTGTGCCAGAACTTCTTCAAAAGATGACCGCCTAGACGACCTGCCAATTTGACAAAAATTACATATTTCACTCAAATTGATAGTTAAGCTTTAAGTTATATTGATTTGTTTACCTTGAGCGGCATTTGAATTTAATGCCTGACACTCTTCATGGAGGGCTGGTTGGCCTTGGGGCGCCTGTCATGTCTGGCGCCATCTCATGGGCGCCTGCCTGGCTAGCTTCACTCGGCTGGTTTTGTCCTTCATCATCCATGGCTCGCTGAGTGGTGGAGGTTTTCTCTGGAGTCTTCTTTTTTGCCTCTGCTTGAAGTCTGTCTACTCTTTCAGCCAGCGATTCTTCTTCATCAGAATCTTCAATATGTGCCTTGCGGCGCTTGGGAGCTGATGGTTGAGTGGGAGATTTCTTTTGCGGCATCGGCGGTAGAGGGGGGTTGGACACGTATACATCAAGGTTCTGCAATATATGTTATGTATTATTCATTGCTGAACATAATGCATGAAGTATTGACTTTTTAAGCACAGAATGGATAACTTACTGGACTCCTGCCAGTCTTGGAATGATGCCCACATTTCGCACTACCTGGAGTCCAACCAAGGAGTGAAGAAAATATGTTTTCCAGCCGCAATGTTAATTCCCTTTCTGACAATGTTTCTGGCACTTCCATGGTGGGGTCTGAGCCTAGTTCGAACTTCCATCCAGGATCATGATATTTTTTAATAGGCTGCACGCGGCGATATATGAAGCTTGCGGCAACATGTACGCCAGTATAACCTTGGGACTTGAGATAGGCAATGTGTTCTAATATGGCATCAACTTGAGACTTTTTGTTTGGATGGGCCTTTGCTGACCATTCGAGTTGTGGCTTGGGGGCTTCGACCATAGTCTCTGACAAAGGTGTAGCATGGTTTCCATGGTAAAACCAGTCCGCGTGCCAACCTTTGTTCGTTGATGGAAGTGGTACATCAACGTATTTGGATTTATTCCTAACATTATTATTGTTTGATTTCAAGACAAACAGTTCTTAGGTATCAAAATCAGGATAAATCCCCAAGAACACCTCACATAGGTATAGCAATATGTAAGATGGAATTTGGATTCAGATTGACAAGATTGATGCCATAGAAGAACGGAAGACCGCAAAAGAAGTCGCAACAAGGGATCCCAAATCCACGATAGAAAAAGGAGGAGAAAACCATGATTTGGTCAACAGGAGGTTGGGGAAATATCTGACCTATGGCCTCGATCCATTCTTCGATCTGATGATCCTGCAAGACGCCATCAATCACCAGTCTGTTGATTTTCTCTGAATCCATGGTTGACATGGGGAACTCATTGATGGCGGCGGGGATGTTGAAAATTGGCTCTTCTTCCTCGCCCTTCTCAGGGGAAGATTGCTTCTGGGATTGTGCCTTATAGCTTTGGCGGGTGCGCTTCAGGTCCATCGCTCTTGTTCGAGTGCGGTGAGAATCAGCTGCGTGGAGCCTTGGGGTGGAAATGGACTCTTGAGATCTAGGGTTTGTGTGCGCAAGAAGGCGGCAGCGGAGAAATGAGGACGAAGGGGTGCGGCTGTTTGGCGGCCCTTTTTATAAGGGCTAGATGACCTATTGGGCCGAGGCTTTTCGTAATTTGTTAAGTCCAGTTTTGTTAATTGGATTGTTGCGGTTTTAAACTTGGAAATTGTACCTTCCGAGATTTCATGATAAATCACTCGGATTATTGCAGTTTCAGCCTTGGAAATTGTACCTTCCTAGATTTCATGATAAATCACTCGGATTACTGTAGCTTTAGCCTTGGAAATGGTACCTTCCGAAATTGCGAGGTAAATCACTCGGATTATCTCGGCGCCAATCTTGGGGCTGTGTTTCCATGTTATATTAATACTATTGATACGTCACCAATCTTGGGGGCTATGACAATTGAAATTTGTCATTAATCATTCAGATTAAGGGCACTTCAGCATTAGGGATGTAAATATTAAATTGGTGATGAATCACTCGGCGAGTAAGAGAATTGTGCTAAATATGGAGTTTGCTAAGGCAAAATTGGAAGATTCAGACCTCATTATGCCCTTTTCTGTGGAGGGACAAGGTTAATTGGATATTTTTTTATAACTCAAAAGTTGCTTCGGTGTAGCCTTAACAATCTTTTGAGTTGGGGGCTACATGCATAGGCTATATCTTTTTTAGGGATTTATGAATAAGAATTAATAGAAAAAGCACTTCCCAATTTCATAAGATGTCGAGGCAAACCAAGATGACAATTCAATACGGGAAGTGCTTGGGGGCTACTGTGGTATGTATATACCAGGGATACCTCGCCACTCGGATATATTGCCGAGTGGGCCAGGGTCCAATAAAGATAAAGACCCATGAAGATAACTATTTGGATTGTTACTTGGAGTACACGACAAGTCAATACTAGAGATAGAAAGTTAGAGATAGAGTCATAGTCGGAGATCATGTTGTAACCGACTAAGACACTTACCATGTAAACCTGCCCCCCAGATATATAAGGAGGGGCAGGGGCTCTTTCGGAGGGATCCATCCCGAATAATACACTACAGAACACAGGACGTAGGGTTGTTATCCTCTAGGAGGCCCGAACATATCTAAACCTTGCATCTTGTGTGTCCATCGATCTTTCATACTCATACGCATACCTAGATCTACTATCAAGAATATCTCTCAACAAGAAGCGTGTGAGGTGGTTTCCTGGTTTGGGCCTCAAAACCAATGGCGGAGGTTGGTGGTGCACGTGGCACCATCACAGAGCTTGCTTCGAGGTGAAGCAAAGTCATGAAGGGCTCGATGGCATTCAGGCGATGAGGCAAAAGATCGACAATTATGCCCCCGGTGGTAGGTGGGTGTGTTATATAAACCAAGGGTAGTATTGTGATGTGGGAAATATACCTTGGGTCTATATAAGTAGAGGTAGGGCTGGTGGAAGAGGGGCCTCTCTTGCATTAGCCTTGTGTTAGGAACTCATTACAAAGTGCTAGGAGAGGACTTCATGTTTTAGAGGAGAGGAGAACATCTCTTCCTCTTTCGAATAGTGGGAGGAAGAGGGTGACTTCCTAGCCTTGTACCTATGGATCTTGTAAGTATATTTCCATGATATGAGAAGTATTTTCATGCTCAAGATTTCCCTTTTCACTTGAATCCCGAAATTCCCTTTTTCCTATTTTCAGAGCTATTTTCGTGGGAATTTTCGATATCCTTTTCGGATGAGTTTTTGGGGCAGATTTCTTAAGGAACTTGTTGCTATGATGAGCTAGAACAATCCTTCGTAGGTCCTTGATGAAATCAAGAGCTCTAGCACCTTCAATTTGAAGGATTTCTCAAGTTTCCCCTCTTTGGTGTTCTTGGCACAAGATCTGAAATTCGTGATGATTTCTTGAGCCACTTGAGTTGATCTTCTAGGATTAGGGTCATGATGTGCTGAGAATTCACTGGTCTAAAAATTACATCATTTGGAGTTCGTTTGATTAGGTTTTGGAGAAGATTTGCCAATTTCCTGAAAGTTTCTACTATTCTGTTGGGGACGATCGGCACTGCCGATGACCTAGACCGGCACTGCTGGTGGGTCTGACTCAAATCGGCCTGCCGATAGGGAGAGTCTAGACCCTGCACCGGCACTACCAATTGCGTCGATCGGCACTGATGATCTGTCTTGTATGTAGGTTCTAGAGAGTCCTGTGTCTTGCACCGGCACTGCCGATGGGCGTGACCGGCACTGCCAATGGTGCCACCCGGCACTGCCGATGGCTGTGGTCAGCACTGCCGATGAGAGTCCAGAATTGATCTGTTTTGAGCGCTTCTTGTTCCTTTTTGTTTCCGCTATGTCTCTTTGTTGTGGTTGATCACTCCTAAGGCTAGTACACCACAAATTGGTTTGTGTAGTCTTGGTGATTGGTTCGGAGGTTGGCTTGGGTTGTTTTTGGGACATATGCCAAGTTCTCTTGGATAATTTTGATTGGCTCCCATTCACCACCCTCTGGTCACCTTATCGGTCCTTCATCCACTCATAGAGATTACCGATCATCTATTGAGGTGGATGTTGACACTGAATGTGGTGAGTAGCCTCTCTCTCACAACGTACCTGCCCCTCGACCACAACTAGAGCTTGCTCAACAGCTGCTGAAGTAGATGTAGAAGCTTCTGGACCCTCTGTTGGAGTGGTGGTAGTAGCAGGAACAAGCACGGATGTGAGATGGAATGACTCATCATCGTCATCATCCTAGCCCTGTAGGTCCTCTTCTACAAAGATGCTCTCCTCCATCCCCTTGGAACCTATAGTCTCAATCACATTGCTTGCACAAGAGTTTGATTCATCAAAGGTTACATCGTAGGAATCTACGATGGTGTTAATTTCCAAATTCAAAACTCTATAGGAATGGCCATGAAGGATGTAGCCAAGAAAGATGCCATCAGAAGATCTCGACTCAAACTTTTCAAGACTGCCACGCTTGAGAATGAAGCACTTGCAACCAAAGGCACGCAAATGAGAAACAAATGGCTTCCTCCCAAAACGTAACTCACAGGAAGTCACATTAAGAATTGAGCACAAGAAAACCTGATTGGAAATATAGCAAGCAGTGCTAATGGCCTTAGCCTAGAACCGCCTCGTATTCCTATGCTCATCGAGCATTGTTCAGGCCATTTCCACCAAGGTTCTGTTCTTTGTTTCGATCGCACCATTCTGCTAAGGAACACGAGGTGCTGAAAACTGATGCTCAATGTGACACCCCAGGTGTCTCACCTTAACTTAGCAAATATGAGGAGCACAAATCATAGAAATTATAGCATTAAATGATAGAGCCTATCTATTAATTTAATTCCAGGCAAATAAATACCCTACAACCAAGTTATTGAAGCAACATAAAAATTTCAATACAACTTATGCTAAATAAATTCATAATCATGTTGTTAATAATAAAATAGAACATTATGAAATTATTGGGCATTTTATCTGCTTGGCAGGACCCATAATTAATTAATTGATTCTTAAGTAACTAATTAATGCATTTAATAAATTCTAAAAATATGTTTATGGAAATTGCAAATAAAATTCACCAGAGTGTTTCACATCATTTAAATAGTCAATCCACCAATTTTCACCATTTTAGGAAATCCCTAGCTATTTTATTTTGATTTATGAAAAACCAGTGTTGACCAGGGACCTTTTTGTGAGGATCTTGAAAGATCAGGGGGCGCAGTGTAAAAATCCTTTTCTTCTTCCTCTCACTGGCACAGACCCTGCCGACTCCCCTCTGCTGCACGGCAGCGCCGGCGCGCGACTCGGCCCGCCTTCACTCCCCGCCTCGGAAACGCGCACGCGCTATAGCGTCCGCTCTGCCCTCTGCTCCACCGCTCTGTCCCCTCACCGCGAGCTCGCCCAACCTCCTCTTCTCCTTCTTTGCACTCCACCGACGCAACCCAGCCAGTGAATTCAATTCCGAGCACCTCCGCCGCTCTCAACCCCTCAAGCCACCTTGAAGTGCACCCATGAGCAACAGCCCACTCACTCCCACTCTCTGCTCGCCCCATTTTCTCCTCTCTGCGCTCTGCTCCCCCCCCTTGCCCCCCACCATTACCGCATCAAGATCAAGCTTGCATTGCCACTACTCCCGCTACCTCCCGAGCGAAGCCGTAACCATTAGCAGCTACGCACAACTTCCCTTCCGCTTTTCCCACTCATCGCTCGGTCAATCTCCGTGTGAGCTCGAACCAATTTGAAGAAAAACTGAAACACATCACTCCGGCGAGCTCCTCCGCCGCAGGCCAAATTAACCATCCTTGGTGAGTCTCATCGACCATCCTTTTTCTCTCACATGTGCAAACTACCTACGCGCCTCCCTGACCCATTTCTCTTTTGTTTCCTCCACTCAAGTCGCCGACAAATCCTTTTTTTTCCCCGACTCTGCTCCGGCGCCGGTAGACCACGCCGCCTCCACGACGAGCACTATCTTCCGATCCTCCTCTTTGAACGCTGACTTGATGTCGAGCACCCCCAAGTCACCATGAAGCTGTAGGAGAAGTCGGAGTTTAGTTTGGTCCTCCCTACCGATCCCGCGACGCAGCCGAAGATCTCCGCTCTGCTGCCTCTCATCATCGATCCCCTCCTGGTGAGCCTCCGTCCTCGCCAAACCCCCAGACGTGTTCGCCTCGATATGCATCCCGTGTGTAGTCCCGCGGCGAGCTTTCCTCGCGCGCAGCCGCCAGCGGCGACCCATCCGGCCGCGCGCCACCCCGCTCTGACGAGTCCACTGGCGCCTACTGGCAGCCGAGTTGGCTCCTACGTGGCTCTGTCGTGGCACCCACGTGGCTCCGACGTGCCCCCCCCCCCCCCTAAAATCAGAAAATTGCCAGAAATTGCTAAAAACTTTGAAAAACCATATCAAATCGAATTCAAATCCAATGGAACTCAAACAAATTTTGTTAAGTTCATTTTGAATTGCTCTATTTTAGTAAATTGATAAATCATTGCCTCCATACTAGCATTTTTATTAATTCATTTAATTGTCCAAACACAAATTAATTCACCAGATATTCTAGGAACCGAATTTAATTCTGATATTTGGCTAATTACATAATTATCTATCACCACAATGTTTGGTTTAGAAAAATATGAATTTGTTTTGGCTCTGGAATTTATTTATTGTGTTTGCTTAAATTAATTCTAGTACTTATCTTATAACTAATTGGCCCCTGCCACTTGGCACAAAAATCACTCACACAAGTCTCTGTGCCCAGTAAATTACAGAAGTCCAGAAACTGAAGTTTACTTAATTAAATTAAATTAATTGCTCATACCACAATTTTACTTTAATAAGTGCTAGTAATTAGAGTATTTAAATCCAGAGGCTATAAGTTGGTAAAAATACAATTCATCTATGTCCCTGTTCATGATAAATCACTCAAGATCAGAATTGATTGGTTACTATTGTAATTGCTTAATTATTCTGATGGACAATAACAACCCTAAATAAATGATTAACACACATAAAATGATGAAACTCTAATTTGTTTCTTTGAAGCATATGGCTTCGAGAACATTGAAGCATATGACTTCAGAACATAATAATAATGAATCGACATCAAAACACAATGTGCTTTCATGTATCATATCATTGCATATAACGGTATTACGACAATACCGATAACACCTTTGTCACCATATAGGCAATGACAACCAGGAGTGCGAAGAGGACCAGAAGGAGACTGAGACTCAGGAACAAGAGGTTGAAGTCGCTAACACTAGTGTCAATCCAGGCAAGCCCTAGTTTACATTCGCCCTTTTATAAAGTTTGCTAGTTTCAATATTACTAGTGTCTATGATTAATGTTGCATTACGTCATAGGAGTTAATTGGAACCCACCTTGCATGATACCCAATTGACCTATGTCACTGTCATTAGAGCTTTGGTAGTATCGGTACTGTGTTATTATGCTTAGTAACTACTAGGTCTGATAGATACTAATACTAAGGAATGAACTTGTCCACTAAAACGGGAACCTAAAAAGAAGTTTATTTTACTATTATGACTGGGCAGGGAAGATGCATGTGTAGGTTTGCAGCAATACATGGGTGTTGACTGCGGTAGCCCTACCTTGTCGAACCTAGGACCCATCCGTGGTCGGCCCCTTGGTCAAGTATTGAATAGTACCAAATACATGCTAGTCTATGGGCACTAGTAAACTGAAGTAGCATTGGCGCGGCAATGAGGACGGTACCAAGTACAGTGGTCGTTGACCCTTCTGCTGCTGGAGTGGGCGGTTCATACCGTGAAGTACTGTTGGTAGAACGGCATGCCCACTCGCTGAGACTGGACCCGAACCAAGTTGTTTTTCATCCTTGCGAAAGGTTGCCATATACGACCTTGATTGGTGCATATGTGTCGTGTATCTCGGGTTATCCCAGCTGGTGTAAATCGATTGCAATTGCTATCTCTCGCAGTAACGAGTACCACTTGGTCACTGAGTTGTCACATAGTTGCACATGGTACTTGGGGATTGAATATGATGCTTACTGTTGACAATACTCTTACGACTCCTATGTTGTACTTACTTATGTATTGCTTTATTATCATATTGTTGCAACTAAAGTTATATTTTGCTCTACCCAATTAACTTGACGATTAAAACATGATAGAACTAATAGGTTGCTTAGTGCGAGTCTTTTCCAACAAGCCACCTAATAGAGCCATTGCATACTTAGAATTCCGACTGGTAAGTCTTGCTGAGTAATTAGTACTCAGGCTTTGTGCCACTGTTGATTTCAGGTAATGAAGAGGTAGAATTGCTTGAGAATGTGCTGCCCTGGGACATAAAAGGCCCTGAGGGTTGGACTGCCCACTAGGAGTCTGACTCACCGCCACAGTATTGATATGTGTTGCTAGAGTGATGGTTCTTCGGGCATGAACCATTACTATGTTGTATCGTCGAGCTCGTAGCTTCTTATCGTGATTTGCTTCCGCTATTTCCAAAACATTCTGAACTTGTAATATTCCGCTGCACTCTGAGAACATATTGATATAATTTCAACTTAAATTCGAACCAGTGTTGTATTATCAAGTGTCTACGTTATCAGCACTGTCGGGACCTCGATCCTTCGGGAAGGGGCGCCACAGCTGGTATCGGAGCCGTGGTCCATGATAATACAACAAATAAATTGTATTTTTGAAAACCACGATGTTGCGAGTGAGGATACGTTAGTATTGCCCCCAGTAGATAATAGGGCAGTGACAAAGCTAACCTGGGTTATGATTGTTTATATTACTTGCATCTACGGCTTCTTCAAACAAAGGTACGTGCGTGCTTAACTGACACGCGTGATATCGGTGTCTGTGCTCGCAGGCGGATACGAGACACTGTTGGCTCATGACTTATCATGGGGCGATCCTTTTTCCATGGATCGTTACTAGTAGAATTGTGCTTCTTTTCATAGTTTCTTATGAATTTGATGTATTGTTTCTGCAATGAATCTTCTGCAGGTACGCTAACGTCATTAGTATAACCTTTAGAATGACTTATGTGTTGAGTGCGGGTTGTCACCACGTATTCATGCCGCTAAGTCTCGGCAAGTTAGGTGTTGTGTTGTGAGGAATGATAGGTTAATAAAATGAAGGTTTTGCATCATGCATCCCATTATAACTCAACTAAAAATTGGTTCTCTCCTTGCTCAACAACCTCTGAATAAAAATTTTCTAAACATGATAAGTATAAAATTCTGAATAACAAGGTTAACAAGAATCTGTCCTGTTTTTAGCTGCCAACTTCAAAAATTCATAACTAAAGTTATACTTCGGATTTTTAGGTGCTTAAATACAATCTGGAAAGCCCTAGAAGTCTATTTTCATCTCCAATAGGTTTCACCATCTTTCCAGTTTTTCTCTGTCCAGTAGAGCCAAAACATTAAGCCTATGTCAATCTGAAACTGAATTTGTTTTGAGAACCATTGCCGTATTATTGACTCTTGAGGCTGGAAAATATGAACAAAAACTTTGTTTCTGTATTTCATAGCACTATATATGAAATGCATTGTTACTCATGGAACATTGTACTCACCATTGGGTTTATGTTCCAGATGGGTGACCACGGTTTTGAGGAGCTTTCGCACGATGGGTGGCGCTACACCATCGGACTCCACCACCGTGGCTTTCCTACACTGTTGTGGGATCTCTTATGCTTGTTGGGCTACGATGAGCCGCCCTCTTACAAGGGCCGCGAGGTCCGTTGTCATGGCATGACTCTTGCTGAGGTGCACATCAGCGTGCCCACACACCCGCGCAACCTCGACATGGCGGGTATGGAGAGCACATCGACTTGTGGGAGCCTCCGTGTGGGCTTGGAGAGAGTCACCCACAGGGCTCTCACCCACTTCTATGGGTGCCACACAGCAGCGCTCTCTGGGACCCCGTTTGAGATGATCCCCATCTGGCACCAGGCCAACCCGGTCTGGCAGAGGCGCGTGAGGCGCATTGGCCGCGACGACTACCCGATGTACCATGCAGGGTACCACCGTGTGTCCTACTACTCCGAGTACCTCCTCACCTTGGATGGGGAGGCTAGCAGCCATAGCAGTATCATACTGGCTGAGGCTGAGCAGGTCTGGGTTCAGAGGAATGACCTGCAGACACAGGTTGACACACAGTAGAGAGAGATTCAGCGGCTGACCGCTGCTCTTGAGGCGAGTGAGACTCGCGTTACTAAGGTGACTGGACAGCGCGACACCCTCGCGCAGGAGGTTGACAGACGTGGCGTGATTATGCAGCAGCGCGCCAACCACAACGAGCACCTGCAGCATCCGTTGACGGCTGCACAGCACGAGATGGAGCTTATGGGAGAGGATTTAGAGACCCTAGCCCAGGAGAACCAGGGCCTACAGCAGCAGCTTGAGGCAGCCCTTGCACCACCGTCAGCACCGGAGGTGGAGGACTCGCAGGAGGATATGGACGAGGAGTCTGACATAGACTACGAGGCACCCGCCCAAGGCAGGACCTAGGAGGATAATGGTAGACTAGCCTAGTCTCGGTAGTCAGGATCAATTGGGAAGGTAACTTTTGTCGAACCACGCGAGGTTGTTGTATTTTGGGGTTGATGCGTGAGATGTTTTTGTAACTCAAGGGCCACATATTCTGAGTCATGTATTGAAACTATGATGATTTGCGCTGTGCATTAGGTGTACCATTAGTAGCTATTGTTGTTGCAACAAAGTTAATCGTACTCATTGACTCAATCAAAGTACTTTCTTTGTAGATGGCTGAAAACAATGAACAACCACCACAAGGTTGGGAAATTACCGATGGCCTGGAGTTCACAGGGATGATTCACCTGTTTTGGAGAGTTCTCTAGAGATTCGGATATTCCTTTCCTCCCACCTATGTTGGCAAGGAATTCCAGGAGCATGGAGTCCCCTCATGTGTCATCCATGTGGCGGTTCCCGCCAACTACTCCGTCATCCCTGCCTGGGAATCTTGGACCCTTAGCGTCACCGGGACAGATCTGCCTTCCACCTGGAATGTAGCTGTATTCAAGGCACTTACTCGGTTCTGTGAAGACCACAAGCATGATGTTGTTGGAACACCCGTTGCCTTGCTACCCATTAATGATGTGACGGATTTCAAATGGATGAGGCGTGTGGATTTCATCTTTGATCCAAACCACCGCCACCATGATCCTATGCTGCCCATAATAGAGTATTATGGTTTGTCCATGTTCGCTTTGTGCACAAACTTGTGCCGGCGATTGGATGTGTTCCATTCTGCACTATGACTTTCTGAGGTCGAAAAACAAGCTAAAGATGAAGAAATTGCAGAACTGAACCAGCAAATCCAAGCCAAGAATGAAGAGATGGATGTGATTCTAGAAGAACGTGACTAAGCCTTGTAGAATGCAGCGGATTTTGAGCATTACATGATTGAGGCTCAAGATGACTTGAACGCATTCAAGGCTGCCCATCTTCCTATTGAAGGGAATTGGGATGAGATCTTCATAGAGTATGGAGAACAAGACGATGTG
Source organism: Eleusine coracana subsp. coracana (assembly GCA_032690845.1). Taxonomy (NCBI): domain Eukaryota; kingdom Viridiplantae; phylum Streptophyta; class Magnoliopsida; order Poales; family Poaceae; genus Eleusine; species Eleusine coracana. The sequence goes on along the minus strand of CM064426.1, from coordinate 32,749,098 downwards.
GAGATGGCACCTACCGGTGTTGATGACGAGGAAATGATGGATCTGGAGGAACTAGGAGATCCTATGGAACAGGAAGAACCAGAAGAGCCGGAACACTTAGGCCAGGAGTAGATAATTCGCTACCCCTGTGTACGGTCGAGTAGTATATGTATCCCCAGTTTGATGTAGGAGTGTAAATCTTGCATATTGTGTCCGCAATACCGTAACTAGGCGTCAGCACATATATGTAAGGAACCGTGTGATGATGTTCTTTAACAACCATGTAGACTGAATTGAATCAATGGAGATGGTTGTCATTCTGAGATTTTACCGTGCCACTTGCAAATTTATATTCTTACACATGTGATTTTATGGAATATTATGAGAAACAACTAATGTGCAACCATATAAATTGCAGCATGGTGCGTACTCGGAACCAGGAAGATCCTGAGAGCTCTCAGCAAGGAGCAAATGCTGAGCCTTCATTAGCTGAAGTCCTGGCCGCTGCACTCAACAGGCAGCAGAATGACTCCGAGCTGCTCCATCGGCTGGTCGACATCACGACCCATCTGGTTGGACATGGAGATGACCACAACAACCGCAACAACCAGCCCCGTCAGAGCACTTACTCAGATTTCCTGGGTACCCACCCACCCACCTTCGAGCGTGCCAGAGAACCACTGGACACCGACCACTGGTTGTGCTAGACCGAGTCTAAATTCGGTCTGCTGCAGTGCACCGAGCACCAGAAGGTGTTGTTCGCCGCCCAACAACTCCATGGCTTTGCTAGTGCCTGGTGGGCCAACTATGAAGCTTCTCTGCCCACTGGATGCCGCGTGGAATGGAATGACTTCAAAGCTGCTTTTTGTGCTTATTTCATCCCCGCTGGTCTTATGCAGAGAAAGTTCCAGGAATTTATGGATCTAAAATAAGGAGGGAGGAATGTCCTCCAATATTCTAAAGCTTTCAATCATCTTGCTTAGTACGCCACTAAGTATGTTAATACTAAGGAAAAGAAGAGATACGCATTTTTGCATGGGATGAATGCCACGCTCAAGGAACGTTTGACTTGGCAGACGACTGGCACATACAATGATCTGGTCAATGCTGCTATTGTCCAGGAAGGCGCTATGCGCCAAGTTAAAGAACAAGACCGTAAGAGAAAGGCCCCTGCTACTGCCTCTGCTGCCCCATAGGTGAAGCATCGCCTGATATATACTTCACCCACCGGACAACGTCCGGGCAGCACCGCAGCAACAGTTTCAGCGATGATTTGGCCCGAACTACTCGAGATCACCACAGCAGCAGAACTTCCCACCTCGTGCACCTTATCAACAGCAGAACACTCAGTACCATGCACCGTATTAGCAACAAGGGAACCCAAGTGCTCGTGCCCCACTGCCTGCTGATCGTGGAGGCAACTACCCTTGCTACAATTGTGGTCATACCGGCCACTTTGCAAAGAACTGCACTGCACCAAGGCGCAACAACAACAACAACAACAACCAGCGTCAGAACCAGAGCAGGAATGTGAATGCACCATCACGTGGTGCCCAAGTGAACTACACCAATGCGGAAGATATCCCTCAGGGCGAACCCGTGCTGACCGGTACGCTCTCGCTCTATCGCCAGCCTGTCCTTGCACTTTTTGATTCTGGTGCTACGCATAATTTCATTAGCCAAGCATGTGTGCAAAAACTTAATCTTCAACCCCAGACTATAGAAAGATGCTACACAATTTGTTCCCTCGCTGGGCAAATTAGTGCCAATCAAATACTATGCAAAGCCCCTCTGAAAATAAACAAGAAAATCTACCCCACGGATTTTATCATGCTTAGCCACCAGGGAATTGATTTGATTTTGGGCATGTTCTGGATGAAAACCCATAGAGCCATGTTAGACATCGAGCCCCGTATCGTTCACATCAACTCCCCTTTGCATGGAAAGGACACATTTTCTCTAAACGCCAATTCATCGAAAGCCTTGATTGTCCATCACTTGGAAGGGTAGTCGCTCGAGAACATCCCTGTTGTTTGCAAGTATCCGGACGTATTCCTCGAAGATATCTCTGGCCTACCACCTGACCGTGAAGTGGAATTTAAGATAGAGCTACAGCCAGGAACTTCTCCGATATCTCGTCGACCCTATAAGATGGCCCCGAATGAGTTGGCCGAATTGAAAAAGCAGTTGAATGAGTTATTGGAAAAGGGATTCATTCGCCCAAGCACTTCACCTTGGGGCTGCCCTGCTATTTTGTGAAGAAGAGGGACAAAGCTCTGCGTCTCGTTGTTGATTATCGACCTCTCAACAAAGTTACCATCAAGAATAAATACCCATTACCACGAATTGAAATCCTTTTTGATCAATTAGTTCGTGCTAAGGTATTTTCAAAAATTGACCTCCATTCGGGTTATCATCAAATCAAAATCAGAGCAGAAGATATTCCGAAGACCGCCTTTTCTACTAGATAGGGATTATTCGAGTATCTAGTAATGTCATTCGGATTGACAAACGCCCCAGCTCATTTCATGTATCTCATGAATTCGGTATTCATGCTAGAGTTGGACAAATTTGTGGTAGTATTCATTGACGACATCCTCATCTATTCTAAGTACAAGGAAGAGCATGCTGAACATCTTCGCATTGTTCTTCAATGTTTACGAGATCACAAGTTGTATGCAAAATTCAGCAAGTGTGAATTTTGGTTGGACCATGTGCCATTCCTTGGTCACATAGTCTCTGCAGAAGGAATCTCGGTAGACCCTAGCAAGGTTCAAGACGTGCTAGATTGGAAGCCACCAAAGACAGTTCACCAAGTATGCAGTTTCCTTGAGCTAGCCGGATATTATCGTAGGTTCATACCAAATTTTTCTCGGCTGACCAAACCCATCACGGAGCTGCTAAAAAAGGAGAAAAAGTTTAATTGGAACAACAAATGTGAAGAAGCATTTCAAGCATTGAAGAAATTATTGACAACTGCCCCAGTACTGGCTCAACCCGACATCACCAAGCCATTCGACGTATATTGTGATGCGTCTGGGACAGGACTTGGATGTGTACTCATGCAAGAAGGTCGAGTCATAGCCTATGCATCTCGACAGTTAAGGAAGCTTGAAGAGCACTATCCAACTCATGATTTGGAGCTAGCTGCAGTTGTACTTGCACTAAAAATATGGAGGCATTATTTGCTCGACAACTTAGTGCACATCTACACAGACCATAAGAGCTTGAAATATATCTTCACCCAGACTGATCTGAACATGAGGCAACATCGGTGGCTAGAACTGATTAAGGATTATAACCTGGAGATTCATTATCATCCGGGCAAGGCTAATGTAGTTGCCGATGCGTTAAGCAGAATGGTCCATTGTGACAACTTAGAGCTGGAAGTACAGGATAGAAATGACTACGAAACTAATTCAGAACCTAGCCTTCACGTTTTACCTGCTGCTGTGATTAGCAACCTAAGTGTGCAATCTACCCTTCGTGAAGAAATCATTGCTGCATAGAAAATTGACGTTGGTATGAATCATATCCGTCAAAATGTTGAAGATGGTAAGGCAAGATGCTTTACCCAAGACTCGGACGGTACTCTATGATTCAATAACCATTTAGTAGTACCAAAGGACTTTGAACTTCAACGGAAAATCTTGGATGAAGCGCATCACTCAAAGTACTCCATCCATCCAGGTATAACAAAATGTACCAAGACTTGAAGAAGAATTTTTGGTGGACAAGGATGAAGCAAGAAATTGCTCGGTATGTCACGGAATGCGATACCTATCAGAGAGTTAAGGTTGATCATTTGAAACAAGCTGGACTACTTCAACCATTAAGTATTCCCGCGTGGAAATGGGAAGACATCAGCATGGATTTTATTGTTGGTCTCCCTCTCACCTCTCGGAAGCACGATTCGATTTGGGTGGTTGTAGACCGATTCACAAAATCTGCCCACTTCCTACCAATCAATAACACCTACAAGATAAAGCAATATGCAGAACTATACATAGCAAGAATTCTATGTCTTCATGGAGTACCCAAGACCATTGTTACGGATCGTGGTTCGCAGTTTGTCGCTCGTTTCTAGGAACAACTGCATGCATCTCTGGGTACCAAGTTGATCCGAAGTTCTGCTTATCATGCCACCACTGACGGACAAACAGAGCGTGTCAACCAGATTTTGGAAGATATGCTTAGAGCATGTGTTTTAACACATGGTGGTAATTGGGATGAGTATTTGCCATATGCGGAATTCTCATACAACAATAGTTACCAAGAGAGTCTAAAAATGTCGCTTTGGTCCCGACCTTGTCAAGGATGCCGAAGAAAAGGTTCGTATCATTCAAGCCAATCTTTAAACGCTAAATGCCGTCAAGAGAAGTATGCAAACAGACGACGTAGGCCACTGTATTTCAACAAGGGTGACTACGTCTATCTTAGAGTGTCACCTATGAAGGGTATCCAACGGTTTGGAGTCAAGGGAAAGTTAGCTCCCCGTTATATTGGACCATTCCAAATTCAGGAACGATGTGGAAACGTGGCCTATAAGATGGAGTTACCTGCTAAACTATCCGGAGTTCATCACACCTTCCACGTCTCTCAGCTTAAGCGATGTCTCAAGCCGGCCATTGACAAGATTTTGGAAGAGTATGACCAACTCCAACCTGATCTCACGTACTCTGAACAACCCGTGAAGATCCTCGACGAGAAAGAGCGCACAACCCGTAATAGAACCCTCCAATTCTACAAAGTTCAATGGAGTAACCACTCAGAGGATGAGTCTACTTGGGAATCTGATGAATTTCTGAGTACTCATTACCCGAAGTTTTGGTCGTCATACATAGGTATGTTTTGACCACTGCACTTCCCTCTAGTTTGACTTGTTCATAATCTCGGAACGAGATTTCTTTAAGGAGAGAGGGCTGTGACACCCCAGGTGTCTCATCTTAACTCAGCACAAATCATGGAAATTATAGCATAAAATGATAGAGCCTATCTATTAATTTAATTCCAGGCAAATAAATACCCTGCAACCAAGTTATTGAAGCAACTTAAAAATTTCAATACAACTTATGCTAAATAAATTCATAATCATATTGGTAATAATAAAATAGAATATTATGAAATTATTGGGCATTTTATCTGCTTGGCAAGACCCTTAATTAATTAATTGATTCTTAAGTAATTAATTAATGCATTTAATAAATTCTAAAAATATGTTTATGGAAATTGCAAATAAAATTCACTAGAGTGTTTCCCATCACCTAAATAGTCAATCCACCAATTTTCACCATTTTAGGAAATCCCTAGCTATTTTATTTCGATTTATGAAAAACCAGTGTTGACCAGGGACCTTTTTGTGAGGATCTTGAAAGATCAGGGGGCGCAGTGTAAAAATCCTTTTCTTCTTCCTCTCACTGGCGCAGACCCTGCCGACTCCCCTCTGCCGCATGGCAGCGCCGGCGCGCGACTCAGCCCACCTTCACTCCCCGCCTCAAAAACGCGCGCGTGCTACAGCGTCCGCTCTGCCCTCTGCTCCTCCGCTCTGTCCCCTCACCGCGAGCTCGCCCAACCTCCTTTTCTCCTTCTCTGCACTCCACCGACACAACCCGGCCAGTGACTTCAATTCTGAGCACCTTCGCCGCTCTCAACCCCTCAAGCCACCTCTGCCGTTGCGTGACCTTGAAGCGCACCCATGAGCACCAGCCCACTCACTCCCACTCTCTGCTCATCCCATTTTCTCCTCTCTGCGCTCTGCTCCCCCCCCCCCCCCCACCATTACCGAATCAAGATCAAGCTTGCATTGCCACTACTCCCGCTACCTCCCGAGCCAAGCCGTAACCATTAGCAGCTACGCACAACTTCCCTTCCGCTTTCCCCGTTCATCGCTCGGTCAATCTCCATGTGAGCTCGAACCAATTTGAAGAAAAACCGAAACACATCACTCCGGCGAGCTCCTCCACTGCAGGTCAAATTAACCATCCTTGGTGAGTCTCATCGACCATCCTTTTTCTCTCACACGCGCAAACTACCTACGTGCCTCCCTGACCCGTTTCTCTTTTGTTTCCTCCACTCCAGTCGCCGACAAATCCTTTTTTTTTTCCAACTCTGCTCCGGCGCCGGTAGACCACGCCGCCTCCACGACGAGCACTATCTTCCAGTCCTCCTCTTTGAACGCCAACTTGATGCCGAGCACCCCCAAGTCACCATGAAGTTGTAGGAGAAGTCGGAGTTTAGTTTGGTGCTCCCTACCGATCCTGCGACACAGCCGAAGATCTCCGCTCCGCCACCTCTCGTCGCCGACCCCCTCTCGGTGAGCCTCCGTCCTCGCCAAACCCCCAGACGTGTTCGCCTTGACGTGCGCGTCCCATGTGTAGTCCCACGGCGAGCTTTCCTTGCGTGCAGCCGCCGGCGGCGACCCATCCGGCCACGCGCCACCCCACTCCGACGAGTCCACTGGCGCCTACTGGCAGCCGAGTTGGCGCCTACGTGGCTCTGACCTGGCACCCACGTGGCTCCGACGTGGCCCCCCTCTAAAAATAGAAAATTGCCAAAAATTGCTAAAAACATTGAAAAACCATATCAAATCGAATCAAATCCAATGGAACTCAAACAAATTTTGTTAGGTTCATTTTGAATTGCTCTATTTTAGTAAATTGATAAATCATTGCCTCTGTACTTGCATTTTTATTAATTCATTGAATTGTCCAAACACAAATTAATTCACCAGATATTCTAGAAACTGAATTTAATTCTGATTTTTGGCATGCTTAATAATTACATAATTATCTATCACCAAAAATTTTTGGTTTAGAAAAATATGAATTATTTTTGGCTCTAAAATTTTTTTAGTGTGTTTGTTTAAATTAATTCTAGTAATTATTTTATAATTAATTGGCCCCTGCCACTTGGCATAAAAATCACTCACACAAGTGTCTATGCCCAGTAAATTACACAAGTCTAGAAACCTAAGTTTACTTAATTAAATTAAATTAATTGCTCATACCACTATTTTACTTTAATAAATGCTAGTAATTAGAGTAATTATATCCAGAGGCTGTAAATTGGTAAAAATACAATTCATCTATGTCCCTGTTTATGACAAATCTCTCAAGATCAGAATCGACTAGTTACTATTGTAATTGCTTAATTATTCTGAAGGACTATAACAACCTTAAATAAATGATTAACACACATAAAATGATGAAACTCTAATTTGTTTCTTTGAAGCATATGGCTTCAAGAACATTGAGGCATATGACTTCGAGAACATAATAATAATGAATCGACATCAAAACACAATATGCATGCATGTATCATATCATTGCATATAACGTTATTACGATAATACTGATAACACCTTTGTCACCATATAGGCAACGACAGCCAGGAGCCCGAAGAGGACAAGCAGGAGACTGAGTCTCAGGAACAAGAGGTTGAAGTCGCTAACACTAGTGTCAATCCAGGCAAGCCCCGGTTTACATTTGCCCTTTTATAAAGTTTGCTAGTTTCAATATTACTAGTGTCTATGATTAATGTTGTATTAGGTCATAGGAGTTGATTGGAACCCACCTTGCATGATACCCAATTGACCTATGTCACTGCCATTAGAGCTTTGGTAGTATCAGTACTCTGTCGCTATGCTTTGTAACTACTAGGCCCGGTAGATACTAATACTAAGGAATGAACTTGACCACTGGAACGGAAACCTAAAAAAAAGTTTATTTTACTGCTATGACCGGGCAGGGAAGATGCATATGTAGGTTTGCAGCAATACATGGGTGTTGACTGCGGTAGCCCTGCTTTGTCGAACCTAGGACCTGTCCGTGGTCGGCCCCTTGGTCAAGTATTGAACAGTACCGAATACATGCTAGTCTATGGGTACTAGTAAACTGATGTAGCATTGGCGCGACAATGAGGACGGTACCTAGTACAGTGGTCGTTGACCCTTCTGCTGCTGGTGTGGGCGTTTCATACCATGAAGTACTGTTGGCAGAACGGCATGCCCACTCGTTGAGACTGGACCCAGACCAAGTTGTTTTTAATCCTTGCAAAAGGTTGCCATATACGACCTTGATTGGTGCGTATGTGTCGTGTATCTCGGGTTATCCCAGCTGGTGTAAATTGATTGCAATTGCTGTCCCTCGCAGTAATGAGTACCACTTGGTCACTAAGTCATCACGTAGTTGCACATGGTACTTAGGGATTGAATATGATGCTCACTGTTGACAATACTCTTACGACTCCTATGTTGTACTTACTTATGTATTGCTTTATTATCTTATTGTTGCAACTAAAGTTACATTCTGCTCTACCCAATTAACTTGACGATTAAAACTTGATAGAACAAATAGGTTGCTTAGTGCGAGTCTTTTCCATCAAGCCACCTAATAGAGCCATTGCATACTTAGAAGTCCAACGGGTAAGTCATGCTGAGTAACTAGTACTCAGGCTTTGTGCCACTGTTGATTTCAGGTAATGAAGAGGTAGAATTTCCTGAGAATGTGCTGCCCTGGGACATGCAAGTCCCTGAGGGTTGGACTACCCACTGGGAGTCCGACTCACCGCCGCAGTATTGATGTGAGTTGCTAGAGTGATGGTTCTTCGGGCATGAGCCGTTACTATGCTGTATCGTCGAGCTCGTAGCTTCTTATCGCGATTTGCTTCCGCTATTTCCAAAACATTCTGAACTTGTAATATTCTGCTGCACTCTGAGAACTTATTGATGCAATTTCAAATTAAATTTGGACCAGTGTTGTATTATCAAGTGTCTGCGTTATCAGCACCATCGGGACCTCGATCCTTCGGGAAGGGGCAGCACACTCAATACCATTCTCAAGACAGAAAGCTTCAAAGGAGGAGTTCTTGAACTCGGTGCCATTATCACTGCGGATTGCTCGTAATGCACCAGGGAGTTCCTTGAACAACCTCAAAGCTAAGCTTTAAAAGTTATGAAACATTTCATCCTTCCTCTCAAGAAAGTAAACCCAAGAGTAGCGAGAGTAGTCATCAACAGTGACAAGAACATACCACTTTCCACACGCTGAACGAACCCGAGAAGGACCAACAGTGTCCATATGAAGCAGCTCTCCAGGGCGTCGGACATCACCAAATTAATTGGTGGATGAGAAGTGGCAACCATTTTCCAATGATGACAACGAGCACAAACCAAATCCTTATCAAATTTGAGCTTAGGCAATCCTCGGATCAAACCTAGGCCACTCAAGCGACATAACAAGTCAAAACTCATGTGACCTAGTCTCCTATACCATTTCTAGAGCTCAGAAGAAGATAAAGCAAACAAGCACTTGTGAGAACCAGGAGAACCAGCAAAATCAGCCTAAAAAACTTCCCCAATGCTAGAAATCCCGCAAACCAAAGAGCCATTCGAATCAAGAACACAAGAAGCATTTTTCTTAAAGCGCACTTCCAAACCAACATCAAGCAGCTGAGAAACAGAGAGGAGATTGTACTTGAGATGCTCAACCAAACCAACATCCTTGAAAGTGAATTTTTCATTTAACTTTACCACGCCTCATGCCTTCACTCTCCTTCTCTTGTCATCTCCAAAGGTCACATACTCCCAACGCTTCAAGGGAGTGAGGCTAGAGAACCACTTTGCATCTCCGGTCATGTGGCGCGAACAGCCGGAGTCCATTAACCACTTGTTCTCCAGGCCTCCACCTACTACCTACAAAGAATGAGAAGGTAAAGTCGACGGCTTAGTGCTGGGGTTAGTCAAAATACATTTGGGAATCCAGCACTTTACCATACAACCCATAGTAGTCATCACAGTTCTCTACACATTATCATTCGAACGTATGGGACGAGAACCATGATGGGGAAAACATGGCCTGTCAAAGCGTCTCGGCTCAAACCTGGGGTAGTGAGGATAGAAATCATCTGTGTCAAAACCAAATTCACGCAAGCGACGCTCACCACGATGGGGAAAACATGGGGTGCCAAAGCGCTGCTACGCAAAGGCTCCGTTTCATGAATCAAAACCATATGAGGCATGACCCTGTCCACGATAGGCACGAGAAAAAGAGCGAGGCTGAAAACCATCAAAATCATCATGATGCACATTCCAAGTTAACTCAGCTTGCATCCTCTCAATCCTCTTATGCCTATAACAGTACGCATCCAAGTGATCCTTACGACCACAGACCATGCAGATGTAGAAATTCTCATGTTTAGGTTTTGTTTGTACAGGAGGTTTGGGTTTTGGCTTCTCTATTTGCTTTGGGTTGAAGAATGGTTTGGGGTTTGGTGGATAGTATGTGTTGGTGGTTTTGATGGATTCTTCCTCATCCTTGTAGCTAGAGCTAGGCACAAACTTACCCACATTTTCACTCTCTTTGTCAACCCTCTCAAATCCCAAACCCAAGTTGTAGGTTGACCTATTAGCACTCTCTTTGACTTTTGCCAAGTCACTCTCAATCTTCTCCTTAATCACTAGGGTTTTTTGGAGCCTAGAAATAAGATAGTCATTTTCTTGGACTAGGACTTTGTTTTCCTCCCTAGTGATTACAAGCTTGTCCTTAAGAGAGGCACACACTTCACATGGTGGTGGAAGGACCTTAGAGGGAATCTTAATGAGCAGCTTGGACTTGAGCTCTTTGACTTTGAGGGTTTGAGCTTCCAACTCACTTGTGAGCTGGGGGCACTTCTGACATGCACCCAAAAGAGTTGGCCTAGCTTTGAATTCATCAAGCTCCTTGAGGGCACTCTCAAGCTAACTAGCAACTTGAGCATGTACACTTTTGCTCTGTGCAAGATCATTCATCACAACTTGATAAGACTCACACTCTATAGCCATGTCATCTTTAGCAAGCTTAGACCTAAGCGAAATGATCTCATACTCAGCAGTCTCCAACTTAGACTTAAGCTCTCTACTCTCACGAACAACACTGCGAAGCTTATCATCTTGCATGAGTAGAACATCGCACAAATGAGCAAGTTTAGAAGAGTGCTCATTAAGAGTGGAAGGTACCTCACTTGTGTCAGAGTCGGATCCAGAGTCGTTATCGTGGTTGTTCTTTGTCATGAAGCAAAGCCCTGTGAAGTCATCCTTCCTCTTGACTCATGGCTTTTCAACCTCCTCCTCCAAGCTTGAAAGTCCTTCACTTGATGTGAGGTCAACATTGCTCAAGGCGGCAACGCAAGTGCCTACAAAGGCTTGGGCGAACTTATTGGAGTGCTTGCCCTTCTTGTAGAAGCGGTTCTTTTTCTGTCTGAAGTCTTCAATGTTGTTGTCGCGGTACCCAGCCTTCTTCTTCTTCTTGGGACAATCAGCAATAAAGTGTCCTGGGTCACCGCACTCAAAGCAGGTTCTTGAATGACCTCCTCTTCTCTCCTTCTGATTGTTGTAGAACTTCATAAACTTCCTTATGAGCAAGGATAACTTCTCATCAGGAATGCACTCCATCTGTTCATCAGAAGCTGCAACAAGAGAAGACATAGCAAACTCCAAAGAAGACTTGTCAAGTGAGGGGTTAGTTCCATAAGAACCATCACTCTGACTACCCTTCTGAGAGCTAGAAAGCAAAGCCATGCTAGAAGCAGGATTAACATGATTAAGACGAGATTTCCTGGACAGTTCATGAGATTTCAGCTTGCTATACAGTTGCTCACAGTTCAAGGTGTTGAAGTCAGCAGTGTCTTCTAGAGCAGCAATTTTTACCCCCCAAATATTTTCATCAAGAGAGTACATCAGTTGCTTAGCTCTATCATTATCATTGTACACAAGGTTACCACAACCCGCAAGTTGCACACAATGACCTCAAACCTACGAAAAGTGTCATCTAGTGACTCGCTAGGTTTTTGTGCAAAGGTTTGGTAGTGTCTATTGTAAGAATCCTTACACATAGACTTGACTTGATTGGTACCCTCATGGTACTTGCAAAGCTTATCCCAAATAGCATGAGCAGTGTCAAGGTGTGCAACTCGACCATGTTCACTCCTATCAAGTGCAGAGAGCAGAATATTGACAGCTTTGGAATTATTTTCATACCTATTCAACTCACCTACTGGAGCAATGTTGAGGTCGGCAGGTATGTTGTATTCTTGCTCGACGATGTCCCAGATAGCACATCTTTAACTTAACAAAAAAGACTTGGTCCATAACTTTCAGTAGGGGAAGTCATCGCCATCAAACATCTAGAGCTTGACCGCATGCTTCTCCATGTTGCCTTCAGATCACAAAGTCGGTGAAGGTCAACTAGTGATCAAACCGGCTCTGATACCAATTGAAGGACCGAGAAGGTAACCAGAGGGGGGGGTGAATGGGAGCCAATTAAAATTTTCCACGAGAACTTGGCCTATGCCCTAATTACAACCCAAGCCAACCCCTAAACCGATCACCAAGGCTGCACACACCAACTTATGATGTGCTACCCTTCGGAGTGATCAACAGTAGCAATGGAACACAGCGGAAACAAAGGGATGCAACAAGGACTCGAAATAGTCAAGAACCTCACAAAACCAGACTTTACTGGACTACCACCGGTAGTGCCGATCAGAGCCATCGGCAGTGCCGGTTGGCCATATCGGTAGTGCCGATAAGGCCTATCGACAGTGCCGATGTGGGATTCGGATGACCCATCGGCAGTGCCGGTCCCAGTCGTTGGCAGTGCCGATCGACCCTGAGAGAACAGGAAAATGTTTTGGGATTAAGCAAAAACTTGGTCAAAACCTAATCAAACGAACTCTAAATGATGCGATTTTTGGACTACTCAATCCTCAACACATCACGACCCTAATCCTAGAAAATCCACTCAATTGGCTTAAGGAATTATCACTAATTTCAAATCGAAGGTGCTAGAGCTCTTGATTTGGTCAAGGACCTATGTTGGATTGATCTATCTCATCATAGCACGAAGTTCCCCAAGAAATCCGCTCGAAAAACTCATCCAAAAAGGGAATCAAAACTTCCCACAAAAATGGCTCCAAAAATAGGGAAAAAGAGAAATTCGGGATTTAGGGAGAGAGGAAGATCTTGAACACGATAATAAATCTCATGTCATGGAATCATGCTTACAAGATCCATAGGTACAAGGCTAGGAAGCCACCCTCTTCCTCCCACTATTTGGAAGAGCAAGAGATGTCTCTCACACACCCTCTCCTCTCCTCTAAAACATGAAATCCTCTCCTAGCAATTTGAATGAAGACCTAAGGCAAGGCTAAGGGAAAAAGAGACTTCTCTTCCACCAGCCCTACCTCTCCTTATATAGGCCCAAAGTCTATTGTCCACATGACAACACTACCATTGACCTACATAACACACCCACCTACCACCGGGGGAATAATCGTCCATCTTTCTCCTTGTCGCCTGAATGCCATCGGACCCTTCACAACTTTGCTCTGCCTCGACGCAAGCTCCGTGATGGTGCCATGTGCACCACCAATCGCCGCCACTAGTTTTGAGGTCCAAACCGGGAAACCGCCTTGCACGCTTGTCAAAGCATAACTTCTCGATATTGACGCGTGTCACCTTGTCCCGCGATCCTGACCACCGGTAAGTCTCTCCCGGTCCCTGTCCATCAGGCCTCCTTGTCACTTGCACCGACATCCCGCTCACCTTGACTTGGTCAACACGCCGTCTTCATCAACACCACAGTTTTGAGGCTCAACCGTGAAACCGTCCGTGCTTCTTGCCTCTCCACGTGTACGATGTCGATCACCCTTGACTTCACCTGGCATCCCGATTGTCCGGCTCCAAGTCCCCACTTGTGCCCGATCCTCTCGCCGTTGACCGCCAAGTCGACTCCATTGACCTATACATCATGAGACAAGCAAACACATTTCCTAACTTCTGTAACTTCTCTAACTCAATCACCAACTCCGGTTAGTCAAAACCATGATATGCACAAACTCATGCAATCCCAAGATTCTCGAATTTCAACTCAAGCACCGAATCAACCAAGGTCAATTACTCAACACATATTATAAACCATGGCACATATCCACATGGTTTCTCAAGAACCAGAGGAGACATCGTACTGCGAGTGTGGGGTTTAGAACATGTTGTTCTGAAGCCGGATCAATTTGTGTGTGACCTCAGACCAAATCAACTTATCTAGAACCTTTCGGAAGATTGGGAACCCTCGTACACATCACTCTATATGGATGAAAGCTACCTTAGGGTTTGAAGTGAGCCGATGCATGATATAAAAGACCTGGTCCTATCGACTCAACATCATATATGCATCGACTTGGCAATATGAAGCGCCGAAGCCAATTTGTTTGCCATGTCTTCATACTAATCAAGTTAGCTTCTATGACTACTGGTACATATTCATGGAGTAATGTGGTTACATGGTCTCAGGCTGATGGGGTTACATTGGAAAAGATCATGCAGGTGCATTGAATAATGCTAGAAGAATTATCATAATAATATATGGGATAATTCAAAACTAAGCCGATGCATGAAGATGGCCGATATCATTTTTCATTATTTCACCATCAGTTGGAGAAGCAAAGGTGGATGTATCATCAATTTTATCATCATCCAGGGGGATAGAGCCAATGTGTGGTTACATCATGTGAAGCTGAATAACATCAGGTTAATTATTGATACACTGCACCATCACCTGATAGGTTGAGAAGGAGCCGATAAATCAAGACTGATCATGATCTCCGAGGGAATTGGTGGACTGATGAATTTCATTGTCAGATAAAGACCTTAAACGTTCAAGTAAAGGATTGGACCACTTCTTCGAGAATTGGAGAAAACTGTTCTTGCTGGATGGGTCTTGCAGTTTAAGTTCTGGCAGGGAAAGGACCCGCTGATCCATGAGCACTAAGGACATGTGATGTACGTCAGGTCCAAGCTTCAGACTCTGGGACAAGAGACGCCAGGTATTAATGCATAGATCAAATAGCAGCTGCGGCTCCTGTAAGTCAGGTTCGTTTGACAATCTTTGATGCCCATCCGCAAGGAAGCATAGAGTGATATTTTTTGATTTAGCACATGAGAAGTGTTGGTCTGATGTGTCAAGAAATCGATTTGCTAGTAGGAATCCGTGATTGCACAGTTTAGTCCACATCACTGTGACAGAGAAGGTGTAAATTATCATAGGTTCTATTGGGACAAGAATATTGATATCGGAGCTGATGGTAATGATAGGAGCCGATGAAGCTTAATGGTAACACTCCGGATGTGGTGGTTGATTATATATCATCAGATGAAGCCAATCATTAGTGAATCAAGATTGAAAGATTGGAGTCCTGGTAATACTATTTTTGGTACAGACATTGGTTGTGTTACTAAGATAAGTTAGGTGTTTGCTAATGTCGGATGAAGTTGAAAACATTACAGGTCTTCTTGTCAATGACCGATGGATTTGAATTCAAAGTCAAGATGAATTCATTTTCTGAGCTATCAACCCTGATGTCTTTAACTGTCGCCCTTACGATGGTTTTAATCTTGTTGGCTTGATAGCTGGTGATCTGGAGATAACTATTGGTCAATTACGAAGAAGAAGCTGATGCCCACGATTATTTGCTTCCACAATCAACTTTATAGGAGGGCATCGGCTCATAAGGATAGAAGCATGATGGCTGGTGGTGTTCGCAATATTTGGATTCTCTCTCCACATTAGTTGGTACAGCGTGTTACAAGCTGGTGAAATGATGAATGAGAAAAAACAAGCTGATGAGAGGTTACAACATATAAAGATAACGGGTGTTATTATTATTATTATTTCCTATTCCACTATTGGCGGGTACGTGTTGTTTATTTACGTGTGTTGTTCAGCTCGCCATCGGCTCAACATCCCGGCTGGAAGTTGCACGAGGAAAGATTGGGTATTCAAGGATTTCTATGACGAGAAGGAACACGAGGTGTACGAGTTAGAGGACCATCCAGATTACAGAACTAATCAGATAAGATTACATGCATGATTTGGGAGGAACTCAATTTTCTCACCTTATCGTGATAATATATTCTCATGGCTAGCAACGAGAAAGAGGTGCCTGATTGATTGTACAGATGGTGCGCAAGAAGGCGCTATGAAGCCTGGACTTCGTGCAAACGGGACAGAGAACTACCATTAAGCATTTAAAGCCGGATGGACAGAGTGATTCACAGTTCAGGCCTTATCATTATGACAAAGAAGGTGAACTAGCATCGGCTCTATTGAGACAAGCGTATTGGTATATGAGCCGATGATTGCGATGTCAGCTGGTATGTGTTTGTTTTGAATTACATCGGCCAACATTCACATAGCAACACACCATCGACTAGTATGTTTTACTTTACCATGGGCTGAGGTGAGGTCATTATTCAAGAACAGGGCAAAGAATGCCAATCGTGCTGGAGTAGGGGTCGACAGACTGGTAGTCGATGGAAGTGATGGAGGACGGGCTGATACAGGTAGATATTGAAGGTGTTATTGATAAGTGGTTGATGAAGAGGGAGAAGCCGATGCCACGATTTCTCCAGGCCTCGTCATACACTCGGGCGGCATCGGCACTCAAATACAATCATAGTGTTTTGATCTCTGGTTGCTGCTGCTTGATATTTCGCCTTGAAGCTGGAGTTACGTGGCCCTGTCATGGAGTTGCCTTGGCGTCTCATGGAGGTGAAGTTATGTGGACCTTGGTTTTAGTTTTTCCTTTGGTGAGCTCAGCATCGAACTATCACACCAAACTCTGGCCACCGGCTCTGGGTATCAGTTCACGCATGTACCTATGGACATGTGTGAAACTACATAGCATCTATATTGGTGATTACATAGTTCGTTACTCCTAATCGGTTGGACCGGTTGACTTGTAAGAACTTATAGCCGATTGAAGTAATCTAATATTGAGGATATTAGCAATGGATGGCATGTCTGCAGAGCTCGTATGAAAGATCATCTTGACACAGAGCAATTAGTAGCTAATGAGGAGGAAGAAGCTGGTGTCCTTTCGTCCAGAGTGAAGACTTAAGTCCAACTCAGGGGCATCGGCACTCAGAATATAAACAATGAGTTGATGGATATTTGAAATGAGTTGCTTGAATGTGCAAGAGGAGAAGAATTTTGAAACATAATATATTATATTTTGAAACTGAGGGACATGTGTTGACACCGAATTTTGGCATGTTTATCTACACTATAAAGACTAAACATCATGCCAACTTTTTCCACCTCTCTAAAACCTACCCACCGTGATAATTAACCCTTAGATCAACTTTCTCATCCAGTTTAGAGGGATGGATTTCATCCGGGCCTATTTACAATTTCAAAAACCTGACATCAGTCAGGTTTTGTTCATGCCCCCTGTTCATCCACTTTCACGCGTCCATTTTATTTTCACCTGGCGATTAGTACCCACCCACATACCCACCTTCACCATTTATTTATTTCCTTTCGGCCAGGTACAAAATCCGCTGATTCCTTCTTTAATTTTATTCCTCGCTAAATCCGTAGGTCGGAAGGCACTGAATTGGCACATTCCATATTAGCTGCTATCATCGGTTTAAAATATCTTGTAACCTTCTATAACAGCCGCTACATCAGTTTGAAGTATCATGGACCCTGCTGCGAGAAATACATAGCTGCCGATCTCTCTGTGATCGCTTTCGTTCGGATGAGGGGACAGGGGCTCCACCGTGATCCGTCCAGCACATGGTTGGGCTATCGTATCCTATTCTGGTGTCGATTCTCACCGGCGATTTGGTCCTGCTCAATGGCTCTCAGAGTCGGCGTTCAGGGAGAGGCCACTCGGCGTCCAGCGCCTCCACCGGTGTTGCTCCAAGGCCAAGCGCCAGATCCAGGCGAGCCGCCTCTAAGCATGGCGGCGCGGAGCTCGTGTGGCAGGTCGGTCATTGCTCGTGATTTCTACAGGTCAAGCTCTTGGCAGCGTGCGATGCCACACCGGTTCCAAGCGGGATTTGGGCGTGTGCCAGCGGGATCCTTCCTCGCAGACCCGGTCGGAGCCGATACCACCATAATAGCACGGTGTAGGAATCCGCAACCACCTCCTACACAGCGTTGCTGCGCTCGGCTCCGCCCGGCCTCCCACACTGCTTCGCACCCTCGTCCTAGGAATGACAGGCCCATCTGGTGGATTCATGAAGATGAGGACTCAAACTCTCAATGTCCTCCTCGCCCTCGCCAACGCTACTGCCTCCTCCACAGCGACCAATGCGCGTGGGGCCACCCATCTTCTCCAGGGAGATTGCAACGATGTGTCCGACATGAATCTCGTGCGCATCAAGGGCACGAGGACATCCAAGCTAAGGTCTTCTCAGTCCTCGTGTACGAGGACCAGAGGAGCACGATTATTGCAGTGAGTAAAAGCATTCTCCCCCTATTTTTCTCCCTGCCTTTTGTGGCTTCTTTAGATTCAGTTTTGAAAAAAAAATCGTGTTATTGTATATTGGATTAATTTTGCTGCTATAAATCTGCAGTCAAACGAATCATGAAAGTGTTGGGAATGAAAACTGGTCAAGAGGATATGCATATGTTTGGAAGCGATCCAAGATACGGGGATCTCGTATTCTGATATATTCGGGTAACTCATAGCTCTTCTGCTTTTTTATTTAAATTGATATCCATTCAATGACTATTTAACTTAATCTTTGGCCTTTATCTAAGTTGTTGTTTGGTTCGCTGATTCGTAACGCAATCGGATATCATCGTAAATTGATTACGTTAAATCTTGCATGTTTTGGCCTAGCTGTCATCCTATTCCGTTTATTTGGATCCGGTGCTATACAACTTCCATTCCGCAGCAAACAGGCCGTAATAATCAAAACTATTTCTAGAGCTATTCTGCCGCCGCCCACCGTGGTGTGCCGATGGCCTCTGCTCTGCCTATGCGCCAGGTATAGATGAGAAGGTCGTCCCAATGGAGCTGAATCTGTAGCCATCGACAGCACGGATCACAACTTGTCAGCTTGATGATTCTCAGCATCTCCTGTTGGGGAACGGGTAGGCTACGATAGCATATAAAATTTCTACCGTTCAACCAGTAAACCTTGCAAAAGAGGATCATGGATCGTTACCACTAGACGCGCAGGCGGAGCGGAAGCGAATGTTGGAGCAGCTCGATCCAACGTAGTCGTGCGTCGGTGTAGAGAAAGTAGTCGATCACGTCAATCGTCTCCTTCTAGTCCAGCCGTCGGCACCGCAGCAGCAGCAGCGCCTCCTCGCGGTATCCACACGTACGGGGTTGGAGCACCGTACGCGGCGTGCTAGCACCGGCAACACGGTTAGGGTTTTGTGGGCGAGAAAGAGGAGCACGACGTCTAGGGTTAAGGACTGGTGGAATCACCTGCGCCTTAATCCCCTCCTCCACTTAAATAGACCCTTCTAATGGGCCTCGACTAGTTGGCCCATTAGTGGACTAATTCCTCACACGGATCAATATCCGTATGACCCTCACATACGGATCAAATCCGTATTGTCTCTTGGGCATATCTCCAACAATCTCCCACTTGCACTAGAGACAATCACATAGGCAAGCGATATTCCAACCCGTTAAGTGTGTGACCCGTTAGGTTCACATGTACACGACAATGATGTGAAAACTATTTTTCAAATCATAAATCAATAGCGGCACCTAGCAGCACATACTGATTCTCGTGTACACATAAAGATCATATCAGCTGAACCTTTGACATACGCAGTCAGCGATCCCTTTGCCTCACGATATTAGTCAAGCTTAAGGCAAGATACGTGCCATCCCTATAATAGCTCGACCATTCACTCGAACGTCTAGTGGATTTATCATGACTAACTTTTAGTCATTATGATTAATTTTTAATCACATTGGCATGGCCATGCACTTCTAAATCCATCTAACTCGAGGGGCCCAGAGATATCTCTCCTGTTATTAGGAGGGGCAAATTCCATCTTGACCGCTCACACCCCACGACATGTTTCATAGCATACCCGAAAATTACCTTTATAACTACCCAGTTACGGAATAGCGTTTGGTAATCCCTAAATATGCTATTACACATTCTGGGAATCAATGACAATCTCAGGTCTAAGGATCCCAAAGGTACATCATACAAGACAACAATTGATGACACAATAATAACATCTCAGCAAAATCTATTAGTGGGTCAGTCCAACACTATGTTCTCCAACATGTGTTCACATTATTGATTTGATATCTCCATATCAATGATCTGTGAAACACGATCATCAACCAATACATGTGCTAGTCCATGAATCATTATTGTCCAACACAATGATAAGGAACTAGGGATCATTTAGGATAATATTATAAAAGAACAATGAGTTTCACAAACAAGTCACGCACTTGTCAATCAATGCAATAATTATTATCCATAGAACAGAATAACACTTTATTCAATCACACATAAACATAGACATTACACAATCCCTCATACATTAATCATGCAGATATCTAATACCCATGGATCTCATATGTGCCTCATGCTTGGGCTGAGAGAGAGGTTTTGTTAACGGATCAGCGATGTTTGAGTCCGTGTGCACCTTGCATATCTTTACATCACCTCGAGCGACGATGTCCCGAATAAGATGATAACGCCGTAGTACGTGTTTGTTCTTTTGATGCGCTCTAGGCTCCTTGGCTTGCGCAATGGCACCACTATTATCACAATAGAGGTCCATTGGACTGGATGCACTAGGAACCACACCCAACTCAGAAACAAATTTTCTGATCCAAACAGCTTCCTTTGCAGCTTCTGAAGCGGCAAGGTACTCAGCCTCCGTTGTTGAGTCAGCAACCGTATCTTGCTTGGAACTCTTCCAGCTCACCGCGCCTCCATTGAGGCAAAACACATATCCAGATTGCGATCTCGAATCGTCTTTGTCGGTTTGGAAGCTAGCATCAGTGTAACCATTTACAACGAGCTCTTCCTCACCTCCATAGACTAGGAACATACCCATAGTCCTTCTTAAGTACTTTAGGATATTCTTATTAGCTCCTCAATGAGCTTCTCCTGGATTTGACTGGTATCTGCTCACAGCACTAAGAGCGTAGGCTACATCTGGGCGAGTACTTATCATGGCATACATGATGGACCCAACAGTCGAAGCATATGGAATCGCTCTCATTTTCTCTTGCTCATCTGGTGTCGAGGGACACTGAGTCTTGCTAAGAGAAACCCCATGTGACATGGGCAAAAAACCTTTCTTGGAATCCTGCATATTGAACCGTTTTAATACCTTGTCAATGTACGTGTCTTGGCTTAATCCAATTAGCCTCTTTGATCTATCTCTATAGATCTTAATGCCCAAAATGTAAGCTGCCTCTCCTAAGTCCTTCATTGAGAAACTCTTTCTCAAAGAAGTCTTAACAGCTTCAAGCATTGGAATATTATTACCGATCAGCAATATGTCATCCACATAAAGGACCAGAAAGACAAGCGCGCTCCCACTAGCCCTTTTGTAAACACAAGGCTCTTCTTCGTTTTTAATGAAGCCAAACCCTTTGACTACCTCATCAAAGCGAAGATTCCAACTCCGAGATGCTTGCTTTAGTCCATAAATGGACTTTTGAAGCTTGCATATCTTCCTAGCATTTTGTGGATCGACAAAACCTTCAGGCTGTGTCATGTACACATCCTCACTTAGGTTTCCATTAAGGAAAGCCGTTTTGATATCCATTTGCCATATCTCATAATCATAAAATGCGGCAATTGCTAGAAGGATCCGTATAGACTTTAGCATAGCGACGGGCGAGAAGGTCTCATCATAATCAACCCCTTGAATTTGCTTAAAACCTTTCGCCACCAATCGTGCCTTATAGATGTGAACATTTCCATCCATGTCTATCTTTTTCTTAAAAACCCATTTACACTCAATGGTTTTTACACCATCAGGCGGATCTATCAAGTTCCAAACATGATTTTCTCTCATGGATTCTAATTCGGATCTCATGGCTCCAAGCCATTTCTCAGAGTCCGGTCCCATCATTGCTTCACTGTAAGTCTTAGGCTCATCATTGTCTAACAATAATATGTCTCGCTGCCCCGTGGTTAGGAGCGTGAACTTTTCAGGAGCGCGACGTGCCCTTTCTGACCTACGCGGGGCTGGTGTTTCAACAATTGGTTCAACAACAATTTGTTCATCCAATTGTGGTATAGCGGAAGAAGAAACATTTTCTGGAGCTTCTTGAACTTCTTCAAGTTGCACCGTTCTCCCACTTACCCTTTTGGAGAGAAACTCTTTCTCTAGAAAAACACCATTACGAGCGACAAACACTTTGCCCTCTTCCCGGTTGTAGAAATAATAACCTTTGGTTTCCCTAGGGTATCCTACAAAGAAGCATTTATCAGACTTGGAAGAAAGCTTATCAGACGTCATACGTTTTACATAAGCCTCACATCCCCAAATCTTAAGAAAAGACAACCCGGGACGCTTCCCAGTCCATATCTCATATGGTGTCCTTTCCACGGATTTAGATGGAACCCTATTAAGTGTGAAAGCGGCAATTTCTAGAGTGTATCCCCAGAAGGACAATGGAAGATCACTTTGGCTCATCATAGACCTAACCATGTCTAACAAGGTTCGGTTCTTCCGTTCGGATACTCCATTCCATTGGGGTGTTCCTGGCGGAGTCCATTGTGGAACAATTCCACATTGCTTTAGATGTTCACCAAATTCATGGCTCAAATATTCACCACCACGATCAGATCGTAGGCGTTTAATAGTCTTGCCCAATTGATTTTGTACTTCATTTTGAAATTCTTTGAACTTTTCAAAGGATTCAGACTTATGCCTCATTAAGTAGATGTAACCATATCTACTAAAGTCATCGGTAAAAGTTATGAAGTACTGAAAACCACCTCTGGCCGTGCAACTAATTGGTCCACATACATCCGTATGTACAAGTCCCAATAGTTCACTCGCCCTTTCACTATTTCCTGTGAAAGGCGACTTAGTTATTTTGCCAAGTAAACAAGATTCACATGTATCAATTGATTCAAAATCAAAAGAACTTAGAAGACCATCTGTATGGAGTTTCTTTATGCGCTTCTCATTTATATGACCTAAACGACAATGCCAAGTATACGTGGGATTCAAATCATTAGGCTTGAGCCTTTTCGCATCAATGTTATAAATAGGCTTATTCTCAAGATCTAAGTAATATAATCCATTCACCAATGGGCAATTACCATAGAGAATATTATTCAAATAAATGGAACAACACTTGTTCCTTATTATGACCTCATAACCATCATCTTCCTCCAAACATTTTGAAGAAATAATGTTTTTTCCTAAGGTGGGAATATAATAACAATTATTTAACTCCAAAACTAATCCTGATGGTAATGAAAGTGCATAAGTTCCGACGGCCAACGCAGCAACCTTTGCACCATTGCCGACGCGAGCATCCACCTCGCCTTTTGCACATTTCCTTGCTTCTTTAAGCCCCTGCAACGATTTGCAAGTATGAATCATCGATCCGGTATCAAATACCCATGAATCATAAGGACATGTAGCAACATTATTAATTTCAATAACATTGATACCTGAATTAGAAGTGTCTCCACCCTTCTTCTTCAGCTCTTCCAGATAAAGCTTGCAATTCCTCTTCCAATGACCGGGTTTCTTGTAGTGAAAACAAGGATCACTACCCGCCGGTTTAGGCTTAGGAGCTGCTGCAGGCTTAGGCTTAGTGCTAGAGATCTGATCTGTAGCCTTAGCCTTAGTCTTGCGCTTTCGTTTCTTGCTATCCTTTTGAACCAAGTTAACTTGACTTGGACCAGATTTTTTTATGCTTGCCTCAGCTGTTTTAAGCATCCCATGCAACTCAGCCAATGTCTTCTCTAAGCTATTCATTTGAAAGTTCAAAATGAAAGGCTCATAGCTTGCAGAAAGCGACTGGAGAATCACATCTGTGGCCAAATCAGGGTGTAGAGCAGCACCAAGTTTCTCCAGATTCTCAATGTAACCAATCATCTTAATCACATGAGGACTGACAGAACCGTTTTCAGCTAGCCTGCACGCAAACAAGGACTTTGAGATGTTGTACCTCTCAGACCTTGCTTGGTTCTCAAACATGCCACGAAGTCCCTCAATCATATTGTGGGCATCCGCGTTCTCATATTGCTTCTGGAGCTCAGAGGACATAGTGGCAAGCATGAGACAGCTAACATCAACTGCATCATTGGTATGTTTCTCATACTCCCTTTTCTGAGTGGCAGTAGCATTTTCTGGCAGATCATCAGGATAGGGAAGCTCTAGAACATATTCCTTTTTCTCTTGCTTGAGAACAATTCTCAAGTTGCGATACCAATCAATAAAGTTTGTTCCACTAAGCTTTTCTTTTTCAAGAATTGAGCGCAAATTGAAAGTGTTACTAGCGGTTGGTGCCATGATCTACAACAGAAAATATGCAAATATAAGCACTATGTAAATATAAAACTCTTATAAACATTTTAACAAAAGTTCATTATTCCACTATATGCTTGGAATCGTTTTCCCTCAAAACGACATATAGTGGTTCAAGATCCATATTCAACTTAGATCCTAGTGAGCTTTGGCATCACCGCTAGAAATCTAGTGACATAGGTAAGCAACACTTTGCTAATCACATCCCTATGTGACTCTTGTTTGTTGGGTGGCATCACATGCCCCGGCGCCAACACCATGCCCCAAAGCCCAAAACCGTTTTGATAGCTTTATTAATTAAACCAATACTATGCATATAAATGTCCGACATTTATCCTAATAATTAAGATAGTTGAGGTACTCTACTTTGGTAGACCTACCATACATCGATCATAATTTTAATAGGTGCAGCTATTGGAAGGGCATATAATTTAATTTTTCTTGAGGGAACCTATTCTAGCATGTTAATCATATCTAATATAAATAACATATGAAAGAATAGGATGATAGGAACATCATCACAGGCAATCATATTGACTGTGAAATAGTATGGCCCCTTTCAATTGGTGATCTCCATCTCCATTGTCATCGCCATGTCTCCCGTCCCTTCAACCATCATGCTTGAGGCCTTCATGAACTAACACTTAGCTACTACAACTAATAGCTAGTAATAAATTACATGAGAATATCAAGCATCACAGATCAACACGCAGGCCGTTATACAATAATATGACAGCCTCAACCCAGCTGTAATTAATCATGGCACGCAGGTCATGCAAATCACATATATACATCACATGCATCTTTTGGGCTATACCATTCACAACATTCTCTGCAAAAACAAGTTAGGCGAGAAGCGAATGCTAACATGTGGCCAAAAAGGGTTGTAACCTCACAGGATTTCACAGATCGTATCTATAAAATCACAATGGAAATCCTATCGGGAAAATCATATTTGCCCGATTTTGAGTCATTCACAATGGCTTAGTTTTCCATTAGGTTTTCATGAGTAGACTGCGGTACATGATTATGATACTATTGGCTCCTCTACTGGCGCACGCAGTTAGTCCCGATGGTGATTCCAGCCGGTAGGGACAAGTCGCGCGCGCACGGAGAAGGAACACAAATAAATCAATGATGCATGTATTGCTATCCGTCCATTACCTTGTGAACCTCCCTATCATCATTGATCTAATCAATCCGAACACAAAACATGTAATAGATCTCATCTAGTACATCAACATATCGACTATATGCACAAGATCTAGATCACAAACTACACAAGGTCGGCTCTGATACCACTGTTGGGGAACGGGTAGGCTACGATAGCATATAAAATTTCTACCGTTCAACCAGGAAATCTTGCAAGAGAGGATCATGGATCGTTACCACTAGACGCGCAGGCGGAGCGGAAGCGAATGTTGGAGCAGCTCGATCCAACGTAGTCGCGCGTCGGTGTAGAGGAAGTAGTCGATCACGTCAATCGTCTCCTTCTAGTCCAGCCGTCGGCACCGCAGCAGCAGCAGCGCCTCCTCGCGGTATCCACACGTACGGGGTTGGAGCACCGTGCGCGGCGTGCTAGCACCGGCAACACGGTTAGGGTTTTGTGGGCGAGAAAGAGGAGCACGACGGCTAGGGTTAAGGACTGGTGGAATCACCTGCGCCTTAAGCCCCTCCTCCACTTAAATAGACCCTTCTAATGGGCCTCGACTAGTTGGCCCATTAGTGGACTAATTCCTCACACGGATCAATATCCGTATGACCCTCACATACGGATCAAATCCGTATTGTCTCTTGAGCATATCTCCAACATCTCCTCCACCATGATCGGACAAAAGGTGCGCCAACCAGATCGGCTGGCCGACATCG
Organism: Eleusine coracana subsp. coracana; assembly: GCA_032690845.1. Classification (NCBI taxonomy): domain Eukaryota; kingdom Viridiplantae; phylum Streptophyta; class Magnoliopsida; order Poales; family Poaceae; genus Eleusine; species Eleusine coracana. Next base: position 32,722,927 of record CM064426.1, on the reverse strand, counting down.
ATCTGTTTCTTCAAGAGCATTAAACCTCGGACGAGCGGCAGTGCCGTAATTCAACCAGGAAAAAAATCGATTTCTTCTTCATGTCTGGTGTCTCGATTCTATACCTCCTGGTCGACGGGAGATTTTGAGCAGGCTCTTTGCTTTTGCTCTAACTAATCCTATGCCTTCGCTAAATGAGAATTTTCGGATACTATTCTTTTTTGCTTGCAATATTTTAGATTGATTTACACTGTTATGCTCGTGGCTCTTCTCAATCTGTTACAGTTACAGACTTCATCCAAACAAATCTGATATTAGCTCAAATCATTTACATCAATGTTTTCCCATCCCCATTACATTTGCGTTTATGTTTGTGCAACCAACCACCACCTAAATTTCAAATAATTCTTTTGTGCCAGTTTCTTATTATTTTTACCATAATTGATGTCATCATGTATATTCCAAGCTTTTAAATGTTTTCTGCCCTCTCAGGAATGTGACATAGAGAGAATACATACACAACAGCAATCCCTGCAGTACATGGATGAGAACGTGAAAAAACATCTCAATTCAATTAAGCATTTTGTGTTTCAATTATATTGAATGAATTGTCACATGCTCGGGGCTGTCTTACCCCCCCCCCCCCCCCCCCCCCCCCCCGCGCGCGTAGATTGAGTTTTTTTAATGAACTATGCAAAGTGCATTCTCAGCATTGGAGATTAGATTCCTTTGTTACTGAGTCATGTATTCTGTCGGCACAAGTAGTCTCTGACCCTAAGTCTTTTTATTATATTTGGAGATACTTCTACTATATTTCCGATGATAGTCACTGACCCTATGTCCCACTCTTATGGATACTCGTGCAAAAAAATACAGTATGTATAGTTCCATATGCATTCATTCTTTTGATTTTTGATCCAATGTAAAAAATGAAATTGAATGTTGTGCTGATGGCCAAGAAGCAAGGGGAAAGAGAAGACGGGAGGAATAAAGAAGAAAAGATGGAGGAAGCAGACACAAAGAAAAAGAGGAAGATTGACTTCAATTTCTTTGGGTAAGACCTTTTTCCTTAAGGATTATCTTTTCTTTCAAACCTAATAATTGATGAGGTTTCTTCCGAGAAGCAATTAAACAGGGAACTTTACAGATAGATTAATAATGGATTAAACAAACTGAATTTTCTTTGTTCTAATGAGAGCATAATTCCCGCGTGCTATTTCCTTTCATGCATGTGAGACTTATTTTGTAATTCAATTTTTATAAAGATTATCAATATAATAGAATGTATTAGAGGTACAACAACTTGTGCGGTTTGTACAAATAGGTCACAAATATTGCTAGCCAATATTTTTAACATTCTTGGCTTACAAATAGTATATATGTAGTATGTGCTTTCCTATATTGCAGTTAGGACCAATCTTTTCTGGAGGTGCCTCTACATTGTTTTTCACATAACTCTTTCCTATTGCAGGTCAACTTAACTCAATTTGATTCTTAATCTTATTGTTGCTACAGATGCTAGAACCGTAGTAGGAGATGATATTCTTGATTTCTTCACAATGTTATGTTGGATTGCATGGTCTGCTTCTTTTGTTCCTCCATGGTGAACTCTAGCGTGTGTTACATCTGCCTAGCCATGGGGTTTGACAACTATTACTCACTTGCAACCACATATATTTTCGGGTTTCTCTCAATTAGAGTAATGTGTTCATCTTGCATTATTTAGGATCAGTTATGTATTATCAAAATAAAACCTTAAAGATTATATTGATCTATCTTTGTATTTTGCCAGAACTCTCTTTGTAGATTTTGCAAGTATCAATGTTTCTATGTGTCTAGATGCCAGTTGGCGAGTTAGCTACAAATTACGACATTTGTAATTCTTAATGTTGTAACATTGTTTATTATCTGTAGAGGTTTTCGCTTGTGTGAATCATGTTACCAACAAAGTCGTTAAAGAAAGTTCTGATGATTAAATGTGCATTGTCAATAAAACATTATAACTATCTATTACGGGAATGGATAATAACACGCACGTGCAAAAAACTAGTGGTAGTTAAAGAATTTTGTAAGAAAAGACGTTTGAGCAGGCTAAGTTGGTTACTGATCATGTTGAAGTCAAAGTCATACGTGATAGAGGAAGAAGAAGACGTATTTTTACGCCTGACGCTGGTTAGCGTAATTTCCATACATGATGTGCAAGAGGAGCTACAGATGAGCACGGGGTTTAATTTGGAAATGCATATATAAATAGAGGACTTATATACTGGGCAGTTATGCCAAAGGAAAACATGGCAATATCAAGATATGTCAAATCTTGCGAGACTAACCGACGAAGCTTTGTTGGGAAATAAAGTCAATGGTGGTCGATTATGGAAATAGAATTGCACGTATGAGAACGAAGATGTGGATGGAATAAAGGCCATGCATGCAAGCCCGTATGTTTAGTTTAGAGATTAGTGCATGACCAGAATATTTTATTTACCATAATCTTGTAAGGTTATGAGTTGTTAGCAATAGTCGGTTTAGGTTAGTATTTTCCTTGTACAGGAAGTCGGAGCTTCCCTATAAATATAAAGGGCGCACGTCATTTGTAGTCTATCTCTTAATCAATACACTTTTCGATGCATAACCAACCCTGGAAATAGGTCAACCCCGGTGAGTTCTTCATCTGCAGCGGGCTGTCATGGTAGATGTAGGACTCGTCACCCCGGCGGGTTCATCATCATGAAGCATGCTGCATCGACTTGTTCGACCTCAGTAACTTGGTGGAGGACTCGTCACCCCGATAATTGCGGCGACCTACCCAGGACTATCTCGACACGGACCGATCTTCTGGTTAGTTCGTCATGGTTGCTAGTTATCTGGTATACTAGATCTTTCTTAGTGGTTTTGCTAGGATTAGCTTCATACTATCTTGGAATGTATATTCGAGTCACCTCAGGGTAGATTTTAGCGATTAGATCTAGTATTGTGTGGGTGTTTGTCTATTCTAAGAAATGTCTAGGCTCTGACCGATCTTTTGGGATATCTAGAACTGTCTCGGTTAAGTCCGATCTTCTAGTTGGACAACCGTACAAGAATGATCTTATCGCGAGGGTCTATTCGGGGTATCGTCAGAGTGTTTAGCCGAGAGTTATCTTGTTACTAGCAACAACCAATAGGTGATAAGATGCTTAGCTTTTATATCAGCTTTGGTTCATCGACTCTATTTATTGCACAAGATCTATTTGTATAGTTGATGAATCGTCATATAGCTTATCTGTCAATGTTCTATCAGCTAGGTATTGTGATCCTATTAACTGGCTAAATTAATATTAATTATTATAATAAGTCTAGTGTGCATCGGCTTGTAGATTTATGGTTTATGTTATTAAGATAAAGTCGATGCTAAATCATATAATTAGCCTACATCGACTCTGTGCCTTCATCGACTTTGTGCATGCATCAACTCTGTCCCTATATCTACTCTATGCCTAGAGGCCACCGTCGGTCGACTTGCAGGTGCACACCTTGTAAGTTTAATGGTCAAACTAACTAACACACTGCACACCATCTATAGCGTGTCATCAGACCTGCACTAGAGCTAAACAGATCTCCCAGGCCTCATGTTTGCACGTAGAGGATCGACAATCTTTTTTTTTTTTGCATCAACAGACATGAAAGGGATCAAGCATGAATTCTACACTACATATACTCCTGAGCAAAATGGAGTAGTGGAGAGGAAGAACAAGACACTTATCACCCTTGCTCGTGCCATGTTAGATGAGTATGGAACTTATGAGAGGTTTTGGGCTGAAGCAATCAACATAGCTTGCTACACCTCAAATCGTGTCTATCTCCACTGATTGTTAAAGAAGAAACCATATGAGCTATTGGTTTGATGGAAACCCAATGTTCCCTATTTTTGGGTCTTTGGCTGCACTTGCTACATTCTTAAGAAAAGGAGAAAGCCTAGGAAATTTGAGAGCAGAACATCATCCTAGACCTAAAGCCATCATCAAGGATCACTCACATGACTTGATCATTGGGAGTCCATCACAAGGAGTTCGGATAAGGAGAAACCAATACAAGCCCAACTATGTGAGTGAAGAAAATGATGAGGAGGCAAATGTTGCAATTGAGAACTTCTCTTTCATCTCCATGATTGAGGATACAACAATTGATGAAGCTAAGGATAATCACAAGTGGGTAATGATGATGCAAGAAGAATTGAACAACTTCAAGAGATGCAAAATGTGGAAACTGGTTGAGAGGCCCAAGAATCATAATGTGGTTGGAACCAAGTGGGTCTTCAAGAACACACAAGATGAGAAAGGGGCAATTATCAAGAACAACGCTCGTCTAGTGGCCAAGTAGTATTCTCAAGTGGCGGGAATTAACTTGAAGAAACATTTGGTCCGTGGCTCATCTTGAAGCGATTCAGATCTTACATACCTATGCTTCACATAATGCCTTCAAGCTCTATCAAATAGATGTCAAAAGTGCCTTTTTGAATGGAAAGATCAATGAGAAAGTCAATGTCAAACAACCTCCGGGATTAGAGGACCCTAAACATCCAAGACATATGTACAAATTGAAGAAAGCTCTCTATAGCCTTAAGCAAGAACCAAGGGCATGGTATGAATGTTTGAGGAACTTTCTTCTCAAGAATGGTTTCAAGATTGGAAGCATTGATATCACCTTGTTCACAAGACATGTTGGTAAGGATCTCTTTATGTGCCAAATTTATGCGGATGATATCATCTATGGCTCAACCAATGAGAAGTTCAATGAGGAGTTCTGGGAAATGATGGCAACAAAATTCCAAATGTCAATGATTGGAGAGTTGCATGTGTTCCTTGGTTTTCAAGTGAAACAACTAAGAGAAGGGAACTTCATCTACTAAGAAAAGTACACCAAGGACCACCACAAGAGATTCAACTTGGAAGATTGCAAGCCTTTGCATACACCTATGGCAACAAGCAAACCCTTGGATGATGATGTGAAAGGAAAATCGGTGAACAACAAGCTCTATAGATCAATGATTGGTTCTTTGCTCTACCTCACCGCCTCAAGACTGGACATCATGTTTAGTGTGTTCTTATGTGCACACTATCAAGAAAATCCAAAAGAGTCTCACTTGAAGGCCGTGAAGAGGACTTAGATACCTAAGTACACACCTATCATGGGATTATGGTATCCTAGAGTAACAAGCTTTGAATTACTTGGGTATTCGGATTTGGACTTCGTGGGATGCATAGTGAATAGAAAGAGCACATCGGGAGGTTGCCAATTCCTTGGAAGATCTCTTGTATCTTGGATCTCAAAGAAGCAAAAGTCCATGGCTCTATCTACAGCCGAAGCGGAGTACATGGCAGCGGGAGTTTGTTGTGCACAACTTCTCTATATGCAGCAAACACTCTCAGATTATGGCCTCAACTACACTCAAATGCAATTATATTGTGATACTGAGGCAGCAATCAAGATGGCTCTCAAAACTAGAGATCATGGTCATGCAAAGCATATTCAAGTCAAGCATCACTTCATAAGAGATCATGTTGAGAAGAAGGACATTGAGTTGGTGAGTGTGCGAACTCATGAACAGTTGGCGGATATCTTCACCAAGCGACTCAATGAGAAGACCTTCAACAAGATAAGGGGAGAACTCAATGTTATCGACCTTTCAAACTTCACATGAGTAACCCTAAAGTGTGTCTCTTATAAATATGTATAGCCTTGTTTGTTTTGTTGGTTGTTTGTTCCTTTGTTTTGTGCTTGTTTCTCTTTGCTTGTAGGTCAACTTTGGACCTCCTTGAAATAGCAATGGAGATGGGTTAAGCTTGGTAAGATGGTTCTAGGTGTGCCCAAGGCTTTGAAGAATGGTCCATTGTAAGTAAGCTCGAGAAGGGAACAACTCGTTGTTGGCACTTTGGTTTGTAGATTTTCTCTCTCTTTCCTTTACCATCTCATCATGCATTTCTATACTTGTTGCATTTGCATTTGCATTCTTTGCATTCATGCATCCTTCAAATGATCATATAGATGATCATATAGTGATTTATGCCCATTGAGTCATGTTCAAATGAGCTCCGAGGTTAAATCTACTCGCACGGCTCAAAGACAAGTGACTCATACATTCCCATCACACAAATGACTAACCATTACATTCTTGAGGAAATATTTTGTTGAGTCATGTCTGTAGTATGAGCTATGATGGCACACCATCATGACCAAGAAGGAGCACCATGAAAGGAGGAGTTTTCCTAACCTTTGCATTTATTTTTTGGTCTTTGGTTGTCTTATGTTTCGCTTTTGGTTTGTTGTTTTTGGTGATAGGTGACGAAGGGGAAGAAGGACATGAAGATCCAAAAGCCAAGCCAAATAAAGATTGAGGATAGCAAAAAGGGGAGAAGAACATGAAGATACAAGGGAAGAAATGAGGTGACAAAGAAGAACATGAAGGAGAGATGACCAAATGAAGATGATCAAGACAATGGTGGATAACAACAATGAACATCTACACTAACATGAACCTCTACGGTGCGTGTCGAAGTCAACAAGATCAATTACCACGACACCATGATAGTTGCCAATTTCAACTCAAGATAAATCTCTAGTGTGCTATATAATTAGGTAGTTCTCCCTCAACACCTAGCATATTCCAAGGGGGAGACTACTTCCAAGGTAAGGACCAAGGTAATTCTCTCAAACCTATCTTTTCCTTTGGTTCCTTATTACTCGTTCGTTTACTCCACCATTTACTGCCCACCTGTGGACTGCCCCTGGGTTATAAAGGGAAGCATCCGGGGCTGGTAAAAGCAGAATATTTCTCTCCCTCTCTGCTTCTCCCGTGCATGCAAGACGGGGGGGGGGGGGGGCACCAAGTCCAGGGCAGTGCAGCTAGTAGTGGCAGCAGCACACATGGTTCGAGGGGCAGCGGTATGCGCAGCACAAAGGGCAACAGCAGGGCACACGAAATAAGGCAGATGGACCCCCACCACGCACAAGACAGGTTGTGGCCCTCCAACGGACACAATTAATTTACTCCATACGGCTTGATGTGGGAAGCCCCTTAGCTGATAAAAGGGAGCACCCGGGGTGGGCACAAGGAGCTTCTTCGTCCTCTGAACTCCCCATAGCTCAAGAACATGAGTTCCACTATGTACTCAGATCTACACTACTCTCCAAATAATGCAGACAAGCAGGACATAGGGCTATTAGTCTCCGAGCGGCCCGGACCAGGGTAAAATCATCCCGTGCTTTATTCGCCCTTCTATTTCACTATTTCTTTGGAGATTACAGCGTCTTCAACCCCTAACCAAACCATCAAGGGGTGGTTCTGCTACCCCCCTATATGTGGGATGTTCACATATCCACAATCGTATATCTTCAAGATCTTATATATACTCATAGAATGTCATCGCATACACTTCAAAAAATATTGTCATGAGTATATACATCCGTACTCATAAGTACATAGATTTACACTCACAGAGATATACATTTGTGATAAAAAATATACACTTCAGAAATACACGCACAAGTATACAAATATATACTCACGAATAGAGATATACTATCATAGTGTCGATAACTCCATCAGGAATAGAAATATACTATTACCAAGACTAGATATACTATCACTAAGAGTAGAGATATATTATCATGGTGTCCATAACACCTCAGTAGAGAAATACTATTACCAGGCCTTGGTAAACTATCATCAGGAGGATATACTATCATGGTGTCCATAACACCATCAGTAGAGGTATACTATCAATAGGACGAGATATACTATCATCAGGAGGATATACAAATATAGGATCCTAAACTACTATCTGCACACTGTACTGTAGATTCAGAGAGAACAAAAGTTAAAATAATATCCTAAAATACTATGAGAGCTTCAACCATACAAGATCTGTGAGCTGCACGCAAACAAAAAAGTATCACATTTAGGCATCAAAATTTGGTAGAAAAGAGAAAGAAAATTGATTAGTATATATACTCCTCTATCCTACATGTTGTTAGTCTTAAAATAGATTACAAGGGTAGTACATATACTTTGTATGAGGTAAGTATATCTACTACTTGAGATTACAAGAAAATGGATTCTTTATAAAATACATCAATATCAACAGAAATCATATACTATCATAGATGTACTATTACAATGGAAGAAATATTATTTTTACCAAGTACAATAGTATATATACACTTACTTGGTTAGATTACAAGTGCTATAAAATACGGCTCTCAAACACTAGTATACTGATTCAGTAGTTTATCATCTAATTTTGAAAACAAAAATGAAATAAAATCTCCAAAAAAACAAAAAGGTCAAACGATTCTCGGAGAAAACATCCAAAATCTAAATATACACGGATGAAGCAAAAAAAGTCAAGAAAATATATCACTGTCCATACCAATGTTTAGCAAACACAACCAAGAGCAATTATTTGTGTATGGTAAGATAGGATATATAATATCTGAGATTATACTATCATAAAATACAAGAAAATAGATTACAAGAGGTAGTATATATACTACATACTACTTGAGGCTATAATAAAATGGAGTCTTTATAAAATACATCATCATTAACAGAGATGTACTATTGCATTGAAAAAATATACTATTCTACTACAAGTGCAATAATATATCTACACTTATCTGTTTCATTTATAGGAGCTACAATACTACTCTCAAACAATAGTATACTAATTCAGTAGTATAAATATGATTCCTATAATTTTCTATATTGTAATATAAAATAATACTGATAATGAAATACTATATCAACCTAATGATAACTGAATAAATGACCTGTATGTACTACTAACATAAACTATAGCCATATACTATTAATCTATGTGTATACTATTAATTTGTATCATGTACTGTAAATCTATATGACTATCTTTTCATCTGTGTCATATATTATTAATGTAAACTATAGCAGAGGGACATGTTGTCAGCCTCAACACAAGCAATGGCTCTCCGTGATCTAAATCTTAAAACAAAATTGAAATAATAAAATCTCAAACAAAATGAAAAAAAGTAAATGGTTGTGAGGAGGCAACATCCAAAATCTGAATATCCACTGATGAAGCTAAAAATTAAGAAAATATACTACTGCCGTGTACAATTGTCTATACCAATGTTCAACAAATACAACAAAAAATTATTTCTGTATTGTAAGGTAGTATATATACCACATGAGATTGCATAAGAAATAGAGAGAGCAGTATATGATCATAAATGTACTATTATAAAAATACAAGAAAATAGATTACATGAGGTGGTTTATATACTCGTTCTATTGTTAAATTGTTGTCACCATTGACTTTTTAGTCAACTTTGACCATTAGTCATATTCAAAATATTATTTCAAACGTGAAAATATTTAAGTTATGCTTTAATTTTCTTTGATAATAAATCAAACTATGATAACATATATTATATTAGTTAGAAAAGTTTGAATAAGATGAATAGTTAAAGTTAACTAAAAAATCAGTGTCAACAACAATTTAAGAACGAAGGGAGTACTATATGAGGTAGGATATATAATACTTGAGAGTATAATAAAATACTATAGTAGTTTTGTTTAATGTTTATACTCCGATTTTCACTCTAATAGTTTTGTTTAGTGTATATATACTCCTACTTTCACAAATAGTATATATACTCTTGTTTTCCTAAATATTATATGCTCGTATACTATTTCATCAAAAAAATATACTATTTATGAAAGTAGGTGTATTTTAAGTGACGATAGTATATATGATTCCAAAAAATATACTACTTCAGAAATAATACTATTTTAGGAGACAATAGTATATCACAACAGTTTTTACTAACAAAAAATGTTAGAAGACCATAGTATATCTCAGTTAAAAAAACACAATTATTATAGTATATCTCCAGATCTACAAGGATAAATGGTTGATTCTTCAAGAAAAAATAGTTGATGCTGTCGTGCTGTTCCAATAAATCGATAAATCCACAAGAAAATGAAAAATGCATGCGAGCATCAAAATCTAGTGGAAAAGGTCAAAATTCGCTAGGCCATCGGTCCCATGCCGTCTCAGATTTGTGTCGTGAGTCAGCCAAACTCATGCCGGGAGAAAGAAAATAATGCTTTTTGGAAGAAGAGGCAAATCCAAACCAAGATTTTTTGAGGAAAAAACAAATTCAAGATCGTGGCTTGCTGCTAGCTTTCTGGAGTGGTTGTGCTTCACGAAGCAGCTCCTGTGATCTGCACAGCAAAAAAATGAAAGAAAAAATCAGTGCTTCACGAAAGGAGCCCCAATGCGCACGATTCACAGCAATACATGCTGCTGCGCCAAAAATCCATGAATCGAAGAACAAAAAATAAAACCAAATCGGGAGAAAATGGAATTCCAATCATGGCAGGGGCATTAGAGGAGACATGCCATGTCACTGTCCATGGAGAAGGCCTCCCACGCTTGTAGCCACTTGTTATGGGCCAAAGGGCCCAGACCGGCAAGCTACCAAATGGGCTGGCTAGAGAGCAATAAGGGGGCTCACAGGACACTGTTCACGTGTGTGAATAGTCATGCAGTTACTGTAGCAACCGTCCCGTCTATGTTCCTTTGGTATTAAGTAATTTAGATATTTTTTATATAAATTATAATAGGTTCCTTAGCAGCCAAGTTAACCCCCTCTATATAATAAGGGGATTGTAATCAGATCAAGGCAAGAAAGGAATTAGGGTTTAATCCCTTTTATCTCTCAGCTCTCTCTCTCTCTATCTCTCTCTCTCTCTCTCTCTCTCTCTCTCTCTGCCCTAGCCGCCGCCCCTGCCCTAGCTGCCGCCACCACCACAGCACACCGCCGCCGCCGGCCAGCTGGCCGCCGACCTCCTCCTCTCCTCCCTCTCCCGTGTTTGCACATAACACCTGATATTCAGAGACCTTGTTCGATCCTTCCACCATCACTTCCATGGCTTCCCTCGACAAGTCCGGCAACGAGATGCGAGAGTGGTTCCTGCACCTCAAGCGGACTTTGTCTAAATTCCAACATGTCTTCAGCTCCAAGGAGGAGACGACCTTCATCGACAGCCCCAACCATACTGCTACAAATAGTACCCCTGTTACTGTTCACGATACAGTTCATGGCATGAACAGTACCCCTACAGATCCGATCTCCACGTCGACGATGGTGCCTCCCTCAATTGCTGATCTGTCCATCAAAAACACCAACAACACCCAAGAGGAGCACATTACTATCACAGATCCGACGTATGCACCGGCTGTTGTTATTGTCTCCAATGAAATCATTGATCTGCTTCCTGTCAATCTGAAGGACGACATAGTTCTGCATGCTACTGTTCACGAGGCTGATCCTATTGTCGTGGCAGACCTGGATGCCATGGAGGAGACCACCATGATCGCTTTACCCATGGTGGCCACCCCATTTTTCCTGGAGATCGTCCCTGCCATTGTCGACAGCAACCGTAGCATGGAGGCGGTAGCTACTGCTGCCAATCTTGCTGCTATAGCGGGGCCAACTGGGCCAACGACATCAACAAGGGTGCCATTGAGCCTTTGGACAGGACCCCCGCCCCTGTCATCAACTCTGGCAACTACAAGGGCGCTGCTGTTCATAAGTCAAATCTGATCGCCCGGGCTGATCCAGTTGCATCACAGGAAGTCCCGATTACTACAGATGTCATCCATGACCCTGCAGCTGTAACAACTTCTGCCTCATCAGCTGCACGGGTCATCAACTCCACCCGCTGCATTGGTGCTATTGATCCCTTCGCTGCGCTAGATCTGGACACCACAGAGGAGCCTCCCACGCTCATTTTCTCCAAGGTGGATGCCCACATCTCCTGAGAGATCGTTTCCACCACTCAGATCTTCGCTATGACACCCCCGCAAGTTGTTGCCCCCTTTGAGGATACCTTCCACCAGCTCCCTACCAAGTTAATCCTCCCTATGATGGAGAACGCCATCCCAGCTCCGATTCTCAATGATCTGGCATCGGGAGATCCACCCTCCGCTCCGGCTGTAGTTTTAGTGGGCTCCACAGAGGCCATCTTTGAGGTGCCCCATATGATCTTCGGCACAAATTCTAGAGGCAAGCTACACAAAACTTCCAATGAGAATGATGTCGCCTACTGCAACAACTATCAAGACATCTCTGTGGCCGTCCTTGCTTCTATGATACATGCATCTTATCTGATTGGCACTGGCACTCCAAAGGAATGGAAAACAGGATCAATCAATAGTAAGTGTTTCAAATTTATTCATTGGTTGTTTGTTGCTTACTATCTATTGCTTCTGCTTCTGCCCACACCCTCCCACAACCATGATGGCCACATGGTGCTCCACAACATGGATGAAGGAACACCACCCGTCACGGTCAGGTTGGCCATTCTCGTCATAGGGGGCACATTATTCACACCCTACAAGTCGTGGGTGGACATCGATGAGCCACGGCAAGCCCCACTGGGTGAGCATGACTTCGCGGCTATCATGGATGGCGCCCTCCACATCGATGATGTCCTCGACTCCGGTGCCATGCACAACTTCATTGACCTCTCCATCGCCAATGCTAGGATGTTGCCTCTTCGTCGCATTGCTTTGGGCGTGACACTTGCCTCAGGTTCGCGTATTCTTAGCCGTAGCCTTTGTGGAGCTCTCCCTCTCATCTTGGGCGGGGATGTACATACCTTGGACGTCTTCACTGTGAACCTTCCGGATGACATCAGCATCGTGCTTGGTACACCTTGGCTCACTTCTCTTGGACCTATTATGTGGGACTTTGCTTCGTTGTCTATGTCTTTCTTCCATGATGGGCGCCATACTCTGTTGCTCAGCATCGACTCCGGGCATCGTCAACACCACTAGCTGGCATTGGAAGAGCCAATGTTTCCTTGGGTGGAGCCTCGGGAGCCGTCACCAATGGTAGGAGGCTCCCCAGTGCAGCCACATGCCCCCTTGCTGTGATGGGCGGCCCTACAGGCAGCTTTGACTTCTTCAGCTCCGGGCTCAGCACCTACACCGACATTCGCCGTGACATCACTGAGGATTCTGTGCACTCCAGTCTCATCTCTTTCATCCAGAGCAGTGCTGCACCTCGGGCTTGGGATATGCAGGCCGATTTGATCTGCTTTGATGGTTGTATCTACTTATCGGGGTCGTCACCGCTGCTACCTCGCTTGCTGGCCTCTCTTTTGGTGGATGGTGATGGGACTATGCTTCGCCATGTAGCTGTTGGTTATCATGTCTTGCCAAATTCACGCTCTTCAGATGGTCTACCTACCTCAGTTCGCCATGTGCTCTCTAATGGTCCTCTCCTTCATGCGCCGATGCTTGAGCATCACTTCTTCGTGGCACCACCATTGGAGTCTGACACCTTTGCTATTGATTTTGGGGTGCCCTGGGAACTCATTGATGCTCCTGCCACACGTGTTGTTCATGGGAATATCCTTTGGCCGTCGTCTCATCACTTCATCACTGATGGTTTCATTGGCAGCCTTGGATTTCACTTCTTGCTGGACGTTGATAGCACTACGAGCCACTTGACTACTGGTATTGTCTTGAGCAACTTTATAGTGACCATTCAGCAGCAACCTTCGTCAAGCATACCGATGAGTGGCTCTAGGAGGAGGATTTCCCAGCATGAGGACGTACTGGTTCTCGACGCGGGCGGAAGTGTTATGGGCCAAAGGGCCCAGACCGGCAAGCTACCAAATGGGCTGGCTAGAGAGCAACAAGAGGGCCCATGGGACACTGTTCACACATGTGAACAGTCACGCGGTTACTGTAGCAACCACCCCGCCTAGGTTCCTTTGGCATTAAGTAATTTAGATATTTTCTATATAAATTGTAATAGGTTCCTTAGCAGCCATGTTAGCCCCCTCTATATAATGAGGGGATTGTAATCAGATCAAGGCAAGAAAGGAATTAGGGTTTAATCCCTTTTATCTCTCAGCTCTCTCTCTCTCTCTCTCTCTCTCTCTCTCTCTCTCTCTCTCTGCCCTAGCCGCCGCCCCTGCCCTAGCTGTCGCCGCCACCACAGCACACCGCCGCCACCGGCCAGCTGACCGCCGGCTTCCTACTCCCCTCCCTCTCCCATGTTTGCACATAACACCACTGCTTGAAGATGTGAACATATCATGTATAGGTGGGATTCTGAAGGACCGAGAAGGCGACCAGATTGGGGGGGGGGGGGGGTGAATGGGAGCCAATTAAAATTCTTCTCAAGAACTTGGCCTATATCCCAACTACAACCCGAACCAACCTCTAACCAAGTCACCAAGATTACACACACCAACTTGTGATGTGCTAACCCTAGGAATGACTCAAACCAAAAGGACACATAGCGGAAGCACAAGAGAAACGAAAAGAGAATCAAGGAAGATCCGAAAGATCATAAAACTGAGCCTGAAGGAAGTTCCATGGTGCCCGACGGAAGTTCCGAAGCCCCCGACGGAAGTTCTGTCAATCACGGTAGTTCCGGGCGACGGGAGAACTGTCACTCACGGAAGTTCCGTGGTTTTTGATGGAACTTCCATCATGCTCACGGAAGTTCTGTCCTGGCCACGGAAGTTCTGTCCTGGGCAAAACAGCAGCTCCGTTCGGGAAAGAAAATTACCAAAACCCTATCAAACAAACTGCAAAAATCATAAAATTTGGACCAGATGATCCTCAATACATCACGACCCTCCTCTAAAGAGATCCACTCCAAAAACACAAGGAATCATCATGAACTTCAGATCTTGTGCCAAGAACACCAAAAAGGGGAAACTTGAGAAATCCTTCAAATCGAAGGTGCTAGAGCTATTGATTCGGTCAAGGATCCATAGAGGATTGTTCTAGCTCATCCTAGTAACAAGTTTCTCAAGAAATCCAAACCAAAAACTCATCCAAAAGTGAGATAAAAAATCACCACGAAAATACCTCCGAAAATAAGAAAAAGGGAATTACGGGATTCAAGTGAAGAGGGAAATCTTGAGCACGAAAATACTTCTCATATCATAGAAAGGTGCTTACAAGATCCATAGGTACAAGGCTAGGAAGCCACCCTCTTCCTCCCACTCTTTGGAAGAGCAAGAGATGTCTCTCATACACCCTTTCCTCTCCTCTAAAACATGAAGTCCTCTGCTAGCACTTTGAATAGAGTCCTAACACAAGGCTAATGGGAAGAGAGGCTCCTCTCCCACTAGCCACACCTCTCCTTATATAGGCTTAGGGTCTATTGTCCACATGACCACTCTACCCTTGACCTACATAACACACCCACCTACCACCGGGGGCATAACCGTCCATCTTTTTCTTCATCGCCCGAATGCCATCGGACACTTCACGTCTTTGCTTCATCTCGAAGCAAGCTCCATGATGGTGCCACGTGCACCACCAACCACCGCCACCAGTTTTGAGGCCCAAACTGGGACACCGCCTTGCATGCTTATCAAAGCGCGACTTCCCGATGTCGACGCGTGTCACCTTGTCCCGTGATCCTGACCACCGGCAAGTCTCTCCCAGTCCCTGTCCATCGGGCCCCCTTGTTACTTGCACCAGCATCCCGTTCGCCTTGACTTGGTCAACACGCCGTCTTCATCACCACCATGGTTTTGAGGCTCAACCGCGAAATCGTTCATGCTTCTTGCCTCTCCACGTGTACGGTGTGGATCACCCTTGACTTCACCCGGTATCCTGATCGTCTGGCCCCAAGTCCCCTACTTGTGCCTGATCCTTTCGCCGTTGACCGCCATGTCGACTCCAGTGACCTACACATCATGAGACAAGCAAACACATTTCCCATCTCCTGCAACATCACCAATATCTCCACCAACTCCGGTTAGTCATAACCATGATATGCAAACCCATGCAATCCCTGGATTCCCGCATTTCAACTCAAACACCAAATCCGCTCAAGTCAATTACTCATCACAAATATAGCAAATCATGGCACATATCCACATGATTTCTCAGATTCACCGTGTACTAGAGATAGGATACAATCCTATGTATATCTCTTACCTTGTTGTAACATGCCTTGTACTCCAAGGCATTGCCTGTATACGTATAATCTGCGATCCTCGGTTGAGGCTATCACCTTCTCATACTTCTACATGGTAACAGAGCCATCCTCCTCCAAATACATCTAATTTTTTTTCACCTCTCCGATGCTCACTAGGATCGTCTCGGAGAAATTGACTTAGGAGAACTATGTTCTCTAGTGAGCTCAAGTCCTAGCCGTCGTGCGTGCAGCAAATCTTATTTTCGTTCCTTGATGGATCTGCTGCATGCCCGGCCAAGATGATCAAGACTGCTAAGGGCGATGAAGATAACCCGGACTACCTCACTTGGGTTCATCACGATCAGCAACTTCTTGTGTTCCTTCTCAACTCCCTCAGCCGGGAAGTGATGGGACAGATGGCTCCGCTCACCTCGGCAACTGCTGTCTAGACTATGATCAAGCCATGATTTGCTGCTATCTCTCGTTCGCGGATTATATCTCTTCAAAACAAGCTTGTCATGACGAAGAAGGATGACTTGTCGGCCTCCACATACTTTGCGAAGATGACAAGCTATGCGGATGAGATGGCAACTGCTGGCAAGCCACTAGAAGACGATATTCTGATCAACTTCATACTTTCTGGTCTCGACGCGGACTATAACCCTATGGTTGAAAGCGTCAATGGTCATGCTGATACGATCAGTCTAAGCGACCTCTACTCAAAACTTCTGGACGCCGAAGCTCGTATTGACTCTCAGATAGGTCAGTAGTGAAAGGATCATAGTGACTGAGAGGGACAATTCTAGTGGTGATCACACTAATAATATAATCCTGTGAAAGATAGGAGCACTCTATGCATACTAGTGGATCACCACAAGTCACTACAACACCTATGCATTTCTAGTGATCAAGCACACCAATGCAACTCCTACTCATGCTACTCAACAATTGCAGAAGCTTAAACACTACTAGCAAGTAAAGAGCCTAAACATGCAAGTCTACAAGATAGTCAACTAGAGGAACACACAAGCATTAAAAGCACGGTATGTAAATGCGGAAAGTAAAGCATCATAGTGAGGAGTAGAGTAAGGGTTGGCTCATGATTTTTTCCCGAGGTCTCAGAAGGATGGCGACTTCCCCTAACCCTCGTTGGACCACTCCTGCCCGAGTCCCGGTCCCTCCCGCCACCAAGTGGAGTTCTCGCACACGATCCCGCAATCACTCCTCGAGTGAAGACACGGTGTGCATCGATGCCCCTTTCAATGACGGGCTCAAACCGTCTACAAACATGTGACGACCTTCACAACCGATCACGATAGGCTCGATCACCGACACCTAACCGGTCTAGGTCTCACCATAGACCTAGAGTAACAATCTAGATCACACCCTCAAGGACACCCTAGCCTTAGATGTGCAAGATACTCAAGCTACTCTTCTCTAGCACTCTCAAGATATGCAATATCCCCTCCTAGAGCTCTCCTCTTTTCCTCTTGGACCTTACCAAATGCTCTTAGGTATTCCACTGGTCAAGAGAGGTCTCCAAGACCCCAGCAACGAATTTATATAGGCTCCCAACCTCAAACTAGCCGTTGCTCCATGAAATTGCCTTTCTGGACACACTGACCGGACTGTCCGGTCACTGCCTGACCGAATCATCTGGTCACTCTGTAACAGCTCTCCTCAGCCGTTGGCTTCCACTGTCCAGGCAAATTTCTATACTGACTGGACTGTTCAGTCACTGGACCGGACCGTCCGATCTACTTTCTCTCTCTATTCCAGGAGCCTCTGTGAAATGCACCTCTTCTGCCTCCCTGCACTCCAACTGATCGGACTGTCCGGTCAATAGACCGGACCATCTGGTCTGTATGGAGTCTCCTGCTGATAGAGTCCTGCTCCTCATGTTAAGTCCTAGAAAACTCCCATGGTGATCGTGTAGTCTGGTCTCCACTGACCCCTCTGTCCGGTCTCTATTTCCACAAGCTGAAACTCGTCGTCCTCACTTGACTTGGTTTCCCGGCTTCTCCGAACATCTCCTTGGCTTCTCCACTATCACCTAGTGCCTGTGATTTCACCGAGCAACCTTGCACATCACCGACTAGACATGACCTAACAAAATGACCTAGACCCCCTTGATAGTCCAGTTTTTCCTATGGACTCAAAGCCCTAACACCTACTCAAGTGTTCCAA
The DNA here is from genome assembly GCA_032690845.1 of Eleusine coracana subsp. coracana. Taxonomy (NCBI): domain Eukaryota; kingdom Viridiplantae; phylum Streptophyta; class Magnoliopsida; order Poales; family Poaceae; genus Eleusine; species Eleusine coracana. The sequence goes on along the minus strand of CM064426.1, from coordinate 32,704,783 downwards.
ACACTTGCACCATAGCTTGTACTCCGCTTTGATTCATCTCCATCAACCCTTGGATCCATCAAGTTCACAAGCCTCCATGCTTGTGGTCATTGTCATCCATCGCCAAGGACGCCGTAGACAATCTTCATAAGATAGAAAGGGTTTCCTACACGAACAACACTCATGTAGATATTAGTCACATTTCATGTTTGTCAGGCATCACCAAAACACCATACCTCGGGGTGACCTCAATGGTCATGATCCTTACAATCTCCCCATTTTTTAGTGATGGATGACAACCACTACTTATGATGATCCAAAAATGGACGAGCAAGAAAGAACCAAAGGAAAAGAAAAGATTGAAGGGCATACCTTGGTCCTTACCTTGGAAGTAGTCTCCCCCTTGAGATGTGCTAGGTGTTGAGGGAGGACTACCCAATTATGTAGCGCACTAGATATTGAGCTTGAGTCGAATTTGCACCCGCCTTGGTGTCGTGGTAGTTAATCTTGTTGATGTAGACACATACCAAGGACGTAGATGCTCATGTTGGTGAAGGTGTTCATTGTCGCCGTAGACACGCACCATTGTTCTTCTTCTTCATGTTGGTGTAAATGTTCATCTTGGTGTGATCTTCATATTCCATCTTCCTATCTTCATATTTCTTCTTCATCTTTGACCTTGACAACTTGGCTTTTGGATCTTCATGTTTTCTTATCTTTGACCTTGACAACTTGGCTTTTGGATCTTCATGTTTTCTCTCCCCCTTTGTCACCTATCACCAAAAACCACACAAAACATAACGAAACCAAGAGGCATAAAATAATTGGCAAGAGTTAGGGTAACTACCCCTTTCATGGTGCTCCTCCTTGGTTGTAGTGATGTTCCATCGTTGCTCCCCCCATACACTTATGACTCAACAAAATATTTCTCAAATGTGCAAGGGTCAGTCATTAGGGAGGTGGGAATGTATGAGCCACTTGTCTTTAAGACACGCAAATAGATTTAACCTCGGAGCTCGGTCGAACATGGCTCAATGAGCATGAAGCACAAATATCACTAATTGATCATCTAGAGAGTCATGTACTCACATTGTAAATGAGCAACTCCCCCTAGACACATGATTGGGAGCATGTATGGTATCACAATGCAAAGGATGCATAAATGCAACAAATGCTAATGCAACAAGTATACAATACATGATGCAATGCTAAAGAAAAGAGAGAGTACCGCTACAAACTAAAGTGTCAACAACGAGTTGTTCCCTTCTCAAGATTGCTCACAACGGACCATTCTTCAAAGCCTTGGGTACACCATGAACCACCTTCCCAAGCTTAGCACATGTCCATTGCTATCTCAAGAAGGTCTGAAGTCAACCTACAAAAGAAGAGAAACAAGCACAAACAAAGACACAAACAAGAACAAATAAAGCACTATACATATGTACAAAGGACAAGCTCAAGGGTTACTCATGTGAAGTTGGAGAGGTCGAGAACATTGAGTTCTCCCCTTAGCTTGTTGAAGGTCTTCTCATCAAGTGGCTTGGTGAAGATGTCCGCCAATTGTTCATGAGTTCGTACGCTCACCAACTCGATGTCCTCTTCTCAACATGGTCTCTTATGAAGTGATGCCTCACTATAATGTGGTTTGCATGACCATGATCTCCCGTCTTGAGGGCCATCTTGATTGCCGCCTCACTATCACAATATAGTGGCATTTGAGTGTAGTTGAGGCCATAGTTCGAGAGTGTTTGCCTCATGTAGAGAAGTTGTGCACAACAAGCTCCCGCCGCCATATATTCTGCTTCGGCGGTAGATAGAGCCATGGAGTTTTGCTTCTTTGAGCTCCAAGATACTAGAGATCTTCCAAGAAATTGGCAACCTCCCGATGTACTCTTTCTATTTACTTTGCAACCCATGAAGTCGGAATCAGAATACCCAAGTAACTCAAAGTTTGATCCTCTAGGATACCATAAGCCCATGGTAGGTGTGTACTTGAGGTATCTCATTATTCCCTTTACGGCCTTCAAGTCTGACTCCTTTGGATTTGCTTGGTATCATGCACACAAGCACACACTAAACATGATATCTGGTCTCGAAGCGCTGAGATAGAGCAAAGACCCAATGATTGATCTATATAGCTTGGGGTTCATCGGTTTCCCTTTCACATCGTCATCCAAGGGTTTGCTAGTAGCCATAGGTGTGTGCAAAGGCTTGCAATTCTCCATGTTGAATCTCTTGAGAAGGTCCTTAGTATATTTCTCTTGATAGATGAAGTTTCCCTCTCTCAATTGCTTGACTTGGAATCCAAGGAACATGTGCAACTCTCCAATCATTGACATTTGGAATTACCTAGCCATCATCTCCCAAAACTCTTCATTGAACTTCTCATTGGTTGACCCATAGATGATATCATCCACATAGATTTGGCACACAAAGAGATCCTGCCCAACATGCCTCGTGAACAAGGTGCTATCAATGCTTCCAATGGTGAATCCATTCTTGAGTAGAAAGTTCCTCAAGTGTTCATTCCATGCTCTTGGTGCTTGCTTGAGACCATAGAGAGCTTTCTTCAATTTCTATACATGTCTTGGATGTTTTGGGTCCTCAAACCCCGGAGGTTGTTCCACATAGACTTTCTCATTGATTTCTCCATTCAAGAAAGCACTCGTGACATCCATTTGAAAGAGCTTGAAGCCGTTGCATAGGCAAGTAAGATTCGAATAGCTTCAAGACGGGCCATGGGAGCAAAGGTATCTTCAAAGTCAATCCCCACCACTTGAGAATATCCCTTAGCCACTAGGCGAGCCTTGTTCTTGACAATTGCGCCTTTCTCATCTTGATTGTTCTTGAAGACCCACTTGGTGCCAACCATATTATGATTCTTGGGTCTCTCAACCAATTTCTATACTTTGCACCTATTGAAGTTGTTCAACTCTTCTTGCATGGCAATTACCCACTTGTGATCATCCATAGCTTCATCAATGGTAGTGGGTTCAATCACAGAGACGAAAGAGAAGTTCTCAACCTCAACATTGGCCTCATCATCATTCTCTTCACTCACATAGTTGGGCTTATATTGATTTCTTCTTGTCTTTATTTCTCGAGATGGATTCCTAATGATCAAGTCTTGTGAGTGATCTTTGTTGATGCCCTTGGGTCTAGGAAGGTGTTTTCTTTGAGTGGGAGAGGCTCTAGGTGAAATGTCTCCATCATGAATTGTTTGCTCTCCTGATATATGAGTGTCTTGTATCCTAAGAGAGGTGGAGGAGTCACTCTTATGCTTTCTTGTTTTGGACTTTGGGCTTGAGGTGGATGGGAGGTTATCTTCTGAAGAACTAGGAGAAGTGGTTTGTGATGAAGTATGTGGGGAGGTTTGTAGCTCACTTCTCAATTGAGATTCCTCATCATTTGGTGGGTGTACTCTCAATGAATCTTGGGAGGAGCTTGTGGGAGTATTTGTGGCATCTTGCGTTGTAAGTGTGCCTCGGAGGAGGAGGTAGGTTGAGGTGGTGGAGTAGAGGGCTCATCAACATCACCATGATTGGCCTCGTGGGGTAAAACCTCGCCCACGGGCATGTTTCTCAAAGCTTCCCTCATAGGCTCATCTCTAATGTCCGCTTCATGAAATTCATCCTCCTTTTGGGACCCATTTGACTCATCGAATTGCACATCATAGGATTCCTCCACACATCCGTTGGTGGAGTTGTAGACCCTATATGCTTTAGAAGTCCCAGAGTACCCAACAAGAATGCCTTCATATGTTCTGCTCTCAAACTTCCTGGGCTTTCTCCTCTTCTTGAGAATGTAACACTTGCATCCAAGGTCCAAGTATATCTCGTGAAATCATCAACAAGAAAGAAGGTCCAAGTGTATCTCGTGAATTCACTCGTGTAGATATTAGTCATATTTCATGTTTGTCATGCATTACCAAAACATCATACCTTGGGGTGACCTCCAATCATTGACATTTGGAATTCCCTAGCCATCATTTCCCGAAACTCTTCATTGAACTTCTCATTGGTTGACCCATAGGTGATATCATCCACATAGATTTGGCACACAAAGAGATCCTTCCCAACATGCCTCGTGAACAAGGTGCTATTAATGCTTCCAATGGTGAATCCATTCTTGAGTAGGAAGTTCCTCAAGTGTTCATACCATGCCCTTGGTGCTTGCTTGAGACCATAAAGAGCTTTCTTCAATTTGTATACATGTCTTGGATGTTTTGGGTCCTCAAATCCCGGAGGTTGTTCCACATAGACTTTATCATTGATTTCTCCATTCAAGAAGACACTCTTGACATCCATTTGAAAGAGCTTGAAGCCATTATGTGATTCATAGGCAAGTAAGATCTGAATAGCTTCAAGACGAGCCACGGGAGCAAAGGTCTCTTCAAAGTCAATCCCCGCCACTTGAGAATATCCCTTAACCACTAGGCGAGCCTTGTTCTTGACAATTGCTCCTTTCTCATCTTACTTGTTCTTGAAGACCCACTTGGTGCCAACCACATTATGATTCTTGGGCCTCTAAACCAATTTCCATACTTTGTACCTTTTGAATTTGTTCAATTCTTCTTGCATGGCAATGACCCATTTGTGATCATCCATAGCTTCATCAATGGTAGTGGGTTCAATCATAGAGACAAAAGAGAAGTTCTCAACATTAGCCTCATCCTCATTCTCTTAACTCACATGGTTGGGCTTGTATTGATTTCTCCATGTCTTTATCCCTCTAGATGGACTCCCAATGATCAAGTCTGGTGAATGATCTTTGTTGATGGCCTTGGGTCTAGGGTGATGTTTTCTTTGAGTGGGAGAAGCTCTAGGTGAGATGTCTTGTGCATCATGGATTGTTTGCTCTCTTGATATATGAGTGTCTTGTATCCTTAGAGAGGTGGAAGAGTCACTCTTATGCTTTCTTGTTTTGGACTTTGAGTTTGAGGTGGATCAGAGGGCATCTTGTGAAGAGCTAGGAGAAGTGGCTTGTGGTGAAGTATGTGGGGAGATTTGTGGCTCACTCCTGACTTGGGTTTCCTCAGGAGCTTGTGGGAGTATTTGTGGCATCTAGGGTTGTTTGTTGTACCTCAGAGGAGGAGGTAGGTTGAGGTGGTGGAGTAGAGGGCTCATCAACATCACCATCATTGGCCTCGTGGGGTAAAACCTCACCCACGGGCATGTTTCTCAAAACTTCCCTCATAGACTCATCTCCAATGTTCACTTCATGAAATTCGTCCTCCCTTTGAGACCCATTTGACTAATCAAATTGCGCATCATAGGATTCTTCCATACATCCTGTGGTCGAGTTGTAGACCCTATATGCTTTAGAAGTCCCAGAGTACCCAACATGAATGCCTTCATAAGTTCTACTCTCAAACTTTTCGGGCTTTCTCCTCTTCTTGAGAATGTAGCACTTGCATCCAAAGACTTGGAAATAGGAAACATTGGGTTTCCGTCCCACCAATAGCTCATATGGAGTCTTCTTCAACAATCGGTGGAGATAGACACGGTTGGAGGTGTAACAAGCCGTGATGATTGCCTCAGCCCAAAACTGCTCATGAGTTCCATACTCATCTAACATGGCACGAGCAAGAGTGACGAGCATCTTGTTCTTCCTCTCCACTACTCCATTTTGCTCGGGAGTATATGTAGTGGAGAATTCATGTTTGATTCCGTTCTTGTCATAATATTCCTCCACTGTGGTGTTTTTGAATTCTGTCCCATTGCCACTCCTTATCTTCACAATGCTAGCATTGAACTCATTCTTTGCCCTCTTAGCAAACATTCAAAAGATACCACTGGCTTGAGATTTGTCCACAAGAAAGAAGGTCCAAGTATATCTCGTGAAATCATCAATAATCACCAAACAATATAGATTGCCTCCTAGACTCTTGTAATGTGTTGGCCCAAACAAGTCCATGTGCAAGAGCTCTAGAGGAGGAGATGTAGAAATGAATGACTTGGTGGGATGAGAGGAGGCAACTAGTTTCCCTGCCTGACAAGCGCTACACAATTTATCCTTCTCAAAGGTCACATCCTTGATTCCTTCAACTAAATTCCTCTTGACAATCTTCTTGACCTGATTCATTCCAACATGTGCTAGTCTTCTATGCCACAACCATCCCTTGGATGCCTTGGTGAATAGGCAAGTGCTTGGTGGCATATTACTTGATTTGATGTCCGTGAATAGACAAGTTCCCATGTCTCACTCCAAGAAATACTAGCCCTCTCTTAACATTCTCAATTGTTGCACCATCCTCATCAAACGTGCACTTGAAACCCATGTCACAAAGTTGACCAATAGATAGAAGGTTGAATTTGAGGGTTTCCACAAGGAAGACCTTGGAGAGATGGAGGTCACTTGTGATGGCCACCTTGCCCGAGCCTCTAACTCTCACTTTTGAGTTATCCCCAAAAGTCACCTTCTCACTCTCTTCGTCTTCATCAATGATGGTGAACATGGTTGGCTTCCCGGTCATGTGTTGAGTGCACCCACTATCAAGAATCCAATGAGTGCCTCCACTCTTGTAGTTGACCCTAGTAGTAGCCATAAGACAAGCACTAGTGGAGCACAAGTATCATCTCCATTGCTCTCTCAATTGAGAGCTTGTGTCTCCTATTAACTACCTCCTCAAGTAAGAAACCCCTATCAGGAGTTGTGATTTGTTGGAGGAGCTTGTCAATCACTTCATGTGGTGCAATCTTCCGAAGTCCCCTAAAAGAGTTAATCCTACGCACAAGATCATATATGCTCAATAGATTCTCACAAAGGTCAACATTAGGATTTCTCACAAATTCACCGAGTTCAAAAAGAAGATCTTGTCAGTGAGCTTGACGAAGATGCCAAAGATGATCTTGTGGAGGAGGGGGCGGAGGAGGTGGAGGCGCCAGAGCCGAAGCCGCAAGATTGATCATCTCAAATGAACGAGCGAGCATTGTTGTTGGTGCTCCCCCTACGCCAATGCTTGGTCCACCCAATGTGCTTGGAGTAGTACTAGGAATGACACTTGAGGTAGAGCTTGTCGAAGCGCCCGATGAGTGTCTTGCTCCGAAGGGGTTGTAGAAGTCGTTGCAAGGCAATCTTGTGAAGGGATCAAAGAAGTTTGAGCTCGAAGCTACTTCTTTCCCTTGGCTTGAGGATGCTTCATGTTATGTCTTGGATGTCCTCTTCCATGCCATGCCTGCGGCAATCCCCTGATCCTTGAAGAACAACTCAATCACATCTTCTACGGAGAGACTCTTCTCCACGAGAAGGTCAAGTGTGATGTAGAAGAGCTTGCTACTTGGAACCAAGGAGTGGATCTTCTCCACTATCACGATCTTGGGAAGCTGGAAAGAAGTTGCCCCAATCCTGTCCATAATACCTCGCAAGTGAATAAGAGAGTCAAGTAAGTCCTCATTATCATTAGCATGAAAAGCAAAGAACTCCTCAACAATAGAACTACTAGCATAATCAATAGGAGACTCATAAACATCATCAATGCTAGTAGAGCAAGCAAGATCAAGAGACGCATCATTATCAACCATCATGTTAGGCATACTAATAGAGCAACCTATTAAGTCATTGCTAGAAGGGTCTAGGCACTCACTACTACAAGACACATCCACGCAATCATCACAATCATCATACACATGATCATAGTAAAGGTATTGGCAAAGTTCACAAGAGTATTTATCAACTCATCCGAGATCATGGCATTTAGGTAGCTTTTAAAGCAATCTTCCATGAGCCAAGACCCGGCCCTGAATGGGATGACATCCCAACTCAATATGGTCACTACTCAAGGCAGTTAAGCCTTATGATGAGCACTTGGCTCTGATACCACTTGAAAGGACCGAGTGACCGAGAGGGGGGGGGGGTGAATCGGGAACTCGCACTATGTACCAAATTCACCAATTTCTAAAACCGACCACTCAAAACAACTCCTACATAATCCTAGTGGTGATCACACTAGCAAGATAATGAACCTATGAAAGGAACAACAACCTAAGCATACTCGTGGATCACACAAACGCAATACAACTCCTATGCAAGCTAGTTACCAAAGATACGCGGAAGAAAACAACTAGCTAGCAAGGAGTTCTACTCAAGCAAAGCTACTAGATCAACAAGCATATAGAAAGCATACAAGCATGAGTAGCACAATACATACTAAGGTGATCAATCAAGCCAAGCAACTCCTATACATGCTAGTGATAAAGTATGAAGGCCAAGCACTACTAGCAAGTAAAGAAGCCTATTCATGCAAGTCTACAAGGTAGTCAACTAGAGTAAGGTAAGCACACAAGCATGAATAGCATGGTATGTAAATACTGAAAGTAAAGCATCATAGTAAGGAGTAGAGTAAGAGATGACTCATGATTTTTTCCCGAGGTCTCGGAAGGATGACGCCTTCCCCTACTCCTCGTTGGACCACTCCCGCCGGAATCCCGGTCCCTCCCGCGACTAAGTGGAATTCTCGCCCACGAGCCCGCAATCACTCCTTGAGTGAACACACGAGCCGACACGGGCACTCACTATTGATGCCCCTTCCAATGGCGTGCTTAAACCATATACAAACTTGTGACGGCCTTCACAACCAATCACGATAGGCTCGATCACCGACACCTAACTGGTCTAGGTCTCACCATAGACCAAGAGTAACAACCTAGATCACACCCCCAAGGACACCCTAGCCTTAGATGTGTAAGGTAGCTCCTTGTTACTCTCACTAGCACTCTCAAGATATCCAATATCCTCTCCTAGTGCTCTCCTCTTTTCTTCTTGGACTTTACCAAATGCTCTCAGGTATTCCACTGGACAAGAGAGATCTCCAAGACCCCAGCAACGAAGTTATATAGGCTCCCAACCTCAAACCAGCTATTGCTCCATGAAATCAGCTTTTTGGGCCTCCAGATCGGACTGTCCGATCACTGCCTGATCGGACCGTCCGGTCACTGCAAACTGAGCTCCAACGGCTCTCTGCCTTGTGCTGAACTCCTGTTGACCAGACTATCCGGTCACTGGACCGGACCGTCCGATCCACTTTCTCTATCCATTCTAGGAAGGTCCGCAAATTGCAACCTCTTTGTCGTCCCTGCACTCCTACTGACTGGACCGTCCGGTCTGTATGGAGTCTCCTACAGTCAGAGTCCTTGCTCCTCGTGCTATGTCCTGGAAAACTCCACATGGTGACCATACAGTCCGGTGACCTCTGACCCCTCTGTTCGGTCACTACGTCTAGAAGCTGAAACTTGTTGTCCTTGCTTGACTTGGTTTCCTGGCTTCTCCGAACAGCTCCTTGGCTTCTCCACTGTCACCTAGTGCCTGTGATTTCACCAAGCAACCTTGCACATCATCGACTAGAGATGACCTGAGAGAATGACCTAGACCCTCTTGATAGTCCGGTTTTTCCTATGGACTCAAAGCCCTAACAACTACTCAAGTGTTCCAAATAGTTGCACCATAGCTTGTCCTCTGCTTTGATCCATCTCCATCAACCCTTGGACTCCATCAAGTTCACAAGCCTCCATGCTTGCGGTCATTGTCATGAATCGCCAAGGACACCGTAGACAATCATCATAGGATAGAAAGGGTTTCCTACATGAACAACACTCGTGTAGATATTAGTCATATTTCATTTTTGTCATGCATCACCAAAACATCATATCTTGGAGTGACCTCAATGGTCATGATCCTTACACAAACGCTCTCAGGTATTCCACTGGCGAAGAGAGGTCTCCAAGACCCCAGCAACGAAGTTATATAGGCTCCCAACCTCAAACTAGTCGTTGCTCCATGAAATCAGCTTTTTGGGCCTCCAGACCGGACTGTCCGATCACTGCCTGACTGGACCGTCCGGTCACTCTGTAACGGCTCTCCTCAGCCATTGGCTTCCTCTGTCCAGGCAAATTCCTATATCGACCGGACTGTCCGATCACCAGACCGTACCGTCCGGTCCACTTTCTCTCTCTATTCCAGGAGCCTCCGTGAAATGCACCTCTTCTTCCTCCCTGCACTCCTACTGATCGGACTATTCGGTCAGTAGACTGGATCATCCGGGTCTGTGTGGAGTCTCCTGCTGACAGAGTCCTACTCCTCGCGCTAAGTTCTGGAAAACTCCCATAATGATCGTACAGTCCGGTCTCCATTGACCCCTCTGTCCGGTCTCTATGTCTAGAAGCTGAAACTCATCGTCCTCGCTTGACTTGGTTTCCCAGGTTCTCCGAACAGCTCCTTGGCTTCTCCACTGTCACCTAGTGTATTTGATTTCACCGAGCAACCTTACACATCACTGACTAGACATGACCTAAGAGAATGACCTAGAGCCCCTTGATAGTCCAGTTTTTCCTATGGATTCAAAACCCTAACAACTACTCAAGTGTGCCAAACACTTGCACCATAGCATATTCTCCGCTTTGATCCATCTCCATCAACCCTTGGACTCCATCAAGTTCACAAGCCTCCATGCTTGCGGTCATTATCATACATCGCCAAGGACGTCGTAGACAATCATCATAAGATAGAAAGGGTTTCCTACACAAACAACACTCGTGTAGATATTAGTCACATTTCATGTTTGTCATGCATCACCAAAACACCATACCTCGGGGTGACCTCAATAGTCATGATCCTTACAAGTACTCACCTTCGGCCAATGCCGCCTTTCATGGTGGCCATGGCCGTGGGCGCTCACGTAGCGGGCGTAATGGCGGAGGACGCTACTTATATATATTTACTTATGAATTTATTAAGCAAATTAAGGTTGTAACTTTAGGGATTTAAATATATTTTTGTACTTCATAACCCTGGTCCTCAACTTACTTTTCTGGTAAAGGGGGATTTTAGGAGTTGAACAAAATTGGGTTTCACATTTTTAGGGCTTTTACATTTCGAGTTATTGAATTTTGAAGTTTAAAGCAAAGTTCACTACTAACTACAATATTGCCACTGGCAATTTCAAATCTCCCCCCGCGTGCGCGGCGGCGCTGCGGCTCGGCTGGCTTGCCGGCGGTGATCGGCAGCGGGACTTGGGACTTGGTGTTGCTCTACGCGATCAGTGGCTCACGAGGGTCACGTGGGTGGTGGTGGCCGGTGTTAGGGCTGCCGGTGACGAGCGGCGGCGATGCATGACGGCGACCAACAACGACAGGCACGCACAGAGGCTCAACCGGCGAGGGGGAGGGTCCAGTAGCATCACCTTGGTGTCGTGGTGCTCGCCGAAGGATTGTACGGGGCCGGGGTGGCCGGGAGGTGAGGTCGCGTCGGCGAGTTGGTTGCGGTTCCCGGCGGCGGTGCTCTGCTCTTCACGAACTCCGGTGACAACACTGCTGCACAATAGGAGCAGGTAAGGGGGAAGCCCGAGGAGTTATCTACATGACGGATTGAGAAGAAACCGGCGGCGGGGAGCTACCTAGCTGCTGCAGGTCACGGTGGCGGCCATGGCGGAGGGGAAACAGGGGACTGAGCTCTAGTCTCGCGGCAGAGGAGGCAGAAGGCGAGGGCAGTGCACCAGCTTCATGGAGGAGCTTGGGGGTGTGCGAGAGTGAAGTGAGTAGAGAGGGAGAGGCCCTAGGCCGCTGTGGCCTTAAGTGCCGCTCGATAGAGAGAGTGCGGGAGAGAGCAGAGAGAGAGAGACGGCAAGGTGTTGGCCAGCGAGAGGAGGAGATGGCGCCGCCTTCAATTTCTGGCCGGTGACACAGGGGGAATTTGGTAGTGCAGTGGCTGGAATGGAGCTACAGCGATCGACGGTGGTGGCACAGCGATTGGCGGTACCCCGGTGTCGCTCTGGGAATGGCCAGGGAAAAAGAAGAAGTTGACTCCCCGCTTGACTCAGAACATTGCTTGGGTTTGGCCAAAATTCACCAAGTTAGATTTCTCCAAACCTCGTGCAGATTATTGTGCAAGTCCAGGATGTCATATAGGCCAACTTTTCTTTTGGGAGTATGATCTAATTTGTCTTAGATAAATTTTGAAAATTCCAGAACAGAAAGTGCTTTTATCTTCTTTTGGGGAATTTTTATGGGAACTAAATAATAACCAAAAATTCTGGTAAAATTCTCAAAATTCCATTTTAATACGGCCACCCAGAATATGCAAAAACATTGGTGCACTTACATGGGTTTTTGTGATGTTTGAGAATGGCTCTCATTTGGATATTTGTGAATTTAATTAATTAATTTCCTCCTTTATTCTTTGGCACCTTACTAAATTCTATTTTTAATTATCCCTCAATTAGTATTAGGTTTAGTTAAATTACCATTTTGTGACATGGGATGTCCCATTACTGAGAATGTTATCAACATGGTGATCCTTTTGAATGCTTTGTCGGACTCGTGGGTGTGTTGGTTTAGATGCATCTTTGTGATTGTGTTCATCTTGAGCATCTCTTACTCCGCCATCTTGAGCTTGATCTTGGTCATTGGCTTGAACATGATCGTCACCATGATCTTGGCCACTTCCTTGATCTTGTTCATTTTGTTGACCTTGTGGAGGAGAATTATCTTGATTTGAGGAAGATAGTTCATCTTGATTAGGATCTTGTTCTTGTGGTCTTATTTCACCAATGGCCAATTTCCTTATTGCATTAAAAGGAGATTCATCACCTACATCACTTGGATTAACTTTCTCTGCTTGAGAGCTATTAGTTTCATCAAATGTTACATCACAGGTTATTTAAACAACCCTAATGTCTTTGTTGAAGGCACGATATGCATAGACATTAGTTCCATATACAAGGAGGAAACCTTCATGTGTCTCAGGAGCAAACTTAGAAGATTTAGGTTTCTTGTTGATGTGGACAAGTGTTCCCAATCTTCCGAAAGGTTCTGGATACGTTGATTTGGTCGGAGGCGACACACAAATCGATCCGGCTTCAGAACAGCACGTTCTAAACCCCGCAATCGCAGCACGACGTCTCCTCTGGTTATCAACCGTCCTAAAACGATTAACCTCGACGAGAAGGCTAATCCCTGCCTGCGAATCAAGAACACAAGCAAGAACAAAGAAGAAAGCAACACAATTGCAGATGTATTATGAATCTCACGAAGTTGGGGTCTCACAAACCGTGATGACGGCGAAACTGTTATGAACAGAATAATCTAAGCAAAACCCAAACCCTAATGGTGCAAAGGCGGCTGTATATGAAGACCTTAGGGTCGTGCAAGATCCTCTGGATGCACCCCTACTTGGGCTCAACTAGATACAAAGCCCAAAGGCCAAAAACAGGCGACACAGCACCGAAACAGATTCTGGACTCTCTTGTTTGGACGATTCCCCATGATTCCGGACGAATTTTGATATGAGACCGGCGGCATTGGAAAGGTCTTCTTCTTATCTTTCCGTGCATATGTAGAACGTCCAAATCCGAGTCCGTATGTGTCTTGGGCATCCGTTTTAGTGCAGACTAGTTCTAAGCCCCAAAACAGACTCGAAGTCGGTTTTGGTTGGGCCTCTACCTTGGCTTCCACGTCCTTGTTGGTCCTCCACGTCTCCAAGTCCTTCTCCCATCATCTCCTGGTCCTCTCCATGGTTCCTAATTATAATATAATCATTAGGTAGCAAACCATTCTCAAAAGTGACATATAATGAAGAATGTAGGAACGAGCTCACCTCTTAATTTAGTCGTCGTGCACGAGCTCTAGTCATTGGACCTTGCAAGTCCAAAATTGGAGGAGTGTTGCATATATCCTTAGGAGTGATGTCCTCATCATCCTCCCCCTCTTGAAATGGAGTCGTCCTCGACTCAAGCTCATTCTCTTCTCCCAAGTATGGTTTCAAATCTGAAATGTTAAAAGTAGGACTAACCCCGAACTCGGGAGGCAACTCAAGTTTGTATGCATTATCATTAATCTTCTCAATTATTTTGAAAGGACCATCAGCTCTAGGCATTAATTTAGACTTTCTCAAATCTGGAAATATATCTTTTCTCAAGTGTAACCATACTAAATCTCCTACATCAAGTTTTACTTCTTTTCTACCTTTACTACCAGCAATTTTATACTTGTCATTTATCTTTTCAATGCTAAGTCTAGTGGTCTCATGCATTTTTAAAAAAAATTCAGCATGTTCCTTAGCATCAACATGAACTCTCTCATGAATAGGTAGAGGAAGTATATCAAGTGGAGTACGGGGATCAAAACCATACACTACTTTGAAAGGACTTACCTTGGTAGTAGAATGTGTTGCCCGATTATATGCAAACTCAATATGAGGCAAACATTCTTCCCATTGCTTCAAATTTTTCTTCAAAATAGCTCTCAACATAGTGCCCAAAGTGCGGTTCACCACCTCAGTTTGTCCATCAGTTTGTGGGTGACAAGTTGTAGAAAACAACAACTTTGTACCCAACTTATTCCAAAGCGTGCGCCAAAAGTGACTCAAGAATTTTGCATCACGATCTGAAACAATAGTAGAAGGCATACCATGCAAACGAACAATTTCTTTGAAAAAGAGATCAGCAATATAACTAGCATCATCAGTCTTATGACATGGTATAAAGTGTGCCATCTTAGAAAATCTATCCACAACAACAAAAATACTATCACTCCCCCTCTTAGTCCTAGGCAGTCCTAAAACAAAGTCCATAGAAATATCCGCCCAAGGAATAGAAGGAACAGGAAGTGGCATGTATAAACCATGTGGATTCAAGCGAGACTTAGCTTTTTGACATGTAGTGCAGCGAGCAACAAAGAGCTCAACATCTTTCCTCATCCTTGGCCAAAAGAAGTGTGTGGCCAAAATATCCTCCGTCTTCTTGGCACCAAAATGACCCATCAATCCACCTCCATGCGCCTCCTGTAACAACAAAAGACGAACGGAACCAACTGGAATGCATAGGCGGTTAGCTCTAAACAAGAATCCATCATTCAACACAAATTTATTCCATGCACGATCTTCTTTACAATGCAGCAATACATCCTTAAAATCAACATCAGCAGCATATTGTTCTTTAATTGCCTCAAGTCCAAAAATTCTACAATCAAGTTGAGACAATAAAGTATAGCGCCTAGATAAAGCATCAGCGATCACATTATCCTTCCCTTTCTTATGTTTAATAATGTAAGGAAAAGACTCAACAAATTCAATCCATTTAGCATGTCTATGGTTCAAATTACATTGAGAACGAATATACTTAAGTGATTCATGATCAGAATGAATAACAAATTCTTTGGGCAACAAATAATGACGCCACGTCTCTAAACAACGTACAAGTGCATACAATTCCTTATCATACGTGGAGTAATTCAAAACAGGCCCAGTAATTTTCTCACTAAAGTATGCAATAGGTTTACTATCTTGCATCAAAACACCACCAATGCCTATACCACTAGCATCACATTTAAGCTCAAAAATCTTATCAAAATTGGGTAATTGCAGCAATGGTGCATGTGTAAGTTTGTCCTTCAAAGCATCAAAAGACTCATGATGTACCTTACCAAAATGGAAGTCAACGCCCTTCTTTGTCAACTCATGCAATGGTGCAGCAATGGTGCTGAAATCTTTGACAAAGCGGCGGTAGAAACCTGCAAGACCAAGAAAACTCCTCACCTGTGTGATAGTTTTTGGTACAGGCCAGCTCTTTATGGCTTCAATCTTCGCCTCATCCACCTCAATTCCCTGTGGAGTCACAACATAGCCAAGAAAAGAGACTCAATCCGTGCAAAAGATGCACTTCTCAAGGTTACCAAATAAACGTGCATCTCGTAAAGCATCAAAAACAGCACGCAAATGATTCATATGTTCATCTATAGATTTGCTATAAATCAAGATATCATCAAAGTAAACTATCACAAATTTGCCAATGAAAGCTCTTAAAACCTCATTCATCAAGCGCATGAAAGTACTAGGTGCATTAGTTAACCCAAAAGGCATTACTAACCACTCATATAATCCAAATTTGGTTTTGAAAGCTGTTTTCCATTCGTCTCCAAGTTTCATTCTAATTTGATGGTAGCCACTACGCAAATCAATTTTAGTGAAAATTATAGCACCACATAACTCATCAAGCATGTCGTCTAGCCTAGGAATAGGATGACGATACCTAATAGTAATATTATTAATGGCTCTACAATCTACACACATACGCCAAGTACCATCTTTCTTAGGAACCAAAAGTACAGGAACAGCACAAGGACTAAGTGATTGATGAACATACCCATGATCCAAAAGGTCTTGAACTTGTCGTTGTATCTCCTTAGTCTACTCAGGGTTGGTCCTATAAGCAGCACGGTTTGGCAAAGTAGCACCCAGAATCAAATTAATTTGATGCTCAATCCCTCTCAAAGGTGGCAATCCCGGGGGTATCTCAGCTGGAAAAATATCCTCATACTCCTACAAAAGGTTAGTGACAGCAGGAGACAAAGCACTAGAAGCAATATCAGCAAGCAAAAACAAAGCTTCTTTGCATATCAAAGCATAGCAAATATCATCATTATCAGAAATTTCAGCAAGCTCAGATTTTGTTGCAAGACATGAATGACCTTGTAATTTAATTCCAGCATCCTTAGAACTTGAAGAATCATTAACATTAATAGGTGTAGAATTAGAATTAACAGGTTGTTGAATTTCAGGACCTTTATTTTTCAAACTAGCAGCTCTTTCTAAATCAGCTTGTACAATTTCAGCATGGGTCATTGGTAACAAAGTAATTTTAGTTCCTTTATGCATAAAAGTGTACTTATTACTTCTACCATGGTGTACAACATCATTATCAAATTTCCAAGGTCTACCCAATAAAAGTGAACATGCTTGCATGGGTTCGACATCACAATCAACAGAATCCACATAAGAACCAATGGAAAAAGGAACTCTACAAGTTTGTATTACCTTAGCTTTGCCACATAAGAACCAATCCGTCGAGCATGGGGGGTAGGAGTTCCTTGACTTGTTGTACTCCTCAAAAGCCTGGAAAAGTCCCTGTGATTCTTTCTCTGCAAGCATAGCATACTGGAAACACTGGGTGAGGGTATAATATTCTTTATAATCAAGGATGTCCTGAATTTCTTTTCTTAAATCAGAATAAAAGCGACAAATTTGATCCTCTACTTTTTCAACTACAGCACAATGAATCAAACCCTTCTGAAGCTCACTAAAATACTCCTGAACAGTTTTATCTCCTTGGTCTAAACGTTGCAATTTATTATGAATCTCTCTATAAAAAGAAGGGGGAACAAAACGATCACGCATTGCTACCTTAAGTTCTTCCCAAGTAGTAGGCAAATCAGTTTCAGCAGCTAGACCACTCCACCAAACAATAGCAAAGTCCTTAAACTCACTAGTAGCTTGTCTAACTCTATGTTGTTCAGGAACAAGGTGGACATTAAATTTTTGTTCTACAGTCATCTCCCAATCAAGATAAACATCACCATCATACTGACCCAAAAACGAAGGAATTGAAAACTTAATTTTAGCATACGGGTCATCTGGAGCATAGTTACCGTGTGGATGACGGTTGTAGTTATGGAAACCACCCATACCTTGAGTATTATGTTGCAAACTACGTCGTAATCGTGCGGTCCTTGTAGCTGACCTATCCACGGTGCCATCAGCCTTATACACCGTGTCTTCATCATGAACGTCTTCAACATTGTTGTTGTTGTTATTGGTGTTCGTATTATTGGGTTTAGGAGCGGTCTCCAACGCAACAACCTGATCGGTTAACTTAGAGACCCGCTTCTCTAACCGCTCGATGCTTTCTCCAATGTGAAGCTTGCTGACCGCATCAGTAACGGCTCTGGTGATCGTCTCTGCCAAATCACTCTGAGCAGCCTGCAAAACCTTCTGTAGCTGCTCTTGGCTCACGCACTCAGCAAATTGTGAGGGTGAAGCCATCTCTCCATCGTCACTTCCTGCCATCACAAACACCAAAACAGGAAACAAACAGTGAAGGTTATCCCTATAAAACAGCTAAGCAGTGGTGCCTCTCAACACAACAAAAGGAAACTCCTTACAAAGCTCTTACAAAGTTCTGAAAAGCAAAGCAAAGGATACCAGAGAGATGTGTTCCACGATTGCAAGGGTCACAAAATAACCTGTGTGCTGTCCAGAAGAAATATGTAGAGCTAGGAAGGCCAAATATATATATATATATATGTGAGTGGCACACAAATTAAAAACAGATAGTAAAGCTGAATAAGTGCCCAAGTAACTTGTCCCTAGTTGCTAGTCTAAGTATGTCCTAGAACAGTAGTGATAGCAAAGTAGAAACAAGGAGACAAAGGTAGATTTTGTTCTCCAAGTACCCCTTGAAAGCTATTGAGAAATCATTTGTGTGAGAAATAGTCATGCCATCATCGGTAAAGAGACAACTATAACCCATCTCACAAAGTTGTGAAATGAATATCAGGTTCTACGCTAAACCTTTCACAAGATAAGCATTACTAATTGAAAGGTCATGGCTGACGGCAATCCGACCATGACCAATTATCTTTCCTTTGTTGTCATTTCCAATTGATATTCCTCCACTTGGTTGATTTTCATGATCAAGTGTGGAGAACATTGATCTCTCTCCGGTTATATGATTTGAGCACCTGCAATCAAGCACCCATGCTCTACCACTTGAGGAGTATTCCTACAAAGGAAATCAAGCATTTGTTTGAGGTGCCCAAAATTGGTTGGGTACCTTAACACTAGTAACAAGAACTTCGGGCACCCACACACAAGGCTTCCATATTGCATCATTGGGCCCAATAAATTTTGCAACAACTCTACCATAAGCATTATGGTTTAGTGCATAAGTTGCATCAAAATTATAAAAGGATATGGTAGAGCTTTTAATGTTCTTGTTGACTTGAGGAACAATCTAAGGCTTCATGGTCTTTTCTTGAGCCACATGCTTTTCCTTCTTATTGGGTACAAAGTTGGTCATCTTGTTGTAGCTCTTCATCGAAGCACTCTTATTGTACCCTAAGCCTCTCTTGTCATGAGAGGTTCTTGGCTCATCAAAGATCTTCCTAAATGCTTGGACTTGAGTCTTCTTCTCAAGCTCTTTGACTTTCTTGTTGAGATCTTCAATTATTGCATCTTGCTTGGCAATCTTCTCAACATCAATGTTGTGACATCTTCCACAACCTTTTCTTGTCGAAGCTTGGGAAGATTCCAACTTCTTCAATAATGAGCGAGAGCTCATCCTAATATCTTCAATTGACTTCACAGAGAGTTGTTCTCTTCTATCAGTGAGTCACACCTCTCTTGAATCTTCTTATCTATTGAGGTGCAGGATTCACTTGACTCATTGACCTTTGCATGATCCTTGGTCAAAATCTTGTGCTTTTCCTTTTCTTGCCCAAGTTGCTTTGTGAGCTCAAGATTATTCTCCTCTTTCTCTTCAATGAATAGTTCTTCTTGTCTTTGAAGAATTCTTTCTTGATCTTCAATTTCTTCTTTGAGCTTATCTAGCATTTTCATCATATCTTGCATAGAGGGGACCAAGTCCTGCTCTTCATCGCTACAATATGAGGTATTCAAATCGGAATTAGATGATACCTTGTTTTCTTTAGCCATGAAGCATCGGGAACATCATCTTCATCATCGGTAAGGTTATTGAAGAGTGACTTCTTGGCCGGTGGTAGGACAAAAGCAAGGTTGGCAATGCCACCCTCATCATCTTATTTTTCATTATTGGATATGTATTCTTGTCCAATGTGAGCTTGCCCTTTCTATGGCTTCTTGTTGGACTTGTTCTTCTTGATGTACTTGTCATTCTTGTTACCCTTGCCATTTAGCCTTGGACAATCAGGTATCAGGTGACCTTGTTCATGGCACTCATAGAATCTTCTATTTGTCCTTCTAGCTTTTGCTTATCAAAGCTCTTCTTAGTGAATACGTTCATCATCACATATTTGCCAAATTTCTTTACAAATAAGGCAAACTCTTCATTGTGTTCATCTTCATCATCATTGTCATCATCTTCATCACCCTTGTTCTCTTGAACATTCTTGGCCTTGAGTGCGATGTCCTTCTTGATTGAACCTTCATCACCAATGAGGTTGTTTACTCTCTTGCCCTCGTCATTACGACTATAATGAGGATTAATTCTTCCAGTCACTTCATCCATTGAGAAGCTCTCAAAGCCATCCTTCTATTCAATGATGGTGCATAGAGTTGGATTCCAAACTCTAAGAGACATGAGAAGCTTGTAATTCACTTCTTCATCTTGAATATTGTCTCCATAAGCTATTTCCATGAGCCTATCATGTGTTTGTTGAGGCTCTTCTTCATCATTCATCACAAAGAAATTGAATTGATTCTTGGGCACTTGTAGTCTTGATTTCTTGACTACATCAACACCTTCACAAGCACTAATCAACTTTTTCCATAACTTGCAGGCATTCTCAAATCCGGGGATTCTTGTGTACTCCTTGGGGTTCAAGGATGAGAGAATGGCCGACACCACTTGAGCATTGCGATGTATGTTGAATTTGTCTGTGGTTCTGGGATTGTTGC
Organism: Eleusine coracana subsp. coracana; assembly: GCA_032690845.1. NCBI lineage: Eukaryota > Viridiplantae > Streptophyta > Magnoliopsida > Poales > Poaceae > Eleusine > Eleusine coracana. Next base: position 32,684,383 of record CM064426.1, on the reverse strand, counting down.
GAGTCTCCAAAGTGTATCCATTGTCATGTATGTCCCAAATCAGGGGAACAATTGACATCAAGTATATCTTCATCTATTGCTTGTACCAACTGAAATACTTTCCTTCAATGTAAGGCAATCTCCCACTTCCACTACCATGGATGTTTGCAATGTCGTTGTAGTTGAAAGGAATGGGGCTATGCAAGCCACCACTTGTACTACCTCCACCATTTTTGGAGGCAAGATGTTGTGGAATATTTCCCTATTGCGGTTATGTCATCTTTCATTTTTCAAGCTTTCAAGCCTTGTAGAAGATACTGGCTCTGATACCAATGGAATGTTGCCTAAATTAACCTAAAAAACAGCACTAGAAAACAATTAAACTGAGACTCGTAGAACTTCCGTCAGTCCCACGATAGAAGTTCCACCAAAATGACGAACAGAATGTGAAAATTAAAAGGGGTAAGAAATACAATACTTGAATAGTAGTGAAGCTTAATGTAATGAATGTCTCAAGTCCTGCAATAGATTGCTAGCAACAAAAAAAAATAGATCAAGCACAATATATGAATTGAACAAATATGTTCAATAATACAAACAAGTGAAAGAAAGATAAAGAGAGAAAAACATGGGATTTGTACTAAGGTTTGGCAGCCACACAAAGTAGCCCCTACGTCCTCATTGAGGTGCCACATAAAGTAGTCGGGTCACTCTTAGCCCTTTCTTCTCAAACCAAGTGATCACTAAGATCAAGCTTGAAAACTTTCCTCACTTGATTCTTTTTCTTCGTATCAGGACAACAAATTGGGAGCTCAAGGGCAATGCCTAGCCGTCCAAGAGTATCAAGTAAATCGATTCTTGTAGTGGAGGGAAAAATGTGCTCAAGCTTTTGAATGGCTAGAATGAAACTTTTTGTGGTTGGATCTCTCTCACAAGTGTTTGGAATATCAAGAACAAGTGTGTATGGGAGAGGGGAGCGCTTTAGCTGAAAGTAGAGTGAAATAGCAATGAGTCCAACGCTTTCCATAGGAGAGTGGAAGGGGTACATATAGGGCATCTCCAAAAACTATCCATCGCAGTGTCGACATGACAGAGAATTTTGGAAGACAATGGGGAAAAAATGGATGTTGACATGACAGAGAATTTTTTGATAGAAAAAGTATGACAAAACTAGAGATACAGGCCGAGGTGAAGCCAAGCGATGAATTGTGAAAATCGGGCCAACAACATGTGGGTCGATGTAATTACCGTGAATATGAACAATAAGGTTGGTAAAAATCTCCCATAGACATGCATATTTGTTCTGTCGTTCGCCAAGTCCCTAGCATACGATGGTTTCCACCAAAGGTTCTATTCATTTGTCACAGAAAGTGGATCAACATAATATTGCATATGTGGGTAATTAAAAAAGGCTTATTTTTGGTGGTATATTGGCAGCAAGGCATGGAGTAAAAATCATATAGGGAAGTGACATCCTTTCAAGATTAGAGTAATCAAGACACGTCTATTAAATGTTCTAATCGTTACCATGGAAATCAGTTAACAAGGTTCATTAGCTACATGACGTTGAATAAAAATTTTACTCAGTAGCTTGGGACGACCATAATTCGGTAACATAGGGCGGCGAGGATAGAGGTGGGGCAAGATTTCATAAAATTGCTTGTGGCCAATGAGTTATCAAAAGGAGATCACAACTTTGAGGTCTACAAGGATGATCAAACAAAATAGAATCAACTCATAGACAATTTATTCTAGCATCTAGGGGTTGGATCAAATGGGCATTGAAATGAAAATAGGTTAGCAAGGTCTTGGGTCTCTTGGTTGCTCCTCGATGACAATGATGGTTTTGAAGCAACCAACAATAATTTGGTTCAACAACATGGTAGTTCCAATTTCACATTCTTGCTTATTATTAATGGTTATTCATGCATATTGGCCCTGAATGCCTATCTGAATGCTCCCCAATGAACACCCGAATGTCATGGTCCAACTCCAGTGCATGGCATGTGTAAGGTTCATGACCATTGAGGTTACCCCAAGGTATGATGTTTTGATGATGAATGATAAACATGAAATATGACTAATGTCTACACGAGTGTTGTTCTTGTAGGAAACCTCTTCTATCTTATGATGATTGTCAACGACGTCCTTGGCGATTGATGATGATGACCACATGCATGGAGGCTTGTGAACTTGATGGAGTCCAAGGGTTGATGAAGATGGATCAAAGCGGAGAACAAGCTATGGTGCAAGTGTTTGCGGCACTTGCCTAGTTGTTAGGGATTTGAGTCCATAGGAAAAACCGGACTATCAAGGGGGTCTAGGTCATTCTCTTAGGTCATGTCTAGTCGGTGATGTGCAAGTATGCTCGGTGAAATCATAGGCACTAGGTGATAGTGGAGGAGCCAAGGAGCTGTTCGGAGAAGCCGAGAAATGAAGTCAAGAGAGGATGACAAGTTTTGGCTTCTGGACGCAGAGACCGGACAGAGGGGTCTGTGGAGACCGGACTGTACGGTCACTCTGTGCTATTGTCCGGAGGCTACAACAAGGAAGCGAGGAAGTAGCCAGAGTCAGAGGTCATAGAGACCGAATGGTCCGGTCTAGTGACCGGACGGTCCAGTCACTACGGAGGATTCTAGGTGACAAGGAGGCTTCGGCACAAAATGTTTTTGGACTGGAGAGAGAAACAGACTAGATGGTCTGGTTAGGTGACTAGACAGTCTAGTCAGTACAGGTGTCAGTAGGGTCAGAGGTGTTTTGTACATAGTGCTGCAGTGACCGGACTGTCCGGTCAGGCAGTGACCGGACTGTCCGGTCATAAGGCCCAGGAAGCTGATTTCGTGAAGCAACGACTAGTTTGAGGTTGGGAGCCTATATAACTTTGTTGCTGGGGTCTTTGGGACCTCTCTTGGCCAGTGGAATACTTGAGAGTATTTGGTAAGGTCCAAGAGGAGAAGATATTCCATACCTTAAGAGTGCTATAGGAGAGTAACTTGAGCATCTTACACATCTAAGGCTAGGGTGTCCTAGAGGGTGTGATCTAGATTGTTACTCTTGGTCTATGGTGAGACCTAGATCAGTTAGGTGTCGGTGATCGAGCCTATCATGATCGGTTGTGAAGGCCATGTCAGCTCGGGGGGTCCGGCAAGTTCGCGAGGGAGGCGAGCTTGTGCTTTGTGCAGCGATGATGCACACCATGTCTTCACTCTAGGAGTGATTGCGGGCTCGTGGGCGAGAACTCCACTTGGTGGCGGGAGGGACCGGAACTCCGGCGGGCGTGGTCCAACACGGAGTAGGGGAAGGCACAATCCTTCCGAGACCTCGGGAAAAAAATCATGAGCCATCTCTTACTCTACTCCTTACTTTGATGCATTACTTTTCGCATTTACATACCGTGCTATTCATGCTTGTGTGCTTGTCCTGTGCTAGTTGATTACCTTGTAGTCTTGCATGAGTAGGCTCCTTACTTGTTAGTATTGTTTGAGCTTCCGCCTTTGATCACTAACATATTTGGGAGTTGCATTGCTTTTGAGTGATTCACTAGTATGCTTAGGTTGTTGTTCCTTTCATAGGTTCATTATCTTGCAAGTGTAATCACCACTAGAATTGTGTAGGAGTTGATTTAAGTGGTCGGTTTTAGGAATTGGTAAATTTGGTACATAGTGCGAGTTCCCGATTCACCCCCTCCCCCTCTCGGTCACTCGATCCTTTCAAGTGGTATCAGAGCCAAGTGCTCATTGTAAGGCTTAACCGCCTTGAGTAGTGACCGTATTGAGTTGGGATGTCATCCCATTCGGAGCCGGGTCATGGCTCATGGAAGGATCGCTTTAAAAGCTACCTAAATACCATGATTTCGGATGAGTTGATGGATACTCTTGTGGACCTTGCCAATACCTTTACCGATGATCATGTGTATGATGATTGTGACGATTGTGTGGATGTGCCTTGTTCTAGTGCATGCCTAGATCCTTCTAGCAATGACTTGATAGGTTGCTCTACTAATGTGCCTAATATGATGATTGATAATGATGTGTCTCTTGATCTTTCTTGCTCTACTAGCATGACTAGTATTGATGATGTTTGTGAGTCTTGTATTGATCATGCTAGTAGTTCTCTTGTTGAGGAGTTCTTTGCTTTTCATGCTAATGACAATGAAGACTTACTTGACTCTCTTATTTGCTTGCGAGGTTTGGTGGATAGAATTGCGGTAACTTCTTTCAAACTTCCCAAGATTGTGATAGTTGAGAAGATCCTCTCCTTGCTTCCGAGTAGCAAGCTCTTCTACGTCACCCTTGAACTTCTCATGGAGAAGAGTCTCTCCATTGAGGGTGTGATTGAGCTACTCTTCAAGGATGAGGAGATCACCACTTGCATGGTGAAGAAGAAGACATTCAAGGCAAACCATGAAACATCTTCAAACAAAGTGAAAGAAGTAGCTTCAAGCTCAAACTTCTTTGATCCCTCCACAAGATTGTCTTGCAACAGCTTCTACAACCCCTTTAGAGCAAGACATTCATCGAGCGCTTCATCAAGCTCTACCTCAAGTGTCATTCCATGATCTACTCCAAGCACCTTGGGTGGACCGAGCATTGGCGTAGGGGGAGCACCAACAACAATGCTCGCTCGATCATTTGAGATGATTGATCTTGCGGCTTCGGCTCTGGCGCCTCCACCTCATCCTCTTGCTCCACCACAAGATCATCTTTGGCATCTTCGTCGAGCTCACCAAGAGGATCTATTCTTTGAACTCGGTGAATTTGTGAGAAATCTGAATATTGACCTTTGTGAGAATTTATTGAGCATCTATGATCTTGTGTGTAGGATAAACTCCTTCAGAGGACTTCGAAGGATTGCACCTCATGAAGTGATGACAAACTCCTCCAGCAAATCACAACTCCGGAGAGGGGTTTCTTACTTGAGGAGGTTGTCAACCGAAGGCATGAGCTCTCAATTGAGAGAGCAATCGAGATGATACGCGTGCTCCACTCACAAGTGGGACACGTGCTTGAGCACATCACTGGACTCTATGATCCTCCCCATTACTACAACGACCATGACAATGTGCACATGGGGGATGGTCATGGACATTGGAGGTATCGTGCTCCTCACTATCCTATCAGGAGGAGACTTCAAGACGGGATTGCAAGAATCCCTATCTATGAGGATGGTCTTATTTCTCGGCACTACGAGGTTAGTACTAGTCAATCAAGTAATGCTTTGGGTACTAACCCTTCTTCCTCTAGTGCTTGTCTTATGGCTACCACTAGGGTCAACTACAAGAGTGGAGGTACTCATTGGATTCTTGATAGTGGGTGCACTCAACATATGACCGGGAAGCCAACCATGTTCACCACCATTGATAAAAACGAAGATAGTGAGAAGGTGACTTTTGGGGATAACTCGAAGGGGAGAGTTAGAGGCTCGGGCAAGGTGGCCATCACAAATGACATCCATCTCTCCAAGGTCTTTCTTGGGGAAACCCTCAACTTCAACCTTTTGTCTATTGGTCAACTATGTGACATGGGTTTCAAGTGCACATTTGATAAGGACGGTGCAAAAATTAGGAATGCCAAAAGAGGGTTAGTATTTCATGGAGTGAGGTATGGAAACTTGTATGTCACAGATTTCAAATCAAGCAATATTGTGGCGCCCCTTCCCGGAGGATCGAGGTCCCGATGGTGCTGATAACGCAGACACTTGATGATACAACATTGGATCGAATTTAAGTTGAATATTACATCATTAAGTCATCAGAGTGTAGCAGAATATTACAAGTTCATAATGTTTTTGAAAACACAGCGGAAGCAAATAACGATAAGGAGCTACGAGCTCGATGATACAGCATAGTAATGGTTCCTGCCCGAAGAACCATCACTCTAGCGACACACATCAATACTACGGCGGCGAGTCAGACTCCCAGTAGGCAGTCTAACCCTCACAGACTTCCATGTCCCAAGGCAGCACATTCTCAGGCAACTCTACCTCATCATTACCTGAAAACAACAATGGAACAAAGCCTGAGTACTAATTACTCAGCAAGACTTACCCATCGGACGTCTAGACATGCAATGGCTCTAATATGTGGCTTGTTTGAAAAGACTTGCGCTAAGCAACCTATTAGTTCTATCAAGTTTTATTCATCAATTAATTGGGTAGAGAAGAATGTAACTTTAGTTGCGACAATAAGATAATAAAGCAATACATACGGTAAGTACAACATAAGAGCAATAATAGTAACATCAACAATAAGCATCATATCAATTCCCAAGTACCATGTGCAACTACGTGACGACTCAGTGACCAAGTGGTACTCATTATTGCGAGGGACAGCAATTGTAATTGATTTACACCAGCTGGGATAACCCGAGATACACGACACATACGCACCAATTAAGGTCGTATATGGCAACCTTTCGCAAGGACGAAAAACAACTCGGTCCGGGTCCAGTCTTAGTGAGTGGGCATGCCGTCTTGCCAACAGTACTTCACGTTATGAACCGCCCACTCTAGCAGCAGAAGGGTCAACGACCACTGTACTAGGTACCGTCCTTATTGCCACGTCAATGCTACATCAGTTTACTAGTGCCCATAGACTAGCGTGCATTCGGTACTGTTCAATACTTGACCAAGGGGCCGACCACACACGGGTCCTAGGTTTGACAAGGAAGGGCTACCGCAATCAACACCCATGTATTGCTGCAAACCTACACATGCATCATCCCTACCCGGTCATGACATCAAAATAAACTTCTTTTATAAGTCCCATTCCAGTGGTCAAGTTCATTCTTAGTAATGATATCTATCGCGCCTAGTAGTTACTAAGCAAAGCGATACAGTACCGATACTACCAAAGTTTTAATGACAGTGGTATAGGTCATTTGGGTATCATGCAAGTGGGTTCCAATCAACTCCTATGACCTAATGCAACAGTAATCTTAGACACTAGTAATATTGATAACTAGCAACTTTATAAAATGGCGAATGAAAACTGGGGCTTGCCTGGATCGACACTAGTGTTAGCAACTTCAATCTCTTGTTCCTGAGACTCAGTGTCCTTCTGATGATCCTCTTCGGGCTCCTGGTTATCGTTACCTATATGATGACAAAGGTGTTAATAGTATGGTCGTAACACCGTTATATGCAATGATATGATACATGCAAGTACATCGTGTTTTGATGTCAAATAAATTATTATTATGTTCTCGAAGCCATATGCTTCAGAGAAGTTGGGTCGTGTTTTAATGTTAATTAAAATTACTCTCATGTTCTTGAAGCCATATGCTTCAAAGAAACAATTTAAAATTTTCTCATTTTATGTGTGTTATTCATTTATTTAGGTTTGTTATAGTTTTTCAGGACAATCAAACAATTAAAATAGTAACCAATTGATTCTGGACTTGGGTGATTTATCATGAACAGAGACATAGGTGAATTACGTTTTTACCAATTTACAGCCTCTACTAGCATTTATTAAAGTAAAATAGTGATATAAGCAAATCAATTTAGTTAATTAAGTAAATTTAGTTTTCTAGACTTGTGTGTTTTACTGGGTACTGGGGCTTCTAAGAGTGATTTTTGTGCCAAGTGGCAAGGGCCCATTAAATACAGAATAATTACTAGAATTAATTTAAGCAAACACACTAAATAAATTCCAGAGCTTAAAATAATTCATATTTTGCCAAACCAAAATTTGTGGTGGTAGATAATCATATTTTTACTAAGTATGCCAAAAATCAAGATTTAATTCCATTCCTAGAATTTTTGGTGAATTACTTTGTTTTTTCACAATTTAATGAATTAACAAAAATGCATGAACAGAGGCTATGATTTATCATTTTACTAAAATAGAGCTCTTCAAGATGAACCTAACAAGTTTTGTTTGAGCTACAATAGATTTGAAATCGATTTACTATGAGTTTTGGAAACTTTTAGCATTTTCTGGCTTTTTCCTGGGTTAAAGAATTGCCACGCATGCGCCACGTCGATGCCACGTCAGGCCACGTAGGCGCTACATCGGCTGCCAGTAGACTGCGCCAAGTCAGCACAGCGGAGCACGGTGGCGCGCGACCGGAGTTTGCTGGAGGCTCGCTGCTGGCGTCTATGGGCGGCAGAAGCTAGCCGCTAGAGCCGAGGAATGATGCGTGTGTCGAGACGGAGAGATAGACGGGGGTTGCGAGGGGGGTGGCTCACTGAAGAGTGGTCAGCGACGAAAAGCGATGGAACGTGGGTCTTCGGCGGCGTCGTGAAAATGGCTCCGAGCAACAAATCGTGCGCGACTTGCTCCTACGGCTTCAAGAAGTCTTGGCGAAGATCGGCATCATGATACGCGGCGATGAGAGGAGCCGGAGGGTATTGTTCATCGGCGAGGCGGCTCGGGATTTCCCGTGGAGCAGGGCAGCGGCCGGGGAAAACCGTGGTGTCGGCGATCTCATGAGAAAAACAAGAGGTTGAAGGGTCAAAGAAACACGTGGACAAGTTGCGCACGCGTGAGAGGTGGAAAAAGAGGATGTGGCTTACCAAAGACCGAGAATTTGGGGCAGCAGCGGAGGAGCTCACCAGAGTTGCTTGGTTCAGTTTTTCTTCAAATTGATTGAGCTCACGCAGGGTGTTGCCGAGGAAGTGGCCTGGGGAGCTAGAGGGGAAACGGACGGTTGCGTGAGTGCTCTCGACTGGGCTCGAGAAGTAGTGGAGCGACGACGATGCAAGCTCGAGTTCGACTGGTTCTACAATGGCAGAGGGGGGGGGAGGGGAAGAGAAGAAATAGGAGAGAGAGCAGGGTGAGCGAGAGAATGAGAGTGAGTGGGCTGGTTCTCGTGGGTGCGCTTCAAGGTCACGCAAAGGACAGAGGCGATTTGGGGGGTTGAGAGCGGCGGAGGCGCTCGGAATTGAAGTCACTGGCCGGGTCGCGTCGGTGGAGTGTGCAGAGAGAAGAAGAGGGGAAAACTGCCGTTGGGCGGGCGCGCAGCTGAGGGGACAAGGCAGAGGAGCAGGGGGATGGTAGGCAGCACTGTTGCGCGTGCTGGGTTTCGAGGTGGAGGGGTGAAAGCGGCCCGAGCGGTGCGTCGGCGATGGAGCTCTGCTCCTGCTGCACCAACGGGAGAAGGAAGAGAAAGATTTTTCACTACACCCCCTGATCTTTTCAGATCTTTGCAACTAGGTCCCTAGTCAATGGTTTCTTCAAATAAAATAGCTAGGGACCTCCAATTAAGTTGGGATTTTGCACATAGGTCCTTGGAGATATTTGTGGTGCTCTGGTGGGACCCAATTGGCCAGAAAAGTTATATTTATTTTATAATTAAATCTCCAATGTGAAAAGTTTTTATGCTTTAATTAATTAATTGGGCATTTCTAAATATGGTAAAATGCTCAATAAATTCTTTAAATTCTATTTTAATATTACTAATCTGATTATGAATTTATTTGGTATATGTTATATAATAAATTATTATTTAGCTCACAATCTTACTTGCCTATGCATCAAACAATGGCTTCAAGCACTTTCAAATGGATGTCAAAAGTGCCTTCTTTAATGGAGAGATCAATAAGAAAGTCTATGTGGAACAACATTCGGGGTTTGAGGACCCAAAACATCCAAGACATGTATACAAATTGAAGAAAGCTTTCTATGGCCTCAAGCAAGCACCAAGGGTATGGTATGAACACTTGAGAAACTTCCTACTCAAAAAATGGATTCACCATTGGAAGCATTCATAGCACCTTGTTCACAAGGCATGTTGGGAAGGATCTCTTTGTGTGCCAAATCTATATGGATGATATCATCTATGGGTCAACCAATGAGAAGTTCAATGAAGAGTTTTAAGAGATGATGGCTAGGGAATTCCAAATATCAATGATTGGAGAGTTGCACATATTCCTTGGTTTCCAAGTCAAATAATTGAGAGAGGGAAACTTCATCTTTCAAGAGAAGTATACCAAGCACCTTCTCAAGAGATACATGGAAAATTGCAAGCCGTTGCACACTCCTATGGCAACAAGCAAACCCTTGGATGATGATGTGAAAGGGAAACCGGTGAACCCCAAGCCCTATAGATCCATTATTGGCTCCTTGCTCTATCTCACCACTTCGAGACCGGACATCATGTTTAGTGTGTGCTTGTGTGCACACTACCAAGCAAATCCAAAGGAGTCACACTTGAAGGCCATAAAGAGGATAATAAGATACCTCAAGTACACACCTACCATGGGCTTATGGCATCCTAGAGGAACAAGCTTTGAGTTACTTGGGTATTCGGATTCGGACTTCACGGGTTGCAAAGTGAATAGAAAGAGTACATTGGGAGGTTGCCAATTTCTTGGAAGATCTCTAGTATCTTGGAGCTCAAAAAAGCAAAACTCCGTGGCTCTATCTACCGCCAAAGCGGTATATATGGCGGCGGGAGCATGTTGTGCACAACTCCTTTACAAGAGGCAAACACTCTCGGACTATGGCCTCAACTATACTCAAACGCCACTATATTGTGATAGTGAGGCGACAATCAAGATGGCTCTAAAAATGGGAGATCATGGTCATGCAAAGCACATTCAAGTGAGGCGTCACTTTATAAGAGACCATGTTGAGGATAAGGACATCGAGTTGGTGAGCGTGCGAACTCATGAACAATTGGCGGACATCTTTACCAAGCCACACGATGAGAAGACCTTCAACAAGATAAGGGGAGAACTCAATGTTCTTGACCTTTCCAACTTCACATGAGTAACCCTTGAGCTTGTCCCTTGTAAATATGTATAGTGTTTTGTTTGTTTTTGTTTGTGTCTTTGTTTGTGGTTGTTTCTTTTCTTTTGTAGGTTGACTTCGGACCTTCTTGAGATAGCAATGGACATGGGTTAAACTTGGCAAGGTGGTTTACAGTGTACCCAAGGCTTTGAAGAATGGTCCATTATGAGCAAGCTCTAGAAGGGAACAACTCGTTATTAACACTTCGGTTTGTAGCGGTTCTTTCTCATTTTTTTTGCATCACATCATGCATTGTATACTTGTTGCATTTGCATTCTATGCATTCATGCATCTTTGCATTGTGATACCATACATGCTCCCAAGCATGTGTCTATGGGGAGTTACTCATTTACAATATGAGTACATGACTCTCTAGATGATCAAATAGTAATATTTGTGCTTCATGCCTATTGAGCCGTGTTCAACTGAGCTCCGAGGTTAAATCTACTCGCGTGGCTCAAAGACAAGTGGCTCATACATTCCCACCTCTCTAATGACTAACTCTTGCACATTTGAGAAAATATTTTGTTGAGTCATAAGTATAGGGGGAGCTACGACCAAGGAGGAGCACCATGAAAGGGGGAGTTCTCCAAACTCTTGCCAACTATCTTATGCCTCTTGGTGTGGTTTTTGGTGATAGGTGACAAAGGGGGAGAAGAAACATATAGATCGAAGTATAGATCTAAGAGGGAGAAGGAACATAAAGACGATCGATAACACAAAGGGGGAGAAGAACATGAAGAAGGAACATGAAGATTCAGGGAGATGGAACCTGAAGTTCTAAAAGCCGAAATAGAAACACGGAGAAGAAAATGAAGATCACATCAAGGTGAACATCTACACCAACATGGAGAAGAACAACGACGGTGCATGCCTATGGCGACAATGTACACCTTCAGTGACATGAGCATCTACGTCCTTGGTGCGTGTCTACATCAACAAAATCGACTACCACGACACCGAGACGGGCGCAATTTCAGCTCAAGATTGAAATCCATGTGCACTAAATGAGTGGGTAGTTCTCCCTCAACACCTAGCACATCTCAAGGGGGAGACTACTTCCAAGGTAAGGGCCAAGGTATGCCTTTCAATCCTTTCTTTTCTTTTGGTTCTTTCTCTCTTATTCATTTCAGATCATCATAAGTAGTGGTTGTCATCCATCACCAAAAAGTGGGAGATTGTAAGGTTCATGACTATTGAGGTCACCCCAAGGTATGATATTTTGGTGATGAATGACAAACATGAAATGTGACGAATGTCTACATGAGTGTTGTTCGTGTAGGAAACCTCTTCTATCTTATGATGATTGTCGACGTCGTCCTTGGCGATTGATGACGATGACCACAAGCATGGTGGCTTGTAACTTGATGGAGTCCAAGGGTTGATGAAGATGGATCAAAGCGGAGAACAAGCTATAGGGCAAGTGTTTGGGGCACTTGCCTAGTTGTTAGGGCTTTGAGTCCATAGGAAAAACCGGACTATCAAGGGGGTCTAGGTCATTCTCTTAGGTCATGTCTAGTCAGTGATGTGCAAGGTTGCTCGGTGAAATCACAGGCACTAGGTGACAGTGGAGGAGCCTAGGAGCTATTCGGAGAAGCCGAGAAACAAAGTTAAGGGAGGACGACAAGTTTTGGCTTCTGGACATTGAGACCGGATTGAGGGGTCAGTGGAGATTGGACTGTACAGTCACTATGTGCTTTTGTCTGGAGGCTACAACGAGGAAGCGAGGAAGTTGCCAGAGTCAGAGGTCATAGAGATCGGACGGTCCGGTCTAGTGAACGGACTGTCCGATCACTATGGAGGACTCTGGGCGACGAGGAGGCTTTGGTGGAGGATGTTTCTGGACTGGAGAGAGAAATGGACCGGACGGTCCAGTCAGGTGACCGAACAGTCCGGTCAGTACAGTTATCTGCAGGGTCAGAGGTGTTTTGTACATAGTGCTATAGTGACTGGACTGTCTGGTCAGGCAGTGACCGGACTATCCGGTCAGAAGGCCTAGGAAGCTGATTTCATGAAGATACAGCTAGTTTGAAGTTGGGAGCCTATATAACTTTGTTGTTGGGCTCTTTCGGACCTCTCTTGGCTAGTGTAATACCTGAAAGCATTTGGTAAGGTCCAAGAGGAGAATAGGAGAGCACTAGGAGAAGATATTGCATATCTTGAGAGTGCTAGAGGAGAGTAACTTGAGCATCTTGCATATCTAGGGCTAGGGTGTCGTTGAGGGTGTGATCTAGATTGTTACTCTTGGTCTATGGTGAGACCTAGACCAGTTAGGTGTCGGTGATCGAGCCTATCGAGATCAATTGTGAAGGCCGTCACATGTTTGTACACGGTTTAAGCCCACCGGTGAAAGGGGCATCAATAGTGGGCGCCTGTGTCGGCTCGGGGAGTCCCGCAAGTTCTCGAGGGAGGCGAGCTTGTGCTTTGTGCAGCGGTGACGCACACCATGTCTTCACTCTAGGAGTGATTGCAGGCTCGTGGGCGAGAACACCACTTGGTGGCGGGAGGGACCGGAACTCCGACAGGAGTGGTCCAACGAGGAGTAGGGGAAGGAGCCATCCTTTCGAGACCTCGGGAAAAAATCATGACCCATCTCTTACTCTACTCCTCACTTTGATGCATTACTTTCCGCATTTACATATCGTGTTATTCATGCTTGTGTGCTTGTCTTGTGCTAGTTGATTACCTTGTAGTCTTGCATGAATAGGCTCCTTACTTGTTAGTGCAGTTTGAGCTTTCGCATTTGATCAATAACATGTTTGGGAGTTGCATTGCTTTTGAGTGATTCACTAGTATGCTTAGGTTGTTGTTCCTTTCATAGGTTCATTATCTTGCTAGTGTAATCACCACTAGAATTGTGTAGGAGTTGATTTGAATGGTCAATTTTAGGAATTGGTAAATTTGGTATATAGTGCGAGTTCCCGATTCACCCCCCCCCCCCTCCTCCTCGGTCACTCGATCCTTTCAGCATGCTTAACACACATGGATGTTAATGCATATGCAATGATGCACTTGCATAATAACATGTCGCACAAGAATTATACTTGATGGTGCACATATATTATGATGTACATATGCATATCAAATGGTGCACATGACATGATGCATATATGATGCTTCATGCTTATTCGTGATGTGCGTGAAGAATGGTGCAACGCAATTATCTGATTTTGCAATGCACACAATTTAATGATGCATATCACAAAGGTGTATAAATGCACATGGTTTATGCATTCAGACTTTTATTTGCTCGAGCAAGAATATGTCATAGCATGGGAGAAACATTATAGTAATCGCTTTGCCCAAAGAGATGGAATCTTAGGAATTGATAACAAGTTGAAGACATCTAGAAATTGAAGGTAACGTTCTGGACTGTGCTAGAGAGTAATGGTCGGCCCTTGTTAGAGAAAAACTAGACACGTAACAGACTCTCGAAATAGTGGTATCAAATTTGTCTTCACTGCGAACATCAGTTAAAAAAACCAAGGCTGGCATAACTAGGTGCAGAATGATAATTTCACTTGAGACCAACCTTGTATGGGGTTTGCATAGCTTTTCATCATACATTTACATGCCTTCACCCGATGAGTAGAACTCAAGACATAGTTGCCTGATGTTGATTCTAATATGCTGAAATTCTGCTCTTGACAAACTCTATCTTCACTGGTAGTCAACATAGAAATCAAAATTGCTCTTTCTAGGTGCCGAATTAGCATTTTCTATTCATACCAACATTATATAGTATTGCCATAGCTTTCCAACGCCTACTCATACAGCCTCGTAAGAGTAGCCAATCAGGAGTTATGAATTTTTAATATTACCGGTTGACTGCCAAAATCGCTCTCTGGACAGAAATAGGTTAGTCTGAAGATAGGTCCAAAAACCTAGTTTCTGAGCTTCAAATAAAAAATATCAGAACACAAAAGTTGTAGATAATTTCACAACCTTTCCAGAGAGTACTGTTGACACCAGAGTTTGGCAGTTATTTTCATCAAATCTATAATGGTGGGCACATGGATATAGAGGTGGCTGAGGCTTGAAACATTGATATTTGCATAGGTTATTGAGTCTATTGTCCAGCAAAACAAATGGCACACTATTTGGATACTTTCACAAGGAGTTATGGCAATTTTAGTACATGTTGCGCAGGTTGTCAAGATGGATGCGCGAGTTTGGTTGAAGATTGGAAACACGACACTTACCTAATAACAATATTGAGGCACATCTATGGGTTTCCAAACCACCAGAAGGCTTCCTTTTCATGTTCTTCATTGATTCAAGGCATTCGGGGCGTGATGTCTGGATAGAAAGAAAGTTATAATTGGATTCGGATAGATTTCGTGACAGCTTGATAGACCGGCAGAAAAAAGGCCATATCTTCCTCATCTGGATTCCGTTTTGGATGCATGAGTATGCGTTTGAAAGCTTATTTGATGGCCCACGTGTTTGTAGAGGTCACAGGCTCTATTTCCTTCGACACACACCATAATATTTCCTTCGACACACACCATAATACCAACATTATTTGATGGTCACAGGATAGAATATCTAGGGTTTGTTTTTTGAAGCTTTCCTTGTACGGCAAGTCCATTTGTCCCTATAAATATAAAGGGCAGTGGCAGTTATAAAATCATCTCTTGATCAATATAAAACTTTGGCGTGTTGCCAACCCTGGAAACAAGCTCAAGACAAGGCATTGGCCAATATTGTCTTGATGGATACAATTTTAATCATCTGGCAACTAGGAAGATGCATAGTTATTATGTCATCTTGGGGACAGCTACTGGATTTATTTTCTTTGCCATACATTATTGTCCTTGATGGATAGTTGATGATTATTGTGAAGTGATGAGGTGGTCAAGAAATTACTTGATCATTGTCAGGGTTACATTATGTCAGGCTGGCAGGAGATGCCGATGTTGATTGCCCCACAAGCTAATGCTGGTCGTGGACACGGGGGGCATCGACACTCATAATGAAAGCTATGTGTTCATGAATATTTACTGGTGCAGTATAGAAGCTAATCAAGTATTGAATGAGGAATTGGAGGATCTGATATACCAAGCGATGGAGTCAAATTTTGGGTTTTTCTTCATATGCATGACCACAGGAGGTGCAGCGAAGCTCAACAGACAACGTCTGATGGGAGTCAGATCTTGTAGCAGTCAGTTGACATGTTTTTCGATGACTGATGAATATTATATCCAAGCTGGTGGAAGTACGTGATGTTTAATATGGAGATATGATAGTGCATCGGCTGTTGGAAAGTGGTGGTGATAGAAACGTACATCTGAAATGCCGATGCATTGTGAGATACGAGGACCAGAAAATCTTGGATTAACCATGTGACCGAGACGATGTCGAGCTCAGTGTGAAAAGCCGGCAATGAGACAGTACTGGTCGTAACATCTAGCGGATAAGAATTTCTTAGATCGATACTCCTTACCAGTCTGGGCTTTTCTCTCAGATAATGCATTGGCTAATGAGTAGGGGAGAAGCCGATGATCATAATTATTCTAGTTCATGAGACATAGACAACATCGGCAATTAGATTGGAAGTTGGTTGGTGTGGTTATTTTTCGTGAAGAAATTTGGGAGTTTCTATTGATGGGTACGGGATCAAGGCTGGTGGAGTTTTGTTGTGATAGCTTTTCTCTCTTCGTCGGTCAGAGCATGAAAAAGGCCGTGGGGAGCAGGTTGTGGATTTCTCCTTTGTCATTTATTGCATGGTTGATAGCCGATGATTATTATGGCATGATGAATGACAAATTAGAGGAACGGATGTGTGGTTGCATTATATGAAAACAATTGATGATTATTTTTTCTATTCACCATTGGCTGAGTGCGTATGCAAAGTTGAGTGCATTCATGCATGCATGGATGTCTAACGCAAGGAGACAAGTAACAAGAGGACATCGGCTCAAGGGATGTTATAGTGAAGCAAGTATTTGTTTTCCTTTCCATTTTTTCTGGCATCAATCGGCTCTCTGTATCTCTATTGGCTGGCTATGAGGTCATAAGGGTTGGAGTGTACATCGGAGTGAGCCCAGGTGCAGAGCATCGGACTACAGCATAGGCAGCATTCTCTATTGGCTAAGTGAAAAGTTGCATGTATGAAGGACAAGAAGGAGGCAGAGCTGATGATTGCATCACATGAGATAGACTGCCATCAACATCACTGAAGTCTGGTTTGCTTGCCACGTCTTTGTATTAATCAAGTTTGCCATCAAAGCTGGAGTCACGTGATCCTGACATCAAATTGTTTGGTTTATAAATAATGTGGTGATCAAGGAGTTACTTAGTCTTTGTCAGAGTTACATGGTATTCGCGATATTTGGATTCTCTCCTTGTCAGTTGGTGCAGCATGTTAGAAGCTGGTGAAGTGATGAATGAAAAATTATCGTCATTGGCAAGCCGGTGTTTGGACACATCATATCAAGACAACCGGTATCATTTTTTGTTTTGCTAACGGTTAATATATGTCTTGCCAACATTCAATCCACCATCGGCTAGCATATGTTTTATTAGTCACTCTATGGACTGGTATATTTTTGCACTCCATTAGCTAGTTGTGTTGCTTTTATGCACTACCCCATCAGCTGGTACAACACATTAGAAGGCAAATATCAGTGATGCCTATGGGGAGGAAGCACCGTTGCAGCATGTCACATAAGATTTTTCCTTAATTAATGGTATTAGTATCATGGCCGAATTATTTTATTATTGATTGAAGAGGAAGATGGAAAGTGGTGATCGCACATGGAATAAATATCTCCTGATCGAAATTGCCTCGGTTTATTAGCATTCAAGATTTGTGTAATTGAAGAGTTTCCAAGCAAATCAAATATCCAAAGCCGTTCATTAAGCATATCGGCTGGGTGACATAGACCCCAAGGTGGTATGATGACGCATGATCATTTTAGCAGCGAGCACTATGTTAAGATCAATGTTTGACTCCATGACTCTTGCATGGGCATGAGGATTATTTCCTGCGGTGCATCGGCTTAACTACAGTGATAACGACAACGGCAAAATGTGGAGCCGATGGTTGGATCTTCAATATCATATTGGAAGGGGGTCTGGAACAAGAGCAATGAAGACCAATTTGTGCCACATTCTCATGCTGATCAAGTCAACTATGGCTGCTAATATGCCCAGTTTAGAAGTTGAGGATCTTTACAGTAGACCATGATACATGTAAAATAAAAGTATCATAGATTAAATCTAACCATTCATTTAAAATAGCATCAATTGTAATTATTGAATAATTTAAAGTTAATTAATCAATAGGTTAATTGGGAAACACACTATCCTATTCTCCCACAAAAAAAAAACACTCTATCCTATTCTATCGTGGGCATCCCTGAGCCCCTGAGCACGTCCGAGAGCTGCAATGGGACGCCGCCGCTGCCACCGCCAGTAGCCCTCGCCGGAGTCGGCCGCCCCGACCGCCGCTGCCAACAGACCTCGCCGGAGTCGGCCGCCGCCGCCGCCACCATCACCAGTCCTCGCTATAGTCGGGCGCCACCGCAAGCTATAGAGGGCCGGCGCCATGCCGTTGTACCGGATCGTCGACGGAGTCGGTCGCCATCGCCGCTGCCGTATCAGATCCTCACCGGCGTCGCCTGCCCCAACCAGATCCTCCCCTTGTCCCGACAGGAAGCGGATTGCTGCGTCTCCCGTTGGCCCCCCATTCCACGTGAGGCAAAATTGTGGGTTGATTCAGGTACTTTTCTTGCTGTTCTCAAGTGCTAGGATGTATGTAGGTCGTGAGATTGACTGAATTTATGCAATTTGTTGTGGGGGACGTCAGGGCCGTCCCGGTGAAATCTGAGACCCTGTGCAAAGTTCTAGTTAGGGCCCTAAACTTGAGAACTTTAATCTGATTTGCACAAGACATGGCTCGGTAGATGTAGCACTAGATTTTGCATAAGTAAACGATGTGAACAAATTATTTAAATCTTTGAGGAACCACAAATGGAGAAGGAGAAAAACATGTAGCATTGGCGCATGGTTCAGACTACAAGGCCAACAGTAGTGCTAGCATTTGTGATCGCATCACCGTGCGAGAGGCCTATATTGACAGCTAGCTGTTGGTCTGCTAAATGTCATGATAACGCGCAAGACTGCAAACACCAAGCTGACGATCATGTTTGCGGTGCGGCATGGTGCCGATGCAGTAGCAAATACATGCTTTTGAAATTTTTATTATTTTCTGATATGTCCTTGCAAAGGAACGATATATTGTTGTTGCACCAAGGAAAATTAGATTTTGTCTTTCTATTTTTTTTTTGCGAGTATGGTCTTTGCATTTGTAGTTGAATTTTGAAGAACTGTTCTAGTAATTAAGTGATGCTCCTTCTTGGCATCTAGATAAGTGAAATCATGTGTAAATATCTTTTACTAGATAGAAGTAGAATTAAGTTATGTTCAATCTAGTGTGAACAAATTAATTCGTTTCTTACGCTCTTTTGTGCAATGGCAGGGGAGCGGCATGGGTAGGTATATGAGCCTAGAGGAGCAGGAGGAATACAACAAAATAGTGAACCAGTCATTTCGGACAGAGGGTGAATTTTATGAGTTTTACAATTCATATGCTGAGTGCAAAGGTTTCAGCGTGAGGAAAGGCAAGGTGAGGCAAAAACGAGGAAGTGACGAGATCATATGGAGGAGGTTCTGTTGCTCAAATAAAGGATACAGATCGATAAAAAGCTTTGACAAGACCGATAAGAAGAGAGAACCGAAGGGACTTACACGGTGCGGATGTGACGCGAAGATAGAGGTCCAGCTGAATGAAGCGAGTGGGATGTGGTTCGTTTCAGATTTCAACGACGTCCACAGTCACTCGTTCGAGGCACCACAACATGTCTTTGTACTGCGTTCTCACCGTGGTCTAAGTGTAGTTCAAGAAATTGAAGCAATTGAACTAGGTCTGGGGGGGCTTCGTACTTGTCAGATTATGGATGTCATGGAGAAGAACTATGGTGGTCCTAGGGAGACTAGATTCCTGCTTAGAGACCTGTACAACTTTTTTGCAAGGAAGAAGAAAAGCGTCGAAGGTTATGATGCTGAGTATGTCCTAAACTACATGCATGAGAAGCAGGAAAATGATTTGGACTTCTTTTTCAAATATTGTACGGATGAAAAAGGGAAGCTTACGAATATATTTTGGTCTGATGCTCAGTCGCAGGTGGACTATGAAGCATTCGGCGATGTGGTAGTGTTCGATAGCACTTACCGTGTGAACAAGTACAATCTACCATTTGTACCTTTCGTCGGAGTCAACCATCATTGTAGCACCGTGGTGTTTGGATGTGGAATTATTTCAGATGAGAGTGTGTCTTCATATGAATGGCTTCTGGAGGCATTTCTGGAGGCAATGCAGCAGAAGCACCCATGTTCATTAATTACAGATGGAGACTTTGCAATGGCAAGAGCTATTCAGATTGTTATGCCATTAGCAGACCACCGATTATGTAGCTGGCATATAGAGAGGAACATGGTTACTAAGCTCCGTGGCATGAAACTTCGGGACTTTAGGAAATTTATATACCATGCTACATCAGAAGAGGAGTTTGAGAGACATTGGCTGGAGTTCAAGCAAACACATGATGTGACAGAAAAGGATATATGGATAATGAGGATGTATGAACTAAGGAAGAAGTGGTCAGCTGCCTACACTAAAGGAAGATGCTTCTTGGGCATGCGGACCAATCAGAGGAGTGAGAGTTTAAACTCGAAGCTTCATAATAATTTGGATAGACGAATGTCACTGGTTGATCTAGTGGAGCACTATGAGTCTTGTCTGTCCCGCGTACAAAGGAATGAGCTTGAGCTTCATGGAAAAGCAAAGGTCTCCATCAAGTACACCGACATATCTGCTCATGTGTTGGAGAAAAAAGCAGCACGGATTTTCACACCGCCAATGTTCTACAAGGTCAGGGATCAAATTCGTGAAGGATCTAACTGGGAGGTTGCTGAGGTGACAATGGCAGATGGTGTTGTAACATATGAGGTTGTATTCAAAAGGAAGTCTAACAAACGGCTCCAGGTGTATAGGTCCTAATGCACAGGTGTGGTCAGAGAGAATGGAACGATTTCGAGAACTCCGTAACAAGGCTAATCTTGCATTATTCAAGGCTTCCAAATCCGTGGATGAGACTGATAGAGTTATGAGATTCTTTGACCATATATTACAGCAAGACGGAGAAAACGAAGAGGTCGTAGATGATACGTTGCTGCCAGCACTGTTTTCAGGTGCAAGCCGAGCCTGTCGAAGAAATGTTCTTGATCTGGAGAAGATTATTCCGAAAGGTGCTCCTCGGACTAATAGAAGGTGGAGGGCCCAGCATGAATCATTTAGGGGAAATTGAATTTTAATATACTGAAACACCACTCAGGTACACAAGTCATTTTATTAGAACACATGTTGATCAAGCATTTCATTATTGCTTTTTCCTTCCAGATGAAGTATCAATTTTTTGATCTGACTTATTCTTATTTCGGCTATAGGGAGGAAATGGATTTGATAGTAAAGGGAAGGCTGGAATGCAAATTGTGTTTCCATGAAACAAATATATATGTTATATTGTTCTATTCCTAAGCAATGATCCTTTTCTTAGTTTGTGCCTGATTCATTTACCACACTTTTATTGTCATATTTAACTTATTTTGTTCAAATTATTCACTTGGTTATGGATATACATGCCAAATTACTCAAGGAAAAGAGAAAACACTTAGTAAGGGATTACTTCAAATTGATGGTCGTGTTGTTACCCAGCAAGACATTGAGGTCAGGACTCTCTCTCATGTTAGCTGGTACAGCAAATTGGAGGTGCATTATATAGCTGTTAAAAAAAGCAGTGGAGGCTACTATTGAATTTCGAGTGCTCCAGGGAGATTTTTTGTGGAAAAAATCAAAAATAAAATACTCCTTTATCACAACAATAGATGTGCGCTCACAGGTTATTTTGGCAGTGGTAGTGGTGGTACGAACCCTTGCTATTCCCAGCTTGAGGTGTTCATTTTTCTGGCTCCTTTACTGTTGTTGCTTAGGAATGCATCGTCAGACAAGCTTAATGGTTATTCTAATGCTATTTCTGTGAGCTTGTGGTGGAGTCTTTCCTTCGATTTTGGCAAGCTCACAGTATCATGTAGTTTCCCACCTATCTATTATGACTCAAACCTAGTTAAAGGTTGTCGCTGTATGACCTGCTATGTGTCATATTTTTAGAATGTTGTCAACGCACATAGAAAGTTAATGGTTATTCCTTTATACTTGCTTATTATGTATCATGTTCACTTGTTGTGAACTGTGTAGCATCATATCACTTGCTTTAATAACCACAGCTTGTTTCCATGGTAGCCAAACCGGGGTGTTCCACTTTTGAAAGGCCAAAAGTTGATCCGTCCAAGTGGGGAAAGAATCCTGGAGATCTTGAATGACGAGTAAGTTTGGGAGTACTTTTTATATTTCACTACTGCATATCATAATATATTTCTCATGTGGATGTGGAATGAAAGGCGTGACCAACAAGAAAATATCCAACCACATACACTTTAGAAAATAAAATTCTACCAGGTGACATTAGTCTATAAGTAGGAAGCCAATACATTTTCAAAAAGTAATAGCTAAAATAAGTTGATGGAATTATGTCCATATTTCTGAATCACGGCCTCCAACTTGTTGTTCTTGTGCATATTCAGCTTTGATTTCACCAAAAGTGCTGCCAATTTTTTCCTGAAATGGTCCATATGTTCCTGCATTTTGTAAATAACATTTAATTAAAATTGGAATAAGGTACTCGGTGTCATATAGTTTTAAGTTGAGGTACTCGCTTAGTCAGATCCCTATTATACATGGAAATAATACAAGTTTTTGCTATTAGGCATTACACGAAACTTATTATTGATGACGACAAAGTAATCTCAGTGGAATTGGAAGGATATAATTGATCTGAACTTTACTGGTGTCTTGCTATGGACACAGGTCAGTTCATGTGCCTTATCGGCTGGACAAAATTACTTAAGAACTCAAATGCATCATCTTGTCTTTTTGGAAAAAAAAATGACTTACATTGTGTTTCATTGGATCAGGAGTTTCCGGAACACCAGGTGCCTTAGATGACGATGGTGCCGCTGGAGATGATGACGTAGCCGCTGCAGATGACGATGGGGCCGCTGTAGATGATGAGACCATGATGAACTGTGGTGCAACGCCAGTTGACGACGTAGCCGCTGCAGATGACGATGGTGCCGCTGCAGATGACGAGACCATTATGAACTGTGGTGCAACGCCTGGAATGAGATAGGTGTAATATGATGTCAATGAGGGGATATCTTGTTACGATTTGACTTATATACGCCGTGAGCAAGGGATATGTTGTTACGATTTGATTCGATAGAACCTCCTAATTGTCTGTTATGATTTGAAGATTGTCTGTTATGATTTGATAAGCCATACTGGGTTCTTCTGGTGGGGCCCAACTGAATTAGCTAAAGAAGGTTAATCTGCCATGCAAGACGAGAGTCCAATATCCAACACCGAGGTCTGAGGCGGTGGTGGACCCCACCTGTCGCCACCACCACGACGCGTGTCGGCTCAATATTTCTCTAATTGTTGACGCAAGGACTTTCTTTTTATTTTTGATTCCAATTAAACTTTGTAAAGTGTATATATTCCTCATATATTGTTCAAATATGATAATTCTTTTTCCAGTAATCTTATAAAATTAATATGAATCAGTACCATGCATTTTAATCACCATAAGAGAGAGTTATTTGATACCTATTGCTATTTATATTTTATATTGGACACGTTGTAACATTGTTTCATTGGTTTCTAAACATTCTACCCAAATTGCATCGAGCTATGGGATGTAGGCACATTTCGTACATATATACATGTATATTTTGTAGTAAAAAACTAATATACACGTACACATGTGTAGGACCTTTGCACTAAACTCCATATGATATAGGACCTAGAGTCCCATTTGAATACACATTTTTTATCACTTTCAAAACAAAAATCAAGAAAAAATACATGTGTTGGAAAGTACATGAAACAGTGGTACACCAAATTTGAGTTCAAAATTCAATATATATTGAGAGATAAAAATAAACAAAGAAAAGGAAAAAATTAACATTTTTTTAACAAGGTACAGTGGGCTGGCAGAGGAATCCTAATAGAAGTTGTAGCCTATCCAATTGGCCCAGTTATTGTTTCAAAGGACGGCAGCTCAGAAGAAGCCCACAACTGCAAAATTGACCCAGTGAGCCCAGGAAACACGTAGACCCCACCTGTCAGCGCCATCTTCAGCGCATTGAGGTGAAGGATCCACATAAAAATTTGTTGTGCACGTATATTTCACGTTCAAGGGATAATTTTCACGTTCAGGACATGACATTCGTTGATTTCAAACAGAGTATATGGACTCCTGTAGGAGGAAGTATGACCATAGGACTCTAGATTTTGTACGAGTAGATGGACATGAATCGAGCCATCTCAAATTTATTAAGTGTTTGAATCCAACAAGACTTACAAACACGCCAGACTATAAATTCCCTACTACTTTTACATCGGTGCCAACAAATCTCCCTACATCAGTTTGTATCACATGGAGGACGAGCGGCAATTTGAGCCACCAAAAAAAGGAAAGCCAAAGCCAACTGCTTTTACAAAATCAAAGGTACGTCATCCTTTGCCCTGCACAAAGTTCAGAATTTACAGTACTTAGATTAGAATTATTTCCCAACTTATAAATGCAAAAATAACATAATATGTCATACTGAACATGCATGCAGGGTACACTCCAGATCTCGATTAGGAAGCTCCTCGGAGTAACACAAAAATTGAGTGAACCGCAGAAGGATGCAATAAAAAGAGCAGGGTTCTCTGGATTATTCAACTTACAGTCTATGGGTGTGAGTCGGGTGTTATGCACACATCTTGTTGGAAAATTCCAATCTACTTCTGGGAATTTCAAGATTGGGGATAGCCTGATACAAATGACCATCAACGATGTAAACCATATATTGGATTTGCCGTCTACCAGTGATGAAATAAAGGAAATACCAAAGAAACGAGTGCCCGATCTATTTCAACGGTACAAAGTCAAAGAAACAACGCTTCATTTTGCTATACTGGAGGAGTATCTCAGAAACAACAAAAGCGATGATCATGACTTTGTCCGAACTTTCTTACTATACACAATTGGAGTTTTTTTATGCCCTACAACACAGCCAACCGTTGATTCTGGTTATCTCAGTCTAGTGGAGAACGTTGAAGGGATACAGAATCTAAACTGGTGTAGCCTCGTTCTGAATTTCTTGAAAACAAGTTTAAAGAACAGCCAGGAAGGTCATGCCAACACCCATGGGAACCTATATCTGTTGCAGGTAATTTTTAACAAATATGAACAACATACCACATCATTCATTTAATTTTATGATCTGATCATTTATTTTGAATCTCTCGTACAGATATGGTACTGGGAAAAGCTAAGCATTCATCATTTGAATCCTTTCATAATTAAGGGTGGACGCGATAAACCACTTGTGCAGTACTGGAACAAAACGAGACAACAACAGCGGATACAGGCTGCAAAATTACTCGGGTTTGAAGCTGGCCAGGTAACAAAATAACAACAGAGTACCCCCTTTGAATGCTAGATCGATTTTGTACTGCTGCTAACTTATTAATTGTTTTACTTCTGTATCAGATTGTTCACGACATCACAGAACCTTTCATACTCAACCATGCAGGAAGAGAAGATGTACCTAAACAAAACACGGATGCATTTGAAAAGGAAATGCCAGACACTGCTACAGCAAAGGTATTCTATTTTCTCACACATGGTAATCATACAACAAAATATAGCCTCATGTCATATTTATCCTTACACAGGCACAACAAATACTATTTTCTAAGGTTGAAGCGATTGATAAAAATGTGGTCAAATTAGGAGAACTGGTTATGAAACTTATGCAAGCTTTCGAGTCTTCAAACAAATCCATGCACAGAACAAGACGTAAAAAGATCAAGCCTAGTGACATGGAGGCCTCAGACACATGCAACGTAGGGGAATCAGCTAAAAGCAAAGCTGCTGGCAACGACAATTCATAGAAAAAGGTAACTCGCATTCACTAACAAGTCCATTCCAATGACTTTCAGGAACGCACTGCATTCTAACCTATAATCCCCTTCAAGGCAAGTCGCAAACGGAGCAGTCCGACTAAAGATGCAGATGCTAAGAAGAGGGCACGCCCGAGAAGGGCGATAAAACCAAACCAACAGTGACTTTGTGTACTCAGATGCCACACAGAAAAAGTCAAATGCTGCTACCAATACAAAAGTAACCCAACATCAAGATACAGAAGATAAATCCAGTGAGCAGGAAAAAAAGGAGCAAAAAAGGAAAGATTTTAGGTGCACAACAGAAGATGGACTAACTATGGAATATATCAGATCCTCACGGCCTCACAAGGAACTGGTACACATCCGAGACATAACCTTACAGAAACAACGACTGGATATGATCACACATAAAGACGAATGGCTTAATGACAACGTAAGTGCATTCCCACTGTTTCTACATATAAATTAAAATTTATCTGATATAAGGCTGATTCCCTTATTGAATTATAGGATATTACGGCATATATTTACTGCTTAAGAGAAGAGAAATATACCAGGGACGGCGGAGTTCCATCCATTGAGGTTCCTGTTATTACATCTTGTTTTCAAGAAAGTGGCAAACAACTAACAGATATTGGGAAACCTATATTCTATCCATGGGTCCTAGACCGGACGCAAACCTATCTCGAGCATGATATGGTAACTATTTACTACCATTCTCTGTGATATATTATTTTACTACTAACTAAACACTTCATTGCATTTCAACAGATATTCTTGCCAATCAACATCACAAACAATCATTGGTATTTAGCTGTAGTCAACGCAAGGCTGTGCAATATACAGATTCTAGACTCACAAGGCCCTGCTTTTCAACGTCCAGAGCTCCGCCACACTGTGAGTTCAAACCTACCCAAAATATCCATATGTTTGCCCTCGGTTTCTAATATTACTGCTCAATAGTTGCTAGGGCTAGAAGATTACTTAAGAAGATTACCCCCAGCGGTCATACCTCGAGACAGCATATGGAAAAACCACAACGGTGCATCTTGGCCAAACGAAGAAATAAGATGCCCGCATCAAACAGATGGGTACGATAAAAAAAATGCCTCTAACTACAATACTAAATATCCCTATTTGCGTACACTTTTGTTATAAAAATTAAATATTTTCACAGGTCATCATGTGGAGTATTCTTGCTAAAATTTATCGAGTGCTTCACGGGAACTATGGTACCTCCCTATTTCACATAGGTATTGTGTATGGTGTTTAATTGTACAATAGTTAACATTCCAAAAAAAAGTAACAATTTTGTTTTCAACTGCCCTACTGTCACAGATGGATATAGACAATTTCAGGCATAAGTTACCGGTGATATTGGTGGACTCCAAGTTTAACAAAATCAGAAAGGATGATAACGGGGACAAAGAAAACCCTCTCATGGGTCTTTGGGAAACAATTATCAGTTCGAGTGTTTATTATTTCTGCATCATACTTTACCATTTATGATTACACATGTAGTCCCATTTGTTTCTTAAATTCAAATCAATGACCTATGTAGTCCCATTTGTTTTCTTAAATTCATCTACATAAGCCCAATAATTCTTCTGCTACAAAGTATTGAAAATAAATATTATATCTCCATCTTGCTTTATTGCTTTAATACTTCTATAAAACCACAATCCAATTGCATTCAACGAGCACTGAATTTGCTATGCCTATAAACTCTAGAGTAGTGACTGGATTAAAAACTAGGGGAGCAATCACTTGCCTGGAGAGAGTGGAGAGAGAGGAGTCGAATCGAACTGCAGAACGCCTGCCGTTTCACCGTAATTTGATCCACTGCCAATGATGTCAAGTAGTATCTGCATATTCCCCAACTTCACACATGGTAGCAAAATGCACACTTCACAACCAAATTCTGCTAGACAGAATTTGTACAATTTTCAAGCAGTATTGGAGCAGATGAAACTTCTCAGAGATATATCTAAAGTCAAAGTCCAAAATATTTGATTGCACGCGTTTGAGTAAAGCAAAGTGCCAGCTGGGCTTCTTAAAGGTGAATTTTAGTTTCAGTAGCAAATTATGTAGTGCATAACTACAGGCACATTTACTGAAACACTGAATTATGTATGCTCTCACAATCCGCGTAACAAAATTTACTGAAACTCTGAATTATGAAGGTCTAGTTCACAGAAAACCCAGATTACCCAGGCACATTCATTTTGTGGCAATGTTAGCTCAAATAATTGAATTGAAACAGACGAACACATGAAGATCAAATTCAGACAAACACATGCAGCTCAAATACTTGAAGTATTTCATCAAAAATATATTGAAGTAGACATGCTATGCATAACTATAATTGTCAGGAAGCAAACACCAAAAATCTGAACTAAAGTCCTACTATTTTATTTTTGCGGCTAAACTGAAGTCCTGTTCCTTCTTTTTTTGGACTACATAAAGTCCTACTCATGAATCACAACACTAAGAATATGTTGTACCAGGCAATATTTTTGCAGCTGAGCTCAGTTCAGGCAATAATTTTGTATTTCATACATACATGCCAATATCAGTTGAACTTTTTTTTGGAAATGCTGACTGCTGAGAATTACAGAGCACTGAAATTATCGTTTATGCCTACCACTACTATTCAGTTACATCTTAAAATGGTGAAACTAAGAAAAAGCAAGGGAATAAAATCCTCCACCATCTCAAATGCAGCATTGTTGATTCAGAAGGAAAACTTTGATTCAGTAGTACTAAAATGAGCGCAAGGCAAAGACTCGATGCAAAAATATTTGCTGTTCCTCTACCACATTTCAGAGCTAGCTATTCTCATACTTGAAGTGCAGGAGTTGTGACTGGATTAAAAACTAGGGGAGCAATCACTTGCCTGGAGAGAGTGGAGAGAGAGGAGTCGAATCGAACTGGGAACGCCTGCCGTAAGCCACACCGTACAAGCTGCATGGCCGCGATTAGGATAGTGCCGCCGCGCCTGCAGACCCACGCGCGGCCTCCTTCGATCCAGCGCCGCCGCGCCTGCCGGATATATTTGTTAAGCGCATCAGTTGGAGGTGTTCAAGGTACATCTGATCACATGGTCGCCAATATATCCGTCATTATTTTTCTTAAGGCTATCGATCATTGTGCTGCAATTCTGAAGGAGCAGGGCATCAGATCATCATGATTGGTTCTGAGCATGGATCATACAGATGGCTCTAGGCATTGGACTACTCAACATAGAGAGCAATGGTAAATCAATTCTAGACATTTTTTAGTTTGAATAAATAGATTGAGCATGCACAAAAAGAATTTCAGAACATATTACATATATTCTGAAAGTGGGGGGCATGTGTTGACACCAGAATTTGGTAGTTATTTTCATCAAATCTACTATGGTGGGCACACGGATATAGAGATGGTTGAGGCTTGAAACATTGATATTTTCATAGTTTGTCAAGTCTATTGTCGAGGAAAACAAACAGCACATTATTTGGATACTTTCACAAAGAGTTATGGCAATTTTAGTACATGTTGCGCAAGTTGTCAAGATGGAAGTGCGAGTTTGGTTGAAGATTGGAAACACGACACTTACCTAATGACAATATTTAGGCATATCTATGGGTTTCCAAACCACCAGAAGGCTTCCTTTCCATGTTCTTCATTGATTCAAGGCATTCGGGGCGTGATGTCTGGATAGAAAGAAAGTTATAATTGGATTTGGATTGATTTCGTGACAGCCTGACAGACTGGTAGTAAAAAGGTCATATCTCCCTCATCTAGAGTCCATTTTGGATGCATGAGTATGCATTGGAAAGCTTATTTGATGGCCCACATGTTTGTAAGGTCACAGGCTCTGTTTCCTTCAACACGCACTATCATATTCCAGAAGACCGAAGGATAGAATATCTATGGTTTGTTTTTAGAAGCTTTCCTTGTATGACAAGTCCTTTCGTCCCTATAAATATAAAGCGCAGTGGCAACTGTAAAATCATCTCATGATCAATATACAACTTCGGTGCATCGGCAACCCTGAAAACAGGTATACACCGACGGGTTCTTCGTCTAGAGTGGGCTCTCCGTGATAGATGTAGGACTCGTCACCGCGGCAGGTTCGTCGTCATGAAGCAGGCTGCATCGACTAGTTTGACATTGGCGAGATGACAGAGGACTCGCCACCCCAGTGATCGCAGCGACCTGCCCAGGACTATCTCTATGCGGACCGATCTTCTGGTTAGTTTGTCATGGTTGCTAGTTATCCGGTATAATAGATCTTTCTAGGTTATTTTACTAGGTTTTGCTACATTCATAGTTAATTCTATTAATTTAATCTAGTGTGATTGGTAACTTTGAGTCACATCTGAAAATATTTTATCTATTAGATCTAGTATTGTGTGGGTGTTTGTTTGTTCCAACAAGTGTCTCGGCTCAGACCGATCTTCTGGGGTATCTAGAACTGTCTCGGTTAAGTCCGATATTCTAGTTGGGCAACCATACAAGAATGATCTCATCGTGAGGGTCTAATCGGGGTATCGTCAGAGTGTTTAGCTGATGAGTTATCT
Organism: Eleusine coracana subsp. coracana; assembly: GCA_032690845.1. Classification (NCBI taxonomy): domain Eukaryota; kingdom Viridiplantae; phylum Streptophyta; class Magnoliopsida; order Poales; family Poaceae; genus Eleusine; species Eleusine coracana. The sequence goes on along the minus strand of CM064426.1, from coordinate 32,653,965 downwards.
TGCTACTAGCAGCAGCAGCAGATAGGTGGCTTGATGCTTAGCTTTTGTATTGGTTTTGGTTCATGGACTTAGTGTACCGCACTAGTTCTTTTTGTCCAGTAGATGAATCATCATATAGTTTATTTATTTACCAATATTGTATCTGTTAGATATTTTGATTCTACTAATTGGCTGATATAATATTAATTATTATGATTAGTCTAGTGTGCATCGGCTTGTAGATTCATGCTTCGTATTATCAAGATAAAGCCCATGCTTAATCATGTACATAGTCTGCATTGACTCTATGTCGGGATCGAATCTGTGCCCGCCTCGACTCTATGCCTGGAAGCCATCATCGGTCGACTTGCAGGCACACACCTTGTTAGTTGAATGGTCAAACTCACTGGCACGCCGCACACCATCTACCGCATGCCATTGGACCTGCAATGGAGCTAAGTAGATCTTCCAGGCCTCGTGTTTGCACGTGGAGGATTGATAGTCTGCTGATTTTTGTGTCAATAAGTACAAGAACACAATATTAGTTTAAGAGGTATGCAATTTTTAACTTGACTGAAATTTTGGAACTTTCAATTTTTAGATTATGCTCTAGTCCACAGTTGAAACTTTTAATAAGGTTAAAGCTATTAACAAAGGTCTCGGGATATTGTTTCCATGCACTAGAGACACATTAGGCTTGTTAAGATTATTGTTTTACTCTATTTTCATAATAAGTTTTTTGAATCATTAGAGTAATGGTGTGTTATGTATCATATGCAAATGAGTATAGGAAGATGTAACAATATGCCGGTCTATCGTCATCACCAACATAAAAATTGGTCAGTATAGCAACCATACATGGTCAATATAGCGATTGTACATGACCTCGATGGCAAACATGGTGTCTCAACTTTTGGTTAGTCATTTTTCTAATGGGCTAAATATTCTTGGTTAGCTTACCTATAGAAAATAAATTTCAGAAACAATACATCAAATAGAAAAGAAACGAGCCGAGAATAATCCCTTGTTATCCCAAGGGTAGGGGCACTGATGCTTACAGCAATCAGCTCGCGTTCACACCTTTGTGTTATCATTCTATCTTCAATCCCGATGGCGGGACACCTACCTTCGTTGGAGATGTCGTAGATGCAAGTACTTAAACAAACAACCTCTTACAATTAGTGTTGTCACCTGAACATCAATTATTATCATCCTTATGATGGCTTACTAACTCATACCTTACCGTCTGTATGATTTTTAAAAATAATGCTTATTAGCATGGTACTAGCTATGATACCAGATGTGACATCCCCGCCTCAAGAATGAGGGGGTAGTGGAAGGATTGATCATAGGGTGACATCTTGATGAAGCAAGAGTCCAAAAGTACAAACATATGAGCATAATAAAATAACGTGCAATGTTGTAATTTAATTATTACAACTTTGTTTCAGATTTGAGTATGTAAACAAGTTTGAAATTCGGTAACATAAATAGCAGAAGCGATACATCTCATGATAGAATACTATCAAGAAGCACATCAAGCCCGTATAAGTGCCTCATTATCAAGAAAACACACACACAAAACAACATAGAGCATGCAGGGGCAGACCAAAAGTTGTGGCAAAAATTGCAAAAGCAACATTATTAATTGATCCTTACTTTTCAAATTTTAGCCAAGTTAATACGGTTCTTACATCGAATAAATATTGTGTAGCCATACTATATCAAATATGGTTTGAAATCTAGATAATTAAAAAAACAACAAGTATAATAATCATCATCATTCATGTTGTTATTATGGTGTGACAGCGATCTCACAAGTGGTACTCAATAACCGCAAGCGACGGTGACTCAAATCGATTTACATCCTGCAGGGAAAACCCAAATACATGGTGCATGCACAATCCATGAAGTCACGTATGACAACATTTGCCTAGATTATGACAGGGCTAGTTTAGGTCTCACCTTTCCCGAGTACATGTCACCCCATGCAATGCCCACACCGGAGCCATCCATGGGCACCCCGTGCACTATCCCTTCCAACGCATCCCCAAATTCCACCATAACCCTCTTGATCACCAAAAGAAGGGTGGGGTATCATCCAACCACTATATAATCAAGCTACATTGGTTTACTAGTGCCCACATCACAAGAATGCTGAAAGGACCGAGTGGCCGAGAGGAGGAGGGGGGGGGGGGGGGGGGGGAGGTGAATCGGGAACTTGCTATATGTACCAGATTCGCCAATTCCTAAAACCGAACACTCAAACAACTCATGTAGCAATTCTAGTGATGATCACACTAACAAGATAATAGTCCTTTAAAAAGGAACAACAACCTAAGCATACTAGTGGATCACACAAGGCAATGCAACTCCTATACGAGCTAGTAATCAAAGACACGGGAAAGCAAAAAACAAGCTAGCAACAGAGCCTACTCATGCAAAGATTCAAACTCATCAACAAGAGTAAGGCAACCACACAAGCATGAGTAGCATGGTATGTAAACGCGAAAGGTAAAGCATCAAAGTAAGGAGTATGAGTAAGAGATGGCTCATGATATTTTTTTTCCCGAGGTTTTGAAATATGGCGCCTTCCCCTACTCCTTGTTGGACCACTCCTGTCGGAGTACCGGTCCTTCCCGCCACAAGGTGGAGTTCTCACACACAAGCACGCAATAACTCTCAGAGTGAAGACACCGTTGGGTCACCGCTGCCACTAAGGCACAAGCGCACCTCCCTCAAAAACTTGCTGGACGCCTGTTGGCATCAGATTTTGACCGGTCCCATCAATCAAAGACAGGAGTTTGAAATCGGCCGAAGTCAATGATATTCAACAGCTGAAGGAAGTTAAGTGGGCCCGATAGGGTTATTTTATTTCTTTCTGTTTTCAGTTTAGATTTTTATTCTAAAAACTAGTCAGTTTGTTTAGAAGTCCTAACCGAGTCGGGTTAAAACCTCTTGCATGAGGTTATAAATTTGTAATAGGATATGTACGGAAAAAAATAACACATTCGTTCAATACAATTCGACACAACGCCAACCTTTCCAACTCGACGAAATCCTCGTCTCATGCGGGCTGCATCGGCTCCGATCTTGGTGAGAGACTTGAATTAGTCACCATTGGTAATTCTATCAATCTCAGCTAGTACATTCTCATTGATTTGATATTCTAGTTGTTATTATTAGAATTGCTAGTTATTCGGTAATTAGATCTATCTAGTATTTGTTCTATCGACTTCGATTGTAGTACTGTAGGTATTCCTTAGTAGGTTCTACAAGTATTGCTTAGATCTATTATTCGAGTCACTCTATTGATTTTATTTATAAATAGATTAAATCTAGCTATATTTGCCATGTTTGAACACTGTCTCGGTTAAGTTCGATCTATTCAAATGAACGAGGCTGCATCGACTTTGATCTCTTGTTGGGTCAATAGAGCTAGATCCAATCTATTTATAGGTCAAATTAACAGAGTTCTATCGAGACGTTTAGCCGATAGATTATCATGGTTGAATCGACTTTCTGGTGCTTATTCGATTATATTATTTATTTTGATAGTTGATTGTCCCCATATTGTGATAAGATAGGTCATTGATCTAATGGCATATTTGCAATACCAGTTAATAGATCTATCCACTTAGCACTATCGATAGGGTGGGTTTCTTGCACAAACATTGTAGTTCTATCGACTCTGCTCTATTGACTCTGCGTTATTGACTCAGCATGTATCGGCATGTTTTCTTTTATCCTCATGATCTTGTTGTGTTTAATTCAAACCTTTATCGGCACTACAATGAGTAATGTTTTATGTATTTAATTTGGCGATAAGCCGATATAGTCAACCGATTAGTTCATATCATCTTATAATTATTCCTGCAATGATATCGGCTGATTTCACTCACACAGTGATTATCGGCTTTCTTCATCGGCCTGTTCTAGGTCGATGGCCCATAAAATCTAACTGTTTGTATCTTTGTCGATTTGCAGGAAAAATCGACTAGCACGTCCTGGTTTCTTGTATTGAGCCTGCACTGGAGATAAGCAGATCTCCCAGGTCACATGTGGAGATTTTCATGTCAACACGCTTTTTGGCACACCTGGTGGGACCAAGATCTTCAAACTCACATCACGTCTAAACTCGGAATGCCACAAGACAGTGAGGCAATACAGCCAAAGAACAACATCAGCTCGGATCTTAAGAATGAACATATGCTACCCGTCAATAGGGATGAGTTGAGTGATGATGCAAAGGCACAGGTTAGTCAGAGGATAGTTGAGTATGAGAGTCTTCTGTTAAGTACTTTTAGCAAGACAAGGAATGGCAAGATCATCCAGAAAGGAAAGTTACCTGTTGCCGCATTGACTGAAGATGCAACAAAAGAGTCACATACTGAGAAGCCAATAGAGTTCATTAATGAAGCAGCTTTGCATAACATAATTCATACTACTATACACCATGTGTTGATTAACCAATCACTTGTGTTGGTAAATACATTGAGGAGCCTAATTATTCAGACTGTGGAGGGATGCCTATATGAAGATTCCGCTTGTGGGCCAGTGTACTTTCGCATACCATATAGTGTTCCTCGGCCTGCAAATAAAGCATCTACTTCGCAACAACATGGTGAGAATACAACACAACCTATCTTGGGTTCAAGTACATCCACTTGTGAAGTGCCCCCGGGTCAGAAGAATGCTGATGGTGGAAGAACACCTCGGAGGATAATACTGCAAAGATCTACACCACAGACACATCCACAACATTACATGCAAGAGACTACCGAGCCAAATGTTATGTACAGTACTGCACCTAATGTTGAGCCTAGCATGTTTGGAATGCCGTCATCGTCTGCTCTGCCTGGAGAACTAGGAGGCTAGCATACAATTGTCAATTTTGGTCCATAGCCATTAGCATCTGGTCTCCCATCGACTGTTTCAAATATTAATGAGTCGACCGATGACTGGGCTTTGAAGATTGCTGAGGTGATGAGGGAGCAGTTTGGATTGAAACCAAAGTAGCAAACATACATGTATCGACCGCCGCATCCTTCGAGCTATGATTTGATTCTGATGCTGAGTTGATACAAACCTCTAGAATTCACCAAGTTTACAGGACAGGATAGTACTACTACAGTTGAGCATATAAGCCAATTTTCAGTACAGTGCGGGGAGGCCGGTAACACCGAAGCTTTGAAAATCAGGCTATTTCCGTTATCCTTGTCTTTGTAAGCATTTTCTTGGTTCGTATTGTTGCCCCCGAATTCAGTTGTGACTTGGGCCGATTTCAAACAGAAGTTTCATAAATATTTCTTTACTGAAACTAAGAAATTGAGATTGTCTGATTTGATTGCTGTGAGACAAAAAGATAGAGAGTCTGTGCATGACTATGTGCAAAGATTTAGAGATGTGCGCAACAAATGTTTCAGCCTGCAACTAACTGATAACTAGATGGCAAAGATAGCGTTCAATGGTTTAGTTGCGCCATTGAGAGAGAAGTTTCCTTCGGCCGAATTTAAGAGCCTATCCCAGTTGGTACAGAAGGTGTCAATCCAGGAGAACCTGACTCGAGGGGCATGGACAAGGCCGATCCAGATCAATTTTAATGATTATGACTCTAAATCTGATGAAGAAGTTGTCGAAGTCGATATGGCAGAATGGACTAGGAACAAGAATGTGTTGTCGTGCCCATGGGTGAAACAGAATGAACCTGAGGAAAAGTATGATTTTGATATCACCAAGGCCGACAAGATATTTGACATGTTGTTACAAGAGAAGCATATTTAGTTGTCGTCTAATCATGTGATTCCCCGTGCCGAAGATGAGGTATTGAAAGTGGCATAATTCTCCTTCTCATAGTACTAATTATTGCAAAGTGTTCAGGAGACAAATTCATATGGCAATTGAGCAAGGCAAGATCAAGTTCACCAAGGGTGCATGAAGATCGATGGACACCCTTTCCCTGCAAATGTAAACATGGCCGGTATCGACAATGTAGAAACATGTATAAAGCGGTATTAGAAGAAAAGGGAAAGAGAGGCGAAGGAATCACGGTTTGATCCACATTGGGAATGCCCTTTCTTTCAGTATTGCTGGGATAATAATATGAAGTTGCCATCAATCGACAATTGTCAAAGATGTAGTAAGCGTGCAAATCAGTTGTACAAGGAAGCCACAATGAGTAATCGATACCAGTGTTGTACAAACGATTCCAAAGAGTCGATGGTGGGTTTGGCCGAACAACAGCCCGGAGTTTCTGCTTTTGATTGACTTGGAGTGAAGAAGAGTGAAGAGGCCAGATTTGACAAACAAGTCGATGGAGAGTTGCAGCAGCAAGAACATAATGATCAATGGTGCCCATCTGGTGTATTCTCTAGGAGTCAAAAGCGTAGAATTCAGAGGATGTGTTGCAGACAAATAAGGGCTGGCAAATACTATTATGAGGAGAAAGCACTTCTGTAAATATGGTGATGTTTTTTCCTCAAGAATTTATGGCTGTAGAGAAGGAACTGATTGCTGCTGGAGAGTTTGAATCTCAACATGTTTTCAATGCCAAGCAAGCAGTGTTCGACAAACCAGATGAGTCTAAGCATCAGCACTTGAAGGCTTTGTACATAAGGGGGTTTTGTTAATGTGATGCCGATGGGGAAGATGATGGTTGATGGAGGCGTTGTAGTGAATATCATGCCGATCACCATTGTTAGAAAATTGGGGAAGACTGAAGATGATTGGATTGATACTAGTATGATTCTAAGAGATTATGGTGGTCATACCGCAATGGCTAAAGGAGTTCTGAACATAGAGCTTACAATTAGCAGTAAAACCTTGCCGGTTACCTTCTTTGTCATTGATGGAAAGGGATCATACAACCTACTATTGGATCACGACTGTTGTGTTCCATCGACAATGCACCAATCTTTGACCCAATGGATTGGCGATCAAGTAGAGGTGATCCCGGCCAATGAAACCATCAATGTTGCATTGGTCGATTTAGTTCCATGTCATACTGATGATATAGAGTGTTTGTCTGGTAAGATATGGGATGGAAACTATGTAAAGATCACTACACGAGGTCTTGAGGTAGTGGACCAATCAAATTCTAAACTATTTCTCTGACAGGCACCCCAATTGAATTCACGGAGGAGGGAAATCTAGGAAAAGGATTTGTGCCGGCCGATGAACTTCAAGAAGTCGATATAGGAGATGGTGACAAGCCAAGGCCGACATTTATCAGTAAGAAGTTAGCTGAAGATTTTAAACTAGAATTAATAAAATTATTGAAGGAATATCGAGATTGCTTTGCTTGGGATTATTCTGAGATGCCAGGATTGAGTCGATCTATTGTGGAGCATCAATTGCCTATCAAGCCTGGATATCGACCTTATAAACAGCCTCCATGGAGAATTGATCCAAAATTTTTGATGCTATCAAAGCCGAGATTACCTGATTATATGATGAAAATTTTATTAGACCTAGCCGATATATAGAGTGGGTTTCAAATATTGTACCTGTGTTCAAGAAATGTGGCAAGCTGAGGGTGTGCATCGACTTTTGGCCATTGAATAGAGCTACTCCGAAAGATGATTACCCCATGCCAGTAGCGGATCTTCTGGTTGACGTAGCAGCAGGGCATAAGATCATCAGTTTTATGGATGGTAGTGCTGGTTACAATCAGATTTTTATGGCAGAGGAAGACATACCGAAGATTACTTTCAGGTGTCCAGGAGCACTCGGGTTATATGAATGGGTAGTTATGATGTTCGGATTAAAGAATGCTGGAGCTACATATGAGAGAGCTATGAATTACATGTTCCATGATTTGATTGGCAGGTTAGTGGAAATTTATATTGATGATGTGGTAGTGAAATATAAAAGAATAGAAGATCATATAGTCAATCCACAAGAAGTGTTAGAAAGAATTAGGAAGTATGGTTTGAAAATGAATCCGAAGAAGTGTGCTTTTGGCGTCTCAGCTGGGCAGTTTTTGTGTTTCATTGTGCGTGAAAGAGGAATCAAGATTGGGCCAAAGAGCATGAAAGCTATCAATCATATTGAGCCGCCGATCAATAAGACAGAGCTGCAATCTTTTATTGGCAAAGTGAATTTCATCAGAAGATTCATTTTAAATCTGTCTAGTAAGCTTGATGTGTTCACTCTGTTGTTAAAATTAAAGGAAAATCAGAAGTTTGTGTGGGAGTCAGAACATCAGAAAGCTTTGGACAATATTAAGAAGTATCTGGTTTCGCCACCTGTGTTGGTGCCGCCAATGGAAGGATTACCATTTAGGCTCTATCTTGCTGCTGACAAGAAGCCGATCGGTTCAACCTTGATTCAAGAACAAGATGGTAAGGAAAGGGTTGTGTTCTATTTGAGATGGAGATTGATTGATGTTGAAACCAGGTATGCCGAGATTGAGAAGTTATGTTTATGTTTATATTTCTTGTGCGTGGAATTAAGGCATTACCTATTATAGGCTGAGTGCACGGTGGTATGCAAAGCTGATGTCATTAAGTATATGTTATCGGCCCCTATTCTGAAGGGTAGAATTGGTAAGTGGATGCTTGCTTTGGCGGAGTATGATCTCACGTCTGCTAAAGGTGTTAAGGGTCAAGGGCTAGCTGATTTGGTGGTTGAGCATTGTGGATTTAAAGTATCGATGGTTGAGCCGGTGTCGTGGCTGTTATTCTTTGATGGATCTGTTTGTAAAAATGGTTGTGGCATTGGGCTTGTGATCATATCGCCTCGGGGGGGGGGCAAGATTTGAGTTTGCATTTACTGTTGAAGCATCAACTAATAACTAGGTTGAATACAGAGCTGTGCTTAAGGGGTTGCAAATATTGAAAGAGCCTGGAATTGATTGTTGAGATCGTGGGAGACCCGCTACTAGTGCTCGAACAGCTGGCGAGAGAATTTGAATGCAAGGATGATGTGTTGAGGTTGTTTCATGCCGAGTGTCAGGGTGTGTTACACCACTTGAGGATAATAAGGTTCAGGCATGTTCCAAGAGAACAAAATATGGAAGCGAATGATCTGGCGAAGAAGGCATCGGGCTATCAAGAGAACAATGGCAGGATAATTTTGACGTAGCCGATGTCAATGAGGAGGATTGGAGATTCAAGATCATCAAGTATCTCAAAGATCCAACTCAACGAGTGTCTCGAAGAATCTGATATATGGCGCTGAGGTATGTTTTATTAGAAGAAAAACTTTATTATCAAATCGATGATGGTGTGTTGTTAAGGTGTTTGAATCAAGAAGAGGCCAAGGTTGTTATGTGTGAAGTTCACGAAGGAATATGTGGTACACATCAATCGGCTCATAAGATGAGGTGGTTGTTAAAAAGGACTGGATACTATTGGCCGACTATGCTGGAAGATTGCTTCAAATACTATAAGGGATGTCAGGACTGTCAGAAGTTTGGGGCTATACAGAGAGCACCAGCATCTGCTATGAACCCAATTATTAAGCCGTGGCCTTTTAGATGATGGGGGACGGACATGATCGGTCAAATTTTTCCTGCGTCAAGCAAGGGCCATAAGTATATTCTGGCAGCTACAGATTACTTTACAAAGTGTGTCGAAGCAGTGCCTATGAAGAATGTTACTATTGGAGATGTGATCAACTTTGTGAATGAACATATTATATATCCGTTTGGTGTGCCACAAACTATTACTTCTGACCAGGGTTTTGTGTTTACTTCAAAAGAGTTTTAAAGCTTTGCTGACAGTATGGGGATCAACCTCTTGAATTCATCACCATATTATGCTCAGGCCAATGGTCAAGCATAAGCATCCAACAAGAGTTTGATTAAGTTGATTAAGAGGAAGATTGATGAACAGCCCAACATTGGTTGAATCTTTATGGGCATACAGGATGGCTTATCATGGGTCAATTAAGGTGCCACCTTATCAATTGGTTTATGGGCATGAGGTAGTTTTACCATGTTAAACAAATCTGGGGTCCAGAAGAGTGGAGATGCAGGACCAGTTGTCAGTTGATGACTACAAGCAAGTTATGTTGGATGAATTGGAAGACATTATACAACATCGGATGAAGTCCCTAGAGAAGATTCAAGAAAATAAGACCCGTGTGCCTAGGTTTTATAATAAAAAGGTGGTGCCCAAGAGTTTTTCGGAAGGAGACCTCGTCTAGAAGTTAATCATGCCCATCGGTTCTAGAGATAGTCGTTTAGGAAAATGGTCACCAACTTGGGAAGGTCCATTTAAAGTGAGCCAATGTGCACCTGGCAATGCCTATTTTCTACAAGGATTGGATGGAGAAGAGCTTGGGAGAGCAATTAATGGTAAATATTTGAAACAATATCATCCAAGTGTTTGGGTTGATTCATGATTTCGCCGTTGATTGATAGCCGATATTTTTTATCGCGCTTGAAGGATAAGAGCCGATGGTGATACATTGACTTAAGATGGCCGATATTTAAATTTTTCCCTTAGCCAAAAATATATTAACATTGATGCAAAATAAGGATAATATATATTCATTCAATAATGATAGAGGGAGTTACAAACGATCATCAGTACAAAGTGAAGAGGAGCAGATTACTCGCAGGTAATCAATTTCTAAAGAGATCTACTCTCCTACTACAACTAGAGATGAAGATGTAATTATTACCCCGAATACAAGAAAAGAGCACATAATTAAAAACAAAGGTGGTTCAGCAGCTTGGTTCTTCTTCGCTAGAAATCATCATTGTCATCAGACAGTACATGACAGACAAGGGAAAGAGAGGGATGCCTCGCCGATGCCATTCTTCATGATTGGGTCATCCAGCAACCTGTAAGTTGATTTCTGATGCTGAAGTGGTTGTGGATTTTGGATTGAAAGGATGCTCTGAAGATGAGAAAGGTGAAGAGTATTCGCCACAATGCACTTAGCAGATTCGGGGATAGGTGGTATTTTTCTATCAAAGCTCTCAGAAGAAGACCATGGTCGAAGGAGTTGAGATGAAAGGGAGCTGGTCGAAGGGGCTATTTATAGAGTCTGCACGTGACCTTTGAAGAACTTGGGCGCCGCTCTACATTAATTAGGGAGAATAAGAAGTGGAGAGGTTCGAGGATAAGAGATAAGAATGAGGATGGTCAACAAAGAAGACTAGCAGTCGAGACGATGCAGGAAAACAATGAGCCGCAATTAAGAAGAGCATAAGTGGTTGGGAGGTATGTTATAAGACGAAGTTTGATAGTGGGTGGCTTATCAGTAAAGGCGCATGGTAAACGAGGAGATACAATCCGGCGCATGAAAGATTTCTTACACCGGACTCGGGGGGCATGTGTTGGCACCAGATTTTGACCGGTCCCATCAATCAGAGACAGGAGTTTGAAATAGGCCGCAGTCAATGATATTCAACGGCTGAAGGAAGTTAAGTGGGCTCGATAGGGTCATTTTATTTCTTTCTATTTTCAGTTTAGATTTTTATTCTAAAAATTAGTCGTTTTGTTTAGAAGTCCTGACCGAGTTGGGTTAAAACCTCTTGCATGAGCTAATAAATATGTAATAGGATATGTACGGAAAAAATAACACCTTTGTTCAATATAATTTGGCGCATCGCCAACCTTTCCTACTCGACGAAATCCTTGTCTCGTGCGGGCTGCATCGGCTCCGATCTCGGCAAGAGACTTGGATTAGTCACCTTTGGTATTATATCAATTTTTAGCTAGTACTTTCTCATTGATTTGATATTCTAGTTGTTATCGTTAGAATTTCTAGTTATCCGATAATTAGATCTATCTAGTATCTGTTCTATCGACTTCAATTGTAGTACTGCCTCAGTTGAGTCCGATCTACTGCAATTTAGTAGGTTCTACAGGTATGGCTTAGATCTATTATTTGAGAAACTCTATTGATTTTATTTATAAATAGATTAAATCTAGCTATATTTGCCGTGTTTGAACACTATCTCAGTTAAGTGCGATCTGTTCATATCAATGAGGCTGCATCGACTTTGATCTCTCGTTGGGTCGATAGAGCTAGATCCAATCTATTTATAGGTAAAATTAACAGAGTTCTATCAGGACGTTTAGCCGATAGGTTATCACGGTTCAATCGACTTTCTGGTGCTTATTCGATTATATTATTTATTTTGATAGTCGATTGCCCCCTTATTGTGATAAGATAGGTCATTGATTTAAAGGCATATTTGCAATACCCGCTAATAGATCTATCATCTTAGCACTATCGACAGGGTGGGTTTCTTGCGCATACACTGTAGTTCTATCGACTCTACGCTATCGACTTAGCAAGTATCGGCATGTTTTCTTTTATCTACATGATCTTGTTGTGTTTAATTCAAACCTTTATCGGCACTACAATGAGTAACGTTTTATATATTTAATTTGCTGATAAGCTGATATAGTCAGCCGATTAGTTCATATCATCTCATAATTATTCCTGCAATGATATTGGATGATTTCACTCACATAGTGATTATCGGCTTTCTTCATCGGTGTCACACCCATTTTAAGAAGCAAAACGGGTGCAACCGTACGTGTGCCCAGGATCAAGTTATACACACATATGGTACACCATCAATGGTAAATAGAATAAATAACCATATCCTTTAATTATTACATCGTATCTTTATTACAAAAGGACCCGTGGGTCTAGAAGAAAAGTACATTCAAGCAGCGGAAATTAACTAGCGTAGACGTCCCAATCACCACATGCATCGACTGGTGGATCATTGCCTAGTACTCGCTTCCTTCATCTTCGTAGTGACTCCAATCTTCTCCTTGGGCTGAACATCAACATGGTATAGCAAGGGTGAGTATGTGTTGTACTCAGCAAGTGGGGGGGAAAAGATGACATGGGGCTATAGTCAAGAAAAGGCTTTATAGAGTGGTTTGCATGAGCTTTTAATTAACCTAAGCATCCTATTTACTATGTGGGGTCATCCCAACCATGATTCCACAAGGTGCTACACTAACCAAGTTCCAACCCATCCCACCTTTCCAACCAAACCCTTCCATACCCAACTAATCTTGTGAGGATTCCAGGCCGCTCTTGACAATGAGCACGGCTATCACGATAGTTTGATACTCTGCAGAGTTTGTACCACTTTACCCATAAGTCGTGATTCCCTTGGTGCCCGTGGACGCGACCCACATTACACACTTCCTTTGGTGTGTGGCAGGGTTTCACTATGAGGCTTTTCTAAAGGGTGTCCCAGTACATGCTAGCCACTAAGGTTCCTCTCCCATCCATAAGTGATAGCCCTTCAACAAGCAGCTCATCACCCCAGGAGCCCCCTCTTGAGCCTTTCGGATACAAGGACAGTCCTCTCGACTTCCATTCCCCGCTCCACCAAAATGCTGCACCAACACTAGGAGAACACCTCATTACTAGGCCAAGCCTTACCCATGTCGTTCTTGTGATGGCATTGTTTTCCTAGGTTGTCACTCCAAGAACCGGTTCCTAGGATCTACAACAAGCCTACCATCACCCACCATGTGCCCACAGCACCACATCCGTTCCATCTGGCTTGCATAGATCCCTAAGCCATGTTGCTAAACAGATTTACCAATCATTTCCCACGTGACATTGTTCATTAATCAATATTAACCCACATCCCATAAGCCATCTAAGCATTATCTACCCTCAATTCACCAATTGGTTCAGGGCGACAAGGAACAATGTAAAAATAATACTAGGAAAACCCTAACAATAGGTTCCCAATCAATTGTCATAAGCATGCAATTCTATAGTAACATTTCAATAGGTGTAAGATGCATCAAGGACACTTGACTTCGTCCTACGCGGGAGGCTACTCTAACCCTTCAAATTCCTGCTCCTGGAAGTCCTCGTAGGGAGGTCCTTGTGTATGCTCGCCTTTACGTAAACAAAGTACCAACACAAGCAAAACATACAAACAAAATCAATACACAATTATGCAATAGAGGAAAACTAATATGTAGATGCAATGAATGCAAAGGTTATGCTCCTACGAGAATTTTGGCACAAGAATCACCTAATTTGGGGTTACGAGTAAAAAGTTATGCTAGATTGAGGTTTTAAGGGCAAAAAGGTAAAAATAGGAATATTTAGGGACCAAATTATAATTTTATAAAATTATAGGGACTAAAGTGTAAATTATTAGGATTGAAACCTAATTACTAAAAAGTATAAGGTTGTTTTTGCAAAATTTTAGGACATAAACGTAATTACTATTAAGTGTAGGGGGCTAAGTGTAAAAAGGCAGGGCCAAAATATAATTAAAACTAAGTACAGGGGTATTTCTGTTTTTTAGGGCTAACATAAAATTTATAAAAATTTTAAGGACTAAAACATAATTAAATTACGTCCAGGGGTGTTTTTATAAACTTTTATGGCTAAAATAATATTTATACAAATAATAGGGGCTAAAGTATTTAAAATAATTTTAGGGACAAAAATGTAATTTATAGCAATTATAGGGACTAAAGTGTAAAAAGACTAGATTAAAATATAATTTAGAACAAGTCCAGGGGGTTTTTACAAATATACAGGGCTAAAATATAATTTCTTACAGGTATAGGGGCTTTTCTATAAAAAAATACAGTGCTAAAAATAATTATTATAAAGATTAGGGGCTTAAAAACAATTTTCTATTGGTTCTGTATAAAAACAGGGACATAAACCTAATTTAAACTAAGCACAGGGGCCTAAATGCAAATTGTTGTTAATATTCAGGATTTATGGGAATTAAATTTAAATTAACAAATTGTGGACCGGGTCCATGGGCTCTGTGGACCCGTGGTCCACTGGTCCACGGTGGACCGGGTATGTAATCTGGCACGTTGGATCGAGATCCAACGACCAGAAATAAAACGGGGGGGGGGGGGGGGGGGGGGGTTGGCACTTGCCTCAAGATGTCATCAAGTGTTCCTCATGTTCTTCTTCATTCTTTGAAAACACCAAGATGTCATCAATGAAAACCATAACAAACTTATCCATGTATTCCATGAACACCTTGTTCATAAGGTACTTGAAGTAGGCCGGTGCATTGGTCCACCCAAATGACATTACCGTATACTCATATAACCCATATCTTGTTCAAAAAGCCATCTTGGGTATGTTTGATGGTCTGATCTTCAACTGGTGGTACCTAGATCGTAGATCAATCTTGGAGAATACACAAGCTCCTTTCATCTGATCGAACAAGTCTTCAATCCGTGGTAGTGGATACTTATTCTTGATGGTCACATCATTAAGAGAACGATAGTTCACACACATCCTGTGAGTCTTATCCTTCTTCTCGACAAAGAATACTGGAGCTCCCCAAGGTGAGGAACTAGGGCAAATGAAACCTTTCTCTAGCATCTCATGTAATTGCTTCTTCAGCTCTACCAACTCATTAACCGGCATCCTATAGGGCCTCTTAGATATAGGAGCAGTTCCCGGTATTAAGTCAATAACAAACTCTATGTCACAGTCTGGCGGCATACCTGGGAGTTCTTCATGAAAGATATCAGGGAAATCACAAACCACTCGTATCTCTTCTATGGAAGTGCCGGTAGCTTAGTTTAGTATGACCTCCTTGGCAGTAGAGTTGGCTGCTACGAACTCAACCTTGGTATCCTCTGCACTAGTCAGTTGTACCAATTGCTTGGCGCACTGTATTACTCCATCATACTTGCGTAACCAATCCATTCCAAGTATTATATCTATCCCCTTGGAGTCTAGGATTATGAGATTAGCTGAGAAGTCTACCCCCCCCCTTATTTTAAGGGTGACCTTTGGGCATATTTGATTGGTTCTTATTTCTCCACCAGGAGAGCTAACTAGCATGGTATGCTTCATAATAGCAATCGGTAGGTTGTGCTTTGCCACATATGTGGATGTTATGAATGAATGTGATGCTCCTAAATCAAACAAAATGGTTGTAGGTTGAGAGTTAGCTAAGAACATACTGAGCACCACATCTACAGCTTGATCAGCTTCCTCAGTAGTGACATGGTTGACGCGCCCTCGATCATAATTCTGTTGTCCTCGATTGCCTGGAAGCATGTTGGTTGGGGCTTGCCTTGGTGCGTTGTTCCGTTGAGGACACTGTCCCATGAAGTGACCTTCCTGTCCGTAGTGATAACATTGGTGCTTTACACCACTAGTGTTTCCAGAGGTAGGGCGGTTCTGGTTTTGTGGAGTTGTTGGGGCTGTGGGGCGGGGTGCCTGTTGATAGGTGGGGCGAGGTACCTGGTAGTTGGGGCATTGCATTGGAAAGTTGGGGCGTGGAGCTTGCATGGGTGGCCTGACAGTGTTGGGAGCACGGTAGTATGGGTTGGGGGATGGCATCATGCGACGACGAGTGTTACTACCAGATGATTGTCCTTAGAATGGCATCTTCCTCTTGCCTTCCCTCTCAATCTCATTACCCTTGTTCTCCACAACAATGGCCTTGTCCACCAGTTTTTGGAAGTTTACATAGTCATTGTTTATCAACTGAAACTGGATGTCATTCTGCAGTCCCCTCATGAACATGTATTGCTTCTTCCCATTAGTGTTCACATCCTTAGGAGCATACCTGGACAGTTGGATGAACCTATTCAGGTACTCACTTACTGACATGTTCCCCTGTCTCAGGTCTTGAAATTCTTGTTTTTTCAACAACTTGATGCCCGTAGGGATGTAGTGAGAACGGAAATTATCCTTGAACTCAATCCAAGGTGATGCTTTCCATATCAGCATGAGCATTGCAATAATCTTCCCACCAGTCTACGGCTACACCATACAGCTGATGAGCTGCAAAGAGAACCTTTTCTCGATCATTGCATTGAGCGATCATCAACTTCTTCTCGATTGCTATGAGGCAATCATCCGCTTCCATCGGATCCTTGGACTGGGAAAAGGTAGGTGGCCTAGTCCTTAGGAACTCCCCCAACCTATTCTGGGGTGGAGGTGGAGGTGGAGGTGCATGGTAGTTCTGCTGGTTGTTGTGGTTTTGTTGTATGGCGCCCAAAGTCTGTATCATTGTCTGCAAGAGCTGAGTCTGCATGGCCAAGAATTGCTCAAGATTTGGAGCATTATTGCCATCCTTGTTGTTCTGATTGCTACCTCCAGCGTGGCCCCTAGTGCGAACCATCTAATAGAATAGGTGGTGGAAGTACTGTGAGATGAGGTGTGGCAATAATGAAAAGTGAGATCCCCAACTAAATGCATCAAGGAATGATAAGTAAAAGATAGTTTATTTAATAAGGAAACAAACGATGAGGTTGTGGACAAGGTGCTGAGGCATCCCACAACTCACATCAAGCACACTTATTTAACCAAGCCACAGAGTTCATTACATCACACCATGAAAGTAAATCGATCTAAGCATTTGATTATTACAATCTTTATTCATAGGGCAAGGGAATCTCCTAGGCATGGGAGTTGGCTTTGTCGGAGACCGAAGGTAGGGAACTTGCATGCTTTAGGAAGTTTGCAGTCCAAGTGCCGATACCAGAGGAGTAGAGGTCACTCTGCTTGTCCATCTTGATTCGTTGGTCGTGCTTTATATAATCCTTAGTATCACGCAGCCTGTTTCGAAGAGTGCGGTTCTCCTTCTGTAGCGCTTCCATAGTGCGGCTTAAGTCCACCGCGACTCCCTGAGTCTCGTCCATCTCTCTGGTGCTCACATACCATTCTGTAGGAGCGACGGTGTACTTCTTCGTGCCTGGTTTCCGACGAGGAATGTGGGCAAAACTTGTCCTTGCTATTCCATGATGGTGAGTGTAGCAGAGGCTAGTGAGAGCCCTCCAGGCAGCGTCATCCACTGTGGCCCAACGAGTAGCCCTGGGGGTACGGCCATGGCGAGTAGATATGACGCAGTCACCATCATAGTTGTTGACTGATGAGGACATCCTCCACTATTACCCGCTGGGGCGGCGACCGTGTGAGCCTCTGAATAATCCCACCTTGCTTAGCCTGGGAGGTGGAAGCCACCTTAAAAGGGAGAGCCACCCTTCCCCTATCAGACTAGTCTTTTAGGGAGACTAGGCCTTTCCCTGAGTGGGGGCGCCAGAGTTATGATGCTAAGACTACGGATTCAGGTCATGGACCTTGAATCGGATCTGTGTGTTGGCCTTTCGGCAGGAGTTGCGGTGCTAATATTGCGGGATTCAGGGAATCCGGATCGGTGTGTCGGGCTTCGTTCCACCCCACCTGGGCTGGATGTATCATTTGGTATCAGAGCTGGATCCTTGTTAAGAAGGAGAGAATGATGAGTACATCCTCCACTATTACCTTCTGGGGTGGCGACCGTGTGAGCCTCTGAATAATCCCACCTTGCTTAGCTTGGGAGGTGGAAGCCACCTTAAAAGGGAGAGCCACCCTTCCCCTATCAGACTAGTCTTTTAGGGAGATTGGGCCTTTCCCTGAGTAGGGGCGCCAGAGTTACGGTGCTAAGACTGTGGATTCAGGTCATGGACCTTGAATCGGATTGTTGTGTTGGGCTTTCGGCAGGAGTTACGGTGCTAATATTGCGGGATTCCGGGAATCCAGATTGGTGTGTCGGGCTTCGTTCCACCCCATCTGGGCTAGATGTATCATTGACCTCCACTATCCATTCTTCACAAAAAGGGTGATCCGCCTTCTTGAGGAAGTATTGAGGCCTGTTGGTGATGCCAATCTTCTCAAGTAGCTTCCGCAGAGTCTTGGAGAAGGTCTCACCCTCTGGTCCAAAAGAGCGGTACTTCTCGGCCTAACGGATGGCTAGGTCTTCGTCCTCCTCTGAGTCAGCACCATCTTTAGGATCTTCAAGGTCCTCAGGCTCTTCTGGGTCTTGTTCCCCTTGTGGTTCCTCAGAGACCTCTTCTTGCTCTTGTTCTTCTGGTTCTTCCTCTTCAGGTTCCTTGGGATCTTCTTCCAAGGGCCCTTCCTGTGGTGTCTCTGGAGTTCCTTGTCAGTCAACGGGGCTTCCTGGCGTGCAGGTTGGTTTATCTCTTCACTTCCTTCCTTCCTCACACACCTAGGGGCAAGGAGTCCATAGTGACGTCTAGTCGTAGCCTTATGAGCAGTCAGCTTGGTACGGGCCATCTACATTTTGGAAATAACAAGGGGTGAACAAAATAATGGTTAAAAATCTAAAAGGTAAATAAGAAAGAATAAAAAAGAACACCATGGTTTATTTTTTCTTAAAATAATCTGTATAGTTACAAAGCAAAATAATGTCCCTAACGTGTCCATCGCTAGCTAGGCTGACGTCCTATAGTCGATATGGCTCTAATACCACTTCTGTCACACTCATTTTAAGAAGCAAAACGGGTGCAGCCGTACGTGTGCCCAAGATCAAGTTATACACACATACGGTACATCATCAATGGTAAACAGAATAAATATCCATATCCTTTAATTATTACATTGTATCTTTATTACAAAAGGACCCGTGGGTCTAGAAGAAAATTACATTCAAGAAGGGGAAATTAACTAGCATAGACGTCCCAATCACCACAGGCATCGACTGGTGGATCATCGCCTAGTACTCGCTTCCTTCATCTTCGTAGTGACTCCAATCTTCTCCTTGGGCTGAACATCAACGTGGTATAGCAAGGGTGAGTACGTGTCGTACTCAACAAGTGGGGGGAAAAGATGACATGGGGCTATAGTCAAGAAAAGGCTTTATAGAGTGGTTTGCATGAGCTTTTAATTAACCTAAACATCCTATTTACTACGTGGGGTCATCCCAACCATGATTCCACAAGGTGCTACACTAACCAAGTTCCAACCCATCCCACCTTTCCAACCAAACCCTTCCATACCCAACTAATCTTGTGAGGATTCCAGGCCGCTCTTGACCGTGAGCACGGCTATGACGATAGTTTGATACTCTACAGAGTTTGTACCACTTTACCCACAAGTCGTGATTCCCTTGGTGCCCGTGGACACGACCCATATTACGCACTTCCTTTGGTGTGTGGCAGGGTTTCACTACGAGGCTTTTCCAAAGGGTCTCCCAGTACATGCTAGCTACTAAGGTTCCACTCCCGTCCATAAGTGATAGCCCTTCAACAAGCAGCTCATCACCCCAGGAGCCCCCTCTTGAGCCTTTCGGATACAAGGACAGTCCTCTCGACTTCCATTCCCCGCTCCACCAAAATGCTGCACTGATACTGGGAGAACACCTAATTACTAGGCCAAGCCTTACCCATGTCGGTCTTGTGATGGTACTGTTTTCCTGGGTTGTCACTCCAAGAACTGGTTCCTAGGATCTACAACAAGCCTACCACCACCCACCATGTGCCCACGGCACCACATCCGTTCGTCCTGCGTCCTGCGCGGGAGGCTGCTCTAACCCTTCAAATTCCTGCTCCTGGAAGTCCTCGTAGAGAGGTCCTTGTGTATGCTCGCCTTTACGTAAATGAAATACCGACACAAGCAAAACATACAAACAAAATCAATACACAATTATGCAACAGAGGAAAAACAATATGTAGGTGCAATGAATGCAAAGGTTATGCTCCTACGAGAATTTTGGCGCAAGAATCACCTAATTTGGAGTTGAGTAAAAAGTTATGCTAGATTGAGGTTTTAAGGGCAAAAAGGTAAAAATAGGAATATTTAGGGACCAAATTATAATTTTATAAAATTATAGGGACTAAAGTGTAAATTATTAGGATTGGAACCTAATTACTAAAAAGTATAAGGTTGTTTTTGCAAAATTTTAGGACTTAAACAAAATTAATATTAAGTGTAGGGGGCTAAGTGAAAAAAGACAGGGCCAAAATATAATTGAAATTAAGTACAGGGTTATTTCTGTAAATTTCTCAGGGCTAACATAATATTTATAAAAATTTTAAGGACTAAAACATAATTAAATTAAGTCTAGGGGTGTTTTTATAAATTTTTAGGGCTAAAATAATATTTATACAAATAATAGGGGCTAAAGTATTTAATATATTTCTAGGGACAAAAATGTAACATATAGCAATTACAGGGACTAAAGCATAAAAAGACTGGATTAAAATATTATTTAAAACAAGTCCAGGGGGGTTTCTACAAATATACAGGGCTAAAATATAATTTCTTAAGGGTATAGGGGCTTTTCTATAAAAAATACAGTGCTAAAAATAATTATTATAAAGTTCAGGGGCTTAAAAACAATTTTCTATTGGTTCTGTACAAAAATAGGGGCATAAACCTAATTTAAACTAAGCACAGGGGCCTAAATGCAAAATGTTGTTAATATCCAGGATTTATGGGAATTAAATTTAAATTAACAAATCGTGGACCGGGTCCATGGGCTCTGTGGACCCGTGGTCCACTGGTCCACGGTGGACCGATTACATACCCCGAATTGGTATGTAATCTGGCGCGTTGGATCGAGATCCAACGGCCAGAAATAAAACAGGGGGGTGGCGCTTGCCGTCGGCGGCCGACGTGGCGGCGCGCGGCGGTTCTCGGCCAGAGACTGGCCAGAGTGGTCCTCCGGCCACTGATCCTTCGCCGTGAGGAGTCCGGGAGAGAGAGAGGGGAGGGCGGGGAACCTCACCGAGGTGATGCGCAGGTGCGGGGGAGGCCAGGAGGCGGTCGGTGGCGGAGCTCGGAGGCGACAGCAGTCGGAGCTCGGTGGGGAGGGCCTCCGCGGGGTCGCGAGTGAGCGGAAAGGAGCGGGGGAGAGGCGGCGGAGAAGGGTGGTGTCGGAGGAGGGTTTTATAGGGGTGAGAGGGAGAGGTTGAGCCGGCGCGGGGGGGGGGGGGGGGGTCCTCTGGCCATTAATGGCCACTCACGCCATTGATGCGCGCGGCTTGGAAATGGCCGGAATGGCCAGAAGGTAGGGGGGAAGGGGAAGCGAAGGAGTACGGCATGCGCGGGGATGGTTTTTGGGGCAGGGGAGGCCGGGGGGAGCGGAATCGGCAGGGCCGGCATCGGTTTCCGGCGGCGTGGAGAGAGAGGGGCTGGAGGAGGGAGATGATGCATGGGCCCGGGCGGTCAGAGAGAGAGGGGCGGGAGCTGGGCTGCGATGCTATGGCTGGGCCGCGCAGGCGGTTGGGCCGAGGCAGGCGCGCGCGGGTGGGAGCTGGGCCGCGCCCGGCTATGGGCTGAGAGAGAGAGAGAGAGAGAGAGAGAGAGAGAGAGAGAGAGAGAGAGGGAAAGGGGAGGCGGCCTGGGCTGACTGGGCCGAAAGGAGAAAGTGGGGGGAAAGGAGAGGGGTTTTCCGGGTGGGCCAGAATGGTGGGTTTCGGCCCACTGTTCTGGTTTTTCCTTTCTCAATTCTTTTCCCTCTAATTCTTAATCAAATTCCCTATTAATTAATTAAGTAACTAAACTAAATGCATAATGAAATAAAAAAATATCTATATGGACATGACATGCTATGCAAATGCAATAAATTGATTTAATTTATTATAAAAGAATTTTTTCCTAGGCTATTTAATTAACTCCTATATGCTAATAATTGGCATTTTTTTAGAATTTGTAAAAGTAGGGTGTTACAATCGGCCAGTTCTAGGCCGGTCGCCCATAAAATCTAACTGTTTGTATCTTTGTCGATTTGCAGGGAAAATTGACTGGCACGCCCTGATTACTTGTATTGAGCTTGCACTGGAGCTAAGCAGATCTCCCAGGTCATGTGTGGAGATTTTCGTGTCAACAACGCCCCAAGCTGACACGAGTGCTCACTATCAATACCCCTTTTAGATGATGGGGGATGGATATGATCGGTCAAATTTTTCCTGCGTCAAGCAAGGGTCATAAGTATATTCTGGTAGCTACACATTACTTTACAAAGTGGGTTGAAGCAGTGCCTATGAAGAATGTTACTACTGGAGATATGATCAACTTTGTGAAGGAACATTTATATATCCGTTTGGTGTGCCACAAACTATTACTACTGACCAGGGTTCTGTGTTTACTTCAGAAAAGTTTCAAAGCTTTGCTAACAGTATAGGGATCAAGCTCTTGAATTCATCACCATATTATGCTCAGGCCAATGGTCAAGCAGAAGCATCCAACAAAAGTTTGATTAAGTTGATTAAGAGGAAGATTGATGAACAACCCAAGAAGTGGCATACAACATTGGCTGAATCTTTATGGGCATATAGGATGGCTTGTCATGGGTCAATTTAGGTGCCACCTTATCAATTGGTTTATGGGCATGAGGCAGTTTTACCATGGGAAACAAATCCGGGGTCCAGAAGAGTGGAGATGTAGGACCAGTTGTCAGCTGATGACTACAAGCAAGTTATGTTGGATGAAGTGGAAGATGTTGAACAACATCGGATGAAGGCCCTGGAGAAGATTCAAGAAAATAAGACCCGTGTGGCTAGTTTTTATAATAAAAAGGTGGTGCCCAAGAGTT
The DNA here is from genome assembly GCA_032690845.1 of Eleusine coracana subsp. coracana. NCBI lineage: Eukaryota > Viridiplantae > Streptophyta > Magnoliopsida > Poales > Poaceae > Eleusine > Eleusine coracana. The sequence continues at coordinate 32,630,720 of CM064426.1, read as the reverse complement.
TTTCGAAAGGAGACCTCTTCTAGAAGTTAATCATGCCCATCGGTTCTAGAGATAGTCGTTTTGGAAAATGGTCACCAACTTGGGAAGGTCTATTTAAAGTGAGCCGATATGCGCCTGGCAATGCATATTTTCTAAAAGGATTGGATGGAGAAGAGCTTGGGAGAGCAATTAATGGTAAATATTTGAAACGATATCATCCAAGTGTTTGGGTTGATTCATGATTTCGCCATTGATTGATAGCCGATGTTTTTTATCACGCTTGAAGGATAAGAGCCGATGGTGATACATCGACTTAAGATGGCCGATATTTAAATATCGCCCTTAGCCAAAAAAATATCAACATTGATGCAAAATAAGGATAATATATATTCATTCAACAATGATAGAGGGAGTTACAAACGACCATCAGTACAAAGTGAAGAGGAGTAAATTACTCGTAGGTAATCAATTTCTAAAGAGATCTACTCTCCTACTACTGCCAGGGGATGAAGATGTAATTATTATCCCGAATACAAGAAAAGAGCACATAATTAAAAACAAAAGTGGTTTAGCAGCTTGGTTCTTCTTCGTCGGAAATCATCGTTGTCATTAGACAGTACATGACGGACAAGGGAAAGAGAGGGCTGCCTCGCCGATGCCATTCTTCATGATTGGGTCTATCAAAGCTCTCAGAAGAAAACCTATGGTTGAAGGAGTTGAGATGAAAGGGAGCTGGTAGAAGGGGCTATTTATAGATTCTGCATGTGACCTTTGAAGAACTCGGGCGCCGCTCTACATTAATTAGGAAGAATAAGAAGTGGAGAGGTTTGAGGATAAGAGATAAGAATGAGGACGGTCAAAAAAAGAAGACCAGCAGTCGAGATGATGTAGGAAAACAATGATCCGCAATTAGGAAGAGTATAAGTGGTTGGGAGGTATGTTATAAGACAAAGTTTGACAGTGGGTGGCTTATCAGTAAAGGCGCACGGTAAACAAGGAGATAAAATATGGCGCACGAAAGATTTCGTACACCGGACTCGGGGGGCATGTGTTGCCTCCAGATTTTGTCCGGTCCCATCAATCAGAGACAGGAGTTTGAAATAGGCCGAAATCAATGATATTCAACGGCTGAAGGAAGTTAAGTGGGCTCGATAGGGTCATTTTATTTCTTTCTATTTTCAGGTTAGATTTTTATTCTAAAAACTAGTCAGTTTGTTTAGAAGTCCTGACCGAGTCGGGTTAAAACCTCTTGCATGAGCTAATAAATATGTAATAGGATATGTACAGAAAAAATAACACCTTTGTTCAATACAATTTGGCGCATCGCCAACCTTTCCTACTCGACGAAATCCTCGTCTCGCGCGGGCTGCATCAACTCCGATCTCGGCGAGAGACTTGGATTAGTCACCTTTGGTAATTATATCAATCTCAGCTAGTATTTTCTCATTGATTTGATATTCTAGTTGTTATCATTAGTTGCTAGTTATCCAGTAATTAGATCTATCTAGTATTTATTCTATCAACTTCGATTGTAGTATTGTCTCGGTTGAGTCCGATCTACTGCAATTTAGTAGGTTCTGTAGGTATTGCTTAGATCTATTATTCGAGTCACTCTATTGAATTTATTTATAAATAGATTAAATCTAGCTATATTTGTCATGTTTGAACACTATCTCCGTTAAGTTTGATCTGTTCAAATCAACGAGGCTACATCGACTTTGATCTCTCGTTGGGTCGATAGAGCTAGATCCGATCTGTTTATAGGTGAAATTAACAGAGTTCTATCGGGACGTTTAGCCGATAGGTTATCACGGTTCAATCAACTTTCTGGTGCTTATTTGATTATATTATTTATTTTGATAGTCGATTGCCCCCATGTTGTCATAAGATAGGTCATTGATTTAAAGGCATATTTGCAATACCAGCTAATAGATCTATCGACTTAGCACTATCGACAGGGTGGGTTTCTTGCGCATACACTGTAGTTCAATCGACTCTGCGCTATCGACTCAACAAGTATCGGCATGTTTTCTTTTATCCGCATGATCTTGCTGTGTTTAATTCAAACCTTTATCGGCACTACAATGAGTAAGATTTTATGTATTTAATTTGCCGATAAGCCGATATAGTCAACCGATTAGTTCATATCATCTTATAATTATTGCTGCAATGATATCGGCTGATTTCACTCACACATTGATTATCGGCTTTCTTCATCGACCTATTCCAGGCCGGTGGCACATAAAATCTAACTGTTTGTATCTTTGTCGATTTGTAGGGAAAATTGACTGGCACGCCCTAGTTTCTTGTATTGAGCTTGCACTGGAGCTAAGCAGATCTCCCAGGTCACAAGTGGAGATTTTTGTGTCAACAACGCCCCAAGGTGATACGAGTGCTCACTATCAATGCCCCTTTCAATGGAGGGCTCAAACCTTGTACAAATGTGTGATGATCTTCATAACCAATAGGCTCAATCACCGACATCTAACGGATCTAGGTCTCATCATAGACCAAGAGTAACAACCTAGATCATAATCTCAAGGATATCCTAGCCTTAGATGTGTATGGGTGCTCAAGTTATTCTCACTAGCGCTCTCAAGATATCCAAAATCTCCACCTAGTGCTCTTCTTTTTCCCTCTTGGCTCCCTACTGATGCTCCCAGCTATCCTATGGGTCAAGAGAGGTCTCCAAGATCCCAGCAACGAGTTTATATAGACTTCCAACCTTAAACTAGTTGTTACTTCACGAAACAACTCTCTGAACATATAGATCGTACAGTCCAGTCTCTGCCAAGACCGGGCAGTATGGTCTCCACCAGATGGCTCCTCCAGAGCTGTTGCACTATGTCTGCTGCTTCTTGCTATATAGATCGTACTATCCGGCTTGTAGAATGGACCGTCCGGTCTCTCTGACTCTTATCGATTCCAGAATGTTGTCCTTCTCCTACATCTACTGAAGACACTGCTGGTGCTGCTTGAAGACACCCTATGCGAGAGAGCTTCAATGACGGACGATGGATCCAGATCTAGCCACGCCCTCGGCGCTCATCGATCCAGCTCTGAGGAAGATAACATGGTGTCCCTGCCCTCGATTCTGGGAGGCCGCATAACACCATTCTTGAAAATATGAGTGTTATTCTAATACCATATTTTAGTTTTAGACAAATTTCATGATTGTTTAAACTCGTGATGTAAACTAACACATGCAGCAGGAAGAGCAATGAAATAGTAACCAGGGGGGCCATTCGAACTCATGTTGGGTTTGTCGGTGCTTAAAACAACGCAAATTGTATACGAAGCAGATCGTCAATGTAGACGTTGTGATCGTCGATGAGGTAGCGTAGATCGTCACGGATCAGCCTCGAGCGGTCGTGCAGATGCGCTGCCCATAAACCTTGTTGCCGCCCCTCGTGCAGGCTTCATGACGGCAAAGGCTCGGAGATACCGATCACTCTTTTCTTTGGTGCACGCCGAAGAATAGGACCGGCGAGATGAAAACAGCTCAACACCACAACACAACTCTCCAATGGAAGGAAGAAAAAGTGAAAAGGAATTTTCACGCTCTAGAAACCTAGATGTCTCCAGGGGCCTAATATAGGCACAACTTCCCTCCAGGAGCCGTTTCCTCTCTAATTGTGCTCACTAATTCGCAGTCAATAGCATACTGGTCTATTAACTCCAATTATGACAATTAACCATGTATTAATGATGTTGATTACTACATAATGGTTCAAAATTGTGAATGATATGAGTGGCAAAAAGTACTTACTCTCATAGACACGCCACGCCGCGATCACGCGTCGCAAGTTACAACTCACGTGGGACAATATAGGAAAAAGCGTGTATGCATGCGCGCATGCGTGCGTGTGTACTCATAGCAATGCTCTCTCTCTCTCTCTGTGTGTGTCTCCCAATGCTTTCTTTATTCAGCCCGAGTGTTGCTATTTAAGTTGGTCTATACCATCATAGACTAGCAAGGTGGGACTAAAACCAATAGCCACATATTGTGTTAGAATTTCTCCTGAATGGGCGACACAAAAATGGGTCAATTCCAACAGTGCCCCACCAATTCCAAAGCAAGGAATAGAAGTCAAAATAATCACTATGCTGTAGTGTTGTTAATATACCAGTCTTTCGGTAAAAGTCCCCTACGAGCTGAACTTGAACCTAGAAAATCAATATTCATCTTTCCACAGTTGAAGAATGGACCAAGCCTTTAATTCTTATCCTTGTTGGCAGATTTCAAATGGAATCAAACTGATACTTGGCTGCCAAAAAAAACTCGCCTGACCAGAGCATTAATGGTATGCTCCCGTATCTTCTCATGAGCCTTTATGAGAACATTCAATTCTTACGAACTGCGACCTACAGTTAAGCTCAAGTAGGTGTTTTCCTTCAAGATATCCTATGGGCTAATATCTTTTATAACAGAAAACATTAAGCCTTAATGCCAACCTGCCATATAGTCATGAGTACATTTTATTTATTTATAATGTACTCTTTGGTTACACTAATCAACTTGTTCTTCATGTTACCTTAGCCATGGGATCTCCGATAAAAAAAGGACAGGTTACCATTGTTGTGTAACTTTTAGATGGGCCTCATAACCATATTCTTGGACATCACGGTACCATATTCCGGGATAATCCCTTTGTAAAAAGGTCTACCAGATTATTTTCGCTCTTCACATAGCTCGCAGCTATAACTCCGGAGGTTTTCATCTTTGAGTTATCTTTTAATTGGTTATCACAATACATTAGAATAGGCGGTACCGGCTTTTCCATGAAAGGCAAGTCCATCAATAGCTCTCTTAGCCATTCAACCCCACTAGTAGTTGTTTCTAGTGCTACAAGTTTTATTTCACACGTGAATTTTATTAAAACAGTCTTTTTACAAGACCTCCATGAAACTATAGCACCAGTAAGCGTAAACACATACCCACTCGTGGCTTTGGTCTCATCTGCATCTAAGATCTAATTGGAATCATTATACCCTTCCAATGCTGGTGGTATCCTGAATAGTGAATTCTGAGAGAGGTGTGCCTCTCCAGTAGCCGAACAAGTGCCTTCCAATGATCATCTCTTGGGTTTGATGTAAACCAACTCAGTTTGCTCACGGCATAGGTGATGTCAAATCTCATGGCACCCACAAGATACGTGAGGGATCCAATTATTTGTGAATATCTTAGTTGATCTTTTCCCCCTATTTCGAGTTTTCGAAGCTTGATGCTCTCATCATAGGGAGTTGGAGAGATTTTATTATCCTCGAAGCTAAACGGCTAAGTATCTTCTTTGCATAGTGGGATTGACTCAAGGTAATCCCATCTTCGCTTTTGATCAACTTCACATTTAGGATCACATCCGCTGGTCCCAAGTCTTTCATGTCAAAACACTTCGATAAGAAAGTTTAAATCTCATCAATTACTCTTGTGCTTGTTCCAAAAATTAATATGTCATTGACATACAAGCATAATATTACTCCCTCACCCCACCATATCACACACACTTATCTTCCTCGTTTACGCAAAATCCAATAGATGTCAAAGTGCTGTAAATTTTTTCATGCCATTGTTTGGGTGCATGCTTAAGACCATATATACATTTTATTAATCTGCACAATTTGTTCTCTTGCCTAGGAATTTTACAACCATCTAGCTGCTCCATATATCTCTTCCACTAACCCTCCATAAAGGAAAGCGGTCTTTACATCCATTTCATGGATATGCAGACCACAGGAAGCTGCAAGCGCAAGGAGCACTCTAATGGTGGAAATTTGGGTAACAGGAGAGTATGTATCAAAGAAATTCTCTCCTTCTCTATGTGTGAATCCCTTGGTCACAAGTCTAGCCTTGTACTTCTCAATAGTACCATTAGGCCTCAATTTCTTTTTAAAGATCCACTTATATCCAATTGGTTTGCACCCGCTTGGACACTCAGTGAGCTCCCAAGTCCCATTGGACATGATAGAGTCCATCAACATCTGAAGATGCATATGCCTCGAAAAAAGTGTTGGGCACATCACCCACAAGATAAACAATATAGTCATCACCAAAAGATTTCACAATCTTTTGTCTCTTACTCCGACAAGGAGCATTTACATGATTGTGATAATTCTCACTCTGAGAAGTGCTACCTGTTGCTGTCATAGGAAATATATCCTCAAAGAATGAAGCATCTCTCGACTCCATGATAGTATTCATATTTTGTTCAGGAGTATCAGATTTAATGACTAAGAGTTTATAGGTCGTACTATTATGTGCATATCCCAAAAAATGCACAATCTACTATTTTTGGTCCAAGCTTTCTCTTCTTTGGCTCAGGTATATTAACCTTCACCAGGCAGCCCCAAGTTCTCAAGAAATTGACATTGAGTTTTCTCTCATTCCATCCTTTATAGGGAGTGACTTCTTTGTTTTATGTCACTACCCTATTTAGGACAAAATTAGCTGTGAAAATAGCTTCCCCCACCATTCATAGGGCATATCGGCGCTCTGTAACATGGCATTCACCAATTATGTTAGAGTTCGGTTTTTCCTCTCAGCCACCCCATTCGTTTGAGTTGAATATGGTGGTATCACTGTATGGATAATACGTTCAGAATAGAATTGAGAAAAATCATTTGAGGTATACTCTCCTCCACTATCATCATGTAGTAGTTTGATTTTTCTCTCTAATTGGTTCTCAATCTCAGACTTAGAAATCTTAAAGTAATGTAAAGCTTCATCTTTAGTTTTCAGCAAGTACATATAGCAAAAAATAGTAGCATCATCAATAAAAGTCATGATATATATCTTGCCTCCTCTTGTCAGCAATCCATTCATTTCACCGAAATCAGAATGAATAAGATCTAATGGTGCCAAGTTTCTCTTTTCCTTTAAACTTTTAAATGGTTCTCGAGGTTGTTTTGCTTGCACACGAGTCTGGCACTTTGATCGTTTGACAATAATATGACAAAAATGTGAGTGCCACACATCAACCTCACTAATTTTATTAATCATGGATGCAACATTTAGATTATAAAAATAATCAGAAGTATTCAAGCAGAACAAGCTTCTGCTTACATAGAATTTGCCAACAATATTTCCAAACTTGGACATTACAACTTTATCAAACACTAACTTATAACCATCCTGACACAACAAGGAAACACTAATTAGGTTCCTATTTATTGAAGGAGCATGTTGCACGCTCTTCAAAGAATAGTCTTCCCTAAAGTGAGCTTCAGTTCGACCATACCAACACCAAGAACAGAAGCAGCTGGTCCATTTGCCACCAGAATGGAGGAGGACCATGTCCCCGCATAAGAAGAAAACATAGACAAATAATAACACACATGAACATTGGCACATGTATCAACCTACCAATCCATAGATTGAATGGCTGAAAAAACAAATGGTAAACTACCACACCAGGATGGATCGGTCTCATCACCATTATCTTTTTCCAATGGTCACATTGACAACCTTCTTCTGCTATCCATCAGAATTATCTTTACGGTGGCGACAATCTTTTGCAAGATGCCCTGGTTTGTCACACACATAGCATAATCTATTGTCCTTTTTCACATTGTTCTTCCTGAAGTTAGTGGTTTTATTAGGCTTTCATCTGGCCTGCATATTACCATTGTTCTTGTTATAGTGATTTTTCTTTTCAACTACAACATTTGCACTAGCACCATTCTCTGAAGCGGCAGAAGTGCTTGGAGCGTCTTTAGCCCTTGTCTTTTCTTCCATATTGAGGACTATAATCAGATTCTCAGTTGAGATATCTTCCCTCTTGTGTTTCAGACTCATGGCAAAATCTCTCCATGTGGCTGGTAGTTTGGCAATAATGCCCGCTACCACAACTCGATCAGACAGAGAACATCCTAAAATTGCAATCTCTCCAGCCAAAAGTTGTAACTCCTGAGCTTGAGACACTATTGACTTTCCAGCATAAATACTGAAGTTAAAGTGTTGCTCACACCTATACAATAGGCGACCAGTTTCAGAGACGACATATTTGCGCTCAAGTGCATCCCACAATTTAGTGGGATCGGAATAATTCGTATAAACATCATACAAATTATCTGCTAAAAGGGTCAAGATGTAGCCAAGCGCTGAATCACGCAGTTGTGGGGAAAACAGTGGTCTGCTCAATCATGAATGGCATGACTGGGTGGATCACCCACCACAGTCCCATTGACATAAGCCAAAATCTGACTTTAGTCTGCCAACGATGGAAGTTCTCACCACCACCAAACCTCTCAGGTTTCATTGCATCGGAAGCACTAGCCATTGCTAGAATAAAAGAATAAACTCAACAATAAGGTTTCTAGATTGTTGAAAATATGCGTGCTATTCTAATTCCAGATTTTAGTTTTAGGCAAATTTCATGATTGTTCAAAGTCATAATGCAAACTAACACATGCAGCAGGAAGAGCAACAAAATAATAACCAGAGGGCCATTAGAACTCGTGTTGGGATTCTCGGCACTTAAAACAGTGCAAAGTGTAGATGAAGCAGACTGTCGATGTAGATGTCATAGATCATCGATGATGTAGCGCAGATCATCATGGATCAGCCTCGAGCGGTCGCGAGGATGCGATGTCCATAAACCTTATTGCCGCCCCTCGTGCAGACTTCATGACGACAATGGCTCTCATATTCCGCTACCCTTTTCCTCGGTGCATGGCGAAGAATAGGGCTGATGAGATAGAAGTAGCTCAACACCACGGCATAGCTCTCCAATGGAAGGAAGAAAAAGTGGGAAGGAATTTTCACGTTCTAGAAACCTAGACGTCGCCAGGGGCTTAATATAGGCACCGCTGCCCTCAGGAAGCCATTTCCTCTCTAATTGGGCTCAATAATTAGCAGTCAATAGCATGCTGGCCTATTAACTCCAATTGTAACAATTATCCGTGTATTAATCATCTTGAATAATACATAATAGTTTAGAATTGTGAAGGATATGAATGGCAAATATTACTTAGTCTCACAGATATGCCATGCCACGGTCGCGCGTCGCAAGTCACAAGTTACGCGTGATAATACGTGAAAAAACGCATATGCATGCGTGTGTGCTTCCGTGTGTACTTATAACAATGCTCTCATTCTCTCCCAACGCTTTATTTATCCAGCCATGGGATTGAGTGCTGCTATTTAAGTTTGTCTATACCACCATTGACTAGCAAGATGGGACTAAAACGAATAGCCACTTACCGCTTTGGAATTTCTCTTGAATGGGCCAAATTCCAACAACAAACTCATGCTACAGCACCTCCACGCCGACAAGGCAGCCCTCGTCTTCTAGAGAAACGCGCTACCGAGCGCAGTAGTCCCTGTTGTCTATCCGCAATCGAGAGCAGCAATAGCCTCCCATGGAGCTCGAGCAGACAACAACATTGTCGGGAGACCTGCCATCGATAAGCCACCATGGATCCGTGCGGATGTGGCCAATGGATCTAGTTTTATGAGAGCTTCAGAATAGAGGAGAAGAGAGAAGACGACATTCAAAATGAGAATAGAGAGAGAGAAATACACATGATTATTTATATATATATTATGTTCATATACTATTTCAGAGCGAAATATACTACTGCGGAAACAAAATCTATGATCGCAAGCTGGACCAACCAACCAGCGTGCTGAATATATATATATATATATATATATATATATATATATATATATAGATAGATAGATAGAGAGAGAGAGAGAGAGAGAGAGAGAGAGCACAACGCTCTGAATAATATTCAGCGCGCCGGTCGGTTGATGTAGCCAGACCAACTCAGCTTGCAGACATATATTTCATTAATACAATAGTATATTTTGCTCTCAAATAGTACACGAGCATAATATATATACAAATAATCATGTGTTTCTCTCTCTCCACCTTCATTTTGAATCTCATCTTCTCTCGTATAACCAGATCAACTAGCCACACCCATATAACTCCTTGGTGGCTCATCAACTGTAGCTCCGCCTGCGGTGCCATTGCGCTCAATGGCGAGATTCATGCCAGGAGTTGCGGCGGGATGCTGTTGCTAGCCGTGTCCGGGGTAGCATGCCTACAGGTATTTGTAATCTGATTTTACTCAATGTGTTCTGATTCTGAGTTATTCGATTCGTAATTTTTTTGTGGATTTGGGTCTTAAATCATAGGCTTCATGGCTGGATCTGATGTGGGCGTGCTTTCTTTGATTCATGGGGTTCATGTATGGATTCGCGTCATCGTCTTTCTCGAAACTGGATCGATGGGCGTTGAGGGTGCGGCTAGATCTGGGCATGTGGTCTGTCGATGAAGCTCTCTGCCACATGCAGTTTGGTCTTCAAGCAGCAGCAGGAACGCGTCTTCAAGCAGCGGCTAGTAGCGTGGGAGACCTCCTTGGATGCCCCTACAGTGAGAGTGCATCTTTCCTCTGATGTCCATGCCACAATTTGAATTTGATTTTCCGCTCGATTTTGTTTTGTTTCCTGTTCTTGGATTCAAGGATTTTGGAGCATCATGGCTCCGCTTAACTCTCTATCCCATCTGCTGATTCCCTTCTGTTTTGACCACTTGATTGCTACCTCGTGAAGCACTCATTTTCCTTTCCTTTTCCTTTCTATGCAGATTGGAGGAGCTGCTTCGTGAAGCACCGCAGACCACGCAACAACTAAACATCAGAGCTAAACGAGTCATAAGCCAGCCACGCGCCATGGTATCTTGGTGCCCTTATCCCGTTTCTTTTCAAATCATCTTGCACATCTCCATCGTGCAGAGAGGCTGCACACCCAACTCCGCATGGCTGAGACCCTATCTAGATGCACACCCAACTTCAGTACAGATACGTGGGTGTGTACTTCGTGTTTTTCCTTAGGTTTTCAGTATCTTACATGACATATACATACGAAAAACGTTGAACCTGGCCTCAATGTCTTCACCGTGAGGGCGATGCCACGGGCAACGCTCAGGGTCCGGCGATTGACGCTGCCGCCTGGAACCAAGGTACGTCAATTGGATGTGCAGGAAAGGGAGATCCACAACGAGGCGCGACATCTGCTCGCGAAAGAAGAAATGGCGAGGGCGCTGGAGGTCACATTGGCGACATCTCAACGCCCTAGCCCACACATTCACGGTGTTGAGAACTGGCATGGTTCCCGGTTCTGGACGCTCGGTGACGACGCTGATTCAGAATCGGAATCACAAGTTGAATCCATCTCGACGCCGGAATTTGTTCACGAAGCATAAGAGGCAGGGTTCACCATTCAAGAAATTGCACAAGCAGAAGGAGAGCTCAGTACACCAAATAAAATGAAGAAGAAGCCTCTTCCGGATGGATCAATGGCCAAGCGTATTATTGATGCAATGGTTGGCAAAAGGCAAGGGTCGTGCATACCATGGCAAGGCCCGCTGCCTCCACCAAGGAAATCTCCACCAAGAACAATTGGAGATGCGATTGCAGCTGCCAAAATGGTAAGTACTAAAAATCAAAAGGCTTTTTCTTCAGTTGTACATGATCAGGTGATCAGAAACTCGCCGTCCACGTCCTGTTCAGAACCGGCAATTGCCGGCAACGACAGTGACAACTGTTGGATCAGATCGAGAGAAATTTTCAGATCAGATATCAGAACAAGCGATATTGCCGAAGTCCAAAAATTCAAACTTAAAATCTTATTCGATATCAAATGGCCATCATGATGACGACATCATGGGCCGCGTCATACAGACTCCGAAACCCAAAATCATACTCAGACCCACACCTAGCCTCGTTGCTTTATTCCAAAAAACTGGTACTCGACCCTGCCTTAGGGTTTCGACTACTGTTACACCGCCACACCGTATTCGCACCTACGTGGAAGTGGTACGAAGCACGATGGAGAACACCAACTCGAACATGGGCTTCAACCACGGCGGCGTCGCCAATTATGGTATGCAGCGGGGTGGAGGCAATGGGAACAGACAAGCCAATGCTTTTGGTCGTGGAGGGGCTCAGCCATGGAGGTTTCATCCTGGCTATGGAGGTCGTGGTGCAGCTGGCCGTAACGGCGGACATTTTGGGCCGCATTTTGTCCCACGAGGTGGACGGGTAGGTTTCAACCGCCTCCAACAAGGGGGACATAACACCAGCCATGGCATGGCTGCGGGAGCCGCAGCGGCTATTCCCGACGGAGAGACCGGGAACAGTGGGGGACAAGCACAGGAGGAGACTGCGATTGAGAAATGTTGGAGATATGCCCAAGAGACATTACAAATTTGATTCGTATGTGAGGGTCATACGGATATTGATCCGTGAGGGATTAGTCCACTAATGGGCCAACTTGTCGAGGCCCATTAGAAGGGTTTATATAAGTGGAGGTGAGGCAAGGGGTGTGGTAACCCACCAGTCCATAACCCTAGCCGCCGCGCTCCTCTCTTTCTCACCCACAACCCTAACCGTGTTGCCGGTGCTAGCATGCCATGCACGGCGTTCCAACCCCGTACGTGTGGATACCGCGAGAAGGCGCTGCTGTTGCTGTGGTGCCGAACGGCTAGACTAGGAGGAGACATTTGACGTGATCGACTACTTCCTCTATATCGACGCGTGACTACATTGGATGAGCTGCTCCAACATTCGCTTCCGCTCCGCCTGCGTGTCTAGTGGTAACGATCCATGATCCCCTCTTGCAAGGTTTCCTGGTTGAACGGTAGAAATTTTATATGCTATCGTAGCCTACCCGTTCCCCAACAATGGTATCAGAGCCGACCTTGTGTAGTTTGTGATCTGGATCTTGTGCATATAGTTGATATATTGATGTATTAGATTAGATCTATTACATGTTTTTATGTACGGATTGATTAGATCAATGGTGATAGGGAGGTTCACAAGGTAATGGGCAGATAGTGATACATGCATCATTGATTTATTTGTGTTTCTTCTCCGTGCACGCGTGACTTGTCCCTATCGGCTGGAATCACCATCGGGACTAACTGCATGCGTCAGTAGAGGAGCCAATAGTATCATGATCATATACCGCAGTCTACTCATGAAAACCTAATGGAAAACTGAGGCATTATGAATGACTCAAAATCGGGCAAATACGATTTTCCCGATAGGATTTCCATTGTGATTTCATAGATACGATCTATGAAATCCGGTGAGGTTTCAGGGCGTCGTACAGACACGGCTAGATTGTTATACCCCTTTTTGGCCGCATGTTAGCATTCGCTTCTCGCCTAACTTGTTTTTCTAGAGAATGTTGTGAATGGTATGGTCCAAGATATGCATGTGATGTTATGTGATTTGCATGGCCTGTGTGCCATGATTAATTACAGCTGGGTTGAGGCTATCATATTATTGTATAACGGCCTGCGTGTCAACCTGTGATGCTTGATATTCTCATATAATTTATTACTAGCTATAAGTTGTAGTAGCTAAATGTTAAATCATGGAGGCCTCAAGCATGATGGTTGAAGGGACGGGAGACATGACGATGGCAATGGAGATGGAGATCACCAATTGAAAGGGCCATACTATTTCACAGTTAATATGATTGCATGTGATGATGTTCCTGTCATCCTATTCTTTCATGTGTTATTTATATTGGATATGATTAACATGTTAGAATAGGTTCCCTCAAGAAAAAATTAAATTATATGCCCTTCCAATAGCTGCACCTATTAAAATTATGATCATTGTATGGTATGTCTGCCAAAGTAGAGTATCTCAACTATCTTAATTACTAGGGTAAATGTCGGACATTTACATGCATAGTATTGATTTAATTAACAAAGCTATCAAAACGGTTTTGGGCTTTGGGGCATGATGTTGGCACCGGGGCATGTGATGCTAGCCAACAAACAAGAGTCACATAGGGATGTGATTAGCAAAATGTTGCTTACCTTTGTCACTAGATTTCTAGTGGTGATGCCAAAGCTCACTAGGATCTAAGTTGAATATGGATCTTGAACCACTATATGTCGTTTTGAGGGAAAACGCTTCCAAGCATATAGTGGAATAATGAATTTTTATTAAAATGTTTAATAAGAGTTTTACATTTACATAGTGCTTATATTCGCATAATTTTTGTTATAGATCATGGCACCAACCGCTAGTAACACTTTCAATTTGCTCTCGATTCTTGAAAAAAAGAAGCTTAGTGGAACAAACTTTATTGATTGGTATCGCAACTTGAGAATTGTTCTCAAGCAAGAGAAAAAGGAATATGTTCTAGAGCTTCCTTATCCTGATGATCTGCCAGATAATGCTACTACCGCTCAGAAAAGGGAGTATGAGAAGCATACCAATGATGCAATTGATGTTAGCTGTCTCATGCTTGCCACTATGTCCTCTGAGCTTCAGAAGCAATATGAGAACGTGGATGCCCACAATATGATTGAGGGACTCCGTGGTATATTTGAGAACCAAGCAAGGTCTGAGAGGTACAACATCTCAAAGTCCTTGTTTGCGTGCAAGCTAGCTGAAAATGGTTCTGTCAGTCCTCATGTGATCAAGATGATTGGTTACATTGAGAATCTGGAGAAACTTGGTGCTGCTCTACACCCTGATTTGGCCACAGATGTGATTCTCCAGTCGCTTTCCGCGAGCTATGAGCCTTTCATTTTGAACTTTCAAATGAATAGCATGGAGAAGACATTGGCTGAGTTACATGGGATGCTTAAGACAGCTGAGGCAAGCATCAAGAAATCTGGTCCAAGTCAAGTTAACTTGGTTCAAAAGGATAGCAAGAAGCAAAAGCGAAAGACTAAGGCTAAGGCTACTGATGAGATCTCTGGCACTAAGCCTAAACCTGCAGTAGCTCCTAATCCTAAACCGGCGGCTGGTGATTGGAAGAGGAATTGCAAGCTTTATCTGGAAGACCTGAAGAAGAAGCGTGGAGACACTTCTAATTCAGGTATCAATGTTATTGAAATTAATAATGTTGCTACACGTCCTTATGATTCATGGGTATTTGATACCAGATCAATGATTCATACTTGCAAATAGTTGCAGGGGCTTAAAGAAGCAAGGAAGTGTGCAAAGGGTGAGGTGGATGCTCGCGTCGGCAATGGTGCAAAGGTTGCTGCGTTGGCCATCGGAACTTATCCACTTTCATTACCATTAGGATTAGTTTTGGAGTTAAATAATTGTTATTATATTCCTTCCTTAGGCAAAAATATTATTTCTTCAAAGTGTTTAGAGGAACATGATGGTTATGAGGTCATAATAAGGAACAAGTGTTGTTCCATTTATTTGAATGATATTCTCTATGGTAATTGCCCATTGGTGAATAGATTATATTACTTAGATCTTTAGAATAAGCCTATTTATAACATTGATGCGAAAAAGCTCAAACCTCATAATTTGAATCCCACATATACTTGGCATTGTCGTTTAGGTCATATAAATGAGAAGCGCATAAAGAAGCTCCATACAGATGGTTTTCTAAGTTCTTTTGATTTTGAATCAATTAACACATGTGAGTCTTGTTTGCTTGGCAAAATGACTAAGTCGCCTTTCACAGGAAATAATGAGAGGGCGAGTGAACTATTGGGACTTGTACATACGGATGTATGTGGACCAATGAGTTGCACAGCCAGAGGTGGTTTTCAGTACTTCATACTTTTATCGACGACTTTAGTAGATATGGTTACATCTACTTAATGAGGCATAAGTCTGAATCCTTTGAAAAGTTCAAAGAATTTCAAAATGAAGTACAAAATCAATTGGGCAAGACTATTAAACTCCTACGATCTTATCGTGGTGGTGAATATTTGAGCCATGAATTTGGTGAACATCTAAAGCAATGTGGAATTGTTCCACAATTGACTCCGCTAGGAAGACCCCAATGGAATGGAGTATCCGAACGGAGGAACCGAACCTTGTTAGACATGGTTAGGTCTATGATGAGCCAAAGTGATCTTCCATTATCCTTCTGGGGATACGCTCTAGAAACTGCCGCTTTCACACTTAATAGGGTTCCATCTAAATCCGTGGAAAGGACACCATATGAGATATGGACTGGGAAGCATCCTGGTTTGTCTTTTCTTAAGATTTGGGGATGTGAGGCTTATGTAAAACGTATGACGTCTGATAAGCTTTCTTCCAAGTCTGATAAATGCTTCTTTATAGGATACCCTAGGGAAACCAAAGGTTATTATTTCTACAACCGGGAAGAGGGCAAAGTGTTTATCGCTCGTAATGGTGTTTTTCTAGAGAAAGAGTTTCTCTCTAAAAGGGTAAGTGGGAGAACGGTGCAACTTGAAGAAATCCAAGAAGCTCCAGAAAATATTTCTTATTCCACTATACCACAATTGGATGAACAAGTTGTTGTTGAACCAATTGTTGAAATACCAGCCCCGCGTAGGTCAGAAAGGGCATGTCGCGCTCCTGAAAAGTTCACGCTCCTAACCACGGGGCAACGCAATATATTGTTGTTAGACAATGATGAGTCTAAGACTTACAGTGAATCAATGATGGGACCGGACTCGAGAAATGGCTTGGAGCCATGAGATCCGAATTAGAATCCATGAGAGAAAATCAAGTTTGGAACTTGATAGATCCTCCTGATGGTGTAAAAACCATTGAGTGTAAATGGGTTTTTAAGAAAAAGATAGACATGGATGGAAATGTTCACATCTATATGGCACGATTGGTGGTGAAAGGTTTTAAGCAAATTCAAGTGGTTGATTATGATGAGACCTTCTCGCACGTCGCCATGCTAAAGTCTATACGGATCCTTTTAGCAATTGCCACATTTTATGATTATGAGATATGGCAAATGGATGTCAAAACGGCTTTCCTTAATGGAAACCTAAGTGAGGATGTGTACATGACACAGCCTGAAGGTTTTGTCGATCCACAAAATGCTAGGAAGATATGCAAGCTTCAAAAGTCCATTTATGGACTAAAGCAAGCATCTCGGAGTTGGAATCTTCGCTTTGATGAGGTAGTCAAAGGGTTTGGCTTCATTAAAAATGAAGAAGAGCCTTCTGTTTACAAAAAGGCTAGTGGGAGCGCGCTTGTCTTTCTAGTCCTATATGTGGATGACATATTGCTGATCGGTAATGATTTTCCAATGCTTGAAACTGTTAAGACTTCTTTGAGAAATAGTTTTTCTATGAAGGACTTAGGAGAGGCAGCTTACATTTTGGGCATTAAGATCTATAGAGATAGATCAAGAAGGCTAATTGGATTATGCCAAGACACGTACATCGACAAGGTATTGAAACGGTTCAATATGCAAGATTTCAAGAAAGGTTTCTTACCCATGTCGCATGGCATTACTCTTAGCAAGACTCAGTGTCCTTCGACACCTGATAAGATAGAGAAGATGAGAGTGATCCCACATGCTTCGGCTATCAGATCCATCATGTATGCCATGATATGTACGCGCCCAGATGTAGCTTTTGCTCTAAGCGCTGCAAGCAGATTCCAATCAAACCCAGGAGAAGCTCACTGGATGGCTAGTAAGAATATCCTAAAGTACTTGAGAAGAACTATGGGTATGTTCCTAGTCTATGGAGGTGAGGAAGAGCTCGTTGTAAATGGTTACACTGATGCTAGCTTCCAAACTGACAAAGACGATTCGAGATCGCAATCTGGATATGTGTTTTGCCTCAATGGAGGCGCGGTGAGCTGGAAGAGTTCCAAGCAAGATACGGTTGCTGACTCAACAACGGAGGCCGAGTACCTTCCCGCTTCAGAAGCTGCAAAGGAAGCTGTTTGGATCAGAAAATTTGTTTCTGAGTTGGGTATGGTTCCTAGTGTGTCCAGTCCAGTGGATCTCTATTATGACAATAGTGGTGCCATTGCGTAAGCCAAGGAACCTAGAGCGCATCAAAAGAACAAACACGTACTACGACGTTATCACCTCATCAGGAACATCGTCGGTCGAGGTGATGTAAAGATATGCAAGGTGCACACGGATTCAAACATCGTTGATCCGTTGACAAAGCCTCTCTGTCAGCCCAAGCATGAGGCACATATGAGATCCATGGGTATTAGATATCTGCATGATTAATGTATGAGAGATTATGTAATGTCTATGTTTATGTATGATTGAATAAAGTGTTATTCTGTTCCATGGATAATAATTATTGCATTGATTGACAAGTACGTGACTTGTTTGTGAAACTCATTGTTTTTCATAATATTATCCTAAATGATCCCTAGTTCCTAATCATTATGTGGGACAATAATGATTCATGGACTAGCACATGTATTGGTTGATGATCATGTTTCACAGATCATTGATATGGAGATATCAAATCAATAATGTGGACCCATGTTGGAGAACATGGTATTGGATTGACCCACTAAAAGACTCTGCCAAGATGTTATATTTGTGCCATCAGTCGTTGTCTTGAATGATGTACCTTCAGGATCCTTAGACCTGAGATCGTCATTGATTTCCAGAATGCGTAGTAGCATACTTAGAGGTTACCAAACGCTACTCCGTAACTGGGTAGTCATAAAGGTAGTTTTCCGGTATGTTATGAAACATGTCGTGAGATGTGAGCGGTCAAGATGGAATTTGCCCCTCCTAATAACAGGAGAGATATCTCTAGGCCCCTCGAGTTAGATGGATTTAGAAGTGCATGGCCATGCCAAAGTGATTAAAAGTTAATCACGATGACTAAGAGTTAGTCATGATAAATCCACTAGACGTTCGAGTGAATGGTCGAGCTATCACAGGGATGGCACGTATCTCGCCTTGAGCTTGACTGATATCATGAGGCAAAGGGATCGCTGAATGCGCATGTCAAAGGTTCAGCCGATATGATCTTTATGTATACACGAGAATCAGTATGTGCTGCTAGGTGCCGCTATTGATTTATGATTTGAAAAGAGGTTTTCACATCATTGTCGTGTACATATGAACCTAATGGGTCACACACTTAACGGGTTGAAACATCACTTGCCTATGTGATTGTCTCTAGTGCAAGTGGGAGATTGTTGGAGATATGCCCAAAAGATATTATGAATTTGATTCGTATGTGAGAATCATACGGATATTGATCCGTGAGGGATTAGTCCACTAATGGGCCAACTTGTCGAGGTCCATTAGAAGGGTCTATATAAGTGGAGGCGGGGCAAGGGGTGTGGTAACCCACCAGTCCATAACCCTAGCCGCCGCGCTCCTCTCTTTCTCGCCCACAACCCTAACCGTGTTGCCGGTGCTAGCACGCCGCGCACGACGTTCCAACCCCGTACGTGTGGATACCGCGAGGAGGCGCTGCTGTTGCTGTGGTGCCAAACGGCTGGACTAGGAGGAGACGTTTGACGTGATCGACTACTTCCTCTACATCGACGCACGACTACGTTGGACGAGCTGCTCCAACATTTGCTTCCGCTCCACCTACGCGTCTAGTGGTAACGATCCATGATCCCCTCTTGCAAGGTTTTCTGGTTGAACGGTAGAAATTTTATATGCTATCGTAGCCTACCCGTTTCCCAATAAGAAAGACAATGCGAAAGCAACCAGTACGCAGCCGACACTTGATCTGACAATGTTCAGCAATATGCCGGCTCAGGCGGCGATGCTGCTTCAACATGCTTTTGCAGCAGCGTTAGAAGCAAGCAAGGAGAAAGGTCCGGTGTCTCAGGATACAGGAACTGTAATACAAGTTGCGGAGAAATATGATGGGCAGGAGATGGAACTGGACAGGCCAGAGAGTTCAGCGCAAGGTGCAGCTAGGACATCCACGGGCAGTGGAAAATTGCCATACTGCTATCGGTGCTTGACCAAGGGGCATGCTATGCATGATTGCAAAACTGAGCTGTATTGTGAAATATGTGAGAGCAAAGAGCATATCAAAACAAGGTGCCCAATGTACAAGATGGTGAAACGTCTTTATGCAACTCCTTGCGGGTATGTAGTGGACGGGCTAGGATTTTTCTACATCCCTAATGCAGCAACAGTTCGCCCAAAGGCTGATGCTAGAACTGTCAGAGTGCGGATTGTGGAAGGATCACTCACGGCAGAGCAGGTGTTGGCCGAGATGGAGAGACTAGTGCCAGGGAAGTGGAAGTGGGATGTGGTGCAAGATGGAAGCAATGCTTTAAAAACACAATTCCCTTCTACAACAGAACTGAATAGAATGATCGAGTGGGGTGTGGTTCAGACCAAAAATCAAAAGGCAAAGATGGTGATTGAAGAGCTTAAAGGTGGGAAAGATGCTGGAACGGTGTTACCCAAAGTTTGGGTACAGTTTTGAGGCTTACCGGAGGAACTCCGTGAGTTTGTGGTGATTTGGGATGTGGGATCAATACTAGGCGTGACTAGGGAAGTTGACATGGTGTTTACAAGGACACACGGAGTGGCAAGGTTGCAGGTTATGGTGCTCGATCCGGATCTCATCCCGGCAGTTGTGGTCGTGGTCATTGGTGACAGAATGTATCAACTGAACATCCGTGTCGTGCTGGCAACAAATGAGCTAAATCTGGTACTCATGGAGATGGATGATGATGAACCACACCTGGGTGCAGGGGATGGGAATGGTGGAGCTGGCGCCAAGGAGGACGGCAAAAAAATGAAAGGTATAGATCAAAGTACAAGTAGTCAGGAGCAGACACCAAACAAGAATGGTGCCTCTATACAACCAGCTAGTGGAACCAAACAGAAAATATTCCACATTACAGTGCCTGGTCTAGCTGATCAGAGTGATGAAATGGATTGGGATGAGATGGCACAAGAGTCTGATGTGGAGGAAGGCATGCAGGAAGAGCTTGGTGAGGGGATGGTGAACAAAGAAGGCATGTTTGGTGAGATGCCATTGTTGTCAGGTATCCAAGAGGAAACTTCGATGGTTCAGGTGGCAGCAGACCAGAAGTTTCTTGAGGTGTCAGTTCAGGAGCATGGGGCAATTGTGGAAGCAACTACACCTTCACGCAAGGGCAAGCGCAGGGCCAAGTCAGCAGATGAGCATTCTCTGGAGTGTGCAGAGAAACTTAAAGCTACTCGCAGCCTCCACCCGCCTACAGATGAAGGTAATAATGAAAAGTTAATTCATTCAATCTTGCATTTTTCAGACCAAGAAATTACTTCTAATATGTCAGAACTAGGTATTACATTAGGTAATGATCATATTTCAGTTTCTAATTCAGTTAGTAATTTAAAGAAGATTGAAACACAGAGAGCTAAGGAAAATCTGGTAGTAGATACAATAAACGATGTGTTTGATAAGGAAGAAAAGGAACTAGCAATTGAATGGAACTAGATAAGCTTCTTTTAAACACTTTGTGTAAAGATATCATGGAAGAGGTGATGGATTTGGATAGCGCTTATCACATTGATTGCAATGCTATTCCAAAAAATCAATCATCTTCCTCTTCTAGAAATAAGAAGTGTAAAAGAAGTGACAAAAAAAATCTTGATTAGTACATAATGAAAGGAATTTTCTGGAATAGTAATGGATTTAAAGACCCAAAGAAACATAAGTTTGTTTCAGATTTGACCAAAGAACATAACCTAAATTTTATTGCCATATCAGAGACCGGGAGAAGCAAATTTATGCCTAGATTTGTGAAAAACCTATGTGCAGGGAAGGAATTTTTATGTCATGCCAAGGCTCCTAAAGGTTGATCTGGTGGTATTTTGCTAGGTATTGACCTGCAAACTTATGATATTGGTGCCATTGATGAGGGAGAGTTCTATGTAAAGTTCCATTTGTGTAATAAGAAAGATAACTTCAAATGGGCATTAGTGGCAGTTTACGGTCCTGCTCAACCACATTTAAAAGGACAATCCCTCACTGAACTAGTTAACATGTGTAGCCATGAGAATCTTCCACTATTAATAGGTGGTGATTTTAATATATTAAGAAGTCAGTTAGAGAAAAGTAATGACAACTATGAGGGTAGGTGGCCTTTTTTATTCAATGCAGTAATAGAAGGCTTAAACTTAAGGGAACTCAAAATGTCAGGGAGAAAGTACACATGGGCAAATAATCTGCAAAATCCAACATATGAAAAACTTGATGGGATTTTAATGTCTACGGATTGGGAACAAAAATTCCCACTATCCACGGTGCAAGCATTAACAAGAGAGATTTTAGACCATACACCTTTACTCCTAAATACGGGGGAGGCTTCAATATCGGGTAACCAATCATCATTCAAGTTCGAATTCGGATGGTTACTACGAGATGGCTTCATAGACATGGTAAAGGATATATGGCATGAAACAATAGGAAATGGTACACCTATGGAAAGATGGCAAACAAAAATACGTTGGATAAGACAACACCTTAGAGGATGGGCAAAGAATGTGAGTGGGCATTACAAGAAGGAAAAGAAAAAAAATTTGGACAAACTAGACATGCTCGATAAGAAGGCAGAATGTTTATATCTATCAGAAGATGAGTTGAATTTTAAACAATGTCTAAATAATAGACTTGCCCAAATGCTTAGAGAGGAGGAAATGAAATGGTACCAGAGAGCAAAAGTCAAAGAGTTGCTGGAAGGGGACTCCAACACTCAATACTTTCAATTAGTAGCAAATGGTAAACATAGAAAAACTCGTATTTTCCAACTCCAACATGAGGGCTAAACAATAGAGGGTGATGATGCTTTGAAGCAACATATCACTTCCTATTATAAAGGCCTATTCGATACACCTACGACAAACTCTATGTCAATGGATGAAAACCGAATAGAGGATATACCTCAAGTCACAGATGTGGAAAATGAGTTCCTAACACAATCATTTACAGAAAATGAGGTTAAGGAAGCTATCTTCCAAATGGAACACAACAAGGCGCCTGGACCCGATGGATTCCCCATAGAGTTTTATCAAACATTCTGGGATGTCATAAAGGGAGACCTAATGGCCTTGTTTCATGATTTTCATAAAGGTTCCTTACCTCTATATAGTCTAAACTTTGGTACCATCATCCTACTTCCAAAATGTAGGGAAGCATGTAAAATTCAACAATATCGCCCAATTTGCTTACTAAATGTAAGTTTTAAGATATTTACCAAAGTTGCTAAAATAAGAATATCTGGGGTAGCCCAAAAAGTGATAAGCCCAACACAAACTACCTTCCTACCAGGACGGAACATTATGGAAGGAGTAGTAATTCTATATGAGACAATTCATGAAATGCATAGGAAAAAACAAGATGGGATAATTCTAAAAATTGATTTTGAAAAAGCATATGACAAAATAAATTGGTCCTTTGTACAAAAAACCCTTAGAATGAAAGGATTTTCACCTATGTGGTGCCAATGGGTAGCATCTTTCATGCAAGGGGGACATGTTGGGATCCAAATTAATGATCAAACAGGTCCCAACTTTCAAACGAAGAAGGGAGTAAGGCAGGGAGACCCTCTGTCACCTATTTTGTTTAATATTGTAGTGGATATGTTAGGTATTTTGATTAAGCGAGCAAAAACAAATGATCAAATCACAGGTGTCATTCCGCACCTTGTGGATGATGGTTTGTCGATTCTCCAATATGCGGATGACACAATTATTTTTATGGATCATAACTTAGAGGAGGCTAAAAACATGAAGCTACTACTATGTGCTTTTGTGCAATTGTCTGGTCTTAAGATTAATTTCCATAAAAGTGAGATCTTCTGTTTTGGTCAAGCAAGAGACTTTCAACTACAATATGCACATTTATTTGGGTGTCAACAGGGTCCATTTCCATTTAGGTATTTGGGAATACCTATGCATACAAGAAAATTAGGTAATTCAGATTGGAATGTCATTGAGGAGCGAATTGAAAAGAAACTATGTAGCTGGAAAGGGAAGCATTTATCGGTGGGAGGACGGTTAGTACTTATCAACTCAGTGTTGATAAGCTTAACATGTTTATGATTTCTTTTTTCGAAGTTCCTAAAGGAGTTCTCAAAAAAATAGAGTATTTCAGATCCCGATTCTTTTGGCAGAGTGACAGCCAAAAGAAAAAGTATAGGCTAACAAAATGGAGTATCATTTGTCAACCTAAAGAACAGGGGGGTTTAGGAATTAAAAACATAGAGATCCAGAACCAATGTTTGTTAAGTAAATGGTTGTTCAAGTTAGTAAATGAGGATGGCTTGTGGCAAAGACTATTGCATAATAAATACCTCAAAAACCAAACAATAGGTAAAGCGGTAAAGAAGCCAGGAGATTCTCATTTCTGGTTTGGGCTTATGAAAGTAAAGGAGTTATTCCTTCGATATGGCTCCTTCCAGTTAAATGATGGACAACAGATAAGATTTTGGGAGGACAAATGGATTGTTAACTTCTCTTTTAAACAACAATACTCGTCATTATATAATATTGTAAGGAAAAAGAGTGACATCGTTGCTTCTGTCTTTAGTACAGTTCCACTAAATGTGTCTTTCCGTAGATCAATAGACAAGAATAACATCATATTATGGAACAACCTAGTACAAAAGATAGTGCATATCCACCTAAATAATGATACCGATGTGTTTTGCTGGAACCTACACCAACATGGACAGTTTTTGGTACAATCTATGTATTTAGCGGTCATAAACAATGGGTTTGTTGAGAGGAATACAAGGCTTTGGAAGTTAAAAATGCCGCTTAAAATAAAGATATTTATGTGGTACTTATATAAAGGGGTTGTACTAACAAAAGCTAATCTAGCAAAGAGAAATTAGAATGGTAGTAAAAAATGCAGTTTCTGTTCAAAGGACGAGACTATCCATCATCTTTTCTTTGATTGCAAACATGCTAGATTTCTTTGGGGTTTAGTATAAATTTGTTTTGGGTTACAACCACCACAAAACAAGGATCACATGTTCGGTGACTGGCTCAATGGAATAGAGAGTAAATTAAAACAACAACTACTTGTAGGAGCTTCGGCTATGTGTTGGGCTATATGGCTTAGTAGAAATGATGTTGTTTTTGATAGAACTCCAATAAAATCTTATATGCAGATACTTTATAGGGGCACTCATTGGATC
The DNA here is from genome assembly GCA_032690845.1 of Eleusine coracana subsp. coracana. NCBI lineage: Eukaryota > Viridiplantae > Streptophyta > Magnoliopsida > Poales > Poaceae > Eleusine > Eleusine coracana. The sequence goes on along the minus strand of CM064426.1, from coordinate 32,605,874 downwards.
CGCTTCTGGGTTCAGTTACACAGGCATGAAGAAGACAAGGACATAATAAAGGCCGCTTGTCAGAAGCTTGAGATGGTGGCCATGCAGATTTTCGTCGATTATGGATGGAGATTTAGCAATAGGATTTGCATTTAATATCTTATCATCCAAACCGATGTGATCGTTTTTCATGTTTTATCCATGGTGGCAGACGGAGTTTCTGCCTGATTTGTAATAATAGCCATAGCTCTTTTGGGCAAAGGCCGGAACAAAACCATTATCTAAAAAAAATGAAAAACAGTGATACTCATCGATATACTACCATGATTAAATACTTTCATGGTTCACTTCTTTCGTGCATATACTACCCTTATCTCCTACTACCATGGTTTAATACCTTCAAACATATTCCCCTATCACCCATATACTACCATGGTTTAATATTTTCATACATATATCCCTATCGTACATATACTACCGTACTTTACTTATTCTCGTTCATATAATACCCTGATATACTACATGTGGGATACTTGCCTTACGGGTATCCTCATACAAGACTAAGTCGGTAGCCGACCGGGTACTTCATCAACAAGGAAGCCGACTGACTCGACTTGTAGCACACGGCATGTAGAGATAGACTTTCTATGTAAATCCTTGTGGACTACGACTAGGACTCTTCATGTACCCCCTAGCCGACCGGATATATAAGGCGGCACGGTATCCCTCATTAGGGGACGACAGGTTTTTTCCCCAATATCAATACAATCACAGAACATAAGATGTTGGGTTTTTACTCTCATTGAGAGGACCCAAACCTGTATAACTCGCTATCTAGTGTTACCATCGTAGTTCTTAGTCCCAACGTAGCCCTATATATTTACTGCCGATCTCAAGCTTCGATAGTTGGCACGCCAGGTAGGGGACAAGGCTCACCGGGATTCTCCGTTGACTACGATGGCTGAAATTCCCATCATTCAGTACTCACCGGACTTCAAGATCTCCTTTGGATCACTTGACTTCACAGTCGGCGACAACGGAGCCCTAGGTCTGGAGAACCACAGATCCAACTCGGCCGCAGCCGTTTCCATGGCGCGATCACCGAGTTCGTCTGGCATGATCCCCGCATTGGTTCCACTTAGATCTGAGGAAGAAGATCCTTCCTTCGGGAACGATTCAAAATCGGATTGGTCTTTTGATAAGGACTCGGTCAGATCCATTTACCCATATCCCCATACTGTCAACATGGTGGATGTAGCAGATCCCGCAGATGGAGACCAAGATGGTGACCAAGACGGTGAACAAGAAGGTAACCCCGTTGATGGCCACCCAAATCAACTAGCCGAAGGAGGTCAACAGGAGGAGGACCCTCCAGTTGATGACTTATCGGTCGGACACCATCGTCGACCAAGAGGGTCGCGCGGTTCACGCAACGCACGCCGACTGGATCTCGGTTCAGAACTCGAAGTGGATGGCGTCAAGGTCTACCACACTCCTCAAAATAATATCACAGGGATCAAAACATTGCTCGACACTCTAGTGGTCGACACGAATTACCAGACCCCTACGATGCAGAAGGCTGTGGCTATGCTTAAGGCCGCTGCAGCTCAAGAGGCGGCAAAGTCTCAGTCGGTCACAAGCTCTAGTCATGCATCTTCACGAGGATGGCATAGGCGTGAAGATCTGAGAAATTCCCTTAGTATCCATGATGGACGAGATACCATCAACTCTCACAATGAAGAACGTGCTCGGGATAACCAACGCTATGAGGAAGAAAGCCGTGATTGGATAACAGACGACCGACGGGATGACTGGCGGGACAACCGACGAGAGGACCGTCAAGATCCTCCTCCAAGGCACAACCATGACGACCGTCATCGATGTGACGATCGGGATCGGAGCGATAACGATGATAACGACCATCAGCGTCGTCGTCATGATTATGATGTTTGTCCATGACACGGCCGCCGTGCAACTCCATCCCTAGACTAGCATAGGCGGTCGATGACACCGACCGACGATGAGATTGATGGCATCAAAGCTTACATCCCTAGGCTTCGTATAGCTCGATGGCCAAAAGGATTCAAGCTGGTCCCCATTGAAAAATATGATGGTCAGACCAATCCCCGAGAGTGGCTGCAGCTCTACAGCACGGGGATTCGGTCGGCTGGAGGTAATTCCTATGTAATGGCTAATTACCTTCCGGTCTGCCTGGATCTAGCTGTTCGGATATGGCTCACATCTCTTCTAGAGGAGTCAATCACATCTTGGGGAGACCTCAACAGGAAGCTCATAGAAAGTTTCCAAGCTACCTACAATCGACCGGGCAACCACTTCAACCTCACTCGGATCAATCAGAAGACCGATGAACCTCTTCATGACTACATCAAGCGAATTTGCGCTAAGAAGACTGAGATCCCCAATGTCCTAGACCAACAAATCATTGCCGCCTTCCAAGAAGGGATCCGTAGCGATGGTTTGGTTCGTGCGATCGGTTGGAGGAATCATGACCTCAAGCTAACCACTCAAGAGTGCTTCGAGATCACTGACAAGTTCGCGTCTGGTGAGTCGGCATTGGATGACATCTAGGGAAAAGGCAAAGAGAAGCGGTCGGACAAGCCTGAGTCATCCAAGAAGGACAAGAAGAGGAAGCCTGATAACGTCATTCACACGGTGGACCAACTTCAGAAGAACCCTCGAACAAACCAACCGTCCACAGATGAGCTGCTGAGTGGCCCGTGCCTTTGGCACCCAAAGGGAAACCACAAAGCAAAGGATTGCTATCGACTGAAGGGTTTTGCAATGGCTGCGCTCAAGGTGGCTAAAGATCCCCCGAGGCGCAATAGCAAAGACAAGACCAATGACGATGGTGACAAGGATGACTCAGGAGAGTTCCAGGAGCCCCACAAGGAAGTCAACTTCATCTTTGGTGGCCCGGATGCCTACGTGTCTAAGCACAAGCAGAAGCTGGAAATTTGGGAGATCAACTCGGTGCAACCGGCTGCGCCTCAATTCATGAGGTGGTCTGAGATGCCAATCACCTTTGATCGGTCAGATGATCCCAAGCATATCCCGAAGCCGGGTCAATACCCGCTGGTGCTTGCTGCTACGATGAAGGAGGTAAAGTTCAACAAAGTACTCATTGATGGAGGAATCAGTTTGGACTTAATCTTCACCAAGACTCTCAAAGAGCCCAGTCTGTCAATCAATGATCTTCAGCCGAGTTCTTCACCTTTCCATGGGATTATACCTGGCAAGAGTTCAGTTCCTATTGGACAGATCAGTCTGCTGGTCACCTTCAGGACCCATGAGAATTTCAGGACCGAGCGCATGCTCTTTCAGGTGGCAGATTTTGACTCAGCGTATCATGCTATCATCGGTCGACCGGCTATGGCTAAATTCATGGCTATCCCACATTATCCATATCTCACCCTCAAGATGCTAGGCCCAAACAGAATAATCTCCCTCCACTCCGATCTTTGGAATTCTTTCGATTGCGATGTACAGAGTTGTGAGATGGCCAATAAACAGTTGATGCTATCTGACCAGAAGGAGATCCAGCAGGCAGTCGGCATGGAGGAGCAGACTGGAGCGATGGTTCCAGCAAAGAAGCCTACCAAAGACAAGATTCAGACCGATGACATCCAAACCAAGGAAATCATGCTCGATCTTGAGGACCTCGATAAGGTAACTTATGCTGGGGCCAACCTTGATGAGAAATAGGAACTCACACTCACTCTTTTCCTCTAGGAAAATAGGTACATCTTTGCATAGAAACCATCTGACATGCCGGGAGTTCCTAGGGAAAAGATTGACCATGAGTTAAGGGTACCCCTGTTCGGCAAAGGCTTAGGAGATTCGCACAAGATCGCAAGGACGCCATAAAGAAGGAGATAGTTAGACTATTAGATGCTAAGTTTATAAAGGAGGTGTATCATCCCGACTGGTTAGCAAATCCAGTCCTTGTACCCAAGAAGAATAAAGAATGGAGGATGTGTGTTAATTATACCGATCTCAACAAGGTCTGTCCTAAAGACCTCTTCGCTCTTCCTCGTATTGATCAGATTGCAGACTCGACAGCCGGATGTGAGCTCTTGAGCTTTCTGGATGCTTATTCAGGCTATCACCAAATCCCACTGAAGGTCAAAGATCAGATTAAAACTTCGTTTATAACACCCTTCGACGCCTATTGCTATATCACAATGCCTTTCGGTCTGAAGAACGCTGGTGCGACTTACCAACGAGGTATTCAACACTGCCTTGCTACTCAGATCGGTCAAAACGTAGAAGCGTATGTTGATGACATCGTTGTCAAAACTCAGAATATCGAAGAACTTATTTCTGACTTGGCAGAAACCTTTGACAATCTGAGGCATTATTCAATGAAGCTGAATCCTAAGAAGTGTGTTTTTGGGGTTCCTTTGGGAAAGCTACATGGTTATATCATTTTGAAACGAGGTATAGAGGCCAACCCGGATAAAATCAAGGCAATCCTTGGTATGGGGACACCTAATTCTCAAAGGGGTGTACAGAAGCTGACCGGATGCATGGCGTCCTTGAGTCGCTTTATTTCCCGACTGGAGGTTAGAGGGTTACCACTTTTCCGACTGCTTAAAAAGCAAGTGGACTTCGTTTGGACCGAAGAAGCGCAATCGGCATTGGACAAGTTGAAGGTTTACCCCAGTAGCATTCTAGTATTGGTATCTCCGAAGCCAGGAGAAAAACTTCAACTTTACATATAAGCCACAACTCAGGTTGTGAGTACTGTTTTAACAGTCGACCGAGAAGAAAAGGGACATATACAAAAAGTGCAACACCCGGTCTATTTTGTGAGTGAGGTCCTTGGAGCCTCTAAGGCAAAATATCAACAGATCTTGAAGTTGTTGTATGCATTGTTGATCACCTCTACAAAGTTGAAGCATTATTTTCAAGCTCATCCAATCGAAGTCCAGACCTCCTTTGCACTCGGCATAGTGCTGCACAATCGAGAAGCCGAAGGAAAAATTGCCAAGTGGGCAGTCGAACTTGGTCAATATACCATTATGTTCGTGCCTCGGTTGGCCATAAAGGGACAATCATTAGCTGATTTCGTTGCTGAGTGGATAGAGATTCAAAACCCACCTACTGCACAAGATATCGAGTACTAGAAAATGTACTTTGATGGTTCTCTTCAATTATGAGGAGCTGGTGCAGGTGTCGTGTTTATCTCACCTACTGGAGAGAAGCTTTGATATGTCCTTCAGGTGATGTTTCACGTGTCCAACAACGTTGTGGAGTATGAAGCCCTTCTACATGGTCTACGCATTGCTGCATCACTCAGCATCAGGCGCCTTGATGTCTTTGGTGACTCGGCTTTGGTTATTAATCAGGTCACTACGGATAGGAATTGTGTGGATGATAATATGTGTGCTTACTGTCAAGAAGTAAGGAAGCTCGAAGACAAATTCGATGGATTGAAGTTCACGTATGTTCTTCGAGACAATAACCAAGCGGTCGATGAATTGGCAAAGATGGGATCATCCCGGTCTGCGGTCCCGCCAGGCATTTTCTTGCACACTCTGGATTCCCCCATGATTTCTCCTCGGTCAGATGTACAAATGAATGTTGTCACGGATCTTGTTGATGATGACGACATGAAGACTAATTGGCGTGACCCACTCATCCAATATTTGGACAAGGGAACGCTGCCTTCGGATCTTAATGAGCAACGGAGGATAGAGACCCGATGCCGAGGATATTTGTTGGTGGGAGACCAACTCTATAAAAGAGGAGGTTCAAACATCTTGATGAGATGCATTTCGATACCAGAAGGGCCAGAAGTTGGTAGAAGAAATACATTCCGGGATATGCGGCAATCATGCAGCTTCCAAGACTTTGGTTGGCAAAGCTTTCCGGCAAGGGTTTTATTGGCCCACGGCGGTAGAAGATGCACACCGGGTCGTTCGGAAGTGTGAAGGTTGTCAATTCTTCGCTCAACAAACGCATGTGCCTTCACAGCAACTTTAGATGATACCTTTGACTTGGCCCTTTGCTGTCTGGGGGCTCGATATTGTCGGTCCTTTCAAGAAAGCGCCAGGCGGGTTCACTTATCTGTTTGTTGCTATTGATAAATTCACCAAGTGGATTGAAGTAAAGCCGGTCGGTAAGATTACATCGAAGAAGGCAATCGAGTTTGTCAAGGATATCTTCACTCGGTTTGGGGTTCCTCATGATATCATCATCGATAATGGCACCCAATTCACATCAGTGGAGTTCTGTGACTTTGCCGATGAGATGGGAATAAAATTCCACTTTGCATCAGTGGCTCATCCTCAAAGCAATAGGCAGGTCTAACAGGCCAATGGTATAATTCATCAAGGATTGAAATCGCGGATGTTCGATAGGCTTAAACCTTATGCCGGTCTGTTGGTCAAAGAATTGCCTTTAGTTCTTTGGGGGCTTCGCACAAACACTAGTCGGGCAACTGGTCAGTCACCTTTCTCATTGGTCTATGGCTCAAAGGCTATGCTGCAGACCGAGGTCAGCCTTGTTTCGGTGCGAGTTCAAGTGTATGATGAACAGCTTTCTGACGAGAATCGAGAGGTTGATTTCATTGCAGCAGAGGAGTTGCATGATCGCGCTCTGTTTTGGTCGGCACTTTACTAACAGGGCTTATGTCGATATTATGATAAAAATGTACATAATCGCCACTTCCAAGTTGGAGATTTAGTGCTTTGCCTAGTGCAGTCAACGAAGAACCAGCATAAGCTTTCTCCAAAATGGGAAGGACCATATGTGGTAAAAGAAGTCACTCGCCCGGGGGCTTACCTACTGATGTATGAAGACAGCGATGATGTACCAAATTCCTGGAACATAAATCAGCTATGTCGTTTCTATAATTAATTATTCTTTTGTATACTTATATATTATTCATGAATGAAACTTCAGTCTTTTTGATGAAAGATGTTTCGATGATTTTCATTCTATATTGTCTCGATTCCTTAATTCATTTTATTAAACAATCGAGCCAGGGGGCTAGTAATAATGTCCCACCTCAATCTAACCTTATTTTGGTTTTGGAATATTTTTGGACCGATTTCTTCTCTTTGAATACGGTCTTCATTTTCTTGGTCTAACGTCTATACATTATGGTTATATACTTTATACTGCACATCAGACTACCACTACACTAAACCCAGAGCCAAAGTGCGAGAGATCATGTGTTGATTGGTTGACTCTGCTTGTTACGCGGTTACGAGTCATAACCTAAAATGTTAAGGCAGACCGCTACAATTTGAGTTTCTCAATGACAGAAACATACTTTATCAATCTTTTAAAAGATGATAAGCATGAAACCAATTTACATACAGGTAATATTGTTTCATTACATAAATATTACTAAAGTCCTCTAGCATTGCCGGATTTACAGCTCCTTTGAAGGAGAGGAAGATTCAGCTCGGAGCTCAACTTCAGGAGTCGCTGGAGGAGTAGGCATGATTGGATTGATCTCTATATTGTCGACCAAGGCTCGGAAAGTTTCTAGCATGGAATCCAAAAGCAGCTAGCATTGGTCATCGGTCGAGTCTGGGTTGAAGCCCTCCTTGATCTTGTCCAATGGCAGAGCGGGAGACCAAGATTGGCAAATCGCTAGAACCTGACTCCCGGCCTCGGTCGCCACTCGTCAAGTGTTATGAGCAATATCTTCTCATGCATGCTCCAGCAAGTATTCCAAGGAATGGCCAGACTGCTCCACTCGGCCGGCATGAACATAGTTCATTGCCTTTCAAGCGGCGTAAGATAGAGCTGCGAGTGATGATTTTTGGTTAGTATGATCAAAAGAGGAATCAAGCAGATGTGAGAAATAATGAAGGGCTTACTGGCAAGTTTACATCTGAAGGATTTGGAGGTGCTCTTAGCTTCCTCTATCTTGCTGTCAGCCTCATTCAGCTCCTTCTGCAGCCGAGTGATCTCGGCCTTCTGGTCCTCGACTGATTTGGAGAGGTTTTCCTTCTCAGCATTCAAGGCGTTAACAAGCCTTTACTGATTGGAAGTTAACTTCTCTAGATCGGTGATCTTCTGATCATGAGCTAAAGGCAAACATTTGAACTTTTAGCGCTAGAGTGATTAGTTGATTATTTAAACACAGGTGGTGAGTAATCTTACCAGCTATATCTGCACGGCCTTTGTCTAAGGCCTTGGTCGTCTCTCTTCAGTCGATCTGTAGCTTTTCAATTTCCTTTTGTGCTTTGGCAAGCTACTAACCGGTGACTAGCATAACACCAACAAGGTGTTCGTCTTAAACTTAAAGACATGAAGACCGAAGAGTTTTAAGGCATACCAAAAGTTTCGGCTTCAAGGTATTCCACCCTAGCCTGTTTCCTCTCTACGAGAGCATACATTTTCTGTATACAAAAAGGGTTTAAGCTTAAAGGCAAGATTAAGACAAAGCAAAAGCAGAGTATTGAAGTACCTTGCTAGCTTCTCGATGTTGTTGCATAATTTCCACGTCCTCCACTTCGGGCCGAACGAGTAAATCTGTAGATAATGTCGCCTTACCTTTCTCAAGAGGTGAAGGGACGATGACAGGAGCAGGTTGGGGTGCAGGCGCTGAAATGGAGGTAGGAATTGCCTTGTCAGATGGCTTATCCACCTCGGTCGGCGTGTTTGATGACTTGCCGACCGACTTGGGCAGATCAGTCGGATGAGGAGGAGGTCCAGACCGACTGGCTTCAGACTCTTGGGCACTCTGAGAATCACTTGTCCGACTACTGTCAAAACAATGATGAAAGAGATTAAAATGTGTTATGGATGGCAATAAGAGACAAGGAGTATAAGGTTAAAGGATTAACTTGGGAGCCTTTTTGAGCTTGATTCGGCACAACCTCTTCTTTGAAGAAGTCGACTAAGAATCAGTCTCCTTCATCTTCTGGGCAGAATTTCCTGCCTTGTCAGTCTCATCCACCACCCCGGCGTCGCTCTGAGTTTGGCTCGGGGGCTCCGACTGGCTTGAAGGTCGGTCGGGGGGAGTAGGGGTGGGATGACCAGCATCAGCAGATGGCAATTCTTCATCATCACCCTGGTCCCCTATATATTGCCATCGGCGCCCAACGGTCTGCTTCCCTAGTCGACTCGGGGAGGCAAGGTGGTGACTGGATCAGCACAAGTGCATGTAGAAGAGCTTGAGCCTCTAGTGTCGATCTGCTGCATCTTCTCGACATAATCTGGTCCCTCGGTATCGATCGAAGGGAGCGGAGGATGGGATATATAAGTATCCAGAACCTGCACAAGAATCAAAATATCAAGCAGGGCATCAAGACAAGAAAATAAAGGATTGCTCGAAGCAGACTGAGGCTTACTCGGGTTCGCATACTGCCCTTGTTATACGCCTTCCTGATCAGCAAGTCATCCTGAAGGATATGCCCTTCAAACATTTTCAATAGGCGTTTCTTACGGAGTTCACCATTCGGCGGGTCGGGCACCTCCCTGGTTTCGTCATTATTGACATAGTTCCATGCCGGGTGACTCTGTAGCTTTAGGGGCTGCACTCTGCGTACTATGAAGCTTTTGGCAACGGTAATTCCGTCAATGCCTTCAACCTTCAAGTCGGCTATCTTTTTCAATAGAGCGACCACCCGAGGATCGGTTGGATCGGGTTTTTTCGTCCATTGCGTCAGAGGAATTGTCTTGGCACCGGTGAAATCGGCAAGAACAGGGGGAGGGTTGTCACAGTAGAATCACTCATCCTTCCATTTCTTGTTTCCGGTCTTCAATGGCACATTGATGTAGGCCTCCTTCTTGCGCAACTGGAAGCCAACACCGCCTATGGCCACTTGATTGTCCTTGGTCGGTAGCGGTCGAAGGACGAACAAATGGCAAAACAGATTGAAATGGGGGAGGATGCCTAGAAATGCTTCGCACATATGTACGAAGATGGCGATATGAAGAATGGAGTTGGGATTGAGGTTGACAAGCTCAATCCCATAGAAGAATAGGAGTCCGCGCAAGAAGCTGCAGTAGGGGACTCCAAAGCCATGCTCGAAGAACGAGCAGAACACAACTATCTGTTTATGAATGGGGATGGGGCAAGATTCATGGGGTACCTTCCAGTCGATCCGCACTAGCTCTGGAAGGATGCCATCGACCACCATCTGGTTCATATCGGCTTAGGAGAGGTTGCTCTTCGAGAACTCCCGAAGCTGCTCCGGGATATCGATCTCCGACGAGGAGGACGCGGCAGTGGTAGTGGAAGTGGCAGGAATCGAAGTGGAAACCTTCTTGCGACCCATAGCAATAGTTGTTTTGGATGCGGTGGATCAAATGCTAAACCCTAGTGGAGGCTTGGGGGCTAAGCGCGGCGAGATCTGTGGCGGCCGGAAGCGAAGGCGCTAACCCTAGCTGGAAAGCTGAGGAGTCGCTGAGAACAGAGGAGGCGCGAGGAAGACGAAGAGTTCGTGTGCAAATGTGGCATGGACTGAGAGTCAACTCAATGCTGCCTTTTATACTTCCTCTTTTTGACCTAAGGGTCCCATGGGCCGGGATGGGCCGTACAGTGACATTGCTTTTTGATTATTCAGAAGATTAATTAAAGGCCTTAAACGTGTTTAGGGTCTAAAACCTTGAGAAGTAAAGCTCGGGGGCTTCTTTGATGAGAAGCATTTGAAAAATATTTAACCATATCTATATGATTTGATGATCATGGAGCAAAGGACTTGACGGTCGTATGGATATAAGTTCAAAGGTTATGGTATTGATTGAAGTCAATAACCAAATTGCCAAAATCGAATTTATGAATAGATAGAGTGGCTAATTATTAGGGAAAGGCTATACTATGATTGATGTCATTTAGCTTAATACCATTATATGATTGATATCATATTGGTTCACATGAATTGAATATGATTGATGTCATAAAGTTCAGACCGACCAGTCACTCGGACATAGTGTATATCACTCGGCCCTTTTGATAATCGATTGGCAAGGCTGAAGCTTTGCAAGTTGGCTTACTGGTTTGATGACCAGAGGTCTGCTAAACTCAGGCTTGATGGTTTGAGTATAATACATACGAAATAATAAGAGCTAATATAATTAGACTCTTGCATTATTTGTTAGTCTCCAAATTATACAAGAGTCGGGGGCCACACCTGATCAGGTGCACCTAGCCGGTGCACCAGATCTATCAGGAACTTCAATAAAGAGGTCTTCCTAATTTATGATCTACATTGAAGATCACTCTGAGAATTAAAGCTCAAAATCAGGAAGCACTCGGGGGCTGCTGTGGGATACTTGCCTTATGGGTATCCTCATACAAGACTAAGTCGGTAGCTCACCGGGTACTTCATCAACAAGGAAGCCGACCGACTCGACTTGGAGCACACAACATGTAGAGATAGACTTTCTATGTAAATCCTAGTGGATTATGACAAGGACTCTTCATGTACCCCTTAGCCGACCGGATATATAAGGCGGCAGGGTATCCCTCATCGGGGGACGGCAAGTTTTTTCCACAACATCAATACAATACACAGAACACATGATGTAGGGTTTTTACTCTCATTGAGAGGGCCCAAATCTATATAACTCGGTGTCTAGTGTTACCATCGTAGTTCTTAGTCCCGACGTAGCCCTATATATTTACTGCCGATCTCAAGCTTCGACACTACGACCATTCCATATAGAAATACTACCGCCCAGCGCTGCAACAATACTCCAAGGCGATTTTTCTTTACACTATAAGTGAACCACTAGATATGTGGTCCCGATTCATAGAAATGATCTCACTAGGTGTATAGCGCCGGTCACGTGGGTGTAGGTGGCACGCGTGGTCACATCTAGGTGGGTGATCAAACCGACCGGCGCGCTAAATAATATTGACGTGTCAAATAGCGCGGTCGTGTGTGTATAATATATATATATATATATATATATATATATATATATATATATATATATATATATATATATATATATGTATGTATGTATGTATGTATGTATGTATGTATGTATGTATATTGTGTTCTATTGATCAACTCCAAATGTTTTTACAAGCAAAAGCAATTTTCATTTTTTGAATCATTTTCAAGCATTTGTTCAAGATCAACCAAGGCACATAAGGCACAAGGTTCTACTCCACATTGGATGAACTGAAAATATCCAACTTAGTTTTCAACTCACAAAACATTTTCTCATCCAGGGGTTTGGTAAAGATACCGGCTAGTTGTTTATCGGTTCTAACATAACTAATCTCAATATCCTCCTTTATGGATTCATCTCTCAAGAAGTGCTTAGTCCTACTATGATTAATGGGATTATATGCAATCATGATGGCACTCTCATTGTCACATAGAAGTGGAACTATGGTCATAGAGTATCCAACGTCTTTTGGAGTTTGTCGCATCCAACATAGTTAAGCACAGCAACTTCCGAGTGTGACATACTCTGCTTCAGTTGTGGATAAGGCAATGGAATTTTGTTTCTTGGATGACCATGACACAAGGTACCTACCCAAGAATCGGCAAGTCCCGGAGGTACTCTTTCTATACACCATACATTCAGCATAGTCGGCATTGGAATAGCTGACTAACTTGAACTTGGAACCCTTTGGATACCACAATCTGAGGTTTGGTATGTGAACTAAATATTTCATGACTCTTTTAACAACCACCAAGTGACTTTTCTTAGGAGCAGCTTGGAACCTCGCACACATGCACACACGTAGCATGATATCAGGTGTAGATGCACAAAGATTAAGCAAAGATCCATCCATGCATTAATATACCTTTTGATCCACTGGTTTACCGTTTACATCTAGTCCAAGGTGTCCATTTGTCTTCATTGAAGTTTTGTTGGGCTTCACCTTGCCCATGTCAAACTACTTGAGTATATCTTGAGTGTACTTGGTTTGACTTATGAATCTTCCTTCTTCATGTTGCTTGACTTGAAACCTTAGAAAGAACTTCAACTTGCCCATCATGGACATCTCTAATCTCTGAGTCACAATCTTGGCAAACTCATCAAAAAATGATTGATTAGTTGAACCAAATATTATATTATCAACATAAACTTGGCACACATAAATGTCATTATCAACTTTTCTTGTGAAGAGAGTAGGATCAGCCTTACAAATAGTGAATCCTTTGTTGATCAAGTATCCCTTGAGGTGTTCATACCAAGCTCTAGGAGCTTGATTGAGGCCGTAGAGGTCTTTGTGAAGCTTGTAGACATGGTTTGGCCACTATGGGTCTTCAAACCCCGGAGGTTATTGTGCATACACCTCCACTTGAATGGGTCCATTAAGAAATGCATTCTTCACATCCATTTGAAAAACCTTAAAACCATGGTGACTAGCATAGGCAAGTAAAATACGAATTGACTCAAGCCTATCTACAGGTGCTTATGTTTCACCAAAATCCAAACCTTCTACTTGAGGGTAGACTTTTGCAACAAGTCTTGCTTTGTTTCTCACCACCACACCATACTCATCTTGCTTGTTGCGGAACACCCATTTTGTACCTACAACATTTTGCTTGGGTCTTTCCAACAATGTCCACACCTTGTTTCTTTCAAAGTTGTACAACTCTTCTTGAACGACCACCACCCATTCTGAGTCTCAGAGTGATTGTTCCACCCTAAGGGGTTCCATAGAGGAGACAAATGAGTAATGACGATGAAATGTAGCCATTCAGGATTGAGTAGTTACCCCCTTTCGGATATCACCAAGAATGTTATCAACAGGGTGATCCTTTTGAATGCTTTGTCGGACTCGTGGGTGTGTTAGTCTAGATGCATCTTTGTGATAGTGTTCATCTTGAGCATCTCTTACTCCGCCATCTTGAGCTTGATCTTGGTCATTTCCTTGAACATGATCATCACCATGATCTTGGCCACTACCTTGATCTTGTTCATTTTGTGGATCTTGTGGAGGAGAATTATCATGATTTGAGGAAGATAGTTCATCTTGATTAGGATCTTGTTCTTGTGGTCTTATTTCACTAATGGCCAATTTCCTTATTGCATCACAAGGAGCTTCATCACCTACGTCACTTGGATTAACTTTCTCTGCTTGAGAGCCATTAGTTTCATCAAATGTTACATCACGGGTTATTTCAACAACCCTGATGTTTTTGTTGAAGGAACGATATGCCTAGACATTAGTTCCATGTACAAGGAGGAAACCATCACGTGTCTTAGGAGCAAACTTAGAAGATTTAGGTTTCTTGTTAAGATTAAAACACTTTCTCCCAAACACACAAAAATATGAGACATTTGGAAAGTTACTAGTGAGAAGCTCATATGGTGTCTTGTTCAAGATCTTGTGAAAATACAACCTATTTGTGGCATGACATGCGGTATTGATAGCTTCGGCCCAAAAGTTGTTCCATGTTTTGCACTCATCAGGCATTGTTCTTACCATTTCTATGAGTATGCGGTTCTTTCTTTTGGCCACCCCACTTTGTTGTGGAGTGTATGGAGCTGAAAATTCATGCTTGATGCCTTCTTCATCAAAGTATTCTTCAACTTGACTATCCTTGAATTCGGTTCCATTGTCACTCCTTATCTTCTTGATCTTCACTTCATACTCATTTTGTGCTCTCCTCAAGAACCTCTTTTGGATTCCTTGCTTCTCACTTTTATCCTTCAAAAAGAATACCCAAGTGAAACGAGAAAAATCATCAACAATTACAAGGCCATATTTGTTACCGCCGATGCTTATGTAGGCAACCGGTCCAAATAGGGTTATGTGTAGCATCTCTAATGGTCTTGTCATTGTCATCATAGTCTCAGATGGATGTGCAGCTCCAACTTGTTTTCTGGCTTGACATGCGCTGTAAATCTTGTCCTCCTCAAAAGTAACACCCTCTAGTCCAACAACATGACCATTCCTTATAAGTGTGTAAAAATTCCTCATCCCAACATGAGCTAGTCGGCGATCCCATAACCAGCCCAATGTTGTTTTAGCAACCAAGTAAGCATTTTACATATGCGGGCTCTGATGATTCAAGCCATCACTGCACGCCAGACCCACAACTTGTAGCGTGTATGTGAGCTTTTGGGTGGTGGATTTTCAAAAAGCCCACATCTTCACGTTATGTCCAAAACTATCGCATACTACAGAGATACTATAGATGCAATAGTATCGATGCAATACTATCGCATACTACAGAGATAATACCAATGCAATAGTACTCCATATACTCCTTTTATCCATAAAGTACATATACTATGAGAAATTTTTGCTCACATTGTTATGTTCTGGATGTACTCATCAATATATTATATTATCATGAACTATGTTTTCCCTTAATTACATTATGATATCATTCATTCGATCTTACATCACCAGGCCTATGATATTGATGCCGAAATTGTCCCGAGAGTTGGTATGGTATTCCATTTATAGGAACATGCAAAACTTTTCTACAAGCGGTATGTACGATAAGCTGGATTTCCAATGAAGATGAGTCGCACTAAGAAAAGCGTCCTTGATATTTGCTGCTGCCGTATTGGCAAGGGTGCATATTATCTCGGTGACGAAGAGGAAAGGCAAAGAAATAACACATCTAAGAAGTCTTGTTGCAACGCATATATTAAGTAACATAGGAAAGGAGAAGATTCCGGTGCTATTATCTAGGTAATAATTGCTCATGTGTGTCTCATGTAATTGTATCTCCTATAGTCACATGCTACCATATCCTCATGTATGTTCATACCACCATATCGAGGTAACTATTGTCCGTGGATACCACCATACCCGCTTACTAGATCCGTCCCAGTAGTGCAAAACATGGAGTGTCACAAGAACCGTGATAGGTCGATAATGGAGATGGTAGATACAATGCAAACAGCCAGCATGCAACCAAGTGCAGTTAGAATCATATTGTCCAAGATACACAACGACAAACATCATGTACCCGTGATATCCAGAGACCCCGAGAACAGGTGCAAAATTTAATGTATTCTATCATGTGCTTTGTATTTGAACTGTATATATATGGCAATCTCAAAATTACGTAGTTGTAATATATGTCCGTCTTTGCTGTAGTACATATACCAATAATTATGTAGTATATATACTACAAATCTTCTCACTGAACATTCATGTGACATCAACAGTACTTGACTTGATCCTTAATATAGTACTTATCAGTATGTTGGTTCTACATCGATGAATACTCTTTAGATATTATTTGTATATATACCATAGTATGAATAACACATGCTATTACAAATCTAGGAGGGTTGCTAACCATTACACAAGGCATAATGAAGACACTCCCAAACTGATTGAATTCTTCAATGACTGCCATGCACAGAATTCACAGTTCTTTTGCGAGCCCTAGGTTGATGACAATAGTATTCTGAGGAATATATTCTAGAGCTCAGCAAGCATGCAAGGCGAATACGCTGGTTTTGGTGATGTCTACACCTTCGACACCACCTACAAGACCAACAGCTATGTCATGCCTTTGGCCATGTTTGTTTCCTCGAATCACCACTTGCAGAACACAATATTTGGAGTATCCCTTCTACGGGATGAAAAAATTGAATCAATCGTCTGGCTGTTCAGTACCTTCAAAAAGTGCATGGTTGGCCACGAACCACGTTTCATTCTAATAGGTAAAACATGCTCTGTGTAGTACACATACTCCCTTATAGTGTTGTCCTAGTTGGTCGTACAATGTTTTAACTGGTGATCACGCACAATATTTTAATAAGTGATCTGAGTAGTACACATACACTACAACAAAAATAGTCATAAACAGCGCCCTATCAATAGCAATTGCTCTGAAACCGCTGCTAAAAGATTATCAATAGCGGTTCAAAAACTATGGGTCCTGATCAATAATTGATGGCACACCAAACCGCCGCTAAAAATGGGTATCAGCAGCGGTTCACTTAAATAAACCACTACTAATAAGTTTCAAAATTATCAACAACGGTTCAGTTAAATGAAACGCTGCTGATAATATATTATCAGCAGTAGTTTGGGACATGCGGGCCCTATTCAATAATGGCTGCAGAGAACCACTGCTGATAATTTTGAAACTTATCAGCAGCGGATCATTTAAATGAACCGTTGCTGATAATATCAGCAGCGGATCATTTAAATGAACCGCTGCTGATAATAATTATCAGCAACGGTTCGCTGTCTGAACCGCTACTGATATATAGTCTACGTATATAAATCTCATCCTCTTCATTTTTGCGCACCCGAGCACCATTTCTTCCACAATTTTTGCAAGTGTTCTTCCCCCAAAGCCCGATGCTGCCTCCCCTACTGATGTCGCTTCTGCCTCCCCTACCCGATGCGCCTCGACGCCACCTCCGCTACCGCCGCCGCCACTACATAGGCAAATGATTTGCGAGATCCCGACGCCACCGCCAATGGATTTGGGTATGCACATGATGATCGTACGAGAGCTTCATTCCTCAAGCTAATGGCCGTTGTGGGAGTGGAGGTTTTGCAAAATCAAAGGTAACATGTTGTTTCATGATCTCCTTGATAACTAGTCCTTTTCACTAGCCTAAGCAACCGTGGATCTGAAAAAGTGTTGTTTTCACTAGCCTAAGCAAAGGGAGGGAGCGGCAGCTACCTGTGTTATGGATGAGCAATGTTGTAACAAAGCCAAACTACTAGTTGTTTATGTACACACAATCGATGACTGATGCTTTTCATCAGGGTGCGCAACTGGTAGGATAGAGATACAACAATATTCTCACTATTCTGAACATTTTTTTTGCTGCTATACATATAGCGTGAGACATTTATATCTTCTTTTGTTGTATTTTTAATGGAGGCCCAGATTTAGATTTGTAAAATCCCTGTAATGACAAGTTCATGGGTGAAGATTCTGATTTGTGGATTTGTGAATTTCTATGTCAACTTCTCTGTTGAGATTATATGTTGATTTATGTACTGAGACTATTATTTCTATTGAGACCAAAAATAGCTAGGAGAATTATTATTTTTCCCTGAAAATCCATATCAGCAGCGGTTCAAAATAGTGAACCGCTGCTGATAAGCAGAGTATCAGCAGCGGTTCAAAATAGTGAACCGCTGCTGATAGGTGCACATCAACAACGGTTCTAGAACCGCTGCTGATAAGCCGACTATCAGCAACACCTTATAAGCAGTGCTTCCAGAACCGCTGCTAATGAGGTTTTTTGTAGTAGTGATACTCCCTTATAGTGTTGTCCTGGTTCGTCGTACATTGAAGCAGTATATATACTATTTTCGGGGGCCCTATCAGATGATCACTATCGACCCATACCTTTGAATGCTAGGCTCATCCTTTGCTCATGATCGCAAGTAGTATATATATTATTTTAGGGCCATGTAAGTTGTACATATACTATAATATTAATAAGGTGAGATTACTACTAAATTGCACTGGCATATAATTCTACTTTTTTATGCTTCATATAGAGTTTTATATAGGGCTAACAAACTTAATTATATCTAGTAATGTCGATGACTCATCAATTGTTTTTACCCTTTGCATTTTTTATCTCAGGACAGAACATCGCCTATGTAGGTGGCACATCCTTTGCAAGCATCACGAGGCTCTAAATGCTCTCTATGCAAACTACGAAGGGCTCAAAGATGATCTAGACTCAGCTATCAACCATCCTCTCACCGTAGCCGAATTTGAGAGCTGCAGGGCAGCGATGCTTGACAAGTATTCACTGCATGAGAACCTCACATTGTCTTCGCTGTATGATCTTTAGAAGAAATGAATACATGCCTTCTTCAAGAACAATTTTGTTGATCATATGACATCGATTCATATGTTTGCAAAGAACATGCAACGATTCATTGAGAAGAGAAAGAGAACAATTGGTCATGAGACACAACAGTGCTAGGTACGCTCTTCTTGTTATTGTCTTTTATCATTTCATTGGATTCATACTTACGTGCATATTGGTAACCTTTTATGAAGCGCCAACATTTTTTCTTCATATAGTCCCAGATAAATTCGTCAAGTTCTTGGCAATTCGAGGTGCAACTATCAAGAGTATATTCAAGGGCAGTATACCTAAATGTTTGTGGGAGAATGAAATGTTGTGGATCTTATCATGTTGAACCAAACCCCACACTTCGCGATCATCATTATCTTGTCTAGCACACGTCAAAGTCTAACCATTATAGTTGGTCCTAGCACAAATTTAAGGTTACTACAAATGCATCAAATGGATTCTTCAAGTGCGAATGCAACACATGGGAGCACCCTGGTTTTTGTTGGTACATATACTATCATTCATATATTGACATCCTTAACGTGTAGCATATATATCATTGATGGTGTAGGATTGTTTCATGTGCAACTTCTCCGCGTCTTTATGCAACTTAACATGGAATCTATACCAGCTACATATATCCCACGGAGATACTTAAGGAATCCACATAAACTCCTCCCATTCAATAGGTACATGAATGATTAGCTACATGCGCCATAAGGCTATACTACCATACTCATTCTCCGGCATGACCTATGTCTCAATGGTGCCAATGGAACAACGAACTCACAGTCTAAGGACAACTAAGCTCTTAATTGAAGCAATGGGTGTTGTTCATGCTGCTGCTCTATCCTCCATTGGAAGAGATTGGGCGATGGATGTACTACTAGAATCTCGCAAGCAGCTCGAGGCCTTAGCCTCTCCCCCCCCCCCCCCCCCCCCCCCAATCTTGGACCTAAAGCAGCACCTCGGGTGAATGTACATACTTCATCTGCCCAACCATACTTCAAGCCGCAGAAATTTACATCCCCTAGTCATGATCCACCTTCTGGAGTATCGTCATTCACACAAGATGTCACAAATCATGAACCATCTTCCACCATCCCAGTGCCGACCTACTCAATCCAAGTTCTGATAAGCTAACAAGCTCCTCCATGTTCAAGGAACAAGGGGCGTTCATTTCCGATTGGTGTCGAATTTCAGGTTGGTGCGCAAGGCCGAAGAAGTGCACTCAGTGTTGCTTGAAGTGTGGCCTTAAGGCCGGACACAATTCCACTACTTGCCCAAATGACCCCCAAGAACACAAAACATTATGAGTGCGCCAAGAACCCAGGTATTTGAATATCCATCTCTATATTTTCATTATAAGGAGTCCATATACTACTAGCCTTAAAGAAGAATATGTATTACTGCTAGAAAGATATGGTATCGCATTAATAACAGTAGTATACACACTATATATGTACACATTTCACCTGCCATGTTTGTCACCATACAAATACGTCTTGTTTTAGTGAAGCGGATGCGAGGTCAACCTGCTAGCAGTGGTGCCATGAAGTTTACACGATTCAGCTCCCGCATTACTAGACGTACTGACAGTGGCAAAATTTAGGAGGATGCAGATGGACATGATGGCTCTAGGCAGGAGGACACCTTTTACTCATCAGACAAGTAGGCTACCATCCCTATCTATGTTTGAGGGGATCATGCTAATTTTTGTTCCTATTTTATTCTTTTTTGTTGGATTTGCAATCATTTGGCAGTGCGGCGTAACTACATGACATACGCATACATCCCAGCTATGTGATGGGTAGCTTAATACACTTATGCATATTTAGCCGTAATCCAATTGATTACATGTGTAGTTACACATTCTCCATACTAAATCCAAATACTTACTATTATATGGTTAGATTCTATTGGATGTGCAGGTCTCAGTCGCTAATATGTCCTAGTATGAGCAAACTAAATGCAAAATACTACCGGAAATATACTTACGATCTGCTATAATAGTATCAGCAATATACTATCACAAATATACCAAACACCCGAATACTACTCTATAGTTCTATATTACTTATAGTTAGTATATATACTTATGATTTGGGAGTATATATAGTAGATAATGACCATACTACCGATTATATAGTTAGATATTACTTGCCAATTCCACATCCGAATACAATTGATCACATTGTCAGATACAAATGGGTGTGTGAACCTCATCTTCCTATTGTTGCACGCAACCAACAGTTAGAATACAGATGGCGAAAGGAAATAGTGAATCCTATGGTTTAGTCCCATGACATACTAATTGTCATAAACAGATACATCTGGTTCAATGAGTACAACCTAAGGAGACATTTGGACTCTAACTAAAATACTACCATGATACACATCATGCTGGCAGATACTACTTATCATGCGGGCAGGTACCACTGTTGTTCAATCCATACTGGGCAGCCATATGACAGCCTACGTGCAACTGGTGGGGGTGTTAATGTCAGGAGCGACGGACACCATTATCTTCATCTCCATCTTCGTCAGTATCATCATCTTCATTGACATCTTGACCCTTATCTTCATGTTCATAATCATCTTCTTCTGGTTCTTGCCAGCCAACATCAACATCCTGATCGGATTGCCACGCAATACAATCCCAGTCTTCTAAGTCATCACTATCGTAATCCCCGGGCTCAATGGTATCTGAACCACTATCATGCATTGCAATTTACGCCGTTAACACATCGAGATAGTCAAGGAGTTATTTTGTAAGCACCAAAACTTACCATGTTATCTCCAACACTCTCCCCCGCTAGCTCAACAAAGAATGCTTCTTTATTAGTTGTCACCTTGCTTGTGACTTCATCTTCTTCTTCAATACCCAAGTTAGCCATCTGAAAAAAACAATATTTCAGGACAGCATCATCTTATGGGATGATAGTATGGAATGTCAATCAATTGCAGATCCCTACCTCGAAGCATGCATCATTGTAGCCAGGATCCTGTCCATCTGCCAGGCAAAGTTCATGGTACCTCTAGTAGGCCACCAGGTCTTTAGAGATGTGAACATCTGGCGGTACCATGTCTCCTTCCGTGAGGATGCGATCTACCAGATCTCCATTTGGTAAAGGCTTGTCATCCTTGATATTGAATGACCACCAGTTTTTCCTTCACCCACCTCAATACCCCCCCCCCCCCATTTTGTTTGAGCTCAAGGAAGCCATGGTTGTAATGTCGACAGCACCTGCCTTCAGCATCAGTATATATAGCCAGCCAGTGGATATAACAATACATACAATATACTATCACAAATATATTATTGAAATATACTCAACATCGATACAGATTATGTAGTATGTATACTATGTTAGAGAAAGTCTATGTAATAGATCATCATACTACCACAAATACCTAGTACCATACTACAAAGTAGGTAGTATATATTCTACATATTAGGTAGTATATTCTATATCTAGATACTACCACCGATAGCTAGCAATAGTTTATAAACTACTGATCAATAGTATATAAACTACCACCAATTGTATCAATCAATGCTATACATTGTCTGAAATGGAATTTACTACCTGGAATACACTAATAATAGTACATTGACAAAACTGAATGAAGAAAAAATATTATGACGATAATCCAACATTATCCACCAATAGTACATGGTGTAATTTTCAATACAGTAAAAGATAGGATATTCCTAGGCACACACCCTATCTATTTTTATTATCATTTCTCCTTGATCATTAGTTGTCTTCTTAGATTGAACGGTACGGGTTGTAGTAGTGACCCTACTTCAACTTCTGCTTGACAGCTATACCCAGAACCTCTGCCATCTCTTCAATCTGACAATTTTGATGATTTTTATTAGTAGTATTCAAAAGAATGGAAACATGAATTCATCATTTTATTAATTCAACTATCAAGTTTCAGATATTGGATAATTTTGCACATATCACCTTTTCTCCCGACAGGACGGGTTCATTCAATTCATCATTACTTTCATCAATGATCATCATCGTGCAAGTCATCTTGGGAAAAGTTATGTCATACTTTTCACCTTCACTCTACATTAAAGGTAATCTCTACTATAAAGGTTAAACATCCCCTCCAAAACCAGTCACCAGATTTTATACCCAACCCCGACTTAATAGTGTTTGATTCCAACCTAATTGTGCGCCCTAATTTGTTAACACGCTAGCGCTACCATAACATTTCTTATTCATTAGTGGGCCTTCCCAAAAAACAAGCGTAACATCTTACCATGTTGTGTCGCCACTATTGGAATTTTTTTTTTGTCACCAGGCATCCCACCTACCCGCCCCTAGACATGTTTGCTTAATTTCCATTTATTCGTGGCACGTTTTCTTAATTTCTTCGTCCCCGTCCTCAATGCCGTCCCGCCGCAGCCCAAGATCCCCGCGCGTGTGAGGCTGGGGTTGAGGGAAACGGTGCGCAACCTGGTTCATAGCGGTGGCGGCAAGGAGAGTGGCCTCTCTTCCTCCACCTAGCCCACCTCCTTCGATTCCTCTCTCGTCTCTCCCCTTTTCCTCATCTTCAGGAGCTGGGATCTAGGGCGCAGGCTCCCCTCCCGTTTCCTCATCCAGGCAATGGGGTATGGTGCCTTGTGGATGTAGGGCAAGCTGCCCCATTCCTCATCCCGGTAAGCACGGCAGCATCCTACCCTTCAGCGCCCAGGACGTGGAGGGCAAGGTCCTGGAGCAGCGCCGGCTGTGATGAGGTTGGTTAAGTTAAACATCATCTTGTGGTGATTAATTTTGATCCTCATGTACCTGCTCTGACCTAGCCGTCCGGAGCCTCCCATGACCGCTGCAAAGATTCTTTCCTCCCTCCCTGCCGTCGCTGATGATTGCCGGTGCCCCTGGTCGTTCTGGTGTGTTGCTGTTCCTACGTTTGGAGGTATGTGGTCACGCGGCAGGAGTCTTCTGCAACAACAGCTAGCAGGTGACCTCCGTGTGCTGCTGCTTGCTAGCTGACAAACTAAAGAGAAAAGGCAGGACAGACAAGGAACACGAACAAAATACAAAGGAAATGTGGGAAAAGGTTAGAGTTTTTGGAATCCATCAAATTTTCTCATATATGTGTTCTATGCTGTTAAC
Organism: Eleusine coracana subsp. coracana; assembly: GCA_032690845.1. Taxonomy (NCBI): domain Eukaryota; kingdom Viridiplantae; phylum Streptophyta; class Magnoliopsida; order Poales; family Poaceae; genus Eleusine; species Eleusine coracana. Next base: position 32,582,046 of record CM064426.1, on the reverse strand, counting down.
CATGGTCTCTAAGCAGGCCCTAGATGCAATCATTCGATTGATTTGATGAATCCATGTTAAATTTCATGTTCAATAAGTGGATTTAGTAGGAGTGAGCTTAAATTCGAAACCTGATACTAAGAGGAGAGTTTGATTCTAGGACAATAACGAAAGTTGTTGGTCTCGTACAGATCTTTCAACAATGTTGGTCTTGTTTGATTCTGATAAATAGTTAAGGAGTTATTGTGAAAATAGTGCTGCTGTCTCCAGAATTTGAAGCTGAGCAGTTATTTGTGTATCATGTTTGTTGCTTACCTATGAAACACGGATACTTCAAGGTGCAGAGTATCGGATACTTGGATATGTATCCGATACGGATACACCTTGGATACGTCTTGGATACGTATCCACCAAGTATCCGAATAAAAATAAATAGCAGAAAATTGGATACTTCAGCCGATACATATTGGGTCAGTTTGGCTTGCTAGGGGATACGTTTAGGCCCAGTATGGGACGATTCCCAGCCCACCAGATGGCTGTGTACTGGCTTTCCTGCCAGCCTCACATGATTTGAAGCATTTGTGCACTGTTTTGTCTTGTTAATTTGGATTGTCTTATTAACTCTTTAACTGCTTGTAAGCCCATATTATAGCTCAAATTATTGTTTTATTTTTTTTTTAAAAATGTAAAACGTATACATGTATCGGGTTTTCTAGAAAAATGACATATCGACGTATCCGTATCTGACGGATATTGATACACGTATCCGAATCCGTGCAGTGTAGTTGCTTACCATAGCCTGCAATGTGAAACTTGCAACTGCTCTATTTTTTTTTATTTTTATTAGCATAACATCATTATATTTTGTTTATAGTTTTTGCAGTAGGCAAGTGGCATGCCTGATAGATGGTAAATATCCAATGAATATCATGTGGGTCAGTATAAGCAAATCATGCATAAGCCGAGGTAGGATGGTTTCTGTGCCATGTATCTTTTCGGCTCGTTTTGCCTCTATTATCTGCGACATTGTTCTCTTAACTGTTCCCTTTAACATCGTGCAATCTTTTGACTTGCTTCATATGGAATGGTTATTCCCTTCCCTACTTTCCGTTTCCTTTGCTTAGGTTCCATTTTGCATCCAGGCATATGGGATTGTTGTTTTATAGTTTTGATGCGGTAGAGGATGACTGTTCTCTTAACTGTTCTGGACTGCTGTGTTGACTTGCATAAATGGACCGAGCTTGATATTTTGATGTGTACTTGGCTTGGGTGGAGACCAGGGAGTCGTAGTGGACATCCATCCTTTTTGACAATGTTGTTTAATTTGTTAATCGACCTGTCACTCAAGATTCAGCAATCACAAACGACCATGTTGTTTAATTTGTTAATCGACCCGTGAGTCAAGATGTGTGTGTAGTATTCTTTTGTTCTTTTTTTCTTTTAGCAAAGGATGGCTTTAACATTTTATGTTTCATTGTAGGGTGCTTCACTGGTAGTGATAGACATCTTGATGAGTATGTGTCCAGCAGAGAAGAGGAAATGGATACTTCTGATGATCAGTTGTCTCCATGTGGATATTGACATTGTTGGCAATTAGTTCTCTTATGTGGTTGAAGTGTTATTGTTGATGGTTGGTTCATAGTTCATAGGCATGGTAAGTGTGATTGTTTAATGTCATCTTGTTCAAGCTGTACTGATAATTGAGATGCTTTGTACTCTTTTGCTTGCCGTGTATATATTTGTATGTATTTAGTTATTTTTATGGAGGATATGGCCCATTCTGTCTCTATTAGTGTTTATCTCGTAGGCTAGCAAATTAGTTACCATGATTGTTTTTGTTAAAAAAAATTAACATGATTTTTGTATGAAAGAGGTTATTCTTTCTGTTTCCTGCTTTTGTTACTCAAACTCCAGGAGACCCCATTTAACTTTTATTTAGACAAGGTATCTGGATCCAGAAAATTCACGAAGGCTAAAATATTGCAGCTCAACTTAAAACCCAGAGGTGGCATCCAGTGAATCAAGTTACTTTAGCCAATTCAAATGTTACGAGACTTAATCGTGCTCTCAACCAGCACACTGACATCGATACATGTAATTAGCCCTCTCCCTTTGCTTTGTTAGAAATAATAGAAAAAACAATAGTATTATTGTTTATGTGGCACATTCCAGCAGGTTTCAGTGTTTTCTTAATTTATTCAAATTTTAGAATTTTTTCTCTATTGTTTTAGCTACATACACAAGTGCAGACTTGTTTTTGAGAGGACATTGGTGTCGCCTAGAGGGGGGGGGGGGGGTGAATAGGCGATTCTATAAGTTTTTATGAAATTAGACTTAATAAAAAGAATCAGTACGATCGGCAGTACCGATGGGACCGATCGGCAGTGCTGATGGCTACTGGCGATGCTCAACCGGCAGTGCTGATAGTGGTACAGAAAGTCGCCCAAAAGTAAATCTAAGTTGGTTTCACAGTTAGTAGATTGTCGGAAACACTACAACAGTTAATATGAAGCACTACAATAATATAGTAACTACTAGACACAAGCTACACAAGTAGATCTAGTAATTTAAGCAAATACAAGAGTAAACCCTAGAGCATGAAAAAGTAACAAGTAAATAAAGGAGTACACAGAGACGCAATATTTGTTTATCAAAGTTCGGACTCCTCAAATGAGTCCTACGTCTCTATTGAGGGGCTCGGTCACACTTGAGTCGGGTCTCTTTCAACCCTTCTTCTCGAATTTCCTTCTCTTGATTCCTTTCCTTTCAGAGGTCAATCGAAACCTTCACAAACTTCCCACGGCTCACCACAAGCTTATGAGCACACCGGACAACGCCTTGTCATCTAGGGGATGAATCCCCAAGAGTAACAAGTGCCATAACGATTTCTTTCTTGATCAAGTGCTCAACAATGGAGTTTTGCTCTCTCAATCTCTCACTAAATCTCACCCACAAGGTATAGCACTAAGCAATGGAGAGTGGAGAGGTAACTTTTGACTCAAATGGATGTTTCTTTGATGTGTTTTTGGCACCCCAACCATTGGGAATGAAGGGGGTATAAATAGGAGGACCTCAAAAACTATCCGTTGGGGCTCTGGACACCCCGTATTGGCATTACCGATACCCGGATTGGCACTGCCGATAGAGAGCCTAAAACAACTAGCCGTTTGGGGCTCTGGACGTCTCGCATCGGCACTGCTGATGCCCGGATCGGCACTGCCGATGAGGGAACCACCGAGGGCAAGAAAAAGATGTTCTGTTGAGTTCCGGATCGGCACTACCGATTGAAAAAAAAACAGACAGACAACCAATAGAGAAATGCTCATAACTTTTGACTCCGGAGGCTGATTTAGGTGATCTTGGACTCTACGGAAAGATAATTTAAAGGGCTATCCAACCCAACTATTACCAAACTCCAGAATCATACACAGATTTTCTAAACACTCCCACAGATTTGAGCACCAAGACATAAGCAAAACTATCAAAGTTGCATCCCTCTTTATAGTACGATGTTCCTATACTCGATAGCAATTAGAAAATCTATGTTAATAGAAACACCTTCATATCATATTCATTCTTCTTTTTGAGGGTTGCCAACTCCATAAGCAATTGATCATTTTGGATATTTATTTGATTAACCATCAATGAACATATATATCCAATATTATACCTTTAGCTTGAGCAATGTCCATATGATATAGGCTTGATGTTCATCCACTTATGAAGTTTTACAACTTTATATGTTCAAGCCACTTGATCTTCTTTTGACATTGTATATTCACCTTTGGCTCTTTTGTCAAATGCACTCGTTGTGACATATCAACATCATATTCTTTTTCTGTTAAATGAGTGATGTGGATAATCGAAAACTTCACATGGTCTTGCACGGTTCATTGCGCTAAGCCTGAACTCACTCTTCACCATTACCTTTGGTCCTTCAACGCCAAGCCTCTTCCTTGTCCTTCACCCTCGCACATGGTCCATCGCAGTCGAGTCTTGCCTATCCTTCACCGCCTTTTCATGTAACACTACTTTGTATCCAACATCAACAATATATCCACTTTGTCAATTTGATCTTCCAAGATGATATTTCCAAATTCATAACATCTGTCTTCTTGTAAATGGTCACTAGAAATCCATGTTCTAATTTTATAATAACATCCTTGCTTTGACCATCGTCACTTATTAACTCATGGATTCCAACTAATACTTGCATTGATATTTCCATTTAATACCAAATATTAACATAACCATTTTGACATCATCAACTATAGGGATGTCTAATTCTCCTTCATGAAGTGCCTTGATCTTCTTTATGTATACGTGTTGCTTGTATCAACAATCAACACTATCATCAATATCATCCCTTGTCATGAATCAATAATATGTTTTGTTTGACCTTTGAACATGTGAAGTATCTTCATCTTTAAGCATGGGTGTTGATTATGTCCACCGACACCTTTATCAACACATTGATTACAATCACCCTTTATCAAACATCTTTACCATATAATCTGATAATTTTCAACATACGATCAATCATTTTTCTTGTAATGGGTCCATAGCCTTTATGAATATGTTATTCTTGATCTTTGCTTGACGCCGGAACATAACCTAACATTGAACTCACAAACTTATATAAAAGGTTAGTTCCAATATGCATTGTCATTTATCACCAAAACTCAGCATTAATTTTAAAGCCTTTCAATCTCCCCCTTTTTGGTGATTGATGACAACACTAGCAAGTAATGATAATGAAAAACAATATGCACATAGGAGCTATTCTCTTTGCTCTTTTCTTCATTCATCTCTCCCTCCTTGTATATCCTCTATTTTCTCTCCCCCTTTGGCATCAAGCACCGAAAAGGGCAAGAATCTCATGACAAAGACTATGAGCACATGTGAGAGCGATATGACCATAGGGAGTTCATCACATGGAAGTACAATCCAAAGAATGCATCTTCAAATAATGGGAAATAATAGCAATCATACCTTTAGAGTCACTCTTTCATCATATTTTGAGACTAAACCATATGAAGCTCAAAGTAAGTTATTCTCAATACCAAAAACATAGAATAATTTCGTTCATATGATGGACATACATAGAAATTCAATAAAATCATATGCACATAATAATTTAAAAAGGCAAGAAGGAAATACATCCCATGATATGCGCTTAATAACAAACAAAAACAATTGAACAAGAGAAATCAAGAACATTAATACATACCTTGAAATGTCCATCTTAACAAAAACAACTATGTATCCATGTAAAAAACTTAGCAACCTCATTAGTCTCATAAGGCATAGTGCAACTCCCCATTAAACTATGCATAGTAGAATATTCAACATATACATATGCATAAATAATATAACAAACAAGAGGGCAATTTGCACTATGTCATTTGGTCCAAGAAGGCAAAAATACTATAAAAGATTTTTCATGAAGTGCAAATTATATGAAAGCATATTTTCATGAACCAAGGAGAATATAAGTTGGTAGATCACAAAGAGCTACACTATACAACATAATAAACATGAGTAATAGATAGGTAGGCATAGAAACAACTCATGTACTCACAATGCTATGCATATAATATCCTTGAATGATTGTAGGATATTTTCACCATTCTTTATTCCTTTCATAATAAATATGAATATAAGGCTCCCCCTTAGTCTATCACTTCTCCTTGATGAGACTAAACCAAAGAATAATCTTCCCAAGATGTTAGTCTCCACTTATTAAAAACAAAGGATAATCTCCTTCAAGATTTATGCATACAAGTATTTGAATTACTTGTGTGAGGCATGCACTTGTTATTGATAACAATTGAGGAGAATATCGTACAATTAGAGTGTTCATGGCCATACAAGCATGTGATGAAGTATAACACGAATATGTCATAAATAATATTATTCAAGACTTGATGCATGTCAATGTATGTTCACAAGCACACATGCATTTGATTAGCATGTTATCAAGAGATGTAAAAGCCCATAGCTAGTTTTCACCATATCATGATAAGATATATAAACTAAGAAACACATAACATGTGTGATGGCTTAAAAAGATATGAATAGATCAGACATGAGCCGAGTAAGCAAACATATCATGATAAAAGATAAAGATTTAAGACAACATGATATGAAACATTTTTAACATGGTTACATATGAAATGATTCACAAGTAAAAACAAAACAATCCATCACCATAAAATGCATCTTTGATTCGCATACAAGAAAAAAGACATAAAATAGATTCAACAAACTCATGCAATCTTAATCGTACACAAAGAGGCACAATGCAACAACTATATGAAATTGATTCTTGTCTATTCAACATTTAAGAGAAGGATTTGAGCATAGGATAGATGATCAAGAAATACCACTTATAAGATGGATATCCTTGAAGGACTTTTTTTCCCATTGCTTCAATTCCTTTTTAAGCGAAATCTTCAAATCCTCTCCAAGCTGATATGCTCATGATGAAAAAATAAATATTTTGGAGCCTTTTTAAAGATTCTCCATGACGGTTCATGGGCATCCAAAAAGATTGTAATTCCTTCTCATCACTTGCTATGTTGATATTATAAGCAATCATCTTCACAATATTATTCTCCTCAAGTATATCTTGTCCTTGTTCCTTTTGACATTCAATTCATTTGGTACATTTTGTTTTCCTTGATCTTCATGCACCACATAGGCAAATTTCCTAAACTATTGAGAGAAAACAAAGAAACTACCAAGATACTTGATAGACATGTTAGTGACATAGTATATGCTCCCACTAAATTTGTGCGCACAAGTATTTGAATAATTTTACAAACATGCACATAGTCAAAGTAACCCGAGATGAAACAAATCCTATATATTGGATTATGGTAAAATAAATTAATTCTAGAGAAGCAACATGGCATAAGCCATATGAAAGGGGGATCGGCACTGCCGACCACGGTGATTGGAACTGCCGATGGAAGTTAGACAAAAAAGGTGCTCTCTGGATGTCATGACCGGCACTGCCGGTGGAGATCACCGGCACTGCCGATGAGTGCAAAACAGAGAGGTTGATAGAATAAAATTAGTTGGGATATTGAGGATTTGACTTTACCAAAACTTGTGATTTGTACCCTCTATATGAAGAAAAGCATTACATGATGTAGATATTTGAAAAAGATAACATGAAGCATAGCAATCTACCATATAAGCAAATCTTAATATATAATATGACAATCATGATGAGCGCATAAAATTTTCATCCAAGACCACAAAGTTATAATCACAAATAACAAGTAGTGTATGTGTTAAGACATGATTGGTGAAATAGAGCAACATGCAAAAACATAGAATGAAATCTAGTTGCTCTTTATCTTTAGGAAAGAGAGAACTTATATAAGACATAGAGATAGTTACCTCAATGTGCTCAATAATTCAAGAGCTTGGAATCTTTTGTATATGCATACCATCAAGAATATATACCAAGCTCGAAATCCCTCCGTGTTGTCCAACTCAACCATTGACAAGAATAGATACAAAATCTTCAATGGTTATAAACTTTTCATGCATGGTCATAGTTGGATTTCCTCTTTATTGTCAAACAATCATCATTCATGTTGAACTTGCACTAATAGGACTTACTCAACATCATCATTACAATATAGCAAGTCATATTTGATCCCTCCACAACCTTGTTTATGGTAGACCCACCATCTTGCCTTGAGCAACCCAATACCATCGGCTCAAGCTCTTGCCTATATCTACCAATATCTTGAAGAGGTTTGACATTGCTTCAAATTTTGTTCCACCAAGTCTTCTTGAGCTTTACTATTCATGTTTGATCTTCTCAATTTCCTTGCACATGGTTAGTCCTAACAACAATATTTTTATTGCAAAGAGAAGACAGATAAGTTATTCATGTTCCTTAATTAAACAAATTAAAAAGACAAACTCTTTACACTTAGTAATAAAAGAAGCATGAGTATCTCATTGTCTCAAGGGTGATCAAAAGAATGTTTATAATTAAACCAAAAGCTCCATTGATACAAATTTAAGTAAGGTGATGAGTCACTTGAATTTAATCTTTTATGAATCATAGATACCACCATAACCCATACATACAAAATGTATGACTCTAGTGGAAAGACTCACTTGATGCTAGAATAGGATCGAGAATGGTCAAGATAGTTTTTCAATAATTTTTTCAAATCAAATACCATTTTCAAAACCATTGGTTTGATAAAATAATTTCAAAAACCAAAAGATTGACAATGATCAATTAGAGAAATTTGCAAAATAGTTTATTTTGAAAGTTTTTCTATATATGGTTTGTTTTGATATAATAAAACATTTTTTTTGCAAATCATATTTTTGTTTTCACAAATTGAAGAACCGAGAAGGCGACCATGGGGGGGGGGGGGGAATGGGAGCCAATCAAAATTCTCCAAGAGAACTTGGCCTATATCCCAAAACAACCCAAGCCAACCTCCGAACCAATCATCAAGACTACACCCACCAACTCATGGTCTACTAGCCCTAGGAGTGATCAACCACAACAAACAAACACAGCGGAAACAATAAGAAACAGCAAGGACACGAACTAGTCAGGAGACTCACCAAAAACCTGACCTTACTATACCAAGATATCTTCATTTTTTTGTATGTTTTCCGCACTTTTTGGTCACACCCTCCGCTCCCTCCGACTGATACCGAGGGTCCGGACTATGTCGACAAGCCGCCACAGACCGGTGCCGGAGGCTCAAGTTCGTTAGTGAGCGCTCGGCCATCAGGGGCCGTCGCAAGTATTACTACCGCTTCTCCCGTCAACTTGCCTTCTCCAAGCCGTCGAGTGAAGCTGCCCACCGGCGCCGGCAATATGTGGGAAACAAGGATGATGACGAGGAGGAGCTCTCCCAAGACGCCAGTGTCACACCCGATTTCAATGATCGAAACCGAATGTATCTGTATGAGTGCCCAGGATCAAGTTTTTACGCACATCGGACAATTATTGTGATAAAAGAACAATATCTTTATTAATCGATAACATTATTACCAAGGTGACCCATAGGTCAAAAGTAATAGATTACATTGCAGCGGAGTAACTATGCGTTGTCGTCCTTCAGCTCCCACGGGAAGTTGACTGGAAGGCCGCATGCCTAGTCTCCTCCATCATCTTCATAGTTGTATCATCATTCTCTTGTAGCTGAGCAGCAACGTAGAATATAGCAAGGGTGAGTACATGTCGTACTCAGCAAGTGGGTGAAAAGATGACATGGGGCTATAGACAAGGAAGGCTTAAATGGGTTTATTGCATGAGTTTCCCTAAAGCATCCTTATTACTAGGTGAGGTCATCCCAACCATCGATCCACAGGGTGTTATCCAAGCCAAGTCCAATCCCATCCACCAACCAACCATTCCCAACCATAATCATCCATAAACCACCAACCAATCTCGTGAGGGATCCAGGCCGCTCATGACCTTGAGCACGGCTGTCATGACAGTTTTACACTTTGCAGAGGTTGCGCCACTTTACCCACAAGTCATGATTTCATCCCCTGTTGCTAGGTGGACTAGAGTCTCCATGTTGCCATGTCGGCCAAGCACTAGCACACTTCCTTAGATGTGCGGCTAGGAGATCACTACGTGGCTTTTACAAAGGTCACCCAGTACATGCTAGCCATTAAGGTTCCACTCCCGTTCATAAGTGATAGCCCATCAACAAGCAGCTTATCACCCCAGGAGCCTCCTCTCGAGCCATTCGGATACAAGGACAGTCCTCTTGACTTCCATTCTCTAGTCCACCAAATGCTGTACCGACACTGGGAGATCTCCTAATTAATCAACCAAGCTGTTTTATATCACCCTTGTGATGGTATTGTTGTCCTGGTTTGCCGCTCCAAGAACCGGTCCCTAGGATCTACAACAAGCATACCACCACCCAACTTGTGCCAACGGCACCACATCCATTTCATCCAGCTTGTTGAGATCCCAAAGTCCATGTTGCTAAAAGAATTGCCAAATTATCCCTAATATGACATTGTTCATTTGACAACATTAATTGAACCCAACAACCCAATAAGCAACTATGCATGTCTACCCATAGCTAATTAAACCTCTAGTTCAAGACGACAAGGACAAGATAAAGCAATACTAGTCAACCCTAACAATAGGTACCCATTCATTTGACATCAGCATGCAATTGTAAAAAAATCATTGATAATAGGTGCAAAATGCATCAAGGACACTTGTCTTATAATAGATGTTCTGTTCAGTGATAGCAAATCTCAATCTTCGTCCTCGTACAATTCCTGTGCGTAAAAATCCTATTCACGCAAGACAAACAAAGCACACAAACAATAAATATACAATGCAAGGTATGAGACAATTGGGTATGGTTGTACAAAGGTTTCAATTAGATAGTTTATTTGTACATAAGAACGTAGGTGGAAGAATCATCTAAATCAGGGTTATGGATCAAAAGATATGCAAGGTTAAAGCTATATGGACTACGGCTGCGCACAGACAGTGCAACAAATATGTGTGTGTTTCCATTGATTGGCTCTAAGTCTCAAGTAATAGTTTGAACAGAAATGTCCCTAGTGATGTGGGACATGTCAAAGGCAAGGTTAATTGAATTAGAAGCCAACTATACTGGAGGTCGATTGGCTGCATCATGGTGAGGTCATCCAGGGGCAGATGAAGCACAGATCGCGTTCCTGGTCGCACCAAGGCTGTTCTAGGAGAATCCTCTGGTGGAGAAGATCATAAGATCCTGGAACACATGTAGGAGTGTCGGTTGTATCAATGCCATCTTTGGATTAGGAGAAAAGGGGATGGTGTTACCATCGTGTGTGCTGTACTCGCCCAGATCAGTGAGCAACTGCCATTGCGATATGGATCCCGGTGGCATACGACGTCCAATGGTGCTTATTTTTGGATATGTTGTAGAGGACATATGGGTGCACCTCCATGTCAAACTTGGCGGTATTTGGCTGGGTGGATCACCGGGAACATCGATGTCAATCAGCTGCAGCATTGCTGGACGCGAGAGCAGGGTGGAGCGGCGGCAGCCTGGTGGCGTGGTGAGTGTTTGAGGGGATGGGGAGGACGTGGGAGGGGGCCTAGTATATATAGGAGGGGTGGAGGCAGGTGGGGGAAGAATATGGAACGAGATTTATGAAGAATAAATGCATTATTGATGGCAATTTATTCTCTTGTTCCTTCCTTTTAAGTGTTTATGGGAGGTGGATTTTATTTCCATAGAAATGTTTATGGAAAATGGGTTTATTTCCATAAAAATGTTTATGGAAGGAGGGGTTTCCTTTCGTAGGAATGTTTATGGAAGGTGGGGCAAACATGAAAGGTATGACATCTAGGTACGTCCATGCGGTAGGTAAAATGAATGAGGATGAAAATGAGTATAGATACATCAACGGCATGTAGGGTGAAATATATGATGAAACAAGTTTGGAAGAAAGTGTTCGACGATGCATTCACGTGAGCCACGAAGGCAATGATAGTTGAGCCCCATTTTAAAACAGGATGTACATTCATAAAATTTGATTGAAAGGATTTTAATTTTCTCAAATTAACATTGAATAAAAAATGACAAAATATTGAAATCAAATAAAATAAAATGATTTTATTTATTTAAAAAGGTTTTTGTTCAAAACTGAAAACATATGTGACATAGAGCAATTACTTCAACCCAACAAAATCTTTGTTAATTTGCAAAATTTCTTATAAATAGTTTTTGGGATGTGACTGACAGTCTGCCTACCCCTGCACACTCTGACCGACCATCAAGCCAATCGGAACCCCCGAGCAAAACGTTGAGTGATGCAGGTGCGGCGAAGAAGACCGATGAAGTCGGCAAATCTTCCCAGAAGAGGAAGGAGACTGACTCGCAGACCACTTCTTCGAAGAAGAGAGTCTGTTGAATCAAAATCAAGCAAGCTTCCAGGTAAACCTTTTTTGCACTCTCGATTCTTCATCTCCGTAGTTAATAACCATATTTTAGTCTTTAATGCCATATTCTCTTATGATCATAGGGTCGATCGAGTGATGCTCAAAGTACCCAAGGGTCCGAAGACGCTCGGTCAACCCCTACTCCTCGTCTGACCAACTTGCCTTGGCCAGTCTATATGCCATCAAGCACGCCGACCAAGCCAAGGAAGTCTCCCAGAGCTTCAACTCCTACACCAATACCAGTGCCGACACCTCAGATTGTCAATCCTTCCCTGACCGGTGCTTCTTCCCCTCTCAACAAGGGTAAGGCCGCATTGGTCAAGGACTCAATGGGTTGGCCTAAAGTTGAGGACATGGAGATAATTCACAAACACCGAGAGCCCAACAAGGTACATCAATACCAAGTTTTTTCCTTCTCTTTTCTTGGACCTAATCCATCGCCCAACCATGCCCTCCTTATTTAGAAAATGTATTCTCTCTTTTTTTATTCAATCTTTTCTTCAAGATATTGACTTGGTGTTGGTATCTTGCTATTTACCGGAGAACAACTCTCCCTGGTCAAAAACCAGATTGACAGGCTACAGACCGACCATAAGGAGATGACCAAGGCTTTAGAGCAAAGCCACGCTAATGTTGTCCGTAAGATCGCATACCAACTTTTATACACTTTTTAATCACTCTATCACTAAAGGTCTTATATATGTCTTTAGCTCGTATGACGCCCCTTCTCGGAGGATCGAGGTCCCGACGGTGCTGATAGCGCAGACACTTGATAATACAACATTGGTCCAAATTTAAGTTGAATATTACATGAATATGATGATTCAGAGTGCAGCGGAATAATACAAGTTCATGAATGTTTTGAAAACAACGGAAGCCATAATGTTAAGAACTACAAGCTCGACGATACAACATAGTAATGGTTCATGCCCGAAGAATCATCACTCTAGCAACACACAACATCACTGCGGCGGCAAGTCAGACTCCCAGTGGGCAGTCCAACCCTCAAGGACCTGCATGTCCCAAGGCAGCACATCTACAGGCAACTCTATTTCTTCATTACCTGAAAACACATTGGCACAAAGCCTGAGTACTAATTACTCAGCAAGACTTACCCGTTGGACACCTAGACATGCTCAGGCTCTAATAGGTGGCTTGTTTGAAAGGACTCGCACTAAGCAACCTATTGGTTCTATCAAATTTTATTTGCCAATTTAATGGGTTGAACTGAAATGTAACTTTAGTGGCAACAATAAGATGATAGAACAAAACATGACATAGATACAACAGAAGAGTAGCAATAAACATAATCAACAATAAACATCATAATCAATTTCCAAGTATCAAGTGCAACTACGTGATTGGCACGGTGACCAAGCGGTACTCATTACTGTGAGAGACAACAATTGCAATCGATTTACACCAGCTGGGAAAACCCGAGATGCACGACACATACGCACAAATTAAGGTCATATATGGCAACCTTTCGCAAGAAAAGCACCTACACCTTAGCCCGGGTGTGGTGACATCGAGTGGGCATGCCATCCTACCAACAGTATTTCGTGGTCTGAACCGCCCACTCCAATAGCAGGAGAGTCAATGACCAACACACCTTAACCATCCTCAATGCAAGTGACCTTTAATGCTACATCGGTTACTAGTGCCTATAGGATAGCATGCATTCGGTACTATTCAATACTTGATCAAGGGGCCGACCACGGACGGGTCTTAGGTTCGACAAGGCAGGGCTACCACAGTCAACACCCATGTGTTACTGCAAACCTACACATGCATTATCCCTACCCGGTCATACCATCAAATAAACTTCTTTTATTAGTTCCCATTCCAGTGGTCAAGTTCATTTCTTAGTAATAGTAGTACCTTATTAACGAGACTAGCAATTACTAACGTAGCATAACAGTACCGATTCTACCAAGTTCTAAGACAATAGCATAGGTCATTTGGGTATCGTGCAAGGTGGGTTTCAATCAACTCCTATGACCTAATGCAACAATAAGTATAGACGCTAGTATTATTGTAAACTAGCAAAATTTGCAAAGAGGCGAATGTAACCCGGGGCTTGCCTGGATCAACACTAGTGTTAGCAACTTTTATTTCCTGCTCTTAAGGGTCAATGTCCTTCTGAAAATCCTCTTCTTGCTCCTGGTTGTCGTTGCCTATATGATAGAATGGTATTTAACGGCATTAGCGAACTACTGTTGAATGCAATGACATGATGTATGCAAGAACATCATGTTTTAATGTCAATTAAAAATTATTTTATGTTCTCGAAGTCATATGCTTCAAAGAAGGTGTGTTGTTAATTAATATTTTAGGTATATATATTCTTTATGTAATTAAACAAGATAAATAAGTGACATGGGTAATTAATTAATTAGTAAAACAAATTTTTGTTTCTGGACATGTGTGATTTACTGTGTACAGAGGACCACATTAGTGATTTTTGTGCTACATGGCAATGGCAGATTATTTACAGAATAATTACTAGGATTAATCTAAGCAAAAACCCTAAATAAATTCCAGAGCATAATATGATTCATATTCTGCCAAACCAAAATTTAGGGTGGTATATGTTCATGTGTATACTTAGCATGCCAAAAATCAGGATTTAATTCCATTCCTAGAATTTCTGGTGAATTAATTGATATTTTAACAATTTAATGTATTATTAAAAATACATGTACAGAGACAGTGATTTGTCATTTTACTAAAATAGAGCTCCTTAAGATGAACCTAACAAAATTTGTTTGGGCCAAAAAGGTTTTGAATTCGATTTACTATGAATTTTGGAAGTTTTTAACAATTTCTGGCAATTTCCTGATATTTCTGGTTTAAAAAAGCGCCACATAGGCGACACATGGGCTACACGTGGGCACCACGTTGGAGCCACATCGGCTGCCAGTAGGCGCAAGAGGGCTTGCCGGAGGGCTCGCCGCCGGGCTAAATACGTGAGGAAAGCTCGTCGCGGGCGTGTCCATGTGGCGAGGGTGACGAGGCGGAACGACCAGAGGGGGTCACGGGGGAAGTGGCTCATCGGAAGATGGCCGTCGATGAGAGGCGGCAGAAGAGGAAGGTTCGTCGACGTTGCGGGAACGGCTCGGAGCACCAAATCCGTCGCGCTTTCCTCCTAGGGCTTCATAGTGACGAGGTGATCATTGGCATCGCGTCGGAGTTGGACGAGGATGGCCGGAGGTGGGAGCACGTCGTGGAGCGGCTCAGGATTTTCAGCGGAGCAGAGGCGACGGCCGGGGAAAAGTTGAAATGTCGGGGATCTCGCGGAAGGAATCGAGGGGAAGGAGTTAGGAGCGTTCGGCGAGAAGTTGCGCACGATCGAGAAGAGAAATGGGAAAGCGAGGCTCACCAGACGTGGAGAATTTTAGCGGTGCCGTCAGGGTGGTCGCCAAGAAGCAGGGCTCTGTCTTCTCTGCAATTCAAGCTGGAAGTGCGAGGGGTTGCCCAAGCGGGGACGCGGGGAGGAAGGAGGGGTCTATGTGTAGGGATTTGTGTCGCTGGCTCGCTTCGGGGAGCACTGGGAGAGCGGGGCAGCACGTTGAGCTTGTGCTCGGTAATGGCGAAGGGGTGGAGCAGAAAGAATGGGCGAGAGAGAGGAAGAGCAGGGAGCAGCGGGGAGGAAATGGGGAGTGTTTGGGTTGGCGGGTGCATCTCCATGTTGCGTAGAGGTAGAAGTAGCAAGTGGGGTGTGAGGCGGGAAGAGCGGCGGGAATTGAAGTCCGGCCAGTCATGGTGATGGCGTGCAGAGAGGGGAGAAGAGGCGGTTGGGCATGCGCGGGCGGTTGAGCGAGGCAGAGGGAGCAGCAAGGGGGTGCAGGCGGCACTGTAGCGATGTGAAGTCTCGAGGCGAGAGTGAAAGAGGCCTGTGCGGTGCGCCGGTGTCGGCAGGGGGGGGGGGGGGGCTCTGCGCTAGTGAGGAAGAAGAAGAGGAGATTTTCCTCTGAACCCCCTGGAAGAAAAGATTTAGCGCAAACAGGTCCTTGGTTAAAGCTGGTTTTAATTAATTTGAAATAAAATAGTTAGGCATTTCCAAAAATTGTGAAATTTGGTGGACTGACTAATTAAATAGTGGAGAACACTATGGTGAAGTTTATTTGAAATTTTCATAAAATTATTTTTAGAATTTAATAAATGCATTAATTAGTTACTTAAGAATTTATCAATTAATTATGGGTATTGCTAACCATATAAAATGCCCAATAAATTCATAATATTCTATTTTTATGTTACCAAGTTGTTTATGAAATTATTTGTCATAAGTTGTATTGAAATTTTTGGGTTGCTTCAATAACTTGGTTGCAGGGTTTTTATTTGCCTACAATTAATTCAATGGGTGGCCTCTATCATTTCATGCTATGCAATTCATGATTTGTGCTTAACATGCTTGTTAAACAGAAGTGAGACACCTGGGTGTCACATCCCTCCCTCCTTAAAGAAATCTCATCCCGAGATTATGAATCAAGGCAAACTAGAGGGAAGTACGGTGGTCATAGTACACCTGTGTATGACGACCAAAATCCCGGGTAATGAGTACTCAGAAATTCTTCAGATTCCCAAGTGGACTCATCTTCCGAGTGATTACTCCATTGAACTTTATAGAATTTGAGGGTTCTTTTATGGGTTGTGCGCTCATTCTCATCGAGGATCTTTATTGGTTGTTCGGAGTATGTGAGGTCTGATTGAAGTTGGTCATACTCTTCCAAGACTTTATCAATGGGGGTTTGAGACACCGCTTTAGTTGAGAGACGTGAAAGGTGGGATGAACTCCAGATAGATTAGTGGGTAACTCCAACTTGTAGGCTACCTTTCCACATCGCTCCAAAATTTGGAATGGCCCAATATAACAGGGAGCTAACTTTCCTTTGACTCCAAACCGTTGGATACCCTTCATAGGTGACACTCGAAGATAGACGTAGTTACCCTTACTGAAATACAATGGTCTACGTTGTCAGTTTGCGTACTTCTCTTAGTGGCACTTGGCAGCTTTAAGATTTGCCTGAATGGTACGAACTTTTTCTTCTACATTCTTGACAAGGTCAGGACCAAAGGTTGCTCTTTCTCCAGATTCAGACCAGTTTAACGGTGTGCTACAACTGCATCTATAGAGTGCTTCAAATGGTGACATTTTAACACTCTCCTGGTAACTGTTGTTATACGAGAATTCAGCGTAGGGGAGATACTCATCCTAGTTATTGCCATGTGTTAAAACACATGCCCTAAGCATATCTTTCAAAATTTGGTTGACACACTCTGTCTGTCCATCGGTGGCGAGATGGTAAGCAGAACTACAAATTAGGTCTGTACCCAAAGATGCATGCAGCTGTTCCTAGAAACGAGCGACAAACTGTGAACCACGATATGAGATGATGGTCTTGGGTACTCCATGGCGACACATAATTCTTGCAATGTATAGCTCCGCGTATTGCCGTATGCTGTATCTATTGTTGACCGGTAAGAAGTGAGCAGATTTGGTGAGTCGATCTACAATGACCCAAATAGAATCATGCTTACACGAAGTGAGCGGTAGGCCAACAATAAAGTCCAAGCTGTTGTCCTCCCATTTCCAAGCCGGAATACTCAATGGTTTAAGCAATCCGGTTTGTTTCAAATGGTCAGCCTTGACTCTGACAAGTATCACATTCCGCAACAAATCGAGCCACTTCTCGCTTCATTCTTGTCCACCAAAAATTCTTCTTCAGATCTTGGTATATTTTATTACTACCTAGATGGATGGAGTACTTAGAGTGATATGCTTCATCCATGATTTTCCGTGTAAGTTCAAAGTCTTTTGGTACCACCAAACGGTTATTGAACCATAGGGTACCGTCGAAGTCTTGAGTGAAGCATTTTGCTTTACCCTTCCTAATGTTTTGACAGATATGATTCATACCATTGTCATTTTTCTGTGCAGAAATGATTTCTTCATGAATAGTAGAATGTACACTAAGGTTGCTAATCACTATGGCAGGCAAAACATGAAGGCTGGGTTCTGAAGCAGTGACGTAGTTGCCGTTGTTCTGATATTCCAGTACTAGGTGATGGCAGTGTACCTTCCTACTTAATGCATCGGCGACCACATTGGCCTTGCCTGGATGATGATGATCTCCAGGTTATAATCCTTAATCAGCTCTAGCCACCGATGCTGTCTCATGTTCAGATCAGTCTAGGTAAAGATATATTTTAAGCTCTTATGATCCATGTAGACGTGCACTAAGTTTTCGAGCAAATAATGCCTCCATATTTTTAGTGCAAGTACAACTGCAGCTAGTTCCAAATCATGAGTTGGATAGTGCTCTTCATGCTTTCATAGTTGTCGAGATGCATAGGCAATGACATAACCTTCCTGCATGAGCACACATCCAAGTCATGTCCCAGATGCATCACAATACACGTCGAACGGCTTGGTGAGGTCTGGTTGAGCCAGTACGGGGGCAGTGGTCAATAATTTCTTCAATGCTTGAAATGCTTCTTCACAACTGTTGTTCCAATTGAATTTCTTATCCTTTTTCAACAGCTCCGTGATGGGTTTGGTCAGCCGAGAAAAATTTGGAATGAACCTATGATAATATCCGGCTAGGCCGATGAAACTACGTACTTGATGAACCGTCTTTGGTGACTTCCAATCTAACACATCTTGAACTTTGCTAGGATCCACCGAGATACCTTCTGCAGAGACTATGTGACCAAGAAATAGCACACGGTCCAACCAAAATTCACACTTGCTGAATTTTGCATACAGCTTGTGATCTCGGAGGCGTCGAAGAACAATGCAAAGAATTTTGCATACAGCTTGTCATCAATGAATACTACCACAAATTTGTCCAACTCGGGCATGAATACCGAATTCATGAGGTACATGAAATAGGCAGGGGCATTTGTCAATCCGAATGACACTACTAGATACTCAAACAATCCATATCTAGTAGAGAAGGCGGTCTTCAGAATGTCTTCGGCTCTGATCTTGATTTGATGATAGCCCGAACGGAGGTCAATTTTTGAAAAGACCTTAGCACCAACCAATTGGTCGAAGAGGATATCTATACAGGGTAATGAGTATTTGTTCTTGATGGTAACTTCGTTAAGAGGCCGATAGTCAATGACAAGGCACATAGACTTGTCCTTCTTCTTCACAAAAATAGCAGGCCAGCCCCAGGGTGAAGTGCTTGGGTGAATGAATCCCTTTTCCAATGACTCATTCAATTGCTTTTTCAACTCAGCCAGCTCATTCGGGGCCATTTTATACGGGCGACGGGATATCGGAGAGGTTCCTGGTTGTAGCTCTATTTTAAATTCCACATCACGGTCAAGCGGTAGACCAGAGATGTCCTCGGGTAACATGTACGGATACTCACGAACGACGGGAATACTCTCGAGTGATTGCCCTTCCAAACGATGGACAACCAAGGCTTTCGATTAATTGGCATTTAGAGAAAGTGTGTCCTTTCCATGCAAGGGAGAGTTGATGTGAACGATACGAGGTTCGATGTCTAGCATGGCTCTATGGGTTTTCATTCAGATCATACCAATGATCAGATCGATTTCTTGATCCTTGAGCATGATGAAACCGGTGGGGTAAATCTTTCGATTTATTTCTAGTGGAGCCTTACACACTACCTCGTTCGCAAAAATTTGTCCAGTAGGAGAGCGGACGGTGTAACATATACTTATAACGGTGGTGTGGAATTTATATTTTAGCACACAAGCTTTGCTAATGAAGTTATGCGTAGCACCAGAATCAAAAAGTGCAAGGACAGGCTGGTGATAGAGCGAGAGTGTACCGGTTAGCACGGGTTCACCCTGAGGAATATCTTCAGCATTGGTGTAGTTCACTTGGGCATCACGAGACGATGCATTCACATTCCTGCTCTGGTTCTGATGCTGGTTGCTGTTGTGGCTGTTGTTATTGCGCCTCGGTGCGTTGCATTTCTTGGCAAAGTGGCCGGTACGACCACAGTTGTAGCACGGATAGTTGCTTCCTCGATCAGCAGGCTGTGGGACACGAGCATTCTGGTTTCCTTGCTGCTAATATGGTGCATGGTACTAGTTGTTCTACTATTGATACGGTGCATGAGGTGGGAAGTTCTGCTGCTGGGGTGGCCTCGAATAGTTCTGTCCATATCGCCGCTGATACGGCTGCTGTGGAGATGACCGGAAACGCTGTCCGGTAGGTGAAGTGTAAATCAGGCAGTGCTTCACCTGTGGGGCAGCAGAGGCACTAGCAGGGGCCTTTCTTTTGCGATCTTCTTCTTCAATTTGGCGCATAGCTCCTTCCTGGACAATAGCAGCATTGACCAAGTCATTGTATGTGCCGGTTGTTTGCCAAGTCAGACGCTCCTTAAGGGTGGCATTCATACCACATAGAAATGCATATCTATTTTTATCCTCAGTATTGACATACTCAGTAGCATACTAAGCCAGATGATTAAAAGCTTCAGAATATTGGAGGACATTCCTCCCTCCTTGTTTCAGATCCATAAATTCCTAAAATTTCCTCTGCATTAGGCTGGCTGGGATGAAATCAGCACGAAATGCAGTCTTGAACTCATTCCATTCAATGCGGTGTCCAGCGGGCAGAGAAGCTTCATAGGTTGCCTACCAGGTGCTAGCAGAGCCCTGGAGTTGTTGGGCGGCGAATAGCACCTATAGGTGCTCGGTGCATTCCAGCAGACCGAACTTTGTCTCGGTCTGGCGCAACCAGTGATCGGCATCCAGAGGTTCTCTGGCACGCTCGAAGGTTGGTGGATGAGTACCTAGAAAATCTGAGTAGGTGCTCTGTCGAGGCTGATTGTTGTTGTTACGATTGCCTCCCTGTCCAGCTAGATGGGACGTGATATCCACTAGCCGACGAAGAATCTCGGAGTCATTTTGCTGCCGGTTGAGTGCAGCAACCAATACCTCAGCTAGTGAAGGCTCAGCATTAGCTCCATGCTAGGAGCTTTCTGGATCATCCTGATTCCGAGTACACACCATGCTGCAATTTATATGGTTGCATATTAGTCATTCCTCAAAATAATCCATAAAAACACATGTGCAAGAATATAAATTTGCAAGAGGCACGGATAAATTTCACAAGTAACAACCATCTTCATTAATTCAATTCAGACTACATGGTTGTTAAAAGGACATCATCGCACGACTTCTTACACATATGTGCCAATGCCTAGCTACGATATTGCGGACACTTAATGCAAGATTCATACTCCTACATCAAACTAGAAATACTTATATTACACGACCATGCACCGGGGTATAGTGATCCAACTACGCCTGGCCTATGTCTTTCGGCTCTTTTGGTTCTTCTGGTTCCATAGGCTCTTCTGATTCCTCCAAATCCATTATTTCCACATCATTAATACCGACCGGCGCCATCTCTACATCCTCTTGTTCTCCATACTCCATGATGATCTCGTCCCAATTTCCTTCAATAGGAAGGTGGGCAGCCCTGAATGCGTCCAAGTCATCTTGAGCCTCAATCATATCATGCTCAAGATCTGCTGTATCCAGCAGGGCTTGGTCACGTTCTTCTATAATTGCATCTATCTCTTCATTCTTTTCTTGAATTTATTGGTTCAGTTCTATAATTTTCTCATCCTTAGCTTGTTTTTCGACTTCAAAAAGTCGAAGTGCAGCGTGAAACACATCTAGACGCCAGCACAAGTTTGTGCATAAGGCGAAAGTGGATAAACCATAATACTCTATTATGGGTAGCATAGGATCAGGGTGGCGATGGTTTGGATCAAAGATGAAATCCACACGCCTAATCCACTTGAAGTCTGTCACATCATTAATGGATAGCAAGGCGACGGGGGTTCCAGCAACATCATGCCTGTGGTCTTCACAGAACTGAGTAAGTGCCTTGAATGCAGCTACATTCCAGGTGGAAGGCAAATCTATCCCGATGACGCTAATGGTCCAAGATTCCCATGTGGGAATGACCGAGTAATTGACGAGAACCGCCACATGGATGACACATGAGGGGATTCCATGCTCCTAAAATTCCTTGCCAACATAGGTGGGAGGAATGGAATATCCGAATCTCTGGAGAACTCTCCAAAATAGGTGAACCATCCCTGTGAACTCCAGGCCGTCGGTGATCTCCCAATATGGTGGCGGTTGATTGGTGTTTTCAGCCATCTACAAGGAAAGTACTTTGATTGAGTCAAAGAGTATGATCAAGCTGGAATTCTTATGAAACTCTGGTGCAACAACAGTAGCGGAAAAGGGTACAACCAATACATATCATAAGTCAACATAGTCTTAAGTACATGAACTCGGGATATGCGACCATCGAGTTACAAAAGCATCTCACACAGTGATGCCCCAAAATACCACAACTTCGCGTGGTTGACAAAAGTTACCTACCCAACTTGTCCTGCCCACACAATCTAGTCCGGTCTATCATGATCCCCTAAGTCCGGTCTCTGGCTGGTGCCTCGTAGTCCACATCAGACTCCTCGTCCATGTCCTCGCCCGGATCCTCCTCCTTGGGTGCTGCTGGTGGCACCAGGACCGCCTCTAGCTGCTGCTATAGGCCCTGGTTCTCGTGAGCCAGGGTCTCTAGATCCTCTCTCATGAGCTCCATCTCATGTTGTGCAGCCGTCAACTGATGCTACAGGTGCTCGTTGTGGTTGGTGCGCTGCTGCATAATCACGCCGTGCCTGTCAACCTCCTGTGCGAGGGTGTCGCGCTGTCCAGTGACCTCAGTAACGCGAGTCTCACTCGCCTCAAGAGCAGCGGTCAGCCGCTGAATCTCCCTCTGCTATGCGTCAACTTGTGTCTGCAGATCATTCCTCTGTATCCAGGCCTGCTCAGCGTCAACCAGTAGAATCCTGCTATGGCTGCTAGCCTCCTCATCCAAGTTGAGGAGGTACTCGGAGTAGTGGGACACACAGTGGTACCCCACGTGATACGACGGGTAGTCATCATGGGCGATGCGCCTCACGCACCTCTGCCAGACCGGGTTGGCCTGGTGCCAGTTGGGAATCATCTCAAACGGAGTCCTAGAGAGCGCTGCTATGTGGCGCCTGTAGAAGTGAGTGAGAGCCCTGTGGGTGACTCTATCCAAGCTCTTACGGAGGCTCCCACAAGTCGTCGTGCTCTCCATCACCGCCATGTTGAGGTTGCGTGGGTGAGTGGGCACGCTGATGTGCACCTCAGCAAGGGTCACCACGTGGCGGTGGATCTCGCGGCCCTTGTAGGAGGGCAGCTCGTCATAGCCCAACAAGTGTAGCAGATCCCACAAAAGTGTAGGAAAGCCACGGTGGTGGAGACCAGTGGTGTAGCGCCACCTGTTGTGCGAGAGCTCTTCAAAACCGTGGTCACCCATCTGGAACAAAAACCCAATGGTGAGTACAGTGTTCCATGGGCAAAATGCACATCACTAACAAGTTGTCATGGTGCTGGTAATGATAGCAAAATCACAACAATTTGATTGAGTCAACTTTCCCTACAGTAAAGATGCATTTCATATAAAGTGCTATGAAATACAGAGACCAAGTTTTTAGTTCACATTTTCAACCCTCAAGGGCAATAATACGGTGATGGGTTTTTAAAACTGATTCTGTCTTGACTGTACTACAGTTAGAAAAGTGGGTATTTTGAACAGAAAATAAGATCTTAAAAATTGGGGTTGGGATCAGGTTATACCTCACTTTCATAGCTTTCCATAATGTATTTATATTCTTAAAAATTCCAAGTAAATCCGAACTTATGAATTTTACAAGTTCAGGTTGGCAGATTCTGTTTCAGGATGACAGAGGCTGAGTGTTTTGGCTCTACTAGACAGTGGGAAAACGACAAAATTATGAAACCTATTGGAGATGAAAATAGGCTTCAAGGGCTTTCCATATTGGGTTTAAAATCTTACAAATTCGAAGTACAACTTTAGTTATGAAATTTTTAAGTTCAGGGTCATGCTGAAAACAGTGAGTTGACAGATTGTACTTGTTCTCTGTTTTGGAGGTTGTTACTGTTATGATAGAATTTTAATTTAAATTCTAGGTGATAGGGGATGTTGAGACCTTTCTGAAAAGTATTTGTATGCCTTATTTGGTTGAGTAAATTAATAGTTATGAATATTTTTATTCAGAGGTTGGTGAGCAAGAGGAGAACAAGTTTTAATTTAGTTATGATGGGATGCATGATGCAAAATTTTCATTTTATTAACCTATCGTTCCTCACAACACAACGCCTATCTTTGCCGATACTTAGCGGCACGGATACTTGGTGACGACCCACACTCAACACGTAAGTCAATCTAAATATTATACTAACAACATTAGTGTACCTGCAGAAAATCCATTCTAGAAACAATACATCAAATTCAAAAGAAACTATGAAAAGAAGCACATTTCTACTAGTAATGATTCATGGAAAAAGGAACGCCCCGTGATAAGTCACGAGTCAACAGTGTCTCGTATCCGCCTGCGAGCACAGACACCGATATCACGTGTGTCGGTTAAGCACGCACGTACCTTCATTGAAGAAGCCGTAGATGCAAGTAATATAAACAATCATAACCCAGGTTAGCTTTGTCACCACCCTATTATCCATATGGGCAATACTAACGTATCCTGAATCGCAAATATCGTAGTTTTTGAAAATACAATTTATTTGTTGTATTATCATGGACCATGGCTCTGATACCAGCTATGACGCCCCTTCCCGGAGGATCGAGGTCTCGACGGTGCTGATAGCGCAGACACTTGATAATACAACATTGGTCCAAATTTAAGTTGAATATTACATGAATACGATGATTCAGAGTGCAGCGGAATAATACAAGTTCATGAATGTTTTAAAAACAACAGAAGCCATAACGTTAAGAACTACGAGCTCGATGATACAACATAGCATTGGTTCATGCCTGAAGAACCATCACTCTAGCAACACACAACATCACTGCGGCGGCAAGTCAGACTCCCAGTGGGCAGTCCAACCCTCAGGGACCTGCATTTCCCAAGGCAGCACATCTACAGGCAACTCTATTTCTTGATTACCTGAAAAACACATTGGCACAAAGCCTGAGTACTAATTACTCAGCAAGACTTACCCGTCGGACACCTAGACATGCTCAGGCTCTAATAGGTGGCTTGTTTGACAGGACTCACACTAAGCAACCTATTAGTTCTATTAAATTTTATTTGCCAATTTAATGGGTTGAACTGAAATGTAACTTTAGTGGCAACAATAAGATGATAGAACAAAATATGAAGTAGATACAACAGAAGAGTAGCAATAATCATAATCAACAATAAACATCATAATCAATTTCCAAGTATCAAGTGAAACTACGTGATTGACGCGGGGACCAAGCGATACTCATTACAACGAGGGACAACAATTGCAATCGATTTACACCAGCTGGGAAAACCAGAGATGCATGACACATAGCACCAATTAAGATCGTATATGGCAACCTTTCGCAAGAAAAGCAGCTACACCTTTGCCCGGGTGTGGTGACATCGAGTGGGCATGCCGTTCTGCCAATAGTACTTCGTGGTCTGAACCGCCCACTCCAGCAGCAGGAGGGTCAATGACCAACGCACCTTTACCGTCCTCAATGCAAGTGAACTTTAATGCCACATCGGTTTACTACTGCCCATAGGCTAGCATGCATTTGGTACTGTTCAATACTTGATCAAGGGGCCGACCACGGACGGGTCCTAGGTTCGACAAAGCAGGGCTACCACAGTCAACACCCATGTGTTACTGCAAACCTACACATGCATTATCCCTGTCCGGTCATAACATCAAATAAACTTCTTTTATTAGTTCCCATTCTAGTGGTCAAGTTCATTCCTTAGTAATAATAGTACCTTATTAACAAGACTAGCAATTACTAAGCGTAGCATAACAGTACCGATTCTACCAAGTTCTAAGACAATAGCATAGGTTATTTGGATATCATACAAGGTGGGTTTCAATCAACTCCTATGACCTAATGCAACAATAAGTATAGACACTAGTATTATTGTAAACTAGCAAAATTTGCAAAGAGGCGAATGTAAATCGGGGCTTGCCTGGATCAACACTAGTGTTAGCAACTTCTATTTCCTGCTCTTGAGGGTCAACGTCCTTCTGAAAATCCTCTTCTTGCTCCTGATTGTCGTTGTCTATATGATAGAATGGTATTTAACGGCATTAGCGAACTACCGTTGAATGCAATGACATGATGAATGCAAGCACATCGTGTTTTAATGTCAATTAAAAATTATTTTATGTTCTCGAAGCCACATGCTTTAGAGAATATTTTATGTTCTCGAAGCCATATGCTTCAGGGAAGGTGGGTTGTTAATTAAGATTTTAGGTATATATATTCTTTATGCAATTAAACAAGATAAATAAGTGACATGGGCAATTAATTAATTAGCAAAAAAATTTATGTACCCGCCAGGCTAAATACGTGAGGAAAGCTCATCGCGGGGCGTGTCCATGTGGCGAGGGTGATGAGGCGGAACGACCGGAGGGGGTCGCGAGGGAAGTGGCTCACCAGAAGATGGCCGTTGACGAGAGGCGGTAGAAGAGGAAGGTTCGGCCATGTCGCGGGAATGGCTCGGAGCACCAAATCCGTCGCGGTTTCCTCCTGGAGCTTCATGGTGATGAGGTGATCATTGGCATCACGCCGGAGTTGGACGAGGATGGCCGGAGGTGGGAGCTCATCGTGGAGCGGCTCGGGATTTTTGGCGGAGCAAAGGCGGCGGCCGGGGAAAAGTTGAAATGCTAGGCATCTCGCGGAAGGAATCGAGGGGAAGGAGTTAGGAGCGTTCGGCGGGAAGTTGCGCACGATCGAGAAGAGAAATGCAAAAGCGATGCTCACCAGACGTGGAGAATTTTTGCAGTGCCGTCAGGGTGGTCGCCAGGAAGCAGGGCTCGGTGATGTGGACAAGGGTTCCCGATCTTCCGAAAGGTTCTGGATACGTTGATTTGGTCGGAGGCGACACACAAATCGATCCGGCTTCAGAACAGCACGTTCTAAACCCCGCAATCACAGCACGACGTCTCCTCTGGTTATCAACCATCCTAAAACGATTGACCTCACCAAGAAGGCTAATCCCTTCCTGCGGATCAAGAACACAAGCAAGAACAAAGAAGAAAGCAACACAATTACAGATGTATTATGAATCTCACGAAGTTGGGGTCTCATAAACGGTGATGACGGCGAAACTGTTATGAACAGAATAATCTAAGCAAAACCCAAACCCTAATGGTGCGACAGCGGCTGTATATGAAGACCCTCTGGACGCACCCCTACTTGGGCTCAACTAGATACAAAGCCCAAAGGCCAAAAACAGGCGACACAACACCGAAACAGATTCTGGACTCTCTCTTGTTTTGACGATTTCCGATGATTCCGGACGAATTTTGATATGAGACCGGCGGCATTGGAAAGGTCTTCTTCTTATCTTTCTGTGCATATGTAGAACGTCCAAATCTGAGTCAGTATGTGTCTTGGGCATCCGTTTTAGTGTAGACTAGTCCTGAGCCCCGAAACAGACTCAAAGTCGGTTTTGGTTGGGCCTCCACCTTGGCTTCCACGTCCTTGTTGGTCCTCCACGTCTCCAAGTCCTTCTCCCATCATATCCTGGTCCTCTCCATGGTTCCTAATTATAATATAATCATTAGGTAGCAAACCATTCTCAAAAGTGACATATAATGAAGAATGTAGGAACGAGCTCACCTCTAAATTTAGTCGTCGTGCACGAGCTCTAGTCATTGGACCTTGCAAGTCCAAAATTGGAGGAGTGTTGCATATATCTTTAGGAGTGATGTCCTCATCATCCTCCCCCTCTTGAAATGGAGTCGTCCTCGACCTCAAGCTCATTCTCTTCTCCCAAGTATGGTTTCAAATCTGAAATGTTAAAAGTAGGACTAACCCCGAACTCGGGAGGCAACTCAAGTTTGTATGCATTATCATTAATCTTCTCAATTATTTTGAAAGGACTATCAGATCTAGGCATTAATTTAGACTTTCTCAAATCTAGAAATCTATCTTTTCTCAAGTGTAACCATACTAAATCTCCTACATCAAGTTTTACTTCTTTTCTACCTTTACTACTAGCAATTTTATACTTGTCATTCATCTTTTCAATGCTAAGTCTAGTGGTCTCATGCATTTTTAAAATAAATTCAGCACGTTCCTTAGCATCAACATGAACTCTCTCATGAATAGGTAGAGGAAGTATATCAAGTGGAGTACGGGGATCAAAACCAAATACTACTTTGAAAGGACTTACCTTGGTAGTAGAATGTGTTGCCCGATTATATGCAAACTCAACATGAGGCAAACATTCTTCCCATTGCTTCAAATTTTTCTTCAAAATAGCTCTCAACATAGTATCCAAAGTGCGGTTCACCACCTCAGTTTGTCCATCAGTTTGTGGGTGACAAGTTGTAGAAAACAACAACTTTGTACCCAACTTATTCCAAAGCGTGCGCCAAAAGTGACTCAAGAATTTTGCATCACGATCTGAAACAATAGTAGAAGGCATACCATGCAAATGAACAATTTCTTTGAAAAAGAGATCAGCAATATAACTAGCATCATCAGTCTTATGACATGGTATAAAGTGTGTCATCTTAGAAAATCTATCCACAACAACAAAAATACTATCACTCCCCCTCTTAGTCCTAGGCAGTCCTAAAACAAAGTCCATGGAAATATCCGCCAAAGGAATAGAAGGAACAGGAAGTGGCATGTATAAACCATGTGGATTCAAGCGAGACTTAGCTTTTTGACATGTAGTGCAGCGAGCAACAAAGTGCTCAGCATCTTTCCTCATCCTTGGCCAAAAGAAGTGTGTGGCCAAAATATCCTCCGTCTTCTTGGCACCAAAATGACCCATCAATCCACCTCCATGCGCCTCCTGTAACAACAAAAGAAGAACGGAACCAACTGAAATGCATAGGCGGTTAGCTCTAAACAAGAATCCATCATTCAACACAAATTTATTCCATGCACGACCTTCTTTACAATGCAGCAGTACATCCTTAAAATCAACATCAGCAACATATTGTTCTTTAATTGCCTCAAGTCCAAAAATTCTACAATCAAGTTGAGACAATAAAGTATAGCGCCTAGATAAAGCATCAGCGATCACATTATCCTTCCCTTTCTTATGTTTAATAATGTAAGAAAAAGACTCAATAAATTCAATTCATTTAGCATGTCTACGGTTCAAATTACATTGAGAACGAATATACTTAAGTGATTCATGATCAGAATGAATAACAAATTCTTTGGGCAACAAATAATGACGCCACGTCTCTAAACAACGTACAAGTGCATACAATTCCTTATCATACGTGGAGTAATTCAAAACAGGCCCAATAATTTTCTCACTAAAGTATGCAATAGGTTTACTCTCTTGCATCAAAACACCACCAATGCCTATACCACTAGCATCACATTCAAGCTCAAAAATCTTATAAAAATTAGGTAATTGCAGCAATGGTGCATGTGTAAGTTTATCCTTCAAAGCATCAAAAGACTCATGATGTACCTTACCCCAATGGAAATCAATGCCCTTCTTTGTCAACTCATGTAAAGGTGCAGCAATGGTGCTGAAATCTTTGACAAAGCGGCGGTAGAAACCTGCAAGACCAAGAAAACTCCTCACCTGTGTGATAGTTTTTGGTACATGCCAGCTCTTTATGGCTTCAATCTTCGCCTCATCCACCTCAATTCCCTGTGGAGTCACAACATAGCCAAGAAAAGAGACTCGATCCGTGCAAAAGATGCACTTCTCAAGGTTACCAAATAAACGTGCATCTCGTAAAGCATCAAAAACAACACGCAAATGATTCATATGTTCATCTATAGATTTGCTATAAATCAAGATATCATCAAAGTAAACTACCACAAATTTGCCAATGAAAGCTCTAGGTGCATTAGTTAACCCAAAAGGCATTACTAACCACTCATATAATCCAAATTTGGTTTTGAAAGCTATTTTCCATTCGTCTCCAAGTTTCATTCTAATTTGATGGTAGCCACTACGCAAATCAATTTTAGTGAAAATTATAGCACCACATAACTCATCCAGCATGTCGTCTAGCCTAGGAATAGGATGATGATACCTAATAGTAATATTATTAATGGCTCTACAATCTACACACATACGCCAAGTATCATCTTTCTTAGGAACCAAAAGTACAGGAACAGCACAAGGACTAAGTGATTGACGAACATACCCATGATCCAAAAGGTCTTGAACTTGTCGTTGTATCTCCTTAGTCTCCTCAGGTTTGGTCCTATAAACATCACGGTTTGGCAAAGTAGCACCCGGAATCAAATCAATTTGATGCTCAATCCCTCTTAAAGGTGGCAATCCCGGGGGTATCTCAGCTGGAAAAACATCCTCATACTCCTGCAAAAGGTTAGTGACAGCAGGAGACACAACACTAGAAGCAATATCATCAAGCGAAAACAAAGCTTCTTTGCATATCAAAGCATAGCAAATATCATCATTATCAGAAATTTCAGCAAGCTCAGATTTTGTTGCAAGACATGAACGACCTTGTAATTTAATTCCAGCACCCTTAGAACTGGAAGAATTATTAACATTACTAGGTGTAGAATTAGAATTAACAGGTTGCTGAATTTCAAGACCTTTATTTTTCAAACTAGCAGCTCTTTCTAAATCAGCTTGTACAATTTCAGCAGGGGTCATTGGTAACAAAGTAATTTTAGTTGCTTTATGTATAAAAGTGTACTTATTACTTCTACCATGGTGTACAACATCATTATCAAATTCCCAAGGTCTACCCAATAAAAGTGAACATGCTTGCATGGGTACGACATCACAATCAACAGAATCCACATAAGAACCAATGGAAAAAGAAACTCTACAAGTTTGTATTACCTTAGCTTTGCCAGAGTCGTTTAACCACTGAATGTAGTACGGATGTGGATGTGGACGTGTGGTCAAAGCAAGCTTGTTGACCACATCAGAACTCACCAAGTTATTGCAGCTCCCTCCATCAATGATGACACGTGCTCGGCGGTTCTTGATGACGAAGAAAATCTGGAACAAGTTGTGGCGCTGCATTGTCTCAGGCTGATGAACTTGTGTGCTAACGACACGTTGAACAATAATGTTCATGTATCCTGTGGTGTCTCCGCCTCCAAGGACGAGGTCACTGCCGGTGGCAGTGATGTCCTCCTCCTCATCCTCCACATCGGAGGTGCTCATGTAACCGCCATCGTCCGTCGCCACATATGCCCGCCTACTTGGACAATCTTTCTGCACATGACCAAGTCCATGGCAGTGGTGGCACTGAATCCCTGTAGTGCGCCCTGTCGAAGCAACAGAGGAGGCACTACTAGCTGGTACCTGCACAGAAAGTTTACCTGAGCGCGTAGAAGGTGCAGGGGCTGATCTTGGGGCTGCAAAAACAACACTGGTTCCCTTGGTAGCTGCTGGTGGGGGCGGCCGGAAAGATGGCCTGGGCAGCCCCAAAGTCCCTGTCGAGCGTGGGGGGTAGGAGTTCCTTGACTTGCTGTACTCCTCAAAAGCCTGGAAAAGTCCCTGTGATTCTTTCTCTGCAAGCATAGCATACTGGAAACACTGGGTGAGGGTATAATATTCTTTATAATCAAGGATGTCCTGAATTTCTTTTCTTAAACCAGAATAAAAATGACAAATTTGATCCTCTACTTTTTCAACTACAGCACAACGAAACAAACCCTTCTGAAGCTCACTAAAATACTCCTGAACAGTTTTATCTCCTTGGTCTAAACATTGCAATTTATTACGAATCTCTCTATAAAAAGAAGGGAGAACAAAACGATCACGCATTGCTACCTTAAGTTCTTCCCAAGTAGTAGGCAAATCAGTTTCAGCAGCTAGACCACTCCACCAAACAATAGCAAAGTCCTTAAACTCACTAGTAGCTTGTCTAACTCTATGTTGTTCAGAAACAAGGTGGGCATTAATTTTTTGTTCTACAGTCATCTCCCAATCAAGATAAACATCACCATCATACTGACCCGAAAACGAAGGAATTAAAAACTTAATTTTAGCATACGGGTCATCTGGAGCATAGTTACCGTGTGGATGACGGTTGTAGTTATGAAAACCACCCATGCCTTGAGAATTATGTTGCAAACGACGTCGTAATCATGCGGTCCTTGTAGCTGACCTATCCACGGTGCCATCAGCATTATACACCGTGTCTTCATCATGGACGTCTTCAACATCGTTGTTGTTGTTATTGGTGTTCGTATTATTGGGTTTAGGAGCGGTCTCCAACGCAACAACCTGATCGGTTAACTTAGAGACCCGCTTCTCTAACCGCTCGATGCTTTCTCCAATGTGAAGCTTGCTGACCGCATTAGTAACGGCTCTGGTGATCGTCTCTGCCAAATCACTCTGAGCAGCCTGCAAAGCCTTCTGGAGCTGCTCTTGGCTCACGCACTCAGCAAATTATGAGGGTGAAGCCATCTCTCCATCGTCACTTCCTGCCATCACAGACACCAAAACAGAAAACAAACAGTGAAGGTTATCCCTATAAAACAGCTAAGCAGTGGTGCCTCTCAACACAACAAAAGGAAACTCCTTACAAAGCTCTTACAAAGTTCTGAAAAGCAAAGCAAAGGATACCAGAGAGATGTGTTCCACGATTGCAAGGGTCACAAAATAACCTGTGTGCTGTCCAGAAGAAATATGTAGAGCTAGGAAGGCCAAATATATATATATGTGAGTGGCACACAAATCAAAAACAGATAGTAAAGCTGAATAAGTGCCCAAGTAACTTGTCCCTAGTTGCTAGTCTAAGTATGTCCTAGAACAATAGTGATAGCAAAGTAGAAACAAGGAGACAAAGGCACAACAGGCGATAACAGGGGGCTAAGTGCAAAACAGCCAAATCCAGAAATTTCACGGGGCTAGATGTAGCACTAGTAGAAATCCCAAATTTCTTTTTATTTTGATTTTATTTTTTTGATATTTTTCTCCAACTCACTAACAATGGAGGAGAATCCACAAAAAATTTCAGCTCAAACAGAGGAAGGATGTGGCCTACAGAAAATCTTGAAGTTGCAGGAAACGTCGGGTGTAAACTTAAATCAATTTTTTCTTTATCTTCCCGATTTTTTTGAATTTTTTGACGAGGGCACACAGGGCATAACCAAGCGTGGGTCACCTCAACTTTGAGTCAAGAATCTCCTGTAAAAATTTCAGCCAAAACGGACAACCGAGCAAAAAGTTATGCCTATTTTATCGAAGGGGGGTCGGAGTCGGTTTTCCAGAAACCCGAGTCGGTTAGGGGTCGAGTTTGGAATCGGGTAAGATTTTTTTTGGCGGCGTGGATGCAACGGAAAGTGAAAATTGTGGGGATTGGTTCGGGGTGTTGATGGTGTGCTCAGGGTGGGATTAGGGTGGGACTAGGCTAGGTGTGTCGATCAATCAACTCTAGCACAAAAAGCCAACAAAGCAGAGGATGGTGAAGGGGATGGCGGCTAGGGTTGCAAGGGAAACACTACTGACGATAAAAACACAAACTAAACCAGCAACTAAACAAGAACTAGGGCACAAACTCAACACTACGGACTCTGAAATTGAAATATGCAAAGGCTAAACACGTGGTTATGGGCGGAGGGAAAAATTTTTTTGGGCTTTTCTGTGGACGATAGGATGAACACAAAACGAAATTAACTAAGGGTAGTATGAACCTGACGGTGCACCTGAAGCTCTGATACCACTTGATGTAGACAAGGGTTCCCGATCTTTCGAAAGGTTCTGGATACGTTGATTTGGTCGGAGGCGACACACAAATCGATCTGGCTTCAGAACAGCACATTCTAAACCCCGCAATCGCAACACGACGTCTCCTCTGGTTATCAACCGTCCTAAAATGATTGACCTCGCCGAGAAGGCTAATCCCTGCCTGGGAATCAAGAACACAAGCAAGAACAAAGAAGAAAGCAACACAATTACAGATGTATTATGAATCTCACGAAGTTGGGGTCTCACAAACCGTGATGACGGCGAAACTGTTATGAACAGAATAATCTAAGCAAAACCCAAACCCTAATGGTGCGACGGCAGCTGTATATGAAGACCCTAGGGTTGTGCAAGACCCTCTGGACGCACCCCTACTTGGGCTCAACTAGATACAAAGCCTAAAGGCCAAAAACAGGCGACACAACACCGAAACAGATTCTAGACTCTCTCTTGTTTCGACGATTCCCGATGATTCCGGACAAATTTTGATATGAGACCGGCGGCATTCGAAAGGTCTTCTTCTTATCTTTCCGTGCATATATAGAACGTCCAAATCCGGGTCCATATGTGTCTTGGGCATCCATTTTAGTGCAGACTAGTCCTGAGCCCCAAAACAGACTCGAAGTCGGTTTTGGTTGGGCCTCCACCTTGGCTTCCACGTCCTTGTTGGTCCTCCACGTCTCCAAGTCCTTCTCCCATCATCTCCTGGTCCTCTCCATGGTTCCTAATTATAATATAATCATTAGGTAGCAAACCATTCTCAAAAGTGATATATAATGAAGAATGTAGGAACGAGCTCACCTCTAAATTTAGTCGTCGTGCACGAGCTCTAGTCATTGGACCTTGCAAGTTCAAAATTGGAGGAATGTTGCATATATCCTTAGGATTGATGTCCTCATCACTCGGTCTTCTCTACAATTCAAGCTCGAAGTGCGAGGGGTTGCCCAAGCGGGGACGCGGGGAGGAAGGAGGGGTCTATGCGCAGGGATTTGTGTCACTGGCTCAGTTCAGGGAGCACTGGGAGAGCGGGGCAGCGTGTTGAGATTGTGCTCGGTAATGGCCAAGGGGTGGAGCAGAAAGAATGGGCGAGAGAGGGGAAGAGCAGGGAGCCGCGTGGAGGAAATGGGGAGTGTTTGAGTTGGCGGGTGCGTCTCCTAGTTGCGCAGAGGTAGAAGTAGCAAGTGGGGTGCGAGGTGGGAAGAGCGGTAGGAATTGAAGTCCGACCGGTCATGGTGATGGCGTGCAGAGAGGGGAGAAGAGGCGGTTGGGCGTGCGCGGGCGGCTGAGCGAGGTAGAGGGAGTAGGGGAGGTGCAGGCGACACTATAGCGACGTGATGTCCCGAGGCGAGAGTGAAAGAGGCCCGGGCGGTGCGCCGGCGTTGGTGGGGGGGGGGGGCTCTGCGCTAGTGAGGAAGAAGAAGAAAAGATTTAGCACAAACAGGTCCTTAGTCAAAGCTGGTTTTAATTAATTCGAAATAAAATAGTTAGGCATTTCCAAAAATTGTGAAATTTGGTGGACTAACTAATTAAATAGTGGAGAACACCATGGTGAAGATTATTTGAAATTTTCATAAAAATATTTTTAGAATTTAATAAATGCATTAATTAGTTACTTAAGAATTAATTAATTAATTATGGGTAATGCTAATCATATAAAATGCCCAATAAATTCATAATATTCTATTTTTATATTACCAAGTTGTTTATGAAATTATTTGTCATATGTTGTATTGAAATTTTTGGGTTGCTTCAATAACTTGGTTGCAGGGTTTTTATTTGTCAAGAATTAATTCAATGGGTGGCCTCTATCATTTCATGCTGTGCAATTCATGATTTGTGCTTAACATGTTTGTTAAACAGAAGTGAGACACCTGGGTGTCATAGCTCGGGATCAAAAAGTC
Source organism: Eleusine coracana subsp. coracana (assembly GCA_032690845.1). Taxonomy (NCBI): domain Eukaryota; kingdom Viridiplantae; phylum Streptophyta; class Magnoliopsida; order Poales; family Poaceae; genus Eleusine; species Eleusine coracana. The sequence continues at coordinate 32,546,446 of CM064426.1, read as the reverse complement.
ACCGAACTAGAGAAGTTGACTTCGAATCAGCAGAGATTCTTAGATGCTCTGAAATCTGGGAAGCAGGACCCCTCCAAGTCGGTTAGTGAGCAAAACACTGAGATCGCTCGGCTGCAGGAGAATCTGGAGGAGGCCGAAGTGAAGATAGAGGAGGCTAAAAGCATCTCCAAATCTTTCAAATGTGATCTTGCCATTAAGCTCTTCATCATATCTTTATTATTTTTTGTACCAACTTCTGATTTTGGTGATCCAAAATATCTTTTGCAGCACTGTCTTATGGTGCTCGAAAAGCATTGGATTATATCCATGCTAACCAAGTAGAGCAGACTGGCCACTCCTTGGAATATCTGCGTCCGAAGCCATTGCAAACAACACCCGGAGGATAGCGACCGACGCCGGGAGGCAAGTCCTGGCTATTTGCCAATCTTGGTCCCCTGCATTGCCATTGGATAAGATCAAGGAGGGCTTCAACCCAAACTTGACAATAGACCAATGTCAACTGCTTATGGACTCCATGCTGGAGACCTCCCGTACCTTGGTAGACAATGAAGAGGTTGATCCGACTGTGCCAACTCTTCCAGCATCTCCAGAACTAGAATTGCAAGATGATGCCTCTTCTCCTTCAAAGGAGCTGTAATATCTACAATTTAGAAAACATTAGTAGTATTTATGTAAGTAGACAAAATTATCTTCATGTAAATATTAATTCTTATGCTTGCTTAATTAATAAACAAATTAAAAGATCAACAAATAAATCATGAGGCAAACTCATGTTACTTAGAGGCAAATGATCAATACTTAGCTACATTATCATGCTTTAGTACTTAGATCGTTTTACCATACATTTTTCAGAGATAAAAATAGAAGTTGCATCGGTCTGCCTTAACACAATAGGTTGCAACTCATAATCGCGTAACAAGCAGTCGACTAGTCGACACATGACCTCTAACACTTTGGCTCTGGGTTTAGTGTAGTGGCAGTCTGTTGTGCAATATGAATTTGGAATGCCACGTCGACACTGTGGAGGCCTTACAGAAGGAGAACCATGCTCTTTGGAAAAGGTTGCGTGACGCTGAGACTATTCTGTGGCGCAACTAGCGGGTCAGGATGGGAGAGGAGAGTGATCTCTACTCCTCTGGCATCCATACTTGGAGTGCCACGTCCCTAAAGCGTGCTAGCTCTCTACCTTCTGCCTCCGACGAAGCCAACTCACAGGCCTAGGCGACTACCTTGTTGTTATGAATAAAGATTTAATAATCAAATGCTTAGATCGATCTGCTTTCATGGTGTAATGTAATGAACTCTTTTGCATGGTGGGTGTGTGCTTGATGTGAGTTGTGGGATTCTTTGGCACCTTGTCCACAACCTCATCTTTTGTTTTACATAATTAATGAACTATCATTTTGCCTATCATTCCTTGATGCATATAGTTGGGGTTTCCTTCTATCTCTTCATTTCATCTTACACCACTCCCACCCCTCTTTTTCTCTCAGATGGTTCACACGAAGGGAAATGCTGATCTAACGAGTAGAACAACAAGGACAACAACAATGCCCCAGACCTTCAACAACTTCTGGCCAGGCAGACTTAGCTCATGCAAACGGTGATCCAGACCTTGGGCGTCATACAGCAGAATCACAACGCCCCACCACCTCCACCTCCACCCCAAAATAGGTTAGGAGAGTTCCTAAGGACTAGGACACCTACCTTCTCCCAGTCCAAGGATCCTCTGGAGACTGATGATTGGCTCAAGGCAGTAGAGAAGAAGTTGATGATCGCCCAATGCAATGATTGATAGAAGGTCATCTTTGTAGCTCATCAATTGTTCGGTGTAGCCGCAGACTGGTGGGAAACCTATGGCAATGCCCATCCTGATGTGGAGTCCATTACTTGGAATGAGTTCAAGGCTAGCTTCCATACTCACTACGTCCCTATGGGCATCAAGATGCCGAAGAGGCAAAAATTCCAAGACCTGAGGCAGGGAAGCATGTCAGTGAGTGAGTATCTGAATAGATTCATTCAACTATCCAGGTATGCCCCTGAGGATGTGAGCACTGATGAGAAGAAGTAGTACATGTTCGTGAGGGGACTGCAGAATGATATCCAGTTCCAGCGGCTGAACAATGACTATGTGAACTTCCAGAAACTAGTAGACAAGGCCATTGTTGTAGAGAACAAACATAATGAGATTGAAAGAGATGGCAAGAGGAAGATGCCATTCCAAGGGCAGTCTTCTAGCAGTAACACTCGCCCACGCATGATGCCACCACCAAGCCCATACTCAGAGCCTCTAACCCAATTAGGCCACCCATGCAAGCTCCACACCCCAACTTCCAGCTGCAACACCCCAACAATCAGGAACCTCGCCCCAACCAGCAGCAAGCACCTCACCCCACCTATCAGCAGGCACCCCGCCCCATATCCCCAACAACTCCACAAAACCAGAACCATAATACCTCTGGAAACATTAGTGGTCTGAAGCAAGGTTGTTATCATTGTGGATAGGAAGGTCACTTCATGGGACAATGTCCCCAATGGAAAAATGCGCCAAGGCATGCCCCAACCAACATGCTGCAAGGCAATCGAGGACAGCAGAATTATGCTCGAGGCTGCATCAACCATGTCACTACTGAGGAGGCTGAGCAAGCTATAGATGTGGTTCTCGGTATGTTCTTAGCTAACTCTCAACCTGCAACCATTTTGTTTGATTCAGGAGCGTCACAATCATTCATCACATCAGCCTATGTTGCAAAGTATAATCTACCAATTGCTATTATGAAGCATACCATGCTAGTTAGTTCTCCAGGTGGAGAAATGAGAACCAATCAAATATGCCCAAAAGTTAGCCTTAAAATAAGGAGGGTAGACTTCTTAGCTAATCTCATAGTACTAGACTCAAAGGGGATAGACATTATACTTGGAATGGACTAGCTATGCAAATATAATGGAGTGATACAATGTGCCAAGCGGGCAGTACAATTGACCAGTGTAGAAGGTACCAAGGTTGAGTTCATAGCTGCCAACGCCGTAGTCAAGGAAGTCATACTGAATCAAGCCATAGGCACCCCCATAGAAGAGGTATGAGTGGTCTGTGAATCCCCTGATGTATTCCTAGAAGAACTTCCAGGTATGCTGCCTGGCCACGACATAGAATTTGTTATGGACTTAATACATGGAACTGCACCTATATCGAAGGAGCTAGAGCTATTGATTCGATCAAGGATCCGTAAAGGATTATTCTAGCTCATCCTAGCAACAAGTTTCTCAAGAAATCCCTCCCAAAAACTCGTCCAAAAGTGAGATCGGAAATCACCACGAAAATGCTTCCAAAAATAAGAAAAAGGGAATTTCGGGATTCAAGTGAAGGGGGAAATCTTGAGCACGAAAATACTTCTCATATCATAGAAAGGTGCTTACAAGATCCATAGGTACAAGGCTAGGAAGCCACCCTCTTCCTCCCACTATTTGGAAGAGCAAGAGATGTCTCTCACACACCCACTACTCTCCTCTCAAACATGAAGTCCTCACCTAGCACTTTGAATAGAGTCCTAACACAAGGCTAATGGAAGAGAGGCCCCTCTCCCACTAGCCACACCTCTCCTTATATAGGCCTAGGGTCTATTGTCCACATGACCACTCTACCCTTGACCTACATAACACACACACCTACCACTGGGGGCATAACTATCCATCTTTTTCTTCATCGCCCGAATGCCATCGGACGCTTCACGTCTTTGCTTCATCTTGAAACAAGCTCTGTGATGGTGCCACGTGCACCACCAACCACCGCCACCAGTTTTGAGGCCCAAACCAGGAAACCGCCTTGCATGCTTCTCAAAGCGTGACTTCTCGATGTCGACGCGTGTCACCTTGTCCCGCGATCCTGACCACCGGCAAGTCTCTCCCAGTCCCTGTCCATCGGGCCCCCTTGTCACTTGCACCGGCATCCCATTCGCCTTGACCTGGTCAACATGCCGTCTTCATCACCACCACGGTTTTGAGGCTCAACCGCGAAACCGTCCGTACTTCTTGCCTCTCCACGTGTACGGTGTGGATCACCCTTGACTTCACCCGGCATCCTGATCGTCTGGCCCCAAGTCTCCTACTTGTGCCCGATCCTCTTGCCGTTGACCGCCAAGTCGACTCCAGTGACCTACATCATGAGACAAGCAAACACATTTCCCATCTCCTGCAATATCACCAATATCTCCACCAACTCCGGTTAGTCATAACCATGATATGCAAACCCATGCAATCTCTGGATTCCCGCATTTTAACTCAAACACCAAATCCGCTCAAGTCAATTACTCATCACAAATATAGCAAACCATGGCACAAATCCATATGGTTTCTCAATCTCCCCCTTGATGAGTACATTGACAACACCAAATGCACAAAGATTAGAGATTGAAATGCGAAGCCGAATAAGCACATCCAAATGGCCAAACCCAAAGAAAAGGTGAAAATAAGCCATCTAGCAAGTAGGGATCACAAAACCAAGAGTTGGCAAAGAAAGCGACTTGAGACGCAAAGAATGTGAAAAGCGTAAGAAACCGCTCAAGATCATGATATGCTCCCCCTCAAGTTGTGGTAGGTCTCATATAGTGCAAAACGGATCATATGAGTTTCTTAGCATTATTTGTGCATGACCCCAAAATTTTCTCCCCCTTTGGTAATGAACTCATCAAAGAGGCAAAAGAACAAGCAAACATGCAATGCATGAAAATGGAAACCTAAGGAGCTTCAACAATTATGCAAACAAGCATTTAACTTTGCTAACCATAACCATAGTGCCATGAAGTGTACAGGCAATAGCTCCCAATCATGCAAAGATCAAAAATAGATAGCAAGACATAAACACCATGAGCTATACAGGCTAAGTAGAAAGATTGACTAGCTTATATAGAATCAAATTTTGCTTATCATGAGAAAATCTGCCAGCACATGTGTAAGTACTCTCATCCAAGGCAAAACAAACACCAAGTGAATCATAAGAATCTAGCCAGGTTCAATCTCAACAAGGGCAACAGGCACTCGCAGAAAATGAGCTCTACAAACGCTCACATATGAAACAGAGACTCAGTTGATCAAGTGGTTATAGTTTATCCTCATGTGTCCTCTTATCCATGCGGAGGGTCGCACAACTGGGTACGGGAAACACCCTGAGGATTCAAGTCACAATGTTTGGATTTAGCATTTTTGAGTAGTTCTTGATCAAAGCACTTAGCAGATTTTTCAGGATTATGCACAAGGCAAAAGAGCATACCTTTGCGGTAAAAGGAACACACGTTCCTACAATATTTCATCTTGAGCTAAACATTTTCAAAGCCTTCGATTTCGCAAACACAAGGTGCCAAAGCCAAGACATCCTCTAGACTAGCCTCAGTGCAAATTTCAACAAGGATAAAAGCAATTATACACATGGTGAGCAAGTTTTAGCAAGGTTAGATCATAAGGTTCACAAGAAGCTCAGTTTACCTTTAAGATTAGCAAGTTGCTCACATGAGTTTATAACAGGACATCTAGAAAATCTAAGCATAAGAGATTACCATCACATCCACACAACTTAGCTCAAGCTCAATCATAGCAAAGAGAAATGCAAGAAAGCATAAGAATCAAAGCTCATCTACCAATGCATATATTACATATGAGATGCTAAGGGAAAGTGGTAAGATACATATATACAAGTGAAAACCAACTCCCCCTCAAATGATGCCATAGGGATGACAAACACCAAGTTCGCCCCGAAGAAAAGCATGTCTCGAAGCATTTAGGGGCTTGGTGAGGATATCAGCTAGTTGGTTTTTGGTATCAATGTATTTGAGCTCAACATCTCCCTTCTCAACATTGTCTCTCAGGAAGTGGAATCGCACATTGATGTGTTTGACCTTACCATGTTGGACTGGATTTTTGGCTAAGCATATGGCACTCGAGTTATCACACATGAGTGGAACACCCATAAAAGTTAACCCATAGTCTCTCATGGTAGATACAACCCATCGGATTTGTGAGCAGCAGCTAGTAGTAGTTACATACTCAGCCTCTGTGGTGTATTGGGCAACACTCGACTACTTATGAGCAGACCAACATATCAAAGAAGTACCCAAGAAATGGCAAGTACCAGAAGTGCTCTTCCTATCAATTCTACACCTAGCAAAATCCGCATCCAAATACCCAATAAGATCAAGAGATGAAGATGCAGAGTACCAAAGACCAAACTCAAGGGTGTATTTGAGATACCTGAAGATGCGCTTGACAGCCTTGCGATGAGTCACCCTTGGGGAAGCTTGAAAGCGAGCACAGAGACACACCGCAAAGTGTATGTCGGGTCTTGTCGCTGTCAGGTACAAGAGGGGGCCAATCATGCTCCTGTACTCCCTTTGATCCACCGCTTCACAGTCTTCATCAGGGTCAAGAGCCGTTGTAGTGGACATTGGTGTAGACAACGGCTTCACATTGACCATGTCGAACTTCTTCAGGAGATCCTTCGTGTACTTGGCTTGATGTATGAAAGTGCCTTGCTTGCACTGCTTGATTTGAAGCCCAAGAAAGAAGGTGAGCTCTCCCATCATCGACATCTGAAATTCACTTTCCATAGCTTCCTGAAACCTGGACACAGGAGCATGAGAGGAACCACCAAAAATGATATCATCCACATAAATTTGAACCATTAGAAAGTCATTGCCATGCTTGAGAGTGAACAAGGTTTTATCAACACACCCCATGACATACCCATGCTCTAGCAAGAAGGTCTTAAGCCTAGAATACCATGCCCTAGGTGCTTGCTTTAGCCTGTACAAAGCCTTCTGAAGCTTGTACACACGGTTTTGGTATTTGTGGTGCTCAAAGCCAGGGGGTTGCCTCACATACACTTCTTCCTCTATGAAACCATTTAGGAAAGCACTCTTGACATCTATTTGGTAGAGTCTAATGCCCTTGGAGGCAGCAAATGCAAGCATGATCCTAATGGCTTTTATGCGAGCAACAGGAGCAAAGGTTTCACCATAATCTAAGCCCTCCACTTGGCTAAAAGCTTGAGCAACTAGCCTAGCCTTGTTTCTCACAACCTCACCATCCTCCCCATGTTTGTTTTTGAACACCCACTTGGTTCCTATGACATTGACATTTTTTGGAGGCTCTACAAGGGTCCAAACTTTGATTCTCTCAAAGTTTTCCAACTCCACATGCATGGCATTAACCCAATGTTCATCAGATAGTGCGTGTCCAACATCCCGGGGTTCAAAGGTTGCAACAAAGAGAGAATTGGTAAAGCAAGCAAGATGTGCAGACCTTGACCTTGATGTCCTCTCACAGAGATTACCGATCATCTGTTGAGGTAGGTGTCGACGCTGAATGTGGTGAGGAGCCTCTCTCTCAGAGTGTACCTCCCCCTCAACCACAGCTGGAGCTTGCTCGACAGCTGCTGAAGTCGATGTAGAAGCTTCTGGACCCTCTGCTGGAGTGGTGGTAGCAGCAGGAACAAGCTCGGATGTGGGATGGAATGACTCATCATCATCATCATCCAAGCCCTGTAGGTCCTCGTCTACAAAGATGCTCTCCTCCATCTCCATGGTACCTGCAGTCTCAATCACATTCCTTGCCCAAGAGTTTGATTCTATGATGGTGTTAGTCTCCAAATTCAAAACTCTATAGGAATGACCATGAAGAGAGTAACAAAGAAAGATTCCATCGGAAGATCTTGACTCAAACTTATCAAGATTGTCACGCTTGAGAATAAAGCACTTGCAACCAAAGGCACGCAAATGAGAAACCGAGAGCTTTCTCCCAAAATGCAGCTCATTAGAAGTCACATTAAGAATTGAGCGCAAGAAAATCCGATTGGAAACATAGCAAGCAGTGCTAATGGCCTCAGTCCAGAACCGCCTCGGAGTCCTATGCTCATCGAGCATCGTCCGGGCCATCTCCGCTAAGGTTCTGTTCTTTCTTTCAACCACACCGTTCTGCTGGGGAACACGAGGTGCTGAAAACTGATGCTCAATACCATACTCAAGACAGAAAGCATCAAAGGAGGAGTTCTTGAACTTGGTGCCATTATCACTACGAATCGCTCGTAGTGCACCAGGGAGTTCCTTGAACAACCTCAAAGCTAGGCTCCGAAAGTGATGAAACACTTCATCCTTGCTCTCAAGAATGTAGACCCAAGAGTAGAGAGAATAGTCGTCAACAATCACAAGAACATACCACTTCCCACCCGTCGAACGAACCCGAGAAGGACCAATAGTGTCCATATGAAGCAACTCTCCAGGGCGTTCAGTCATCACCAAATTAATTGGTGGATGAGAAGCGGCAATCATTTTCCCATGACGACAAGGAGCACAAACCAAATCTTTATCAAATTTGAACTTAGGCAATCCTCGGATCAAACCCAGGCCACTCAAGCGACATAGCAAGTCAAAGCTCATGTGACCCAGTCTCCTATGCCATTTCCAGAGCTCAGAAGAAGATTGAGCAAACAAGCACTTGTGAGAACCAGGAGAACCAGCAAAATCAGCCTGAAAAACTCTGCCAATGCAAGAAATCCCACAAACCAAGGAACCACTCGAATCAAGAACACAAGAAGCATTCGACTTAAAGCGCACTTCCAAACCAACATCAAGAAGCTGAGAGACAGAGAGGAGATTGTACTTGAGAAACTCAACCAAACCAACATCATTGAGAGTGAAGTTCTCATTTACCTTTACCGCGCCCCTTCCCTACACTCTTCCTCTCTTGTCATCTCCAAAGGTCACATACTCCCGATGCTTCAAGGGAGTGAGACTGGAGAACTACTTTGCATTTCTGGTCATGTGGCGCGAACACCCAGAATCCATCAACCACTTGTTCTCCAAGCCTTCACCTGCTGCCTACAAAGAACAAGAAGTGAAAGTCGATGGCTCAATGCTAGGGTTAGTCAAAAAGCATTTGGGAATCCAGCACTTAACCATACGACCGGTAGTAGTCGTCACAGTTCATTGCACTTTATCATTCGAACGCATGGGACGAGAACCACGATGGGGAAAACGTGGCCTGTCAAAGCGTCTCGACTCAAACCTTGGGTTGTGAGGATAGAAATTATCTGTGTGAAAGCCAGATCCATGCGAGTGACGCTCACCATGATGGGAAAAACATGGGGCGCCAAAGTGCTACTGCGCAAAGCCTCTGTCTCGTGAATCAAAGCCATATGGTGGATGACCCTGTCCACGATAGGCACGAGAAAAAGAGTGAGGCTGAAAGTCAACAAAATCATCATAAAAAGCATCCCTAATCAACTAAGCTTGCTTCCTCTCAATTCTCTTACGCCTAAAACAGAATTCATCCAAGTGGCCCTTGCGACCACAAAACATGCAAATGTAGACACCCTTAGGATTAGGCTTGGTTTGCATTGCAGGTTTGGGTTTTGGCTTCTCTGTTTGCTTTGGGTTGAAGGAGGGTTTGGGATTAGGTGGATAGTTTGTGTCAGTGGGTTTGATGGTGTTTTCCTCATCCTTGTAGCTGGAGCTAGGTACAAACTTACCCACATTCTCACTCTCCTTGTCACACCTCTCAAATCCCAAGCCCAAGTTATAGGTTGACCTAGAAGCACTCTCCTTCACTCTTGCCAAATCACTCTCAATCTTCTCTTCACTCACTAGGGTTCTCTAGAGCCTAGACACAAGATAGTCATTTTCCTGAACTAGGGCTTTATTTTCCTCCCTAGTGATTACAAGCTTGTCCTTAAGAGAGACACACACCTCACAAGGTGGTGGAAGGACCTTAGAGCGAGTCTCATGAAACAACTTGCACTCAAGCTCTTGGACTTTGAGGGACTGAGCGTCCAACTCATCTGTGAGTTTGGGGCACTTCTGACATGCACCCAAAAGAGTTGGTCTAGCTTTAAACTCATCAAGCTCCTTGAGGGCGCTCTCAAGCTGACTGCCAACTTGAGCATGCACACTGTCCCTCTGTGCAAGATCACTCATCACAACTCGACAAGACTCACACTCAACAACAATGTCCTCATGAGCAAGCTTGGACCTAAGCGAAGCAATTTCAAAATCAGCACTCTCCAACTTAGACTTAAGTTCTCTACTCTCATGAACAGCACTGCGAAGCTTATCAACTTGCATGAGCAGAACATCGCACAAATGATCATGTTTAGAAGAGAGCTCATCGAGAGTGGGGGGGGGGGGGGTACCTCGCTTGTGTCAGAGTCGGATCCAGAGTCGGTGTCATGGTCGTTCTTTGCCATGAAGCAAAGTCCGGTGACGTCATTCTTCATCTTGACTCGTGGCTTTTCAACCTCCTCCTCCGAGGTTATAAAGCCTTCGCTTGATGTGAGATCAACATCGCTCAAGGCGGCAACGCAGACGCGTGCATTGGCCTTGGCAAACTTCTTGGAGTTCTTGCCCTTCTTGTAGATGCAGTTCCTCTTCTGCTTGAAGTCTTCAGTGTTGTTGTCGTGGTACCCGGCCTTCTTCTTCTTCTTGGGACAATCAGCGATGAAGTGTCCCGGGTCACTGCACTCGAAGCAGGTTCTTGAAACACCTCCTATTCTCTCCTTCCGGTTGTTGTAGAACTTCTTGAACTTCCTTGTGAGCAAGGATAGCTCCTCGTCAGGAATGCACTCTATCTGTTCATCGGAAGCTGCAACAAGAGAAGACAAAGCAAACTCCAAGGAACACTTGTCAAGTGAGGGGTTAGTTCCATAAGAAGCACAACTGTGATCACCCTTCTGAGAACTAGAAAGCAAAGTCATGCTAGAAGCAGGAATAGCAAGATTAAGATGAGATTTCCTAGACAGTTCGTGAGATTTCAGCTTGCTATACAGTTGCTCACAGTTCAGGGTATTGAATTCAGCAGTTTCTTCTAGAGCAGCAATTTTAACCCCCCAAACATTTTCATCAAGTGAGTACAACAGTTGCTTAGCTCTATCATTGTCATTGTACACAAGGGTACCACAAGCCCACAAGTTGCACACAATTGCCTCAAACCTACAAAAAGTGTCATCTAGTGACTCGCCCGGTTTCTGTGCAAAGGTTTGGTACTCTCTATTGTAAGAATCCTTACGCATAGACTTGACCTGGTTGGTACCCTCATGGTAAGTGTAGAGCTTATCCCAAATAGCATGAGCAGTGTCAAGGTGTGCAACCCTATCATGTTCACTCCTACCAAGTGCAGAGAGCAGAATATTGACAGCTTTGGAGTTGTTCTCATACCTGACTAACTCACCTGCAGATGCAGTGTTCAGGTCTTGTGGTATAGCATACTCCTGCTCAACAACCTCCCAAATTGCACGTCCTTAACTCAGCAGATACGCCTTGGTCCGTGACTTCCAGTAGGGGAAGTCCTCTCCATCAAACATCCACAGCTTGACAGCACGCTTCTCCATGTCGCCTTTGGATCACAAAGCCGATGAAGGTCAACTAGTGATCAAACCGGCTCTGATACCAATTGAAGGACCGTGAAGGCGACCAGAGGGGGGGGGGGGGGGTTGAATGGGAGCCAATCAAAATTCTCGAAGAGAACTTGGCCTATATCCCAAAACAACCCGAAGCAACCTCCGAACTGATCACCAAGACTACACATACCAATTCGTGGTGTACTAGCCCTAAGTGTGATCAACCACAGCAAAGAAACACAGTGGAAACAAAAAGGGAAGAAGCAATGCTCAACAGTTCAGAACTGAACACCCATCAGTAGTGCCGATCCCTGCCATCGGCAGTGCCGATCACGCCTATTGGCAGTGCTGGTGCACATCATTGGCAGTGCCGGTCCCACCTATCGGCAGTGCCGGTGCGGGATGCAGTCTCACTAGAACCTACAAACTAGTCCAATCGGCAGTGCTGGTCCTGGTCATCAGTAGTGCCGGTCGACCCCCGATAGAACAGAAAAACTCTGAGGATCTTCTCAAATCTTCTCCAAAACTCAATCAAATGAACTCCAAATGATGCGATTTTTGGACCAGTGGATCCTCATCACATCACGAGCCTAATCTTAGGAGATCAACTCAATTGGCTCAAGAAATCAAAAAGGGGAAACTTGAGAAATCCTTTAAATCGAATGAGCTAGAGCTATTGATTTGATCAAGGATCCATAAAGGATTATTCTAGCTCATCCTAGCAACAAGTTTCTCAAGAAATTCGGGTCAAAAACTCATCCAAAAGTGAGATCGGAAATCACCACGAAAATGCTTCCGAAAATAGGAAAAAAGAAATTTCGGGATTCAAGTGAAGAGGGAAATCTTGAGCACGAAAATACTTCTCATATCATAGAAAGGTCTTACAAGATCCATAGGTACAAGACTAGGAAGCCACCCTCTTCCTCCCACTATTTGGAAGAGCAAGAGATGTCTCTCACACACTCACTATTCTCCTCTCAAACATGAAGTCCTCTCTTAGCACTTTGAATAGAGTCCTAACATGAGGCTAATGGAAGAGAGGCCCCTCTCCCACTAGCCACACCTCTCCTTTTATAGGCCTAAGGGTCTATTGTCCACATGACCACTCTACCCTTGACCTACATAACACACCCACCTACCACCAGGGGCATAACCGTCCATCTTTTTCTTCATCGCCCGAATGCCATCGGACGCTTCACGTCTTTGCTTCATCTTGAAGCAAGCTCCGTGATGGTGCCACGTGCACCACCAACCACCGCCACCGGTTTTGAGGCCCAAATCGGGAAACCACCTTGCACGCTTCTCAAAGTGTGACTTCTCGATGTTGACGCATGTCACCTTGTTCCGCGATCCTGACCACCGGCAAGTCTCTCCCAGTCCTTGTCCATCGGGCCCCGTTGTCACTTGCACCGGCATCCCATTCGCCTTGACTTGGTCAACACGCTGTCTTCATCACCACCACGGTTTTGAGGCTCAACTGTGAAACTGTCCGTGCTTCTTGCCTCTCCACGTGTACGGTGTAGATCACCCTTGACTTCACCCGGCATCCCGATCGTCTAGCCCCAAGTCCCCTACTTGTGCCCGATCCTCTCGCCATTGATCGCCAAGTCGACTCCAGTGACCTACACATCATGAGACAAGCAAACACATTTCCCATCTCCTGCAACATCACCAATATCTCCACCAACTCCGGTTAGTCATAACCATGATATGCAAACCCATGCAATCCCTGGATTCCCGCATTTCAACTCAAACATCAAATCCTCTCAAGTCAATTATACATCACAAATATAGCAAACCATGGCACATATCCACATGGTTTCTCAGATCTTGATGTGAACAAGGGTTCCTGATCTTCCAAAAGGTTCTGGTAAATCTTAATTTGGGCGGAGGCGAAACACAAATGGATCCGGCTTCTAAACAACACGTTCAGAATCCCGCAATCATAGCACAACGTCTCCTCTTGTTATCAACTGTCCAAGGACAATTGACCTCACCAAGAAGGCTAATCCCTGCCTGCGAATCAAGAACACAAGCAAGGACAATGAAGAATGCAACACAATTGCAGACCGTTATGACGGCAAAACTGTTATGAACCAAATAATCTAAGCACAACCCAAACCCTAAAGGTGCCACGGCGGCTGTATATGAAGACTCTGGGGTCATGCTAGACCCTCTGGACGTGCTCCTAATTGGGCTCAACTGGATACAAAGCCCAAAGACCAAAAACTGGTGATGCAGTACCGACACAGATTTTGGACCCTCTCTTGTTTCAACAATTTGCGATGACTCCTAACAAATTTTGACATGAGGCCGGTGGCATTGGAAAGGTCATCTTCTTATATTTCCGTGCATATGTAGAACATACAAATCCGAGTCGGTATGCATCCTGGGCGTCCATTTTAGTCTAGACTGGTCCTGGATCCCGAAACAGACTTGAAGTCGGTTTTGGTTGGGCCTCCACCTTGGCTTCCACGTCCTTGCTGGTCCTCCACATCTCCAAGTCTTTCTCCTACTATCTCCTAGTCCTCTCCATGGTTCCTAATTATAATATAATCATTAGGTAGCAAACCACTCTCAAAAGTGACATTTGATGAAGAAAGTAGGAACGAGCTCACCTCTAAATTTAGTCATTGTGCATAAGCTCTAGTTATTGTGTGGGATACTTGCCTTACGGGTATCCAAAAATATTCCTAAGTTGGTAACCAACCGGGTACTTCACCAATAAGGAAACCGACCGAGTCGGCTTGGAGCACAAGGCAATTAGAGATAGACTTTCTATGTAAATCCATGTAGAATACAAGTAGGACTCTTCATGTACCCCATGTCGACCGGATATATAAGGCAGCAGGGACCCCCTCATCGAGGACACGACATTACAAGCAATACAATTCACAGAACACAGGACGCAGGGTTTTTACTCTCATCGAGAGGGCCTGAACCTGTATAACTCGGCGTCTTATGCATATCATCATAGTTCTTAGTCTCCACGTAGTCCTATAAATTTATTGCCCAGATCAAGTCTTGATAGTTGGCGCGCCAGGAAGGGAACAAGGCTCGCCGAGATCTCTATCAACTACAATGGCCGAAATTCCCAACATCCAATACTCACCAGACTTCAAGATCTCCTTCGGATCGCTCAACTTCACGGTCGGTGACAACAGAGTCTTAGGTCTGGAAAACCACCGATCCGACTCGACCGTAGCCATCTCTATGGAGTGATCACCAAACTCATCAGATCTGATCCCTGCATTGGCCCCACTCAGATTCGACAAAGCAGGTCTATCCTCAGGGAATGACTCAAAGTCGGTTGATCCTTTGATGAGGACTCGGTCGGATAAGCTTACTCATACCCCCTTACTATCAACATGGTTGATATAGAAGAAAATCTGTCAGAGGACGATGATGAGTAGGATGACCCAGAAGACAGCCACGAAGAAGATAGACACATAGAAGAACTGACAGAAGAAGGTCAAAAGGAGGATAATCCTCCAGATAATGACTTATCAGCTGGAGACCGCCATCGACCGAGAGGATCGCGCGGATCACGCCATGCGCGCCGACTAGATCTTGGTCCAGACATTGAAGTGGGCGGTGTCAAGGTCTATGACAACCCTAAGAATAACATCACCGGGGCAAAAACATTGCTTGATACCTTAATGGCCGATGCAACCTATCAAACTCCTACGATGCAGAAGGCGGTGGCTATGCTCAAGGCTACTGCAGCTCAAGATGCTGCCAAGGACAAATCACAGTCGACAATGAGTTCTAGCCACGCAACTCCACATGGTCGATGAAGGCGTGAAGATATCTAATGAACTCCCTCAGCATCCACAATGGACGAGATACTATTAACTCTCACTACGAGGAACGCGCTCGGGACAACCGATGCTACGAGGAGGAGCACCATGATCAGAGAACTGATGACTGGTGGGACGACCAACGCGATAACCAATGGGATGACCGATGGGACGACCGACGAGAAGACCGATGTGACTCCCCTCCAAGAAACAACCGCGATGACCGACGTTGATGAGATGATCAGGAGACCGATGAAGAGATTGATGGCATCAAGGATTACATACCAAGGCTTTGCATAGCCTCATGGCCGAAGGGGTTCAAGCCGGTCCCCGAGAGTGGCTTCAACTCTATAGCACAACGATTTGGTTGTTCGGAGGTGATACCTATGTAATGGCAAATTACTTGCCAGTTTCCCTCGATCCAGCTATTCGGATATGGCTTACATCTCTTCCGGAGGAGTCAGTCACCTCTTGGGGAGACATTAATAAGAAGCTTGTTGAAAGTTTCCAAGCTACCTGTAATCAACCGCGAAATCACTTCGACCTCACCCGGATCAAGCAGAAGTCTGACGAGCCTCTTTGCGACTACATCAAGCGATTCTATGCTAAGAAGACTAAAATCCCCAACATCCCAGATGAGCAGATCATTGCTACCTTGCAAGGAGGCATCCAAAGTGATGATTTGGTCCGAGAAATCAGTCGGAGGAATCATGACCTCAAGTTGACCGCTCGGGAGTGCTTCGAGATTGCTGATAAGTTTACATCAGGGGAATTGGCGTTAGATGACATTCTGGGAAATGGCAAGGAGAAGCGTTTGGACAAGCCAGAGTCCTCCAAGAAATATAAGAGGAGGAAGCCTGACAACATGGTTGCTACGGTAGACCGATTTCAGAAGAATCCTCGGACGAACCAAGCAACCATGGATGACTTGCTGAGTGGCCCATGCCTCTGGCATCCTAAGGGGAACCACAAAGCCCAAGATTGCTACCGGTTGAAGGGTTTCGTGACTGCTGCGCTCAAGGTAGCCAAGGATCCACTGAGGCGCAATGGCAAAGACAAAGCTAAAGATGGTGGCGACAAGGACGAAGCAGGAGAGTTCCAGGAGCCTTAGAAGGAAGTTAACTTCATCTTCGGAGGCTCGGATGCCTACGTGTCCAAGCGCAACCAAAAGCTAGAACTACGGGAGATCAATTCTGTAGAACCAGCTGCACCTCAATTCATGAGGTGGTCTAAAATACTGATTATCTTTGATCGGTTAGATCACCCCAAGAACTTGTCAAAGCCAGGTCGATACCCACAGGTTCTTGCTGCTACTGTGAGGAAAGTCAAGTTCAATAAAGTACTCATCGATGGAGGAAGTAGCCTGGACTTGATTTTCACCAAGACTCTCTTGGAGCTCGGCCTGTCGGTCAATGACCTCCAGCCGAGTTTCTCACCCTTCCACGGGATTGTGCCAGACAAGACTTCAGTTCTCATTGGACAGATCAGTCTACCTGTTGCTTTAGGGACCCGTGAGAATTTCAGGACCAAACATATTCTCTTCCAGGTGGTCGACTTTGAACCAGCTTATCTTGCTATTGTCGGTCGACCAGCGATGGCAAAATGTAACATCCAAATTTTCAAATTTGGAGTGTTTATAAAATTTCACTAAAATTTAGAATTTTTTTTATAATAGGTTAAAATTTAACTTCAGTTAATTAGGACCATCATTTTATGTAGCAAAAATACATATTTTTAAAAAAATCAAATAAAATAATTTAGGTTATATTTGTATTGTTGCATTCATGCTGAATCGTTTGCATTAAATTTTGTGTGAAAGATATATTCGAAATCCAAATAGAAATTGTTTTTGAATTAGTATTAGCAATAGAAACAACAAATAGAAAATAATTTAGAAACAAAGGGAGAGAAGCTCACGTGTCCTATTGGGACAAACCCACTCAACCGTGGCCCTATTTCCTTTCCCCTCCTTTCTATGTGATTAGGTTTTCTTTGGTCCAGCACAGCCCAGCCTGCTAATGTCGTCGCCTTCTTCCTCCTGAAACGGACGCTCACTGCTGCCAGTAACCGATGCTACAGCCCGGGCGTCGATCTGCTCCCCTCCCATACATGAGTAATGGCCTCCAAACCCTTCAAACAAGTGCGCCACCCTCTCCCCTTCCAATTCCATCAGTTCCAACATTAACCGTTCACTATGTAGCTTCATTGCTCATCAATGGCACCACCAGCCATTAAACCAATGACAAAGCTTTTTCTCTGCCTTCCATCATCTCTTCGGCCTATAAAAGCAAGCCTGTGTGATCCTTTCAATCTACACCGACACCCCCTGCCTTCCTTCTCTCTTTCCCGATCTTTGGAGTCCAATTCTTCCCCATCTCCCCGTGCTCCATTCACGCCCAGTCACGCAGCTCCATTTTGGCTTCAACGTTCCCGGAGATCCACTGCACCTAACGACACGAAACTTCACTAGACCGTGTTCTAGATTACCCTCTCCAGCATATCAAAAGCTCACATCCATTGGATCCCTGAAGCAACCACAATCATCTTCACCATGGACGCTACTCCCTGTCTGTTCCTCGACTACGCGCGACATGGTAATTTCAAACCTTGCTATGTCAATCCCGAGCATGATGAGGACATCACTCCTATGTATACACACAACACTCCTCCAATTCTAGACTTCCAAGGTCCTATGACTAGAGCTCATGCACGATGACGAAATTTAGAGGTGAGCTTGTTCCTACGTCCTTTATTATATGTCACTTTTGAGAATGGTTTGCTATGTAATGATTATATTGTAATTAGGAATCATGGAGAGAACCACGAGATGATGGGAAAAAGACTTGGAGACGTGGAGGACCAGCAAGGATGTGGAAGCCAAGGTGGAGGCCAAACCAAAACCGATTTTGAGTCTATTTCGGCCCCCAGGACCAGTCTGCACTAAAACGGACGCCCAGGACGCATACAGATTCAGATTTAGACATTGTACATATGCACGTAAAGATAAGAAGAAGACCTTTCCAATGCCGCCGAGCTCATGTCAAAATTCGTCCGGAGTCATCAGGAATCGTCGAAACAAGAGAGGGTCCAGAATTTGTGTCGGTGCTGCGTCGCCCGATTTTGGCCTTTGGGCTTTGTATCCAGTTGAGCCCAATTAGGGGCGCATCCAGAGGGTCTTGCACGACCCTAGAGTCTTTATATACAGCCGCCACCGCATCATTAGGGTTCGGGTTTTGCCTAGATTATTCTGTTCATAACAGTTTCGCCGTCATCACAGTTTGTGAGACCTCAACTTTGTCAGATTCATAATACATCTGCAATTGTGTTGCATTGTTCTTTGTTCTTGCTTATGTTCTTGATTTGCAGGCAGGGATTAGCCTTCTCAGCCAGGTCAATCATTTTAGAATGGTTGATAACCAGAGGAGACGTTATGCTGTGATTGCGGGGTTTAGAACATGCTATTCTGAAGCCGGATTGATTTGTGTGTCGCCTCTGACCAAATCAACATATCTAGAACCTTTCAGAAGATGGGGAACCCTTGTTCACATCAACTGGTAATCAGAGCTTCAGGTGCACCATCAGGTTTGCACTACCCTTAGTTAATTTTGTTTTGTGTTCATCCTATCGTCCATAGAAAAGCCCAAAAAAATCCCCCCCCATAACCACGTGTTTAGCCTTTGCATATATTAATTTCAGAGTCTGTAGTGTTGAGTTGGTGCCCTAGTTTTTGTTTAGTCGCTGGTTTAATTTGTGTTTTTGTCATCAGTAGTGTTTTCCCTTGCAACCCTAGCCGCCATCCCCTTCACCATCCTCTGTTTTGTCGGCTTTTTGTGCTAGGGTTGATTGATCGACACACCTAGCCTTATCCCACCCTAAACCCACCATCAACACCTCAGACCAATCCCCACATATACCACTTTCCGCTGCCTCCACACCACCAAAAAAGATCCTACCCGATTCCAAACCCGACCCCTAACCCGACTCGGGTTTTGCCTCCGGTTTCTTGAAAACCGATTCGGACTCCCCCTTTGGTACGTCCTCATCAGAGCGTTCCAAGCTACAAATCTTGATTCGTATCGTGTTCCAGGATGTCTTCTTCGTGCTCACAGAAGCTATCTTACCTGATGCCTCCAGGAACGTGTTTGGCCCACCAACTATCACAATGTGACCTCGGCAGCTTTCCACCCCGTGATCTCCATGTGAGTTGAGCAAAGATCTAATCTAGTTTCACATTATCATGTTCCAAAACACTTGTGAAGTATATGTTCAAGTTGTAGCTCGATTAGTGTAGCCAGTCAAAGGGAATGCGCAAGCCATGTAACACGTTGTTTTGTTCATGGCACAGCCAAGCTGCCCACCAGCCCTCCGGTCCACCATGGACTACGGACCACTGCCATAGCCTGGTCCATTGACCCATGGATCTAGTCCATGAATTTAGGATTTATTTTATTTTTACTTCCAATTAAATGGCTCTTTTTGTATTTAGGCCCCTGACTTTAATTTAAATACTATGTTGACTTAATCCCTAGCTCAGCACGCATAGTCCAGCAGCCCACACCCGCATCTTTTCCCCTCTTGGCTTGCTTAGTCACCACTCTCGTAGCACCACGGCCTATCAGCACAGCAAGGTCTTGCAAGACAACCATAAGCGTCTTCGTCTTCCTCCTGCAGTAATGACATCGCCGCCAAAAATTGTCATCGTTGCCGCTTTGATTCCCTGCCTCCCCGGCTCCCGAACCGACCTCGAACAAGTTCACATGACCCTCTGTTTCATCTCCCACACTCTCGGACCTTAATCACGCACCCATGCACATTATCGCATGATAATGGCTGTCATCGGCCATTAATGGCTAATGGTCTTGCCCCGCTCGCCTCCCCTTCTCTCCCCCCTATAAAATGGCCTCCAGATGTCACCCTCCCCAACCGCTGCCTTCTGTTCTCATGCTTCATCCCCAAGACCCCAGAATACGCTCCCCGTCAAGCTTCAGTCAACTATCGCCGGCATCTCTCATTGTCGTTGACTGCCTCCGACCCTCCCCGACCCTGTATGAGCCACGAGTAAGGACCCCCGCCTTCCTCGCGGCCTTTTGCCCTGCCACCGCAGAGAATGGACCACCGGAGCACCTCTCTGGCGAGTTCCACCGCCGCCACTTGGTCAACGCCGGCCATCGCCCAACTCGCTGACACCTTTCGTAACCATCGCTTTCTAGGTTTGTGGCCAAGATTAGAACCCAATGATAGGTTATGAACTCAGTCTACCGTGGTCCATAGACCAACCTAGCCTCAATCCATAGACCCCATCAATGCAGTATTTATGTTTTATTTTAATTCGTGTAAACTCCGGTAAATGCCTATTGTGCGCTTAGATCCCTGATTTTAAAGGAAATATACTGTTGGTCCTTCATTTTTGCACAAGAGCCCATATGTTTTTTGTAAATTATAACTTATCCCTTGTGTTTTACAATTTGTTTCCAATACTTTGCTAAAGTTACATTTAACTCACTAGTTTTTTTACTATTCAAGTAAGAAATATGTTTTCCAAACTAAATCTATTTCTATAGCACCATTGCTTAATAAAACTAATTTTTAATTGCTTTATGATTTATAAAACTAATTAAACAATTAATTTTCTTGAGTAGGTAATTTCCTAATAAAACTTTTAGTCTCTAAACCTTGCTAACTTTTATCTCGTAACTCCGATTAAGGTGATTTTTGTGTTCACAAAATCGTAGGAACGAGTATTATCTGTTGGTATTGTTTTCATAGTCATTAGGAACTGTTTGGTGTAATGTTTCTTATTTGATTATGTATGCTTTTCCAATGTTTATCGATATTAGAGGATGAGCAAAAAGAGAAGTTTCAAGACTATTGAGCAGTAGTTAGCAGGGAAACAGGCAAGTGCCCATGACCATATTGCACCATACGTCATGCTAGTGCAGTACTTTGGGGGATTATAATTGAATAATAATAAGCTTTTCTAATATTCACTTGAACCTAATTATCATTTGGGTAATTTAGATGACCCAAGAAGGAGGATGTTGAAGATGGTGCGGGTATGCACAAGTACGGGTAATGTACTGTTTGGTTTGTGGTAGGGCTTGCTTGCGATCATACAAACCAAATTCATGGAGCGGCCACCCAGGAAAACAGCGCAAAGCACAGGGCTGATATGGGTAGGCATGGTTTAGTATTTGATGTCTTCCTAGTTTTTCGGGTGTTTAAGGAAGGAGGACGAGAGGGTTACTTTCGGCCTTAGGTGATGAAGGTTTACTTCTAGCCATGGCGCTAGAGGGGGCTTCTGCAGGGATGGTTAGTCCCGCGGCGGTGAAACCTTAGCATGGATGTTTTGCAAGCTGGAGAGCGCTTTGAAAGACCATGTGGTGATCTCTTGGCTTTACACCTACAATAGTGTGTTGGCAATAGGGAGAGTTCAGTCACCGACAGGTAATGGAATCACCAAGCTGTGGGTAAAGTTGTGCAATCTCTGCAGTGTAAAACTGTTATAACAGCCGTGCTCACGGTCAAGAACGGCCTGGATCCTCACACGATTAGATGGATACTTGGGTGGATCTGGTGGGTAACCAGATTTAGGGGTAGCTGCAAGTGGGTAACCTGTAGTGTTCTGGTATGAGTGGGTAACTCATAGACTTGCTATCGGTGGGCAACCAATAGTGTTGGACAGGTGGTTAACCTATTAGGCATTTCACCTAGTAATAGGATGCTTAGAGTCATAGGCTAAGGTTGCGTAGTACAGTAAACCTAAGTCTAGCCTATTCTTGTTTTAGCCTGCATGTCATAACTTTTCCTCACTTGCTGAGTATGATATGTACTCACGTGTTATAGTTTTCCCTGTTTTGTTGTTGCTATATTTCTGATGCTCAGACGACGCTGACGAGATGGACTACATCAATGAGGACTACTTCAACTAGGAGTGCGGCCCTCGGTTGACTGCCTGTGGCGTTATGGAACCTTCCGCTATTTTCTTTTATGATTTGATGTAATCCATGCTATGTAATAATGACTTGATATATTAATAATAATGACATTGGTTATTTACTATTACTTCACTTTTGTCTTGTATGCGTGAAAACTTGATCCTAGGCACGTATACATAAGCATTCGGTTTTGGCCTTAAAATTGAGTGTGACACAAAATTCATGACCATTCTGCACTCTGATCTTTGGAACTCTTGTGATTGCAATGTGCAGAGTTATGAGATGGTCGATAAGCAGTTGATGTGATCTGATCGGTAGGAGATCCAGAAGGCAGTCGGCACAGAGGAGCAGACTGATGCGGCGGTCCTCGTGAAGAAGCCAACCAAGGACAAGATTCAGACGGATGACATCCAGACCAAGGAGATCGCGCTCGACCTAGAGGACACTTATGCAGGGGCCAACCTCGATGAGAAATAGGAACTCTGCTCACTCTTTTCCTCCAGGAAAATAGGGACATCATTGCATGGAAACCATCTGACATGCCGGGAGTTCCTAGGGAAAAGATTGAGCATGAGCTATGGGTGCCTCCTGGGGCCACCCCTGTCCGACAGAGTCTTAGAAGATTTGCACAAGACCGCAAGGACGCCATGAAGAAGGAGATAGCTAGGTTATTAGATGCTAATTTTATAAAGGAAGTGTATCATCCCGATTTGCTGGCAAATCTAGTCCTTGTACCTAAGAAGAATAAAGAGTGGAGGATGTGTGTGTGGATTATACCGATCTGAACAAGGTCTGTCCTAAATACCATTTCACTCTGCCTCGTATCGATCAGATTGTAGATTCAGCAGTAGGGTGTGAGCTTTTAATCTTTCTGGATGCCTATTCAGGCTATCACTAGATCCCACCGAAAGTTGAAGATCAGATCATAACTTCTTTTATAATACCCTTTGGTGCCTACTGCTACATTACTATGCCCTTCGTTGTGAAAAACGCTGGTGCGACTTACCAACGAGGTATAACGCTGCCTCTCTACTCAGATCGATCAGAATGTAGAGGCTTATATTGATGACATTGTTGTAAAAACTCAGAACATCAAAGAACTTCTTTCTGACCTGGTAGAAACTTTTGACAATCTGAGACATTACTCAATGAATCCTAAAAATGTATTTTTGGGGTTCCTTCGGGAATTCTACTGGGTTACATCATTTCAAAGCGAGGTATAGAGGCTAACCGGGATAAAATCAAGGTGATCCTTGATATGGGGCCACCTAAGGGATGTTTAGAAGCTGCCTGATGTATGGCATCCTTGAGTCACATTATTTCCCGACTGGGGGTTAGAGGGTTACCGCTTTTCAGATTGCTTAAGAAGCAGGATGACTTCATGTGGACGAAAGAGGTGCAATCGACAGTGGATGAGCTGAAGGTCCACCTCAGCAGTATTCCAGCATTGGTGCCTCTAGAGCCAAGAGAAGAGCTTCAACTCTACATATCAGCCACAAAACAAGTTGTGAGTACCGTTTTAATGGTCGACCGAGAGGAATAGGGTCATATACAAAAAGTACAACACCTGGTCTATTTTGTTAGTGAGGTTCTCAGTGCCTCTAAAACAAGATATCATGAGAACTTGATGTTGCTATATGCACTTTTGATCACCTCAAGGAAGTTGAAGCATTATTTTCAAGCTCATCCCATCGAAGTCCAAACATCCTTTGCCCTCAGCACAGTGCCTCACAACCAAGAAGCTGAAGGAAAGATTGCTAAATGGGCGGTTGAACTTGGTTAGTATACCATTATGTTCGTAGATCTGTCTGCAATTAAAGGACAAGCATTGGTCGACTTCATTTCCAAGTGGAAAGAGATTCAAATGCATCCCGCGTTGCAAGATGTTGAGTACTAGAAAATGTATTTCGATGGATCCCTCCAATTTCCAGGAGCTGGTGCAGGAATCATGATTATCTCAACCACAGGAAAGAAGCTACAATATGTCCTTCAGATCATGTTTGACGTGTCTAATAACGATGCGGAATATGAAGCCATCCTACATGGTCTGCGCATTGTTGTTTCACTCAGCATTAAGCCTTGGTCATTAATCAGGTCACTAAGGATTGGAACTATGTAGATGACAATATGGGTGCTTGTTGCCAAGAAGTAAGGAAGCTCAAAGACATGTTCGATGGATTGAAGTTCACGCGTGTCCTTCGAGATAACAAACAAGCGGCTAATGAATTGGCCAATATGAGATCATCTCGTTCTGATGTCCCACCTAGTGTTTTCTTACACACCCTAGATTCCCCTACTATTTCTCCTCGGTCGGATGTCCTGGTGACCGATGTTGCTGATCCTGTTAGTGATGAGAGTGTGGAGACCGACTGGCACGACCCAATTATCCCATTTTTTGGACTAGGGAATGAGGTGCCTCTTCCTAGAGGATCGAGGTCCCGAAGGTGCTGATAACGCAGACAATTGATAATACAACAATGATCCAAATTTAAGTTCAATTATTACATCAAAGTGCAGCGAAAATACAAGTTCAATGTTTTGAAAACAGTGGAAGCAAAATAACGACAAGAACTACGAGCTCGATGATATAGCATAGTGATGATTCATGCCCGAGGAACCGTCACTCTAGCAGCACACAATAGTCACTGCGGCGGCAGGTCAGAATCCCAGTGGGCAGTCCAACCCTCAGGGACCTGCATGTCCCAAGGCAACACATCTATAGGCAATTCTATCTCTTCAGAACCTGAAAATCACAGAGGCACAAAGCCTGAGTACTAATTACTCAGCAAGACTTACCCATCAAAAACCTAGACATGCAATGGCTCTAATAGGTGGCTTGTTTGAAAGGACTCGCACTAAGCAACCTATTAGTTCTATCAAGTTTTATTTTCTCAATTTAATTGGGTAGAGCAGAAATGTAACTTTAGTGAAGCATCATAAGGTAATAAAACAATACATAAAGTAAGTACAACATAAGAGCGGTAACAATAATAATCATCATCATCAATAACCAACATAATCCATCATTATAATATCATGTGCAACTACGTGACGACTCAGTGACCAAGCGGTACTTATTACTGATGAGGACATCATCATGCTGGATACGCGCATATCATGGCTGTCCCCAAGTTACAAGTCGTCACCAACTCGGTCGCCGTGTTCGTTTCGGATTCAGCCGACACCCCTTCACGGTTTTGATGATATCTCCCATATCCGACGTCCAAACGAGTCGTTCTTTGATGCGTTGGAAAGGGGACGACGACACTGTCGTTTTGGTTCTGGTCCTAGCTCCAGAAGGGTCGTGAGTCATAATATGTGACCATGACAAGGTGTTGTGCCACCTATTTTGGGCCAACTTGGCCATGTATCGTGTCGGGCCTTAAGCCCATGTTGTGGGCGCCCCCCCTGGTCGCCCCAACCCTAGGACGACTTTGTTTCCTACATAAACTCAATAGCCGCCATCTTTTAGTTTCGGGTTTTGTTTAGTTCAGTTTTCCAGAGAGAAACATGATCGAATTATTGTAACTGTGGCGACAAGTCCTTTTACAATAATCCAGGGCCCCTGTTCTTGTTCTACACCACTGTGGTTCACTTCATCCATATTTGCAATTTCAGATTGCGTGTTTATCCTCTCTTGCTTGTGTTCTCGATTTCGCTTGCAGGAACAATCAAGTTGTGCTTGGTGTAACGGTTGCGGGGTTGGATCATGTCTGATTCACGCCGGGTCGTCGACGCCGAGTTCCCCAAATTCGAGTTTATCCGCTTACCTCTCGGAAGATCAGGCCATATATACATCAATTACTGCGAGGGACTGTGACACCCCAGGTGTCTCACTTCATTTAACCAACATGGAGAGCTTAGGTTATGAACAACATAGCATGAAATATTAGGACTCACTCCTTTTTATTAATTTAGGCAAATAAAAACCCTGCAATCAAGTTATTGAAGCAATTCAAACATTTCAATACAACTTATGCTAAATAAATTCATAATCATGTTATGAATAATAAAATAGAATTTTATGGAATTATTGGGCATTTTATCTACTTGGCAAGACCCCTAATTAATTAATTGATTCTTAAATAACTAAATAATGCATTTAATTAATTCTAAAAATATTTTTATGAAAATCACAAATAAAATTCACCAGAGTGTTCTCCACTATTTAAATAGCCCACCTCTATTTTTGGAAACTCCTAGCTATTTTATTTTGATTTTATAAAAATCAGCTTTGACCGAGGGCCTATTTGTAAGAAATCAAAAACTCCAGGGGGTGCAGCGTGAAATCTCTATCTTCTTCCCTCTCACTGGCGCAGAGCCGATTCTCGGCCGATTTCTACCGACGCCGGCGCACCGCGCAGCTGGCCTTCACCCCCGCCTCGGGACTCCATGTGCGACAGTGCCGCTGACCTCCCCGTGCTGTCCCATCCCCTCTGCCTCAGCTGCTCACACGCCCAACCCTCTCCGTTCCCTCTGCACCGTGCCATGATCACCGACAAAACTTCAATTCCGCTCGCTCTCTCTGCTCCTGCTTCTCCCCACTCACCCTTATCTGTCCGCAACTTGATAGCGAACCCGCGAGCTCATAGAACCCACTCTCTCTCGTTCTCTCTCTCATTTCCGCTCTCACCCCATCACCCTGCCATTGCTAGAACTCGAGCTCCAAGCTTGCTGCTCGACCACCACTGCCACTATCTTGCAAGCCACACCTCATATCACTACGCATAAGACCTCTCCTCCCTTCCCATGCACTTGCTTGGCCGTTACTCCTGGCGCATTGGGTGAATTGCAAGAAAATCAGAGGCGACCCCTGTCCAACGAGTTCTGCACCACCGGCTGAAATTGACCGCTCCCGATGAGCCTTGTCGCCCAATCTTTTTCCTCTCTCGTGCATAACTTCCCAGCTCACCTCTCTGACCCTTCTTTCCCGTGTTTTCACCACAAGATCTCTGTCGCTAGTGTTTTCCCCGGCCACCGTCTCTACTCCGCTGATCACCGAAGCCGCCTCCACGACAAGCCCCTACTTCTGGCCATCATCGATGCACGCTGACTTGATGCCGAGCATCCCCTCGTCGCCGTGAAGCTTTAGGAGCAAGCCCCAACTGATTTGGGGCTCCGAGCCGATTCCGTGACTCCGCTGAAGACCTTCGCTCCACCATCTCTCGTCGTCGACCCCCTTCCGGTGAGTCTCCGTCCTTGCCAACCCCCTAGACGTGTTCGCCTCGACGTGTGCATCACGTGTGTAGTCTCACGGCGAGCTTTCCTCGCGCGCAGCCATCGGCGGTGAGCCTTGACCGCTCTCTGGCGAGTCCCTGGCATTGCTGACACCCTGCACACTGGCATCCTACTGGCAGCCTACGTGTCATCTACGTGTCGCTTATGTGTCGCCTACGTGGCCTCTCCTTTAAACCAGAAAATACCAGAAATTCCAGAAAAATGCTTAAAACTTTGAAAACTCCTAGTAAATTGAACTTAACTCCAATGAAGCCCAAACAAGATTTGTTAGGTTCACATTGAAGAGCTCTATTTTAGTAAAATGATAAACCTTAGCCTCTGTACCTGCATTTTTATTAATTCATTTAATTATCCAAACACAAATTAATTCACCAGATATTCTAGGAACCAAATTTAATTCTGAATTTTGGCATGCTTAATAACTGCATAAGTATCTGTCACCAAAATTTTTGGTTTAGAAAAATATGGATTATTTTAGGCTCTAGAAATTATTTAGTGAGTTCAATTAAATTAATTCTAGTAATTATTTTATAATTAATTGGCCCCTGCCACTTGGCACAAAAATTATTCACACAAACCTCTATGCCCAGTAATTCACACAAGTCCAGAAACCTAAGTTTACTTAATTAAATTAAATTAATTGCTCATACCACTATTTTAATTGAATAAATGCTAGTAATTAGAGTAATTATATCCAGAGGCTGTAAATTGGTAAAAATACACTTCATCTATGTCTCTGTTCATGATAAATCACACAAGATCAGAATCAATTGGTTACTATTACAATTGCTTGATTATTTTGAAGGACTACAACAACCCTAATAAATGATTGACACATCAAATGAAGAAACTCTAATTTGTTTCTTTGAAGCATATGGCTTCGAGAACATTGAAGCATATGGCTTCGAGAACATTGAAGCATATGGCTTCGAGAACATGATAATAATCAACATTTAAAAGACGTTGAGCATCATACCATTGCATTCTACAGTATTTTGATAATACCGATAATTCAATTCTATCATATAGGCAACAACAACCCGGAGCAGGAAGAGGAAGATCTACAGAAGGACCTTGATCCCCAAGAGCAAGACGTTGTAGTTGCTAGCACTAACGTCGATCCAGGCAAGCCCCGGTTTTTCATTCGTCATTTTATAAAGTTGCTAGTTTTCAATATTATTAGTGTCTGTGATTATTGCATTAGGTCATATGAGTTGATTGGAACCCACTTGCATGATACCCAAATGACCTACGCCACTATCATTAGAACATTGGTAGTAACGGTACTGTGTCGCTATGCTTAGTAACTATTAGGCCCGATAGATACTAATACTAGGGAATGAACTTGACCACTGGAACGGGAAACTAAAAAGAAGTTTATTTTACTATTATAACCGAGCAGGAAAGATGCATGTGTAGGTTTGCAGCAATACATGGGTGTTGACTGCGGTAGCCCTGCCTTGTCGAACCTAGGACCCGTCCATGGTCAGCCCCTTGGTCAAGTATTGAACAGTACCGATACATGCTAGTCTATGGGCACTAGTAAACTGATGTAGCATTGGCGCGGCAATGAGGACTGTACCCAGTACAGTGGTCGTTGACCCTCCTGCTGCTGGAGTGGGCGGTTTGGACCATGAAGTACTGTTGGTAGAACGGCATGCCCACTCGCTGAGACTGGACCCGGACCAAGTAGTTTTTCGTCCTTGCGAAAAGTTGTCATATACGACCTTAACTGGTGTGTATGTGTCGTGTATCTCGGGTTATCCCAGCTGGTGTAAATCAACTGCAATTGCTATCCCTCGTAGTAATGAGTACCACTTGGTCATTGCATCGTCACGTAGTTGAACCTGGATTGGAAGTTAACTATGATGCTTATTGATTGGTATTATTATTATTGCTCTTATGTTGCACTTACTTTATACATTGATTTATTATCTTATTGTTGCAACTAAAGTTACATTCCTGCTATACTCAGTTAAATTGAAGAATAAAACTTGATAGAACTAATAGGTTGCTTAGTGCGAGTCCTTCCAAACAAGCCACCTATTAGAGCCATTGCATATCTAGGAGTCGGACGGGTAAGACTTGTTGAGTAATTAGTACTCAGGCTTTGTGCCACTGTTGTTTCTAGGTAATGAAGAAGTAGAATTGCCTGTAGATGTGCTGCCCTGGGACATGCCAGTCCCTGAGGGTTGGACTGCCCACTGGGAGTCTGACTTCCGGCTGCAGTGATGATGTGTGATGCTAGAGTGATGGTTCCTCGGGCATGAACCATTACTATGTTGTATCGTCGAGCTCGTAGATTTATCGTAATTGCTTCCGTTGTTTCAAAACAATTCAAGAACTTGTACTATTTCCGCTGCACTCTGATAACTATTTGATGTAATATTTAATTTAAATTCGAACCAATGTTGTATTATCAACTGTCTGTGTTATCAGCACCGTCAGGACCTCGATCCTGTGGGGAGGGGCGCCACAGCTGGTATCAGAGCCATGGTCCATGATAATACAATATTTAAATCGTATTTTCAGAAACCACGATGTTGCGAGTGAGGATACGTTAGTATTGCCCCTGTAGATAGTAGGGTGGTGACAAGGCTAACCTGGGTTATGATTGTTTACATTGCATCTACGGCTTCTTCAAAGGAAGGTACGTGCGTGCTTAACCGACACGCATGATATCGGTGTCTGTGCTCGTAGGCGGATACGAGACACTGTTGGCTCGTGACTTATCACGGCGCGATCCTTTTTCCATGGACCGTTACTAGTAGAACTGTGTTTCTTTTCGTAGTTTCTTTTGAATTTGATGTATTGTTTCTGCAATGAATCTTCTGCAGGTACGCTAACACCATTAGTATAACCTTTAGAATAACTTACGTGTTGAGTGCGGGTCGTCACCAAATATCCGTGCCGCTAAGTCTTGGCAAGTTAGGTGTTGTGTGGTGAGGAACGATAGGTTAATAAAATGAAGGTTTTGCATCATGCATCCCATTATAACTAAACTAAAATTTGGTTCTCTCCTTACTTACCAACCTCTGAATAAAAATTTTCTAAACCTAATAAGTATAAAATTCTGAATAACGAGGTTAACAAGAATCTGTCCTGTTTTTAGCTGCCAACTTCAAAAATTCATAACTAAAGTTCTACTTCGGATTTTTAGGTGTTTAAATACAATCTGGAAAGCCCTAGAAGCCTATTTTCATCTCCAATAAGTTTCACCATCTTCCCAGTTTTCCCCTGTCCAGTAGAGCCAAAACATTAGGCTTATGTCAATCTGAAACCGAATTTATTTTGAGACCCACTGCCGTACTATTGACCCTTGAGGCTGGAAAATGTTAACAAAAACTTTGTTTCTGTATTTCATAGCAATATATATGAAATGCATTGTTACTCATGGAACATTGTACTCACCATTGGGTTATGTTCCAGATGGGTGATCACGGTTTTGAGGAGCTTTCGCACGACGGGTGGCGCTACACCACCGGACTCCACCATCGTGGCTTTCCTACACTGTTGTGGGACCTCTTATGCTTGTTGCGCTACGACGAGCCGCCCTCTTACAAGGGCCGTGAGATCCGTCGTCACGGCACGACTCTTGCTGAGGTGCACATCAGCGTGCCTACACACCCATGCAACCTCGACATGGCGGGTATGGAGAGCACGTCGACTTGTGGGAGCCTCCGTGAGGGCTTGGAGAGAGTCGCCCACAGGGCTCTCACCCACTTTTGCGAGCGCCACACAGCAGCGCTCTCCGGGACTCCGTTTGAGATGATTCCCATCTGGCACCAGGCCAACCCGGTCTGGCAGAGGCGTGTGAGGCGCGTTGGCCACGACGACTACCTGACATACCACGCAGGGTACCACCGTGTGTCTTACTACTCTGAGTACCTCCTCAACTTGGATGAGGAGGCTAGCAGCCATAGCAGCATCATACTAGCTGAGGCAGAGCAGGTCTGGGTTCAGAGGAATGACCTGCAGACACAGGTCGACACGCAGCAGAGAGAGATTCAGCGGCGGACCGCTGCTCTTGAGGTGAGTGAGACTCGCGTTACTGAGGTGACTGGACAACGCGACACCCTTGCACAGGAGGTTGACAGACGTGGCATGATTATGCAGCAGCGCGCCAACCACAACGAGCACCTGCAGCATCAGTTGACGGCTGCACAGCACGAGATGGAGCTTGTGGGAGAGGATTTGGAGACCATGGCCCAGGAGAACGAGGGCCTGCAGCAGCAGCTTGAGGCATCCCTTGCACCACCGGCAGTACCGGAGGAGGAGGACCCGTAGGAGGATATGGACGAGGAGTCTGACATGGACTACGAGGCACCGCCTGAGGCAGGACCCAAGAGGATGAGGGTAGACTATCCTAGTCTCGGTAGTCAGGATCAGTGGGTAGGTAACTTTTGTCGAACCACACGAGGTTGTGGTATTTTGGGGTTGATGCGTGAGATGTTTTTGTAACTCGAGGGCCACCTATTCCGAGTCATGTATTGAAACTATGATGATTTGCGTTGTGCATTGGATGTACCATTAGTAGCTAATGTTGTTACAAATAAAGTTAATCGTACTCGTGACTCAATCAAGGTACTTTCTTTGTAGATGGCTAAGAACAATGAATAACCACCACAATGTTGGGAAATTACCGATGGCCTGGAGTTCACGGGAATGATTCACCAATTTTGGAGAGTTCTACAGAGATTCGGATATTCCACTCCTCCCACCTATGTTGGCAAGGAATTTCAGGAGCATGGAGTCCCCTCATGTATCATCCATGTGGCGGTTCCCGCCAATTACTCCATCATCCCCGCATGGGAATCTTGGACCCTTAGTGTCACCGGGACCTATCTGCCTTCCACCTCGAATGTAGCTACATTCAAGGCACATACTCGGTTCTATGAAGACCACAAGCATGACATGGCTAGAACACCCATTGCCTTGCTACCCATTAATGATGTGACTGATTTTGAATGGATGAGGCGTGTGGATTTCATCTTTGATCCAAACCACCGCCATCATGATCCTATGCTGCCCATAATAGAGTATTATGGTCTGTCCACGTTCGCTTTGTGGACAAATTTGTGTCAGAAATTAGATGTGTTCCATTCTGCACTACGACTTTCTGAGCTCAAAAAACAAGCTAAAGATGAAGAAATTGTAGAACTGAACCAGCAAATCCAAGCCAAGAATGAAGAGATCGAAGCGATTCTAAAAGAACATGACCAAGCCTTGCAGGATGTAGAGGATTTTAAGCATGACATGATTGAGGCTCAAGATGACCTGAACGCATTCAAGGCTGCCCATCTTCCTATTGAAGGGAATTGGGACGAGATCTTCATAAAGTATGGAGAACAAGACGCTATGGAGATGGGACTTGCTGGTGTTGATGACGAGGAAATGATGGATCTGGAGGAACCAGGAGAATCTATGGAACAGGAAGAACCGGAAGAGCCGGAAGATTAAGCCAGGAATAGATGCTTTACTACCCCATGTGCGGTCATGAAAAATATGTACCCCTAGTCCAATATAGGAGTGTGAACCTTGCAGTACGTGTCCGCAATACCGTAGCTAGGCGTTGGCACGTATGTGTAGGAAATCGTATAAGGATGTCCTTTAACCACCTTGTAGACTAAATTGAATCAATGAAGTTGGTTGCCGTGTCTGAATTGTTATCGAGCCTTTTGCAAATTATATTCTTGCGCATGTGTCATTATGGAGTAATCTGAGAAATGACTAACGTGCAACCGCATAATTTGCAGCATGGTGCATACTCGGAATCAAGAGGATCCTGAGAGCTCTCAGTAGGGGGCTAATGTTGAGCCATCTCTAGCCGAGGTTCTGGCCGCTGCACTCAACAGGCAGCAAAACAACTCAGAACTGCTCCGTCAGTTGGTCGACATCATGACTCACCAGGCTGGGCGTGGAGATAACCACAACCACCGCAACAACCAGCCCCGTCAGAGCACTTACTCAGATTTTCTGGGTACTCACCCACCAACCTTTGAACGTGCCAGAGAGCCGCTGGATGCTGACCATTGGCTGTGTCAGATCGAGACTAAGTTCAGTCTACTGGAGTGCACTGAACACCAGAAGGTGTTCTTCACCGCCCAACAACTCCAGGGCTCTGCTAGTGCCTGGTGGGCCAATTATGAAGCTTCTCTGCCCGCTGGACATCGCACTGAGTGGAATGAGTTCAAGGCTGCTTTCCGAGCTCATTTCATTCCCACGGGTCTCATGCAAAGGAAGTTTCAGGAGTTCATGGATCTAAAACAAGGAGGGAGGAATGTCCTCCAGTATTCTAAGGCTTTCAATCACCTGGCCCAGTATGCTAATGAGTATGTCAATATGGAGGAAAAGAAGAGATACGCATTCCTATGTGGGATGAATGCCACGCTTAAGGAGCGTCTGACTTGGCAGACAATGGGCACATACAACGACTTGGTCAATGCTGCTATTGTCTAGAAGGGTGCTATGCGCCAAGTTGAAGAGGAAGACCGCAAGAGGAAGGCCCCTGCTACTGTCCCTGCTACCCCACAGGCGAAGCATCGTCTGATTTACACTTCCCCCACCGAACAGCATTTCCGGGCATCACCGCGGCAGCAGTACCAGCGACCAAATGGTCAGAATTACTCAAGGCCGCCGCAGCAGCAGAATTTCCCACCTCATGCACCGTACCCGTAGCAGAACAACCAGTACCGCGCACCGTATCAACAGTAGGGGGGCTAGAATGTTCGCGCTCCACAACCTGCTGACCGTGGAAGCAACTACCCCTGCTACAATTATGGTTGCACCGGCCACTTTGCAAAGAACTGCACTGCACCAAGGCGCAACAATAACAACAACCTGCGTCAGAATCAGAACAAGGCTATGAATGCACCGTCTCGTGGTGCCCAAGTGAATATACACCAATGCTGAAGACATCCCTCAGGGCGAACCCGTGCTGACCGGTACGCTCTCGCTCTATCGCCAGCCTATCCTTGCACTTTTTGATTCTGGTGCTACGCATAGTTTCATTAGCCAAGCGTGTGTGCAAAAACTTAATCTTCAACCCTAGACTATAGAAAGGTGCTACACAATTCGTTCCCCCGCTGGGCAAACTAGTGCCAATCAAATAGTGTGCAAAGCCCCTTTGGAAATAAACAAGAAAATCTACCCCACGAATTTTATCATGCTTAGCCACCAAGAAATTAACTTGACTTTGGGCATGTTCTGGATGAAAATCCATAGAGCCATGCTAGATATCGAGCCCCGTATCGTTCACCTCAACTCCCCTTTGCATGGAGAGGACACACTTTCTCTAAACATTGATTCATCGAAAGCCCTGATAGTCCATCACTTGGAAGGGCAGTTGCTCTAGAATATCCCCGTTGTTCACGAGTATCCGGACATATTCCCTAAAGATATCTCTGGCCTACCACCTGACCGTGAAGTAGAATTTAAGATAGAGCTACAACCGGGAACTTCTCCAATATCTCGTTGACCTTATAAAATGGCCCCAAATGAGTTGGCCGAATTGAAAAAGCAGTTGAATGAGTTATTGGAAAAGGGATTCATTCGCCCAAGCACCTCACCTTGGGGTTGTCCAACTATCTTTGTGAAGAAGAAGGATAAGTCTCTACGTCTCGTTATTGATTATCGACCCCTCAACGAGGTTACCATCAAGAACAAATACCCTTTACCATGAATTGATATCCTTTTTGATCAATTAGTTGGTGCTAAGGTATTTTCGGAAATTGATCTCCGATCGGGTTATCATCAAATCAAGATCCGAGCGGAAGACATTCCGAAGACTGCCTTGTCTACTAGATACGGACTATTGGAGTATCTAGTAATGTCATTCGGACTAACCGATGCCCCTGCTCATTTCATGTATCTCATGAATTCGGTATTCATGCTAGAGTTGGACAAATTTGTGGTAGTATTCATTGATGACATCCTCGTCTATTCTAAGTCCAAGGAAGAGCATGCTGAACATCTTTGCATTATTCTTCAACGCCTCCAAGATCACAAATTGTATGCCAAATTCAGCAAGTGTGAATTTTGGTTGGACCGTGTACCATTCCTTGGTCACATAGTCTCTACAAAAGGAATCTCAGTAGATCCTAGCAAAGTTCAAGATGTGCTAGATTGGAAGCCACCAAAGATAGTTCACCAAGTACGCAGTTTCCTCGGGCTAGCCCGATATTATTGTAGGTTTATTCCAAATTTTTCTCGGATAACCAAACCCATCATGGAACTACTGAAAAAGGAGAAAAAGTTTGATTGGAATAGCAAGTGTGAGGAAGCATTCCAAGCACTGAAGAAATTATTGACAACTGCCCCAGTACTAGCTCAACCTGACATCGCCAAGCCATTCGACGTATATTGCGATACGTCCGGCACAGGGCTGGGATGTGTACTCATGCAAGAAGGTCGTGTCATAGCCTATGCATCTCGACAGTTAAGGAAGCATGAAGAGCACTATCCAACTCATGATTTGGAGCTAGCTGCAGTTGTACTTGCACTAAAAATATGGAGGCATTATTTGCTCGGCAATTTAGTGCACATCTACACAGACCATAAGAGCTTGAAATATATATTCACCCAGACTGACCTAAACATAAGACAATGTCGGTGGCTAGAACTGATCAAGGATTATAACCTGGAGATTCACTATCATCCCGGCAAGGCTAATGTAGTCGCTGATGCGTTAAGCAGAAAGGTCTACTGCAACAACTTGGAACTGGAAGTTCAGTACCGAAATGACCACGAAACTAATTCAGAACCTAGCCTCCGCATTTTACCTGTTGTAGTGGTGAGCAACCTAAGTGTGCATTCTACCATCCATGAAGAAATCATTGCTGCACAGAAAAATGATGTTGGTATGAATCACATCAGACAAAATATTAAGGGTGGCAAAGCAAAATGCTTCACCCAAGACTCGAATGGTACTCTGTGGTTCAATAACCGTTTAGTAGTACCAAAGGACTTTGTACTTCGACAGAAGATCTTGGATGAGGCACACCACTCCAAATATTCTATCCATCCGGGTAGTAATAAAATGTACCAAGACTTGAAGAAGAATTTATGGTGGACAAGGATGAAGCGAGAAATTGCTCGGTATGTCACGGAATGCGATACGTGTCAGAGGGTTAAGGCTGATCATTTGAAACAGACCGGATTACTTCAATCATTGAGTATCCCCGCATGGAAATTGGAAGACATCAGCATGGATTTTGTTGTTGGTCTCCCTCTCACTTCTCGAAAGCATGATTCAATTTGGGTCATTGTGGACAGACTCACTAAATCTGCTCACTTCCTGCCAGTCAACAATAGACATAATGTATGACAATATGCAGAGCTATACATAGCCATAATTCTATGTCTCCACGGAGTGCCCAAGACCATTGTTACGGATCGTGGCTCACAGTTTGTTGCTCGTTTTTGGGAACAACTGCATGCATCTTTGGGTACCAAGCTTATCTGGAGTTCTGCTTACCATGCCACCACGGATGGACAAACTGAGCGTGTCAACCAAATTTTGGAAGATATGCTTAGAGCATGTGTCTTAACTCATGGTGGTAATTGGGATACATATTTGCCTTATGTGGAATTCTCATACAACAACAGTTACCAGGAGAGTCTAAAAATGTTGCCATTTGAAGCACTCTATGGTCGCAGTTGTAGAACGCCGCTAAACTGGTCTGAATCTAGAGAAAGAGTAACCTTTGGTCCTGATCTTGTCAAGGATGCTGAGGAAAAAGTACGTACCATCCAAGCCAATCTTAAAGCCGCCAAATGCCGTCAAGAGAAGTATGCAAACAGACGACGTAGACCACTGTACTTCAATAAGGGCGACTACGTCTATCTCAAGGTGTCGCCTATGAAGGATATCCAACGGTTCGGAGTCAAGGGAAAGTTAGCTCTCCGTTATATTGGACCATTCCAAATTCTGTAACGATGTGGAAACGTGGCCTATAAGTTGGAGTTACCCACCAACCTATCTGGAGTTCACCCCACCTTCCACGTCTCTCAGCTTAAGCGATGTCTCAAGCCACCCATCGACAAAATTTTAGAGGAGTATGACCAACTCCAACCCGATCTCACATATTCTGAACAACCCGTAAAGATCCTTGACGAGAAGGAACGCACGACCCGTAATAGAACCCTCAAATTCTACAAAGTTCAATGGAGTAACCACTCAGAAGATGAGCCTACTTGGGAATCGGAAGAGTTTCTGAGAACTCACTACCCGAAATTTTGGTCGTCATACACAGGTATGCTTTGACCACCGCACTTCCCTCTAGTTTGTCGTGATTCATAATCTCGGGACGAGATTTCTTTAAGGAGGGAGGGCTGTGACACCCCAGGTGTCTCACTTCATTTAACCAACATGGAGAGCTTAGGTTATGAACAACATAGCATGAAATATTAGAACTCACTCCCTTTTATTAATTCTAGGCAAATAAAAACCCTACAATCAAGTTATTGAAACAATTCAAAAATTTCAATACAACTTATGCTAAATAAATTCATAATCATGTTACTAATAATAAAATAGAATTTTATGAAATTATTGGGCATTTTATCTGCTTGGCAAGACCCCTAATTAATTAATTGATTCTTAAATAACTAATTAATGCATTTAATTAATTCTAAAAATATTTTTATGAAAATCACAAATAAAATTCACCAGAGTGTTCTCCACTATTTAAATAGCCCACCCACCAAATTTCACTATTTTTGGAAACTCCTAGCTATTTTATTTTGATTTTATAAAAATCAGTTTTCACCGAGGGCCTATTTGTAAGAAATCAAAAACTCCAGGGGTGCAGCGCAAAATCTCTTTCTTCTTCCCTCTCACTGGTGCAGAGCCGATTCTCGACCAATTTTTGCTGACGCCGACGCACCGTGCGGCCGGCCTTCACCCCCGCCTCGGGACTCCATGTGCGACAGTGCTGCTGACCTCCCCATGCTATCCCATCCCCTCTGCCTCAGCCGCACGCACCCAACCCTCTCTGTTCCCTCTGCATCGTGCCATGATGACCGGCAAAACTTCAATTCCGCTCGCTCTCTCCGCTCCCGCTTCTCCCCACTCACTCTTATCTCTCCGCAACTTGCTAGCGAACCCGCGAGCTCACAGAACCCACTCTCTCTCGCTCTCTCTCTCCTTTCCGCTCTCACCCCATCACCCAGCCATTGCCAGAACTCGAGCTCCAAGCTTGCTGCTTGACCTCCACTGCTACTATCTTGCAAGCCACGCCTCAAATCACTACACATAAGACCTCTCCTCCCTTCCCATGCCCTTGCTTGCCGTTACTCCTCGCGCATTAGGTGAATTGCAAGAAAATCAGAGGCAACCCCTCTCCGGTGAGTTATGCGCTGCCGGCTGAAATTGACCGCTCCCGGTGAGCCTCATCGCCCAATCTTTTTCCTCTCTCGTGTGCAACTTCCCAGCTAACCTCTCTGACCCTTCTTTCCCGTGTTTTCACCGCAAGATCACTGTCGCTAGTGTTTTCCTCGGCCACCGTCTCTACTCCGCCGATCACCGAAGCCGCCTCCACGACGAGCCCCTACTTCCGGCCATCACCTATGCACGCCGACTTGATGCCGAGCATCCCCTCGTCATCATGAAGCTTCGCTCCGAGCCCCTACTGCTGGCCATCACCTATGCCCCTACTGATTTGGTGCTCCGAGCCGATTCCACGACTCCGCCGAAGACCTTCGCTCCGCCGCCTCTCGTCGCCGACCCCCTTCCGGTGAGCCACCATCCTCGCCAACCCCCCAGACGTGTTCGCCTCGACGTGTGCGTGACGTGTGTAGTCTCGCGGCGAGCTTTCCTCGCTCGCAGCCATTGGCGGTGAGCCTTGACCGCTCTCCGGCGAGACCCCGGCGTTGCTGACACCCTACACACTGGCATCCTACTGGCAGGCTACGTGTCATCTACATGTCGCTTATGTGTCGCCTACATGGCCTCTCCTTTAAACCAGAAAATACCACAAATTCCAGAAAAATGCTTAAAACTTTGAAAACTCCTAGTAAATTGAATTTAACTCCAATGAAGCCCAAACAAAATTTGTTAGGTTCAACTTGAAGAGCTCTATTTTAGTAAAATGATAAACCTTAGCCTCTATACTTGCATTGTTATTAATTCATTTAATTATCCAAACACAAATTAATTCACCAGATATTCTAGGAACCAAATTTAATTCTTATTTTTGGCATGCTTAATAATTGTATAAGTATCTGTCACCTCAATTTTTGGTTTAGAAAAATATGGATTATTTTAGGCTCTAGAAATTATTTAGTGATTTCAATTAAATTAATTCTAGTAATTATTTTATAACTAATTGGCCCCTGCCACTTGGCACAAAAATCACTCACACAAACCTCTATGCCCAGTAATTCACACAAGTCCAGAAACCAATGTTTACTTAATTAAATTAATTTAATTGCTCATAGCACTATTTTACTTTAATAAATGCTAGTAATTAGAGTTATTATATCTAGAGGCTGTAAATTGGTAAAAATACACTTCATCTATGTTTCTGTTCATGAGAAATCACTCAAGATCAGAATCAATTGATTACTATTACAATTGCTTGATTATTTTGAAGGACTACAACAACCCTAATAAATGATTGACACACATCAAATGAAGAAACTCTAATTTGTTTCTTTGAAGCATAAGGCTGCGAGAATATTGAAGCATATGGCTTCGAGAACATGATAATAATCAACATTTAAAAGACGCTGAGCATCATACCATTGCATTCTATGGTATTTTGATAATACCGACAATTCAATTCTATCATATAGGCAACAACAACCCGGAGCAGGAAGAGGAAGATCTACAGAAGGACCTTGATCCCCTAGAGCAAGACGTTGTAATTGCTAGCACTAACATCGATCCAGGCAAGCCCCGGTTTTTCATTCGCCATTTTATAAAGTTGCTAGTTTTCAATATTACTAGTGTCTGTGATTATTGCATTAGGTCATAGGAGTTGATTGGAACCCACTTGCATGATACCGAAATGACCTACGCCACTGTCATTAGAACTTTGGTAGTAACGGTACTGTGTCTCTATGCTTAGTAACTATTAGGCCCGATAGATACTAATACTAGGGAATGAACTTGACCACTAGAACGGGGACCTAAAAAGAAGTTTATTTTACTGTTATGACCGGGCAGGGAAGGTGCATGTGTAGGTTTGCAGCAATACATGGGTGTTGACTGTGGTAGCCCTGCCTTGTCGAACCTACGACCCGTCCGTGGTCGGCCCCTTGGTCAAGTATTGAACAATACCGAATACATGCTAGTCTATGGGCACTAGTAAACTGATGTAGCATTGGCGCGGCAATGAGGACGGTACCCAGTACAGTGGTTGTTGACCCTCCTGCTGCTGGAGTGGGCGGTTTGGACCATGAAGTACTATTGGCAGAACGGCATGCCCACTCGCTGAGACTAGACCCAGACCAAGTTGTTTTTCATCCTTGCGAAAAGTTGTCATATACGACCTTAACTGGTGCGTATGTGTCATGTATCTTAGGTTATCCCAGCTGGTGTAAATCAATTGCAATTGCTGTCCCTCGCAGTAATGAGTACCACTTGGTCATTGCGTCGTCACGTAGTTGAACCTAGATTGGAAGTTAACTATGATGCTTATTGATTGGTGTTACTATTATTGGTCTTATGTTGCACTTACTTTATACATTGCTTTATTATCTTATTGTTGCAACTAAAGTTACATTCCTGCT
The DNA here is from genome assembly GCA_032690845.1 of Eleusine coracana subsp. coracana. NCBI lineage: Eukaryota > Viridiplantae > Streptophyta > Magnoliopsida > Poales > Poaceae > Eleusine > Eleusine coracana. Next base: position 32,505,362 of record CM064426.1, on the reverse strand, counting down.
ATACTCAATTAAATTGAAGAGTAAAAATTGATAGAACTAATAGGTTGCTTAGTGCGAGTCCTTGCAAACAAGCCACCTATTAGAGCCGTTGCATGTCTAGGAGTCCCACGGGTAAGACTTGCTGAGTAATTAGTACACAGGCTTTGTGCCACTGTTGTTTTCAGGTAATGAAGAAGTAGAATTGCATGTAGATGTGCTGCCCTGGGACATGCAAGTCCCTGAGGGTTGGACTGCCCACTGGGAGTCTGACTTCCCGCCGCAGTAATGATGTGTGATGCTAGAGTGATGGTTCCTCGGGCATGAACCATTACTATGCTGTATTGTCGAGCCCGTAGATTTATCATAATTGCTTCCGCTGTTTCGAAACAATTCAAGAACTTGTACTATTTCCGCTGCACTCTGATAACTATTTGATGTAATATTTAATTTAAATTCGATCCAATGTTGTATTATCAAGTGTCTGTGTTATCAGCACCGTCGGGACCTCGATCCTGCTGGGAGGGGCGTCACAGGGATAGCAATTGCAATTGATTTATACCCGCTGGGAAAACCTGAAATACACGACATATATGCACCAATTAAGGTCGTATATGGCAACCTTTCGAAAGAAAAGCACCCACACCTTAGATCGGTTGTGGTGACATCGAGTGGGCATGTCGTTCTACCAACAGTACTTCATGGTATGAACAGCCCAATCCAGCAACAGAAGGGTCAACGACCAACGCACCTTAACCGTCTTTAATACAAATGACCTTTAATGCTACGTCGGTTTACTAGTGTCCATAAACTAGCATGCATTCGGTACTGTTCAATACTTGACCAAGGGGCCGACCACGGACGGGTCCTAGGGTGGGCAAGGCAGGGCTACCGCAGTCAACACCCATGTGTTGCTGCAAACCTATACATGCATAATCCCCTACCCGGCCATACATCAAAAGTAAACTTCTTTTATAAGTTCAAATTTAGTGATCAAGTCTATTCCATAGTAATAATTTCTATCAAAACTATTTATTACTAAGCATAGCAGTTCAGTACCGAGCCTACTAAGTTCTATTAATAGCAACATAGGTCATTTGGGGTAACATGCAAGGTGGGTTCCAATCAACTCCTATGACCTAATGCAACAATACAAACATAGACACCAGTAGTATTGCAAAACTAGCAAAACTTTTAAAAGGCAAATGCAAACCGGGGCTTGCCTGGATCCACACAAGTGTGAGCAACTACAGTCTCCTGCTCTTCGGACTCTTGGTCTTGCTGGACATCGGGGTCCTGCTCCTGGGTGTCATTACATATTAACAAACAATGGATTTAACGGTATTATTGCAACACTGTCACATGCAATGATATGATGGATGCATATTTGAAAGGATCGTAGTGACCGAGAGGGAGGGGGTGAATCGGAAACTACCACTATGTACCAATTTCGCCAATTTCTCAAACCGACCACTCAATCAACTCCTATAACAATTCTAGTGGTGATCACACTAACAAGGTAATCCTATGAAAGGAAAGACAACCTATGCATACTAGTGGATCACACAAGGCAATACAACTCCTATGCAATCTAGAAAAGAAACAATGCGGAAGCACACACCAAGCTAGCAAAGGAGCCTACTCATGCAATTCTACAAGACAAGGAACTAGTGCAAACAAGCATGAGTAGTACCACACATACAAGGATAGCAATCAAGCCAAAACAACTACTATACATGTTAGTGATCAAATGCGGAAGGTAATGCATCAAAGTAAGGAGCAGAGTAAGAGATGTCTCATGATTTTGTTCCCTAAGGTCTTGGAAGGATGGCGCCTTCCCCTACTGCTCGTTGGACCACAACCGCCAGAGTCCCGGTCCCTCCCGCCACCAAGTGGAGTTCTCGTCCACGAGCCCTCAATCACTCCTCGAGTGAAGATACGGTGTGCGTCACTGCTGCACAAAGCACAAGCTCGCCTCCCTCGAGAACTTGCCATACTCCCCGAGCCGGCACAGGCGCTCACTATTGATGCCCCTTCTAACGGCGGGCTCAAACCGTGTCAAACTTGTGACGGCCTTCACAACCAATCACGATAGGCTCAATCACAGATACCTAACCGGTCTAGGTCTCACCATAGCCCAAGAGTAACATTCTAGATCACACCCTCAAGGACACCCTAGCCTTAGATGTGCAAGATCACTCCATGTTACTCTCACTAGCACTCTCAAGATATCCAATATCCTCTCTTAGTGCTCTCCTCTTTTCCTCTTGGACCTTACCAATTATCCCTAGGTATTACTCTGGCGAAGAGAGGTCTCCATGACCCCAGCAACGAAGTTATATAGGCCTCCAACCTCAAACTAGTTGTTGCTCCTCGAAATTGTCTTTCTGGACACACTGACCGGACTATCCAGTCACTGCCTGACCAGACCGTCCAGTCGCTATATAACGGCTCTCTCCAGTCGTCGGCTCCTCTGTCCAGGCGATCCCCTGTACTGACCGGACTGTCCGGTCACTGGACCGTACCGTCCGGTCCACTTTCTCTCTCCATTCTAGGAAGGTCCGCAAACTGGATCCTCTCTGTCGTCCCTGCACTCCTACTGACCGGACCGTCTGGTCAACAGACTGGACTGTCCGGTCTGTATGGAGTCTCCTACAGATAGAGTCCTTGCTCCTTGTGCTAAGTCCTAGAAAACTCCACATAGTGACCGTATAGTCTGGTCACCTCTGACCCCTCTGTCCGGTCACTACGTCCAGAAGCTGAAACTTGTTGTCCTCGCTTGACATTTTTTCTCAGCTTCTCCGAACAGCTCCTTGGCTTCTCCACCGTCACCTAGTGCCTGTGATTTCACCGAGCAACCATGCACATCACCGACTAGACAGGACCTAAGAGAATGACCTAGACCCCCTTGATAGTCCGGTTTTTCCTATGGACTCAAAGCCTAACCACTTGACAAGTGTACCAAACACTTGCTCCATAGCTTGTTCTCCACTTTGATCCATCGCCATCAATCCTTGGACTCCATCAAGCTCATCAAGCCTCTATGCTTGTGGTCATCGTCATCAATCGCCAAGGCAACCGTCATACATATATTTGTAGTAGAGTTTAATGAAGGTTCCTGCATAGACAACACTCATGTAGATATTAGTCCATAATTTCATAATTGTCATCTATCACCAAAACATTCATACCTTGGGGATTCCATCATCAATGGTCATGAAGCTTACAATCTCCCCCTTTTTGGTGATGGATGACAACCACTACCTATGATGATCCAAAAACGGACGAGCAAGAAAGAACCAATGGAAAAGAAAAGATTGAAGGGCATACCTTGGTCCTTACCTTGGAAGTAGTCTCCCCCTTGAGATGTGCTAGGTGTTGAGGGAAGACTACCAAATTATTTAGCGCACTAGATATTGAGCTTGAGCCGAATTTGCGCCCGCCTTGGTGTTATGGTAGTCAATCTTGTTGATGTACACACGTACCAAGGACATAGATGCTCATGTCGGTGAAGGTGTTCATTGTCGCCGTAGACACGCACCGTCGTTGTTATCTTCATGTTCATGTTCATCTTGATGTGATCTTCATGTTCCATTCTTCAAGGGTTTGTCTTTTGAATCTTCATGTTCTACACTCCCCCCTTTGTGTTATCAACTGCCATCTTCATGTTTCTTCTCCCTCTTTGACCTAGACGACTTGGGTTTTGGATCTTCATGTTTTCTCTCCCCCTTTGTCACCTATCACCAAAAACCACACAAAAACATAACAAAAACAAAGAGGCATAAGATAATTGGCAAGAGTTAGAATAACTCCCCCTTTCATGGTGCTCTTTCTTGGTTGTAGTGATGTTCAATCGTAGCTCCCCCTACACTTATGACTCAACAAAATATTTTATCAAATGTGTAAGAGTTAGTCATTAGGGAGGTGGGAATATATGAGCCACTTGTCTTTGAGCCGCGCGAGTAGATTTAACCTCGGAGCTCGGTCGAACATGACTCAATGGGCATGAAGCACAAATGTCACTATTTGATCATCTAGAGAGTCATGTACTCACATTGTAAATGAGAAACTCCCCCTAGACACATGCTTGGGAGCATGTATGGTATCATAATGCAAGGATGCAAAAATGCAAAGAGTGCAAATGCAACAAGTATAAAATGCATGATGTGATGGTAAACAAAAGAGAGAACCACTACAAATCGAAGTGTCAACAACTAGTTGTTCCCTTCTCAAGCTTGCTCACAATGGACCATTCTTCAAAGCCTTGGGTACACCATGAACCACCTTCCCAAGCTTAACCTATGTCCATTGCTATCTCAAGAAGGTCTGAAGTCCACCTACAAAAGAAGAGAAACGAGCACAAACAAAGACATAAACAAGAACAAACAAAGCACTATACATATGCACAAAGGACAAGCTCAAGGGTTACTCATGTGAAGTTGGAGAGGTCGAGAACATTGACTTCTCCCTTTAGCTTGTTGAAGGTCTTCTCATCAAGTGGCTTGGTGAAGATGTCCGCCAATTGTTCATGAGTTCGCACGCTCACCAACTCGATGTCCTTCTTCTCAACATGGTCTCTTATGAAGTGATGTCTCACTTGAATATGCTTCGCATGACCATGATCTCCAGAGAGCCATCTTTGTTGCCACCTCACTATCACAATATAGTGGCATTTGGGTGTAGTTGAGGCCATAGTCCGAGAGTGTTTGCCTCATGTAGACAAGTTGTGCACAACAAGCTCCCGCCGCCATATATTCTGCTTCGGCGGTAGATAGATCCACCGAGTTTTGCTTCTTTGAGCTCCAAGAAACTAGAGATCTTCCAAGAAATTTACAACCACCCGATGTACTCTTTCTATTCACTTTGCAACCTGCAAAGTCGGAATTCGAATACCCAAGTAACTCAAAGTTTGATCCTCTAGGATACCATAAGCCCATGGTAGGTGTGTACTTGAGGTATCTCATTATTCTCTTCACGGCCTTCAAGTGTGACTCCTTTGGATTTGCTTGACAGTGTGCACACAAGCACACACTAAACATAATCTCCGGTTTCCCTTTCACATCATCATCCAAGGGTTTGCTTGTAGCCATAGGTGTGTGCAACGGCTTGCAATTCTCCATGTTGAATCTTTTGAGAAGGTCCTTGGTATATTTTTCTTGATAAATGATGTTTCCCTCTCTCAATTGCTTGACTTGGAATCCAAGGAACATGTGCAACTCTCCAATCATTGACATTTGGAATTCCCTAGCCATCATCTCCCGAAACTCTTCATTGAACTTCTCATTGCTTGACCCATAGATGATATCATTCACATAGATTTGGCACACAAAGAGATCCTTCCCAACATGCCTCGTGAACAAGGTGCTATCAATGCTTCCAATGGTGAATCCATTCTTGAGTAGGAAGTTCCTCAAGTGTTCATAACATGCCCTTGGTGCTTGCTTGAGACCATAGAGAGCTTTCTTCAATTTGTATACATGTCTTGGATGTTTTGGGTCCTCAAACCCCGGAGGTTGTTCCACATAGACTTTCTCATTGATTTCTCCATTCAAGAAGGCACTCTTGACATCCATTAGAAAGAGCTTGAAGCCATTATGTGATGCCTAGGCAAGTAAGATCCGAATAGATTCAAGACGGGCCATAGGAGCAAAGGTCTTTTCAAAGTCAATCCCTGCCACTTGAGAATATCCCTTAGCCACTAGGCGAGCCTTGTTCTTGACAATTGCTCCTTTCTCATCTTGCTTGTTCTTGAAGACCCACTGGGTGCCAATCACATTATGATTCTTGGGTCTCTCAACCAATTTCCACACTTTGCACCTCTTGATGTTGTTCAATTCTTCTTGCATGGCAATTACCCACTTGTGATCATCCATAGCTTCATCAATGGTAGTGGGCTCAATCATAGAGATGAAAGAGAAGTTCGCAATCTTAACATTGGCCTCATCATTATTCTCTTCACTCACATAGTTGGGCTTGTATTGATTCCTCGTTGTCTTTATTCAACAAGATGGAATCCCAATGATCAAGTCTTGTGAATGATCTTTGTTGATGCCCTTGGGTCTAGGATGGTGTTTTCTTTGTATGGGAGAGGCTCTTGGTGAAGTGTCTTGTGCATCATGAATTGTTTGCTCTCTTGATATATGAGTGTCTTGTATCCTAAGAGAGGTGGAGGAGTCACTCTTATGCTTTCTTGTTTTGGACTTTGGGCTTCAGGTGGATGGGAGGTTATCTTGTGAAGAACTAGGAGAAGTGGTTTGTGATGAAGTATGTGGGGAGGTTTGTGGCTCACTTCTCACTCGAGATTCCTCATCATTTGGTGGGTGTACTCTCAATGAATCTTGGGAGGAGCTTGTGGGAGTATTTGTGGTATCTTGGGTTGTTTGTTGTGCCTCGGATGAGGAGGTAGGTTGAGGTGGTGGAGTAGAAGGCTCATCAACATCACCATCATTGGCCTTGTGGGGTAAAACCTCACCCACAAGCATGTTTCTCAAAGCTTCCCTCATAGGGTCATCTCCAATGTCCACTTCATGAAATTCATCCTCCTGTTGGGACCTATTTGACTCATCGAATTGCACATCATAGGATTCCTCCACACATCCGGTGGTGGAGTTGTAGACCCTATATGCTTTAAAAGTCCCAGAGTACCCAACAAGAATGCCTTCATAAGTTCTGCTCTCAAACTTACCGGGCTTTCTCCTCTTCTTGAGAATGTAACACTTGCATCCAAAGACTCAGAAATAGGAAACGTTGGGTTTTCGTCCCACCAATAGCTCATATGGTGTCTTCTTCAACAAACAGTGGAGATAGACACGGTTCGAGGTGTAGCAAGCCGTGTTGATTGCCTCCGTCCAAAACTTCTCATGAGTTCCATACTCATCCAACATGGCACGAGCAAGAGTGATGAGCGTCTTGTTCTTCCTCTCCACTACTCCATTTTGCTCAGGAGTATATGTAGCGGAGAATTCATGTTTGATCCCCTTTTTGTCACAATATTCATCCACTATGGTGTTTTTGAATTCCATCCTATTGTCACTCCTTATCTTCACAATGCTAGCATTGAACTCATTCTTTGCCCTCTTGGCAAACTTTCTGAAGATACCACTGACTTGAGATTTGTCCACAAGAAAGAAGGTCCAAGTATATCTCGTGAAATCATCAACAATCACCAAGCAATATAGATTGCCTCCTAGACTCTTGTAATATGTTGGCCCAAACAAGTCCATGTGCAAGAGCTCTAGAGGATGAGATGTAGGCATGAATGAGTTGGTGGTATGTGAGGATGCAACTTGTTTCCTTGCCTGACAAGCGCTGCATAATTTATCCTTCTCAAAAGTCACATCCTTGATTCCTTCAACTAGATTTCTCTTGACAATCTTCCTGAGCTGATTCATTCCAACATGTGCTAGCCTTCTATGCCATAACCATCCCTTGGATGCCTTAGTGAATAGGCAAGTGCTTGGTGGCATATTGCTTGACTTGAAGTCCGTGACATACAAGTTCCCATGTCTCATTCCATGAAATACTATCCCTCCCTTGACATTCTTAATTGTTGCACCATCCTCATCAAACGTGCACTTGAAACCCATGTCACAAAGTTGACCAATAGATAGAAGGTTGAAGTTGAGGGTTTCCACAAGGAAGACCTTGGAGAGATGGAGGTCATTTGTGATGGCCATCTTGCCCAAGCCTCTAACTCTCCCTTTTGATTTATCCCTAAAAATCACCTTCTCACTCTCTTCATCTTCATCAATGGTGGTGAACATGGTTGGTTTCCCAATCATGTGTTGAGTGCACCCACTATCAAGAATCCAATGAGTGCCTCCACTCTTGTAGTTGAACTGATGAGGACATCACCATGCTGGATACGCGCATATCATGGCCTTCCCCAAGTTATAAGTCGTCACCAACTCGGTCACCACGTTCGTCTCGGATTCAGCCGACACCCCTTCACGGTTTTGATGATATCTCCCACATTCGACGTCCAAACGAGGCGTTCTTTGATGCGTTGGAAAGGGGACGACGACGCCATCGTTTTGGTTCTGAAAGAAGGATCGTGAGTCATAATATGTGACTATGACAAGGTGTTGTGCCACCTATTTTGGGCCAACTTGGCCATGTATCGTGTCGGGCCTTAAGCCCATGTTGTGGGCGCCCCCCCTAGTCGCCCCCAATCCTAGGACGTCTTTGTTTCCTATATAAACTCAGTAGCCGCCGTATTTTAGTTTCGGGTTTTGTTTAGTACAGTTTTCCAGAGAGAAACTTGATCGAATTATTGTAACTGTGGCGACAAGTCCTTTTACAATAATCCAGGGCCTCTGTTCTTGTTCTACACCACTGTGGTGATTAGTCCTGTTATGTTCAGAGCTTGAACCTTTTCTTGTGATTCGCTTCATCCATATTTGCAATTTCAGATTGCGTGTTTATCCTCTCTTGCTTGTGTTCTCGATTTCGCTTGCAGGAACAATCAAGTTGTGCTTGGTGTAACGGTTGCGGGGTTGGATCGTGTCTGATTCAAGTTGGGTCATCGATGCCGAGTTCCCTAAATTCGAGTTTATCCCCTTACCTCTCAGAAGATCGAGCCATATCTATATCAAGTGGTATCAGATTCCTAGTTCCCCGTGAGGTATTATCGTGTTCTTCCCTTTAGATTCGTTTGACCGTGATGCAGACCGTCTTCACCGTAATCGACACGGTATGGGAGGTAATAACAATCGTGGTAATACTGATACTTTTGTTAAGCCCAAATTTAACATACCACCTTTTGCCGGTAGTGCTGACCCTGAAGCATACTTAGATTAGAAACTTGCTGTTGAACAGAAATTTAATTCTCATTTAGTTCCTGCTGAGCATAGAGTTAGACTTGCTACTAGTGAGTTTACAAGTTTTGCTCTCTTTTGGTGGAATGATCTTTGCAATACTAATGCTGCTATACCTGCCATTTGGCCTGTTTTGAAACAACGCATGAAATCTTGTTTTGTTCCTTCTTATTACCAACGTGATTTACGTTTGAAATTACAATCTTTAACACAAGGTAGTAAAACAGTAGAGGAATATTATCAAGAATTGCTTATTGGTTTAGCACGTTGTGATATACATGAAGATGATCTTGAAACAAGTGCTAGATTTTTTGGTGGTTTGAACCATGATATCCAGAATATTGTTGACTATAAAGAGTGGAATAGGATCAGCAAATTGTATCATATTGCTCTTAAGGCTGAACGAGAAGTACAGGGACACCTTCCACAACAATCTTGCAGGTCCAACACTGAGCAATATCTCCAGCAACGCACTGGAGTAGAGAACTTGAAGAGTCATGTTGCTAAGACACCAGCAACAACTTTTCCACTTGCGCCTACTTCTGCAGCGCAATCGTCTAGTGTGCAGCACCAACACCAGAAGAAGGTTACTACTTCCGGTACTAGGAGTGGCTCCTCCACCACCATTATTTGCCACCGCTGCAAGGGCATGGGACATGTCATGAAGGATTGCCGTAGTCGTCATGCTTTCATCGCTACCGCTGATGGGTATGAAAGTTCTAGTGATGTTGAAGATGAATTTGCTCGTATGCTTAACCTTGTTGCAGATTCGACGGAGGAGCAGGAGACTACCGCCATTGATTCTATTGCTGCCACCGCAGGCTTTCCTAGCCTCATTGTACAGCGTGTATTGATCACTCGGGTGGGACAAGAGGAAGAACAACAACGCAACAATTTATTCTACATGTACCTCATTGTTGTGGACCACCGTGTTCTCACCATCATTGATACTGGGAGCTGTAACAACTTGGTAAGTTCTAATTTGATAAGCAAACTTGGCTTGACCACGCATGCACTACATCAGCCCTACCACATCACATGGTTCAACAATAGTGGTACGGCACAGGTAACTCGATCAGCACGCATACACTTTTCAGTAGGTTCTTATCAAGACTTTGCTGATTTTCATGTTGTACCTATGCAAGCATGTTCGCTTTTATTAGGCCATCCATGGGAATATGATACGGATGCTGCCCATCATGGTAGAACAAATACATATACATTTGTGCATAATGACAGGAATATTACTTTGCGTCCGTTATTGCCTGCTGATATTAGAAATCATTTTAAACTGCTTGCTGAAAATACTGAGAATAAACATGATAACAAACAACTTTCTGATGTTAAACATAAAGCTATTCAGTTAAAGGGAGGTGCTTTTCTTGCTATGACATCTACTGTTACTGATCTTTATGATAATCATGATGCACCTTGCTATACTATGCTTTGTCATGATATATCTTCTATCGATGGTCATGTATCTTGTAGTTTGCATTCTGCTAGTACTAACCTTTTGCAGGAGATTGATGCTGAGATGGAGTCGAGGGCGACTCCAATTCAAGAAGGGGAAGATGATGAGGACATCACCATGCTGGATACGCGCATATCATGTCCTTCCCCAAGTTACAAGTCGTCACCAACTCGGTCGCCGCGTTCGTCTCGGATTTAGCCGACACCCCTTCACGGTTTTTATGATATCTCCCACATCCGATGTCCAAACGAGGTGTTCTTTGATGCATTGGAAAGGGGACGACGACACCGTTGTTTTGGTTCTGGTCCTAGCTCCAGAAGGGTTGTGAGTCATAATATGTGACCATGACAAGGTGCTGTGCCACCTATTTTGGGCCAACTTGGCCATGTATCATGTTGGGCCTTAAGCCCATGTTGTGGGCCCCCCCTAGTCGCCCCCAACCCTAGGACGTCTTTGTTTCCTATATAAACTCAATAGCCGGCGTCTTTTAGTTTCGGGTTTTGTTTAGTTCAGTTTTCAGAGAAACTTGATCGAATTATTCTAACTGTGGCGACAAGTCCTTTTACAGTAATCCAGGGCCCCTGTTCTTGTTCTACACCACTATGGCGATTAGTCCTTTTGTGTTCAGAGCTTGAACCTTTTCTTGTGATTCGCTTCATCCATATTTGCAATTTCAGATTGCGTGTTTATCCTCTCTTGCTTGTGTTCTCGATTTTGCTTGCAGGAACAATCAAGTTGTGCTTGGTGTAACGGTTGCGGGGTTAGATCGTGTCTGATTCAAGCCGGGTCGTCGACGCAGAGTTCCCAAAATTCGAGTTTATCCCCTTACCTCTCGGAAGATCGGGCCATATCTACATCATGACCCTAGTAGTAGCCATAAGACAAGCACTAGAGGAAGAGGAGTTAGTATCCAAAGCATTACTTGATTGACTAGCACTAACCTCATGATGTCGAGCAATGAGACCATCCTCATAGATATGGATTCTTGCAATCCCATCCAATAGTCTCCTCCTAATGGGATAGTGAGGAGCATGATATCTCCAATGTCCATGATCATCCCCCATGTGCACATTGTCAAGGTTGATGTAGTAATAGGGAGGATCATAGAGTCCAGTGATGTGCTCAAGCACATGTCCCACTTGAGAGTGGAGCACAAGTATCATCTCCATTGATCTCTCAATTGAGAGCTCATGTCTCCTGTTGACTACCTCCTTAAGTAAGAAACTCCTCTCAGGAGTTGTGATTTGTTGGAGGAGCTTGTCAATCACTTCATGTGGTGCAATCTTCCGAAGTCCCCTGAAAGAGTTAATCTTAAGCACAAGATCATAGATGCTCAATAGATTCTCACAAATTCAGATTTCTCACAAATTCACCAAGTTCAAAGAGGAGGTCTTGTTGGTGAGCTCGACGAAGATGCCAAAGATGATCTTGTGGTGGAGGGAGCGGAGGAGGTGGAGGTGTCGGAGCCGAAGCCGCAAGATTGATCATCTCAAATGATCGAGCGAGCATTGTTGTTGGTGCTCCCCCTACGCCAATGCTCGGTCCACTCGAAGTGCTTGGAGTAGGACTTGGAATGACACTTGAGGTAGAGCTTGACGAAGCGCCCGATGTATGTTTTCCTCCAAAGGTGTTGTAGAAGTTGTTGCAAGACAATCTTGTGGAGGGATCAAAGAAGTTTGAGCTCGAAGCTACTCCTTTCCCTTTGCTCGAGGATGCTTCATGAGTTGTCTTGAATGTCCTCTTCCATGCCATGCTTGTGGCAATCTCCTCATCCTTGAAGAGCAGCTCAATCACATCTTCTACGGAGAGACTCTTCTCCATGAGAAGGTCAAGTTTGACGTAGAAGAGCTTGCTACTCGGAACCAAGGAGAGGATCTTCTCCACTATCATGATCTTGGGAAGCTCGAAAGAAGTTGCCCCAATCCTGTCCACAATACCTCGCAAGCAAATAAGAGAGTCAAGTAAGTCCTCATTATCACTAGCATGAAAAGCAAAGAACTCCTCAACAATAGAACTACTAGCATGATCAATAGGAGACTCACAAACATCATCAATGCTAGTAGAGCAAGCAAGATCAAGAGACACATCATTATCAATCATCATGTTAGGCATACAAGTAGAGCAACCTATCAAGTCATTGCTAGAAGAGTCTAGGCAGTCACTAGTACAAGGCACATCCACGCAACCATCACAATCATCATACACATGATCATCGCTAAAGGTATTGGCAAAGTCCACAAGAGTATCCATCAAGTCATCCGGAATCATGTCATTTAGGTAGCTTTTAAAGTGATCCTTCCATGAGCCATGACCCGGCCTCGAATGGGATGACATCCCAACTCAATACGATCACTACTCAAGGCGGTTAAGCCTTATGATGAGCACTTGGCTCTAATACCACTTGAAAGGATCGTAGTGACCGAGAGAGGGGGAGTGAATTGGGAACTACCACTATGTACCAATTTTGCCAATTTCTCAAACTGACCACTCAATCAACTCCTATAACAATTCTAGTGGAGATCACACTAACAAGGTAATCCTATGAAAGGAAAGACAACCTATGCATACTAGTGGATCACAGAAGGCAATACAACTCCAATGCAATCTAGAAAAAAAACAATGCGGAAGCACACACCAAGCTAGCAAAGGAGCCTACTCATGCAATTCTATAAGACAAGGAAATAATGCAAACAAGCACGAGTAGTACCACACATACAAGGATAGCAATCAAGCCAAAACAACTACTATACATGCTAGTGATCAAATGCGGAAGCTCAAGCACTACTATCAGGCAAGAAGCCTATTCATACAATTCTACAAGATAGTCAACTAGAGCAAGATAAGCACACAAGCATGAATAGCACGGTATGTAAATGCGAAAGGTAATGCATCAAAGTAAGGAGTAGAATAAGAGATTGCTCATGATTTTTTTCCTGAGGTCTTAAAAGGATGGCGCCTTCCCTACTCCTCGTTGGACCACTCCAAATGGAGTCCCGGTCCCTCCCGCCACCAAGTGGAGTTCTCACCCACGAGCCCGCAATCACTCCTCGAGTGAAGACACGGTGTGTGTCATAGCTGCACAAAGCACAAGCTCGTCTCTCTCGAGAACTTGATGTACTCCCCGAGCCAGCACGGGCGCTCACTGTTGATGCCCCTTCCAACTGCGGGCTCAAACCGTGTACAAACTTGTGATGGCCTTCACAACCAATCACGATAGGCTCGATCACCGACACCTAACCGGTCTAGGTCTCACCATAGACCAAGAGTAACAACCTAGATCACACCCTCAAGGACACCCTAGCCTTAGATGTGCAAGATCACTCCATGTTACTCTCACTAGCACCCTCAAGATATCCAATATCCTCTCCTAGTGCTCTTGTCCTTTCCTCTTGCACCTTACCAATTATCCTCAGGTATTCCTCTGGCCAAGAGTGGTCTCCAAGACCCTAGCAACGAAGTTATATAGGCCTCCAACCTCAAACTAGTCGTTGCTCCTCAAAATTGCCTTTCTGGACACACTGACCGGACTGTCCGGTCACTGCATGACCGGACCATCCGGTCACTCTATAATGGCTCTCTCCCGCCGTCGGCTCCTCTGTGCAGGCAATCCCCTGTACTGACCGGACTGTCTGATCACTAGACCAGACCGTCCGGTCCACTTTCTCTCTCCATTCTACGAAGGTCCGCAAACTGCATCCTCTCTGTCATCCCTGCACTCCTATTGACCGGACCGTCCGGTCAGCAGACCAGACCATCTAGTCTATATGGAGTCTCCTACAGATAGAGTCCTTGCTCCTCGTGCTAAGTCCTGGAAAACTCCACATAGTGACCGTACAGTCCGGTCACCTCTGACCCCTCTGTCCAGTCACTACGTCCAGAAGCTGAAACTTATTGTCCTCGCTTGGCATTGTTTTCCGGCTTCTCCGAACAGCTCCTTGGCTTTTCCACTGTCACCTAGTGTGAAAACCTTGTGGATATGTGCCATGGTTTGCTATATTTGTGATGAGTAATTAACTTGAGCGGACTTGGTGTTTGAGTTGAAATGCGGGAATCCAGGGATTCCATGGGTTTGCATATCATGGTTATGACTAACCGGAGTTGGTGGAGATATTGGTGATGTTGCAGGAGATGGGAAATGTGTTTGCTTGTCTCATGATGTGTAGGTCACTGGAGTCGACATGGCCGTCAATGGCGAGAGGATCGGGCTCAAGTAGGGGACTTGGGGCCAGATGATCGGGATGCCGGGTGAAGTCAAGGGTGATCCACACCGTACACGTGGTGTTTGTCATCCCTATGGCATCATTTGAGGGGGAGTTGGTTTTCTCTTGTATATATGTATCGTACCATTTCCGCATTGCATCTCATATGTAATATATGCATTGGTAGATGAGCTTTGATTCTTATGCTTCCTTGCATTTCTCCTTGCTATGATTGAGCTTGAGCTAAGTTGTGTGGATGTGATGGTAATCTCTCATGCTTAGATTTCCTAGATGGCTTGTTAGAAACTCATGTGAGCAACTAGCTAATCTTAAAGGTAAACTGAGCTTCTTGTGAACCTTGTGATCTAATCTTGCTAAAACTTGCTCACCATGTGTATAATTGCTTTTATCTTTGTTGAAGCTTGCATTAAGGCTAGTCTAGTGGATGTCTTGGCTTTGGCACCTTGTGTTTGCAAAATGGAAGGCTTTGCAAATGTTTCGCTCATGATGTAACATTGTGGGAACATGTGTTCCTTTTGCCGCAAAGGCATGCTCTTTTGTCTTGTGCATAATCTTGAAAAATCTACTAAGTGCTTTGATCAAGAATTACTCAATAATGCTAAATCCAAACATTGTGACTTGAAGCCTCGGGGTGTTTGCCGTACCCAGTTGTGCGACCCTCCGCATGGATAAGAGGACACTTGAGGATAAACAATAATCACTTGATCAAACTGAGTCTCTGTTGCATATGTGAGCGTTTGTAGAGCTCATTTTCTGTGATTGCTTGTTGTCCTTGTTGAGATTGAAACTGGCTAGATTCTTATGATTCACTTGGTGCTTGTTTTGCCTTGGATGAGAGTACTTACACATGTGGTCGCAGATTTTCTCATGATAAGCAAAATTTGATTCTATCTAAGCTAGTCAATCTTTCTGCTTAGCCTATATAGCTCATGGTGTTTATGTCTTGCTATCTATTTTTTATCTTTGCATGATTGGGAGCTATTGCCTTTACACTCCATGGCACTATGGTTATGGTTAGCAAAGTTAAATGCTTGTTTGCATGATTGTTGAAGCTCCTTAGGTTTGCTTTTTCATGCATTGCATCTTTGCTTGTTCTTTTGCCTCTTTGATGAGTTCATTGCCAAAGGGGGAGAAAATTTTGGGGTCATGCACAAATAATACTAAGAAACTCATATGACCCGTTTTGCACTTCATGAGACCTACCACAACATGAGGGGGAGCATATCATGATCTTGAGTGGTTTCTTGCGCTTTTCACATTCTTTGCGTCTCAAGTCGCTTTCTTTGCCAACTCTTGGTTTTGTGATCCCTACATGCTAGATGGCTTGCTTTCACCTTTTCTTTGGGTTTGGCCATTTGGATGTGCTTATTTGGCTTCGCATTTCAATCTCTAATCTTTGTGCATTTAGTGTTGTCAATGTACTCATCAAGGGGGAGATTGAGAAACCATGTGGATATGTGCCATGGTTTGCTATATTTGTGATGAGTAATTAACTTGAGCGGACTTGGTGTTTGAGTTGAAATGCGGGAATCCAGGGATTCCATGGGTTTGCATATCATGGTTATGACTAATCGGAGTTGGTGGAGATATTGGTGATGTTGCAGGAGATGGGAAATGTGTTTGCTTGTCTCATGATGTGTAGGTCACTGGAGTCGACATGGCCGTCAATGGCGAGAGGATGGGGCACAAGTAGGGGACTTGGGGCCAGATGATCGGGATGCCGGGTGAAGTCAAGGGTGATCCACACCGTACACGTGGTGTTTGTCATCCCTATGCATCATTTGAGGGGGAGTTGGTTTTCTCTTGTATATATGTATCGTACCATTTCCGCATTGCATCTCATATGTAATATATGCATTGGTAGATGAGCTTTGATTCTTATGCTTCCTTGCATTTCTCCTTGCTATGATTGAGCTTGAGCTAAGTTGTGTGGATGTGATGGTAATCTCTCATGCTTAGATTTCCTAGATGGCTTGTTAGAAACTCATGTGAGCAACTAGCTAATCTTAAAGGTAAACTGAGCTTCTTGTGAACCTTGTGATCTAATCTTGCTAAAACTTGCTCACCATGTGTATAATTGCTTTTATCTTTGTTGAAGCTTGCATTAAGGCTAGTCTAGTGGATGTCTTGGCTTTGGCACCTTGTGTTTGCAAAATGGAAGGCTTTGCAAATGTTTAGCTCATGATGTAACATTGTGGGAACATGTGTTCCTTTTGCCGCAAAGGCATGCTCTTTTGTCTTGTGCATAATCTTGAAAAATCTACTAAGTGCTTTGATCAAGAATTACTCAATAATGCTAAATCCAAACATTGTGACTTGAAGCCTCGGGGTGTTTGCCGTACCCAGTTGTGCGACCCTCCGCATGGATAAGAGGACACTTGAGGATAAACAATAATCACTTGATCAAACTGAGTCTCTGTTGCATATGTGAGCGTTTGTAGAGCTCATTTTCTGTGAGTGCTTGTTGTCCTTGTTGAGATTGAAACTGGCTAGATTCTTATGATTCACTTGGTGCTTGTTTTGCCTTGGATGAGAGTACTTACATATGTGGTTGCAGATTTTCTCATGATAAGCAAAATTTGATTCTATCTAAGCTAGTCAATCTTTCTGCTTAGCCTATATAGCTCATGGTGTTTATGTCTTGCTATCTATTTTTTATCTTTGCATGATTGGGAGCTATTGCCTTTACACTCCATGGCACTATGGTTATGGTTAGCAAAGTTAAATGCTTGTTTGCATGATTGTTGAAGCTCCTTAGGTTTGCTTTTTCATGCATTGCATCTTTGCTTGTTCTTTTGCCTCTTTGATGAGTTCATTGCCAAAGGGGGAGAAAATTTTGGGGTCATGCACAAATAATACTAAGAAACTCATATGACCCGTTTTGCACTTCATGAGACCTACCACAACATGAGGGGGAGCATATCATGATCTTGAGTGGTTTCTTGCGCTTTTCACATTCTTTGCGTCTCAAGTCGCTTTCTTTGCCAACTCTTGGTTTTGTGATCCCTACATGCTAGATGGCTTGCTTTCACCTTTTCTTTGGGTTTGGCCATTTGGATGTGCTTATTTGGCTTCGCATTTCAATCTCTAATCTTTGTGCATTTGGTGTTGTCAATGTACTCATCAAGGGGGAGATTGAGAAACCATGTGGATATGTGCCATGGTTTGCTATATTTGTGATGAGTAATTAACTTGAGCGGACTTGGTGTTTGAGTTGAAATGCGGGAATCCAGGGATTCCATGGGTTTGCATATCATGGTTATGACTAACCGGAGTTGGTGGAGATATTGGTGATGTTGCAGGAGATGGGAAATGTGTTTGCTTGTCTCATGATGTGTAGGTCACTGGAGTCGACATGGCCGTCAATGGCGAGAGGATCGGGCACAAGTAGGGGACTTGGGGCCAGATGATCGGGATGCCGGGTGAAGTCAAGGGTGATCCACACCGTACACGTGGTGAGGCAAGAAGCACGGACGGTTTCGCGGTTGAGCCTCAAAACCTTGGTGGTGATGAAGACGGCGTGTTGACCAAGTCAAGGTGAATGGGATGCCGGTGCAAGTGACAAGGGTGCCCGATGGACAGGGACTGAGAGAGACTTGCCGGTGGTCAGGATCGCGGGACAAGGTGACACGCATCGACATCGAGAAGTCTTGCTTTGAGAAGCGTGCAAGGCGGTTTCCCGGTTTGGGCCTCAAAACCGGTGGCGGTGGTTGGTGGTCACGTGGCACCATCACGGAGCTTGCTTCGAGTTGAAGCAAAGACGTGAAGCGTCCGATGGCATTCGGGCGATGACGTGAAAGATGGACGGTTATGCCCCCGGTGATAGGTGGGTGTGTTATGTAGGTCAAGGGTAGAGTGGTCATGTGGACAATAGACCCTAGGCCTATGTAAGGTTTATATTTTTTTTGCTCAATAAACACATGTGCCTTTGCAGCAACTTCAAATGATACCTTTGACTTGGCCTTTTGCCATCTGGGGGCTTGATATTATAGGTCCTTTCAAGAAAGCACCAGACGGGTTTACTAATTTATTTGTTGCTATTGACAAATTCACCAAGTGGATTGAAGCAACATCGGTCGGCAAGATAACCTCGAAGAAGGCGACCGAGTTTGTCAAAGATATCTTCACTCGTTTTGGGGTTCCTCATGATAATTGTTTTGACAATGGTACTCAGTTCACATCTAGGGAATTCTGTGACTTTGTTGATGAGATGGGAATAAAAATCTGCTTTGCATTAGTGGCTCATCCTCAAAGCAATGGGCAGGTCAAACGGGCCAATGTTATGATTCTTCAAGGATTGAAGCGTCGGATATTTGACAGGCTCAAACCTTATTGCCGGCCAGTGGGTTCAAGAATTGCCTTTAGTTCTCTGGGGGCTGCATACTAATACCCGTCGGGCTACTAGTCAATCACCCTTCTTGTTTGTCTATGGCTCAGAGGCTATGCTATCGACCGAGGTCAGTCTCGTTTTAGCACGAGTCAAAGGATATGATGAGAAGCTTTCAGAGGAAAATCAAGTGATAGATTTGATTGTGGTAGAGGAGTTGCATGATTGCGCTCTGTTTCGGTCGGCGCTATACCAGCAAGGCTTGTGCCGTTATTATGATAAGAACGTACGCAGTTGCCAATTTCAAGTTGGAGATTTAGTGTTGCACCGAGTGCAATCAACGATGAATAAACATAAGCTTTCTCCAAAGTGGGAAGGAGCTTATGTTTTGGAAGAAGTCACTCGGCCAGTGGCTTATTGTGACAACCCTACTCCGAAAAGTAGAGTATGTCGCACAGGATCGTCTCGGGAGATGGTTAACGAAGTAACCATAGACAACATTCACACATGAACATTCATAATTCACAAAGTTACATCACTTAGATGCATAGTAGTACAAGTTCAGAGATCAAATTCAAATGAGTTCAGATCTGATACAATACATATGTCCTTAGTACATATACATAAGTTAGCGGAAGCGGTGAAACGATAAAACACGACGTTGATTCCTATGGGAACCATGCCAGCCCTATGGCGATGGCTCACTTATCACGGTTAGGAGAGCTAGGGACCCATTCAATGGTCCAGTTCTGAGGCTCCTCACCTTCCCACACCACTGATGAGGACATCACTCCTAAGGATACATGCAACACTCCTCCAATTTTGGACTTGCAAGGTCCAATGACTAGAGCTCGTGCACAACGACTAAATATAGAGGTGAGTTCGTTCCTACATTCTTCATTATATGTCACTTTTGAGAATGGTTTGCTAACTAATGATTATATTATAATTAGGAACCATGGAGAGGACCAGGAGATTATGGGAGAAGGACTTGGAGACGTGGAGGACCAGCAAGGACGTGGAAGCCAAGGTGGAGGCCCAACCAAAATCGACTTCGAGTCTGTTTTAGGGCTCAGGACCAGTCTGCACTAAAACAGAGGCCCAGGACGCATACGGACTCGGATTTAGACGTTCTACATATGCACGAAAAGATAAGAAGAAGACCTTTACAATGACACTGGTCCCATATCAAAATTCATCCGGAGTCATCGGGAATCGTCGAAACAAGAGAGGGTCCAGAATCTGTTTCGGTGCTGCGTCGCCTGTTTTTGGCCTTTGGGCTTTGTATCTAGTTGAGCCCAATTAGGGGCGCATCCAGAGGGTCTTGCACAACCCTAGGATCTTCATATACAGCCGCCACTACACCATTCGGGTTCAGGTTTTGCTTAGATTATTCTGTTCATAACAGTTTTGCCGTCATCATGGTTTGTGAGACCCCAACTTCGTGAGATTCATAATACATCTGCAATTGTGTTGCCTTCTTCTTTGTTCTTGCTTGTGTTCTTGATTCGCAGGCAAGGATTAGCCTTCTCGGCGAGGTTAATCATTTTAGGACGGTTGATAACCAGAGGAGACGTCGTGCTACGGTTGCGGGGTTTAGAACGTGTTGTTCTGAAGCCGGATCGATTTGTGTGTCACTTCCGACCAAATCAACTTATCTAGAACCTTTTGGAAGATTGGAAACCCTTGTTCACATCAAGTGGTAATCAGAGCTTCAGGTGCAACGTCAGTTCGCACTACCCTTAGTTAATTTTGTTTTGTGTTCATCCTATCATCCATAGAAAAGCCAAAAAAAAAAATTCTCCTCCGCCCATAACCACGTGTTTAGCCTTTGCATATTTCAATTTTAGAGTCCGTAGTGTTGAGTTTGTGCCCTAGTTCTTGTATAGTCGCTGGTTTAGTTTGTGTTTTTGTCATCAGTAGTGTTTCCCTTGCAACCCTTGCCGCCATCCCCTTCACCATCTTCTGTTCTATCGGCTTTGTGTGCTAGGGTTGATTGATCGATACACCCACCCTAATCCCACCCTAAACCCACATCAAACACCTCGGGCCAATCCCCATAAATTCCACTTTCCGCTGCATTCACGCCGCCAAAAAAAATCTTACCCGATTCCAAACCCGACCCCTAACCCGACTCGGGTTTCTGGAAAACCGACTCCGACCCCCGTTCGGTAAAACGGGCATAACTTTTCGCTCAGTTGTCCGTTTTGTCTGAAATTTTTACAGGAGATTCTTGACTCAAAGTTGAGCATATGGGAAGATAAATAAAAATATTCAAAAAAAATCGGGAAGATAAAGAAAAAATTGATTTAAGTTTAAACCCGACATTTTCTGCAACTTCAAGATTTTCTGTAGGTCACATCCTACCTCTGTTTGAGCTGAAATTTTTTTGTGGATTCTCCCCCGTTGTTAGTGAGTTGGAGAAAAATATCAAAAAAATAAAATAAAATAAAAGAAATTTGGGATTTCTACTAGTGCTACATCTAGCCCCCTGAAATTTTTGGATTTGGCTGTTTTGCACTTAGCCCCCTGTTATCGCCTGTGTGTCTTTGTCTCCTTGTTTCTACTTTGCTATCACTACTGTTCTAGGACATACTTAGACCAGCAGCTAGGGACAAGTTACTTAGGCACTTATTCAGCTTTACTATCTTTGTCCCACTCACATATATATATTTGGCCTTCCTAGCTCTACATATTTCTTCTGGACAGCACATAGGTTCTTTTATGAACCTTGCAATCGTGGAACACACCTCCCTAGTATCCTTTGCTTTGTTTTTTAGAACTTTGCAAGAGCTTTGTAAGGAGCTTCCATTTGCTGTGTTGAGAGGCACCACTACTTAGCTATTTTGTAGGGATAACCTTCACGGTTTGTTTCCTGTTTTGGTGTTTGTGATGGCAGGAAGTGACAATGGAGAGATGGCTTCCCCCTCACAATTTGCTGAGTGCGTCAGCCAAGAGCAGCTCCAGAAGGATTTGCAGGCTGCTCAGAGTGATTTGGCAGAGACGATCACCAGAGCCGTTACTGATGCGGTTAGCAAGCTTCACATCGGAGAAAGCATCGAGTGGTTGGAGAAGCGGGTCTCTAAGTTAACCGATCAGGTTGTCGTGTTGGAGACCGCCCCCAAGACCAATGATACGAACACTAATAACCATGACGTTGACGACGTCCATGATGAAGACATGGTGTATAAGGCTGATGGCACCGTGGATAGGTCAGCTACAAAGACCGCAAGATTACGACGTCGTTTGCACCATAATACTCAAGGTATGGGTGGTTTCCATAACTACAATCATCGTCCACACGGTAACTATGCTCCAGATGACCCATATGCTAAAATTAAGTTTTCAATTCCTTCATTTTTGGGTCAGTATGATGGTGATGTTTATCTTGATTGGGAGATGACTGTAGAACAAAAATTTAATGCCCACCTTGTTCCTGAACAACATAGAGTTAGACAAGCTACTAGTGAGTTCAAGGACTTTGCTATTGTTTGGTGGAGTGGTCTAGCTGCTGAAATTGACTTGCCTACTAGTTGGGAAGAACTTAAGGTAGCAATGCGTGATTGTTTTGTTCCTCCTTCTTTTTATAGAGAGATTCATAATAAACTGCAGCGTTTAGAACAAGGAGATAAAATTGTTCAGGAGTACTTTAGTGAGCTTCAGAAGGGTTTGATTCGTTGTGCTGTGGTTGAAAAAGTAGAGGATCAGATTTGTCGCTTTTATTCTGGTTTAAGAAAAGAAATTCAGGACATCCTTGATTATAAAGAATATTATACCCTCACCCAGTGTTTCCAGTATGCTATGCTTGCAGAGAAAGAATCACAGGGACTTTTCCAGGCTTTTGAGGAGTACAACAAGTCAAGGAATTCCTACCCCCCACGCTCGACGGGGACTTCGGGGCTGCCCAGGCCATCTTTCTGGCCGCCCCCACCAGCAGCTACCAAGGAAACCAGTGTTGTTTCTGCAGCCCCAAGATCAGCCCCTGTACCTTCTACGCGCTCAGGTAAAACTTCTGTGTGGGTACCAGCTAGTAGTGCCTCCTCTGTTGCTTCGACAGGGTGCACTATAAGGATTCAGTGCCACCGCTGCCATGGACTTGGTCATGTGCAGAAAGATTGTCCAAGTAGGCAGGCATATGTGGCAACAGACGATGGCGGTTACATGAGCATCTCCGATGTGGAGGATGAGGAGGAGGATGTCGCTGCCACCAGCAGTGACCTCGTCCTTATAGGCGGAGACACCATGGGATACATGAACATTATTGTTCAATGTGTCCTTAGCACACAAGTTCATCAGCCCGAGATGATGCAGCGCTACAACTTGTTCCAGATTTTCTTCATCATCAAGAACCACCGAGCACGTGTCATCATTGATGGAGGGAGCTGCAATAACTTGGTGAGTTCTGATGTGGTCAACAAGCTTGCTTTGACCACACGTCCACATCCACATCCGTACTATATTCAATGGTTAAATGACTTTGGCAAAGCTACAGTAATACAAACTTGCAGAGTCCCTTTTTCCATTTGTTCTTATGTGGATTCTGTTGATTGTGATGTCGTACCCATGCAAGCATGTTCACTTTTATTGGGTAGACCTTGGAAATTTGATAATAATGCTGTACACCATGGTAGAAGTAATAAGTACACTTTTATGCATAAAGGAACTAAAATTACTTTGTTACCAATGACCCCTGCTGAAATTGTATAAGCTGATTTAGAAAGAGCTACTAGTTTGAAAAATAAAGGTCCTATAATTCAACAACCTGTTAATTCTAATTCTACACCTAGTAATGTTAATGATTCTTCAAGTTTTAAGGGTGCTGGAATTAAATTACAAGGTCGTTCATGTCTTGCAACAAAATCTGAGCTTGCTGAAATTTCTGATAATGATGATATTTGCTATGCTTTGATATGCAAAGAAGCTTTGTTTTCACTTGATGATATTGCTTCTAGTGCTTTGTCTCCTCCTGTCACTAACCTTTTGCAGGAGTATGAGGATGTTTTTCCAGCTGAGATACCCCCGGGATTGCCACCTTTGAGAGGGATTGAGCATCAAATTGATTTGATTCCGGGTGCTACTTTGCCAAACCGTGCTGCTTATAGGACCAACCCTGAGGAGACTAAGGAGATACAATGACAAGTTCAAGACCTTTTGGATCGTGGGTATGTTCGTCAATCACTTGTGCTGTTCCTGTACTTTTGGTTCCTAAGAAAGATGGTACTTGGCGTATGTGTGTAGATTGTAGAGCCATTAATAATATTACTATTAGGTATCGTCATCCTATTCCTAGGCTATACGACATGCTTGATGAGTTATGTGGTGCTATAATTTTCACTAAAATTGATTTGCGTAGTGGCTACCATCAAATTAGAATGAAACTTGGAGACGAATGGAAAACAGCTTTCAAAACCAAATTTGGATTATATGAGTGGTTAGTAATGCCTTTTGGTGCGCTTGATGAATGAGGTTTTAAGAGCTTTCATTGGCAAATTTGTGGTAGTTTACTTTGATGATATCTTGATTTATAGCAAATCCATAGATGAACATATGAATCATTTGCGTCCTATTTTTGATGCTTTACGAGATGCATGTTTATTTGGTAACCTTGAGATGTGCATCTTTTGCACGGATCGAGTCTCTTTTCTTGGCTATGTTGTGACTCCACAGGGAATTGAGGTGGATGAGACGAAGATTGAAGCCATAAAGAGCTGGCCTGCACCAAAAACTATCACACAGGTGAGGAGTTTTCGTGGTCTTGCAGGTTTCTACCGCCGCTTTGTCAAAGATTTCAGCACCATTGCTGCACCTTTGCATGAGTTGACAAAGAAGGGCGTTGATTTCCATTGGGGTAAGGTACATCATTAGTCTTTTGATGATTTGAAGGATAAACTTACACATGCACCATTGTTGCAATTAACTAATTTTGATAAGATTTTTGAGCTTGAATGTGATGCTAGTGGTATAGGCATTGGTGGTGTTTTGATGCAAGATAGTAAACCTGTTGCATACTTTAGTGAGAAAATTACTGGGCCTGTTTTGAATTACTCCACGTATGATAAGGAATTGTATGCACTTGTACGTTGTTTAGAGCCGTGGCGTCATTATTTGTTGCCCAAAGAATTTGTTATTCATTCTGATCATGAATCACTTAAGTATATTTGTTCTCAATGTAATTTGAACCATAGACATGCTAAATCGATTGAGTTTATTGAGTCTTTTCCTTACATTATTAAACAAAAGAAAGGGAAGGATAATGTGATCGCTGATGCTTTATCTAGGCGCTATACTTTATTGTCTCAACTTGATTGTAGAATTATTGGACTTGAGGCAATTAAAGAACAATATGTTGCTGATGTTGATTTTAAAGATGTATTGCTGCATTGTAAAGAAGGTCGTGTATGGAACAAATTTGTGTTGACTGATGGCTTCTTGTTTAGAGCTAACCGCCTATGCATTCCAGTTGGTTTCGTTCATCTTTTGTTGTTACAGGAGGCACATAGAGGTGGATTGATGGGTCATTTTGGTGCCAAGAAGACGGAGGATATTTTGGCCACACACTTCTTTTGGCCAAGGATGAGGAAAGATGTTGAGTGCTTTGTTGCTCGCTGCACTATATGTCAAAAAGCTAAGTCTCGCTTGAATCCACATGGTTTATACATGCCACTTCCTGTTCCTTCTATTCCTTGGGCGGATATTTCTATGGACTTTGTTTTAGGACTGCCTAGGACTAAGAGGGGGAGTGATAGTATTTTTGTTGTTGTGGATAGATTTTCTAAGATGGAACACTTTATACCATGTCATAAGTCTGATGATGCTAGTTATATTGCTGACCTTTTTTCAAAGAAATTGTACGTTTGCATGGTATGCCTTCTACTATTGTTTCATATCGTGATGCAAAATTCTTGAGTCACTTTTGGTGCACGCTTTGGCATAAGTTGGGTACAAAGTTGTTTTCTATAACTTGTCACCCACAAACTGATGGACAAACTGAGGTGGTGAACCGCACTTTGGGTACTATGTTGAGAGCTATTTTGAAGAAAAATTTGAAGCAATGGGAAGAATGTTTGCCTCATGTTGAGTTTGCATATAATCGGGTAACACATTCTACCACCAAGGTAAGTCCTTTCAAGTTAGTGTATGGTTTTGATCCCCGTACTCCACTTGACATACTTCCTTTACCTATTCATGAGAGAGTTCATGTTAAAGCTAAGGAGCATGCTGAATTTATTTTGAAAATGCATGAGACCACTAGACTTAGCATTGAAAAGATGAATGAAAAAGTATAAAATTGCTAGTAGTAAAGGTAGAAAAGAAGTAAAACTTGATGTAGGAGATTTAGTATGGTTACACTTGAGAAAGGATAGATTTCCAGATTTGAGAAAGTCTAAATTAATTCCTAGAGCTGATGGTCCTTTCAAACTAATTGAGAAGATTAATGATAATGCATACAAACTTGAGTTGCCTCCCGAGTTCGGGGTTAGTCCTACTTTTAACATTTCAGATTTGAAACCATACATGGGAGAAGAGAATGAGCTTGAGTCACGGCCGACTCCACTTCAAGAGGGGGAGGATGATGAGGATATCACTCCTAAGGATACATGCAAGACTCCTCCAATTCTGAACATGCAAGGTCCAATGACTAGAGCTCGTGCACGACGACTAAATTTAGTGGTGAGCTCGTTCCTACATTCTTCATTATATGTCACTTTTGAGAATGGTTTGCTACCTAATGATTATATTGTAATTAGGAACCATGGAGAGGATCAGGAGATGATGGGAGAAGGACTTGGAGACATGGAGGACCAGCAAGGACGTGGAAGCCAAGGTGGAGGCCCAACCAAAACCGACTTCGAGTCTGTTTTGGGGCTCAGGACCAGTATGAACGAAAACGGAGGCCCAGGACGCATACGGACTCGGATTTGGACGTTCTACATATGCACGGAAAGATAAGAAGAAGACCTTTCCAATGCCACTGGTCTCATATCAAAATTCATTCGGAGTCATCAGGAATCGTCAAAACAAAAGAGGGTCCAGAATCTATTTCGGTGCTACATCACCTATTTTTGGCCTTTGGGCTTTGTATCTAGTTGAGCCCAATTAGGGGCATGTTCAGATGGTCTTGCACGACCCTAGGGTCTTCATATACAGCCGCCGCTGCATCATTAGGGTTCAGGTTTTGCATAGACTATTCTGTTCATAACAGTTTTGCCGTCATCACGGTTTGTGAGACCCCAACTTCGTGAGATTCATAATACATCTGCAATTGTGTTGCCTTCTTATTTGTTCTTGCTTGTGTTCTTGATTCGCAGGCAGGGATTAGCCTTCTCAGTGAGGTCAATCATTTTAGGACGGTTGATAACCAAAGGAGACGTCGTGCTGCGGTTGCGGGGTTTAGAACGTGTTGTTCTGAAGCCGGACCGATTTGTGTATCGCCTCCGACCAAATCAACTTATCTAGAAAATTTTGGAAGATCAGGAACCCTTGTTCACATCAACCACCTTGTTACAACAATCACAATAGGTAGCTTGAGGAAAACCTGGAAAACAACATGATCGTAAAGCCTTAGTATCTAACATACTCTGCAAGGGACGACAATTCGAATTGATTTACATTCTGCAGGAAAAACCCAGATACACGACATACGCATCACTTAAGAACATGTATGGCCACCGTCACAAGATTGCTATAAAGTCGATCCAGGGCCATCGATCCCGAGTACACGTCCTCCCCGCGATACATTACTTCGTATTCGAGGCTTAACCCATGCACTCTCCAGCGGTCCTCAAACTCGTGCAACCACCATGCTATTCACATCACCTATGGATCGATGAGTATGGCCGTCCAACAATACGGCACCCAAGTTACTAGGTTTACCAGTTCCCATATTAAAGGTATGTACTTGGTACTATTCAATACTTGTCCGCGGAGTTGCAACGACAGGTGCTCCATTTTATCAAGTTCATTAACCAAGTGAACCATAGTTGAATCTAGAACCTACCGTTGACTCCACTAGTTTAAGCATAGCATTGCTAACGGAAAAAGCTTACTAACATACTAATTATAGGTCATTGCTGGAGTATGCAAGTGTGTTTCATCCAAGTCCTACACTTAATGCATAATACAATATTCCTAACTTGTGATAAAGTAAAAGGAATCAAAGAATGAAATGGGTTATGCACCGGGGCTTGCCTTAGGAGTGATCGTAGTTAGCGTCTTCACCAAAGTGCACTTCAAATCCTTGCTGATCCAGTGTAATCTCCTCGGTCTCGATCCCTATATGAAATGGACACGCATCAATGCGAAGGAATACACAAGGTTTCATGGAGTTCCTTAACTAAAGATGAAATGGAGGGCATGACAATTCATGGCACTTCCTCAGCAAATAAAATTAAGGAACTAATCATTTATTCATGAATGTGTGCACACCAAAGTATGACATGGTAGCCACTGAATTTAAAGGGGACAAACTTCTAATTAGAGAATGTAGTTTTCAATCATCACAAACTTAGTGTATGTCTACTCTAAACATGAGCATCGCATAGCTAAGGATTACATGGCACTACATGATGATGATGACATGAAAACATTGTACTAAGGCCTAAATTTCAGAAAGTTTATTCTTAAGCACTTAGCTAAAGTGGCCATATGCAAAGGCTAGCACTATACATACAATGACAAGTTAATTACATAATTAGCTCTAGGTACATATAGTTATTTAGGAACCAAGAGTATATAATTGGAGATAAGGATTTCTACTGTAAAGTTAATGTGAATTATTCTTCATGAATATTCCAGAAATGAATTTATGCCTACTTTTACTAAATGCACACAAAAAACAAGATTTATATGGAAAATTCTTAATTTAACTAACAATTGATTAATTTCGACATCGAAAGCATCCTTAGGTTGCTTCAAATTTTTCATGGAATTTTACAGGACTGTACAAGTACATAAGGGACAGGAATACCAAATTTGATAACTAAATTCCTCACCAATAATTTACATAAATTCAATTACTGAAAAAGGAAGATTTATGCAATAATACTAAAAATATGCCTTAAAAAAGAAAATGTGCTTTTGCAGAAAGTTTAAGGATGCCATGAAATGACCACTGAGCAAGTTTCATGAATTTACCATTTATATTTATTTACTTATGAATTTATTAAGCAAATTAGGGTTGTAACTTCAGGGAATTAAATAAATTAATTTACTGAGTAACTTTGGACCTCAACTTGTTTTTCTGGTAGAGGGGGATTTTAGGAGTCGAACAAAATTGATTTCATCATTTTTGGACTTTTATTTCTCGAGTTATTGAATTTTAAAATTTAAACAAAGTTCACTGTTATTTACAGATCTGCCATCGACATTTGAATTTCTCCACAGGTGCGCGCACACCCGCACGGCGGCCGGCAACGGCGAGCTCGTCCCAGCGGCCAATCGGCGGCATGACCAGGGCTAGCGTGCACCTCGAACCGTCTCCATGCTGCGAGGATCCTGAGGAGGGGGTCGGAGGGGAGAGGGCCTCACCGGAAGTCGCCGGCGACGATGTGCGATGGCAGGGGCAACTCCAGCGAGGTCCGCGCAATGATGCCGAGGGAGAGGAAGGCCGAGGTTTGGTTGGCGAGCTTCACCGCAGGTTAGGGAAGGTCAGCGTCAAGGAAGGCGTCGAGGGAGAAGGCCGGAGATGGGTTCTCGTTGGCGGGGGGGGGGGGGGGGGGGGGTCGGATCCCGACCGCGACGGCTCCGGGCTTCACAAAATCTGGCGAGAACACTACACGAGGGAGGGAGAGGATCAGAGGGGAGTGAAGTGGTGACCTTGCGTGTCTATTTGCAAAGAAAGGAGGGAGGGGAAAGTTGCCTAGTCGGAGCTGGGCACGGCGGCGGCCATGGCAGGGGAAAACAGGGCAATTGCTCGGGTTTGCCGGGGAGAGAGAGGAAGGAAGAGTGCAGAGGCACTTGGTGTGGCGGAGAGGTTTCTTGGAAGGCGTATGATGAGTGTGAGCAGAGAGAGGAAGCTGGGAGAGGCGCGCTGGCGAGTGCCCCTTTTGTCCCGGTCGGAGTGAGAGAGCGAGAGAGAGCAGAGGGAGAGGGGGAAGGCGCGTTGTCGGGGAGGGACTGGCTCACCAGCGGAAGGGCGCTTCAATTCGGCTGGTGGCACAGGGGGGAGGGTTGGCGATGCAGTGGTTGGCGTGGGACGACAGGAACCTGGCGATGCACAGTGAACCCAGGTACACCCAGTGTCGGGTTGGGGTTGGCCAGGGGAGAGAGAAGGGGGGTTGATCCAGCTTGACTTTGAACATGACTCAGGTTTGGCCGAAATTTACCAAGTTCCCGTGCTCCAAATTTGACACCGATTTTTGTGTACGCCCAGGAAAACATGTTCTCCAACTTTGAATTTGGGTGCAACAGCTGAATTGGTTTAGATTAATTATTACAATTCCAGGACAGACATGCTCTCTTCTGACTTTAGGTGAATTTTTAAGGGTATTAATTGGTTACCAAAAATTCTGGTAAAATTCTCAAAATTCTATTTTAATGTGGCCATTCAGAATATGCAAAAATATTGGGGTACATCCATGGAAATTTTGTGTTGTTTGAGAAGGCCCTTATTTGGATATTCTGGATTTTAATTATTTAATTTCTCCCTTTATTCTTTGGCACTTTAATTAATTATACTTTTACTTAGCCCTTAATTAACATTGGGTTTGGCTACATTCCATTTTGTGACATGGGATGTCACACTTATCGACTGATGTATGAAGATGGCTATGATATACCAAACTCCTGGAATATAAATCAGCTACGTTGTTTTTATCCTTAATATATAATTTGTATTGTCATACATTATTAATGAATGAAACTTCAGCCATTTTGATGGAAGATTTTTTGAAAATTTTCATTCTAACTTGTCTCGATTCCTTAATCTATTATATTAAACAATTGAGCCAGGGGGCTAGTAATAATGTCCCACTACTTCCTAAACTTATGAAATTATGGTTTTGGATTTTCCTAACTGATTGCTAATCATTTGACACGGTCTTCAGATTTTTTGGTCTACCATCTAAACATCATGGTTATATACCTCATACTGCACATCAGACTGCCACTACACAAAACCCAGAGCCAAAGTGCGAGAGGTCATGGGTCGACTGGTCGAGTCTGCTTGTTACGCGGTTACGAGTTACAACCTAATGTGTTAACACAGACCGATGCAATTTCTGTCTTTAAGTGATAGGAACTCACTTATGATCTATTTATTAACTTTTTAAGCTAAACAAGCATTAAAATTATTTACATCAAGAGGCATTGTCTTGTTGTTCGACACATGTTTTTATGTGACAAGAACTCACTGATGCAATTTCTATCTTTAAGTGATAGGAACTCACTTATGTTTTTTAACATTGCAGATATTATAGCTCCTTTGAAGGAGAAGAAGCATCGTCTTGTAGTTCGACTTCTAGAGATGCTGGAGGAGTAGGCGCGGTTAGATCAACCTCTACGTTGTCGACCAAGGCTCGGGAAGATTCTAGCTGGAATCCATAAGCAGGTGGCATTGGTCTTTAGTCAAATCTGGGTTGAAGCTCTCTTTGATTTTATCCAATGGCAGTGCAGGAGACCAAGATTGGCAAATAGCTAGTACCTGACTCCTGGCCTCGATCGCTACTCTTCGAGTGTTATCTGCAATAGCTTCTGATGCGTGCTCCAGCAGATACTCTAGGGAGTGGCCGGTCTGCTCTACTTGGTTAGCATGATTATAATTCAATGCTCTCCGAGCGCCATAAGACAGAGCTGGAAGAGATATTTTTGGTCATCAAGATCAAAAGTTGATTTAAGAATAATAAAGATACGCTGGAGAGCTTACTGGCGAGATTACATTTGAAGGATTTTGAGATGCTTTTAGCTTCCTCTATCTTCACTTCAGCCTCCTCTAGTTTCTTCTGTAGACGAGTGATCTCGGTGTTTTGCTCTCTGATCGACTTGGAGAGGTCTTCCTTCTCAATATTCAGAGCATCTAAGAATCGCTGCTGATTGGAACATAACTTCTCCAGGTTGGCAACCTTTTAGTCACGAGCTAAAGACATATATTGAATCTTTAGTGATAGAGTAATTAGGAAGTATAAAAGAGTTGGAATGCGACCTTACCAGCAACATCAGCACGACTCTGCTCCAAAGCTTTGGTCATCTCTTTGTGGCCGGTCTACAGCTTGTCAATCTGCTTTTTGGCCTGGGAGAGCTGTTGACCGATAACTAGCAAAACACCAGCAATAAGTTTGTGGGACATATGTACCCGGGATACTTAACCACTCGGCTAATTGGCCAAGTGGGCCGGGGGTTCGGGTATGGTGTATTTGGCCCAGAAGATATTTACTGAGATACTTGTTTGAGTAAGCGACAAGTTAGGTTAGCAGATATGTTGGATAGATATAATTTGTTGTAACCGACTAAAAGATTACCATGTAAATCCCTGCCCTTCGGATATATAAGGAGGGCAGGGGGTCTTCAGAAAAAGGCAGACTCGTATTGGAACCCTAATTCCAGTGCAAACCCTAGCAATACAGAAACACCAAACAAGACGTAGGGTTATTATCCTTCGGGAGGCCCGAACCTGTATAAACTTTGTGTCCTGTGTCCATTAATCTTTCATACTCATCTGCATACCTAGATCTACTATCGAGAATATCTCTTGACAGTTGGCGCGCCAGGTAGGGGCAGCATTGATGTAGCTTCGTCGAAATTGACGGCTTTCAGCGACATCAAGTTTCGCCTGGGAGACAAGATCTACTTTGGCACCGTCAGCCTCATCGCCGATCAGCACGGGAACCTTGTCAAGCAAGAATACGTGGCTCGCTCGATCGCTGCCACGGCCGATCAAAGCAATCCGACCGGCCGATTCCCGCTTGGCCTCGACAACGCGGCGACAACTTTCCAGGCGAAAACCCTCTCGGGCGGCAACTCAATATTGTCCGTAACGCCCCGGTTGACAACCTTGGTTGACTTGGGTTACACTACGGTTGATCTCCCGGCACATCACATGGATCAGTCGGACGAAGATCCCAAATTTTTCGACGAATCAAGATTCATTGCAGCAATCGGCCTTGAAAGCGAGTCACTCCTAGACTTGATTGAAGGGCCGAGTGATTCAAAGAGTTGTTCCTCGGATTTTCACGAGGTATTCATGGTGGCACTTGCTGCCCAGGGGCAAGCGGACGGCAAAACATCGGAGGATGCTGCCGCGCGCGGTACTACGCCGCGTGTAGATGGACATGAAACCGACCTCGAAGACAATGATCCAGATGCTGCCACTCCTCTGCTTCGATGACCGGATGCTCAGCAGAGACCCCGAGTCGTGCGAAACCTAGATATGGGAGACCTCACCATAAAGCTTGATGGTGAAGACGTCTTCAAGACCCCACAGCACAACATCACGGCCACGGCGACCCTCCTGCAAACAATATAGCCCCTGCTCCAAGTCTTCCCAGAGTTGACACTTCAGGTCAACCAATTAAAAGTGCACATCAAGGCCGTGGCTGTACTGGAGATGCATGCGGCATGATCAACGCCGAGTAAATCAGTTTCTGGGGCCGCCAGTTTGGTACCCAGGGAGGATAGAAGAGACCGACAGTGCTCCAATCGGGAGGAAACCCTGCCTACTATCCCCAGGCACAGGCCCATTGCAGAGTACCATGATCGGCATCCGAGCGCCAACCTGCGCAATGGCATACCACCACGTGATGCGCGGGTCCGACTGAACAATAGATACCAGGAGCACAACCACGCGGCCCGCCAAGAGTACGAAGATGAACGGTGCCGATGCGGTTATGTTGACTACGAACATGACAACAGGCGGCAGCCACATAGAGACGATCATTACCATGATCGATGGGACGAGGGCCTCCGCGATGATAGATCTCACAGAGAAGCTGGCCGCGAACAAGAACGGACCCCGGCCACCGACGATTATGACGAGGAGACTGGCATCCGAGCCTTCACTCGGGAACTTTGAACTGTCAGCTGGCCGTTCGGCTTCAAGCCAGTTGGCATCGAGAAGTATGATGGCAAGAAGGATCCGCGCGACTGGCTTCACGTCTATTCGACAGCCATACGAGCTCTCGGCTGTGACAGCTTTGTCATGGCCAACTACTTGCATGTTTGCTTAGCCCCAGCGGCAAGAACCTGGCTCAATAATCTGCCTGACAACTCTATCAGCTGTTGGGCAGATCTTTGTCGATAGTTTGTGGCCAACTTTCAAGCCACCTTAGACAGGCCAGGGAATCACTGGGAACTCGGCCGGATCAAGCAGCGGGACCGGGAGCCACTTCAAGAGTACATCCAACGCTTCTGCCAAGTGAAGAATACCATCCCTAACATCTCGGATGCTCAAGTTGTCGCTGCCTTTCAAGGAGGACTCCGTGATGATGATCTGATAAAGAAGATTGGGAGGTTGGACACTGCTGGTGGACTATCAGCCAAAGAACTATTCACTATGGCCGACAAATATGTTGCCGACAATTCGGCTCTGTTCCAAGTTCGCCAGTACAAGAAGTCGACCCAAAGGAACTAGTCGGGTCCGCCCGATTATAGCAAGGACGGTGATAGGAAGCGCAAGCAAGACCGAACGGTGGCCAACACCGAGCGTCCGACCAGGAGAAAACCAGTCACTCAGGATGACTTCAACAAGATGCTCGATGGCCCTTGCCTGCTACATGATGGAGCCCACAAAGCCAAGGAATGCTTCAAGCTGAAAAACTTCGCCCATCACGTCTTGAAGGTCTGCAAAGAACATCCCTGGATCCCCAAGGGTGGTAGGAAGGACTCGGATAAGGATAACCAAGATGAGGATAAGGAGGACTTCCAAGACCCCGAACACGAGGTCAATTACATCTGTGGCCGGTCTACGGTAGACTCGAAGCGCCAGCAGAAGATCCTCTACAAAGAGGTCCACTCGGTCTCACCAGCGGTACCTCAGTATCTATGGTGGTCAGAGGTTCCAATTACTTTTGATCAGTCTGACCATCCGGATCACATCCCCAGGCCTGGGAAATATCCCTTAGTGCTAACGCTGACTATTAACCGAGTCCGGCTAAATCGGGTACTGGTAGATGGTGGTAGTAGTTTGGACATCCTCTTTGTGAAAACCTTCAAGGAGCTTGGCATACCCTTGACCGACCTAAAGCCAAGTCGATCGCCGTTTCATGGTGTGATCCTGGGCAGGCAAATAGTCCCTCTGGGACAAATCACTCTGCCTGTGACTTTTAGCACTCGGGAGAACTACAGGACGGAGCGCATTACCTTCGAGGTCGCCGACCTCGACTCTACTCATCACGCCATTATAGGGCGGCCAGCCATCGCCAAATTCATGGTGGTACCTCATTATCCTTATATGATGATGAAGCTGCCAGGACCAAATGGAGTCATCTCACTCCAATCGGATGTGCGGACCTCATACGACTGTGACAACGGCAGTTGTGAGTTGACCGAGAAGATAGTAGCAGCATCGAAGCTGGCCGAGTTGACCGAGAATATCATAAATAAAGGATTGAATACAAAAGAAATTTGGGACATACCAAAGGTCTTGGCTTTGAAGTATTCAACCCTGGCCTGTTTCTTCTCCACAAGAGCATACACTTTCTAAATGCAGAGAAGATGGATAAGCTAAGGATCAAGACTGGGAAAAAGAAAAAGCTTGGTATTGATGTACCTTGTTGGCCTCTCGGTGTTGATACATTATATCCACATTGTATCTGTGGCTAGTGCTGCCTTGCCTTTATTAAGAGGGGAAGGAACGCTGACCGGAGAAGGGTTTACAATTTGTGGTGCTAGCTCTGGTGTTGATGTGGGAGCTGCCTCTTCAGAAGACTTCCTTGGTTCGGTCGGTTTGTTGACCGGTCGTGGTAAGTCGGTCGGGCGAGGAGTTGGGTTTGATCGAGTGTCCTCGGATCCTTGAGCATCGCTCGACCGACCGCTATGAACATCAGAGAACATGGTGATTAATGGTAGACTGTGGTTATTAATAATGTAAGTAAAGAATCAAGAGATCAAGGGGGCTAACCTGGAAGCTTTCTTGATCTTAATTCGGCAGACCCTCTTCTTTGAAGAGGCAGTCTGTGAATGAGTCTCCTTCCTCTTCTGGAAGACTTGCCGACTTCATCAGTTTTTTGTGCCACTCCTGCATCACTTGACACTTTGTTCAAGGGCTCTGACTGGCTTGATGGTTGGTCGGAGCGAACAGGAGTTGGCAGACCGGCACCTTAGGGAAGCTCTTCCTCGACATCGCCCTGATCCCCCACATACTGCCTACGACGGTGGGCGGTCTGCTTCACTCATCGACTGGGGGAAGGCAGGTTGACAGGAGATGGAGTGACAATGTTATCAATAGCCCCTGATAGACGAGTGCTTGCTGATGAACTTGAGCCTCCAGCACCAGTCTGCCATGGCTTTTTCACATAATCCGGTTTCTCTGTGTCGGTCGGAGGGAGCGGAGGGTGAGACACAAAGGTGTCCAAAACCTGCAAAAACATCAAGACATCACTTATTGTGATTATTCCAAAAGACATCAAAATTATTCAAG
Organism: Eleusine coracana subsp. coracana; assembly: GCA_032690845.1. Taxonomy (NCBI): domain Eukaryota; kingdom Viridiplantae; phylum Streptophyta; class Magnoliopsida; order Poales; family Poaceae; genus Eleusine; species Eleusine coracana. The sequence goes on along the minus strand of CM064426.1, from coordinate 32,468,983 downwards.
ACGACCAAAGACTTACTCGGGCTCGCAGAGTGCCCACATTGTACGCTTTTGTGATTAACATATGGTCCTGGATAATCTCTCCCTCGAATATCTTCGATAATCGAGACCGGCGAAGAGTAGAGTTCTGAGGATTAGGCACTTCCCTTGTTTCATCATCGGTGGCATACGTCCGTAAACAACCGGGTACTTCATCTACAAGGAAACCAACCGAGTCGTCTTAGAGCACAAAGCACTTAGATATAGGCTTTCTATGTAAATTCATATAGAGTGCAAGTAGGACTCTTAATGAGCCCCCTATCGACCAGATATATAAGGCGGCAGGAACCCCCTCATTGGGGACATAACATTACAAGCAATACAATCCATAGAACACAAAACATAGGGTTATTACTCTCATCGAGGGGGCTCAAACCTGTATAATTTGGCGTCTTGTGTTAACCATCATATTTCTTAGTCTTGACATAGCCCTATATATTTACTGTCAAGATCAAGCTCTGACAGTTGGCACGCTAGGAAGGGGACAAGGCTCGCCGGTATTCTCCATCGACTGCGATGGCCGAAATTCCCATCATCCAGTACTCATCGGACTTCAAGATCTCCTTCGGATTGCTTGACTTCGCGGTTGGCGACAACGGAGCCTTAGGTCTAGAAAACCACCGATCCAACTCGGCCACAGCCATCTCTATGGCGCAATCATCGAGTTCGTTAGATCTGATCCCTGCATTGGTCCCACTCGGATTCAATGAAGCAGATCCGTCCTCAGGGAACGACTCAAAGTCACTTCGGACCTTTAATTAGGGCTCGGTCGGATCAGCTTACTCATATCCCCTGACTACCAACATGGTTGACTTAAAATAAAATCCATTAGGGGACTATGACGAGGAGGATGACCCAGAAGACGACGATGAAAACTATGGCCACACAGAAGAACCAGCCGAAGAAGGTAAACTTGGGGATAACCCCCCCAGTTAATGACCTTTTGGCCGGACACCATTGACGACCAAGAGGGTCGGGTGGATCAGGCCATGCACGTCGACTGGACCTTGGGCTAGACATTAAAGTGGATGGCGTCAAGGTCTACGACACCCCTCAGAACAATATCACTGGGGCTAAAACACTGCTCAACACCTTAATGGTCGATGCAACCTATCAGATCCCCGTGATACAGAAGGTGGTGGTATGCTCAAAGCCGCAACAGCTCAAGACACTGCCAAGGACGAATCATAATTAGCAACAAGCTCTAGCCATGCGACTTCACGTGGTTGGCATAGACGTGAAGACCTGAGAAACTCACTCAGCATCCATGATGGACAAGATACCATCAACTCTCACTATGAGGAATACGCTCGGGACAACCGACGCTACAAGGAGGAACGTCGTGATCGGGGAACTGATGACTGATGGGATGATCGATGGGACGACCGACGAGATGGCCGGTGAGAAGACCGATGAAACCCCCCTCTAAGAAACAATCGTGATGACCGACATCGATGAGATGATCAGGATCGGCACGATGATTATGATGATGACAATTGTCATCATCGCTATGATGATGATGTTGATCCACAACATCATCATCGCTCAAATCCATCTCCAGACCGGCATAGGCGGTCACCGACTCCTAATGACGAAGAAATCGATGGCATCAGGGCTTACGTTCCAAGGCTTCGCATAGCTCTATGGCCGAAGGGGTTTAAGCCGGTCCCCATCAAAAAGTATGATGGTCAGACCAATCCCCGAGAGTGGTTTCAACTCTACAGCACAGTGATTCGATCGGCCGGAGGTGATACCTATGTAATGGCAAATTACTTGCCAGTTTGTCTGGACCCAGCCGTTCGGATATGGCTTACATCTCTTCCGAAGGAGTCCATCACCTCTTGGGGAGATCTCAACAAAAAGCTTATTCAAAGTTTCCAAGCTACCTGCAACCAATCGAGAAATCACTTCGACCTTACCCGGATCAAGTAGAAGTCCGATGAGCCTCTCCGTGACAACATCAAGCGATTATGTGCCAAGAAAACCGAGATCCCCAACATCCCAGATCAGTAGATCATTGCTGCCTTTTAGGGAGGCATCCGCAACAATGATTTGGTCTGAGAAATCGGTCGGAGGAATCATGACCTCAAGCTGACCGCTCGGGAGTGCTTCAAGATTGCTAACAAGTTTGCTTCTGGAGGGTCGGCATTAGACGACATTTGAGGAAAAGGCAAGGAGAAGCGGTCGGACATGCCAGAATCCTCCAAGAAGGACAAAAAGACGAAGTCTGACAACATGGTTGTGGCGGTAGACCGGTTTTAGAAGAATCCTTAGACAAACCAACCAACCATGGATCATTTGCTGAGTGGCCCATGCCTCTAGCATCCTAAGGGGAACCACAAGGCCGAAGATTGGTCCCGACTGAAGGGCTTTGCGACCGCTGCACTCAAGGTGGCCAAGGATCCACCGAGGCGTAATGGAAAAAAGAAAGCTAAGGACGATGGCGACAAGGACGACGTAGGAGAGTTCCAGGAGCCCTGCAAGGAAGTCAACTTCATCTTTGGAGGCCCGGATGCCTACGTGTAAAAGCACAAGCGAAAGCTAGAATTACGGGAGATCAATTCCATAGAACCAGCTGCGCCTCAATTCATGAGGTTGTCTTAAATACCGACTACTTTTTATCGATTAGATCACCCCAAGCATTTACTGAAGCCAGGTCGATACTTGCTGGTACTTGCTACAATGGTAAAGGAGGTCAAATTCAACAAAGTACTCATCAATGGAGGAAGTAGCTTGGATTTTGATGAGGACATCACCATGCTGCATACGCGCATATCATGGCCTTTCCCAAGTTACAAGTCGTCACCAACTCGGTCACCGCGTTCGTCTTAGATTCAGCCGACACCCCTTCACGGTTTTGATGATATCTCCTACATCCGACGTCCAAACGAGGTGTTCTTTGATGCGTTGGAAAGGGGACAACGACGCCATCGTTTTGGTTCTGGTCGTAGCTCCAGAAGGGTCATGAGTAATAATATGTGACCATGAAAAGGTGCTGCGCCACCTATTTTGGGCCAACTTGGCCATGTATCGTGTCGGGCCTTAAGCCCATGTTGTGGGCGCCCCCCCTGGTCGCCCCAACCCGAGGACGTCCCTGTTTCCTACATAAACTCAGTAGCCTCCGTCTTTTAGTTTTGGGTTTTGTTTAGTTCAGCTTTCCAGAGAGAAACTTGATCGAATTATTGTAATTGTGGCGACAAGTCCTTTTACAGTAATCCAGGGCCCCTGTTCTTGTTCTATACCACTATGGCGATTAGTCCTTTTGTGTTCAGAGCGTGAACCTTTTCTTGTGATTTGCTTCATCCATATTTGCAATTTCAGATTGCGTGTTTATCCTCTCTTGCTTGTGTTCTCAATTTCGCTTGCAGGAACAATCAAGTTGTGCTTGGTGTAACGGTTGCGGGGTTGGATCGTGTCTGATTCAAGCCGGGTCATCGATGCCGAGTTCCTCAAATTCGAGTTTATCCCCTTACCTCTTGGAAGATTGGGCCTTATCTACATCAGATTTGATCTTCACCAAGACTCTCTTGGAGCTTGGTCTATCAGTCAATGACCTTCAGTCGAGTTCCTCACCCTTCTACAGGATTGTCCTAGGCAAGACATCAGTTCCCAATGGGCAGATTAGTCTTCCTGTTACTTTCGGGACCCGTGAAAATTTCAGGACCGAGCGCATTCTCTTCCAGGTGGTCAATTTTGATTCAGCATATCATGCCATCATCGGTCGACCAGCGATGGCTAAATTCATGTCTGTTCCACATTATCCATATCTTACCCTCAAGATGACAGGACCTAATGGAATAATCTCCCTCCATTCTGATCTTTGGAATTCCTTCAATTCCATATGGCTAATAAGCAGTTGATGCTGTCAGACCAGCAGGAGATCCAAAAGGTAGACAGGGACGAGGAGCAGACCGATGCGGCGGTCCCTATGAAGAAGCCCTCCAAGGACAAGATCCAGACTGATGACATACAGACCAAGAAGATCGTGCTCGACCCAGAAGACCCTGATAAGGTCACTTATGCAGGGGCTAACCTCGACGAAAAATAGGAACTTGCACTCACTCTTTCCCTCTAGGAAAATAGGGACATCTTTGCATGGTAGCCATTTGACATGCCGAGAGTTCCTAGGGAAAAGATTGAGCATGAGTTAAGGGTGCCTCCTGGGGCCACTCCTGTTGGACAAAGGCTTAGAAGATTTGCGCAACGCTGCAAGGATGCCATGGAAGAAGGAGATAGTTAGGTTATTAAATGCTAAATTTATAAAGGAAGTGTATCATCCCGACTGTTTAGCAAATCTAGTCCTTGTACCTAAGAAGAATAAAGAGTGGAGGATATGTGTGGATTATACCAATCTCAACAAGGTCCATCGTAAACACCATTTCGCTCTGCCTTGCATTAACCAGATTGTAGACTCCACAGCCGGGTGTGAGCTTTTAAGCTTTCTGGATGCCTATTAAGGCTATCACCAGATCCCACTAAAAGTCAAAGATCAGATCAAAACTTTCTTTATAACACCCTTTGATGCCTATTGCTACATTACAATGTCCTTCAGTCTCAAAAACGCTGGCGCGACTTACCAATGAGGTATTCAACGCTGTCTTGCTACTCAGATCGGTCGGAATGCAGAAGCTTATGTTGATGACATTGTCATAATAACTCGGAACCTTGAAGAACTTCTTTCTGACCTGGCAGAAACTTTTGACAATCTTAGACATTATTCGATGAAGCTGAATCCTAAAAAATGTATTTTTGGGGTTCCTTCGGGAAAGCTACTTGGTTACATTGTTTCAGAACGAGGTATTGAGGTTAACCCAGATAAGATCAAGGTGATCCTTGATATGGGGCCACCTAATTCTCAAAGGGATGTTCAGAAGCTGACCGAATGAATGGCATCCTTGAGTCACTTTATCTCCCGATTGGGGGTTAGAGGGTTACCACTTTTTAGACTACTTAAAAAATAGGATGACTTCATATGGACAAAGGACGCGCAGTCGGCGTTGGACGAGCTAAAGGTCCAGCTCAGTAGCATTCCAATCTTGGTGCCTCCAGAGCCAAGAGAGAATCTTCAACTTTACATATCGGCCACAACTCAAGTTGTGAGTACCATTCGAATGGTCGACCGAGAGGAAGAGGGTCATATACAAAAAGTACATCACCCGGTCTATTTTGTTAGTGAGGTTCTTAGTGCCTCAAAAACAAGATATCATCAGATCTTGAAGTCTCTATATGCGCTTCTGATCACCTCAAGGAAGTTGAAGCATTATTTTCAAGCTCATCCTATCAAAGTCCAAACATCCTTTACGCTCGGCATAGTGTTACACAACCGAGAGGCTGAAGGAAAGATTGCTAACTGGGCGGTCAAACTTGGTCAATACAGCATTAATTTCGCTACTCGGTCAGCAATCAAAGGACAAGCGTTGGCCGACTTTGTTTCTGAGTGGACAGAGATTCAATTGCCTCCCGCATCGCAAGATGTTGAGTACTGGAAAATGTATTTTGATGGATCCCTCCAATTGCCTGGAGCCGGAGTGAGAGTCGTGTTCATCTCACCCACAGGAGAAAAGCTACGATACGTCCTTCAGGTTATGTTTCATGCGTCTAATAATGCTGCAGAATATGAAGCCCTCCTACATAGTTTGCGCATTGCTGTTTCACTCGGCATTAAGTGTGTCGACATCTTTGGTGACTCAGCCTTGATCATTAACCAGGTCACTAAGGATTGGAACTGTTTAGATGACAATATGAGTGCTTATTGCCAGGAAGTAAATAAGCTCGAAGGCAAGTTTGATGGATTGAAGTTCAAGCATGTTCTTTGGGATAACAACCAGGCAACTAACGAGTTGGCCAAGATGGGATCATCTCAGTCTGATGTCCCACCCGGTGTTTTCTTACACACCCTAGATTCCCCCACTGTCTCTCCTCGATCAGACATTTTGCTAACCGATGTTGCCAATACTATTGATAAGGACAATATGGAGACCGACTGGCATGACCCAATTATCCAATTTTTGGACAAGGGCACGCTGCCTACAGATCCCAATGAACAACAACGGTTGAAAGCTAGGTGCCGAGGATATTAGATGGTGGACGATTTGCTTTATGTGAGAGGAGGATCGAACATCCTGATGTGATGTACTTCAATTCCAGAAGGAAAAATTTTGATGGAAGAAATCCATTCAGGTATATGTGGCAATCATGTAGCTTCTAAGACTTTGGTCAGCAAGGCTTTCCGGCAAGGATTTTATTGGCCTAAGGCAGTCGAAGATGCACACCAGGTCATTCGGAAGTGTGAAGGTTGTCAATTTTTTGCTCAACAAACACATGTGCCTTCGCAACAACTTCAAATGATACCTTTGACTTGGCCTTTCGCCATTTGGGGGCTTCATATTGTCGGTCCCTTCAAGAATACGCCAGGCGGGTTTACTCATTTGCTTGTTGCTATTGATAAATTCACCAAGTGGATTGAAGCAAAGTCGGTCAACAAGATAACATCAAAGAAGGAGATAGAGTTTGTCAAAGACATATTCACTTGGTTTGGGGTTTCTCATGACATCATTAGCGACAATGGTACTCAGTTCACATCAAGGGACTTCCGTGATTTTGCCGATGAGATGGGAATAAAAATCCACTTTGCATCAGTGGCTCATCCTCAAAGTAATGGGCAGGTGGAACGGGCCAATGGTATGATTCTTCATGGATTGAAGCCCCGGATATTTGACAGGCTTAGGCCTTATGCTGGTCGGTGGGTCAAAGAATTGCCTTCAGTTCTCTGGGGACTGTGTACTAATACTAGTCGGACTACCGGTCAGTCGCCTTTCTCGTTGGTCTATGGCTCCGAAGCTATGCTACCGACCAAGGTTAGCCTTGTTTAAGCATGTGTCCAAGGATATGATGAGAAGCTTTCCAAGGAAAACCGAGAGATTGATTTGTGGCGGAGGAGTTGTGTGATCGCGCTCTAGTTTGGTCGGCACTGTACCAACAAGGCCTGCGGCTTATTATGATAAGAACGTATGTAGTCGCTACGTTCAAGTTGGAGATTTGGTGTTATGTTGAGTGCAGTCAACAGTGAATAATCATAAGCTTTCTCGAAAGTGGGAGGGACCTTATGTTGTGAAAGAAGTCACTCGATCGGGGGCTTATCAGCTGATGTATGAAGACGGTGATGATATCCTATACTCCTGGAATATAAATCAGCTACGTCATTTTTATACTTAGTTTATACTTTGTATTTTTCTATATTATTAATGAATGAAACTTCAGTCTTTTTGATGGAAGAATTTTTGATGATTTTCATTCGACTTTGCCTTGATTCCTTAATTTATCTCATTAAACAATCGGGCCAAGGGGCTAGTAATAATGTCCCACTACTCCTTAACCTTGATAAATACGGTTTTGGATATTTTCTGACCGATTTCTCATCTTTTGACATGGTCCTAAAATTTTTTGGTCTAACATCTAAACATCATGGTTATATGCTCCATACTGCACATCAGAATGCCACTACACTAAACCCAAAGCCAAAGTGCGAGAGGTCATGTGTCGACTGGTCGATTCTGCTTGTTACGCAGTTACGAGTTACAACCTAATATGTTAAGGTGGACCAATGCAATTTCTGTTGCTAAATGATAAAAACATACTTATAATCTATTTATCAATTTTCTAAGATACTGAGCATAAGGTTAATTTGCATAAAGGTATTAATGTTTTATTACATAGATCCTACTAAAATTTTTCAATACTGTAGATTTTACAGCTCCTTAGAAGGAGAAGAGGCATCATCTTGCAGATCAGCTTCTAGAGTTGCTCGAGGAGTAGGGGCAGTCGGATCCACTTCTACATTGTTCACCGAGGCTTGGGAGGTCTCTAGCATGGAATCCATAAGCAGCTGGCATTGATCTTCGATCAAGTCTGGGTTGAAGCCCTCCTTGATTTTGTCCAATGGCAGTGTAGGAGACCAAGATTGGGAAATAGCCAGAACTTGACTCCCGGCCTCGGTCGCCACTCTCCGAGTGTTGTCTGCAATGGCTTCCAATGCGTGTTCCAGCAAATACTCCAAGGAGTGGCCGGTCTGTTCTACTTGGTTAGCATGAATATAATTCAATGCCTTCCGAGCACTGTATGACAGAGCTGCAAGAGATATTTTTTGGGGGTTACTAAGATCAAGAGTTGATTCAAAGAATAATAAAGACATGATGGAGGGCTTACTAGTGAGATTACGTTTGAAGGTTTTTGAGGTGCATTTAGCCTCCTCTATCTTCACATGAACTTCCTCCAGTTTCTTCTGCAGTCAGGTGATCTTGATTTGTTGCTCCCCGACCGACTTGGAGAGGTCTTCCTTCTCAGCATTTAGGGCATCTAAGAATCTCTGCTGGTTGGAAGTTAATTTCTCCAGGTTGGCAATATTCTGATCATGAGCTGAATACATACATTGAATCTTTAGTGTTAGAGTGGTTAGAAAAATATAAAAATAGTTGGTGTGCGACCTTACCAGCAATTTCAGCACGACTCTACTCCAAGGTTTTGGTTATCTCCCTGTGGTCGGTCTTCAGCTTATCAATCTATTTTTTTTGGCTTGGGAGAGCTGTTGACCGGTAACTAGCATAGCACCAGTAGCAAGTTAATATTATAAACAGAGAAATGAATACAAGTTAGTCTAGGACATACCAAAGGTTTCGGCTTCAAGGTATTCAACCCTAGCATGTCCACAAGAGCATACATTTTCTAAATATTGAGAAGATGGTGAAGCCAAAGATCGAGGCTGAAGCAAAGAAAAAGTAAGGTATTAATGTACCTTGTTGGCCTCTCGGTGTTGGTACATTATTTCCACGTCATTTACATCAGGCCGGCCAAGTGTATCCGTGATCAGTGTAGCCTTTCCTTTATCAAGTGGAGAAGGAGCACTAACCGAAGAAGGATTGACAATTTGTGGTGCTCGCTCTGGTGTGGATGTAGGAGCTGCTTCTTCAGAAGGCTTCCTTGACTCGGTCGGAGTGCTTGATGGCTTGCTGACTGGTCGAGGTACGTCGGTCGGGTGAGGATCTAGGTTTGACGGAGTGTCCTTGGATTCTTGGGTGCTCTATCGCTCGACCGACCGCTGTGAACATCAGAGAACATAGTGATGAAAATTGCTATACGGTTATTAACCATTAAGTCAAGAATCAAGAGATCAAGAGGGTTAACCTTGAAGCTTTCTTGATCTTGATTCGGCAAACCTTCTTCTTTGAAGAAGTGGACTGTGAATCAGTCTCCTTCCTCTTTTGGGAGGACTTGCCGGCTTCATCAGTCTTCTTTGTCTCTCCTACGTCAGTTGGCATCTTGCTCGGGGGCTCCGACTGGCTTGATGGGTGGTCGGAGTGAGCAGGAGTCGGCAGACCAGCACCAAGCAAAGGCTCTTCCTCGTCATCGCTCTGATCCCCCACATATTGTCTGCGGCGGTGAGCCACCTGCTTCATTCGTCGACTAGGAGAGGGGAGATTAGTAGGAGAGGCGGTGGTGAGGCTATCAGCAGCCTTGGATGGATGAGGACCGGCTGATGGGCCTGAGCCACTAACGTCGGTTTGCCGTGACTTCTCGACGTAATCCCGTCCCTCTGTCTCGGTCAGAGGGAGCAGAGGATGAGACACAAAAGTGTCTAAAACCTGCAAAAACACCAAGACATCATTTGTCGTGGTTACACCCAAGGATATCAAAATTATTCAGGATGACCGAATACTTACACGGGCTCGTAGAGTGCCCACATTATATGCCTTTGCAATTAACATATGGTCCTGGATAATCTCCCCCTCGAACATCTTTGATAAGCAAGATCGACGAAGTGTAGAGTTTAGAGGATCAGTCATTTCTCTTGTCTCATGATCAGTGGCATACATTCAGGCGGGGTGGCTTTGCTGCTTCTAGGGTTGTACCCGGCAAACTATGAAGCTTTTAGCTATAGTAATGTCGTCAATCCCCTCGCTCTTCAGTCTTGCAATTTTCTCTAACAGGGTGACCATGTGAGGGTCAGTCGGATCCGGCTTCTCAGACCAACTGTCTAGGGGCTGCCATGGCACCAGAGAAATCAGAAAGTGAAGGAGGAGGATTATCACAGTAAAACCATTCATCCCTCCAATTCTTGTTCCTGGTGTTCAGAGGCACGTTGATGTATGCTAACTTCTTGCGTAGTTGGAAGCCCACTCCTCCAATGGCGACTTGGTTGTCCTTTGTCGGCAAAGGTCGGAGGACAAAGAGGTGGCAGAATAAAGTAAAATGGGGCAGAACGCCCAGAAAAGCTTTGCACATATGCACAAAAATAGTAATGTGTAGGATGGAGCTAGGATTGAGGTTGACAAGCTCAATCCCACAGAAAAAAAGGAGCCCACTCAGAAAACTACAGCAGGGAACTCCGAAGCCATGCTAAAAAAAAGAGCGGAAAACTACAATCTGTTTGTGGATTGGAAGGGGGCGAGTCTCTTTGGGTACCTTCTAGTAAATGTGAGCTTGCTCCAGTAGAATGCCATCAACCACCATTGTGTTCAAATCAGTGGTGGAGAGGCTGCTCTTAGAGAATTCCTTGAGCTGCTCAGGGATTTCTAGCTCCGAAGAGGAGGACTCAGCGACGGTGGCGGTCTTCTTGGAGAACTTGCATCCCAAGGTGGCATGTTGAGTGAGTCAGCACGGCGGATCACGAGCTGGACCCAAGTGGGTGCTCGGGGGCTTGATGGTGGCGAGGATCTATGGCGGCGGCCAGGAATGCGCTAACCCTAGTTCTAGAAGTAGAGGAGTCGCGAGAGCAGGGGAGGCGCGAGGAAGACGAAAGGCTGCGTGCGAAATGACGGGATATTTTATTTAACAATGTCGAGAGATATTCTCGATAGTAGATCTAGGTATGCGTATGAGTATGAAAGATCGATGGACACAGAACACAAAGTTTATACAGGTTCGGGCCTCCTGAAGGATAGTAACCCTACGTCTTGTTTGGTGTTTCTATATTGCTAGGGTTCGCACTGGAATTAGGGTTCCAATTCGAGTCTGTCTTTCGCTGAAGGCCCCCGTGCCCTCCTTATATATCCGAAGGGTAGGGATTTACATGGTAATCTTTTAGTCGGTTACAATAGATTCTATCTATCCAACATATCTGCTAACCTAACTTGCCGCTTACTCAAACAAGTATCTCAATAAATATCTTCTGGGCCGAATACACCATACCCGAGCCCCTGGCCCACTCGACTAGTTAGCCAAGTGGTTAAGTATCCCGGGTACATATGTCCCACAGTAGCCCCCAAGCACTTTCCATTTGAATAGTCGTCTTGATTTGCCTCGACATCTTATGAAATTGGGAAGTGCTTTTTCTATTACTTCTAATAACTCTTATTCATAAATCCCTGAAAAAGACATAGCCTATGAATATAGCCCCCAACTCAGAAGGTTGTTGAGTCTACACCGAAGCAACTTTTGAGTTATTGAAAAATATCCAATTAATCTTGTCCATCAACAGAAAAGGGCATAATGACGTCTGAATCTTCCAATTTGTCTAAACAAGCTCCATATTTAGCTGAATTTTCTCACTCGTCGAGTGATGCATCACCAAATTAATATTTACATCCATAATGCTAAAGTTCCCTTAATCCGAATGATTAACGACAAAATTCAATTGTCATATCAATTGTCATAGCCCCCAAGATTGGTGATGTATCAATTGAAGTAATATAACACAGAAATACAGCCCCCAAGATTGGTGCCGAGATAATCCGAGTGATTTATCACGAATTCTCGAAAGGTACGATTTCCAAGGTAGAAACCACAACAATCCGAGTGATTTCTCACAGAATCTTGAAAGGTACAATTTCCAAGGTTGAAACCGCAACAGTCCGAGTGATTTATCACGAATTCTCGAAAGGTACAATTTCCAAGGTTGAAACCGCAACAATCCGAGTGATTTATCATAGAATCTCGAAAGGTACAATTTCCCAGGTTGAAACCGCAACAGTCCGAGTGATTTATCACTAACATTAAGATCCACAATATCCAAAATTAACGCTTAAAATGATTCTCAATAATATAATAAATGCACGTACTAATTAACAAAACTGGACTTAACGGATTACGAGAAGCCTTGGCCCAGTAGGTCATCTATCCCTTATAAAAGGGCCTCGAAATAGTTGCATCCCTTCGTCTTCATTTCGTCGCCGCCGCCATCTTGCGCACACAAACCCTAGATCCCAGGCTTCCATTTCCACCCCAAAACTCCACGCAACTGCTTCCCACTGCACTAAAACAAAAGCGATGGCCCCAAAGCGCACCCGCCAAAGCACTAAGGCACAATCCCAGAAGCAATCTTCTCCTGAGAAGGGCGAGGAAGAAGAGACAGTTTTTGACATCCCTGCCACCATCAAGGAGTTCCCCATGTCAGCCATGGATTCAGAGAAAATCAACAGACTGGTGATTGACGGCTTGTTGCAGGATCAACAAACCGGAGGATGGATCGAGGCCATAGGTCAGGGATTTCCCCAACCTCCCGTTGACCAAATCACGGTTTTCTCCTCCTTTTTCTATTGTGGATTTGGGATCCCTTGTTGCGACTTCCTTCGCGGTCTTCTTTTCTTCTATGGCATCAACCTTGTCATTCTGAATCCAAATTCCATCTTACATATTGCTATCTTTATCCACCTGTGTGAGGTGTTCTTGGGAATTCATCCCCATTTTGATACCTTCAAAGAACTGTTTGTTTTGAAATCAAACAACAATAATGTTATAGGATGGGCCGGATTCCAATTAAGGAATAAATCCAAATAGGTTGGCACGCGGACTGGTTTTACCAAGGAAACCATGCTCAACCTTTGTCAGAGACTACGGCTGAAGCCCCTAAGCCACGACCCGAGTGGTCAGCAAAGGCTCATCCAAACAAGAAGTCTCAGGTTGATGCCATATTAGAGCACATTGCCTATCTCAAGTCCAAAGGTTATACTGGCGTACATGTTGCCACAAGCTTCATATATCGCTGCGTGCAGCCTATTAAGAAACGTCATGTTCCTAGATGGAAGTTCCAATTGGGTTCAGACCCCACAATGGAAGTGCCAGAAATATTGTCAGAAAGGGAATTAACATTACAGCTGGAAAACATATTTTCTTCACTCCTTGGTTGGACTCCAGTGAGTGTGAAAAGTGGACATCATTCCGAGATTGGCAGGAGTTTAGTAAGTTATCCACTTCTCTGGTTAAAAAATCAACACATCAATCATTATGTTCAGTAATGAATAATACGTCACATATATTGCAGAACCTTGATGTATACGTGTCCAATCCCCCACTGCCGCCGATGCCGCAAAAGAAATCTCCCACTCAACCATCATCTCCCAAGCACTGCAAGGCGCATATTGAAGATTCTGATGAAGAAGAATCGCTAGCTAAAAGAGTAGCTAGACTTCAGGAAGAGGCAAAGAAAAAAAACTCTTGAGAAAACCTCTACCACTCGGAGGACCATGGATGAAAACGAGAAAGAGCAAAGTCGTCCAAGTGAATCAAGCAGGGCAGGCACCCATGAGGCGGCCCCAGACACAATAGGTGCCCCAAGGCCAACCAGCCCCCCACCAAGAGTGTCATGCCTAAAATTCAAACGCCGCTCAAGTTAAACAGAACAATGTAACTTGAAGCTCAACTCTCCATTTGAATAAATATGTAATCTCTATCTAATTGACAGGTTGTCTGGGCGATCATCATTTGAAGAAGTTCTGGCGCAAAGTGCAGTTCCTGAAAAAGATCAGGATACACCACATGTCGGGTCATCCAGAGATGATGTCCCAGGCCACTCGGTAGAGAAACCGAGTGATTTAAAGAATGCGCCCGAATCCACTCGGCCAGAAGCTAACCAGGCTAAATCACCCAATATCCCAGACCTGAATATGTCTGAGATGGCAACGGGTGCTTGATGAGGACATCACCATGCTGGATACAAGCATATCATGGCCTTCTCCAAGTTACAAGTCATCACCAACTTGATCGCCACGTTCGTCTCGGATTCAGACGACACCCCTTCATAGTTTTGATGATATCTCCCACATCCGACGTCCAACCGAGGCGTTCTTTGATGCGTTGGAACGGGGACGACGATGACGTCGTTTTGTTTCTGGTCCTAGATCCAGAAGGGTCGTGAGTCATAATATGTGACCATGACAAGGTGCTACGCCACCTATTTTGGGCCAACTTGGCCATGTATCATGTCGGGCCTTAAGCCCATGTTGTGGGCGCCCCCCTTGTCGCCCCCAACCCTAGGACGTCCCTGGTTCCTACATAAACTCAGTGGCCACCATCTTTTAGATGTGGGGTTTGTTTAGTTCAGTTTTCCAGAGAGAAACTTGATCGAATTATTGTAACTGTGGCGACAAGTCCTTTTATAGTAATTCAGGGCCCCTGTTCTTGTTCTACACCACTGTGGCGATTAGTCCTTTTGTGTTTAGAGCTTGAACCTTTTCTTGTGATTTGCTTAATCCATATTTGCAATTTCAGATTGCGTGTTTATCCTCTCTTGCTTGTGTTCTCGATTTCGCTTGTAGGAACAATCAAGTTGTGCTTGGTGTAATGGTTGCGGGGTTGGATCATGTCTGATTCAAGACGGGTCGTCGACGCCAAGTTCCCCAAATTCGAGTTTATCCCCTTACTCTCGGAAGATCGGGCCATATCTACATCAGGTGGTATTAGATTCCTAGGTTCCCCGTGAGGTATTATCGTGTTCTTCCCTTTAGATTCGTTTGTGTTCATCACCTTTTGTCCACGAAAAAGCCTACAAAAAATTTTTTCCCCACCATCCTAGACATTGTCTAGCCTTTGCATAATTTAATTTTAGAGTCCGTAGTGTTGAGTTTGTGTCCTAGTCGAGTTCAGTTGCTGGTTTGAATTTGTGTTTTGATTCGGTTTGTGTTTTGATCTCCGCTACACACCACCATCACCATCGTGTTTTCTATTGGATTCACCATCGTGTAACCCACCCACCATATCCACAATCCGTTGCCAACAAAAAAAATCCTACCCGATTCTGTTCCCCCCCCCACCCCTCACCCCTCAAACCCTATCTTGACATATCTTCGGTAAAACAGACATAACTTTTTGCTCGTTGCTCCGATTGGGCTGAAATTTTTACAGCAGATTCTTGACTCAAAGTTGAGGTGATCCACACTGGGCTTTGCCCTATGTGCCCTCGTCAAAAAATTCAAAAAAATCGGGAAAAAATAGAAAAAAATTGTGATGTAAAAAATAGCGCTTTCAATGAAACTTTGTGATTTTGCCTACCCTTTGTTTTCCCTTTGTTTGAATTGAAACTTCTTGTGGTTCCTTCCTTTGTGTTCCTCTATCACAGAAAAATAGTGGAAAAATCATACAAAAAAAATAAAGATTTTGATTTACACCCCCCCCCCCCCTCCCCCGCCCTGAAAATTCTAAGTCTGTGAAGTCTGTTTTGATCCTTGCTGCCTTTGCCATTGTTCTTGCTGTCACAACTGTTTTTGAACATGGTTCTTTTGCCAGTAATTAGGACACTGCTTTGGACATTTATTCAGTGCTACTATCTGTTATTGAATTGTGTTTCATTGACATACATATTAGCCTTCCAAGCTATACATATTGCAGCACAGGTTTCTTCCTTACAACTGTTACACCCAAGCTCAACTACAGATTGTGTTGACCTGTTTGGCTTTGGTAAGAATGCTTGCAAGATTGTGATACATTGCTTCTGATATTGTTTTCCACTTTCTACACCCTCTGCTGCCTGCTAGTTGATAGGGCTAATCTTTTTAGTTAGTCCTGTCTTTTGCTTTTAACCATGTCCGAGAAAGGGAAAGGGACACCTGGAGAGTTGGAATCCCCTACAGACTTCAATGATTGCGTGTCCAAGGCTGAGGTCACGAAGCTTCTTGCCGACCAGCGTACATTCATGGAAATGAAGTTTGCCGAGTTGATAGGTCACATCAACACTGTTGCCCACCGTATTGAGGATGTTGAATGACGACCTCCACCTCAACGAGCTGCTGATGATGATGATTTTTACCGTGATGCAGACCGTCTTCGCCATAATTGACACGGTATGGGAGCTAATAACAATCGTGGTAATACTGATACTTTTGTTAAGCCCAAATTTAACATACCACCTTTTGCTGGTAGTGCTGATCCTGAAGCATACTTAGATTGGGAACTTGCTGTTGAACAGAAATTTAATTCTCATTTAATTCCTGTTGAGCATAGAGTTAGACTTGCTACTAGTGAGTTTATAGGTTTTTGCTCTCTTTTGGTGGAATGATCTTTGCAATACTAATGCTGCTATGCCTGCCACTTGGCCTGTTTTGAAACAACGCATGAACTCTCATTTTGTTCCTCCTTATTACCAACGTGATTTACATTTGAAATTACAATCTTTAACACAAGATAGTAAAACAATAGAAGAATATTATCAGGAATTGCTTACTGGTTTAGCACGTTGTGATATACATGAAGATGATGTTGAGACTAGTGCTAGATTTTTTGGTGGTTTGAACCGTGATATCCAGAATATTGTTGACTATAAAGAGTGGAATAGGTTCAGCCAATTATATCATATTGCTCTTAAGGCTGAACGAGAAGTACAGGGACGCCTTCCACAACAATCTTGCAGGTCCAACACTGAGCAATCTCTCTAGCAACGCACTGGAGTAGAGAACTTCAAGAGTCATGTTGCTAAGCCACTAGTAACAACTCTTCTACTTGCGCCTACTTCTACAGCGCAATTGTCTAGTGTGCAGCACCAACACCAGAAGAAGGTTACTACTTCCGGTACTAGGAGTGGCTCCTCCACCACCATTATTTGGCACCACTGCAAGGGCATGGGACATGTCATGAAGGATTGCCCTAGTCGTCGTGCTTTCGTCGCTACTACTAATGGGTATGAAAGTTGTAGTGATGTTGAAGATGAATTTGCTCGTATGCCTAACCTTGTTGCAGATTCGACGGAGGAGCAGGAGACTACCACCATTGATTCCATTGCTGCCACCACGGGTTTTCCTAGTCTCATTGTACAGCGTGTGTTGACCACTCAGGTGGTACAAGAGGAAGAACAACAATGCAACAATTTATTCTACATGTACCTCATTGTTGCGGACCACCGTGTTCTCACCATCATTGATACTGGGAGCTGTAACAACTTGGTAAGTTCTGATTTGGTAAGAAAACTTGGCTTGACCACGCATGCACTACATCAGCCCTACCACATCAAATGGTTCAACAATAGTGGTACGGCACAGGTAACTCGATCAGCACGCATACACTTTTCAGTAGGTTCTTATCAAGACTCTGCTGATTTTCATGTTGTACCTATGCAAGCATGTTCGCTTTTATTAGGCCGTCCATGGAAATATGATACAGATGCTGCTCACCATGGTAGAACTAATACATATACATTCATGCATAAGGACAGGAATATTACTTTGCATCCGTTATTGCCTGCTGATATTAGAAATCATTTTAAACTGCTTGCTGAAAATACTGAGAATAAACATGATAACAAACAACTTTTTGATGTTAAACATAAGGCTATTCAGTTAAAGGGAGGTACTTTTCTTGCTATGACATCTACTATTGCTGAACTTTGTGATAATCATGATGCACCTTGCTATACTATGCTTTGTCGTGATATATCTTCTATCGATGATCATGTATCTTGTACTTTGCATTCTGCTAGTACTAACCTTTTGCAGGAGATTGATGATGAGATGGAGTCGAGGGCGACTCCAATTCAAGAAGGGGAGGATGATGAGGACATCACCATGCTGGATACGCGCATATAATGGCCTTCTCCAAGTTACAAGTCGTCACCAACTCGGTCGCCGTGTTCGTCTCGGATTCAGCTGACATCCCTTCATGGTTTTGATGATATCTCCCACATCCGACGTCCAAACAAGGTGTTCTTTGATGCGTTGGAAAGGGGACGACTATACCGTTGTTTTGTTTCTGATCCTAGCTCTAGAAGGGTCGTGAGTCATAATATGTGACCATGACAAGGTGTTACGCCACCTATTTTGGGCCAACTTGGCCATGTATCGTGTCGGGCCTTAAGCCCATGTTGTGGGCGCCCCCCCCTGGTCGCCCCTAACCCTGGGACGTCCCTAGTTCCTACATAAACTTAGTAGCTGCCATCTTTTAGTTGCGGGTTTTGTTTAGTTTAGTTTCTAGAGAGAAACTTGATCGAATTATTGTAACTATGGCGACAAGTCCTTTTACAGTAATCCAGGGCCCCTGTTCTTGTTCTACACCACTGTGGCGATTAGTCCTTTTGTGTTTAGAGCTTGAACCTTTTCTTGTGATTCGCTTCATCCATATTTGCAATTTCAGATTGTGTGTTTATCCTCTCTTGCTTGTGTTCTCAATTTCGCTTGCAGGAACAATCAAGTTGTGCTTGGTGTAATGGTTGCGGTGTTGGATCGTGTCTGATTCAAGCCGGGTCATCGACGCCGAGTTCCCCAAATTTGAGTTTATCCCCTTACCTCTCAGAAGATTGGGCCATATCTACATCAGTGCTAATACTCCTGCCTCCACCGAACCGGAAGAGCCATCACTGGTTTTTGAAACTATGACAGAACCAACATATGAGTATCCAATTGGTCCGGAGGAAAATGTTACACCGACTCCTATTCACCGAGTGGTAAGAGAAGGTGCTCCAGAACAGCCAACGCCAACTAGGTCTGTATATCATATTGGCCGATTTGCCATCACCGGATTTGATGAGTCGACGGAACAAGCAGAGTTGAAAAATTTTGAAGAATATACTGAAAAAGCCTACCATTCCTTCCAGGTATTCCTCCCTTCTTGAAAAATAATGTCAACAATAATAATCACCATTCCTGGCTGTGAAGTTTCAACCATAAAATTCGCCATCATTGCAGGCTCTAAAAACCCATATGGCCAACAAGAGTAAGCTTCTGCAACTTGTCGAGAGGCATTGTGCAAAAGCCGTAGATTTAGAAGATCAGCTTGCCAAGGAGAGACTAGAAGTCGGGCGCTTATCTGTCGCTCTAAAAGCCCGTTCATCTCAAGTTGATGAACTTCAATTCGAGCAACAAGGTATGAGATCCACAAAGCCTTATACCTCACATGCTATCTTTAGAATATGAATATTTGACCTCGTACATACATAGGTATCGCGGACGCTGGAATTGAAGCAAAAACAAGATGCCCAGTCGGCCGCTCAAATTGCAAGTCTCGAAGGCCGTATAAAAGAATTGGAGTCGTCTGCCCAAGCTATTGAAGCTTTGAAAACCGAGAACCAGGAATTAAAAAGGCAGCTCCAGGACTCGGAAGAGATCAAGAATAATTTTGAAAAGCTGAAAAACGACTTCAAGACAAAGCAAGAATCCCTAACTTCTTGGAAGAAAAGGGCTGAAGGTAAAAATCAATATACCTATGCATATAGAAATACAACTGTAAACTAAAATGTTTATAATTAACAGATGCTGAAGGAACAATAAAAAACCAGAGGGAGAGAAACACAAAGCTCGAAACCAAATTATCCAAGGCTGAAAAGATCTTCAAAAAGGCTGTGGATGAGCTAAACCAATTCTAGAAAGCATTCAAAGATGTTGAAAAGCTTAAAGAAGAATATAAGGAAAAAATTGCCACCCTTGAAGCTGAAAAGGTAGAAGCTGAGAAACGCCTAAGAGGTAAGTGTTTATTCATCTAATACCTTTATATCCAAGTTCATTGTACTGGACATATATGATTATTGTACTCCTGTAGGATCAAAGAGGTCCTATGAGCTTTTGCAGAAGAAATTTATAGAGGGTGATGAAAACCTTCGATGGTCTCTTGCAGCTCTTCAGAAGGATGCATAGGTGGTCGCCCAATACATATATCCTGAAGAAAAACCACCTCGATGTCGAGACATGATGACTAGGCTACAAGGGGCACCCGGCCGACTAAAAGAACATGCTCGACATGTTGCAGAGCTGGCCGGCACACAAGTCCTGGCAATTGCAAAGTCCCACATCCCCAGCATAGAGTTAGATGTGGTGGCCGAGGGTTTCCATGAAGATCTCTTGGACGAGCAATGTGAAGCCCTCATGGCTGAGGCGCAAAAAACAGCGCATATATTAGCCGACCAGATAGAGCTAGATCCCTTACCCAAAGTGTAAGGAATTGTAAAGATTAAAATACTATATTATAGCTCTGTTACTGTAATATAACTAAAGTTTGATAGACCGCTAAGGTCTAGATTCATTACCAGTATTGTAATGAATTATTGGGTCGCGCTGCTTTGTATATGTATTGTATGAACTCGTGTTAAACACTCACAACCAATACACAACTCATGTCAGCCCTCTAAACAACGCTCCCAATAACCGATATGAACCATGGAGACTAAGAACTCACTCAGTCAAGATATGCGAATTGGGAGAGTTGCCTTGGTCCCTAACAGACGGCAAGAACCCTGGGGACTAAGTAACCCGCTTGGTCGACATGCGCGAGTTAGGGTGATACCAAGTATCAGAATTTGAGCCATGACTTAAACAATAACAACAATTATTCACATAAATCATAAATTGCAAAATCAGATATCATGACCATTATGTATATATATTCAATAATAGAAGTACAATAAACTATAAATACTAGGCATAAAAACGACGTAGCTGTGAAACGTTCCAGGAACTTTGAAGGTCCGACCCGTCCTCATTCATCAATCGATAGGCGCCTGGCTGAGTGATTTCCTTTACAATAAAAGGTCCTTCCCATGGAGCCGACAGCTTGTGCTTATCGACCTTAGACTGAACTTGCTTCAGAACCAAGTTGCCGACAGAAAAACCCCGTGTTCGAACTTTTTGTCGTGATAACGTCGCAAGCTTTGCTAGTACTTTGCCGACCGAATTAAGGTGGCATCTCGCTACTCCTCTAACAACAACAAGTCATCACACCTATGGTCGTTAGAGGTTATTTCTTCATATGTTGCCACACGGGGGGAGGCAAAAAGAATCTCGGTTGGTAACATGGCTTCCGAGCCATAAACCAGAGAAAAAGGGGAGTGCCCGGTGGCACAACTTATGTTGGTTCTAAGTCCCCACAACACATATGGCAATTCTCGAACCCACCGTCGAGCGTACTTTTCCAGCTGATCAAATATACGAGGCTTAATTCTAGAAAGCAGGAGGCCATTTGCCCTCTCAACTTGGCCATTGCTCTGTGGATGGGCGGCCGAGGCATAGCCAAACTTAAAGCCGACTCGGCCCACAAACTCTTTAAACTCCTCTGCTGTGAATTGAGTACCATTGTCAATGATGATCTTGTGTGGGGCACCGAACCAAGTGACTATTTCGGTCATGAACTCGATGGCCTTTTTTGCCGAAATCTTGCCGACTGGCTTTGCTTCAATCCATTTAGAGAACTTGTCCACTGCTACGAAAAGGTGAGTAAAACCCCCTTGACCCTTCATGAAGGGTCCAACAATATCTAAGCCACATACTGAAAACGGCCAAGTTATTGGGATTTTTTGAAGTTCTGTGGCGGGTACGTGCATTTGGCGTGCAAAGAACTGATAGCCTTCGCATTTTCGGATGATTTCCTTGGCATCAGCACCTGCAGTCAATCAGTAAAAACCCTACCTCATTGCTTTGGCCGCAAATGTGGATGGGCCTGCGTGATTCCCATAAATACCAGCGTGGATGTTTCCTAATATAGCTCTGCCTTCATCTTGAGATAAGCATTTCATCAGTACCCCATGTGGGCTTTGCTTGTACAGGTGATGGTCAACTATACAATAGGAACGCGACTTGCGAATAATTCGAAGGGCTTCATCTTTGTCGGTCGGTTGTGTGTCACAATCCAAATACTCAATGAAGGGAGTGCGCCAATCTACCTCAATGATGGCTACATGTGGTACTGCTCCCATCTTTAGTGCCGACTGCTCCATAGTTTGTTGGGTTAGTACAGATGGCTTATGTAGATCATCAAGGAATAATCCATCAGGTATTTTAGATCTACTAGACCCAAGTTTGGCCAGTTCATCCGCCTCTTTGTTATACTTGCGCAGGACATGTTTATACTCGATGCCATCAAACTTGTCTTCGAGCTTCCGAACTTCGGTGCAGTAGGCTGTCATGCTTTCATGGGAACAACACCACTCCTTCGTTACTTGATTTATAACTAGCGCCGAGTCGTCAGAAATGCTTATCCTTTGGACACCGAGTGAGATAGTCGTCCGAAGTCCATGTAATACCGCCTCATACTCTACGGTGTTGTTAGAAGCACGGAAGTGCATTCGAAGAACGTACCGCAACTTGGCTCCATCTAGAGATGTCAATATGACTCCTGCTTTGGCACCTTCCAGTTGTAAGGATCCATCAAACGCCATTCTCCAATAGTATAATTCTTGTGGGTCGGGAGGTAACTCACATTCTGTCCACTCGGCGACGAAGTCCGACAAAGCTTGACCTTTGATCGAGTCGCGTGACTTAAAGGTGATATCATATGATCCGAGCTCAATGGCCCATTTGGCAATTTTCCTAGTGGCCTCTTTGTTGTGCAGCAATTCGCCTAGGCCAAACAACGTGTGGACCTCAATTGGGTGATCCTTAAAGTAATGCTTCAACTTCCGAGATGTCATCAGTAATGCATAAACTAATTTTTGAAGCTGGAAATATGGTACCTTGGATTCTGATAAGACCTCACCAACGAAATAAACTGGTCATTGCACCTTTTGAGCCTTGCCATCTTCCGCCCGTTCCACCGCCAGCACGGTACTGACAACGTGTTTGGTTACGAAAATGTACAACTGCAAAGGTTCCTTTGGATCTGGGGGAGTTAAGACCAGAGGACCACTAATGTAAGCCTTAAAGTCATCCAAGGCCTTCTGTGCGACATAATTCCAGATGAATGATTCTTGCTTCTTGAGTAGGCGAAAAAAGGGTAACCCTCAAACGCCGAGTCGTGATACAAACCAACTGAGCGCCGCCATACAGCCAGTGAGCTTTTGAATGTCTTTTTGCGAATGTGGACGTCCCATTCGTAATATGGCATTTACCTTTTCTAGATTAGCTTCAATCCCTCTGTGTGATACCAGAAAACCTAGTAATTTTCATGATGGGACCCCAAAGACGCATTTTTCTGGATTTAGCTTCATATTGTACTTCCAAAGGTTACCGAATGTTTCGTCTAGGTCGGATATCAAGTCGGTGGAGAGATGAGTCTTGATTACCACATCATCTACGTAAGCTTCAACATTCCTTCCTATTTGGTTGTCCAAACATCGCTGCATAGTCCGTTGGTAGGTGGCACCAGCGTTTTTTAGGCCAAAGGGCATTGTTGTGTATCAGAAGGCTCCAAACAGCGTGATGAACGAGGTTTTGAGCTGGTCGGATTGGTTTAAGGGAATCTGATGGTACCCTGAATAGGCATCTAAGAAGCAAAACAAAGCGCATCCAACCGTCGAATCGACCACTTGATAAATGCATGGGAGGGTGAACGGATCTTTAGGACAGGCTTGGTTAAGGCCGGTGTAATCCACGCACATCCGCCACTATTTATTCTTCTTCCGCACCAGAACTGGGTTGGCCAACCAGTCGGGGTGGAAAACTTCTTTAATAAAACTGGCTACCAGCAGTTGGCTGATTTCTTTCCTAATCGCATCTTTTTGGTCTTGCGAGAATCGTCTAAGCCGTTGCCTTAGCGGCCTGGCGTTTTCACGAACGTGAAGTTTGTGCTCAGCCTTTTCCCTTGGAACACCTGGCATGTTAGAAGGTTTCGATGCAAATATATCTTTATTATTTCTAAGAAAAAGGATGAGCGTGCTTTCCTATTTGTCACCTAAATTGACCCTGATATTGGTGGTCTTGGATACATCACTATCATCTAGGCTAATCTTCTTGGACTCCACGGCGTCCGCCTATACCGTAGTCTTCAGCGCCTTCCTGGGAGCAGGGTCAAGCATGGCCTCCTCCGCCATTGTGATCGCTTCCTTTAACTCGGCCAGCTGTGATGCTGCTACTATCTTCTTGGTCAACTCACAACTACCGTTGTCGCAGTCGTATGAGGTCCGCACATCCGAGTGGACTGAGATGACTCCGTTTGGTCCTGGCAGCTTCATCATGATATAAGGATAATGAGGTACTGCCATGAATTTGGCGATGGCTGGCCGCCCTATAGTGGCGTGATAAGTAGAGTCGAGGTCGGCGACCTCAAAGGTAATGCGCTCCGTCCTATAGTTCTCCCGAGTGCCGAAAGTCACAAGCAAAGTGATTTGTCCTAGAGGGACTGTTTGCATGCCCGGGATCACACCATGAAACGGCGATCGACTTGGCTTGAGGTCGGTCAAGGGTATGCCAAGCTCCTTGAAGGTTTTCACAAAGAGGATGTCCAAACTGCTACCACCATCTACCAGTACCCGATTCCGGACTCGGTTAACAGTCGGTGTTAGCACTAAGGTATATTTCTCGGGCCTGGGGATGTGATTCGGATGGTCGGACCAATAAAAAGTAATTGGAACCTATGACCATCGTAGATACTGAGGTACCACTGGTGAGACCGAGTGGACCTCTCTGTAGAGGATCTTCTGTTGGCGCTTCGAGTCTGCCGTAGACCGGCCACAGATGTAATTGACCTCGTGTTCGGGGTCTTGGAAGTCCTCCTTATCCTCGTCTTGGTTATCCTTATTCGAGTCCTTTCTGCCACCCTTGGGGATCCAGGGACGTTCTTTGCAGACCTTCACGGCGTGATAAGCGAAGTTTTTCAGCTTGAAGCATTCCCTCGCTTTGTGGGCTCAATCATGTAGCAGGCAAGGGCCATCGAGCATCTTGTCGAAGTCATCCTGAGTGACTGGTTTCCTCCTGGTCGGGCGCTCGGTGTTGGCCACCGTTCGGTCTTGCTTGCACTTCCTATCGCCATCCTTGCTGTAACCAGACGGACCCGACTGGTTCCTTGGGGTCGCCTCCTTGTACTGGTGAACTTGGAATAGAGCCGAATTGCCAACAGCATATTTGTCGGCCATAGTGAACAGTTCTTTGGCTGACAGTCTGCCGGCAGCATCCAACCTCCCAATCTTTTTTATCACATCATCGTCGCGGAGTCCTCCTTGGAAGGCGGCAACAACTTGAGCATCCGAGATGTTAGGGATGGTATTTTTCACTCGGCAAAAGCATTGGATGTACTCTCGAAGTGACTCCCGGTCCCGCTGCTTGATCCGGCCGAGTTCCCAGTGATTCCCTGGCCTGTCGAAGGTGGCTTGAAAGTTGGCCATGAACTGCCGACAGAGATCTGCCCAGGAGGTGATAGAGTTGTCGGGCAGATTAGTGACCCTGGTTCTTGCGGCTGGGGCTAAGCAAACATGCAAGTAGTTGGCCATGACAAAGCTGTCATCGCCGAGAGCTTGTATGGATGTCGAATAGACGTGAAGCCAGTCGCGCGGATCCGTCTTGCCGTCATATTCTCAATGCCGACTGGCTTGAAGCCGACCAGCCAGCTGACGGTTCGAAGTTCCCGAGTGAAGGCTCGGATGCCAGCCTCCTCGTCATAATCATCGGTGGCCGGGGTCCATTCTCGTTCACGGCCAGCTTCTTGGTGAGATCTATCATCACGGCAGCCCTCGTCCCGTTGATCACGGTAATGATCGTCTCTATGTGGCTGCTGCCTGTTGTCACGTTCGTAGTCAACATAACGGCGCCGGCGCCGTTCATCTTCGTACTCTCGGCGGTCCGCGTCGTCGTGCTCCTGGTATCTGTTGTCCAATCGG
Source organism: Eleusine coracana subsp. coracana (assembly GCA_032690845.1). Classification (NCBI taxonomy): domain Eukaryota; kingdom Viridiplantae; phylum Streptophyta; class Magnoliopsida; order Poales; family Poaceae; genus Eleusine; species Eleusine coracana. The sequence continues at coordinate 32,443,239 of CM064426.1, read as the reverse complement.
ACCACGGATCACGTGGTGGTATGCCATTGCGCAGGTCAACGCTCGGATGCTGATCATTGTACTCTGCAATGGGCCTACGCCTGGGGATAGTAGGCGGGGTTGCCTCCCGGTTGGAGCGCTGTTGATCTCTTTTATCCTCCCTGGGTACCGAACAAGCGGCCCCAGAAACTGACTTACTCGGCGTTGATCGTGCCGCATGCATCTCCAGTACAGCCGCGGCCCTGATGTGTGCTTTTAATTGGTTGATCTGAGGTGTCAACTCTAGGGAGACTTGGAGCAGGGGCTCTATTGTTTGCAGGAGGGTCGCCGCGGCCGTGATGTTGTGTTGTGGGGTCTTGAAGACGTCTTCACCATCGAGCTTTAAGGTGAGGTCTCCTATATCTAGGTTTTGCACGACTCGGGGTCTCTGCTGAGCATCCGGTCTTCGAAGCGGAGAAGTGGTGGCATCTGGATCACCGTCTTCGAGGTTGGTTTCATGTCCTACTACGTGTGGTGCGGTACCGCGCGCGGCAGCATCCGCCAATGTTTTGCCGTCTACTTGCCCCTGGGCAACAGGTCCCACTATAAATACCTCGTGGAAGTCCGAGGAACAACTCTCTGAATCACTCGACCCTTCAATCATGTCTAGGAGTGACTCGCTTTCAAGGCCGATTGCTACAACGAAACTTGATTCGTCGAAAAATTTGGGATCTTCATCCGACTGATCCATGTGATGAGCCGGGAGATGAACCGTAGTGTAACCCGAGTCGACCAAGGTTGTCAATTGGGGTGTTGCAGGCAACGTTAAGTTGCCGCCTGAGAGGGTTTCCACCTGGAAAGCTGTCGCCATGTTGTCGAGCCCAAGCGGGAATCGACCGACCGGATCGCTCTGATCGGCCGTGGCAGCGACCGAGCGGGCCACGCGTTCTTGCTTGACAAGGTTCCCGTGCTGATTGGCAACGAGGCTGACGGTTCCAAAGCAGATCTTGTCTCCCGGGTGAAACATGATGTCGACGAAAGCCATTGATTTCGACGAAGCTACACTCAATGCTGCCCCTTCCTGGCGCACCAACTGTCGAGAGATATTCTCGATAGTAGATCTAGGTATGTGTATGAGTATGAAAGATCGATGGACACAGGACACAAGGTTTATACATGTTCGGGACTCCCGAAGGATAATAACCCTACGTCCTGTTTGGTGTTTCTGTATTGCTAGGGTTCGCACTGGAATTAGGGTTCCAATACGAGTCTATCTCTCGCTGCCCTCCTTATATATCCCAAGGGCAGGGATTTACATGGTAATATTTTAGTCGGTTACAACAGATTCTATCTATCCAATATATCTGCAAACCTAACTTGCCGCTTACTGAAACAAGTATCTCAGTAAATATCTTCTGGGCCGAATACACCATACCCGAGCCCCCGGCCCACTCGGCCAGTTGGCCGAGTGGTTATGTATCCCGGGTACATATGTCCCACAAACAATAACAATAATAGAAAAGGCTTTGTTCTTTAAAAAGAATTGGATCTATTCTCCCTAGGTAATAGTCTCATGGGCTACTTTGATGAGAAGCAGTGGCAAGGCCACTTAAAAATATCTCCTGTATCTATATGATTTGATGATCATATGGCAAAGGACTAGAAAGTCGTACAGGAGCAAGTTCTAAGGGTTAGTTTTTGATTGATGTCAGTAAATAAATATCATAAGATTGACTTGCATTAAGTTGAGTGACATTTTAGGAAAGACTATATTATGATTGATATCTTGATAGTTTAGTACTCAATTATGATTGATGTCATAATTAATTCTAGATTCCACACATGATAGATGTCATGGGGGTCAAATGGACACTCGACACACTCGGCTAAGAGTGAAGATCACACTACCTTTACTATAGTCGGTCGACACAATTGGAATTGGTCAGACTGAGTGCCTGGTTTGATGATCAGGAATTAGTAACTCAAGTTTGATGATTTGAGTGAAATTTAAAAACAAAATGTTAAGAGCTAATATTATTAGACTCTTGCATTATTTGTTAGTCTCCAAATTATACAAGAGTTAGGGGCTACACCTGATCAGGTGCACCTAACCGATGCACCAGATCTATCAGGAACTTTGGTCATGAGGTCTTCCTAAGTTATGACCTGTTCATATTGATATAGAAGGTCACTCGTCGAATAACAGCTCAAAATCAGAAAGCACTCGGGGGCTGCTGTGGGATACTTTCCTTACAGGTATCCGAAGACATGCCTAAGTCGGTAACCAACCAGGTACTTCTCCAATAAGGAAACCGATCGAGTCGGCTTGGAGCACAAGGCAATTAGAAATAGACTTTCTATGTAAATCCATGTAGAATACAAGTAGGACTCTTCATGTACCCCCTACCGACCGGATATATAATACGGCAGGGACCCCCTCATCGAGGACACAATATTACAAGCAATACAATTGACAGAATAGAGGACATAGGGTTTTTACTCTCATCGAGAGGGCCTGAACTTGTATAACTCAGTGTCTTGTGCATACCATCATTGTTCTTAGTCTCGATATAGCCCTATAAATTTATTGCCGAGATCAAGTCTTGAAACATTGGACCTCGCAAGTCTAGAATTGGAGGAGTGTTGTGTGTATCCATAGGAGTGATATCCTTATCAGACCCTGTGTCATCTCCAAGATTGATCTGCAATCTAGGTACCACCAATTCAAGATCAGACCATCGGACATACCCAAGACGCCTTTTTGGACAAGATACGGGTTGTATTAGTATACCATCATGTCATTTGGGTTGACCAATGCACCGGCCAACTTCATGTCAAGGATAGTATGCTTACATGGATTCCCTAAGAAGATAATATCTGATAGAGGCTCTCAGTTCACCTCGAGGTTTTGGGAGAAGCTACATGAGTCCTTGGGCACCAAGTTGAACCAGCTCTGCTTATCACCCTCAGACTCATGGACAAACCGAAAGGACAAATCAAATATTGGAAGACATGTTGAGAGCTTGTGCTTTCAAATATGGCAAGAGTTGGCACAAGAGTCTGCCTTTCGCGGAATTCTCCAACAACAATAGTTATCAAGCAAGTCTCGAGATGGCGCTTTTCGAGTTTCTCTATGGAAGAAAGCGTAGAACACCTCAATTCTTGAATGACACAGGAGAGAATCAAGTCTTTGGACCAGAGATACTATGAGAAGCAGAAAGGCATGTCAAGATTGTGCATGAGAACCTGAAGGTCGTGCAATCAAGGTAGAAAAGCTATGCCGATCATAGGCGAAGGGATTTATCCTTTAAGATTGGGGATTTTGGGTATCTCAAGGTATCACCCATGAGGGGTCTTAGACGCTTCAAGGTCAAAGGTAAGTTAGCACCATAGTACATTGGCCCTTTCAAGATCATCGAAAGAAGAGGAGAAGTTGCATACCAGTTGGAATTGCCACCACATCTCACAGACATGCATGACATGTTCCATGTGTCACAACTAAAGAAATGCTTAAGAGTGCCTGAACAGCAATTGCCCGTAGATGAAGTAAACCTTCGGGAAGACCTCACATATGCTGAACAACCGCTCAAGATCCTCGAAGTAGTTGAGAGAGTCACTAGAAACAAGGTGATTCGCATGTGCAAGGTACAGTGGAAGCAACACATAGAAGAGGAAGCCACCTGGGAGCATGAAGAAGAATTGAAAGCCGGGTTCCCTCACCTCTTCCTCGATCTTACAGAATCTCGAGGGCGAGATTCATCTAAGTGGGTAGGTTTGTAATACCCTACTTTTTGCAATTTCTAAAAATGCCAATTATTAACATTTAAGCAATTAATTAAATAGCCTAGAACAAATTATTTTCTTAAATAATTAACTAAATAATTGCATTTGCATATCATGTCCTTGCCCATGTAGAATTTAATTGCATTGTGCATTTACTTTAATCCCTAAATAATACCAAGAAATTAGAATAGAAAATAGGAGAGAAAAGAATTAGAAAAGGAAAAGAAAAAGGTAAAAGGTAAAAACTAGAGCCTGGGCCAAAAACCCACCTTTCTGGCCCCACCCGGAGCTCTCCATCTCTCCCCTACTTCTCTCCCGGCCCACTCGACCCACGCTAGGCAAGACCACTCGGGTGCATATGCAAAAGGCGTATTCTACCAAAACCCGCCTCCCTCCCCTCACTTCTCTCACCGACAGGCAGGCCCAGCCTGTCATCTTCTTCCTTGCGCTGATCTCACCCTTTCCTTTTTTCTCTGCCCCCAATTTGCAAATCCCCGTTCCTCCGCGCTGACCGCCACGTGCGCTCGACACCGCGGGTATGATCCCCGTGATCCCCCGCGCTTCCTGCCCCCACTTTCCCTTCCTTCTATCACTGTCGTCGACTCCAATTTGGAAAGGGGCGCCATTCTCACCCTACTCTCTGTCCAAGCCGTGCGGCAACCCTAGCATCTCCCCCGTAATAAAAACCGAGCCCTTGGCGCCGCAGAACCCTTTTCCTCACCATGCACTCAAGCCCTACCCCTCTGCCTCACACCAACACCGCCGCACGCCGTCCTTCCTTGCCTACGGTAAGAGCTCTACCGGCCGCTTCAACTCGCCAACCCAGAGCCTCAACAGCCCAATTAAACTTCATGCCACGTGTTGCATGTGAATCAGGAAACCCTGGAGCCACTTTCTGGAGCTGTACGCCGCCTCAGGACCCCTCCCCAACATCACTAACGAGCTCGAGTCGCCAATCGCCGTCACAAGCACCTTCCCGACCTCTACCTCCTCTACGCCACTCCTCCAGTGAGCTCGCCGTGTCCTCCTCTCTCTCCAGCTACCCCCCTGGCCAAGCCCTAGCCAACGGAGCTCGAGCTCCGATGACCCTGCCGCTGCGCCGTCGTCTAGTGGTCACCGTCGGCAGCCATCCACCACCGGTTGAAACATTATTTTCAAGCTCATCCTATCGAAGTCCAAACATCCTTTGCACTCGACACAATGCTACACAACTGAGAGGCTGAAGCAAAGATTGCTAAGTGGGCGGTCGAACTCGGTCAATACACCATTACGTTCGCTGCTTGGTGGACAGAAATTCAAATGCCTCCCGCATCACAAGATGTTGAGTCCTGGAAAATGTATTTTGATGGATCCCTCCAATTACCTAGAGCCAGAGTGGGAGTCATGTTCATCTCACCCATAGGAGAAAAGCTATGATACGTCCTTCAGGTTATGTTTCGCACGTCTAATAACGCTGCAGAATATGAAGCCGTCCTACATGGTCTGCGCATTGCTGTTTCAATCGGCATTAAGCGTGTCGACATCTTTGGTGACTCGGCTCTGGTCATTTATTAGGTCACTAAGGATTGGAAATGTGTAGATGACAATATGAGTGCTTATTGCCAGGAAGTAAGGAAGCTCAAAGACAAGTTTGATGGATTGAAGTTCACGCATGTTCTTCAGGATAACAACCAAGCAGCTGACGAGTTGGCCAAGATGTGATCATTTCGGTCTGAAGTCCCACCCGGTGTTTTCTTACACACCCTGGATTCCCCCACTGTCTCTCCCCGATCAGACATTTTGCAAACTGATGTTGCCGATCCTATTGATAATGACAATACAGAGACCGACTGGTGCGACCCAATGTCGATGCTTGTGATCGGCAATAAATATATAGTGCTACGTCGAGACTAAGAACTATGATGGTAACACAAGACGCCGAGTTATACAGGTTCAGGCCCTCTTGTTGAGAGTAAAAACCCTACGTTTTGTGTTTTGTGTATTGTATTGATGTTGTGAAAAACTTGTCTGCTATCGCTACTGTCTTTCTAGGTTCTCTCCTAAGGGGGTACCCTGCCGCCTTATATATCCAGTCGGCAGGGGGGTACATGAAGAATCCTAGTCGTAACCCACAAGGATTTATATAGAAAGTGAGAAACCATGTGGATATGTGCCATGGTTTGCTATATTTGTGATGAGTAATTGACTTGAGCGGATTTGTTGTTTGAGTTGAAATGCGGGAATCTAGGGATTGCATGGGTTTGCATATCATGATTATGACTAACCGGAGTTGGTGGAGATATTGGTGATGTTGCAGGAGATGGAAAATGTGTTTGCTTGTCTCATGATGTGTAGGTCACTGGAGTCGACTTGGCGGTCAATGGTGAGAGGATCGGGCACAAGTAGGGGACTTGGGGCCAGAGGATCGGGATGCCGGGTGAAGTCAAGGGTGATCCACACCATACACGTGGAGAGGCAAGAAGCACGGACGGTTTCGCGGTTGAGCCTCAAAACCATGGTGTGTTGACCAAGTCAAGGCAAACGGGATGCTGGTGCAAGTGACAAGGGGGCCTTATGGACAGGGACTGGGAGAGACTTGCCGGTGGTCAGGATCACGGGACAAGGTGACACGCGTCAACATTGAGAAGTCACGCTTTGAGAAGTGTGCAAGGCGGTTTCCTGGTTTGGGCCTCAAAACCGGTGGCGGTGGTTGGTGGTGCACGTGGACCATCATGGAGCTTGCGTCAAGATGAAGCAAATTTCCCTCTTCACTTGAATCCCGAAATTCCCTTTTTCCTATTTTCGGAAGCATTTTCATGGTGATTTTCGATCTCACTTTTGGACGAGTTTTTGGCCCGGGTTTCTTGAGAAACTTGTTGCTAGGATGAGCTAGAATAATCCTTTATGGATCCTTGATCGAATCAATAGCTCTAGCTCCTTCGATTTGAAGGATTTCTCAAGTTTCCTCTTTTTGGTGTTCTTGGCATAAGATCTGAAATTTGTGATGATTTCTTGAGCCAATTGAGCTGATCTCCTAGGATTAGGGTCGTGATGTGATGAGGATTTACTGTTCCAAAAATCGCATCATTTGGAGTTTGTTTGATTCAGTTTTGGAGAAGATTTGAGAAGATCCCGAGAGTTTTTCTGTTCTGTCGGGGGTCGACCGGCACTGCTGATGACCAGGACCGGCACTGCCGATTGGACTAGTCTGTAGATTCCAATGAGACTGCATCCCACATCGACACTACCGATAGGGGGGACCGGCACTACCGATGACGCGCACCAGCACTGCTGATAGGCGTGACCGGCACTGCCGATGCCAACCGGCACTACCGATGGCAGGGATCGGCACTGCCGATGGGTGTTCAGTTCTGAACTGTTGAGCATTGCTTCTTCCCTTTTTGTTTCCGCTGTGTTCCTTTGCTGTGGTTGATCACTCCTAGGGCTAGTACACCACGAGTTGGTGTGTGTAGTCTTGGTGATCAGTTCGGAGGTTGCTTCGGGTTGTTTTTGGATATAGGCCAAGTTCTCTTCAAAAATTTTGATTGCCTCCCATTCACCCCCCCCCCTCTGGTTGCCTTCTCGATCCTTCAATTGGTATGAGAGCCGATTTGATCACTAGTTGACCTTCACCGTCTTTGTGATCCGAAGGCAATATGGAGAAGCGTGTTGTCAAGCTGTGGATGTTCGACGGAGAGGACTTCCCCTACTGGAAGTCACGGATCAAGGCATATCTGCTAAGTCAAGGATGTGCAATTTGGGAGATTGTTGATCAGGAGTATGCTATACCACAAAACCTGAACACTGCTTCTGCAGGTGAGTTAGTCAGGTATGAGAACAACTCCAAAGCTGTCAATATTCTGCTTTCTGCACTTGGTAGGAGCGAACATGTTAGGGTTGCACACCTTGACACTGCTCATGCTATTTGGGATAAGCTCTGCACTTACCATGAGGGCACCAACCAGGTCAAGTCTATGCGTAAGGATTCTTACAATAGACAGTACCAAACCTTTGCACAGAAACCGGGCGAGTCACTAGATGACACTTTTCATAGGTTTGAGGCAATTGTGTGCAACTTGCGGGCTTATGGTACCCTTGTGTACAGTGACAATGATAGAGCTAAGCAACTGCTGTACTCACTTGATGAAAATGTTTGGGGGGTTAGAATTGCTGCTCTAGAAGAAATTGCTGAATTCAATACTCTGAATTGTGAGCAACTGTATAGCAAGCTAAAATCTCATGAACTGTCCAGGAAATCTCATCCTAATCTTGCTATTCCTGCTTCTAGCATGGCATTGCTTTCTAGTTCTCAGAAGGGTGATCACAGTTGTGCTTCTTATGGAACTAACCCCTCACTTGACAAGTCTTCCTTGGAGTTTAGTTTGTCTTCTCTTGTTGCAGCTTCCGATGAATAGATGGAGTGCATTCCTAATGAGGAGCTATCCTTGCTCATAAGGAAGTTCAGGAAGTTCTACAACAACCAGAAGGAGAGAAGAGGAGGTGGTTCAAGAACCTGCTTTGAGTGCAGTGACCCGGGACACTTCATCGCTGATTGTCCCAAGAAGAAGAAGAAGGTCGGTTACTGTGACAACAACACTGAAGACTTCAAGCAGAAGAAGAACCGCTTCTACAAGAATGGCAAGAACTCCAAGAAGTTCGCCAAGTCCATTGCACGCGCCTGCATAGCCGCCTTGAGCGATGTCAACCTCACATCAAGCGAAGGCCTTACAAGCTCGGAGGAGGAGGTTGAAAAGCCACGAGTCAATAGGAAGGATGACTTTACCGGGCTTTGCTTCATAGCAAAGAACGACCACAACACCGACTCTGGATCCAACTCCGACACAAGCGAGGTACCTCCCACTCTCGATTAGCTCTCTTCTGAACTTGATCATTTGTGCGATGTTCTGCTCATGCAAGATGATAAGCTTCGCAGTGTTGTTCGTGAGAGTAGAGAGCTTAAGTCTAAGTTGGAGAGTGCTGATTTTGAAATTGCTTCGCTTAGGTCCAAGCTTGCTCGTGAGGACATTGTTGTTGAGTGTGAGTCTTGTCAAGTTGTGATGAGTGATCTTGCACAGAGGGAGAGTGTGCATGCTCAAGTTGCCAGTCAGCTTGAGAGTGCCCTCAAGGAGCTTGATGAGTTCAAAGCTAGACCAACTCTTTTGGGTGCATGTCAGAAGTGCCCCAAGCTCACAGATGAGTTGGAAGCTCAGTCCCTCAAAGTCAAAGAGCTTGAGTCCAAGTTGCTTCATGAGACTCGCTCTAAGGTCCTTCCACCACCCTGTGAGGTGTGTGTCTCTCTTAAGGACAAGCTTGTAATCACTAGGGAGGAAAACAAAGCCCTAGTTCAGGAAAATGACTATCTTGTGTCTAGGCTCCAGAGAGCCCTAGTGAGTGAATAGAAGATTGAGAGTGATTTGCAAGAGTGAAGTAGAGTGCTTCTAGATCAACCTACAATGTGGGTTTGGGATTTGAGAGGTGTGATAAGGAGAGTGAGAATGTGGGTAAGTTTGTACCTGGCTCCAGCTACAAGGATGAAGAAAACACCATCAAACCCACTGACACATACTATCCACCCAATCCAAAACCCTCCTTCAACCCAAAGAAAATAGAGAAGCCAAAACCCAAACCTGCAATGCAAACCAAGCCTAATCCTAAGGGTGTCTACATTTGCATGTTTTGTGGTCGCAAGGGCCACTTGGATGAATTCTGTTATAGGCGTAAGAGGATTGAGAGGAAGCAAGCTGAGTTGACTAGGGATGCTTTTTATGATGATTTTGTTGACTTTCAGCCTCGCACTTTTTCTCGTGCCTATCATGGACAGGGTCATTCCTCATATGGCTTTGATTCACAAAATAGAGGCTTTGCGCAGCAGCGCTTTGGCGCCCCACGTTTTCCCCATCGTGGTGAGCATCACTCGCGTGGATTTGGCTTTAACACAGATGATTTCTATCCTCACAACTCAAGGTTTGAGTCGAGACGCTTTGACAGGCCATGTTTTCCCCATCATGGTTCTCATCCCATGCGTTCGAATGATAAAATGCAAAGAACTATGATGACTACTACCGGTCGTATGGTTAAGTGCTGGATTCCCAAATGCTTTTCAACTAACCCCAGCACTGAGCCATCGACTTTCACTTCTTATTCTTTGTAGGCAACAGGTGGAGGCTTGGAGAACAAGTGGTTGATGGATGCCGAGTGTTCGCGCCACATGACTGGAAATGCAATGTGGTTCTCCAGCCTCACTCCCTTGAAGCGTCGGGAGTATGTGACCTTTGGAGATGACAAGAGAGGAAGAGTGAAGGGAAGGGGCGCGGTAATGGTAAATGAGAACTTCACTCTCAATGATGTTGGTTTGGTTGAGTTTCTCAAGTACAATCTCCTCTTTGTCTCTCAGCTTCTTGATGTTGGTTTGGAAGTGCGCTTTAAGTCGAGTGCTTCTTGTGTTTTTGATTCAAGTGTTTCCTTGGTTTGTGGGATTTCTCGCATTGGCAGAGTTTTTTAGGATGATTTTGCTGGTTCTCCTAGTTCTCACAAATGCTTGTTTGCTCAATCTTCTTCTAAGCTCTGGAAATGGCATAGGAGACTGGGTCACATGAGCTTTGACTTGTTATGTCGCTTGAGTGGCCTAGGTTTGATCCGAGGATTGCCTAAGCTCAAATTTGATAAGGATTTGGTTTGTGCTCCTTGTCGTCATGGGAAAATGATTGCCGCTTCTCATCCACCAATCAATTTGGTGATGACTGAACACCCTAGAGAGTTGCTTCACATAGACACTGATGAGGACATCCTGCACTATTACCCGTTCGGGCGGCGACCGTGTGAGCCTCTGAATAATCCCACCTTGCTTAGCTTGGCAGGTGGAAGCCACCTTAAAAGGGAGAGCCACCCTTCCCCTATCAGACTAGTCTTTTAGGGAGATTGGGCCTTTCCCTGAGTGGGGGCATCGGAGTTGTGGTGCTAATACTACGGATTCAGGTCGCGAACCTAGAATCGGGTCAGTATGTTAGGCTTTCGGCAGGAGTTACGGTGCTAAGATTATGGGATTCAGGGAATCCGGATCGGTGTGTTGGGCTTCGTTCCACCCTACCTGGGCCAGATGTATCATTTGGTATCAGAGCTGGGCCCTTATTAAGAAGGGGAGAATGATGAGGACATCCTCCACTATTACCCGTTGGGGCGGCGATCGTGTGAGCCTCTGAATAATCACACCTTGCTTAGCTTGGGAGGTGGAAGCCAGCTTAAAAGGGAGAGCCACCCTTCCCCTATCAGACTAGTCTTTTAGGGAGATTGGGCCTTTCCCTGAGTGGGGACGTCGGAGTTGTGGTGCTAAGACTGCGGATTCAGGTCATGGACCTAGAATCGGGTCGGTGTGTTGGGCTTTCGGTAGGAGTTGCGGTGTTAAGATTATGGGATTCAGGGAATCCAGATCGGAGTGTCGGGCTTCGTTCCATCCTACCTGGGCCAGATGTATCAGACACTGTTGGTCCTTCTCGAGTTCGTTCGGTGGGTGGGAAGTGGTATGTTCTTGTGATTGTTGATGACTATTCTCGCTACTCTTGGGTCTACTTTCTTGAGAGCAAGGATGAAGTGTTTCATCACTTTCAGAGCTTAGCTTTGAGGTTGTTCAAGGAACTCCCTGGTGCATTACGAGCAATTTGTAGTGATAATGGCACCGAGTTCAAGAACTCCTCCTTTGATGCTTTCTGCCTTGAGCATGGTACTGAGCATCAGTTTTCAGCACCTCGGGTTCCCCAGTAGAACGGTGTGGTTGAAAGAAAGAACATAACCTTAGTGGAGATGGCTCGAACGATGCTCGATGAGCATAGGACTCCGAGCCGGTTCTGGGCTGAGGCCATTAACAGTGCTTGCTATGTTTCCAATCGGATTTTCTTGCGCTCAATTCTTAATGTGACTTCTTATGAGCTGTGTTTTGGGAGAAAGCCCTCGGTTTCTCATTTGCGTGCCTTTGGTTGCAAGTGCTTTATTCTCAAGCGTGGCAATCTTGATAAGTTTGAGTCGAGGTCTTCCGATGGAATCTTTCTTGGTTACTCTCTTCATGGTCATTCCTACAGAGTTTTGAATTTGGAGACTAACACCATCGTAGAATCCTGCGATGTAACCTTTGATGAATAAAACTCTTGTGCAAGGAATATAATTGAGTCTGCAGGTGACAAGGAGATGAAGGAGAACATCTTTGTAGAAGAGGATCTACAGGGCTTTGATGATGACGATGATGATTCACTTCATCTCTCATCTGAGCTTGTTCCTGCTGCTACCACTACTCCAGCAGAGGGTCCAGAAGCTTCTACATCGACTTCAGCAGCTATCGAGCGAGCTCCAGCTGTCGTTGAGGGGGAGGTACACTCTGAGAGAGAGGCTCCTCACAACATTCAGCGTCGACACCCACCTTAACAGATGATCGGTAATCTCTATGAGAGGACAACAAGGTCAAGATCTGCACATCTTGCTTGCTTTACCAATTCTCTCTTTGTTGCAACCTTTGAACCCCGGGATGTTGGACACGCACTATCTGATGAATATTGGGTTAATGCCATGCATGAGGAGTTGGGAAACTTTGAGAGAAACAAAGTCTGGACCCTTGTAGAGCCTCCCAAAAATGTCAATGTCATAGGAATCAAGTGGGTGTTCAAAAACAAACATGGGGAGGATGGTTAGGTTGTGAGAAACAAGGCCAGGCTAGTTGCTCAAGGTTTTAGCCAAGTGGAGGGCTTAGATTATGGTGAAACCTTTGCTCCTGTTGCTCGCATGGAAGCCATTAGGATCTTGCTTGCATTTGCTGCCTCCAAGGGCATTAGACTCTATCAAATGGATGTCAAGAGTGCTTTCCTAAATGGTTTCGTAGAGGAAGAAGTGTATGTGAGGCAACCCCCTGGCTTTGAGCACCACAAATACCCAAACCGTGTGTACAAGCTTCAGAAGGCTTTGTACGGGCTAAAGCATGCACCTAGGGCATGGTATGCTAGGCTTAAGACCTTCTTGCTAGAGCATGGGTATGTCATGGGGTGTGTTGATAAAACCTTGTTCACTCTCAAGCATGGCAATGACTTTCTAATGGTTCAGATTTATGTGGATGATATCATCTTTGGTGGTTCCTCTCATGCTCTTGTGTCCAGGTTTCAGGACGCTATGGAAAGTGAATTTCAGATGCCAGTGATGGGAGAGCTCACCTTCTTTCTTGGGCTTCAAATCAAGCAGTGCAAGCAAGGCACTTTCATACATCCAGCCAAGTACATGAAGGATCTCCTGAAGAAGTTCGACATGGTCAATGTCCACTACAACGGCTCTTGACCCTGATGAAGACTGTGAAGCAGTGGATCAAAGGGAGTACAGGAGCATGATTGGCTCCCTCTTGTACCTGACAGCAACAAGACCCGACATACACTTTGCGGTGTGTCTTTGTGCTTGCTTTCAAGCTTCCCCAAGGATGACTCATCACAAGGCTGTCAAGCGCATCTTCAGGTATCTCAAATACACTCTTGAGTTCAGTCTTTGGTACTCTGCATCTTCATCTCTTGATCTCATTGGGTATTCGGATGCAGACTTTGCTGGGTGTAGAATTGATAGGAAGAGCACTTCTGGTACTTGCTATTTCTTGGGTACATCTTTGATCTGTTGGTCTTCTCGTAAGCAGTCAAGTGTTACCCAATCCACCATAGAGGCTGAGTATGTAGCTGCTGCTAGCTGCTGCTCACAAATCCTATGGATTGTATCTACCATGAGAGACTATGGGTTGACTTTTAAGGGTGTTCCACTCATGTGTGATAACTCCAGTGCCATATGCTTAGCCAAAAACCCAGTCCAACATGGTAAGGTCAAACACATCAATGTGCGATTCCACTTCCTGAGAGACAATGTTGAGAAGGGGGATGTTGAGCTCAAATACATTGATACCAAAAACCAACTGGCTGATATCCTCACCAAGCCCCTAGATGCTTCGAGACATGCTTTTCTTCGGGGCAAACTTGGTGTTTGTCATCCCTATGGCATAATTTGACGGGGAGTCTGATACAACCATCCTAGGTGGGGTGGAACAAAGCCCGACACACCGATCCGGATTCCCTGAATCCCGCAGTCTTAGCGCCACAACTCCGGTGCCCCCACTCAGGGAAAGGCCCAATCTCCCTAAAAGACTAGTCTAATAGGGGAAGGGTGGCTCTCCCTTTTAAGGTGGCTTCCACCTCCCAAGCTAAGCAAGGTGGGATTATTCAGAGGCTCACACGATCGCCGCCCTAGCGGGTAATAGTGGAGGATGTCCTCATCATTCTCCCTTTCTTAACAAGGGCCTAGCTCTGATACCAAATGATACAACCGGCCCAGGTGGGGTGGAACGAAGCCCAACACACCGATTCGGATTCCCTGAATCCCGTAATCTTAGCATCACAACTCCTGCCGAAAGCTCGACACACTGATCCGATTCTAGGTCCACGACCCGAATCTGCAGTCTTAGCACCGCAACTCCGACGCCCCCACTCAGGGAAAGGCCCAATCTCCCTAAAAGACTAGTCTGATAGGGGAAGGGTGGCTCTCCCTTTTAAGGTGGCTTCCACCTCCCAAGCTAAGCAAGGCGGGTAATAGTGGAGGATGTCCTCATCAGAGTCGGTTTTCACTTGTATATATGTATCTTACCATTTTTGCATCTCATCTCATATGTAATATATGCATTGGTAGATGAGCTTTGATTCTTATGCTTTCTTGCATTTCTCTTTGCTATGTTTGAGCTTTAGCTAAGTTGTGTGGATGTGATGGTAATCTCTCATGCTTAGATTTTCTAGATGGCTTGTTATAAACTCATTTGAGCAACTAGCTAATCTTAAAGGTAAACTAAGCTTCTTTTGAACCTTATGATCTAATCTTGCTAAAACTTGCTCACCATGTGTATAATTGCTTTTATCCTTGTTGAAGCTTGCATTAAGGCTAGTATAGAGGATGTCTTGGCTTTGGCACCTTGTGTTTGCGAAATGGAAGGCTTTGCAAATGTTTAGCTCATGATAACATTGTGGGAACATGTGTTCCTTTTGCCGCAAAGGCATGCTCTTTTGTCTTGTGCATAATCTTGAAAAAACTGCTAAGTGCTTTGATCAAGAACTACTCAATAATGCTAAATCCAAACATTGTGACTTGAAGCCTCGGGGTTTTGCCGTACCCAATCATGCGACCCCCCGCATGGATAAGAGGACACATGAGGATAAACTATAATCACCTGATCAACTGAGTCTCTGTTTCATATGTGAGCGTTTGTAGAGCTCATTTTCTACGAGTGCTTGTTGCCCTTGTTGAACATGAGGATAAACTATCTGATCTGAGTCTCTGTTTCATATGTGAGCGTTTGTAGAGCTCATTTTCTACGAGTGCTTGTTGCCCTTGTTGAGATTGAAACTGGCTAGATTCTTATGATTCACTTGGTGCTTGTTTTGCCTTGGATGAGAGTACTTACACATGTGGTGGCAGATCTTCTCATGATAAGCAAAATTTGATTCTATCTAAGCTAGTCAATCTTTCTGCTTAGCCTGTATAGCTCATGGTGTTTATGCCTTGCTATCTATTTTTTATCTTTGCATGATTGGGACCTATTGCCTTTACACTTCATGGCACTATGGTTATGGTTAGCAAAGTTAAATGCTTGTTTGCATAATTGTTGAAGCTCCTTAGGTTTGCATTTTCATGCATTGCATGTTTGCTTGTTCTTTTGCCTCTTTGATGAGTTCATTGCCAAAGGGGGAGAAAATTTTGGGGTCATGCACAAATAATGCTAAGAAACTCATATGATCTGTTTTGCACTACATGAGACCTATGACAACTTGAGGGGGAGCATATCATGATCTTGAGTGGTTTGACCTACCACAACTTGAGGGGGAGCATATCATGATCTCAAGTCGCTTTCTTTGGCAACTCTTGGTTTTGTGATCCCTACTTGCTAGATGGCATGTTTTCACCTTTTCTTTGGGTTTGGCCATTTGGATGTGCTTATTCGGCTTCGCATTTCAATCTCTAATCTTTGTGCATTTGGTGTTGTCAATGTACTCATCAAGGGGGAGATTGAGAAACCATGTGGATATGTGCCATGGTTTGCTATATTTGTGATGAGTAATTAACTTGAGCGGATTTGTTGTTTGAGTTGAAATGCGGGAATCCAGGAATTGCATGGGTTTGCATATCATGATTATAACTAACCGGAGTTGGTGGAGATATTGGCGATGTTGCAGGAGATGGGAAATGTGTTTGCTTGTCTCATGATGTGTAGGTCACTGGAGTCGACTTGGCGGTCAACGGCGAGAGGATCTGGCACAAGTAGGGGACTTGGGGCCAGACGATCGGGATGCCGGGTGAAGTCAAGGGTGATCCACACCGTACACGTGGAGAGGCAAGAAGCACGGACGGTTTCGCGGTTGAGCCTCAAAACCGTGGTGGTGATGAAGACAGCGTGTTGACCAAGTCAAGGCAAACGGGATGCCGGTGCAAGTGACAAGGGGGGCCGATGGACAGGGACTGGGAGAGACTTGCTGGTGGTTAGGATCACGGGACAAGGTAACATGCGTCAACATCGAGAAGTCATGCTTTGAGAAGCATGCAAGGCGGTTTTCTGGTTTGGGCCTCAAAACCAGTGGCGTGGTTGGTGGTGCACGTGGCACCATCATTGAGCTTGCTTCGAGATGAAGCAAAGACGTGAAGCGTCCGATGGCATTCGGGTGGTGAGGAAAAAGATGGACGGTTATGCCCCAGGTGGTAGGTGGGTGTGTTATGTAGGTCAAGGGTATAGTGGTCATGTGGACAATAGATCCTAGGCCTATATAAGGAGAGGTGTGGCTAGTGGGAGAGGTGCCTCTCTTCCATTAGCCTTGTGTTAGGACTCAATTCAAAGTGCTAGCAGAGGACTTCATGTTTGAGAGGAGAGTAGTGGGTGTGTGAGAGACATCTCTAGCTCTTCCAAATAGTGGGAGGAAGAGGGTGGCTTCCTAGCCTTGTACCTATGAATCTT
Source organism: Eleusine coracana subsp. coracana (assembly GCA_032690845.1). NCBI lineage: Eukaryota > Viridiplantae > Streptophyta > Magnoliopsida > Poales > Poaceae > Eleusine > Eleusine coracana. The sequence goes on along the minus strand of CM064426.1, from coordinate 32,426,522 downwards.
GTAAGCACCTTTCGATGATATGAGAAGTATTTTCATGCTCAAGATTTCCCTCTTCACTTGAATCCTGAAATTCCTTTTTTTCCTATTTTTGGAAGCATTTTCGTGGTGATTTTCAATCTCACTTTTGGACGAGTTTTTGGCCCAGATTTCTTGAGAAAGTTGTTGCTAGGATGAGCTAGAATAATCCTTTATGGATCCTTGATCGAATCAATAGCTCTAGCTCCTTCGATTTTGAAGGATTTCTCAAGTTTCCTCTTTTTGGTGTTCTTGGCACAAGATCTGAAATTCGTGATGATTTCTTGAGCCAATTGAGCTGATATCCTAGGATTAGGGTCGTGATGTGATGAGGATTCACTGGTCCAAAAATCGCATCATTTGGAATTCATTTGATTGAGTTTTGGAGAAGATTTGAGAAGATCCCGAGAGTTTTTCTGTTCTGTCGGGGGTCGACTGGCACTGCCGATGACCGGGACCGGCACTACCGATTGGACTAGTCTGTAGATTCCAGTGAGACTGCATCCCGCACCGGCACTGCCGATAGGGGGGACCAGCACTGCTGATTACGCACGCCGGCACTGCCGATGGCAGGGATCAGCACTACTGATGGGTGTTCAGTTCTGAACTATTGAGCATTGCTTCTTCCCTTTTTGTTTCCGCTGTGTTCCTTTGTTGTGGTTGATCATTCCTAGGGCTAGTACACCACGAGTTGGTGTGTGTAGTCTAGGTGATTAGTTCGGAGGTTGCTTCAGGTTGTTTTTGGGATATAGGCCAAGTTCTCTTTGAGAATTTTTATTGGCTCCCATTCACCCCCCCCCCCCTCTGGTCGCCTTCTCGATCCTTCAGAAAGTCTATCTCTACATGCCTTATGCTCCAAGTCGAGTCGGTCGGCTTCCTTGTTGATGAAGTACCCGGTCGACTACCGACTTAGTCTTGTATAAGGATACCCGTAGAGCAAGTATCCCACAGCAGCCCCTGAGTGCTTCCTGATTTTGAGCTTTGATTCTCGAGTGATCTTCGATATTGATCATAAATTAGGAAGACCTCTTTATTAAAGTTCCTGATAGATCTGGTGCACCGGTCAGGTGCACCTGATCAGGTGTAGCCCCCGACTCTTGTATAATTTGGAGACTAACAAATAATGCAAGAGTCTAATTATATTAGCTCTTATTATTTTTTTATGTATTTTACTCAAACTATTGAGTCTAAGCTTAACAGACCTCTGGTCATCAAACCAGTAAGCCAACTTGCAAGGCTTCAACCTTGCCAATCGATTAGTAAAAAGGCCGAGTGATATTCACTATGTCCGAGTGACTTGGTCGGTCTGAATTTTATGATATCAATCATATTCAATTCATGTGAACCAATATGACATCAATTATATAATGGTATTAAGCTAAATGACGTCAATCATAATATAGCCTTTCCCTAATAATTAGTCACTCTATCTATTCATGAGTCCAATTTTGGCAATTTGGTTATTGACTTCAATCAATACCATAACCTTTGAACTTATATCCATATGACCATCAAGTCCTTTGCTACATGATCATCAAATCATACAGATATGGTTAAACATTTTTCAAATGCTTCTCATCAAAGAAGCCTCCGAGTTTTACTTCTCAAGGTTTTAGACCCTAAACATGTTTATGGCCCTTAATTAATCTTCTGATTAATCAAAAAGTAGCGTCACTGTACGGCCCATCACGGCCTATGGGACCCTTAGGTCAAAAAGCGGGAGTATAAAATGGCGGCGTCAAGTTGACCCTCAGTCTACACCGCTTTTGCGCATGAACTCTTTGTCTTCCACGCGCCTCCTCTGCTCTTAGCGACTCCTCCGCTTTGCAGCTATGGTTAGCGCCTTTGCATCCGGCCGTCACAGATCTCGCCGTGCTTAGCCCCCAAGCTTTTGCTAGGGTTTAGCATTTGATCCGCCGCACCCAAAACAACCATTGCCATGGGTCGCAAGAAGGTTTCCACCTCGATTCCTGCAACTTCCACCGCCGTTGCCGCGTCCTCTTCGTCGGAGATCAACATTCCGGAGCAGCTTCGGGAGTTCTCGAAGAGCAGCCTCTCCCAAGCTGATATGAACTAGATGGTGGTCGACGGCATCCTTCCAGAACAAGTTTGGATCGACTGGAAGGTACCCCATGAATCTTGCCCCATCCCTATTCATAAGCAGATTGTTGTGTTCTGCTCATTCTTTGAGCATGGTTTTGGAGTCCCCTGCTTTAGCTTCTTGCATGGGCTCCTATTCTTTTATGGGATTGAGCTTGTCAACCTCAATCCGAACTCCATTCCTCACATCACCATCTTCGTGCATATGTGCGAAGCATTTTTGGGCATTCTCCCCCACTTCAATTTATTTCACCATCTGTTCATCCTGCGACCGCTGCCGACCAAGGACAATCAAGTAGCTATAGGCGGCGTTGGCTTCTAGTTTTGCAAGAAGGAAGCCTACATCAATGTGCCTTTGAAGACTGGAAACAAGAACTGGAAGGATGAGTGATTCTACTGTGATAACCCTCCCCCTGTTTTTGCCGACTTCACTGGTGCCAAGGCAATTCCCTTGGCGCAATGGACTGAGAAGCCTGATCCGACCGATCCTCAGGTGGTCGCTCTGCTGAAGAAGATAGCTGACTTAAATGCTGAAGGTGTTGACGGAATCACTGTCGCTAAAAGCTTCGTAGTACGCAGAGTGTTGCCCCTGAAGCTTCAGAGTCACCAGGCGTGGAACTATGTTAATAATGACGAAACCAGGGAGGTGCCCGACCCACCGAATGGTGAACTTTGTAAGAAGCGCCTATCGAAAATGTTTGAAGGGGATATCCTTCAAGATGACTCGTTGATCAGAAAGGCGTATAACAAGGGCACTATGCGAGCCCGAGTAAGCCTCAGTCTACTTTGAGCAATCCCTTATTTTCTTGTCTTGATGTCCTGCTTGATATCTTGATCCTTGCATAGGTTCTGGATACTTATATATCCCATCCTCCGCTCCCTCCGACCGATACCGAGGAACCGAATTATGTTGAGAAGCCGCAGCAGACCGGCACTAGAGGCTCAAGTTCTTCTGCAGGCGCTCAACTTGAATGTCCTAATCTAGTTGTCACCCTGCCTCCCCCCAATCGACTAGTGAAGCAGACTGTTGGGCACCGACAACAATATGTTGAGGATCAGGGTGATGAAGAAGAAATGTCGTCTACTGATACCAGTCAACCCACCCCTACTCCCCCCGACCGACCATCAAGCTAGTCGGAGCCCCTAAGCCAAACTCGGAGTGATGCTGGGGCGGTGGAACAGACCAACAAGGCAGGCAAATCTACCCAGAAGAGGAAGGAGACCGATTCTTAGTCGACTTCTTCGAAGAAGAGGATGTGCCAAATCAAGCTCAAGAAGGCTCCTAGGTTAATCCTTTAACCTTATACTCCTAGTCTCTTATTGCCATCCATAACACATTTTAATCCCCTCCATCTATGTTTTGATAGTAGTCGGACGAGTGATTCTCAGAGCGCTCAAGGGTCCGAAGCCACTCGGTCAGGACCTCCTCCTCGTCCGACTGATCTGCCCAAATCAGTCGGCAAGTCATCAAACACACTGACCGAGGTAGATAAACTATCTGATAAGGCAATTCCTGCCGCCGTTCCGGCGCCTGCACCCCAACCTACTCTAGCCGTCGTCCCTTCACCTCTTGACAAAGGTAAGGCGACATTGTCTGTAGATATACTCGGTCGGCCCAAAGTGGAGGACGTGGAAATTATGTACCAATATCGAGAAGCCAGCAAGGTACTTCAATACTTTGCTTTAGCTTTGTCTCAATCTCATCCTTAAGCTTAACCCCTTTTTGTATACAGAAAATGTATGCTCTTGTAGAGAGGAAACAGGCTAGGGCGGAATACCTTGAAGCCGAAACTTTTGGTATGTCCTAAACTCTTCGGTCTTCATGTGTTTAAGTTTAAGATTAACACATTGCTTGTGTTATGCTAGTCACCGGTCAGCAGCTCACCAAAGCACAAAAGGAGATTGAAAAGCTGCAGACCGACCAAAGAGAGATGACCAAGGCCTTAGACCAAGGCCGTGCATATATAGCTGGTAAGATCATTCACCATCTGTGTTTAAATTATCAACTAATTGTCGAAGCTTGAAATCGATAGTAAATAGTATAGGGCTACGTCGAGACTAAGAACTACGATGGTAACACAAGATGCCGAGTTATACAGGTTCGGGCACTCTCGATGAGAGTAAAAACCCTACGTCCTGTCTTCTATGTATTGTATTGATGTTATGAGACTTGTCCCTTGATGAGGGGTATCCTGTCGCCTTATATATCTGGTCGGCAGGGGGGTACATGAAGAGCCCTAGTCATAACCCCTTAGGGTTTACATAGAAAGTCTATCTCTACATGCCTTGCGCTCCAAGTTGAGTCGGTCAGCTTCCTTATTGATGAAGTACCCGATCGGCTACCGACTTAGTCTTGTATGAGGATACCCATAAGGCAAGTATCCCATAGCAACCCCTGAGTGCTTCCTAATTTTGAGCTTCAACTCTCCAAACGATCTTCAATGTAGATCATAAATTAGGAAGACCTCTTTATCAATGTTCCTGATACATCTGGTGCACCGATTAGGTGCACCTCATCAGCTGTAGCCCCCGACTCTTGTATAATTTGGAGACTTAACAAATAATGCAAGAGTCTAATTATATTAGCTCTTATTATTTTGTATATATTTTACTCAAACCATCAAGATTGAGTCTAATGAACCTCCGATCATCAAACCAGTAATTTAACTTGCAAATCTTGAGCCTTGCCAACCGATTATTAAATAGGCCGAGTGACATTCACCATGTCCGAGTGACTGGTCGGTCTGAATTTTATGATTTCAATCATATTCAATTCATGTGGACCAATATGACATCAATCATATAATGGTACTAAGCTAAATGACATCAATCATAATACAGCTTTTCCCTGATAATTAGTCACTCTAATTAACTATAAGCCCAATTTTGACAATTTGGTTATTGACCTCAATCAATACCATAACCTTTGAACTTATATCCATATGACCATCAAGTCCCTTTCTTCATGATCATCAAATCATATAGATATGGCTAAATAATTTTCAAATGCTTCTCATCAAAGAAGCCCCCGAGCTTTATTTCTCAAGGTTTTTAGACCCTAATCATATTTTAAGGCCCTTAATTAATCTTTGCTTAAGCAAAAAAATCGTCTTCACTCTAGGGCCCACCTCGGCCCATGGGACCCTTAGGTCAAAAAGCGGGAGTATAAAAGGCAGCGCCGAGTTGACTCTCAGTCCACGCCGTTCTTGCGCACAAACTTTTCGTCTTCCTCGCGCCTCCTCTGTTCTCGACTCCTTAGCTTTCTAGCTAGGGTTAGCACCACCACTTCCGGCCGCCACAGATCTCGCCGCGCCTAGCCCCCAAGCCTTCGCTAGGGTTCAGCATTCGATCCACCACGCCCAAAACAATCATCGCCATGAATCGCAAGAAGGTTTCCACCTCGATCCCTGCCACTCTCACTACTGCCGCCGCGTCCTCCTTATCAGAGATCAACATCCCGGAGTAGCATCGGGAGTTCTCAAAGAGCAACCTCTCCCAGGCCAACATGAATCAGATGGTGGTCGACGGCATCCTTCCAGAGCAAGTGCGGATCGACTGGAAGGTACCTCGTGAATCTTGCCCCATCCCTATTCATAAACAGATAGTTGTATTCCGCTCGTTCTTCGAACATGGCTTTGGAGTCCCCTGCTGCAGCTTCTTGCACGGGCTCCTTTTCTTTTATGGGATTGAGCTTGTCAACCTCAATCCCAATTCCATCCTTCACATCACCATCTTCGTGCACATGTGCGAAGCATTTCTGGGAATCCTCCCCCATTTCAATTTATTCCGCCATTTGTTTGTCCTCCGTCCACTACTGACCAAGGACAATCAAGTAGCTATAGGCGGCGTTGGCTTCCAATTGCGCAAGAAGGAGGCCTACATCAACGTGCCATTGAAGACCGGAAATCAGAACTGGAAGGATGAGTGGTTTTACTGTGACAACCCTCCCCCTCTTCTTGCCGATTTCACCGGTACCAAGGCAATTCCTCTGGCGCAATGGACAAAGAAGCTTGATCCTACCGATACTCAGGTGGTCACTCTGCTGAAGAAGATAGCCGACTTGAAGGCCGAAGGTATTGACAGAATTACTATCGCCAAGAGCTTCATAGTACACAGAGTGCAACCCCTAAAGCTACAGAGTCACCCGGTGTGGAACTACGTCAATAATGACGAAACCAGGGAGGTGCCTGACCCGCCGAATGGTGAGCTCCGTAAGAAACGCCTGTCAAAAATGTTTGAAGGAGATATCCTTCAGGATGACTCGCTGATAAAGAAGGAGTATAACAAGGGCACTATGCGGGCCCGAGTAAGCCTCAGTCTGCTTTGAGCAATCCTTTATGTTCTTGTCTTGATGCCCTGCTTGATATTTTGATTCCTGTGTAGGCTTTGGATACTTATATTTCTCATCCTCCGCTCCATCCAACCGATTCCGAGGGACCGGACTATGTTGAGAAGACACAGCAGACCGGCACTGGAGACTCAAGCTCTTCTGCAGGTGCTCGTCCTAACCCGGTCTCCACCCTGCCTCCCCCCGGTCGGCGAGTACAGCAGACCGTTGGGCGCCGACGGCAATATATAGGAGATCAGGATGATGATGAAGAGTTGTCATCTGCTGATGCTGGTCATCTCACCCCCACTCCCTCTGACCGACCTTCAGGCCAGTCGGAGCCCCCGAGCCAAACTCAGAGTGATGCTGGGAGGGTGGATCAGACCGACAAGGCAGAAAAATCTACCCAGAAGAGGAAGGAGACTGATTTTCAGTCGACTTCTTCGAAGAAGAGGTTGTGCCGAATTAAGCTCAAGAAGGCTCCTAGGTTAATTCTTTACCCTTATGCTCCTTGTCTCCTATTGCCATCCGTAACACATCTCAATCTCTTCCATATTCATTTTGACAATGGTTGGACGAGTGATTCTTAGAGTGCCCAAGAGTCCGGAGACACTCGGTCTGGACCTCCCCCTTGCCCAACTGATGTGCCCAAGTTGGTCGGCAAGTCATCAAACACGCCGATCGAGGTGGATAAGCCAGTCGACAAGGCAATTCCTGCCCCCATTTCGGCACCTGTACCCCAATCTGCTCCTGCTGTCATCCCTTCGCCTCTTGACAAAGGTAAGGCAACATTATCTACAGATTTACTTGGTCGGCTCAAAGTGGAGGACGTGGAAATCATGCATCAACATCGAGAAACTAGCAAGGTACTTCAATACTCTGCCTTTGCTCTGTCTTAATCTTGCCTTTAAGCTTAACCCCTTTCTGTATATAGAAAATGTATGCTCTCGTAGAGAGAAAACATGCTAGGGTGGAATGCCTTGAAGCCGAGACTTTTGGTATGTCCTAAACGCTTTGGTCTTCAAGTCTTTAAATAAGACTAACACTTTGCTGGTGTTTTGCATGTCACCTGTCAGCAGCTTGCCAAAGCGCAGAAGGAGATTGAAAAGCTGTAGACCGACCAAAGAGAAATGACCAAGGCCTTAAACTAGGGCCGAGAAGATTTAGCTGGTAAGGTCACTCACCACTTATGTTTAAATAACCAACCAATCACTCTAGCACTAAAGATTCAAATATTTGTCTTTTAGCTCATGACCAGAAGGTTGCCGACCTGGAGAAGTTGACTTCTAATCAGCAAAGGTTTGTCAATGCCTTAAATACTGAGAAGGAAAACCTCTCCAAGTCGGTCGAGGATCAGAAGGCCGAGATCACTCGGCTGCAGAAGGAGCTGAAGGAGGTTGATGCCAAGATAGATTAAGCTAAGAGCACCTCCAAATACTTTAAATGTAAACTTGCCAGTAAGCCCTTTGTTATTTCTCACATCTGCTTGATTCCTCTTTTGATCATACTGACCAACAAATTATCATTTGCAGCTCTATCTTACGCCGCTCGAAAGGCAATGGACTATGTACATGCCGACCGAGTGGAGCAGTCTGGCCATTACTTGGAGTACTTGCTGGAGCATGCGTTGGAAGATATTTCTCATAACACTCGACGAGTGGCGACCGAAGCCGGGAGTTAGGTTCTGGTTATTTGCCAATCTTGGTCTCCTGCTCTGGCATTGGACAAGATCAAGGAGGGCTTCAACCCAGACTTAACTGATGACCAATGCCAGTTGCTCTTGGATTCCATGCTGGAGACTTCCTGAGCTTTGGTAGATAATATAGAGATCAATCTGACCATGCCTACTCCTCTAGCAACTCCTGAGGTTGAGCTACGAGCTGAATCTTCCTCTCCTTCAAAGGAGTTGTAAATCTTGTAATATTAGAGATCATTAGCAATATCTATGTAATGAAACAATGTTGCCTGTATGTAATCTAGTTTCATGCTTATCAACTTTAAAAGATTGATAAAAATGTCATAAGTATGTTTCTATCATTAAGAAACTCAAATTGTATCAGTCTGCCTTAACATTTTAGGTTGTGACTCGTAACCGCGTAACAAGCAAAGTCGACCAACCGACACATGACCTCTCGCACTTTGGCTCTGGGTTTCGTGTAGTGGTAGTCTGATGTGCAGTATAAAGTATATAACCATAATGTATAGACATTAGACCAAGAAAATGAAGACCGTATTCAAAGAGAAGAAATCGGTCACAAAGTAGTCCAAAACAAAAATACAGTTAGACTGAAGTGGGACATTATTACTAGCCCCATGGCTCGATTGTTTAATAAAATAAATTAAGGAATCAAGACAATATAGAATGAAAATCATCAAAAAATCTTTCATCAAAAAGACCGAAGTTTCATTCATGAATAATGTATAAGTATACAAAGGAATAATTAAGTATAGAAATGACGTAGCTGATTTATGTTCCAAGAATTTGGTATATCATCGCCGTCTTCATACATCAGTTGGTAAGCCCCCGGGCAAGTAACTTCCTTCACAACATATGGTCCTTCCCACTTTGGAGAAAGCTTATGCTGGTTCTTCATTGACTGCACTCGGTGAAGAACAAAATCTCCAACTTGGAAGTGGCGATTACATACGTTTTTATCATAATAACGACATAAGACTTGTTGGTGGTGCCGACCGAAACAGAGCGCGATCACGCAACTCCTCTGCTGCAATCAAATCAATCTCTCGATTCTACTCAGAAAGCTATTCATCATACACCTGAACCCATGCTGAAACAAGGCTGACTTCGGTCGACAGCATAGCCTCTGAGCTATAGACCAATGAGAAAGGTGACTGATCAGTTGCCCGACTGGTGTTTGTGCGAAGCCCCCAAAGAATTGAAGGCAATTCTTTGACCCACTGACCGGCATAAGGCTTAAGCCTGTTGAATATCCGAGGCTTCAATCCTTTTAGAATCATACCATTGGCCCGTTCAACCTGCCCATTGCTTTGAGGATGAGCCACTGATGCAAAGTGGATTTTTATTTCCATCTCATCGGCAAAGTCTCGAAACTCCACTGAAATGAATTGAGTGCCATTGTCAGTAATGATATCATGAGGAACCCCGAATCGAGTGAAGACATCCTTGACAAAGTCGATAGCCTTCTTTGACGTAATCTTGCTGACCGGCTTTACTTTAATCCACTTGGTGAATATGTCAATAGCAACAAACAGATAAGTGAACCCGCCTGGCGCCTTTTTGAAAGGACCGACAATATCGAGACCCCAAACAGGAAAGGGCCAAGTCAAAGGTATCATCTGAAGTTGCTGTGAAGGCACATGTGTTTGTTGAGCGAAGAATTGACAACCTTCACACGTCCGAACGACCCGGTGTGCATCTTCAACCGTCGTGGGCCAATAAAACCCTTGCCGGAAAGCTTTGCCGACCAAAGTCTTGGAAGCTACATGATTGCCATATATCACGGAATGAATTTCTTCTACCAACTTTTGGCATTCTGGTATCGAGATGCATCTCATCAAGATGTTTGATCCTCCTCTTTTATAGAGTTGGTCTCCCACTAACAAATACCCTTGGCATCGGGTCTGCAACCTTTGTTGCTCATTAGGATCTGAAGGCAGCGTTTCCTTATCCAAATATTGGATGAGCGGGTCGCGCCAATCAGTCTCCATGTTGTCATCACCAACGAGATTAGTAACATCACTCATTAATACATCCGACCGAGGAGAAATCGTGGGGGAATCCAGAGTGTGTAAGAAAACACCTGGCAGGACAACAAACCGGGATGATCCTATCTTGGCCAATTCATCAGCCGCTTGGTTATTGTCTCGAAGAACATGCGTGAACTTCAATCCATCGAATTTGTCTTCGAGCTTCCTTACTTCTTGACAGTAAGCACTCATATTGTCATCAACACAGTTCCAATCCTTAGTGACCTGATTAATAACCAAAACTAAGTCACCAAAGACGTCGAGGCGCTTGATGCCGAGTGATGTGGCAATGCGCAGACCGTGTAGAAGGGCTCCATACTCTGCAGCGTTGTTAGACACGTGAAACATCAACTGAAGGACATATCGAAGACTCTCTCCAGATGGTGAGATAAACATGACTCCCACACCCGCTCCTTGTAATTGAAAAGACCCATCAAAGTATATTTTCCAATACTCGATGTCTTGTGTAGTAGGCGGGTTTTGAATCTTTGTCCACTCGGCAACGAAATCAGCTAGCGCTTGTCCCTTTATAGCCGACCGAGGCGCGAACGTGATGGTATATTGACCAAGTTCGACTGCCCACTTGGTGATTTTGCCTTCAGCTTCTTGGTTGTGTAGCACTGTGCCGAGTGCGAAGGAGGTCTGGACTTCGATCGGATGAGCTTGAAAGTAATGCTTCAACTTCCTGGAGGTGACCAACAATGCATACAATAACTTCAAGATCTGTTGGTATTTTACCTTAGAGGCGCCAAGGACCTCACTCACAAAATGGACCGGGGTTTGAACTTTTTGTATATGCCCCTCTTCTTCTCGGTTGACCGTTAAAATAGTACTCACAACCTGAGTTGTGGCTGATATGTAAAGCTGAAGTTTTTCTCCTGGCTCCGGATGCACCAATACTGGAATGCTGCTGAGGTAAACCTTTAACTCGCCCAATGTCGACTGCGCCTCTATGGTCCAAACGAAGTCTTCCTGCTTTTTAAGCAGTCAGAAAAGTGGTAACCCTCTAACCCCCAGTCGGGAAATAAAGCAACACAAAGACGCCATGCATCCGGTCAGCTTCTGTATATCCCTTTGAGAATTAGGCGGCCCCATACCAAGGATCACCTTGATTTTATCCGGGTTAGCTTCTATACCTCGTTTCGAAATGATGTAATCGAGTAGCTTTCCCGAAGGAACCCCAAAAACACACTTCTTGGGATTCAGCTTTATTGAATAATGCCACAGATTGTCAAAGTTTCTGCCAGGTCAGAAATAAGCTCTTCGACATTCTGAGTCTTGACGACGATGTCATCAACATACGCTTCTGCGTTCCGACCGATCTGAGCAGCAAGGCAGCGTGGAATACCTCATTGGTAAGTCGCGCCAGCGTTCTTCAGACCGAAAGGCACTGTGATATAGCAATAGGCACCGAAGGGTGTTATAAAAGAAGTTTTAATCTAATCTTCGACCTTCAGTGGGATCTAGTGATAGCCTGAATAGGCATCCAGAAAGCTCAAGAGCTCACACCCAGCTGTCGAGTCTACAATCTGATCAATACAAGGTGGAGCGAAAGGGTCTTTAGGATAGACCTTGTTGAGATCAGTATAATCAACACACATCCTCCATTCTTTATTCTTCTTGGGTACAAGGACTGGATTTGCTAACCAGTCGGGATGATACACCTCCTTTATAAACTTAGCATCTAATAGTCTAACTATCTCCTTCTTCATGGCGTCCTTGCGATCTTGCGCGAATCATCTAAGCCTCTGCCGAATGGGGGTAGCCCCTGGGGGTACCCTTAACTTATGCTCAATCTTTTCCCTAGGAACTCCCGGCATGTCAGATGGTTTCCATGCAAAGATGTCCCTATTTTCCTGGAGGAAAAGAGTGAGCGCGAGTTCCTATATCTCGTCGAGGTTGGCCCTAGCATAAGTTACCTTATCGGGGTCCTGAGGATCGAGCAGGATTTCCTTGGTTTGGATGTCATCGGTCTGAATCTTGTCTTTGGTAGGCTTCTTTGTTGGAACTTCCGCTCCGGTCTACTCCTCCGTGCTGACTGCCTGCTGGATCTCCTTCTGGTCGGACAGCATCAACTGTTTATTGGCCATCTCACAGCTCTGTATATCACAATCGAAAGAATTCTGAAGATCAGAGTAGAGGGAGATTATTCCGTTCAGGCCTGGCATCTTGAGGGTGAGATATGGATAATGCGGGATAGCCATGAATTTGGCCATAGCCGGTCGACTGATGATAGCATGATATGCTGAGATGAAATCTGCCACCTAGAAGAGAATGCGCTCGGTCCTGAAATTCTCATGGGTCCTGAAGGTGACCAGCAGACTGATCTATCCAATTGGAACTGAAGTCTTGCCAGGTACAATCCCATGGAAAGGTGAGGAACTCGGCTGAAGATCATTGATTAACAGACCGAGCTCTTTGAGAGTCTTGGTGAAGATTAAGTCCAACCTGCTTCCTCCATCAATGAGTACTTTGTTGAACTTCACCTCCTTCATCGTAGTAGAAAGCACCAGCAGGACGTGATTGGGGTGATCCGATCGATCAAAGGTGATTCGCATCTTAGACCACCTCATGAATTGAGGTGCAGCCGGTTCCACCGAGTTGATCTCCCGAAGTTCCAGCTTCTGCTTATGCTTGGACACATAGGCATCTGGGCCACCGAAGATGAAGTTGACTTCCTTGCGGGGCTCCTGGAACTCTCCTGAGTCATCCTTGTCGCCATCATCATTGGTCTTTTCTTTGCTATTGCGCCTCGGGGGATCTTTGGCCACCTTGAGCGCAGCTGTTGCAAATCCCTTCAGTCGATAGCAATCCTTTGTTTTGTGGTTTCCCTTTGGGTGCCAAAGGCATGGAACACTCATCAGCTCGTTCGTGGATGGTTGGCTTGTTCGAGGGTTCTTCTGAAGTCGGTCCACCGTGTGAACCATGTCATCAGGCTTCCTCTTCTTATCCTTCTTGGAAGACTCGGGCTTGTCCGACCACTTTTCTTTGCCTTTTCCCCGGATCTCATCCAACGCTAACTCACCAGACGCGAACTTATCAGCGATCTCGAAGCACTCTTGAGCGGTCAGCTTGAGGTCATGATTCCTCCAACCGATCTCATGAACCAAATCATCACTACGGATCCCTCCTTGGAAGGCGGCAATGATTTGTTGGTCCGGGACATTGGGGATCTCAGTCTTATTAGCACAAAATCACTTGATGTAGTCATGAAGAGGTTCGTCGATCTTCGGTTTGATCCGAGTGAGGTCGAAGTGGTTGCCCGATCGATTGCAGGTAGCTTGGAAACTTTCTATGAACTTCCTGTTGAGGTCTTCCCAAGATGTGATTGACTCCTCTGGAAGAGATGTGAGCTATATCCGAACAGCTGGATCCAGGCAGACAGGGAGGTAATTAGCCATTACATAGGAATCGCCTCCAGCCGACCGAATCGCCGTGCTGTAAAGCTACAGCCACTCTCGGGGATTTGTTTGACCATTGTATTTTTCGATGGGGACCAGCTTGAATCCTTTTGGCCATCAAGCTATGTGAAGCCTAGGGATGTAAGCCTAGATGCCATCGATCTCATCGTTGGTCGGCGTCATCGACCGCCTATGCCAGTCTGGAGACGGGATTGCATGGTGGCTGTGTCACGACGCTGATGGTCCGTTCGACCTGCCCATTGCTTTGTGGATGAGCCACTGATGCAAAGTGGATTTTTATTCCCATCTCATCGGCAAAGTCACGGAACTCCACTTACGTGAATTGAGTGCCATTATCGGTGATGATATCATGAGGACCCCCATCCCGAGTGAAGATATCCTTGATAAACTCGATTGCCTTCTTCGATGTTATCTTGCCAACCGGCTTTGCTTCGATCTACTTGGTGAATTTATCAATTGCAACGAACAGATAAGTGAACCCGCCTGGCGCTTTTTTGAAAGGACCGACAATATCAAGCCCCTAGACAGCAAAGGGCCAAGTCAAAGGTATCATTTGAAGTTGCTGCGAAGGCACATGCATTTGTTGAGCGAAGAATTGATAACCTTCACACTTCTGAACGACCTAGTGTGAGTCTTTGACCGTCGTGGGCCAATAAAACCCTTGCCGGAAGTCTTTGCCAACCAAAGTCTTGGAGGCCGCATGATTGCCACATATCCCGGAATGAATTTCTTCTACCAACTTCTGGCCTTCTGGTATCGAGATGCATCTCATCAAGATGTTTGAACCTCCTCTTTTATAGAGTTGGTCTCCCACCAACAGATATCCTCGACATCGGGTCTCTAACCTCCATTGCTCATTAGGATCCGAAGGCAACGTTCCCTTGTCCAAATATTGGATGAGTGGGTCGCGCCAGTCGGTCTCCATGTTGCTATCACCAACAAGATCAGTGACAACACTCATTAGTACATCCGACCGAGGAGAAATCATGGGGGAATCCAGAGTGTGTAGGAAAACACCTGGCGGGACCGCTGACCGAAATGATCCCATCTTGGCCAATTCATCGGCCGCTTGGTTATTGTTTTGAAGAACAAGCGTGAACTTCAATCCATCGAATTTGTCTTTGAGCTTCCTTACTTCTTGATAGTAAGCACTCATATTGTCATCCACACAGTTCCAATCCTTGGTGGCCTGATTAATGACCAAAGCCGAGTCACCAAAGACGTCAAGGCGCTTGATGCCGAGTGACGTGGCAATGCGCAGACCATGTAGAAGGGCTTCATACTCCACAACATTATTGGACGCGCGAAACATCACCTGAAGGACATATCAAAGCTTCTCTCCAGTGGGTGAGACAAACATGACTCCTGCACCAGCTCCCTACAATTGAAGAGATCCATCGAAGTACATTTTCCAATACTCGACATCTTGTGCAGTAGGTGGATTTTGAATCTCTGTCCACTCGGCAACGAAATCAGCTAACCCTTGTCCCTTTATAGCCAACCGAGGCGCGAACATAATGGTATATTGACCAAGTTCGACTGCTCACTTGGCAATTTTTCCTTCGGCTTCTCGATTGTGCATCACTGTGCAGAGTGCGAAGGAAGTCTAGACTTTGATTGGATGAGCTTGAAGATAATGCTTCAACTTCCTCGAGGTGATCAACAATGCATACAACAATTTCAAGATCTTTTGATACTTTGCCTTAGAGGCACCAAGGACCTCACTCACAAAATAGACCGGGTGTTGTACTTTTTGTATATGTCCCTCTTCTTCTCAGTCGACTATTAAAATAGTACTCATAACCTGAGTTGTGGCCGATATGTAAAGTTGAAGTTTTTCTCCTAGCTCCAGAGGCACCAATACTGGAATGCTGCTGAGGTAAACCTTCAACTCGTCCAATGCCGACTGCACCTCTTCGGGCCAAACAAAGTACTCCTGCTTTTTAAGCAGTCAGAAAAGTGGTAACTGATGAGGACATCACTCCTAAGGATATATGCAACACTCCAATTTTGGACTTGCAAGGTCCAATGACTAGAGCTCGTGCACGACGACTAAATTTAGAGGTGAGCTCGTTCCTACATTCTTCATTATATGTCACTTTTGAGAATGGTTTACTACCTAATGATTATATTATAATTAGGAACCATGGAGAGGACCAGGAGATGATGGGAGAAGGACTTGGAGATGTGGAGGACCAACAAGGACGTGGAAGCCAAGGTGGAGGCCCAACCAAAACCGACTTCGAGTCTGTTTCGGGGCTCAGGACTAGTCTGCACTAAAACGGATGCCCAAGACACATACGGACTCAGATTTGAACTTTCTACATATGCACGGAAAGATAATAAGAAGACCTTTCCAATGCCGCCGGTCTCATATCAAAATTCGTTGGGAATCATCGGGAATCATCAAAACAAGAGAGAGTCTAGAATCTGTTTCGGTGCTGTGTCGCCTGTTTTTGGCCTTTGGGCTTTGTATCTAGTTGAGCCCAAGTAGGGGTGTGTCCAGAGGGTCTTGCGCAACCCTAGGGTCTTCATATACAGCCGCCATCGCACCATTAGGGTTTGGATTTTGCTTAGATTATTCTGTTCATAACAGTTTTGCCGTCATCACGGTTTGTGAGACCCCAACTTCGTGAGATTCATAATACATCTGCAATTGTGTTGCTTTCTTCTTTGTTCTTGCTTGTGTTCTTGATTCGCAGGCAGGTATTAGCCTTCTCGGCAAGGTCAATTGTTTTAGTACGGTTGATAACCAGAGGAGACGTCGTGCTGCGATTGCGGGCTTTAGAACGTGTTGTTCTGAAGCCGGATCGATTTGTGTGTCGCCTCCGACCAAATCAACGTATCCAGAACCTTTCGGAAGATCGGGAACCCTTGTCCACATCAAGTGGTAATCAGAGCTTCAGGTGCACCGTCAGGTTCATACTACCCTTAGTTAATTTCGTTTTGTGTTCATCCTATCGTCCACAGAAAAGCCCAAAAAAAATTTTCCCTCCGCCCATAACCACGTGTTTAGCCTTTGCATATTTCAATTTCAGAGTCCGTAGTATTGAGTTTGTGCTCTAGTTCTTGTTTAGTCGCTGGTTTAGTTTGTGTTTTTGTCGTCACTAGTGTTTCCCTTGCAATCCTAGCCGCCATCCCCTTCACCATCCTCTGCTTTGTTGGCTTTTTGTGCTAGGGTTGATTGATCGACACACCTAGCCTAGTCCCACCCTAATCCCACCCTGAACACACCATCAACACCCCGAACCAATCCCCATAATTTCCACTTTCCGCTGCATCCACGCCGCCAAAAAAAAATCTTACCCGATTCCAAACTCGACCCCTAACCGACTCGGGTTTCTGAAAAACCGACTCCGACCCCCCTTCGGTAAAACGGGCATAACTTTTTGCTCGGTTGTCCGTTTTGGCTAAAATTTTTACAGGAGATTCTTGACTCAAAGTTGAGGTGACCCACACTTGGCTATGCCCTGTGTGCCCTCGTCAAAAAATTCAAAAAAAATCGGGAAGATAAAGAAAAAATTGATTTAAGTTTACACCCGACGTTTCCTGCAACTTCAAGATTTTCTGTAGGCCACATCCTACCTCTGTTTGAGCTGAAATTTTTTGTGGATTCTCCTCCATTGTTAGTGAGTTGGAGAAAAATATCAAAAAAATAAAATCAAAAAAAAGAAATTTGGGATTTCTACTAGTGCTACATCTAGCCCCCTGAAATTTCTTGATTTGGCTGTTTTGCACTTAGCCCCCTGTTATCGCCTGTTATGCCTTTGTCTCCTTGTTTCTACTTTGCTATCACTACTGTTCTAGGACATACTTAGACTAGCAACTAGGGACAAGTTACTTGGGCACTTATTCAGCTTTACTATCTATTTTTGATTTGTGTGCCACTCACATATACATATATATATATTTGGCCTTTCTAGCTCTACATATTTCTTCTCGATAGCACACAGGTTATTTTGTGACTCTTGCAATCGTGGAACACATCTCTCTGGTATCCTTTGCTTTGCTTTTCAGAACTTTGTAAGAGCTTTGTAAGGAGTTTCCTTTTGTTGTGTTGAGAGGCACCACTGGTTAGCTGTTTTATAGGGATAACCTTCACTGTTTGTTTCCTGTTTTGGTGTTGGTGATGGCAGGAAGTGACGATGGAGAGATGGCTTCACCCTCATAATTTGCTGAGTGCGTGAGCCAAGAGCAGCTCCAGAAGGCTTTGCAGACTGCTCAGAGTGATTTGGCAGAGACGATCACGAGAGCCGTTACTGATGTGGTCAGCAAGCTTCACATTGGAGAAAGCATCGAGCGGTTAGAGAAGCGGGTCTCTAAGTTAACCGATCAGGTTGTTGCGTTGGAGACCGCTCCTAAACCCAATAATACGAACACCAATAACAACAACAACGATGTTGAAGACGTCCATGATGAAGACACGGTGTATAAGGCTGATGGCACCGTGGATAGGTCAGCTACAAGGACCGCACGATTACGACGTCGTTTGCAACATAATACTCAAGGTATGGGTGGTTTCCATAACTACAACCGTCGTCCACACGGTAACTATGCTCCAGATGACCCGTATGCTAAAATTAAGTTTTTAATTCCTTCGTTTTCGGGTCAGTATGATGGTGATGTTTATCTTGATTGGGAGATGATTGTAGAACAAAAATTTAATGCCCACCTTGTTCCTAAACAACATAGAGTTAGACAAGCTACTAGTGAGTTTAAGGACTTTGCTATTGTTTGGTGGAGTGGTCTAGCTGCTGAAACTGATTTGCCTACTACTTGGGAAGAACTTAAGGTAGCAATGCGTGATCGTTTTGTTCCCCCTTCTTTTTATAGAGAGATTCGTAATAAATTGCAACGTTTAGACCAAGGAGATAAAACTGTTCAGGAGTATTTTAGTGAGCTTCAGAAGGGTTTGATTCGTTGTGCTGTAGTTGAAAAAGTAGAGGATCAAATTTGTCGCTTTTATTCTGGTTTAAGAAAAGAAATTCAGTACATCCTTGATTATAAAGAATATTATACCCTCACCCAGTGTTTCCAGTATGCTATGCTTGTAGAGAAAGAATCACAGGGACTTTTCCAGGCTTTTGAGGAGTACAGCAAGTCAAGGAACTCCTACCCCCCACACTCGACGGGGACTTCGGGGCTACCCAGGCCATCTTTCCGGCCGCCCCCACCAGCAGCTACCAAGGGAACCAGTGTTGTTTCTGCAGCCCTAAGATCAGCCCCTGCACCTTCTACGCGCTCAGGTAAACTTTCTGTGCAGGTACCAGCTAGTAGTGCCTCCTCTGTTGCTTCGACAGGGCGCACTACAGGGATTCAGTGCCACCGCTGCCATGGACTTGGTCATGTGCAGAAAGATTGTCCAAGTAGGCGGGCATATGTGGCGACGGACGATGGCGGTTACATGAGCACCTCCGATGTGGAGGATGAGGAGGAGGACATCACTGCCACCGGCAGTGACCTCGTCCTTGGAGGCGGAGACACCATAGGATACATGAACATTATTGTTCAACGTGTCCTTAGCACACAAGTTCATCAGCCCGAGACAATGCAGCGCCACAACTTGTTCCAGATTTTCTTTGTCATCAAGAACCGCCGAGCACGTGTCATCATTGATGGAGGGAGCTGCAATAACTTGGTGAGTTCTGGTGTGGTCAATAAGCTTGCTTTGACCACACGTCCACATCCACATCCGTACTACATTCAGTGGTTAAACGACTCTGGCAAAGCTAAGGTAATACAAACTTGTAGAGTTCCTTTTTCCATTGGTTCTTATATGGATTCTGTTGATTGTGATGTCGTACCCATGCAAGCATGTTCACTTTTATTGGGTAGACCTTGGGAATTTGATAATGATGTTGTACAGCATGGTAGAAGTAATAAGTAGACTTTTATGCATAAAGGAACTAAAATTACTTTGTTACCAATGACCCCTGCTGAAATTGTACAAGCTGATTTAGAAAGAGCTGCTAGTTTGAAAAATAAAGGTCCTGAAATTCAGCAACCTATTAATTCTAATTCTACACCTATTAATGTTAATGATTCTTCAAGTTCTAAGGGTGCTGGAATTAAATTACAAGGTCGTTCATGTCTTGCAACAAAATCCGAGCTTGCTGAAATTTCTGATAATGATGATATTTGCTATGCTTTGATTCGCAAAGAAGCTTTGTTTTCGCTTGATGATATTGCTTCTAGTGCTGTGTCTCCTGCTGTCACTAACCTTTTGCAGGAGTATGAGGATGTTTTTCCAGCTGAGATACCCCCGAGATTGCCACCTTTGAGAGGGATTGAGCATCAAATTGATTTGATTCCGGGTGCTACTTTGCCAAACCGTGATGCTTATAGGACCAACCTTGAGGAGACTAAGGAGATACAACGACAAGTTCAAGACCTTTTGGATCGTGGGTATGTTCGTCAATCACTTAGTCCTTGTGTTGTTCCTGTACTTTTGGTTCCTAAGAAAGATGGTACTTGGCGTAGGTGTGTAGATTGTAGAGCCATTAATAATATTACTATTAGGCATCGTCATCCTATTCCTAGGCTAGACGACATGCTTGGTGAGTTATGTGGTGCTATAATTTTCACTAAAATTAATTTGCATAGTGGCTACCATCAAATTAGAATGAAACTTGGAGACGAATGGAAAACAACTTTCAAAACCAAATTTGGATTATATGAGTGGTTAGTAATGCCTTTTGGGTTAACTAATGCACCTAGTACTTTCATGCGCTTGATGAATGAGGTTTTAAGAGCTTTCATTGGCAAATTTGTGGTAGTTTACTTTGATGATATCTTGATTTATAGCAAATCTATAGATGAACATATGAATCATTTGCGTGCTGTTTTTGATGCTTTACGAGATGCATGTTTATTTGGTAACCTTGAGAAGTGCATCTTTTGCACGGATCGAGTCTCTTTTCTTGGCTATGTTGTGACTCCACAGGGAATTGAGGTGGATGAGGCGAAGATTGAAGCCATAAAGAGCTGGCCTGTACCAAAAACTATCACACAGGTGAGGAGTTTTCTTGGTTTTGCAGGTTTCTACCGCCGCTTTGTCAAAGATTTCAGCACCATTGCTGCACCTTTACATAAGTTGACAAAGAAGGGCATTGATTTCCATTGGGGTAAGGTACATCATGAGTCTTTTGATGTTTTGAAGGATAAACTTACACATGCACCATTGCTGCAATTACCTAATTTTGATAAGATTTTTGAGCTTGAATGTGATGCTAGTGGTATAGGCATTGGTGGTGTTTTGATGCAAGATAGTAAACCTATTGCATACTTTAGTGAGAAAATTACTGGACCTGTTTTGAATTACTCCACGTATGATAAGGAATTGTATGCACTTGTACGTTGTTTAGAGACGTGGCGTCATTATTTGTTGCCCAAAGAATTTGTTATTCATTCTGATCATGAATCACTTAAGTATATTCGTTCTCAATGTAATTTGAACCGTAGACATGCTAAATGGATTGAATTTATTGAGTCTTTTCCTTACATTATTAAACATAAGAAAGGGAAGGATAATGTGATCGCTGATGCTTTATCTAGGCACTATACTTTATTGTCTCAACTTGATTGTAGAATTTTTGGACTTGAGGCAATTAAAGAACAATATGCTGCTGATGTTGATTTTAAGGATGTACTGCTGCATTGTAAAGAAGGTCGTGCATGGAATAAATTTGTGTTGAATGATGGATTCTTGTTTAGAGCTAACCGCCTATGCATTCCAGTTGGTTCCGTTCGTCTTTTGTTGTTACAGGAGGCGCATGGAGGTGGATTGATGGGTCATTTTATTTTGGTGCCAAGAAGACGGAGGATATTTTGGCCACACACTTCTTTTGGCCAAGGATGAGGAAAGATGTTGAGCGCTTTGTTGCTCGCTGCACTACATGTCAAAAAGCTAAGTCTCGCTTGAATCCACATGGTTTATACATGCCACTTCCTGTTCCTTCTATTCCTTGGGCGGATATTTCTATCGACTTTGTTTTAGGACTGCCTAGGACTAAGAGGGGGAGTGATAGTATTTTTGTTGTTGTGGATAGATTTTCTAAGATGACACACTTTATATCATGTCATAAGACTGATGATGCTAGTTATATTGCTGATCTCTTTTTCAAAGAAATTGTTCGTTTGCATGGTATGCCTTCTACTATTGTTTCAGATCGTGATGCAAAATTCTTGAGTCACTTTTGGCGCACGCTTTGGAATAAGTTGGGTACAAAGTTGTTGTTTTCTACAACTTGTCACCCACAAACTGATGGACAAACTGAGGTGGTGAACCGCACTTTGGGTACTATGTTGAGAGCAATTTTGAAGAAAAATTTGAAGCAATGGGAAGAATGTTTGCCTCATGTTGAGTTTGCATATAATCGGGCAACACATTCTACTACCAAGGTAAGTCCTTTCAAAGTAGTATTTGGTTTTGATCCCCGTACTCCACTTGATATACTTCCTCTACCTATTCATGAGAGAGTTCATGTTGATGCTAAGGAACGTGCTGAATTTATTTTAAAAATGCATGAGACCACTAGACTTAGCATTGAAAAGATGAATGACAAGTATAAAATTGCTGGTAGTAAAGGTAGAAAAGAAGTAAAACTTGATGTAGGAGATTTAGTATGGTTACACTTGAGAAAAGATAGATTTCCAGATTTGAGAAAGTCTAAATTAATGCCTAGATCTGATAGTCCTTTCAAAATAATTGAGAAGATTAATGATAATGCATACAAACTTGAGTTGCCTCCCGAGTTCGGGGTTAGTCCTACTTTTAACATTTCAGATTTGAAACCATACTTGGGAGAAGAGAATGAGCTTGAGGTCGAGGACGACTCCATTTCAAGAGGGGGAGGATGATGAGGACATCACTCCTAAAGATATATGCAACACTCCTCCAATTTTGGACTTGCAAGGTCCAATGACTAGAGCTCGTGCACGACGACTAAATTTAGAGGTGAGCTCGTTCCTACATTCTTCATTATATGTCACTTTTGAGAATGGTTTGCTACCTAATGATTATATTATAATTAGGAACCATGGAGAGGACCAGGAGATGATGGGAGAAGGACTTGGAGACGTGGAGGACCAACAAGGACGTGGAAGCCAAGGTGGAGGCCCAACCAAAACCGACTTTGAGTCTGTTTCGGGGCTCAGGACTAGTCTGCACTAAAACGGATGCCCAAGACACATACTGACTCAGATTTGGACGTTCTACATATGCACAGAAAGATAAGAAGAAGACCTTTCCAATGCCACCGGTCTCATATCAAAATTCGTGCGGAATCATCGGGAATCATCAAAACAAGAGAGAGTCCAGAATCTGTTTTGCTGCTGTGTCGCCTGTTTTTGGCCTTTGGGCTTTGTATCTAGTTGAGCCCAAGTAGGGGAGCGTCTAGAGGGTCTTGCACAATCCTAGGGTCTTCATATACAGCCGCCATCGCACCATTAGGGTTTGGGTTTTGCTTAGATTATTCTGTTCATAACAGTTTCGCCGTCATCACGGTTTGTGAGACCCCAACTTCGTGAGATTCATAATACATCTGCAATTGTGTTGCTTTCTTCTTTGTTCTTGCTTGTGTTCTTGATTCGCAGGCAGGGATTAGCCTTCTCGGCGAGGTCAATCATTTTAGTACGGTTGATAACCAGAGGAGACGTCGTGCTGCGGTTGCGGGCTTTAGAACGTGCTGTTCTGAAGCCGGATCGATTTGTGTGTCACCTCCGACCAAATCAACGTATCCAGAACCTTTCGGAAGATGGGGAACCCTTGTCCACATCAAGTGGTAATCAGAGCTTCAGGTGCACCATCAGGTTCATACTACCCTTAGTTAATTTTGTTTTGTGTTCATCCTATCGTCCACAGAAAAACCAAAAAAAAATTTCCCTCCGCCCATAACCACGTGTTTAGCCTTTGCATATTTCAATTTCAGAGTCTGTAGTATTGAGTTTGTGCCCTAGTTCTTGTTTAGTTACTGGTTTAGTTTGTGTTTTTGTCGTCAGTAGTGTTTCCCTTGCAACCCTAGCCGCCATCCCCTTCACCATCCTCTGCTTTGTTGGCTTTTTGTGCTAGGGTTGATTGATCGACACACCTAGCCTAGTCCCACCCTTATCCCACCCTGAACACACCATCAACACCCCGAACCAATCCCCTCAATTTCCACTTTCCGCTGCATCCACGCCGTCAAAAAAAAAATCTTACCCGATTCCAAACTCGACCCCTAACCGACTCGGGTTTCTGGAAAACCGACTCCGACCCCCCTTCGGTAAAACGGGCATAACTTTTTGCTCGGTTGTCCGTTTTGGCTGAAATTTTTACACCCGACGTCCTGTGTGCCCTCGTCAAAAAATTCAAAAAAAATCGGGAAGATAAAGAAAAAATTGATTTAAGTTTACACCCGACGTTTCCTGCAACTTCAAGATTTTCTGTAGGCCACATCCTACCTCTGTTTGACCTGAAATTTTTGTGGATTCTCCTCCATTGTTAGTGAGTTGGAGAAAAATATCAAAAAATAAAAATCAAAAAAAAGAAATTTGGGATTTCTACTAGTGCTACATCTAGCCCCGTGAAATTTCTGGATTTGGCTGTTTTGCACTTAGCCCCCTGTTATCGCCTGTTGTGCCTTTGTCTCCTT
Source organism: Eleusine coracana subsp. coracana (assembly GCA_032690845.1). NCBI lineage: Eukaryota > Viridiplantae > Streptophyta > Magnoliopsida > Poales > Poaceae > Eleusine > Eleusine coracana. Next base: position 32,402,301 of record CM064426.1, on the reverse strand, counting down.
GTTTCTACTTTGCTATCACTACTGTTCTAGGACATACTTAGACTAGCCACTAGGGACTTATTCAGCTTTACTATCTGTTTTTGATTTGTGTGCCACTCACATATATATATATTTAGCCTTCCTAGCTCTACATATTTCTTCTAGACAGCACACAGGTTATTTTGTGACCCTTGCAATCATGGAACACATCTCTCTGGTATCCTTTGCTTTGCTTTTCAGAACTTTGTAAGAGCTTTGTAAGGAGTTTCCTTTTGTTGTGTTGAGAGGCACCACTGCTTAGCTATTTTATAGGGATAACCTTCACTGTTTGTTTTCTGTTTTGGTGTTTGTGATGCAGGAAGTGACGATGGAGAGATGGCTTCACCCTCACAATTTGCTGAGTGCGTGAGCCAAGAGCAGGTACGTCGAGACTAAGAACTATGATGGTAACACAAGACGCCAAGTTATACAGGTTCAGGCCTTCTCGTTGAGAGTAAAAACCCTACGTCCTGTGTTCTGTGTATTGTATTGATGTTATGAAAAACTTGACTATTTTCGCCACTGTCTTTCTAGGTTCTCCCATAAGGGGGTACCCTGCCGCCTTATATATCCGGTCGGCAGGGGGGTACATGAAGAGTCCTAGTTGTAACCCACAAGGATTTATAAAAAAAGTCTATCTCTACATGCCTTGTGCTCCAAGTCGAGTCGGTCAGCTTCCTTGTTGATGAAGTACCCAGTCGGCTACCGACTTAGTTTTGTATGAGGATACCCGTAGAGCAAGTATCCCACACCCAATTATCCAATTTTTGGACAAGGGCATGCTGCCTACGGATCCCAATGAGCAACAGTGGGTGAAAGCTAGGTGCTGAGGATATTTGATGGTGGACGATTTGCTTTATAGGAGAGGAGGATCGAACATCCTGATGCGATGTATTTTGGTTCCAGAAGGCAAAATGTTGATGGAAGAAATCCATTCAGGTATATATGGCAATCATGCAGCTTCTAAGACTTGGTCGGCATGGCGGTCGAAGATGCACACCAAGTCGTTTGGAAGTGTGAAGTTTGTTAATTTTATGCTCAACAAACACATGTGCCTTCGCAGTAACTTCAAATGATACCTTTGACTTGGCCTTTCACCATTTGGGGGCTTGGTATTGTCGGTCCCTTCAAGAAAGCGTCAGGCGGGTTTACTCATTTGTTTGTTGCTATTGATAAATTCACCAAGTGGATGGAAGCAAAGCCGGCCGGCAAGATAACATCAAAGAAGGCGATAGAGCTTGTCAAAGACATCTTCACTCGGATTGGGGTTCCTCATGCCATCATTACTGACAATGGTAGTTAGTTCACATCTAGGGACTTCCGTGACTTTGCCGATGAGATGGGAATAAAAATCCACTTTGCATTAGTGGCTTATCCTCAGAGTAATGGGCACGTCGAATGGGCCAATGGTACGATTCTTCGAGGATTGAAGCCCCAGATATTTGACAGGCTCAAACCTTATGCTAGTCGGTGGGTCAAATAATTGCCTTTAGTTCTCAGGGGGCTGCGTACTAATACCAGTCGGGCTATCGGTCAGTCGCCTTTCTCATTGGTCTATGGCTCCGAAGCTATGCTATCGACCGAGGTTAGCCTCATTTCAGCACGAGTCCAAGGATATAATGAGAAGCTTTCCGAGGAAAACCGAGAGATTGATTTGATTGCGGCAGAGAAGTTGCATGATCTCGCTCTATTTTGGTCGACACTATACCAACAAGGCATGCGGCGTTATTTTGATAAGAACGTACGCAGTCGCCAGTTTCAAGTTGGAGATTTGGTGTTGCGCCGAGTGCAGTCAACAGTGAATAAACATAAGCTTTCTCCAAAGTGGGAGGGACCTTATGTTGTGAAAGAAGTCACTCGGCCGGGGGCTTATCAGCTGATGTATGAAGACGGCGATGATATACCAAACTCCTGGAATATAACTCAGCTATGTCATTTTTATACTTAGTTTATACTTTGTACTTTAATATATTATTAATGAATGAAACTTTAGTCTTTTTTATGGAAGAATTTTTTATGATTTTCATTCTACTTTGCCTCGATTTCTTAATTTATCTTATTAAACAATCGAGCCAGGGGGGCTAATAATAATGTCCCACTACTCCTTAACCTTGATAAATACGGTTTTGGATATTTTCCGATCGATTTCTCATCTTTTGACACGGTCCTCAAATTTTTTGGTCTAACATCTAAACATCATGGTTATATGCTCCATACTGCACATCAGACTGCCACTACACTAAACTCAGAGCCAAAGTGCGAGAGGTCATGTGTCAACTGGTCGATTCTGCTTGTTACGCGGTTACGAGTTACAACCTAATATGTTAAGGCAGACCGATGCAATTTCTGTTGCTAAATGATAGAAAAATACTTATGATCTATTTATCAATTTTCTAAGATACTGAGCATAAGATTAATTTACATGAAGGTATTAATGTTTTATTACATAGATATGACTAATATTTTTCAATACTGCAGATTTTATAGCTCCTTAGAAGGAGAAGAGGCATCGTCTTGCAGTTCAGCTTCTGGAGTTGCTGGAGGAGTAGGGGCAGTCGGATCCACTTCTACATTGTCGACCAAGGCTTGGGAGGTCTCTAGCATGGAATCCATAAGCAGCTGGCATTGGTCTTCGGTCAAGTCTGAGTTGAAGCCCTCCTTGATTTTATCCAATGGCAGTGCATGAGACCAAGATTGGCAAATAGCCAGAACTTGACTCCTGGCCTCAGTCGCCACTCTCCGAGAATACTCCTAGGAGTGGCTGGTCTGTTCTACTTGGTTAGCATGAATATAATTCCATGCCTTTCGAGCGTTGTATGACAGAGCTGTAAGAGATATTTTTTGGTTATTAAGATCAAGAGTTGATTCAAAGAATAATCAAGACATGATGGAGGGCTTACTGATGAGATTACATTTGAAGGTTTTGGAGGTGCATTTAGCCTCCTCTATCTTCACATCAGCTTCCTCCAGTTTCTTCTACAGTCGAGTCATCTCAATTTATTGCTCCCTGACCGACATGGAGAGATCTTCCTTCTTAGCATTCAGAGCATCTAAGAATCTCTGCTGGTTGGAAGTTAATTTCTCTAGGTCGGCAATCTTTCCATCACGAGCTAAAGACATGCATTGAATCTTTAGTGTTAGAGTGGTTAGAAAAATATAAAAACAGTTGGTATGCGACCTTACCAGCAATTTCAGCACGACTCTGCTCTAAGGTTTTGGTCATCTCCCTGTGGTCGGTCTTCAGCTTATCAATCTATTTTTTGGCTTGGGAGAGCTGTTGACCGGTAACTAGCATAACACCAGTAGCAAGTTAATATTATAAATACAGAATTGAATACAAGTAAGACTAGGACATACCAAAGGTTTCGGCTTCAAGGTATTCAACCCTAGCCTGTTTCCTCTCCACAAGAGCATACATTTTCTAAATATAGAGAAGATGGTTAGGCTAAAAATTGAGGCTGAAGAAAAGAAAAAGTAAAGTATTGATATACCTTGTTGGCCTCTCGGTGTTGGTACATTATTTCCACATCATTTACATCAGGCCGGCCAAGTGTATCCGTGGTCAGTGTAGCATTTCCTTTATCAAGAGGAGAAGGTGCACTGACCGGAGAAGGATTGACAATTCATGGTGTTGGCTCTGGTGTGGATGTAGGAGCTGCTTCTTCAGAAGACTTCCTTGACTCGGTCAGACTGCTTGATGGTTTGCTAACCGGTCGAGGTATATCGGTCGGGCGAGGAGCTAGGTTTGACCGAGTGTCCTCGGATTCTTGGGTGCTCTGTGCATCGCTCGACCGACCACTGTGAACATCAGAGAACATGGTGATGAAAATTAGACTACGGTTATTAACCATTAAGTCAAGAATCAAGAGATCAAGAGGGTTAACTTGGAAGCTTTCTTGATCTTGATTCGGCAAACCCTCTTCTTTGAAGAAGTGGACTGTGAATCAGTCTCCTTCCTCTTTTAGGAAGACTTGCTGGCTTCATCAGTCTTCTTTGTCGCTCCTGTGTCACTTGGCATCTTGCTCGGGGGCTCCAACCGGCTTGATGGGCAGTCGAAGTGAGCAGGAGTCGGCAGACTAGCACTAGGCGAAGGCTCTTCCTCGTCATCACTCTGATCCCCCACATGTTGTCTGTGGCGGTGGGCCATCTACTTCATTCGTCGACTAGGAGAGGGGAGATTAGAAGGAGAGGCGGTGGCGAGGCTATCAGCAGCTCTAGATGGACAAGGACCGGCTGATGAGCCTGAGCCCCCAGCATTGGTCTACCGCGACTTCTCGATGTAATCCGGTCCCTCTATGTAGGTCGGAGGGAGCGGAGGATGAGACACAAAAGTGTCCAGCACCTGCAAAAACACCAAGACATCATTTGTCGTGATTGCACCAAAGATATCAAAATTATTCAGGATGGCCAAATACTCACTCGGGCTTGCAGAGTGCCCACATTATATGCCTTTGCAATTAACATATGGTCCTGGATAATCTCCCCCTTGAACATCTTGGATAATCGAGATCGACAAAGTGTAGAGTTCAGAGGATCAGGCACCTCTCTTGTTTCATCATCAGTGGCATACATCCAGGCGGGGTGGCTTTGCTGCTTCAAGGGTTGTACTAGGCGAACTATGAAGCTTTTAGCTATGGTAATGTTGTCAATCCTCTCGCTCTTCAGTCCTGCAATTTTCTCTAATAGGGTGACCACTTGAGGGTCGGTAGGATCCGGCTTCTCAGACCAATTGAGTCTAGGAGCTGCCTTGGCACCAGAGAAATCAGAAAGTGAAGGAGGAGGATTATAACAGTAAAACCATTCATCCCTCCAATTCTTGTTCCCGGTGTTCAGAGGAGCATTGATGTATGCCTCCTTCTTGCGTAGTTGGAAGCCCACTCCTCCAATGGTGACTTGGTTGTCCTTGGTCGGCAAAGGTTGAGGACAAAGAGGTGGCGAAATAAAGTAAAATGGAGCAGGACACCTAGAAAAGCTTTGCGCATATGCACAAAAATAGCAATGTGCAGGATGGAGTTAGGATTGAGGTTGACAAGCTCAATCTCATAGAAGAAAAGGAGCCCACACAGAAAATTGCAGCAGGGAACTCCGAAGCCATGCTCAAAGAAAGAGCGAAAAACTACAATCTGTTTGTGGATTGGAAGGGGGTGAGTCTCTTTGGGTACCTTCCAGTTAATGCAAGCTTGCTCCAAGAGAATTCCATTGACCACCATTGTGTTCAAATCAGCAGTGGAGAGGTTGCTCTTGGAGAATTCCTTGAGCTGCTCGGGGATTTCCAACTCCAAAGAGGAGGACTCAGCGACGGCGGCGGTCTTCTTGGAGAACATGACCCATGGTGGCAGGTTGAGTCAGCACGATGGATCACGAGCTGAACCCAAGGGGATGTTCAGGGACTTGATGGCGGCGAGGATCTACGGCGGTGGCCGGGAATGCGCTAACCCTAGTTCTGGAAGTAGAGGAGTCGTGAGAGCAGGGGAGGTGCGAGGAAGACGAAAGGCTGCTTGCAAAATGACGGCGTGGACCTGGGGTCAACAGCTCGGGTCCTTTTTATACCTTCGCCTCTTTTGACCTAGTCATTTGGGTCCCATGGGCTGGTTTGGGCTGAACAGTATTGGGCTTTTCTGGGTAAATAATAAAAGGCTTTATTCTTTGAAAAGACTTAAATCTATTTAACCACGAGAAATAATCTTGGGGGCTTCTTTGAAGAGAACCAGTGGGCAATCCACTTAAAAATACTTGTCGTATTTGTGTGATTTGATGATCATACAACAAAGGACTTGAAGGTCGTGCAGGTATAAGTTCAAAGATTATCAATCATTGAAATTGAACTTATGAATTAAATCGGGTGACATTCCATTGAGGAAAAGCTATATTATGATTGATGTCATTTAGCTTAGTACTACTATATGATTGATGTCATATTACTTTTATATGGGCTAAAGTATGATTGATGTCATAGAACTTAGGCCCGAAGTCACTCGGATAAAAGTGTATATCACTCGGCCTTTTCAATGGCCGGTCGACAAGATTAAAGTCTTGCAAATTACTCTTCTGACTTGATGATCAGGGGTTTATTAGACTCAAACTTGATGGTTTGAGCAGGTTACATACCACAAAATGATAAGAGCTAATATTATTAGACTCTTGCATTATTTGTTAGACTCCAAATTATACAAGAGTTGCGGGCTACACCTGATCAGATGCACCTGGTCGGTGCACCAGATCTATCTAGAACTTGGGTCAGGAGGTCTTCCTAGTTTATGACCTGTTGATATCAACATTGAAGGTCACTCAGCAAATAACAGCTCAAAATCAGAAAGCACTCGGGGGCTGTTGTGGGATACCTGCCTTATGGGTATCCGAAGACATGCATAAGTCGGTAAACAACCGGGTACTTCATCTACAAGGAAACCGACCGAGTCCGCTTGGAGCACAAGGCACTTAGAGATAGGCTTTCTATGTAAATTCATATAGAGTACAAGTAGGACTCTTAATATACCCCCCTGCCGACCAGATATATAATGCGACAGGGACCCCCTCATTGGGGACACAACATTATAAGCAATACAATCCACTGAACACATGATGTAGGGTTTTTAGTCTCATCAAGGGGGCCCGAACCTATATAACTCGGCGTCTTGTGTTAACCATCGTAGTTTTTAGTCTCGACATAGCCCTATATATTTACTGCTGAGATCAAGCATCGACACCACTCGAACTGGACCTACCATAGGCTCCCTCGGGCCATTCACCTGTGTCCTAGGACGCACTGCCACTTCAGTGAGGAATGGCGTGATCCCAAGAATCCGTGCTTGGCTCCTCCCTCAGGAAGGATGCCTCGGTGTTCCTCCATGATTTGTTTTTGGTCATAGGACTGGAAACACTATTCCAGTAAGCTGCAAAGCATGTCTCTAGAGAAATGGTTAGTTCATCACAGTTATACAAATGAAAATCCGAGTTAGGTAACTAGATTTCATTTGCATAACCGGGAAAGAAATAAACCAAAGAGCCATTGGGTAGAATGTCCTAATCTAAAGAATTGTTCGCCTAGGATAGTCCGTTCAAAAATTAGATCATTGATATGGGCATTTCCAAGTAAACCAAGATTGTTCACAAGGCGATAGATCACGGATGTGCATTCAAAATCTCCTACTTGTTTAATAACTTTGACCCATTGCTTAACCATGGCTATGATAGGTGAGACTTTGATTTTATTAACCGTGCAGTAAAGAAGAAACATTTCATCCCCCCACACAGTTCCAACACTCTTTCTAGGGAACAAAGTCATTGCGAGCCATTGATGCATAAAACTCAAGGTAGGATTATGGATATCCATATTTCCAAGTGACAGGGCAAGGTGTGCCCTATTATTTCCTCCCAAAAATTGCTTTTGTCAAAACCAAAATTTTTGGAATGAAAATCCAAAGCAGCAATAGGAGAAAAATCTAGCAAATTACTGCATTACCTCCAAGTGAGAGAGATTTCCATTCCATTGAATCGGAATGAAATCTTTCACTGTCCCATTGAAGGTTTCATAAGAATTGAATGGTAAGCAAGTGAGAACAATGCTCATCTACTGAAACAAAACCATTCCATCCTATAGCATGGAAGATAGAAGCAAATTTGGTATCCATGCCTATCTTGGAAAGAAAGTCCACATCATATGTTCGTGTAGGAACATAAGACTGGTCGATGATCATCCAATGGATGTCATGTTCCCTCATTCCAACCAAGTCGAGGTCGCGGTCGGTGTTGAGTTAGAGTTGAACACTTCTGCAATCTGGCTCCACCTCTGTTGGTACTTCGACTGGTGCGCCTTCTTGTGGCTCTTCCTCAAGACATTGGTGATGGAAGCGAGTATTATATACCATTGAAGGTGTAGGACTATTTGGGCTCCCCGTCACCTTGTTCTTCATTTTTCTTAAGGCACGCTTCATCTTGTTCATCGCTGCACAGTTGAACAAACCAACACATGAGCAACTTGAACAAGGGTTAAGGTTAGTGAAAAACATCATACAAAAACTCTGTTGGAAACTCTTTTAAATGTTAAACCAACTCATAAATGCAAAGAAAATAAAACCAATTTTTGGTGGAATTTTTAGAGTATTGATTAATGCAAAGGCTTGGAGAAAATGGAAGCAAATGGCTAGAGCAAAGTGGAGAGGTCAAAAATGTGAATGGAGTGCAGAACTCCCTCTCCCGATCATTGCCTTAAATAGCAGAGCAGAGCAACAGTCTCATTGAGACATGGCCGTTGCCTACTAGCCGTTGGGGCAACTAGGGCCAGAGGGCCGTCGCTCTCTAGTCGGGCGACCAAGGGGTTAGGTCGGCCAACAAGGGACTAGCTCCACTGATCCACGGCTCTGGCTAGTGGGTCCCACTGGTTGTGGCCCACAAGAAAGAAAATATGTTTCAAAGAAAAATATTTTCAAACTTTTTGCAAATCCAAAATCTCAAAAAGATAAACTCTGAAAATTTCCATTTTTCTTTCTTTTGAAATTGGGTTGGAATAAATTCCAATATGCACTAAAAAAATCAAAATATGCAAATTGAAATGAAAAAGTTTGAAAAGGGAAATATGGATAAATGTCATTTGACCTGCCGGCAAGACTTCATCAATTTTAAGTCCGGGTGTGTCGTTTAGCTTGCTATTTGCGCCCTTGTCCAGAGATGAGGACATGGATGTCTCTTTTGGCGGCCACACCTTCTTAGGCTGTGTGGATGAAGGACTCTTCTTCCCTGGTTACTTCTTTGTCTAAACCCCAGGCGTGCCTGTTGCCTTCTTCATCTAAGTGGCAAGAGTGGGATTCTCATGTGCCAACGAGTTTAGCATGAAGTCCACTAGGTTGTCCCTTCTTGGCGTCACTTCTACTGACTTGATGTTCTACAGGTTCGGCCCAAACTTAACTTTGACCATGGAACATTCTTCTACTCTTGGTCAAAAGTCGAATTTCTCCTCCTTGCCATTAATGTTGAGGTGGATTACTCCGGCCCCGACATCAATTTGTGTGTTTGTAGTGCTTAAGAATGGTCGTCCAAGAATGAGCGGTGATTTCTTATCAACGTCTATGTGTAGCACCACAAAATCCACTGGGACAAAACATCCATGAATCTTCACCAGAATGTCTTCTACAATCCCTGCGGGCTACCGCACTGACGAGTCTGCTTGGGGTGGGGGTAAGTCTGTGAAGTTCAGCTTGTCGAAAACTACCCTTGGCATAACACTAACACTAGCTCCAAGATCACATAGTGCTTGATCAAAGAATTATGTCCCAATTGAGCATGAGATTGTGGGATAGTCAGGTTCCAACTTCTTCTGAGGAAGCAAGTTTAGTATAGTAGTGCTACACTCTTCTGTGAGCTGGATGATCTCTGTGGTGGGCATTGGACGCTTGTTGCTCAACATGTCCTTGAGGTAGCGAGCATAGGTTGGAACTTGCATCGCGTCCACCAAAGGCACATTGATGTGGATCTTCTTGATAACTTCAACAAAGTGGGCAAATTGTTCGTCCACATTTGGCTTCCTGTTTCTGAGGGGAAACGGGAGAGTGCTTGGGTCATAAAACTCGTGTGGAGCCTTCTTCCTGTCATGAACCACTTTATATTCAATGTTGTTAGAGGGTCCATCCTTCTCTCACTAATTGATCCTGCACTGTTAGGATAATGTGGGTAGCGGATGAACCTACCACCAAGCATTGTCACCGCATTAACATTTTATGTGGTAGATTCGGGTTGCCCCAGAATTTTCCCACGGTCTAAAGCAGGCAAAGTTGCGGCTATCCGAGCTAGCTGTGTTTCAAATATTTTATAAAAACTAAGCTAGCTCTTTAGGGTAGAAGAAAGACCTTCTTTGCATTAATGCTTTCTAAGGTCCTGTCAGTGGAGGCAAACTTTTTACTATAGTTTTTGTTTATTTTATTTTGGCCTAAGACAAGATCTTTCAAGAAAGTTTGGTTAGGATTGAAAAAATTATTAAAATAACCATTGTTGCCTCCTTGATAGGGGCGTGGTTGCCACCCCTGACCTTCTTGAGGGCGATATCCGTTCTTCACAAACACTGCCTCCTCACGAGTCTTTGGGCAGACATTGCCCGAATGTGCTGTGTTGCCATAGACCTCGCACATCATGTGATGGTCTAGAGCCTGTATTGTGCCCTTTAGGATGCGGTCTTTCGTGGATGTCGAGCCGCTTCAAGATAAGGACCACTTTCACGGCGAGCATGTTTGTTTCCTTAACGGTGTGCATGCCTTGTGCACGTGGCTAGAGTTGCTCATCATTCCAGCCTTGATTGGAGACATCTTCTCAATTAAATTTGTTGCCAGCTTGACAGTGAGTGAGAAGAAGGCTCCTCCAGCGGCGCATCAATGTGCTAACGGCTTGAGGCCATTAGTCCATTGTAGAAGTTCTGGATAATAAGCCATTTATCCATTCCATGATGGGTATAGGCCAGGATGTATTCCTGAAGCATTTCCCATGCTTCTAGTATTGTTTCTCCAGCCGCCTGCTAGAAACTCGAAATTCTTCCCCGTAGAGAGTTGGTTTTATCCAACGGGAAGAACTTTATGAGGAACGCGGTAGAGCATTTCTCCCATGTCTTGACAGCCTCCTTGTTGCCATAGAACCACTGCTTGACTTTGCCTAGCAGCAAGAACTAGAACAGACAGAACCTAATGGCATCCAGAACTGTGTTCCATATAGTAAAGGTGCTGCACAACTTCAAGAATTGCTGCAAGTGAGCGCTAGCGTCCTAATTGGCTTTCCAACAAAATGAGCTAGCCTGCACCATCATGATTAGACCGATCTCGCACTAGCATAGAGAGCGGAATAGTCCTTGAGAGCCTTCTTAGCCATTGGCTTAGATCTTGGTGGTGCGGTAATGACTGGTTTGTCTGCTAGCTTAGAGCTTCGAGGGGAAGAGACTTTAAGTCTACTTTTCCTTAAAACTCTTCCCGGATTCTCGATGAAGTTCTTAGGTAGATCAAAACCGGTCATGCACTACCCTGTTTTCACACCAAAGGCAAAAAACATACAAGGTTAGCCTGCACAAGCAGTGATTACCATACAATCAATATGATTATGTCATTATTAACAATATATATGTTTCTATGCCTTCCCTCGCAACGATGCCAGAATGTTTGTTGACATTTCTTAACATCGCACTAGAAATATCACTATTCCTAGCACGGCGCCAGAAATGTCTGTTGACACTTGTAGTGTCGTAATAGCATAATCCGCAGGCGCACAAATAATACCGTTGTAGCATTTCACTATTGGATTGCTCCAATACTTTGTCGGTTATAGTTCTACCAAGGAAGGTTATGATTATTAATAGTAACGTAGTCATAAAGATTAGCATGAGTACTGAGTTCATACAGGGGTAAGTATAATAATAAGGATAGGGGTAGTATAACACAAAGCAATCATTCCTAAAGATAAATAAAAGATCCTAAGTCATTAGGGACTTTTAGTTTGGCAAGCAAAGCAGTATCTCTAATATTAGTCTACCTATATAGTTACTTAGTAAAATAATTATATTCAAGGTTATACTAGTCATAGTCAAATACATTCAACACTCTATGTACGGATTCATTCCCGGCACACACAAGGCAACTCCATCTTGGACACATGTCGTAACTGAACGTGGAGGAGTACAACAGACAGATAGGACTCTCACCACCTACTACCTACCTTTACAAACCGTGGATTTTGAGTTGATCGATACAATCTAGCCGTCTAAGCACCGCAATTACATATTTACGTAGAATTCTAGCATTGATCAAACACTATAATCACTAATTGGATTAAAAAAATACTAGGCACACATAACTCTAACCCTACGGATTAACAAGTCATGAGCTAAGCAATTGCAATCCTAATTACATATCAAACCCATGTTAAAGCATAACAACTAGACTAAAGTACAATAGCATTACAACATTTAGGCTATAGTTAAGGTATATGACATTCATGACAATAAGGTACCAAGTCTATATCATCATGAAAGCATAATGTCCTACAACATGAATATGATATATAACTAAAAAAGGAACACATCATAAGGATAACTATAAGGAACAACTATATTAATTGAACATAGCAAAGTTGTAATATAAAAGAATAAAGGTAAAGATACAAGAGCCATACCCTAAGTCACAAAGTTCCCGGAACGGTAGGGTCGAGGAACGGGAACGTGGGATGTGGTACGCAACTTATTAAAAACTGGTACGTTTGGGGGTATACATCTTCGGAACGCTAATTTTGGAACGTGGAACGTGAACCAAAAAATTTTGGAACGATGGCTCACTACAGATGGCTATTGGAACAGCTATTGGAACAAGGGAATGAGGTAACACGGGCTATTGGAACTACTACCTACAGATGGCTCGCTGGCGGCCACCTTCTTGCATAGGGACTAGGAAAATTGATAGCCCTCATCCTCCTCTCCTCTAAAATATCTTTTTTCCCCTAGAATCCTTCTTTTTCACTAGGACGAGTTCCCACTAGTGACCCGGACGGTAACCCACATCGTTCCCGTTCCATGTTTTGGAACGAAGTTCCTAAGACGAGGAACATGGTCAAGTTCCACGTTCCCGGTGACTTAGGCCATACCAATACTTCTATGACTTGGAGACTTGAGCAAGGCTCCTCCTACACAAAAGTCCACTAGGACTAGGAAACTACTAAGTGAAAGGAAAATGATTAGCTCTCGAGTGTGTGTGTTGAAGTGAAGCTCTCCCCCTCTATTTATAGGGGCCAAAGGTTGGTACTGAGGTGTAACCGCCATGGAAACGCCATGCATCAACGTTGCCAAAGAGCTCAGGAGTTGACACATGGAGGCCCGCCCGAAACGGCTCAAGACCTGGTCGGCCGACCAGGTCCCTAGGTTGGCTGACCTGGGAGTGGGGCCCCTCAAGGTGTGTTTCCTTGGGGTGACTAGTAGGTGGGTCCTATTCTGAATTAAGTCTGTGTTCTCCGGAGGAATTCTGTGTAGCCACATATACAATGCGAGTAAAGTCTAGTTGGCACCATCTCGATGTTACCCAGGATTATGATCCATTTCTCCACTTATATTGTATCAAATCCCTGCATGCACATGAATCTCCAAGGATAACTGAAATCTTATTGTTCCTAACTGACATGCAAGTATGAAATGCTAAGTTTTCCTACTTTTATAGGTATATTGACGATCAAAACTGATACTTAACGACCGTCAATATCCGACAAGTTCTTGAGGGAGACGAGCTTGTGCCTTGGTGATAGCGGTGACGCAACCGTATCTTCACTTCGGTAGTGATTGCAGACTCATGTGTGAGAACTCCACTTGGTGGCGGGAGGAACCGGCACTCTGACGGGAGTGGTCCAACGAGGATTAGGGGGATGCGTCATCCTTCTGAGACCTTTGACCCTCTCTTTACTATTCCGCAATTGTGTGCTCTAGTGAGTAGGTTGACTTGTAGTTTATATATGTTAGTGTGTTTAGCTTTCATATTTGCACTCATCATGAACACTAGCATGTATAGGGTCTTGACCTACTAGAATTACTTAGGTTGCAATGATTACTACGATTTAGTGGTGTAAAATTGAAGTATTCGGGTTTCTGGTCGGCTTACCAATTCAATACCCCCTCTCGGTACGTCTTCAGTCCTTACACTATCAAGCTTGTTCACCAGGTCAGGAAAAACTTGAGTCTGAATATTTCTTCAGCATCTGAGAAATTATTCCTTTATTCCTTTCCTTTACGTAGTGGCGTCGCCTTTCATCCCACATCAGTGACGCTTCTCATTGAATCAAACTTATTGTTGACGCCTTATTTGAAAGCATATCATCAATACATCATTAAAGACACGTTTCAGGAATGTGTCGCTTATAAGCGTGCCTTTTTCGACACTTTCTTATATAGTGCGAGGGAGTACTGATGCATCTCTATACCTCCGTCGACATGAATCTTCAGTTTCATGTTTAAATGGAAAGAAATACAAATTTGAAATGAACAGAGATACCCTCTACAGGATCAAAGAGAAACACATTATTAATGCTGAGAAAAATTATATTCTGATCAAAAGAATTATAATCTACACCTACAGTTTTCGTTTTGGCAATATAAAAGGCACAATTACAATATACAACGCTCCATGGTGATGATTTCAAGAAGATGTTTGCGAATAAAAGTTGATAATGACTGAAACTAGCTGAGTTTGTTGGGTGGCTTGAGTAACACTTCTCATGTCCTGTGTCTATGGTGCCGCGAGTAATTTTTTTTATATATTGAATGTATGACATTGGTTTTTTACTGAGAACCAAGAAAACAAACAATTCAGGTTCAAAGCAGCAGCTGATTCTTTAGGAACAAAAGAGGTAATGAAGCGTTCGTTCAATGATACTGAGGATGGAAACTTCATGGGGCATTTGGATTTTAGTGTCAGCGGTAAATATGAGAGTATAATTGGGGAATTAAGATGTTGCTGCTGCAAGCCCGGCAGTTTTTAAGTCTCCATCAGTTTGGCTCATGTACGAAATAACTAATGATGCACGGTGACAATGGTAAAACAGTTCATATGTAGATAAGCATGATCAAATGTACATAATGTTTGTTTTGTAAAATATTAATACCAAATGCGGGAAACAATACAACTGATGTATCCAAGAAATTATGTCGTGATGTAGACAAGCAAAATGACTGCTTAACTGCAGTTAAGAGGGTGAAGTCAAATATCAAGAGACAAAAAGCGACTAATTGCACTAATTTTATAAGTTAAGCAACTTACAAGCAATGTCTCGGACTGTTTTTGACGATGAATTGGTTTTGCGGTTGAGACACAACTATACAAGGAAGCGGAGTATGCTACATTCACGACCTACCTTGCCATTCTGTATTTGTAAGAACTGTACATTCCAGTGTTTCCAAAATAATGACTACAGATAGGCAAATCATCGATTTCAGAAAAACTTGAAGAGTTACTCTCTATCCTGATGGGTTCTACCTTTGTGACCGGTTGAGGACCCAAAGTAGTTAGATCTGTGAGGGAACCATCAGCTTTGCAAGCATCCATTACAGTATCATATGATTTTGCAGGAAGCTCAAACCCTTGATCGCAAGCTCTCATGTACATCTCATATGCAAGTCTTGGTTTACCATCTTGTATAAGTGCTTCGATTACCATCTGATATGTAATTTCATTTGGGTGAATACTCCTCATTTTCATCCGGTGAAACCACTCAAAAGCAGTACCAGCCATATTGTTCCTCACACAGGCGCTAATTATCGCATTGAAGGTTACGACAGTTGGTTCTATCTTTGCCGAAAGCATCTCTTGAATAACAGCATCTACCATAGCATGGTTGCCCTCACCAATGTAAATCGACACCAAAATTGTATATGCATATAGGTTTGGTTTTATTCCTACTTTGCACATGTGCTCCCAGACTCTAAGGGCTTCATCATACATCTTTCCTTTCTCGAGTGCACTAAGCAATGCACCATAGGAGACTATATCTGGTTTCAGACCATGATCTATCATTTTCTTGAATATATCAACTGCAGCAGATGCTTCAGAAGCTCTCGAACAAGCTAGGAGGACTGTGTTCCATTCTTTGCTTCCAGGCTTCAAGCCCTTCTCTTCCATCTTGTTAAGCAGCCTAACACCCCACCTCCAAATGCCCCTTTTCTTTGCAGCATTGAGAAGAACTATGAAATGTGACATGATCAGCTCATAAGACAAAGTGTTAGATTTTGGCCCCTTATCCAACAAATCCTCATAAATCTGAAGCGCTGCCCACCACTTCTTAGCCTTGCCCATTAGCCAAATCAGATGATTACACACTGACAGGCTAATGTCCCTGCCATTGAGCTCACGGATCCTCTGATATAGCTCCTTGGCAATAGTGTAATGCTCCTCTCTTGTGCACGCCCACACAAGCCGCTCGTAGTCTCTCCTATCCGGCCTCACCGCAGCTTCATCCATGGCAAAGAGAACCTTCAAAACCTCCCCAACCGGATTCTGCCCACTAACAAGCAGCTGTCTCATCGTCATGTAACACACACGGACAGCAAGCTTCTCATATTTGACAAACTCCTGCTCCCAATCTTCATTTTTCCCCACCAGCTCACCCTTCTCGCACATCTCCTTGAGCTTGACAAAGAAATTGATAGCCCCAAATGCGTTGCCAGCCTTTTTATAGGCCGACATCACTGTCGAATATGTTGCGGCAGTCGGCAGTAGCCCACGCTCCTCAATGTCAGCATACACCTTGAAAACATCATCAATCTTTCCCTGCTGAACGTAAATAGACATCAGCGTATTCAAGGTCACAATGTTTGGAGTGACTCCCTGCGCCTCCATATCAGCAAGAATGTCCTCAATTCTCCCGATCTCGCCACAGTTCTTGACAGCACCAAGCAAGCAATTGTACACGAACTGGTTGACACAGCCGCCGCCTCTCCTCTTGAGGTGCTCGACGACGGCGAGCGCCGCGTCGAGGCGCTTCTCCCTGCCGAGCCCTCGAATCACAGTGGTGTACACCTGCAGAGGCAAGTGGCCCTGGCCGCTGCAGCCGCCCAAGAAATCTTTCACCGAATTCTCAACATCCTCCGCAGTCCTGGCATCGCGCAGGACGGCGGCGACCGCGGCGACGTCGACGCCACCCCTCGCCCTGCTGCCGCCGGTGACGGTGCCGGCGCCACCGGTCGAAAACTGCGGGGATCCTAGAACGGAATGCGTCACAAATTCAGGTGTTCATTAATTCGCAGCGGGGGGGGGGGGGGGGGGGGGGGGGGGGGGGCGGGAGACTGGACAGAGTTCGGGCGTACCTCTGCGGCGAACCGGCGGGAGCGGCGGCGGGGAGCGAGGAGACGGAGGAGGGGAATGGAGCCGAGCGCGTGGGCAGGCAGCCCACGGCCGCGAGAGCGGGGGAGTTGGCCATCGGAGGGGAAGGCGGCGAGCGAGGATGCCATCGCGGCGGCGGGATGGCTGGCGTGGCGTCCGCACGCGGGTGGCCACGGAAGACTGAATGAGAAGGCGCTATCTGGTGGGCAGGAGCCCACGAGAATCTGGTGGGCGCTCTCGTGGCACTCCGGAAACCATAAACTCTTGTTCCGTTATTGGCAAATCAAATCCATATATATTAGTTACTAGTTACTATAGATTTAAAAAACAAAATATTTTTTATAATTTAAATATAAATTATTTATACAATATAATTATTAGATATATACAATATTATTGATATTTTTTATATAAAATAATATATTTATATTACTGTCGGTGTTTCTTAGTATATCATTTTATATGTCAAAAGTAACAATTGTTTCACTATTTTTTATCATATTCTAGAAGTTTTATGCGAAAGGAAAAATCAATTTACGCAGTCTATAAAATAATACTGTATTGCAACATGATTTTGAATTTGAAAACTTGCTCCAATAGAAAAGGTTAAAACACAGAAGTTGTAGTTCTCATCAAGACCTTTTCGAAACATATATGGATCATATTATTTGGACTTCGGAGCTAGAAGATATGAGCCCTGCACAGAGACCTGCGCAGAGAAGTCTGAATCAGAATAAATATTTTTGCATCGCATATTTAGAAACCAAAACAGTGGGATCTGTACTTTCATTAAATACCAAAGTTGTAGAACTTTTTGAGAGCTATGATATAGACTCCGAGTTTGTTTAATTTGAGCTCCGGACAAGGGATTTATGATTTTTGAAATTTGATACTTAATATGGAAGGTATGAAACCGATTTGAATTCAATCTCTAACTTTGTGGACGCGAAGTGGACCATCGCACCTCAATTAATAGATTGTAGAGATAAGATATTGATTGAGTGTAACTAGTATTACTTAATTCATGTGAAATAATAAATTTATATTGTGATTTTAATTCTAAACTCGAAAGGCAAAATTTTGTTTCATGTGTTGAAGGCATGGAAAAGGTTGATTTAGACTGGGTTTTAAATTATCGAACCAAACGCTCAATCTATGCCGGATCAAATTTTAAACCACATCTAATCAATCCATGTGGATTGAACCTTAATCCATGTCATTCCATGACTAACCAAACAAACCATAAAACTGTTTCGCTGTCAGGTTGGCTTGCTGAAAAGACCAAGTGACCGAAAGAGGGGGTTTAATCGGGAACTCGCACTATGTATCAAATTCGTCAATTTTTAAAAACGATCACTTAAAATAACTCATACATAATTCTAGTAATGATCGCACTGGCAAGATAATGAACCTATAAAATGAAAAACAACCTAAACATACTAATAGATGACACAAGGCAATACAACTCTTATGCAAGCTAGTGATAAAAGCACGCGAAAGCAAACAACTAGTTAGCAAGGAGTCCTACTCATGCAAAGCTAATAGAACAACAAGTACATGAAAAGCACATAAGCATGAGTAGCATAGTACATACTAGAATGATCAATCAAGCCAAAGCAACTGCTATACATGCTAGTAATCAAGTATGAAGGCTAAACACTACTAGCAAGTAAAGAAGCCTAATCATGCAAGTCTACAAGCACACTAGCATGAATAACACAGTATGTAAATACGGAAAATAATGCATCAAACTAAGAAGTAGAGTAAGAGATGGCTCATGATTTTTTTTCCGAGGTGTCGGAAGGATGGCGCATGCCCCTACTCCTCATTGAACCACTCCTGTTGGAGTCCCGGTCCCTCCCGCCACCGATGTGGAGTTCTCGCCCCCGAGCCCACAATCACTCCCGGAGTAAAGACACGACGCGCACCACCGCTGTCATCATGGTACAAGCTCGCCTCCCTCGAGAACTTGTCGGACTCCCTGAGCCGATATAGGCGCTCACTATTGATGTCCCTTTCACCGACGGATTCAAACCGGGTACAAAACTTATGACGGCCTTCACAACCAATCATGATAGGCTCGATCACTGATAACTAACCGGTCTTGGTCTCACCATAGACTAAGAGTAATAGCCTAGATCACACCCTCAAGGATACCATTGCCTTAAATATGCAAGATGCTCTAGTTACTCTCTTCTAGCACTCTCAAGATATACAATATCTCCTCCAAGTGCTCTCCTTTCTTCCTCTTGGACCTTACCAAATGCTCTCAGGTATTCCACTAGCCAGGAGTGGTCTCTAAGACCCCAGCAATGAAGTTATATAGGCTTCCAACCTCCAACTAGTCATTGCTCCATGAAATCAGCTTTTTGGGCCTACTAACCGGACTGTTCAGTCATTGCCTGACCAAACCGTCCGGTCACTACAGACTAGCTCCAACGACTCTGCCCACAGCTGATATCATGCTGACTAGACCGTACGATCAGCTGACCGGACCATTCTCTCTCCATTCGAGAGAGCTCCCAATTTGCGTCCTCTCTGTCTCGGCGCGTCTCCATACAGACCAGACTGTCTGGTCACTATTGATCCCTGCATAGACAAATTTCTTGCAAACTGCTCTCTGTCCACTTAGTGATCGTACAGTCCGGTCTCTACTGACCCCTCTATCTGGTCACTTTGTCCGGAAGCTGAAACTCCTCGTCTTCGCTTGACTTCATTTTCTGGCTTCTCCGAATAGCTCCTTGGCTTCTCCACTATTATCTAGTGCATGTGATTTCACCGAGCAATCTTGCACATCATCGACTAGACATAACCTAAGAGAAATTACCTAGACCCCCTTGATAGTCTGGTTTTTCCTACGGACTCAAAGCCCTAACAACTAGACAAGTATTTCCAACACTTGCTCCATAGCTTGTCCTCAGCTTTGATCCATCTCCATCAACCCTTGGACTCAATCAAGCTCACAAGCCTCCATGCTTGCGGTCATTATCATCAATTACCAAGGCAAACATCATCCATATGATTTGTAGTAGAGTTTATAGATGTTTTCTACAAAGATAACACTCATGTAGATATTAGTCATATTTCATATTTATCATACATCACCAAAATATCATATCTTGGGGTGACCTCAATGGTCATAATCCTTACAATCTCCCCCTTTTTGGTGATGGATGACAACCACTACTTATGATGATCCAAAATAGACGATCAATAAGGAACCAAAGGAAAAGAGAGGAATGAGTGAATTATCTTGGTCCTTACCTTGATAGTATTCTCCCCCTTGAAATGTGATAGGTGTTGAAGGAGAATTACCCAATCATGTAGGGCACTTGAAGTTGAGCATGAGTTGAATTTTGCGCCCGTCATGGTGTCGTGGTAGTTGATCTTGTTGATGTAGACGCACACCATGGACGTAGTATTGATGTTGATGTAGATGTTCATTGTTGTTGTAGACATGCACCATTGTTGTCCTTCTCCATGTTGGTATAGATGCTCATCTTGTCATGATCTTTATATGTACTCCAGGTGAACATGCACCATCGTCTTGATCATCTTCATGTTCTCCACATTCATCTTCTTTTGTTCATCTTCTTTTGATCTTCATGTTCTTCTCGACTTGGTTTTCGGATCTTCATGTTCTTCTCCCCCTTTTTGCTATCCTCAATCTTGACTTGGCTTTCGGATCTTCATGTTCTTCTCACCCTTTGTGTTATCGATCTTGACTTGGCTTTTGGATCTTCATGTTCCTTCTACCCCTTTGTCGCCTATCACCAAATACCACAAGCCAAACACAAGAGAACCAAGGAGCAAATAATAAATAGCAAGAGTTAGGAAATGCAACTGCAACAAGTATACAATGCATGATGCGATGCTAAATAAAAGAGACAGAACCGCTACAAACCAAAGTGTCAACAACGAGTTGTTCCCTTCTCAATCTTGCTCACAATGAACCATTCTTCAAAGCCTTGGGCACACCATGAACCACCATCCCAAGCTTAACCCATGTCCATTGCTATCTCAAAGAGGTCCAAAGTTGTCCTACAAGCAAAGAGAAAAAAGCACAAAACAAAGACACAAACAACAAACAAAAAAAAAAGCTATACATATTTACAAGAGACAAGCTTTTGGGTTACTCATGTGAAGTTTGAAAGGTCGAGAACATTGAGTTCTCCCCTTAGCATGTTGAAGGTCTTCTCGTCGAGTGGCTTGGTTAAGATATCCGCCAATTGTTCATGAGTCCGCACACTCACCAGCTCAATATCCTTCTTCTCAACATGGTCTCTTATGAAATGACGCTTGACTTGAATATGCTTTGCATGACCATGATCTCTAGTTTTGAGAGCCATCTTGATTCCTGCGTCACTGTCACAGTATAATGGCATTTGATTGTAGGTGAGGCCATAATCTGAGAGTGTTTGCCTCATGTAGAGAAGTTGGGCACAACACGCTCCTGTCGCCATGTACTCCGTTTCAGCTGTAGATAGAGCCACCAAGTTTTGCTTCTTTGAGCTCCAAGATATGATAGATCTTTCAAGAAATTGGCAACCTCCCAATGTACTCTTCCTATTTACTTTGCATCCCGTGAAGTGCGAGTCTGAATACTCAAGTAACACAAAGCTTGTTCCTCTAGGATACTATAATTCCATGGTAGGTATGTACTAGAGGTATCTAAGAATCCTCTTCACGGCCTTCAAATGAGACTCCTTCGGATTTGCTAGATAGCGTGCACACAAGCACACACTAAACATGATGTCTAGTCTTGAGGCGGTGAGGTAGAGCAAGGACCCAATCATTGATCTATAGAGCTTGGGATTCACCGATTTACCCTTTGCATCATCATCCAAGGATTTGCTTGTCGCCATAGGAGTGTGCAAAGGCTTGCAATTCTCCATGTTGAATCTCTTGAGAAGATCCTTGGTATACTTCTCTTGATAGATGAAGTTACCTTCTCTCAATTGTTTGATTTGAAAACCAAGGAACACATGCAACTCTCCAATCATTGACATTTGAAATTCCCTTGCCATCATTTCCCGAAACTCTTTATTGAACTTCTCATTAATTGACCCATAGATGATATCATCCACATAAATTTGGCACACAAAGAGATCATTCCCAACATGTCTTGTGAACAATGTGCTATCAATACTTCCAATCTTGAAACCATTCTTGAGAAGAAAGTTCCTCAAGTGTTCATACCATGTCCTTGATGCTTGCTTGAGGCCATAGAGAGCTTTCTTTAATTTGTATACATGTCTTGGATGTTTTGGTCCTCAAACCCTAGAGGTTGTTTCATGTAGACTTTCTCATTGATCTATCTATTGAAGAAGGCACTTTTGACATCCATTTGAAAGATCTTGAAGCCATTGTGTGATGCATAGTCAAGTAAGATCCAAATAGCTTCAAGATGGGCCACGGGAGCAAAGGTTTCTTCAAAGTCAATCTCCGCTACTTGAGAATTTCCCTTAGCCACTAGGCGAGCCTTGTTCTTGACAATTGCTCCTTTCTCATCTTGCTTGTTCTTGAAGACCCATTTGGCACCAACCACATTATGATTCTTGGGTCTCTCAACCAATTTCCATACTTTGCACCTCTTGAAGTTGTTCAACTCTTCTTGCGTGGCTATAACCCATTTGTGATCATTCATAGCTTCATTAATTGTAGTGGGCTCAATCATAGAGACAAAAGAGAAGTTCTCGATTGCAACATTTGTCTCATCATCATTTTCTTCACTCACATAGTTGGGCTTATATTGATTTCTCCTTGTCTTTACTCCTTGAGATGGGCTCCCAATGATCAAGTCATGTGAATGATCCTTGTTGATGGTTTTGGGTCCAGGATGGTGTTTTTCTTGAGTGGGAGGAGCTCTATGTGAAGTATCTTATGCATCATGGATTGATCGCTCATTTGAGATATGAGTATCTTGAATTCTTAATGAGGTGGGAGAGTCACTGTTGGTCGTAGTTACGTACCCACTTATATACCACAAGAGGACAGTGTACAGTTGTAGCTCTTTTTCTCTCAGAGTATTCCAAGGTTATCAAATCCACAGGGAATGAGTGGTACTATTACTATTAAATACTTACTAACAGATTGCAATGGTTGGGTTGGTGTGAACGATGACGGTGAGAGAGTGGTGGATGAATGTTATTAGAGATGTAAGAGGATAATGAAGGATTCTCTCCTTAGGATTGGTTCACTAGCATGCAACCTTATCCTTATTAACTTGGATGATGATTCCAATATTCTACAAGACATGGTGGTTTCGTTCGCCCCAGTTGTCACTACAGAGGTTATTAGCTCCCCACTGATTTCTTGCACTATGCAATGGGTAGAAGTGTACCGGCCGATACACTAATGAAATAGATGCACAATTGAGTTCACTACATATATTGAATTCATCAAGAGAGTATCAATAAGTATGGGAGTTACATGACCAGATCCCCGCACCAGAGAAGAGAATATGGGACTATTCGCTCATCCTCCTGCTAAGCATAGCAGAAGGGTGAGAAATAGCGCTAGAACGCGCACGTGCCGATTGGCGCTACTGTCGTGCCGATCGGCGCGACCTCCCTTCTAGTGGTTCTCGCCGGTGTTGACCAACTGTCGCCGCCAATATTCTGAAACCCTAGGTCTAACAACTAGATATCGCGATTGCTGTCTCTCCCCTCCTCTTCTGG